>OY728152.1:1848827931-1851227931 GCA_963277665.1 Viscum album
ATGGATAGTCGATCAATGTTCTTCTTTATAATTTAAAGTCTTCAATAATGTGTACTTCTCATGTGATCCCAGTTTAAAAAAGTGTACTGATTAAATATCGAAAATACAAACGAATAGAAATTTTATAGTATAACGAGATATTACATTTATTTCACCAATGTGAATATCTCATTCAGAGCAAATAATTTTGAGTAATACAACAATAATATATATTAAAAAAATGTATTACCCATATCACGTACAATCATTTAAAGTACATATATAATATAACTATATTTTTATTTATTGAATATATCTAAGAAAAGTCTTGAAAATTTAATTGTTAATTAACAAGGAGTATCTTTATAACCCTTTTGAATATGAATTAATTCTTCTAAAAAATATGGATCATTGAATTAATCATAACAGTCTTTGAATCAGTTATAGAATGTCTTTAAATCATCTTGATATTCTGTCTGGACTGTTTAATGAATCACAGATATTATCACGAATAATAAAACTCCATTGATGAATAGAAAATTTATGGTTGAGATTCATAGAGTAAGGTTCCTCTGATTCTCATAGAGTACCTTTATGTAGCATAGCGTTTATTTTCATAGTGTATAGTTCATTTAAACATATGGTTCATTAAAAATTTTATTATCTTCAAGTAACAAATGGATCATTGTAACGTAGGGATCATGATCCAAATGTTAAATTTTTTTATCTTATGAATCCAAAGGATACATTGATAAACCATGTGTACAATTTCCAAAATATAGGTCACATATAGAACATATCATCTCAAATATAGGGTTGATATTCCATATGTTTGTTGATTATCAATTATATGGTTACTGGTCCTTCGCCAAATGGTTCAGCGTAGCATAGAGATGATGATCTACAAGTTAATTTATATAATTTAGGTTTTGATGAATGCTTCTATAATACAAGCCAGGTGTCACATTACATTAAAATTTTAAATAAATAAATAGTAAAATTTATGAAAATAAAATTAAAAAAACATTTTTAGAAAACATAAAAGTTTACTTGTTTGCATAAATATCTATAAAAATTACAGATAATTTTTTTGAAAATACATTGACACAATATATATTTGGTATTAATGAGAATAACTCTATAATATTCGAATTTGATGTAATAAAATTGTGTTAAAAATGATTTATTGTGAATATTAATGATTTCTTATGTTATTTTATATTTAATAAAAATATGTACCTTCTACTTTTATTAGAATTCGTGTTGTAATTCTTACAAGGATAAAATTTTTTTTCTAGTGTAAGGAATTATTTTTTAACACTCATTAAATATACATTGCACTAGTCAAGACACTTCTCTTTATCCCTGTGTCATACTATTATGACATCACTCATGACTGGTATAACACTATTATGGTATCAAGGTATTTTGTAATTATTACAGGTAGATAACTCATTTAGGTAAGGTGTTATAAAAGTAATTATATGTAACATATGTACCATAAAATTCTAAATCATAAAGTCATGAATGAGAGATCAACGATCTCCTATAAATACCTAATAATAAATCAATTATGTATAGGGGAACCATGACAATGAATTTTTGTAATGATAAGAAATGTTATAATTAATGTAAGTCATAATCGATGCATAACTACATGAGGATATATCTCAATAGGTATGATTGAATAAATTAGAACATTATATGTTCAATAAAAATTGAAGAGTGAATGAAGAATATAGAATAATGTTATGTGTACTATATGTGAGAAATTATATTATATTGAAGGACACAGTGATAATTTATGTGAGAAAAAAAAAATTGAGAAATCACACAGAAAAATGTAGGGAAATGATGAAACTAAACTTGGAGGGAAACACCGGAGAGAAAAAACTCTATAATCTAATAAAAATAAATTTGATGATTTTAGTTGAGTGAAAAATAAATGTTCACAAATTCACTGTGTATATAGTATGAAGTGGTAGTGTCCCATGGATTGGTAGTTCTCCTTATAAAAAATAATTATACTATATATAATTAGTAGAATTACATATATTTCTTTTCGACAGACTACCAAAATTAACACATAATAATACAATGTTATAGTAAACTACATAAAATTCCCACTCCTCTGTGAATGAATTATGTTTATTTTTGTACAAATAAGATTCATTGAGTAGTTCTATAATAAGTATTAATTGTCACATTGAATATATTTCCTACCAGATTGAGAAGGAATTAAAAATTATTTATAAAACCTAAAAAATAGTTAATATTGGAAACACCCTTGTTCGACCCATCCTTAATAGGGCGTTTGGATTTGTAGTAAAAACTATCAAATCCAAATGGTTCAGACATTATGTAGGAAATTTTATATATCATTTATGAAAATAAAAATGAAATTATATAAATCAATATGGATTATATGAGTTGGAAGGGAAAATGAATTTTCTAGGGAGGAATGATCTGAAGGGAATTATAAACCATTATGTAAATTATTTTGGTTATTATATTGAATTAGAAATAAAAATTAAGATAATATAGAAGATTGGGGAATTATTTAATTAGTTTTATAGATATATGAATCTGTGAAAATAATAGTTTGAACAAATAAAAAATGAGTTAATATATATAAGATGGTTATCTGATCTTGGATGAAATATTGGTGTTTGAATTGGTCAATTAGGAGAATGAAAATTTTGATGAAAATGAATACTTATGTTGAAGAAGGAATTAAGAATATTGGGACAATTATTGAAATAGTGGACATTTTTTCGAAGAGGGATTTCATGGATTCATTATAGGGGAACATTTATATAGTATAATTAATTATGGATTTAGATATTATGATGATTAAAATGAATATAATAAGGAAACATATGAGGAAGATCTTACCATATTTCATGAAATGTGTATCGAGGGGGAAAATTACAAATGTATTGAATGTATGCATAAATTATTGAGAAAATCTAGTGAATTTATCCCAAAACTACCATGACATAAAATTGAGAAATATTTTCATAGTATATAACTAATTTATTAATAAAATAAATAGTATATAAGAGATAGATAAAAATAATAAATCAATTTGTCAGATGAAAATTTTATAGTCTTAACAGATGAATTCAAATATGCCATAAAAACACCAAATTCCCAACATTATACACTTGGAAAAATATTTATGGAACATGAATACTTTATAATATATCTCTTATATAAAACATTAAACAAGAAAAACTTCTCTTAATATCATCTGATGTTTAAATAAAATCTCAACCATATTAATGTGATCTTTAAAGTTGAAAGGTTTTTTGAGTTCATGTAAAGAATTGATTAAAACACGATTGTAGATCATAAGAAAATTCCTTTTATAATTTGGATATATAAGAAAATATAGTCTATTTTAAAGAAAAAATAATACTTATTATGTGAAAATCATGTTTTACCTTTGAGCCTTAAATTTTAAGAATTCTAGAGTGATTCATAAAAGTAGAAAAGATGAGTTCATAATGATAAATCAAGAAGATAGTGTACGACTGAGAATAATGTATTTGAATTAGACATGCTGATCCAAATAAAGGAACCTAAATTTTTTTTTTCCTTTTATGAAATGAATGGTTATATAGAATTTTATTGTGTAGATTCCATTTAGATTAATGTATATTCATACTTTAATTGGTTTTCAAATTAATCCAATCCCTAAGAACGAAGTCTACATGATAGATAATAAGGATAAGTGTCCACATAAAATAAAACTATGAAATGATTACTTTTTGGATTATTGCGACACACTATGAGTGTGTGTATAGGATCTCCAGGTATAAATCATATGAGAAAATTTATTGTTCTAACATCTTAGTTGAAAGGATAATATAATGATCCAATGTTTATAAATGAAACTATATTCATATTTTATTAAAGTATGTATTATGAAATGAGGATATATAAAATAGATGAACTAGTTTGTCTATTTTGATTAGTTTAATGTCCTATCATTGTCAAGTTATTGTTTTGGATAATAAACATTTTTAATATAGTCATTTAAATGTAATCATATGAATAATAATTATAAAGGTTTATGATAAATTAAAAAAGCCATATAAGGAAGAATAAATGGACTCGATCAGTAGGATTGTACCATATGAAGTCTATTTGTCAAGGTTTGAGTGGGAGACAGGATCACTGGGATTTTTCCTTAACCAATCCCAGGATGAGATCAAACAAATAAATAATTAATGAATCCATTTATGGTATGTGTTCATGGTCATCAAGATCACAACCAAAACCAAGTACACATAACAACCCCATGCAAATCTCACCATTATAAAGCATGTCAATACGGTGTTCCACGGTGTTGTAAAGGAATATTTATATTGATCGTAATTGTATTATCTTTTATATATATTTTATTTTTTAAATTTATTATTAAAATAATATTTTTAATATTTATTTAATATTATTAAACATTGTGTTATATAATATGGGATCTAAATGTGATGGAATAGAAATTTTATTAATGGAAAATATATAGTTTCAATCCATAAAAACGTTTCAATTAAGTCATGTTTTTCCTATGTATATTTTACTTCTATAAAATATTATTATTAAATAATATTTACTAAATAGAAATGACAATACAATATAATGATGATAGAAAAAAATTATTATGGGTCAAAATATTTTTATTATCAAAAAGTTAATTTTTAATAAAATTGTATTTTTTATATTAATATTTACATTCCAATACAAATATAACTATATGGATAAAATAAATATTTTTTTTGAACTCATCACATAAAAATCATCAAATTGTCAAAATTTGATAATTTTCAAAGAAAATTGATTTTTTGGTTCATAATTATATATGATATAAATATATTGTCTGTATTCTGAAACCATAATGAACTAATAATAATAAAGTATATTCAATTAAACTTATCAATGAAAAAATATATATTTCACCATTAGTATAACTTATTTTAGTTAGTTTTTAAAATTTTAAAAACCGTTATTGAATCATCGAAAATTTATATTATAAGTGAATTTTTAAAAAAAATTTATTTATAAACATGAATCTCTTCGGCCCCACAAAGTGTATTATTCATTTGAGATGTGAATAAACATATAAAATCAATGCATTAATTTTCAGGTTTATATAGAAAGTGGATTCATTGAAGATACTTATATATCATGATACTATAAGTTTTTGTGGATATTGAATAACGTATCCAATGAGTAATAACCCAGAAAGGTCGCATAGAGATGGAATCTATCACCATCTAGAGCATGATAACATGACTACATATACCCCTAATTTTACACTCCAAGGGGATATAAATTGGTAAATTCAAAACCTCTATAGAAACAGTTATTATGGAATAAAATATGGATAATTTATTATTTTATGAAATAGAAAATAGATAACATTTAATGAAACCTATAAATCAATAGGCTATTTAATATAGGTAATTTATGAGTTATCCACTAATTATTGATGGCTTCACATTTATGAGATCAATATTTTTCATATAATCATCCCTTTGGAAGAATTAAATGATTAAAACCATAATAAGATAGTGAATGGATGCTTTATCATCCATTCATGAACAAAATTGTTCCTATATTACTATAGTTATAGGTATTATTTCCTTCCACACAATTTTAATTGATATTTTGCAACACTTCCTCAATACGGGGATGTCAGGTTATCTATGAAGATGAAAAATGATTCAACTATTTTAGTCCAAGTATATAACTCCTCCACTTTAAAACATTATGTCTTGAACATACCAAAAACGCATATGATACTCCATTTAGAAGAATTTGATTATATTCTTCCTATGGTTAGTATGTACTTGTTTAGAGCCCACATAAATGGAGAAAAAAAAATGAAATCTCCCTATATATCATAATTCCATCTTTAATTAAATACAATTTAAATCAGGAGGCTGACTCTTCATTGGATTCATCATCACAATAGTGGATATTATTTCATCATAAAAACATATCTTTCTCAAATAATTTATAATATGGAACATGTTATCCTTGAAGACAGTAAAATTATATAGGAATCTATTTTTGTGATTCCAAATGAATTTTATATTCAACCTAAAAAAGTGGTTTATTTCCCAATGATTCTAATGCATGGTCCGTGTATCATTACAATGAAATTGTATAATAGAAAAATGGATATTTATGGATCCATAAAAATAGAAATAATTGATTGATGGAAAATACAAAAATCTGTTATCTTAATCTATATTTTACATGGAATTGTATTGTACTATCATGAATTTTCTGGAGTATTTCCATGATTATCAAGCCCAAATACCATTCATAATCATAATAGAGTCAGGTTCATTAGACCAATTAATTATAAGATAAATTGACAGATCTATTAATAGATTAATGACAACCCATATTCTCACATCACTAAAGGATGGTAAAAAAGATGATCTATTTAGATACAAAATAATAATAATGGTGTTCCATACTCATAAATGATGAGAAAATGATACATTTTCCCCCTCTAATTAAAGATACATGATAAGAACTATCCAACAAATGATCTAGAATTTTTTGAATTGAAGATTTCTTTTAAAATTTTAAAAAACGTTTTCTCTAAATAGAGATGTATGATATATTTATATATATGAACCACAAAATCCTCAAATACAAATTCACACAAAATGGTCATAAAATATTACAAATAAGGTTGTTATAATTGTTCAAGGATTATGATTTTAGTTACATTACCTTCCTTGAAAGAAAACTAATGTGGAAGATGAGTTGATTAAGAAAGAATCAAATACTCTATCATTGATGGGGACTATAAGGTATTTAATATTATTGGACAAGAAAATGATATATATGGGAATAATAAATGAATTTTAATCCTATAATTATTTTTTAAATTTTCAATAAAATATTTTACATAAGATCAATGAGTCGATGAATAGTGATTAGATTCTATATAATAATGTATAATAAATTCTAGAGTTGAGCATTACTAAATATGTAGTAATAATTATTTGAACCCAGATAGGAAACCCATAAAACCTATAACACTAAAGGGTGCATTTGGAAAATGTGAAGTGATCATTTTTCATTATTCATCAATGTTTTAGTATCTTATATATATTAATTTTATGAAATATTTCAAGTGGGGTAACATGAAGAGAGAGATTGTGGAATTCGTATATTTATTCTTTGTATGATGACAAATACAAGATAGAAAAAATATTTCTATTAGTATGATGTAATGTTTTCCCATAATTTTATGGATATGGTAAAATATTTTAATGTAATTCATCATAAGACTCTCCATGTAATTTTAATGGAATAATGTATTATAAGTTGCATTGAATCACATTATGACGTCATCTCTCTTTTTTCTATCAAGAATTATTTCTATGTTGTCTAAAATTTAATTATATATATAAGGGAAGGGTTATTTCTCACTATATTTATACTATATATTTTATATGATTGATTTAAAATGTTGAAAACGAGGTTTTGTATAATCCATTAAGAAGTGTTAGATATAGAATAAAGCGTAAAAACTATATTATTCCTCAGTTGTTCGGTTGGTCAAATATGAAAATTAAAACTCTATAAGATATGCCTATATATGGTTAATTAGATGTTCAATGATTTTGGAATCAATAACCTTCCCTATATGAGTTCTCATATAAGAACAACTTCCATTGTAGCATTCAGATTACACCTAATGAGGAACTGAATTGGAAGAGGTGTTGGACACTAACATGCTATGATGAATTTGGACTGAGGAAGATGAAGAGCCGCATCCTATCTAACCGTTGAAAGATATGTTTTATATAATTCCTCTCCAAATGAAATAAAATAAATGTGGATATAATATATCTAAAAATAATCACCAACAATACCTAGAGATTACAGTCACAGATAAAGGGTTCCATCATATAACACCATAGAATAACATCGCGAGGAATGAGAAGAATGGAAAGCTTTGGTAAAAATATATCAGCACATTTTTGGACCTCGATTTCATTTGGGTGGTGGCTATCAAATAACATGTCAACCAAACCAATATAATGTAAATTATTTGATCAATTTATCTCTATTTATGAATTACACACTAAACACCTCAAATGTACTTAATTGAGATGTGGTAACATTTGAAAATCACATTTCATACGAGGTGAAACCGGTGATGATCCTTGATTGCAAGTAAAAATGATCTATAAAACAAGACAACTCACGTGGTCAATTTTTTATGCAATAGCCACATGTTTTAGGATGTTTCATGGGATCCAGATGATGTGTTGAAAAAAAAACCATTCATCTATATTTTTATATGAAATGATAATATTTAGGGAAAAAAATTCTAAAGGTGAAATAATGTTATGATGAGAACATATATAAATGAAAAATCTTTTATATATAACTACATAGTATTATTAATTAAATTTGTAATAATGTGTAATGTAAATGTTTTAATTACATTATGAATCATAACCCTTGAAAATATAACTCTTTATTACTTATTGTATGGATAGTATATGTTAATGGATATCATAATGTCCAACTAGAATATAATAAAGTAGTGATATTCATGAATATAAGGATCGTACCATATGAATCCCATTTATTAGATATTTATAGGGATAAATGATCCCAAGTAGTTGATCTTGACCCATCACAATATGAGAAGCATAATGTAGTATTTTTTTATAAAAAACCAATTTTAAAATAAAAAATTAATATATACTAAAATAAAATGTAATGATTATTTTATTTTATGAAATTCTATTGTATAACCCTAAATTATATATTTGTTTTATGAGAAAAAAATTCAAAACTGATTTGGAATTTAAATTAAATAATAATATTATTAAAAGCATGATTCATTACTATTCGTTGAAAAATAGATATTTTCTGCATAATCAAAAAATATCTGCAGTTGATAATTCAAAAATTATGGTTACATAATAGAATTAAAATAATTTGAATAAATTTATTTATGCTACTTGAATAAAAAATTAAATATAAGTGGGGAAAGGCGAAAAAATATCTTTTTGGGAAAAACAATTTCCAAGCACAAAAATAGATTAATTTTGTTCCTATGGTTAAAAAAATTTACAAATGAAAAAAATATTTTATTAAATAATTAATTTATATATATAAATAATAAATATTTCTTTTTTTTATGAAGATAAAAATACTTTTATGATATAAATAATGTATTTTATAAAATAAATTTTTTAAATTCGAATTATTTTTTTATTTACAATTAATTTTTATCTAATGAATTTATTTTAAATGATTAAACTATATAATTTTAATAAAATTTTTCGTATATATCTAATCCAAATTAATTTCACAATTTTAAATGTCCTATATATCTTATTTTCATTAATCTCTGTGATGCATATTGAAAATTCTATCATGCATAATTTTAATATTTTGAAATCTCAATGTGTTATATCCTACCTAATTAATAAATTGAATTCTAGGAATTTTTTCCTTAGAATTGTAATAAATGTTTTTAAATTTAAAAATTTCATTCATGAAGTAATGATTCATAAAAATATTTAATAAAACATTAACATAATAAGAGAGAAAAGTATGTATTTAGGTTATCTAGAGTGACACATTCTAGGTTAGCAAATATGAGAACATTGATGGGAAATAGTTTTTTTTAAATGGATAAAAGTGTAATGCACAAATAACAATGAATATTAATAGGGATCATTGGTGAAATTTTTTTAATTATCATGATAATTTCACCTTCAATAAAACCTTAAACCAAGGATGTGTGAACAATAAAATTATTTCATAAAAAATTAATGTAACCACATAACATATTCATTTTAATGATACTTTTATAAGGATTTTGGAATTCCTTACAATCTATAATTATAAACTATATAAATATATTTACAAGATAATATTAATTTCATCTATGAAACAATTTCCACGATAATATCATCTTTGTATCCAAATTATGGGTATTAAAGATGATTTTTTTGAGACAAGATAAATTAAATAATATTTTAAATTATAATTTATTCATAAAAGGATAACATGATATCCATCAATTTTTTAGAAGTTACCCAAAAAATGGATTCCAAAATATAAGATAACTATGAAAATAAATAACTATTATTATGATCAATATTACATTAGCATCCAAGCCCTCAAATATAAAATAGATATTTATATTAGATTAATGTGTAAAAAATTATCTTTAAGATTATATAAAATATCCATGATAGAGATAGAAAAATAAAGATTAAAAGGGTTTAATGATAAATTATTCTATGATTAAATTATCATTTATCTTCAAATAAAACCATTCACTTATAAAGCCGTACACTTAAAATGTATATGCATTAATCATATAATAATTAAGGAATAAAAATAATTTACATAAATAATTTCAATTACAAAAATAAAGATAAAATTATAATTCTACAATTATTCCAAAAATGAAATACAATAATGTTGTTTTTACCTTAATCAAATAAGGTTCTCCTCTTCATGAACATATTAAAATATAACAGTAATAAAAAATCATAAATCAAACCAGTGGATATCTATATATTGAATAATATTATCCAAAAATAATCTCAATAATTATAATAATAATAATTTTAGGAAAATATTATTTTATAGAAACTGATACACCATATAGGCTGGTGGGTGGCACTGGACCCATGTCACAATGTTGTAGAGACACCGACCCCAGTAGCCTGAAGCCAATGGATTCATTACAATATTGGCATGACCTGTCCTTGGGGCCTGTGTCGTGACTACCCCACGACCACCTTCCATTGGACATGGGCTGGCGACTAGCACCAAGGCGTAATTCCTGATAAAAGGGAATGCATTGCCTTTGTAAAGTAAACAAACACCACAGAGAAAGCAAGAATAAGTGAACACTAAGTAAAAATTGAGTGCAACAGTAAGTGTGGAATAGTAAGTGGGATAGTATACAAACCCAAAGTGAATGTCAAATAGAACTGGAAATGGAAAACAGGAACTGAAAAGTAAAGCCGCAGCCTCGATCCATCCACTGGAAGTCCCACCAAAAGGGTGGGTACAGATTGCCTCTATAGCTCCTCGGGTCCATTCGTCCGCTCTGAGTACGCCCTGCCCAGTGGTCCACCTTCGGGTACCGACCTGCTCCTCGTGCCTCAACCACGATCAATGATGTCCATCGTCTGCAACCAACACAATTTAGTGCGGGCAGCGCTCGTGCTGGGGTGAGTATAAGCTACTCTGTAGGGACCCCGAGACCCCTGATCGTCTCCCAGAATCCACAAAGGATAATCCAAAAAGGAAGGATACAATCACGAAGTAACATCCGACACCACATAGGTATATGCCCATACATATACCTATGTCATCAATTCTTGTTCGGCTCCAACATTCGAGCCCCAGTTCGATCATGTCCACACAGGATAACACAAAACAATCCACATAGGAAAGAAAGTCAAACTTATCGAAGATAAGGATTGAAAGTCAAGATTCAGCTCACACAGGCATACTTCTTTGATTTGACGACAGATATGACCATATATAGCCACTCATTCATCTAAGACATCAGACCCACACAGGATCGATAGGTACTAACCCCCACAATGACCCACAAAGGATCGATAGGTACTAACCCCCACAATGACCCACATAGGATCGGACCCACACAGGATCTGTAGGCACTGGCCCACACAAGACCGCTGAGCGCTGACCCACACAGGATCTGACCCACACAGGATTGGTAGCACTAATCCACATAGAATCCCTAAGTGTTGTAGTCATCGTCGTCGAATCCACGAAGGATTTCTGTACAGTCATCATCGTCGTCGCAGTTGCAGCCAGCTCTAGGGTTCCCGCACACAGCAAGCTCGTTCAGGAGTGTCCGCTCCACAAGCCGAGGGGCTGATACATCAACTGACACATAGTCCGGAGTTGATGTATCCAAAAGATCCATATCATCAATAGGAACTCACTGTCACAGACGGTGCGTCAATCGGACTCTCGGTCTGAGAGTTATTGGCTTTTTTGTCCCAGGGGCCCGGTTTGTTATTTAGTCAAAACCAACCCAGCCATACTCCAACGACGTCCAAACCTCGAGCGGAGTAATCCAAAAGGTCCGTCTCACTAACATGAATCCATCAAAGTCGACGACACATCAATCGGACGTCCGGAGCTCAAGTTATATGCGTTTCCGCTACGAGGGCCCGGTTGGTTTCATGTACGAACACACCTGGCCGATCCCAAAGTACTCTGAATCCTTGAGTGTAAAATACCGAAACGCCCGTCTCGATCCAAGGATTGCATCACAGCTGACTGTGTGTCGATCGGAGGTACGCTACCCATGTTATGGGATAAATACCATGAGAGGTCCGATATTATGGGGTTCGGGCCCGGTCCCACCCTACCCGGTAGCCCCTGCGTCTGCCCGAACAGGGTCAACCCGACCCGGTTCAAAGGTCCGGCTGGACTGGGCGTAGCTCGGCCCGACGGTCCGGTTGGGCAGCTCGGCCCGGCACGCGGGCGCACTGGTGCTGGGCAAGCTGCTCCGCAAGGGGGCGTCGTCCCCTTGAAGGAAACCACAAACCCGCGTGGGGGCCTCCCCTTGCCAACAGACGCAGCCGAGCGCCGCATCCCGCCCCCCTTGGTCCCACGCGGTCGTAGGACCAGCGGCCTGCCCCCGAGGCTTCAGCCGCGACGGCCTATCCCAGCGGCTCGCCGGGCGCCGCCGTGCTGGCGAGCCGCGCCGGCGGAGTTTTCTACGGACCACTGGACGAGCTTCGGTGGTCAGTTTTGCCTGACGTCTTCGGCAACGGCCCTCCCAGGACCAGTTCATCACTGCGAAGAACTAAAAACACCCTTGCGGCCTGCTTCGTCGTCACCCGCCGATCCGCACGCCATGAATGAAGAAACGGTGGGTTCGGAATTGTTCGTTGGTCCCCACCCACCGCGCTAGTAGTTTAAAAATGCTTCTGAAAATTTTTTAAACACATGTCGATGATATAAATCACAGAGATTTAATTGAACCAAAACCCGTACCTCAACCGTCGTCGAGCGAGGGTTCGTCGCGGAATTTCACGTCGCGGAAGAAGGCGTCACGGAAGGGGGATAGTCGCGTCGCAGAGAAAGGATTTATCAGCGTCACGTCATCGATCTCCGAGGATCTGGCGTTCTTGTCGACCTTCGTCGGAGTTCAGCATTCTTCGTGTTCTTCGCGTTCTTCGCGTTCTTCACAGAGGAGGAAGAACTTCAAGAACCTGAGTGAATTCACCCTAGCCTCTCACAACCCAACCCCTTTAATAAAATAAGAGTTGTATTATTTTATTAACACATAATACAATGATTGAATTTCAAATTGAATTGAAACGATCAATTAATGAATTAATTGAGGAGTTTAAACTGCCCATTTAATGAGGTGTTTATTAACCCGAATAAACGCAAAGGTTGACTTCATTAAAAATTTTGTGCGGGTGCGTTACTTAATTAAAGGAGGGGAGTGGCGGTTAGGAAGAAAAGAAACGGTGGGGCTCGTGTGGGCCCCACCTCACAAATATCCTACCAAGTGGGTAGGATTTTGTGGGTCCCACATCACCCAGTTAACTTAGGTTAAGAAAAATAAAATAAAAATCGGTTGCACCACTTTTATTTTATTCCTTAACTTAACACCAAAAATTAAAAACCATTCCGAGAAAAAGCAACTCCAAAAATGGTGTTTCTAAGTAATTATCGGCGCCGTGATTCCATCGGTGCCCTTGGAATTTTATTCCGATAACCAGTTCAAAAGTTAGAAAAACCTGCTCGTTCGTTCACTGAACGAACCCGAGCTAATCTTCGGAAAATGATTCCGGGCACACTGGGCCTCAGAATCAGGTGCCGTCAGAAACTGCATTTTTTTAAAATCCGAAAAAAATTAATAAAAAAGTTCCCTTGAATTTTACGGGTATTTACATTACTCCCACCTCAGGGCTTCATGTCCCCGTAAAGATACATAAAAACTAGGGAAACAAATGTGGGTACTGAGCACACATATGAGCTTCTCGCTCCCATGTGCTCTCCTGGAGGTTCTCGTGCTGCCATCTGATGCACACTAGAGGAATCGACCGTCCACGTAGGACGCACTCCTGTCGATCCTCAATCTCCACCGAGACTTCCGCAAAAGTCGCCCCATCATCAACGTCCAACTCCCCATGGTCATTGATATGCATTGGGTCATGCACGTATCTCCTCAGCTGGGATACGTGGAAGACGTCGTGCACCCGGTGCAAATGAGGTGGTAGATCCAGGCAAAAATCCACCTCGCCAATCCTGCTGAGGACCTGGAATGGTTTGATGAAACGTGGAGACAACTTGCCACCTCATCCAAATCTCTGTAATCCACATCGAGGTGAGACCCACAAAAGGACGTGGTCACCAACCTCGAACATTAGTGGCCTCCAACTCCTGTCAGCATAAGTCTTCTGCTGGATCTGAGCTTTCCTCATCCGCTCCTCGATGACCGGGACCCTCTCCGTCGTGGCATGAAGCATATCCTGTCCCACAAGTGCTAACTCCCCAGGGTCTTTCTAGCACAGAGGTGATCTTCAAGGACGGTCATACAACTCCTCGTATTGTGCCATCCCGATGGTGGAGTGGAAGCTATTTTTGTACGCGAACTCCAGCATGGGTAGGTTGTCCTCCTAGCTGCGACCAAAGTCAAGGACACATGCGCGAAGAATTTCCTTGAGAGTCTGAATGGTCCTCTCCATCTGACCATCTGTCTAAGGGTGAATGGTGGTGCTCAGATGTAGATGCTTCCTAAATGCCTATTGCAACCCCTTCCAAAGCTGGGAACTAAATCGAGCATCTCAATCGAAGATGATAGATGATGGCACACCATGAATACATACAATCTCCCGAACGTAGAGGCATCCCAAGATCTCCACTGAGCCCTGCTCTCTGATGGGTAAGAAGTGATCCAACTTGGTGAGTCGGTCGAAAATCACCCAAATGGAGTCATGACTTCTTGAAGTGTGTGGAAGTCCAGTCACGAAGTCCATAGATATGTCATCCCACTTCCACTTCGGGACCTCTAAGGGTTGTACCTAGCCTGCTGGTACCTGGTGATCTGCCTTCACCTGCTGGCAGGTGAGGCATCGAGAAATGAACTCTGCCATAGCCTTCATCATGTCCGGCCACCAGTGATGTTGTCTAAGATTCTGGTACATCTTCTCCACTCCAGGATGTACCGCCAAAGGGGAAGTGTGAATGTCTCTCAGAACCTCCTCCCGTAAAGCAAATGGTACCAAGGTATGTCCTCTAAAAAGTAAGTCGTGCTCTTCTCCTAAGGAGAAATGATCAGGTGCCTGTCCTGAGGATATCTGCACACGCCGCGTCTCACAGTCGGCGTACCCACGCTGTTCCCTCTAACCCGCTGCAGTAGCGGAGGAGTGACTGTGAGTGACTGAAGAAAGGCTGCTCCATCTCTATCCACAAAGGATATCTGCAAAGCGTCTAGCTGCTCTGTCGCCTCCCCAAGTAGCTGAATGCCTGACCTCCTGCTAAGATCATCAGCTACGACGTTCCCATTACCAGGTGTATAGACTATCTCAAAGTCATAGTCCTAGAGGAACTCGTGCCAACATCGATGTCTCAGGTTTAGGTCCTTCTGCGAGAAAATGTACCTGAGACTCTGATGGTCAGAATATACTGTAAAGCGCTCGCCCATCAGATAATGTCACCACATTTTCAGTATGAAAACCACTGCTGCTAACTCTGGGTCATGGGTAGCTTATTTCTACTCACGCTTCCTCAACTAACGTGATCCATAGGCGATCACGGCCCGCTCCTGCATCAAGACACATCCGAGTCCGGTCCCTAATGAATCACAGTAATCTACATACCCAACACCCTCCTCCAGTAGCCTTAACATAGGCGCGCTGGCCAATCTATGTCTTAGCTCTTGGAAACTCTAATGACATCCAGCTAAACAAACAAAGGGTTTCCCATTCTTCTTCAATGCCGAGTGTGGAGCCACAACTCTCGAAAAGTCTGTCATGAATCTCCAGAAATATCTAGCTAGCCCCAAGAAACTCCGCATCTCCGTCACGCTCCTGGGTGGCTCACAAGCTAGCACTACCTATATCTTCTCCGGATCCACCGCAAATCCTTCCTCAGAGATGACGTGTCCTAGGAAGTGTACCTCACGTATATAGAACTGACACTTCGAGATCATTCCATAAAGCTGGATCTCTCCGAGAGTGTCTAGTACAACCCGCAAGTGGTAGGGATGCTCCTCCTGAGTCGTCGAGTATATCAAAATGTCATCGATGAAGACCACAACAATTTGATCGAGGTATGGCTGAAAGATCCTTTTCATGAGGCCTATGAACACTGTTGGAGCATTCTTCATGACGAAAGGCATAACCAAGAACTCATAGTGGCCATACCAACATCTGAAGGTCGTCTTCTGCATGTCTTTGTCCTGAACTCTCAGCTGATGATAGCCTGACCTGAGGTCTATCTTCGAGAACCACCGTGCTCCCTTGAGCTGATCAATGAGGTCATCAATCCTCGGTAGCGGATACTTGTTCCTCACTGTCACCTAGTTTAGGCGAAGATAGTCGACACAAAGTTTCAAGCTCCCATCCGCCTTCTTGGAGATCAATATCGGGGAATCCCAGGGTGAAACACTAGGTCAGATGAATCCCTTGCCCTATAAGTCCTCCAACTATACCTATAGCTCTCAAAGCTTAGCGGGGTCCATCTGATATGCTGGAGTGGATATCGGAGATGTCCCGGGGTACATGTCAATATAAAAGTCAACCTCTCGGCAAGGAGGTAGTCATGGAATATCGTCGGGGAAAATGTCTGCATACTGATCCACCACTATAGCAAAACCAGGACTCAACACATCAACTGATCCTAGGATGAGGCTAGCCCACACATGAGTGATGGGCTGTCCCCTCCTCTACGAGAGTCCATCTTATGCTGCGAAGGCTCCCTTCTCACTGGTGAAGGTGAACCTGCTTCCGTCGGTGCGTACACATCGCACCTTGTGCCTAATACTGTCAATCTGAGCATGGACTATAGATAACCGATCAATGCCCAAGATGACGTCGTAAGGCCTCGACGCCGCTACAAGAAGATCCCAGCCGAAGCTCTTGCCTCCTAAAGTAAGCTCACACTACTGGCACGTGTGCGTAATTGTCGAGTCTTCTCCCGTATGAGTCTCTAGCCGTATGGATCGAGCCAACGGCTCCGTCGGAATCTACGATTTCCGAAAAGGGTAGCGTCCATGAAATAATGACTCACTCCTGTGTCTATAAGAATTGAAACATGGGTCTAATAGACATAGATAATACCTCGAATCATCTTGGGCGCACCGTGGTCATAGGCCATTGCTGCCTGAAGTTGTTCCTTTCTCTGCCC
This sequence comes from Viscum album, assembly GCA_963277665.1. Lineage (NCBI taxonomy): Eukaryota > Viridiplantae > Streptophyta > Magnoliopsida > Santalales > Viscaceae > Viscum > Viscum album. Next base: position 1,848,845,338 of record OY728152.1, read on the forward strand.
GCTAGCTCCCTGTGGTCGGGGTGGACCTCCTGGGGGTGGTGGTGGTAGAGCCTGAAAGTGTCGCCCACCACCTGCTCCTCGGCCGACTCCACTGCCTCGTCCGCCTGCTCCCAGCAGATCGCCACGGTCAACCCTCTGCCTCTGCCTGGGTTGTCCCTCAACTGTCTGCTACTCGGTACGGCGGGTCTGGCAGTCACGAACCATGTGGCCCTACCCGCCGCATGCATAGCACTGTCTGCCTCTCGAAAGACTGGCTCTGCAATGAGTGCCCTGCACCACTGAGCCAGTGTCCTGAGGTCATCTACCTGAGGGTCTTGTCTTCCTGGACCCATGAGTCGTCCGTCGACTGCCTACTACAGATGACTCTGCTACGTGCCGCCCTGCGGTATGTCTCTTCACTGGTGTAGACTCAGCAAGAAAGCATTTGTTGAAAATGGCTCACTCCAGTACCCCTGCCTGTGTCAGAATGCTGAGGGAGATCAACGATACCCTGATCTCAAGACTCAATCCATTATCAAAGGTCTGGGCCCGGAAGAATGGGTCTCATACCATGTTCTTCGACTATCGCGAGATATCGGTAAATCTCACCGAGTACTGGGTTACCGTCAAGCTGCCCTGCCGCAGCTGTAGAAGCTCCAGGATGCGCACCGTACGGAGGGTGGCTGGGACGAACTCCAAGAAAAAGAGGATATCAAAGTCTGTCTAGAGGAGAGATGCCTCGTCGTGCACCTGTAGCATCACGCTCCACCATATTCCTGCTGCTGTGTGCAGGAGGCTCGCTGTGAGGATCCCCATGAGGTCTGATGGTGTCCTCACTCACCAGAAAACTCGTAAACCTGCCTCCAGCAAATCCTCGGCTTCCTGAGGGTCCATCTCCACGCGGAACCTGGGCGGTCCCTGATGTTGAAACTCATGCAGTGGACTAAGGCGATGTGCATTGTCAGTGGCTGGGGCTGGTAGCATCGGTGGCTCAGCGGGTAGAAGTACCATTGGTGCCTTTGCTGTCAAAGGGCCCTGTATCGAGGCCTCGTCACTTGGTGGGTTGTCGTCACACACAACGCTTGGAACCCTAGCTTGCTGCCATCATGGGGCCATCCTGAAATGAGACAGGTGCACCACGGTCAGAATAGTATAACTGGTGAGCTGACACAAAGCAATCACACAAATATTTTGAAACACACATGAAATCAAAGTATTCATGCATTATGTCGGAAATCAGAAGTCAGGGTCCTGGTGTACGGATACGTCGGTTCCCGCACCAACACTAGACTCCATGTACTGATAACCACACCCAATAATCTTAACACTATTTCTTCAAATAGAAAATGATCAATGTTCTGAGTTCTGCGGTATAACCGAACTCCTTTGATACCAATTTGTCGCGACCCATCATCGAGGCACGTGCCATGACTACCCCAAGCCCGCCTTCCATAGGCCAGGGGCTGGCGACTAGCACCAAGGCGTAATTCAAGATAAAAGGGATGGAATTTAATTTGTAAAGTAAACAATCACCACATAGCAAGCAAGAAGAAGTAAACACTATATAAAAACTGGGTACAATAGTAAGTGCGGAATAGTAACTGGGCCAGTATAAAAACCCAAACTGAAAGTAAAGTACAAATGGAAATGGAAAACAACAGCTAAAAAGTAAAGCCACAACCTCGAGCTGTCCACTGGAAGTCCCAACTAATGGGTGGGTATAGATAGCCTCTACAGCTCCTCGGGTCCAGCCGTCTACTCCGAGTACGCCCCGCCCAGTGGTCGAGCCTCCAGGTACAAACCTGATCCTCGTGCCTCAACCACGATCAGTGTTGTCCGTCATCTGCAACCAAAACAACGTAGTGCGGTCATAGACCGTGCAGAGGTGAGTATAAGGTACTCAGTAGGGACCCCGAGACCCCCAATGGTCTCCATGAATCCACAAAGTATAATCCACAAAAGAAAGATAAAATCACGAAGTAAAATCCGAAACCACTTAGGTATATTCCCATACTTAAACCTAAGTCATCAATTCTTGTTCGTCTCAAACATCCGAGCCCAAGTTCGATCACATCTACATAGGATAGCACAACACAATCCACAAAGGAACGCAAGTAAAATGTATCGAAGATAAGGATTGAAAGTCATGATTCAGCTCACATAGGCATACTTCTTCGATTTGATGATAGAGATGACCAGATATATCCACTAATTCATGTAAGCCGTCGAGCCCACACATGATAGATAGGTACTAACCCCCGTAATGACCCACAAAGGATCAATAGGTACTAACCCCCGCAATGACCCACATAGGATCAGACCCACACAGGATCTGTAGGTGCTGGCCCACCCATGACCGCTGAGCGCTGACCCACACAGGATCTGACCCCCATAGGATCGGTAGCACTGATCCACGTAGTATTGCTGAGTTCTATAGTCATCACCGTCGAATCCACAGAGGATTTCTGTACAGTCATCATCGTCGTCGCAGTCACAGCCAACTCTGGGGTTCCCGTACAGAGAAAGCTCGTTCGGGAGGGTCTACTCCATGAGCCGAGGGGCTGATACATCAACTGACACATAGTCCGGAGTTGATGTATCCAAAAGATCAGTATCATCAACATGAACTCAATGTCACAGACGGTGCGTCAATCGGACGCCCGATCTAAGAGTTATTGGCTTTTTCGTCTCAGGGGATCGGTTGGTTTTTAGGTCAAACCCAACCCGAACGTACTCCAACTACGTCCAAACCTCGAGCGGAGTAAGCTAAAAGGGTCGTCTCACTAAGAGAAATCCATCAAAGTTGACGGCACGTCAATCAGACGTTCGGAGCTCATGTTATAAGCTTTTCCGCTCCGAGGGCCCGGTTGGTTTCGTGTATGAACCAACCCAGCCGAACCCAAAGTACTCCTAAACCATGAGTGTAAAACACCGAAATGACCGTATCGATCCAAGGATCACATCTCTACTGACGGTGCGTCGATTGGAGGTCCGCAGCCCAAGTTATGGGAAAAATACCATTAGAGGTCCGATATTAGGGGGTTCAGACCCGGTTGGACCCGGCCCGGTACCCCTTGGGTCGGCCGGAACCGGGTTGTCCTGACCCGTGTCCAGGTCCGGCCCGCTTGGGTGCTACACAGCCCGACTGGCGCGGCCTGGCGCGCTGGCACGCCGGCGCTGACCAAGAGGACACGAAAAGTGGTGCCACCCCCTTGAATGAAACCGCGGCCCCGCATGGGGGCCACCTTTTGCCAACGGACGCGGCCGAGCGCCACTTCCCGCCCAACCCGGGTCCGGGTCCGGCCGGCTTGGGCGCGGCCCGGCCTGGCGCGCTGGCGTTGGCCAAGCGGCCGCGCAAAGCGGCGCCACCCCCTTGAATGAAACCGTGGCCCCGCGTGGGAGCCACCCCTTGCCAACGGACATGGCTGAGCGCCGCGTCCCGCCTCCCTCGGTCCCGCGCGGTTGCGGGACCAGCAGCCTGGCGCCGCGGCCGAAGCCGAGGCGGCCCTTCCCGGCGGCGCGCCGGGAAGCACCGTATCGGCGAGGCACGCAGACAGAGTTTTTCGCGGACCACCGGACGAGCACCAGTGGTCAGTTTTGCCTGCCGTCTTCACCAACGGCCCTCCCGGGACCGGTTCTTCACTGCGAAGACCTCAAAACGCCCTTGCGGCCTGCTTCGTTGTTGCCCACCGATCCACACACCAAGAACAAAGAAACAGTGGGTTCAGACTTGTTCATTGGTCCGCACCCACCGCGTTAGCGGTTTTAAAAGGCTTCTGAAAACATTTTAAACACATGATGATGATATAATTCATATAGATTTAATTGAACCATAACCCCTACATCCAGCGTCGTCGAGAGAGGGATCGTTTCCGAATTGCACGCCGTGGAAGAAGGCGTCGTGGAAGGGGGGTCGTCGCGTCGCAGAGAAAGGATTCGTCAGCGTCGCGTCGTCGATCTCCGAGGATCCAACATTCTTGTTGACATTCGTCAGAGGTCAATATTCTTTGTATTCTTCGCGTTCTTCGCGTTCTTCGCCGAGGATGAATAACTTCAAGAACCAAAGCGAATTCTCCCTAGCCTCTCAAAACCCATCCCCTTTAATTAAATAAGAGTTGTCTTATTTTATTAACACACAACCCAACTATTGAATTTCAAAAAGATTTGAGACGATCAATTAATGAATTAATTGAGTAGTTTAAACCGCCCAATTAATGAGGCGTTTATTAACCAGAATAAACACAAGGATTGACTTCATTAAAAAGGGGGTGCATGTGTGTTACATAATTAAAAGAGGGGGTTTAGGAAGAAAAGAAACTGTGGGGCTCATGTGGGACCCACCTCACAAGTATCCTACCAAGTTGGTAGGATATTGTGGGTCTCACATCACCCACTTAACATAGGTTAAGAAAAATAAGATAATAATCGGTTGCACCACTTTTATTTTATTCCTTAACTTAACCCCAAAAATTAAAATCAACACCCGAGCAAACGCAACTCCGGAAAGGGTGTTTCTAAGAAATTATCGGCGCTGCGATTCCATCGGTGCCCTCGGAATTCGATTCCGAGCACTGGTTCATAAGTTACAAATACCCGCTCATTCGTTCACTGAACGTACCCGAGCTAAACTTCGGAAAATAATTTGGGGCACACCGGGCCGCAGAATCAGGTGCCGCCAGAAACTGCATTCTTATAAAATCCCAAGGAAAATTAAGAAAAAATTTCCCTTGAATTTTACGGGTCTTCAACAATATATTCATAATCTACAAGGATTTAATTCACAATTAACTGAATATTCTCATGGTATTGTTTAACTTGAATCATATTTTATTCTTTCATTCCATTCTAAATTAAGAAATACGATATGTGTTGTTTGAGAATTACATTATTCCATCTATCATATCTGTGAATTTCAATCACAGTACACTTCATAAATTCCATTTATATGAAACAAAATATGTGTGATCTAAAATTATTAGTATGGGTTATGATTAGATGAACCTTCCAGTAATAAATTAGAATAAATAACATGTGAAGTTAAAAAACATAAAACAAATTTCATTTAAATACTAGGATAATCTATAATATATAATGAAAAGTAAGTAATTTTACACATATTCAATTTAAGAAATAAGCTAAAAATGAAAATCAACTCAAGGAAATATCTTTTTTATAAGTTAAATGATAATACTAAAATCATAATACAAGAAAATGTTAATTTTTGGAAGTCATATCATACGCATATGATACCTCAACCTTCGAAATCATTCTTCATGTCAGTTTAAAACTACTTGAAAAAATCATTTTATTTGGCCAACTAGTTTGTCGCGTGCGATTTATCGATGAATCACAACGAAATACAATACATAGACCCAATAGTGTATTCATGTAAAAATTATTCCTAATATATCTAATAATTTATTTATTTCATGATCAATGACCTTTATCATCAAATATCAGTATTGAGTAAAATTTAAAAATTTATCAATACTTTCTCAGTTAATCAAATAAAATTGAAAGTAAAACAAATTATATTTAAATGAGATATGATTTATAAAATAATTATATCAATTATATAATGATATATATATTCATTATAAATGTATTTTATAATGAAAAACGATTATATAAATGAGATTTTTTATAGAGAAAGTCAATAATCAAAAAATAATGAGAAATATTATAATAAAGTTTACCACTTGGAAATTTTCTAATAAACTAACCTTGGATAAAAGAAGTCAAATTTATGGACATAATATAATTATTTATGAATGAATCCTGAAATTAAATAATATAAGGATATTATAATCACTTTTGAATGAAATTTGATTTATAACATTAAAATATCGCTCAATGAAGTGGAATTTAGATGATGGCCTTTACCACATGCTTCATTTTGGTTTAAATTTATCTAACCTAATTTTTATTTTATTTTATATATGTCAATTACTTACCCCATTACAATATTAATATTTATAATATCATATATAATCCTTTTATAACATCATAACAGTAGTTTGTTAATAATAGGTCATTATTTTAATTGTATTGTTAATTACCTTCTTTCTTCATTTATTATTTATCATGAATGTTCCTTTTTTGCGTGCACTATATATTTCTAACATATCATGAATAATAATTATGAAATATTTTTCACTTTAATTCATAAATTATAATTTTAATACAACTAAATAATGATGGTTTAGAGAAATTGAATAGGTTACGATCATAGTGATTGTAAAACATATATACACATTAGTAACGTTTCCATTTTTCAAGGATGAATGAGGAAAATATTTAAAATATATTTTACACGTAAATAATGATAATAATATCCTATATAACTTTTTATTTATTTTATATTTACTATATATATATATATATATCATCATTGTGTTGTGGTGATCAAATTGAGTCACATCACTTCGTGAGGGTGATATTCCACACGTATATAAATGATGTTATCATCCGTAATCGTAAAAAAGATTTATTACTATTTTATAAGGATAAATATGTCATAAATATGATAAATAAGTCATTTATATTACATATATTCTGTAATGTTTTCATTGTCATCTTCCATGTAATGAGTTAAGGAAAAACGAATCATGTCACTTTACGAGGTGGTTGTCCACCTTATACCTGATAAATGTTATCATATCTCCTTAGGAATGAAACATAAAAAATATATATGATATGATTACTCCTTAGTTATATCTATTATATATATATGTTCTTTATATCCATCATGATACCCAAAAGTGATAAGTGATCATTGTAAAAGGAATGACATCAGTTTGCGTGGTTGTAGTCCACCGTACACATGAATGGGGATTTCATAAAAAAAATTATGGAATTTGGTAAGGTTTTTGGTAATTAAATTAACACATCATAATAAAATTATTTGTAATATAATTAGTTTTTATATCATCGTGGTTTAATAATAATTTAAAGAGGCATAGGAAGATATAAAATAAATGTACATGTTAAAGAATGTTGCATAATCTTATGGTATCCCCTTAGTTTTGAAACGAAGAATCAGTAGGATGGGGTTTTCCAAAATTAAGTCCTCTAGGGTGATATGAAATAAGTTGGGAACTATTTTTTGTATGGTTTGGTCTAGTCAAATGTATTGAGTTGTGTGAAAATGTGTGGGGGATGGCATCCCTTTAATAATTTAGGAAGAGAGTTATTCATGTAAATTCCCAAAACTATTCAATTGTGGGACATCAATATCTCTCCAAGTGGATCCGAATTTTATTAATTAGTTTTTTTAATGAAAATATTGTTGATTTACACATCCAAAATAAAAAATATCACATTTTAAAACATGTTTCCCATTAAATTTATGTTCCCATACAATTAAAATCTTTGTATTTCACTATTGTAACTAGAATTTTTAACATATGTAATTGATCCACGAAGCATAAAATAATATGGAACTAATTATATAATGTGTTCCAACTATTTATAAATATGAAAATAGTTTTATGACATAAATTCTAATTTTTGATGAAATATAATTGAAACACAAGTTCATGAAATGTGAAGAAAAATTCTATTAACCATAAAAATGATGAATGAGTTTTTACTATTTATCAGAAAATATAGTCATTTTAAATTAAAAATATGTCCTTAACATTACAAAAATTATTTTTACAAAAAATTAAATCAAAATCAGATAATATAATTTTTTTAATTTAAATTCATTTTATAAATGTTCATTTTTCATAATGTATCATTACTGCCAATTTTAAATTATTCATTGTTTTCTGTTTTAAAAATAATCAATAAAATTATTGAATTATAATCTATTATTTTCATGGAATCATAAAACTACTTATTTATATAAAAAATAATTTAACACAATAACTCCTAAAATATACATTACATTGATTAATTTTAGTTCTGTTTTTTTATTCTTCTATTGTCTAACAATTAAATGAGTTTTTTCTGTTAGGAATTTAAAGTAATGACTTCATAATTAAAATTTACAAATAAATTATCAGCAATAAAAAAATTATTTTTAAAAATGATATTTATAATCAAAGATATGATGATTTTAACTGCCCCAAATCAATAATGAAATTAAAAACATGTTTTTTGTCTTTATTTTTCATTATTTTAATAATTATATAGGTATTATTCAAGGAAAATACTTTCCATAAGATCTAAAAATAGATCATATAGTTATCATGATTTAATGTTTTCATTAAAATGGTTGTTGAAAAATGATTAGGTCATTTTAACCCTTATTTTGTTATTTTATCCCTGTGTAAAATCATTTTTACCATAACCATTGTAATCAATTTGTATGGCTTTCACAATTTACTTTTATTAAAAAATTTATGCTGATAAAATTATATTGTTTAAATTATTCATATTACAAATATATATTTTATTTTTCAAGAAAAATTATTCAATGAAATGAACATTAGTTATTTAAAATCAAAATCATCGATGTGATGTGAAATGGGGTTTTCCAAGAGAAAATATTCAAATGTAATCATTGTTTTTATATAAAAATCCAAATTGAAAATTTCTATAATTCCATAAATTAAATTAATGGACATAAAATTTAAATAATATTACTTCAAATAAAATTTATATATTAAATTTTTTCTATGAAAAAATCAAATTAAGAGATTTTTATCAATTACAATTTTATATTTTTCACTATTCATTGAAAATTTTTTATATTATAGAAAAAATAAAAAAACATCACCATATGATAATTTTTATATTATAATATATAAAATTAACTTCATTTTATCTAACAATGTTTCTATAGTTTGTAAATATTAATTTAATGTTATATTTACAAAGCATTTCGAAACTATTCCTTATAAAAAATAGAATATGTTAGAAAATATTTTTTATCCATTTAAATGATATTTTTAATTCCTAATTAATGGATTACATTAATTTTGATAAATAATTTACTTATATTAATACCGAAATATTCCAATTTCTAGGTGATAGATATCATACTAAATATGAAAATTTTAGTAATATTTAATTTTTAGTATAAACTCTATGTTTCATGTAGCGCAACCTAAAATAAGTGTTTTTCCTAGAACATGATAATATCAATGTTTTAATAAATGAAATTTAATCATATTATTTTGTACAGTGATAACTATTAAAAAACAGATTTTAATTTCATCGGTGTAACATTTTCTCCTAATCTTTGTGTTTTGTTTCATAAACACTGTCTAGAACAATGTTCTTAATTTTAGATTTAATGGGGTTGAATTCCACCCCATATTAATAAATCACGTCCTCATAATTATAAAATGATCTCAAATAATCAAGGGTTTTAAATTTAAAATTACATATTTAACAACACATATAATAAAAGGGATATTAAAATATCCTTTGAGTAAGAGTGAAAAGGTTGTGTTAAGGCCATCTATAATAATACACAAATAGGCATCCGACTAGGAGAACAAAGGGGGTTAAATAAGACATGAAAATTGATGAAAACATTAAATAATTTTATAAAATGATTGATGACATTTATCATAAGAATTTCAATGGTCAATTGAATTTTATAACCCTCAAAACCATATGTATTTTATGATTTAAATGTAAATTTGATTAATCAGATAGTAATTTTGTAGGATATCATTTTTGTTTCAATATAATTTTCCTAATGATGGGGAATTAATTTAAAATCTATGAATATAATGAATTCATTTTTGTTTCAATTTCATAAGAAAAAATGGAATCTTTTGTTTATTCATTAATTAATTTCCAACTCATCACGTACTCTAAGAAATGAATATCCAGAAAATTATTTTATTGTGAATGAATCCAAAAAATTAACAATTATCGGATTGTAATATCAATAATAGAGTGATAATTATTTCAATGTTTCTCTTATTATTTTTATGATATTAAATGTAGAAACTTTTATATGATATGCATAAATCTCTTCAGGGAGATGTAATACAATAATATATAAAACCACATCCAATTTTCAAATTAAAACAATTTATATAAATTGTTATCATTATGAAAAATCCAAATGATTAATATCCAAATCATTAAAAAATGGTAACTGAGATGTTAATATTAAAATACATATATCACCAAAACAACATGTAGTTCTCTTAATATTATCTAAAAAATATTTTAATACCTTCATCATGTATTCTCTTGAAACCTGGTTATGACCCAAATTATTATAATAACTTTTTGAAAATATAATTTCATCCTTATTACTTATATTAATTTTTTTGTTATATTCATTATATAAAAAAATGTGGTTAGCTTCATTAATGATAACATAATTAACAGTGTAAAAAAAGTAATTTCATAGATATAACGAAGTTTGTACTATCTAATTTTCAATATCCATATCTGTCATCTTGGTACTCGAACATTAAATCTCACAATCAGGATCATATTAATGGTTTTGTTTCCCTTAATAAGGTGTTTCAAAGAACAATAAATTTCCAATGATTCAATTTTATTGGACATCTGCATTGTTCAACATACGATTTTAAATTCATAATAAATATTCACTACAATACAATTCTCATACATTTCATAATCTTTCTAAGTTGAATAAAATTGATAAAATATTCAAATAAAGTAATTTTATATCCAAACACAGACACAATAATCATTTTGTATTGTATGTGGTGAAACCATTTTCATAACAATGATCCATTAACTTATTTTGATGTATATTACTTTGACGTTGAGGCATTGATTTTATATATCTCAATTTCCTTAAAATTTAAGCATTCAACTATGGAATCTTTTTTATTTCCTTTTAATCAGAAGATTCCATTAATTTTTTTCTATAACTGTAGCAAACTCCCATTAAATTTATTAAAGTACTACAGTGTTTATTTCAATAAGTATCATATGTGGGTAAATAATAGTTTCCCTTCTTGCACATATCTATCCATTTCTCATCCATCATCTACTACACTTGATCTCCATTAGGTCCATAATACATATAAATTTTTTTATATCTTCTTAGAACTTTTTACTATATAGTCATTATATTACAATGTTGTGGACACTAGTTCCCTTAAAACAATTATCATAATCAAAACAAATTAATGTTCATTATTACACTTTATATTATTTTCAAAAGATATGGTTCCCATTCCCTTAGTTAGAAGAAATTTATAAATTAAATCATACAATAGATTAGATCATATAATTTTGAAAAAAATATAAAATACAAAAACTATTTTAATAATAATCATAAATTTTTTATTTTATTAATAGGTAATCACATAATTATAAATATTGTTTCATTAGGAATATTAATATTTTAAAATTATATTTAAAGGATTATAATTACAAATTTTATTATCCTAACAATAAACCTCGACCGTTTCAATCCAACTGTGCGGTAAGAAAAATTTGTCTGCACTAAGTAATGATTTGGTCAATCCCAATGTGCCATTTTCTTTATTATTGCTTGTATACACCACTATGTTAGAACGAAGTATAATTGTAGAATGTTGTTTAGGATTAATTCAAGGAAATACCACATAATATTATCCTTAAAAATATTTAGGATTTTATACTCTACATTCCAACAAAGCATATCATATTATATTTTTCCTTAATATATGTTTTCCTAAATCAATTGCATATGGATTATATTAAACTTCCTCTGATTTAAAATATTTTTACCTCAACCCTAGTAGCCCAGATAATGTTTCTACATTAATATATTTTCATAATATACAGGGTATCACATCGAAAATGCCTGAATATTTTATTAGTCATGGTAATCAGGATGCATACAAGAGTCTTGAAATACATAAAAAACATGATAGTTTTGAGAGTAAAATAATTCCATCTAGTATATACTTTCACGTCTATAATATTAGTCTTTAAAGATTCCAATCAAAGGAAAAAATAAGGGTTAGAAAAATTCTTAGTAAGGATAAATAATGGTATATATTATTATGAATCAATTAGAATAATCAACATTGAAAATTAAATAACTGAATAAAATCCCATTTTAATAAGTAGATGAGCAATAATAAATATTGGAAGATAAATAACCTAAAACACATTAAATTTATTCGATAACATGGTATGAAAATACATCATTAGATTATATCATTGTGATAATCTCATAGAAAATGATAAACTTATTATTAATTATAAAAATGAATAATTATTAGATGTCATGTCTTAGGTCGAAGATATAGAAACTATTATGATATATTCTCATGGTTGATTAAAGCTACTGATTATAAATCCATTTTATTTATCCAAGTTGTTTCCCTCATGATTCCTGTTGACGTATCGAGGGTATATCTATAACTAGGACCAACCCATGCAATCATGCCCATGGAATTATTTGTATATCTAATAGTTGATTTAATTCATGAAAAATGTTCATTATCACCAATTATCTATATTTAGTGAAGTATATGGATTAATAAATATTTTTGTGGTTAATAAAATAAAATTGAAAGTAAAACACTGTATTTATAATTTAGATAATATTTATTAAATAATTATATCCATTATTCAATAATATTGATATTAAATGGAAATTTTATTTAAAATGGGAAATGGTCATAAGATATTTAATGTTTTAAGAGAATGTAAACAATGAAAAAATAAAGTCAGACTGTACAATAACATTTCCCACATATTAATTTTAAATATACAATTTACTATAGTTGAAATAACTCAAATGGAAAAAAATATATTGAAGTATAAATTATTCATTATATAACACTACAATGTTACATTATATGCACCATTTAAAAATAATTATATACACTAAAAATATAATATGCCTCAATGAAAGACAATTTTTATGGTGTCCCTTATATTATGATTCTATTTGATTGAAATTGATTTCTCCTCCTATATAGCGGGTTTAAACAAGTCATTAATATAACAATATGCCCTTATTAACTGTTATCATATCATATATGATCATTTTAAAACATATTATCTCATGTTTTAAAAATAATCATTCTTTATTTTAATTGGTTTCTGTGATAATGACATTGTTTTTTAATTTGTTCATTGTCATGAACGTTCATGTTCATGAAAATATTATATAGTTTCATAATCTATAAAATAAAAATAATGACACACTTATCATATGTATATATATATATTGTAGTAAGACTAATATTGAAAGGCAGTCTTGATAAATGGTGTTTGTTATGGTCATGTTGATTGTAGGGTGTAAGTACGCATGAGTGACATTTCCATATTTTAATGATAATTATGGAAAGGTGGTAAGTAATATTTTATCAATATATAATGTTAATAGAATCAAAAGTACCATATTATATCATTAAATATAGATTTATATATCATCCATGTGGTTTTTACAATAAATTGAGACATGTTACTTTATGAAGGTGGTTGTCCACACATAAACAAAAACATTTATCATCATTAAGTGTAATAAAATAAAATAATTTATTAACCATTAAGAATGATATATATTTCATGAATATCATAATTATTTTAATTATGTCGAAAATTTTAACTAAATTTACCCATATTACCTTCCATGTTATGTGTTAGTGAAAAATGAGTCACATTGCTTCGTGAGGCAGTAGTCCGTAGTACACATGAGGACCTTATCACATCTTTTAATGAATAAAATGTAAAAATTATAAATGGAAAAACGTATAAATAGATATAATAATTTAATATAAGTCATATATAAACCTTTTCTCTTTCACCACCTCAACCCTGTGACATGTGGTATTTGAAAAATGAATGACATTGGTTTGCAATGCTTTTTTCTCTGGTACATTCAAATGATTATATTGTAACCCATTTGATGAAAGTGGGGGTGTATGAAGGTCGTTACATAAGATAACATCATATTAGTGTATTTTTGTTACTGATTGTATAATATTATCATGGTTTAATGATAATTTAAGGAGATGGATGATGAAATAAAATAAAAATGCATGTTAAATAATGTTACCCTATCTTAAGGTATCCTTCTTAGGATTCAACCAAATACATCCTATGTTGGATTTATGTCCTATATTAATTTTATAGGATCATATGTGGGATTTTTTTATGTTATTTGTAGTGATTTTTGTAAATCCAAATCTCTTGGGAGACAAAAAGATGTTGGGGGATGGAGAACACATATATAATTTAGGAGGAGTGAAATTCATGTAAATTCCAAAATCTATACAACAAATGGAAGTGACCCTCACCCAAAAGGGATGAAAAAATTATAAATAATTAGTCTGAGTTATTATATAATAATTAATATCAATCATAAAATATACTAGTTTTTTAATAAATTTCCTCCATTAACAACAAATTTTCTTTACTATTATAATTTTTTGTTTTTACTATTGTAACATGCATTTTTAACCTACAAATTTTTTCTTTTATGGTTAGAATTAAATTATCCAAATTAGATAATTTCTAACCACTGATTATAAATAAGAAATAAAATATTTTCATATAAAATAATATTTGTGTTTGATATTTATTTTAACACATGTTAATAAAATATAAATATAATTATTTTAATCATAACATAACTTATATTGTTTTTACTATTTATGGGTCAACATAGTCCCTATTAAATAAATTTTTTTATAATAGTGGACCATTGATGAACATTATAAAAGTTATAAAATCAATTTTCATAATATAAGAGTTTTAGTAACATTCAATCATCCAATAAATGAGAATATTTTATAAAATAAGAATAATACCTATTTTTACATTATTCATTAAATTTAAATTTCATTACATTAATAAAATGATAGAATTCGATTATGTAATTTTGAAAGCCTTGTAAATTTATATTTTTCACAAAAAAAATAAATAGAAAACAACAATTCAATCAATTTAAATAACATTTAAGTTTTTTTGCATTTTTTAATATTCTTTTAAATAAATAATCATTTAGATTGTTTTTTGAATCATTTCAACTAATTATTTAATCTATAAAAATTAAAAAATAATTATGATAATAATAAAATAATTTATCTTAAAAAAATATCTATAAAATAGAATATATTTTTTCCCATATGTCAAATATTTTTACATATTAAAGAAAAGAAATTTATTTTCTGTCTTTAATTACATAACATAATATATTGGAATATTTCAGGTAAAATCATCCAAAACACTTAAAATATATAATAATTTGATTATATTTTTCATTTTTCCTTAAATAGTTTATGTATAAATTGGTTGGTCAATTAAACATTATCTTCTTAGTTTAACCTTTGTTAAATATATTTCTTCCTTAATGGTGATAATTTATTTTTTCTAGTTTCACTATCTATATTGCTAAAAATTTACGTTGAACATATTATAAAATATTAATTATTTTGAATCCAAATATGAATTAAATTTTTCCAAAATACAGTAAAGTTAGTGGGAAAAATTCTTTAAAATTTATCACGTTTGGTTGATGAGGATGTGGGATTTTAAAGAGAAAATGTTCAAAAACATATGATGATTTCTATGAATATAAAATATGATAATGTTTCCAAGGACCTAAATAAATTTAATTGATATATTATGGAACTAGTTATAGATTTAATTTTTTTAAAATAAAATTTACTTTTAATAATAATTTAAAATAAAATGTAGTTTTCATTTAAATTTTCATTTCCCCCAATACATCTAAAAATAAAAATATTTTAGAGAAATATATAATATTAATTTTAATATAAATATGGTAATATGAATTAAAAGAAATTGTAATAATTGAAATTTTATTAAGGAGGTAAAAAATAATTTTTTGTTATATGTGTAATGCACAAATACACCATATTATTAAATGTATAGTCTTTCAGAATATATATATTTTCCTTTTAAATTATTTTGTAATTATGTAAAATTAATAGATAACCTTATTTTTCGTAATTTTTTTATTACTATTCATATCAAAATATTTTAATGTCTATGTGGAATGTATCATATTATATAATAATATTTGAATAATAAATCACATATCATTTAAAATAATTATTTCATGTCTCCCATCAAAAAATCACTCTTTCATATTAGACAAGATAATCTAATTTTTTTTATAATGAATTATATTGAAAAAATATATAGATCATAAATCTCATGATTTATATTTTTTTCCTTTGTGTTTCATGTCATAAACGTTATTGAAAATAATTCTATTCTTTTGAAATTTCTTTTTGTTACATCAGTTATGGGTTCATTCCCCATGGCCTCTATGGATGTGACGTGTTGTCCATTTTTAAATAGACCACTAATATTTTTAGAATAATATTCCAATAAATAAGGTGAACATCATAAGAAATAATATCATTAATCAAGGATCATATAAACCATAGTGGTTAAAATTCCTTCAAACATATATCCATAAAATTAATAGAGTATTATACATCATATATCATTTTCTCATGAAAAAAATAGATTAAATATACATTTCATATCTTGAAAAATACAATAAATGTTTCTAAAATTAATCCCATCACATAATGCCACAAAATATATTTTATTCATTTAAACTTATGTTCATCCTCAAATATACAATTATATCATAACTATGGAATCCCATGTTGTAGAAAACATAATCAGAAAACATTGTTATTTGTTAATTATCCATTCATTTCTATATTGTTCTGTAATACTAAATACCTACAAAAACAATATTGAATCATTTTTTAAGATTCAATAATTCAAAATCATAATATATGAAATATTATATAACTTCTATATTTCATATCTAGTTTCCTTTCCATATTCTGTAATAACTAAAAATTGACTTTTTATTATCAACATACTTTTAAGGAAAAATTTAGAAACCACATGGTTGAAATACAAAATGCATTAAATGAATAGACATAGTTATTTAAAAACAAATTTAGCATATTTTAATTACACATTTTTTGAATTTATTATTATATTATTATTGGTACAATTATTGATATCACCCAAGGATGTCGATTTTTACAATTCCCAAAACACCCACATTTAAAACATTAAATTTCTAACATAGTAAAAATTTTATTCCCCATGATGTATTTAAATTAAATCTTCCATTTTTTACTTTCATGACTATTGGATTATTTTTCCCTTTACAACATCGAAAATAACGTCCAATTCAGATAAAAAAATTCATTTGTTTCTTCCTCCGATGTTCATGATGAAAATATTTTTTATATTGTTTTGTATGTAATTTTTATCAAATAAAATTATATGGATGTGTGCTTTTCACTTATTTGGAATGTTATGAATATCACATAGTTCCATGTCATCAATTATAACTCGTGATATATGGTTATGAATAACCAAAAATGTTTTTCTATATGTAACATTCCAATCAGTTTCTCATTTAGACCACCACAATATTTCCATCACATTAATTTTTATTTTGGTTCTAATTGTCTCGACGAATTTAGTAAAATAAAAAAATATTTCGCGTATAACCATACTAAAAAATTATATGTGGATGAAAAATAATAATATTTTTATCAAAATTTCATCACCTATTCAAAACATCCTATTTATAAAAAATTAAAATATTTATCTATAGCATAATAAAACTTATCTATATATATGATTTTCAACATAATATCAAATTACATACTATCCTATAAAGTTATCTACTACTATTCACTGATCAAAACTATAAGTAACTAAACCTGAACAATAAATATTAAAGTGAAATTTTAATAGACCTCATATTCTTAAATTACAAAGGGAAATTTTAGTTTATAATTTTAGATAGTTGTTTCATAATTCCTATTTAATAAAACATATTTATATAAAACTACACACTTTTAATCAGTATCCATTTTTATGATGATCTAGAACATATAAATTAAAAAATTATTTAATTTCCTAAAAAATATTCAAGACCATCAACTAGACTTATTTTTCATATTAACCATACTTAAAATAATTAGAAAACATTTTAAATGGTGGTGTTTGAACAATAATATAATTATGGGACATAAAATATTGAAATCCTTTATTCCTATGAAAATCTATCAAACTGGTGTTATAATAAAAATTTTCATTATAGTTATTTGAGAATATGAATTTAAATAATTTCACATGACATTAAGAAAAACCTTTATCTGAAATTAAAGCTTCAAAACCCATAGTAATAAAATATGAACACATTTCAAAAACCTAGAGAATCATATTCATAAAAAAAATTCAAAACATTTACAATTTTAATAACTATAAGGATATCCCAAAATATTAATCTCTATAAAAAATAATCATCAACCAATGAATGAGAGATATATAATGTCGATTGGAAACTCACATAAACTATATTGGACCAACCAATGAGCAAAAATGGGGATCCTCCCTTTTGTATAAGCTATAGTATGCTCACACATGTAATATAAGGGTACTCGACCTATTTTATATGTTATATTGGGTTCAATCATTTTTGAAGAATTATCAGTAACCATCTCATGAATAAAACAGTTTTTATCACTTTTCATTAATAAAACCTTTGAATATATCTTCTAAACCAATAATAAAAACTCTTTTAGATATCAAAAAATCAATTTATTTAAAAAATATATTTTCATGACCAGAATAGATAGAAAAGGATAGTGGTGATTTTATTTTAAAAAATGATATATTATATCAGAATCCTGAAATAAAATAACTTTTATGATAATTGGAAAATATGTTATCACTGTTTACATTGAACTAAAATATTCCTTATATCTTTTTGTTAAAAAATTCCTTATCAAAAATGTAAACAAATCATTTTGAAAACCCTTGAAATAATTTTAAAGAACACATAAATATTACATTAAAATAAATTTGTTCCATTATAAAAACATACATAATTTAAATTATTTTACAAATGAAAAGAATGAAAATAGATTAAAATGAAAATTTAAAATAGTATTTTTCATTACTCGTGTCTTTTACCACTTTTACAACATTTAAATTTTAATCTGCATGAAATGATAATATTTAAAAAAATTATATATAATTTGAATAAATTAATTACTACTATAACTTGTGAAATATGAATTATATAAATAACAAAGGTAAATATATGATCATAACATAAAAATATGACTTAATGAATGATAATATAGATAAATCCCCTTAAAGTGAGTATGAATCATCATATACGTATATTGTAATCCTGAATAATAAAATTATGTAATTAAAATGTTATTAGTATAATTTTATGAGTTTATTAATCATCTTATTTCAATTATTACCATGTTATATATAATTACATAATTAATTAAAATTATAAGTATGATTTGACAGTATTCCACTTATGTATAATAATTGATTGAGTATGACTATAATGGTTAAAGATGTCAATATTTGAACATAGGAAGAATAATACTCAGGCATAAAATATAATTTTTTTACAAAATTTATATAGTTATTAGTGATCATTATATATATTTATTAATGATTAACTATCTTAAAATCGTGGACATGGTATTCTGTAAGTACACATGAGTAACGTTTTAGATTTTCAACAGTCACTATAGAAAGAATATAACTATTATTTTATCTTTCCATATTGATAATAATATAATTTATATCATATTATTTATATAATAATATAAAATATATTATTTATTTGATGTAGTGATGAATAAATAATTACATTGCTTCGTGGAGGTGGTAGTCCACTCAAAATCACATAAAATTTGTACATATTTCATTTTAATAATTATAATTATATATTATATTTTAATAAAGAAAATTTTTTATTAAAATAATTATTATTTTATTTATATAACATATATTCATTAACATTATCCTTATTAAATTATATGTAAAGTGTTAGAGAAAATATAATTGCAACACGTCGCAAGGCGACAGTCCACCATGAACATGACTGACACTATATTATCCCATATGAAGTCGAATGTAATAAATTATATGTTACATAAAAATTATAGAAGTACATTTGTTCTAAAATTATCATATATATAATTTAAATCAATCATTTCAAAAACATTTGACAGGTGATGATGAAAAATTAATTACATTGTTTCGTGTTGTGGTAGTTCGTAGTACACAAATAAGATTTTTTCGTTTCCAATTAAATGGAAGAGGTGATGAATTTACGTTATGAATGTAACATAATAACGTCTTAAAATATGTTATAAAATATAATTATTATATTATTAGGGTTTATTTATATATTAATTATTTGGATGAATAAAGACAAAACACACTTGTTTAAGAACATAAATTATTATTTGGACCTCTAATTTAGGGTTATAGATGAAGCCATATGAGATTGGATTTATGATCAAAGAAACACATATTTTATGTGTATTGGGAAGTGAAGAATTTAATATAGATGTGATTTTTTAGACTGAATGAATTTGGAGGTTTGATGAATAGTGGAGTGAGTGTAGCCTTTTGTATGTTGTCAAAGTGAAAGAGGTGTATTTTTTAAAACAAAACATGTAAATTTATTTATCAATTGAAAAATTGATAAAAAAAGAACCATTCTAAATAGTTATATGAAATAAGGTAAAAATATTTTCATCTAATAGATTTTAGACTATTTTATAGGTCATTATAATTTATATCATTTTTTAACCCCTGATAATCACATATTAACCATTCCTATCGTAAAATATTTTTATTATATATACAAATAATTTTAATAAAAATGTAACACCTTGAGATTTTAAAAGAGAGAGATCATATTTTATAGTATATATGACACATAACACCAATCACAGAATGAAATTTTACACCTCAAGATATTATGATAAATTAAATTTTAAATATATTCCATTTCTTCAATATCATTTTACACACACAAAATTTTGTTTAAACAAAACAGGATACTCCATTAAAACATTATTATTTAAACTTGACCATTATAACACAACTGTTTTGTTGAACTGTATGAATAATAAAAAATAAAATTTGAAGATCAATAAAAAGTGATTCCAATTATTTCAATGATTAACTATTACTTACAACTTAAATAATAAACATTTTAATGTAAATGGTTAGTTATTGAAAAAATGTATTTTTTAAAAGACGGTGTTGTCTCACATTTCTCAAAAAAATTATAATTAATTTTAAGACATTTTTAATATGAATTTTAAAATATAATCATCACTTTTTAAATCATAATATCAAAATTTCTCATATGGTTATGTTTTTTAATTTATTTCAAAAGTCAAATTTTCTTATTAATGGTGAAAATCAATTATTTGTAAATAAAAAACTCATGTTCTTTTAAATTTTTTCATAGTTAATTTAGATTTTTAATTTTTTTTAAATGTATCATTAGTAAAATTAAATTAAAATGTAACTAATTTAAATAATTTTGATAATTTTAACATTGAATTTTGATATTTAAAATGTAACAAACCAAGAATGTATAACAAGAAAATTATCCTATGTAGGCCTGCCATAGTTGTTAAGTAAACCAAGATAACGGATGTATTTATCATAAATAATAATATAAAAAGAAAATCACAATTCAATTCTGACGAAAAAGTCATGTCTAGGATTTATACAATCCAACTAAAACCATAAAACCAATAATTACAACACGACTAGAGAAATAACTCTCCAGGGGATTAACCATCTACACCTTACCATCACCTTACAATGACAGTGATTAGAAAAGAATCCAAAGTGGCCTATGATCACATTTCTTTAACTTGGGTCCTATATAACAACATCCAAAACATCCCATTGAAAAATGAATGATTTGAACAATAATCCTACTAGGATTCCATAATATAATCTATAAAATGCTAAAAAAGAATGCAGTAGTTCTATATTTTTTTCAATGTGAGTTTTATGAATCCTTCCAATCAATCAAACCAATTTTTTTGAATCAACCCATGGTTTTTCATAATATAGTTAAATATTATAAAAATAATAATTATTATTTTTATAAGAGATAATTCATAATAACATTATGAGTACAATCCATTTATATTAACTATGCTAAATATGTCATAAAATAACCATGTCCAATCCATCATGTGGAATCATGTGAGAAAACATTTATTTCCAATCTATCATGTTAATTCTTGTGATAAAATCACAATGACCAATCCATCATGTAAAAATTTAACTTAAAAGTGAATAAGTAATCAATTTGTGACATAAATTTTGGGTATAACTACGAGACATAAAAATAAATATTCAATCCATGTCAATTGTAGAATCCAATCGGTATAAACACTATGGTAATTACACAAAAAATAATGTGAATGAAAATCTAAAGTGATTGTACACTCACTATGTGTGACCAATCTATTCTTAAAGCCCCAAAGGATACCATTTGTGTACATTTTTTTAAAATCCTTTTAAAATGAAATTATCAAAACATCTGACTAGTTTTCATAGAAGATTTAATATGTCAGTTCTTGAATGAAATTTTTTTATCCAAACTAACCATTCAAGAATCTTATAAAATAGTTGTCATGTACAAACCATATTTCAATAAATAAAAAATTAAAAAATTACTTACTTTCCATTAACACATTTAAATTACAAAAAAATCAATTCAATGACATAAAAGTAATTTAAATGAAAAATAATAAATTCATTGAATTATACTATTTTTATAGATAAACATACCCCATGAATAGTGTTCGATCTAAAAACTGTTGAAAGAAGAGATACGAGAATAGTATATAGATTTCTCATAATCCTATAACCACATGAAACACATCCAAACTCCATCAATCCACTTTGATCTAAAATCCACATCGCACATTGATCCCAATGATAAAAGGGTAGTAGAGACCTATGAGGGATCTGAGGAAGGAAGATAAAAACAAATAAAATCCCAAACATACCATGATAAAGTCATCATTAATGAAAGAATAATGATGTGAATCCCATGGTAGAAGCCTCTAGATTTAAAGCGAAGGATTATGTCTATCCTAATGGGATTAGGTATAAAAATGACCATGTGAAAAAGGGTAAATATTATCTTTTTAAATGTCTGGAGTGTCATGAATTTTTAGAATGAATAGTTTGATAAAATATGCCATAGCCATTCATGGATATTATCTCTTTAAAAATACATGTTGTATGGTTTCCTAGTAATATCCAAATGGTTTATTAAAAACAATCCCTACCATTGGAGAATCAATGAAACCATGAATGGTGTTACTTACAAAGATTCATAGTTTTGTTAAACATTTTGAAACCTTGAAAAGATTCATTCTCTATGCATAGATCCATAGAACATAGATTCCTCATGGTTAATACTAAAAATTATCCAACCATGTACAGGATCTATGTCCTCCAAATATCTTCAATTTTGAAAACCATTTTCTTTATACAACTAGAATTTAATTAAAAACCCACGATTAAATAAATTTTTACCTGAGATACATTGGGGGATTGAATTCTAACCAATATATAATCATCCTATCCCATGACATCCCCAAGATCCTAGACCGATAAGAAGTAAATTCTGTAACTGACTAATCAACAAATCCCTCTCCCACATATCATGGAAATCCCATCTAGGCATGCATAATACCCAAACCAAGGTATTTGTTTTAGCACAAATTATATTTTTTGAGATATATATAATCTGAAATCATTGTTCAACATGTGTGCAATCAATATCAAGATCTATATACTTTCATCCATTATCATGGGATGTATGCATTTGAAACCTCCCCTGATAGGTGACATGAAACAAGTTTTTAATCAATATAAAATAATATTATATTTCCTAAAATTATTCCCCCATTCTTAATAACACTATTTCCTCAAAAGGGATACAAAACATACTACCACTGTACACTAATTACCCATCAGACAATATTCCAATAAAAGGTAAACACTATGAATAATCTGATTGCCAACATCACACTCTAGTGGAAGACGATGATAGATCACAATAGAAATTTGTTTGATATATGTCAAGAGAAATGTCATTATAATAAACTAGACATTTTCCATTGTCTCAATGATGAGACTCATCCCATGAATGGGATGATCTCCCAACAATTCCCCGCACAAGGGTGGTGTACATGGATTCCAATACAATTCATAAATGTTATTAATATTTATCAACTCATATTAAAAATTATTATTATTATTATAAAATTCCACAAGAGGAAAATTATTTTCCTATGATACACCGAAAATAAAGAATTAAATCCCAAGGCATGTCCATAAAATCCTATATATATCTCTCTATCTATACATACATTTTTAGATGAAATCCTTCGATAATTTATGTTTGGAAGACATTTCCTCTATTAATCATTCCCAAAACATGGTTGTGGTCTGTGGGTTAATGTTAGAAAAAATAAAAGTGGTAACCCCATGTCGTCTCACAATCTCTTGGACGTATAGGTATCCAAGCCATTCAAATGTATTCCTCTCCATGATTAGTATAAAATGAGTTGATTTCATAATATGGGGAATGAACACCCAAATATCATCCTTGAAAATATTAGTCCATTAAAAACAGATATTTATATCCATTGATGTCTTATAAAACATGCATACAAAAGTGGGATAGGGTTGTTAAAAAATATTAGTTCATTCATGTTTATCCTTACTTAAATGAAAATAGAGATACCAGATACAGAATTTTCAATTGATCAACTAACTCACAAACACCATAACAAACTTTTCCATATTTCTAGGATTCATTGACCAATAATACCGGTGTCCAATATCCACAAGCTCCTACCTTGGATAAATATGATCATCTAACCTACAACAAAATGACAAATCCCCACATGGAAACTGAAACCAGTCACCCATGGTCTCCCAAATTTATGATCAATTACAAAAGTGAATTTTCATGGTGTATCTAACATAGTCATGATAAAGACTCTCATCAAAAGATGAGTTAGATTTAATCTATACCTATAACACTTGTTAACCAACCTCGTCCACACACAAGATCAGGTCTACAAATAAACTCATTATATTCCACTTCTCAACACATTCAATTATCAATAATGATGGAAATTTTATGTTCATTGAATTGTATTTGACATTAGATTTTCCAAGAGGGTATGAAATAACATTATCAAATGATTAAATATACACCACCCATCGTCTCTATCACAAGATCATATTTTATATTGTAAATATATATTTTAGGCTCTTATGAACATAATATACTATAAACCACTGCATAATGTGATAGATAAAACACATTTTGAGTTCATGTATTACTAATACCAAATGAATATCATGCGTAGGCTAGTTACTATAAAGAGTATCTAAATTGAGTGAGCCATAAGACACCAACAGTTTCCCATGTATCAAGTCACATCCCAAACCCATACCCTTATAATGCAAGATATATTCCATTCCCTTTTCCATCTTATGAAGAATAAAAATTGGTGATGAAGTAAAACACACCTTCTGATCCATAAAATATCTATAAGATTTTAAATTCTATTAAATAGTCATGGAAATTAAGGATAATGCTTTTATCAAAAATTGATATTGGAAAAATCCTAACCAATTCTTCTATAGTAACAATCGAAACCCTAGATTCTCTAGATATGAATCCAGTTTCTAGGACTCTCCTAAGAAATATCGACCATTATTTTCTATTGAACCTTAAAATACCACTATCATATTTGTAATTTTTGAGAAATTTCACATCTCATATAAAAAACTCACATTTGGAATTTTTAAGATATAAAATATATTCCTTATAATTTTGAATAATGTTATACAAATAGTCTGTATGCTCCTCCCCTAACATCGATTAAACCAAAATATCATCCAAAATAACATTTTCAAACATATGGGATATTTAGTATATAAAGTCCATAAACTCCAAAAGATAATTAGTGAGACAAAATTGTATACCAAGAAACATGAAATTCAAATACCATCTTCTAAAAATTGTTTTAGGTATATCCATTACACAAAATATCAACTAGTAGTACCATGAATGATGTTCAATTATTGAAAACCATCATCCCTACTATGTTTTTCAATGTGATAATCAGTCTTGGGAAAAGGATATTTGTTCATAAAATTCACTACATTTAACATTTGATAACCCAAACAATGTCCAAAACCCCCATATAAATTCTTAAAAAATATGATATGTGAATCCCAGGGTGGAATGATAGAAATAATAAATATCATTTACTATAGTTACTCATGATTTAATTTATATTCAACAAACATAGTATATTCCATTATATAATATTGAATAAAAATAGAAATTGTACTAGGGAGAAGTTCAATATTAAACAAAACCACTATTTGTGGTGGTAAAATAGAAAAATAATCCCAAAATGCACTAAGGAGAAATTGTAAAACAAATGGAAGATGTCATAATAGAAAAGGAATCAAAAACATTATAAAAAATCTATAACTACTGGCCTCGTATTACATTATCATAATGAACAATTGGCCCATCAGTTTATGATATAGAGTCCCACTCACCATGAAGATACTTATTAACCCCATTAGAAGATGAATACTAATAAAAATGATTATAATATTTTATATGGTTTGTAATGATGATAATCCCGTATATTCCATGTATTATGTTGAAAATTTAAATTTCAAGAACTAACAAATCCTACCCCACCTCGAACTCATATATCTTAACTAGATATGAGGGACAACTGAATCCTTTTTTAGAACTCTTTCAAAAAATAAATAAACATATAATAATAATTACATTAAATATAAATGTAATCCTAACACATCAAAAAAATTAAATAAAATAATGACTAGATCCTATATAAAATAAATCTAGAACCATATAAGTTGAAATGAACAATGCACCTCTAAAAGTAGTTATCCTTACTGCAGATTATATTTTCTCACACAACACAACATACAACCATCTTGTTGTAGGAATATGAACATACACATTGTAATGAGGATGTGACCCAGCACCAAAGGAAGCATTTGTATGATCATGAAAAATAACTTTATGAGAGTGGATCTAGCCGTACTACCATAGTAGAACATTTTACAAAAATGCATCATAGGGTTCTATAATCTACAATTCGGAGAAGTTTTTGGAGTCATCATATTGTTAGGAATGGTGTAATAATTACTTCAACATTTCAAATATTAAAACATCTATTATCCCTTATTAAACCCTGAAGATGGTCTAAATTTTTTTTCCACCCTCACGCATTCTCTTTGGGACAGAAGACACAGATGAGATATCAAATGCACAAACTAAATATATACCCAAACCAATCATTCCATCTATTTCAGAATCACCCAAATATTCTTTGGTGAATTCCTCCATAATATTTGGAAGGTATATGATGATCTAAATTGACTAAATATATGGACTTATTCTCAATTCAATCCTCTAGATTTTGTGAAAAATTAACCAACTCATAAAAATGGGTGGAATACTCCATAATAGTATACTATTATTCCTCCATGGTATGAAAGTCATGGTTGATTAATTAATGTAACATGTCAAGATAAATATATGATTATTTATTTTATTTTTATATGGATAGTTAATATCCTTAGGAGTGTTATCTTGATATAAATTTTCCCACCGTATACTTCTAGTCCACGAACCATGTACTTGGGAAACCCCTATATAGATTCCTTAAAAGTATTCATGAAGTTAATAATCCTCTTAATATTATCAAGACACTCCTTAGATTCATGGGATAGTTTTTCACCATTGAATATGGATAGATACTTCTTATTTAATTATGATCCATGATCCATGAAATATCTAGAGTTCTCAAAACCCACTTTTCCTCGAGTATAAATAGTTTATATTACAACTACATAAGTGGAGGTCACTCCAATGGATTGGAATGTGTAAATTGTCACATAGAATCCTCACATGGATTCAAGAGATATCATCTAGGAGGAATCCTCTAGTAAAAACATGACAATAAATTATCATCTATTTCATAAAAACTCCAAATTCATCAGACCAACATCAAGAATTCGATTCAATGTATTAAAACATAATTTAATAAAAAAATTTATTAACTAAAATATAAAATCAATAATGGAAATGGTCCATTTAATGAAACACCCCATCTATTTCATATAAATAAAATCAAACTACATGTCAGGAAATGGTAACAAAAATTAACCACCCTGGTTTACTAGAGTTTCTATTCCTTAATGTGTTGTCCAAGAAAACTCCAACACATACTAATCAAATTATGAATGTTCTAACTCTTATATACCATATATACTTAAAAAATACAGTATGTTTCTAGAAACATTATGATGACCATACATATCATATCATTCCATAACAAACCATCCTGGGTCAAATAGAAAAGTCACTCGAGCTATCATTCCATTACGGTTAGTTTCAATAAGATAAAAGAATAAAAATTCATAAATAAGAATATAAGAATCCATAGTATAATAAAAAATAAAAATATATATCCAAGATCCTTAAAATCCAATACAAACCAATCAAACAAGAATGAATGTCTTAACTATACCAATAGTATTTGGGTGACTATTGATCACTTCTAAAACATCCTTCTAGTAAGGAAATGGTGAAAAGAGAATCTTTTATTCTATATGTTTCCCTTCACATTCATAGGGTACTACAATATAATGTCTTAAACATCCCTATTTTTAATATTAGAGTGTAGAAAATCAACATAATTTGATTCTAACACTTAATCTATAAAGGACATAACAACAAGAATGCAATAATTCTATCTTACAACAAAATAATGTTTTAAAAGTCATTTTTATAAGTCATACACATTTGTAAATCATCAATTATTTTTTCATAAAATATTTTTATATTCCAAAAAACATAAAAATTACAATATATAAATCATTTGATCATAAATAATCCAATCTGTCAATATTGAATAATTAAAATAAATAAGTAAATAAGCATTCACTATCCACCATCTAAAATATATTCTTAAAATAACAATGACTGATTCATTAGGTGAAACTATGCAAAAAATTACCATGACCAATACATCATGTGGTAATTAATAAAATATGAAATATCACACCATTTGGGATCTCACCTTTTGTTATACATTCTAGGAATAAAAACAAATCCCAAGTTTATCCCTCCATGAAAATCCAACCAATAGAACCTATAATTTCATTACATGAACTCTAAAATTAAATAAAACGTAAAGTGTAATTACACATAATATTAGTGACATGCCTTTTCTCGGTTCACCCATGGTTTTATGATTTCCGATGTTTTTGAAAAAATATTTAAAATACATACTCATAATTTAAATGATTTTTTTAAAAAAATTCACATCTAATTGTTTGTTTGAAAGACACTTTTTATACAAAAACCATCATTAATTTTTGTAATCAAACACTTGGCATGAAAAAAACCATTTTAAAATACAAAATACTTGATAAAATTGACCCCATTCCAAAAAAACCCCATGGTAATAGAAAATAAATTTAAATTAATAAATAACCGAAATTAATTTAAAATAATAACAAAAAAATTCATAAAATTATCCAATTGTATAGAAATAAATACCTATTAAACCGAGGTACATATCACTTCCCTATAAAATAGAGACTCTGAAAGAGTATATCGAGTCCTTATGATCCAAAATCTATAATAAACACATCAATATTGCATCAAAACCCTTATATATCAAATCAACTGCCCACATGGGTTTGAATGAAACAAGGGAATGTGATAACTTGAAAGGATCTAAAAAATCGCGAATAAACCACATCAAAACCCAAAACAAACCATGAATATTTCATTGGAAAAAAAGGTTAAGGACAAGAATATGAATAGATAAGACACAAGAGCACTGGGGAAGGATACAGAAAGTATAAATTAGATTACGAGGTTATTGATACAAACAGCCGTTGGGAAAACAGAAAAACCTGAATTTCTAAATGATGAGTGTTTTGTATACAGTTGGGCCACATAGTTAGAAAAAACATTCATCAAAAATGCATGGCTATAGTTTATTTAAAAATACAACCTACAGGATCTATTGGGACAATCATTATGGTTAGGTAAAACTATGTATTCCCCGTGGGGAAACATCTAGACCCCACACTAGTTTTCTCAGGGAACCACATGGTTTCATTAACCATGACAAAACCATTAATACACCCACCATTCGATATGGTTTTTTCATGGTTTATAATAAATGTGAAACAATTGTTCTAATAGTCTCTCTCTTACAAAAATATATTTGTTCTACCATTATTCCTAAGAAAAAATAATAATAACTATAGAGTAAATCTATTCACATGTTATTTATTTCCTAATCTCTTGTGGTTACTACAAGAACCTTATTTCCTTATGATAATATTATATTCAAAACCTATTCATCATCTCTTCTAGAGTTATATTATTACATGGAATTATTCCACATTAGTGAATTAATTTTTTAAATATGTATTTCATATTGTGGATATCAATAGTTATATTAAATAATATGGTGAGCATAATTTTTAACCAAAATAAATAGTGACATTAGTAAAAATGAATATTAACAATAGTACAAAATAATTACTACATTTAATGATTAAATTTTATTACTAATGGGAAATATATAAATAAAATGGTTAAACTAAATTCCCACATTCTTGAAAATATAATGAATGTCAAATTTAAAATCATATAATTTGAAAATATCAAATGTAAGTGTATTTGTATTATTTTTAAAAGTGAATAACAATATTTGTGGATTGATTTGAGAAATATACATCTATTTTCCAAGAGGGTTCCCTTTTCCCATGTAACTACCTCTCTCACTAATTCTGACCCCAAAACCCCTTCTACGTAGTTAAAAATTTCTAAAATCACTAAAAAACATCCACATACATATTCTTGAGAAGTTGTTCTTCTTAAATTACCATCCAAATTTGAAGAACACAACAATTAGTCCCAGTACACATCAGATTAATTTTTTGATTTATGAAATGTTTTATTAGAGTACGACTGTTATCAGAGGTATTATGGGGATTTGGGTAATGGAAAAGAACAATATTCTTCCAAGTTGTTCTAAGACAATCATCAGTGCATGTTTAGTAATAAAAATGCACCATAACCATACATCCAATAGAATGGTTTTCACAGTTAGGGAAATAGTGAAGTGTGGCCTTGGAGACTATGCAGCTCAAGACCACCTTGGAAATTGGAGAAAATATGACCACCACACCATTTTTAATACTTAACAATTTTCAAACTAGAATACGAGACCTTGTTCCCTAGTAGAAAAAGGGTGATGCATGCTTCATCCACTGTTTATAAATCCATGTGTAACATAATAATGTGGAAATTCCCATTTTTTTATTTTGGGATTAATTGTTTCTTCCCCAAATATATCTCCCATTGGACTACCTCTAGTTTTGCTGAGGAACTAATATCTCCCACCACAACCATGAATTATTCTTCCTCGTTTCATTGGAAATTAATGATACATATTGTGCGAATTGATGCTCTGGGTATGTCTTCAAATATGTTCCTTTATAATTTATATAATTAGAATATATAAATGTTTACTCTACATTATAATATCAAAAAAAATTATTTTCAGGGGATTTATATGTGTTCAGGTATGTGTTTGTTTTATCTCCAATCAAATCTCATGATTGGAATAGAAGTTGTCAATAATAATGATTTTAACTTCAAATGATTTTTCCTAGAGTTATGATATTTTTTATGTGTGTATAGTTGTTAAAATCCATCATCATGATACAATCTCATGTCATTGGATAATGAAAGTAATATTGGCATTATATTATGGGGCGGTCCCATACATGGTGAATGATGGGGTAATTTATGATGTGAGATGGATCATAGGGATACCCATGGGGTATATAAATCCCTTGAAATGGAAAAATAGTTAGATGATACTGAGTTATGAAAATTATTAGAGTGAATGTGTAGGATTTGGTATATAAAATTTTAATGGTTAATGAGATAATGGAAATGTTTATATGTTGTCTTCTGTGAAATTCCGTAGAGGTTATGAAATGTTTCAAATAATGTGTTCTGTAATTATAATCTGTTTATGGCATTAAATTATAGGAATATGTATCATGTTAGATGGTATTGTATTAAACTATGTTTTTTCCTTAAGGGAAATTAGAATGTGGGGTTTTATTAGTTTTTTAATGATGATTTGAAAGGTTGGATTGGTTCCCTTTTTGTGAAAATTATTTAATGACCATTTTGCAATGGTTATAATTTGATGATATATATTTATGGTATTCTCTTGTTTTTTAATGTTTTATAACCATTCTTTAAAGGGTGTGTCTTGATAATTTTAAAACTAATATTTGTTTTTCATGTTTACATCCATATGAAATGATTTGGGAATAATATACATCATAATTAGGTTTTAAAATTCCATTGGGACCTTTGTATATGAAATAATATATGAGTAAATTTTATAAATAGTAAAACAAGAATGTCTATGTGGCAAATAGAATGTATGGGTAATTAGATTGAGGCTCAACTCCCATGGGTCTGGATAGACTAATTCTCTTCGCATAACATTTGTGTTCATTAAGAATAGGCATTAGACTAAGACTCAATTATCAGAGCATATGAACCGAAAATCCTCATGTGGGGTTGGTTGGAATGATTCTAAAGGCCCCACTGAAGCATTTTTTGGATTAGGAAGTCAAACTGAAGTTGTGTGCTCTTAAAATATGTACAGGAAATTACTACAATTATGAGGATATGACGTAAGAGGATAATTGTATTTATTATTAAATTCCAATTTTTGATTAATATTATGGTACCCCTATATGATATGGATTATTCCCCTGACATACGAAGAGTCAGTTTGGTTGTATTTGTGGAATATTAGACTGTTAATGATATAATGGTTATCTAATAAATTTCTAATCTGAAACATTCATCTTTAGTGCCCCATTTATTTATTTCTCCTTGATTATTTTATTACACATTCGTATAGACTGGTTAATGATTTATAAATCGTTGTTTGGGGAATACCATGTTGTACTCAGACCCGGATCTGGCATCCATGTTCCATATGTACCTATGAAAATGATACTACTTTATCTTACATGTTCATTTTATTTTCCTTCTGTTTGGTTTTCCAGGGGATTATGGGTTGGAGCATTGGATGTCATAATTGTATTGTTCACATGACAATGTTTAGAATATTTTTATAGTTTTTAAAATAGGATTAATATTCATGACATCAAAACATGTAGTGTTCGCATCATATTTATACTGCATGTGTTACTTCGTTTCGTGGTTTTTACTTAATGTATTCTCTCTATTTATAGTTCGTTCTAGTTATATATACTATTGATATTACTTATATTTTGAATTTACTCTGATCACAAGGAATAGTCTCCCTATATTTTTCTTTACACTTATACGTCTAGTTGGAATCCCCTTGAATATAGGTATGCATTCTTATGGTCTTGTGGCGACCAAATCAGTGTTCTTGTTATAGTGGATTCCAAATTGATATGTAAAAAAGTTTTATTAGTGGGGGTTTATTTTTTACTAGTATTTGGAATGTGGAAGACATGATACTAGAAATATATTTGGGAATGGTAATGATCTTTTTCCTTGGATCCAATAGCCCCATGTATGTTAGATAACTAATGTCTCCTGTGGTTGTAATTGAGGTTCTGTTTCGTGTGATTACATTTGGTTTTTACATCAACATTGATTGGTTCACCTATATGATATTTTATTGATCTATGAGTTTACTAAACATGAAATATTAAGGAAATATAGGGTGTGAGGGTTCATGTATAATTCCAAGACAATTTTATTGATAGGTAATACATATTATTTATGTGATTTATAGTTCAGTGGGATTTAAATTATAGTACTTTACTTTTCTGTCTACTGTTTTTTCATGATAATATTTATCTCAAATAGTTTCTAATGAAATTGTATGGAAAAATTTATTGATAATTGTTTAAATTTTTAAAATTTTAATTTTATAAAAATATTTTTTATTGTGTAAATACTTATTCTTGAAAAAATGAAATTTATTAAATGTAAATTTTATGGGTTTTGAAATGGAAGTGGTTAATTAGAAGTAGAAGTGGGAGTTGTTAGATCAAATGGGGACCCTATAAATGAGTATCAATAGTTTTTTATTTGACCCTGTGCATGGTTGGTTTGGGATGTATGAGTTAATTGATTTTGAGACATTAGGTCTCAAGATATTAGAACATTAAGTGTTTAGATGTGTAATATAGTGGGATACTGGTTGTTGTAGCTACAATTATCTTGTGTACTAAAGGGTGTGAATTGACTTCATTAAACATGGATGTGGTTGCCCTTGTTGGTTGTGATCATACGAGTTTTTTTTCTATACCATAGAGTTGTTTTTTTATCGTATTTCAGATATGTGTGTGTGAGTATCATTGTTGTGGGACCAAAAGTAAATGGTTGTTTTGTTCTTGAGGAAAAGTATGTTTTTGAACAATATTAGTCCATACGCCCAAGATTAGAAATTTTTTGGTGATTTATCTGAATTTATTATATGGTTATATGTTATCCATTTCTAAAAATGACTATTGTTAAGGACATAATGTCAGTTAATCATCGTGGTTGACCCATGAGAGGGTTCAGAATGTCTTCAACTTCATTTTGGTTGGGTATGGAACTGGTCAATGTTTTGGGGTGCCTTAGTGGTCCATGTAGAGTTTTTTGCAGTATATTATTTATCTAGAGGGATATGTGGTAACGATAATGGTTTTGGATATTCCACGTGAGTTTTTTCATGAATCAGTGTTTTTTTAAATTGATGCTAACCACGAAGAATGTTATCCAAATTAGGAAGGTGCATTAGAATGTGAAACATGTCTGGGCGGTGAAATGTGGAATCAATTCACAGGGGATGACATACTTTATTTAAAATATTGAATGGTTATTCCATGTTCTTTTTCTCCTGGAATAACCTGAGTGATTGTGGTTAGTTAAAGGGAATTATTTAGAAGAGTTAGACTTATTTGGTGACTGAACCATCTTTTTTATGATAACTAATGATGGTATCCTTTTTGCATATGGGTGGCCAATATAAGGTTGAAGGATTCATTTCAATGGATGTAAAATGTAGATAGAAGGAGGCCACATGGATAAGATGTTTTGTCTTAATGATTATGTTATTGTAAGGGAATGTTTGTATCTCATCAAATATAAAAGTGATGATGAACTAGGATTCATGGTTAATTTTGTGAGTGGTAATTTGGGATGAGTTTTATTGATATATGTAATATTTTATCTAGAGTCGGGTTAAGTGAGTGGACAGATGAAATTATTTGGTGTTGATGGTTCTTATGAGATCATGTTATTGTTCATGTGCAATATATTGACAATGACATTTGATATATGTAAATAAGTGTCTTAGAAGTAGATTCCATTTCTTATATTTGATTATAAAGGGCAGGGTTGTTTATGAAATATTCCTTTTAATTTTATATCAATGTAGTGGTTCATCCTAATTCTATTATGAATTTCAAAGGTTGTGTATGTAGAACTCATGTGGACTAGTGGTGGTATTCTCAAAGTAAACTATGGTTCACAGATAGTCCTTAGAGAGATGTTATGTGATAATGAGTTTTTGATAAAAATCACACTAGATATGTGATTATTATGTCTTGGTAAGAAATAGTAGGCAATAAATCCAAAATACTTTTTCTGGAATAAGTTCCACATGGTTGTAGGTGACATCATTAATGGAATAGTTGTTTTGGTGGTCATTAATTACATCATGGTGTACCTATAGACTTGTGATGATCATATATAACATTTTAACATCTTCCCCAGAAACCAGGTTATAATTATATATATGCCAAGCCACATAATGATTTTCCTTTGATCAAACAGATAACCTCATTAATTATTCATTTATAAATTAGTACAAGGAAATTCATTTGGTGGGAGGTGTATTTTCACTAGTTGAGATTAGTGTTCACATTATGGGATTTCCATTTGTTAATGCCATAGATGCTATTCTTGGATGCCAGGGAAGGATATGGATTTATGGATTGAATTATCATTCAGTATAGATAATGGTAGCCTCGATTAAATGTTGTTTTTGTAGTGTTATATTGGGGACCTTTGTGGTTGTAATATCTTAATGATATATGTGAGAATAAAACTGATTTAATTTGGGAGAAACATGTTACTCACAGATGTATGGATCTGGTTGTGGGACAGATATTGTGGATTCAATATTCCAATGAAGACCAAATGAGGTATGGGATTGGATGCATTGGGAAGGATTGGGTTTCACTGGGTGTGGTTATTGATCATGAATGAGTTGGATTTCTCTACATAGTCATTGAAAATGATATCATAAGTTCATGTGTTATAATAATGAAGGGAAAAATATTTCATGATAATGTTTCATGGGTGATGGAGGTTGGGTGCTAGAACCTTATCAAGAGTTATCCATAGACTATTTAAGTAGTGTATGGATAATCATGGAATGTATTTAATTTCGGAAGAATCATGTGCACATATTATTGGGATGTGCCAATAGTTAATGCAGTGAGTCTTTAAGATGGGTCAGATGGAGAGGGTTTTACTTGTTTGGGTAAAAGGAATAGAAATAGTGGATTGTGAACCACCTTTAGTGGATGTTTTAGAATGATATTTACATTTCTAGAATGGGATTAATTTTTGATCCAAGGAAATATGTCTTCAATTCATGTAGGGATAGTTTAAGCATAGTCATTAATGGTTGGTTTGGTGTTAGGAATGGATGCTATGGATGGTTGGGGGGAATTTTGGATTTTTGGGTTCTGTATGTAGGGAAACATGCAGGGTTCATTATGAAGATTGGTTTTTATGATTTTGGGTTATTTTCCTTGTGTAAGGATACAACCACTATACATTGGTGTTTATGATCCATTTTGTATGGTGGTGATAACCATAGTTATAAAGTGGTCAGTTTATAATCTGACAAGAGATTTTAATAGGATGAAAATGGGAAAATACACCATTGAGTTTGTTTAGAAGAGTTAATTTTGGAATGCTATGACAAATTAAATTAATGAGAATGTTATTTCCTATTTATTTTTTTGGTTGCGGGGAATGGAATAATTCTATTTGGCCTTTAGTTGTGGAAATAAATAGGTCATAGAACATGGTTAGAAAATTCTTTTTTTTCCATTGGGTGATGTTGTATTTCAATAACCATTGGGGTTGAAAATTAATGAAACGTTTGTAACCTAGTATATCGATTGTTTGATAACTATGTGATTAAATATACCAAAAATGTATTGATTTGTCATAATAGATTTGTTTAGATGTCTATTTTTTTTCTAGTCCCCATATTTTGGTGGTTTTTTATTGTTATATCCCATACATTTTGTACGGTTAGGGTAAATGATGTTGAGTTAAGGTTGAATAGTTCTTTTAGAATCATCGTCGTCGTGTTGTGGATAAAAATCGATTAATTATTCAGTATGGATTGTTTCTTTTTTCCATGTTTTGTTGAATAATGTCATTATTTTACAAATCCTAGGAGGTTGAATTTGAAATGTCGGTCTAGTTATCCAATTGTTTGTCTTTGAGGATTGGGGATGCTGGGGATTGAAATTTTAGCAAGAAATATTATAAGGTGCGGAGATTGAAATATCCTAAACCCTAGATATGGTATGTATGATATTAAATTTTTGGTTCATGGTATTTTTTTGGGAGTAATAAATGTCTCGAGGGTGTTTTAATTGTTCATGAATGGAACATAAGGAAAAAAGTCCACAGTGAATTATTTTATAATAGTTAGTGAATTTTTAGAAGTAATAATGTTCCATAACCATTGATTCAATATATGTGTCATGGATGGTTATGGATACTAGGATGAGATTCCTAAAACAATATTTGGTGTGATATACCATCAAATATTAATGAGTAAATGACCATCACATGGTCTGTCCGACTATGTGGGAGTCCAACCAGACCATGTAGCACAGTTCCCTATTATACAATGGTATATTCATGGTTGGTGAACATTTTGGAAAATCCTGCATAAAAAATATGCACCTCTAAATGATTTTTATATTCTCATTTCATCGGCCACATACATAATATTTTCTTGACCAATGTATACAACATCGATGCACCTCTAACTAGGTTTAATAACCAAAAGGTCTCTACCCATCCATTAATTATTCTCCATTTTTAATAGGAATTTTGAGTTTCACTATTTGTGAATCAAAGCTATAGGTAAGGCAATGAATTAGTTTACATTCATTTAAGGAAATAGGAATGGTTTATTGTTTCATCTCCATATGAATCTCTAAACCATTGTTTTCATGGGTGTTCAATTTATTAGTGTTTGAATTAATTTTTGCATGAATCAGGGTTTAATATTTTAGGAGTGATTATTTTTGAAACATTGTAATTTAGTCTTATATATTATTCACATAGTATAAATATTTTATATGTTTATATAGTTTTTTCAATCCCATGCACTGAAATTTCATCACGTCATTGGATAATGCTTGTAATTTGGGCCTTTGATTGAGGTTTGAGCCCCTTCACAGACCACGCAAGGACCATTGATGATTTGAGACGAAACCTAGGGATACCCATGTGGTCCGACAAACCCTTTAAATGGTAACATGATTTTGTAAAAATTAAGTTAGGTACATAATCAGATTGAATGGGTAGTATTTTTTACGTAACAAATAAAAATGTATTATGGTATAATTGGAATATGTATAAGTCAGATTTTTTGAAATTCCATAGAGGCTTTGAAATTCCTTAAATGATGTGCTCTAGAATTTTGACCTGGTTATGGATTTCATTGAAAGGAAATGTTGTTTTTAATGTGGATAATGATTTCAATGGTGGTGTAAACATCAAGTTTATTTGTAAATTGGTTTCTTATTAATTTTAAATTAATGATTTTAAATAGGGATGTCTTACCACTTATTATGAATTTTTTAATGGAATGTTTGAATGATGGTAATTAAAATAAAATTCGTATGGAATGGTTTTGTTTTTCAAAGAGTAAGAGATTTGTTTTAAAAAGGTTAATCCTAAGGATTTTAAAAAGGGTATTTTGATTTGGACTTTTATGACATTTGAAATGGAATTGGTTTAATTCTTTCCATAATTGGGTTTTAAGAGTTCATTAGTACATTGGTAATTGAAATTATTTATGAGTGACTTGATAAAAAGTTAATGAATAATGACCATGTGTTAAATATTATCGATGTAGTGTTGGACCGGGGATCTACATCCTCTGGTCAGGATAGAACAATTCAATAGACCACATCGATGTATTACATTAGTTATGATGTTCGAATATGGCTCTATGATTATAATTCCTACATTGAGGCCCCTTGTTTGTAGTGGGATAGATTGACTCAACAGGACCCACTAATGAATTGTTTGGCTTTGCACATTGGAATTAGGATCTGTGATCTTAGTATATCAGCATGACTTAAATGCTGAAATTTGGCATAGAGGCATGTTGATATATTGTTCGATTAGTGAACACCACATTTTTTCTACAAGTATGTGACCCATTTATACTATGGCACATGATCTTGGTTTTCATTAGCAGGTTAGGTTGGTTGGATGGAATTATAGAAAATTAAGGAAAATATGTATAATTAAAAATAATATCTATGTGAAACAAGATTATTATATTTACCTATTTATTTATTTCTCCTTGATTATCGGTATACACTATGGTAAATTCTGGTTACTAATTTAGACATCATTGGTGGTGGAATATAGAGTTGTATTAACACCCAGACAAGCCTCCATAGAGCATGGTAGAAGATAAGATAATTTTTTTCTTTTATAGGATTAGGATAGGGACTTGTTGTATTGTTTTTGTATGGGATGATGGGTTGGAGCATGGGATTTCAGGCCCTGGTTGGGCCTCCTGACCAAGTTCAAGATCATTTTTTTATTATTTAAGGATTTATTTATATAATTAAATCACATGTATTGATCTCAAAATATTTATATTTTATATATTACATTGTTTAATTTTGGATCATTCCATATGATGTACATTTATTGTTCCTGGTGGATATCTCATATGTTAATATTAATTCTGTTGTGGATTTATCTAATATATACGTATAGTCTCCATATATTTATCATTAGACATGTACCACTAGTAAGTATCCTCCAATGTAAAGTGAAGAGCACATGTATTCATATAAATAACCTTCATGGGTTTTTGGTAACATTGGATCTTAGGTACATATTTTACACCTAAGGTAATTATGATGAGATAAAAAAACATGTTACTCCTTGAGAAAGTAATTATCTTAACAATGATCCTTCATTCTAATTTTTCCTCTTCCAACTACAATTATATATTAACCCTCCAAAATTAATAGTTCTGGTGCCTCTCATATACTGAGATTCTATTACATTTATGGAATTAAATTTATCCATCTCCACTTCCATCATATGAGATAAAAATAATCAATCTTCTGTACAATGGAATACAACCTAGCAAACTGTTGTATTTCCTTTTCCACCACCATGTTTCATTAACAGATATAATGATAGACTAATCCAATAAATATTATAATTATGATATTATTATTATTATTATTCTTTAATATCACATATAACATTAATGTTAAATTCAATTCAAATATATTAATGACACTCTTTTTTACGGACAACTACCGCCTCATGATACGAAATGATTCGTCATTTGAATACTCAATACATAGAATGTAATATGTATAAAATTGATAAATATATGTTTTATATATGATATGATTTTGACTCTATGAAATTAATATATCAACAAACTATTTACCCTTTCACTCTTTATGTGAATGATATTGTCTCGCATGTGTATGTACAACCTATTATCTCCACAAAGTGACACAATTCATTTCCCATGTCCAAAATTTATAAATGACTCAATTAATGTTTATAATGAATAATTATGATTTAAAAAAAAATAAATATTCATGAAATATAAATATATATATATTTATATATCCTATTCTCATGAATGAAAACATTAATAGAAAATGCTCATGAGAAAATAATGAAATTTACACCCGAAACAAAGAGAATAATGAAATATTATAAACAAATAGGTAATAAATGTTATAAGTGAACTTTATATGATATTTGAAATATGATTATGATTTTTTTATAAATTAAAAACAATATTATAACTATTATACATGATTTACATTCATGTTTAATGTAAATTAGACATTTGGTATATGTTTATCACCTCACATTTACTTTCATTAGACATTATGCCAAATTAACCACTTATTTCCTTTGTTTGGATAATATAATGAAACATTGAAATGTTTTAACGTGAATAATTTTTTAAAAATATTTTATTTGATTTTAAATTTTACACCAATCCATTTATAGGTCTTACAAATCTGATGTAACTAAATTTTTAAGGGTTTATTTCAAATTCACCGAATTATTAGGGATTGATTATGCTTACATCTCCCATGGGGAAATAATTAGATATTTATATAAAAAACATATTTTATACACATATGTTTATTATTTAATGTTTTATTGTATTATTTCAATTACCATAATCTTCTATACCTATAATTATTGATGATATATTTTTAGGAAAATTAGATGTTATTTTTATATTCTGTTAGAGATCATTTTTCATCAAAACCATTATTTTCTATAAATTCCTTAAGAAATAAATTTCCCCATTTAAAAATGATTTGTTAAATTAATTAATATATTTTTTTAATATAATGTTTTACAATAACCTTCAATTTGTTTTCAAAATATTTCCAGTTTGGATTTTACTGAAAATGTAAAGGGAATCCTTATTTAAATGAGTATGACATGAATAAAATTTTCCTCCATCGAAAAAAGTCAATGTTTTAATGATTATTTATTATATTTTCATTTGTTATTTTATTTAAAATAATATTCATTTTTTGAGACTAGTGTGTTTTAAAGTGGATATCAATGTGAGAAGGTTACGTTCTTAAAAATGCATTTATTACCATTTATGGTAGTTCAATTCATAAATGAAATTGACGCTTTTATTTTAATTATTTTTCATCATTTTGTGAGAGGAAATAATTGTACATAGTAGGTTATGGGTAGGGACCTATATATACACTTGATACTATAATATGCAACATAAATGAAACTATATTGTGTTGTAGTCGAGGACTTACTAATTTATTTAGATTCCTTAGAAGAAGGCCTCAATGATTTGTTTTAAATGCTTAGAATTATACCTTACATCATTATGTATCTTCTTATTGATATTTGATGGTACTATTTGATTAGATCTAATATCTATGGTTGTTTTTTTCAAGAACATATACTTATGTATATGTCATTATTTTATTATCAATTATTCCTTCCACATTTTGATCATGTTGTTTATTTAATGACATGGCGTATAGTTATTTACAATTACATATTTGTTATACGTTATTCAAACAATGAGTCACATATTCTAATACCCTTTATTTTCATCTAATTCACCCTTTTACTATGTTCTATTTTTTCCAGGATACTAATATTTGTTTTCTATTTGATATTATGTGTTACAATAAGGGGAATGATTGAATTATTAAATAAAATATTTATTTTTTAATTTATGCAATAAAATGTAATGTAAATCGATTTTGGTATCTAGTTTACCAATACCATAAATTTGTTATTCCATTCACAATATAATTCCTTGTATCGTATTCCAATATAACTATGTAGTGAATGACTCTGTGTTTCTGTGGTCATGGTCTATATAGTTGGTATCAGAGGATTCTTAGTAGAAACATTATAACATGGTTTAGAAAAATCCTAGATTATAAAACATAACCTTATGACAGTTATTGAGGGTATTTATATAATAATATTATAAAATTTCGGTAAGGAATAATTTTTTTTGGGTTTTCCTAGATATACATCCATTTCATGATAGTATAAGTGGTTGGGGTTCTAGAAATGTTGAACCTAGGGGTAACACCTTTGAAAAGAAAACATTTGGTTGATTTGAATATCACATGTTTCAGGAATTCATCCTCGATTTTGAACCTAGTTTTACACTCATAATGGATATGCATATGAAAACACTCATTTAAATTGTAAATCATTATAAAATAGTTGAAAATAAGTGCATCCTTAAATAAATAGTGTTTATGACTATGAAATTATCAATTAATATATTTTAAAATAATGTTATGTGATTCACTAGTTTTGTAATTATACATTATCTTTCAAAATTTTATTTTATAATCTAGTTTATTCCATTCTTCAAAATGTAATCTAGTGGGAGGAATAGAAAAAATATCAATGAAAATGGTTGAAATATTAAGAATGATTGCTTCA
Organism: Viscum album; assembly: GCA_963277665.1. Classification (NCBI taxonomy): domain Eukaryota; kingdom Viridiplantae; phylum Streptophyta; class Magnoliopsida; order Santalales; family Viscaceae; genus Viscum; species Viscum album. The sequence goes on from OY728152.1 coordinate 1,848,888,512, forward strand.
TTGATGGGATTAAGAAAATATTTCAATTTTTAATTGTCATCCAAAATATCTCGTATTATGAGGACATATAATAATATGTTCTAAATACATAGAAATATTTTATTGAGACTGATGAATTCTAATTTAAATAATAAATGAAGCCACCGATGAGAAAAAAGAAATATATATACAAAAAAGTGAACGAATGATACATTAACATGTGATATTAATTGAAGAAAACATATTATTATAGATTAATATTAAGTTTATATTAAAAATTGTTTGGAGAAAAATACAAAATTTAATTTCATTCAAAATGAATTTTTTTTGATAATGTGAAACAATTCCACTTTAAAGAGAAGGGGAACTGTGAAAAAAATAAAACAAGAATCAAGGGAATATTCTTTATGATATTCTAAGTAATTTGTCCTATTCATAGGCTATTGTTAAAGATAAAATGGAATGATTATGATTATTATGTATGGATTCATGATATATGATATAGGAGTATTTTATAAATTATATTATGGATATAATATGAATTAAATGATTATTAATTATCACTATTCATATTCCTTAAATTATTTTGGAGAATATGTTTAATTGTACATGTGAACAATAAAAGTGATTAAATGAAATGTTAATACTCTTGGAAAACATAAGGTTATGGTAGTATAACCCTTAATATATTCATAATTTTTATATAATAATGGTATTTTTATTTGATATTTTTTGGTTAAATTACCATTGGTTAAAGGATTGACGGCTTACGTCATATTTAAGAGAGACTATTCTAGTATTGATTTATGGATTATATCCTAAAACCCGAGATTATAAATTTATAATAATACATGATTTAATTAAGATTATATGATGATAAAGGAATTAATATATTTGTAATATAACATTAAGAATCATGTTACATTTTCTAGGGAGTATAATTTTAATTTAGTGGCATTCCTTAAATATTTTTTTGGACATTTAATTGAAATAGAAAAGTTTTGGATGAGACATCAAGATAACTATTTATATACATTATTAATTTGATCTTTTGGTGGTATTTAATAAAATTATCTAAAAATTTTGTTTATTCTAATTATATAATTAAAATATTCTTGCACATTTATAGATCATATGATCCCTTTAAAACTAATTTCAGTGTATTAGGAAGAAAAATATCATCTTTCACTTTATTTTCATGTGATATGAAATGTATTGGAAGATGGTAAAAGATAAAAAATTTTTGATTTTGTGCATGTTATATTGAAATATATAATGAAAATTTAGATTTCACTATTCTGAGTCTTGATGTTACAGAATTCATCAACTCTATTAAAAGAATATTTAAAAATAATTATATATGAATAACATAATTTATCATAAACTGATGGTTGATGAGTGGACATCATTATCACTTCAGACTACTATAGGGTTCCACTGAAACTGTCTAGTCCCAATATTTTATCACCTCCTAAGGGGAAGGTTGTATCAGCTCTTGATATTCTTCTCTTAAATGGTTCTTCTAATGATTTATTTCCATTTACCAATCTTGGGGATATCCCTTCATTCCTATATATCTTTTTTCCCCAATGGTTTATTGTTTTTATAATAGAGGAGTAAATTTCCATATTACCCCCATGGATTTAAAAAAACTTCATCCATGAACAATCTAAAATGGGTTGCATAATTTATCCTCGAGCAACATTCATTTGATGTCATCAACAGACTCTTCAACCCTTTTTGGGTTCTCCATCGATGAGAGGTTATTGGATTACTAGATTCATAGAAAATGATAAATAACATTTTCATTACGAATACATAGTTCATGCTTGGTACACTAGTTCATGGTACATCAATAGGTTTCATTTTATCCTCCTATGTTAGACATATCACTACACATTAATCATTATCCTGATACCAAAAAAATTAGTTGTACCAACCATGTCTTCCACTTGTATTAAAAAAACCATTAATTTATAATATGTTATGTAGTATTTTTTTGAACAACCTATTTTAGGATCATAGAAACCATGAATTCTTCTATTCTATTGGTCTTAAGATTTGCGTTGAGGCTAATATACCAAAATGACCAATAGAAATCAACTAGATCATGATTGAGGGAGTGTAATGATACAAACTTTCGCCTATCTAATGTGTATTGGAACCACTATTTTCTATCATGATCCTTCCATGGAAATTCTTGTCATAGAGTGGAATGAGTGTCTAGATAGAACATGTATAATAGAGTTTATAGGAGTATGTAGTTTTGTACCAATGTGATTATTAATGTATGATCACAAGTCATGTACACATGTTACCTATTTTTTGAACAATAAAATTATATAAATTTCATAATATGTGATCGAAGATTCTGTGATATACATGGGTTTATTTTTGGATTTCTATAACAAGAAAATCCTTTTATTTCATATATATGAATGTGAAAAATTATCAGGTATGGAGTACTAATATTATGAATTAGGTAGTATTATAAGGGATAGACCATAATATTTTTTATTGCATGTTCGGATAATTTATCATATAAAATTCCATGTAATACATGATAATTACATTTGTTATTAAAATAAAAGTGTTTTAATAAGAGCTCTTACTATTCATTTTAAATTTTAGATAATGTCTCCTTAGAGAAATTTCTTTGGAATTCCTCAATAAAAAAATTTAGAACACTCTTTCATGGGGGAAACACCTCCACCATTACAAATTCAGTTATCAGATTCACATGAGCATTCACACACCCTACACACGTTGTTCGAAAATTAGACCTAATACATCCTAGACTCATATCATTAATGAGTATTGATTTTGGGGGTGCATAATGGAAAATTTTCTTTTATTCATAGAATATTCACCTTTTTATCCCATAAGATAAACTATGTACTATGAATTCATAATATACCAAGGACTATTTTATCATTACTGTGGGATAATTTATCATTATTTTAGACATCATAATATTGATGGGTGAATATAAACTTTTATATTTTTCATGAACCATCACGTATATGGTGTTGTGTTCCGATCCAATCATATTGGTGTGATGGTATTCCATTACCAGTGCCAGAGGGGACCATTCCGTGGATACCCCTATTCTCTTCTCCAATAGGATTGGGGTCTGTGAATAGAATAGTGTATGCATATCCAAAAATTGTGAGGTATTGGCCTATCTATCTATATACATTCAGACATATCCATGCCAAAAAATTAGGAAATTTAAAAACCAAAATGTAAAAATTCATCCATATAACTAATATCTCAAAAAAGAGTACAAAAATGCATTGGAAGGTAAACATGGCTGAATACAAGCCTGCCAAAAGAGTATGTCAACATAAGTCCAACCTGTATCAAAATAGTTACTCAGATTGGTGAATGAACTGTTGGAACACAACTCATCTTTTTGGCCTCGATATTCACCACTGGGTCCTAGTCTACCTAGGACTCCATCACTGTGGTTGATCATCTACATAATACATGTAATGTTATGAGAATACCACTAAGGGGAGAGTAAAACAACACTCAATATGGAACCCAAAAACTATAAAGGGAATTCATGAATGTAATTCCATGAAATAATACCATCATGGAATACACAAAAGGAATATTATTAAGGAATTATATAGAGGAAGACCATGCAGAGGTACCACATAGTAATACCACATAGTAATACCATGTAGTAATACCCTAATGGAAGACAACAATGTAATACAACACAAGAGTACCACCCATGAATACCACATTTTATTTCCACATAGAAATACCAAACATCAATGCAACATAGGGATTCCACACATTTATTCCACAATGTAATGCCACATAGATGTACAACATAGGAATTCCACATAGGAATTCTACACAAAAATACCACATAGGGATTACATATATGAATTCTACATGGGAACACTACACAAGAATAACATATTGGAATACCACATAGCAATGCATAACTATCTCTACACAGGAATATGTATACAATAAATATAACATGAATAACATATATATTCAATAAAAAAACACATTCTAGTGGTAACTGTGGAAGGAAGGGAATAAAGGGTTTTCCCCTATGTTATAAGTGTGGAAATAATCACCATTGGAAGTGCTTGAATGTAATGGGATTTTTTATATGTGTGGGGAAAACTGACAATAGGTTCATGATTTCAATGGAAAGAAAAATTCTTCAAATGCACAATGCTTCATCTACAATGATTTATGACACTAAGAGAATCAATTTTCCCATCATCAGTGTATACATGAAATAATTTTATTAGATAATATTCATGTTAGTATACTACCACATATGAAGAGGAATGATTAACGATCTAATGTCGTTATTAAATAATTGTGACATTTTAGTATTGTATTAATGATGTTCATGTTATAAGAATTATAGATCATATAAGGATTATATTGAAGTATTATTTCATTACGGATTGAGACTATATATTATGATGTAACATGACAAAGTTTTGAGTAATTTTTTTTGAAAAATATATGTTTGGGAGAAATAGAACCCTAAATATGTTTCTTAAATTTAGAAAATGATTTCAGAATAAAATATGATTGATTTGGATAAAATATATTCATTATTCATTACTACCTTGAAACTAATGAATTTTTTGTTTATTCCACCATTGAGGGAGTTTACAACATTTTTGGAAGAATGATTATGTCCATTATACTATATGGATTAATGGCGCATGAATTTAATCAATAAGGTTTATGGTAATTTTGGGTGTTAAAATGTTTTAAGAGAATACCTGATGAATGTATTGGCATGTTATTATGTGAAAAAAAATATATCTTAATTATGTTTACCTACCATATAAATTTTGGTTTTTTAGTTTAGATTGAAGTATATTGGATAATTATAAGGGTTAGAATGAATTAAGTTGGACATTGGATACAATTTTTTATAGTTAAAACCATTCTTATGATTATTTTTGGATTCATGTAAAAAATAATACATGGATCACAGGTGGAAACTCATCACGTCCGACAAGGTCGCAATACATGAACCTGCAAACAAAGGGAGACAAGGTGAATCACCTACCACTGGCCAACGTGATGTTTTAATTTATATAAAGTAATTTTTTATGGTCTAGAATATGAATTATAAATCTATACTTTTAACCCTATACTATTAGGATAAATATAATATTTTGGAATTATATATTCTTTTTGATTAAATGATGATTGTGTGTTATAAGTTAATTGAATGATGGAACTATACATTTTAGTTATTTTTTTGTCTCTTATTTTTTGAATAAATTTATTCTTATACTTTTGGGAAGGTATCATAAAACAAAATATATGTTATCATAGTACCTTATGTTTTTTTAACTAATTATAATTAAATGATCATATATTTATGGATTTGAGGCCCTCAATATCCCATTTATTGTTCACTTGTTTATGAATGATTACCTCAATCAATCTCTATAAATATTTACATTTTTACAATAATTTTTTGTCTCTAATTTCCAACAATGTTCTCCTTTTCAAGATCGTAATTTGGAGGTGACTTTTTAATTTCCCTTTCCCTCGTATTAAAACCAAATTTTATTAACCCTTTATCTAATGTGGGTTTTCCACATAGGTATTTTCTATATTTATCCTTTTATTTTTGAATAATAATTTAAATTTGTGAGGAAGAAATTTATTGAAGTAGGAGAGAATGTAATACCCATGTTTTTCATAGTACATTATCTCTTTAATGTAATTCAATATCATTGAGTACACACAACAGCGTGTTCGAGCACACCAAGACTTACCAAAAATGTCATTCCAAAAGATGTTATTAATAGTATTTACAGTATTTTTAATATTATATACTATATATTATTTTAACATACATATTATTTGTTTCTTAAAAATAATATAAGAACAAATTCAATCTTCCATTTAAAGGAATTATTTTTCCGAAAATGACATGTTAACACCATTAATGGAGAACAATTTTTAAATATAATATTTGACACTTTTATATATTAAATTTGAAAAAATAAACATCTTCTTTAGAATCAGGACATAAAATATTAGTTTTGAGAAATTTTTGGTGTTTTATGATAACTTTCATATTTTGGTGAATAATGAAAAATACTAAATAATAATTGAAAAATCTCTTTTGATAAAAATAATTTATTTTGATAGACAATATATTTGAATGTTTTTGAAGTATAATTAGTTATATTTTTATCATTTAATATAATATTTTTTGTTGGAAATAATTTTACAATTAAATTGGACATTCACACATATCTATCTTTTGATAGTTTTTATTTCGTAAAGAGGTGTTTTATGGTTTTGAAAACTAGAAATAATTTTATAATAATTAATGAATCTTCTATGTTTTTAATATGGTAAAATCTATATCATTTTTTAATTCAGAATAACATAATTTTCATTGGCTGAATGTTTTGTATTTTTCTAAAAACATTGAATTTTTTATGAATAGTGAAAAATACTTTATAGTACATAAAAAACTGAATTTTTTTATTTAAATAGTTATTTTTTATTTAAATTTATTTAAATTTAAAAATATATGAGTAACACCTATATCAGTCAAGTGTAATTCAATATAGTCATTTTATAATAAAATTACATATATAAAATTTCATGGAACATTTTAATGTCTTTTACCCACCTTCTAGGAACACGTTCAAATTTGTATAAAACATAATTTTGCTACTTATGTGAATTAAATTTCAAAAATAAGAGAGACAAAAATTAAATCATTGTGTAAAATGTTGGTCAATATGATGTAAATAATTTTTGGTGAATAGTAACTTTTGAATTTTATTTTCCATCGTTAAAAGTAAATAGTGTGATTAAAGGTAAAAATGATATTATAATTACCCTAACACATGTCATAATTCTATTGGATAAGTTTATATCAACCAAATTCAAAATTAAGAATTAAATGTGATCATTTTTTATCAACTTGGATTATGTTAGGACATTTATTATATTTTATTTAAAGAAGAGTTAAAAGTTTTAAACACAACCTTTAATAAGTAAACCATTTTTTATATTGGGAAACACATAAGATAAATTAGACAATAAATTTTCATTATAAAGATAAAAATATTCCCTAAATGATAGAATTTTATTTATATATTTTAGACATTATATATTTAATTTTATTTATAACACAATGATCATGTTGTAATTACATTATTTATGAAATATTAAAATACTTGCTATTATAAATATGAAAATATATATAAATTGAATCTTTTGATTCATTCCACGAATTATTTAGGTTATTATGAATTGTTAGGGTTGATTCAATATACTATTTTCTATGTAATCATTTTGTGATGAATTTAAAAAAAACCAAATCCTAAATAGTGTCAAAATTGTCATAAATGAGTTTTTAAAAAAATAAAAATTTATTAAATGATATAAAATTCATAACAACTATTATTCGGGAAAAGGACATATATAATGATAGATATTTCATTAGTTAAACACATGAGGTTTTCTTAGAATTTTATAGAATGTTAAATACCAATGTTATATAAAAATATAAGAATAAACGGTAAAAGTTAAACTATTTATGTTAGAGTTAAATCAAAATGATAATGTTAATATGGTAACTTTAAATTGTTTAAAATTTATCGGTTGAAAATATTTATACATATAACCACGTTATTATTGAAATAAATCTATTTTGATCCATTATAAATCAATAATTAGTTTATAATAGTATAATATTTCATGATTTTCCTTAAGTGAACCTCACCTCTCTTAGAAAAGGGAACATCACCATCTCTTAACTTCACCCCTACAAATCCATTTGGATCAGCCAAAAACTACTACAATAACCTCCCAACTACGCTTAATTCATACCAGAGGCCTTACATTGATAATAAATCCATTCTATGGATCAATATTGTTCAAATCAAAAGCTAAAACCTGAAGAAGAGATAATTATTTCATCACCTCTTTCAATGTTCTTCTCTTCTTCGACTTCCTCTATCTCTGTGGTTTCTATGTCGAATTAATAACTCCATTAACTTATATGTACTGTTATGTTATTATAAATATGGTACAAACATATTCCTTATCTTATCTAGCCTATTAATTACAAATTCACAATAAGTATGTATATACAACTTACCGTCTCCACATCGTGGTGTAGTAAATTATTCCACACTTTATATTATTGGATGGGTATAATAATGAGAATAATTTATTTAAATAAAAAATATATCATGTTATTGATTCGTTATATATAATATACCATCAAATTACATATTATTTAACCATCAATCTAATGATATCGTCGCTCATGCGTACGTAAAACTTACCGTCTCCACGATACGATGAGATTCATTTCCATGTTCAAAACTCAGTGATGACTATTAAAATATATATAATTAAAAGGTATGTAATATTTTACATAATAATTATAATTGATATATATATATATATATTTATGTATCTACATATATAACATTCACTTACATTCTTTCAATATGATATGAAAACAGAAAAATCATTTATGCATTTGTATGGCCTACCATCTCAAAAAATAGTGTTTTAACTTTCATATATATATCTATTATACATATTTATATTTTGAATATATATATATTACCTAAATAATGTTTTATATTATTAATTAAATTAAATCATGATATAAATTATACGATCAATAATAACATGTTAAAACACGTACGATAAAGAAATCTATTATTACCTAAAATGTTATTTTTACATGGAAATTATTATCAAATAGGTTGTATAATGTCATTAATGAATAACATAAGAGATCATATATATGAGTATGGTTCTGGTATAGTTTAATAAAAAAATATGGTCATTATATAGGATGATAAATGTACACTTGACCAAAAGAATGTACAAGGTTATGGTTAATTGTTCAATCTCATTATTATCTAAGATTGTTTATGTTTAAGTATTTTCTGGGACATATTTATCATCCATGTCCATGTTTTATAAAACAAATTTAAAAAATAATATTTTTAGGTTTGTTATTAAGATACACTTTATCAAGATTATTATTTTTAAAGTTATAATGATTTATTTATATAAATCATTATAATTAATGTATATGTTTTAAAAGGGTTTTAAGGATTCACATATATAGACATGATTGTTTTAAAATAATGATTTATTCCAAAATTTTCAAAGTGGTATAGGACACCTTGATTCAAAACCCACTTTTAAAGGACTTCCTTTATAAATATGTGACTTTTAAATGATTTCATAAAAAAATATATTCACTTAAGGATTTTTAATGACCATTTTCAACTATGTCAATATCCTTTACTAGATAGTATTCTTGAATAATGATAATTTATTATAAAACAATTTTCCATATTGTGATGAATGATTTATGATATGTTTGGCTGTGGATATACTATTTTTATACCATTCATGGTTTAGGGTTAATGTATTCATATTTGATATGCTAGTTTTAATATGAATGTTTGTGTTATGTTTTATCCTTTTCATATGAGGAATGCATTGGACTTAGTAAGTGATGGGCAGGGCCTGCAATAGCCCCTCGATGCATTGATGGGTATCATGAGACCAACTAATGCCTTTGTAGAAGACGTTCACAAATTTTTTTAGTTTTGGAACAATGTCTTAAAAATTGGTTATGATGTCACTTATTATGCATTATTTTGTTATGAAATTAGTTATTTCATGTGATTATTGGACTGGTAGAATACCCATATGCATTTTTATATGGTATATGTTTGATTTATTTTTTCCATATTATCGACATGTTTTTGTTTAAAATGTATTTTTTAATAAACAATTTGACTTAAATGTTTATAGCTTCTACAAAATTATTTTCCCTTAATGAGCATCTGAGATAACCATTTTCTTATGATTTATTGTCCCACGATTCCAAGAAGTGTATTATGATTGATATGCAGTGTTATAATAAGGTAATAAGGGAATTTTCACAGGATTATTTACTATGTGTTTTGATTTATAATTTTTAATGTAACATCCATGTATGTAATCTATCTCCAATGACTTCTTAACTTCTCAGGCTTTCTAGACTTGATCTCTTGTGATCATTCTAATATATTAATATAATGCATCAGCTCTAGGAGACTGGGTTCGGGGAGTTATAGGATATGAATTTACAAGGATAAAAATGAGATAAATTTTGGCTAATCTAGATGGAAATAATATTAGGGGATAAGGTTGTGGATTATTATATCATTAAGAGAAAAATGTTATTATTTCCAAAATTTTCCTTCTGCACAATTTTCCTGTCTAGTTTACCAAACTATTTGCAAACCATGATTGGGTACATATAAATGAGATGGAATCTATATTAATAGGCCACACGATTTATGAATATGTGTTCCAACTATGTGTTTAGTCTCTTTTTAAAAATTAGACCACCCGTGTGGATAAATCCTATTGTGCGACATGCTTGTAAGGTTTCATAAAACTGTTAGACATTCCCAGGTTTCCCCCAATGTATTGGATACGAGATCCAAAAAAATTCTACAAACACCATTAGGAGATTAACTAACACATTAAGCATCCATATTAGGTCTAATATAATGAAATATAATGAAATTTATAGGATCTATAACAGAGTTAAAAACCATATTCTTACATTTAATGAGGTAAAACATTTTTTTGGGATAGTTTAAATAATATGAAATAATTTATATGAAAATATTGATAAGATTCTATATGGAATTATTATTCCAAAAAACTGGAAAAAAAATTTCTCAAATATTGTGAGTGAAATATAGTGGATTATAATTTTTTCAATTAATATTAATTAATTTATTCATTATTTCCAATTTATTCCATAATTTCATTTATTTAATTATTTAATGATTTTGTGATGAACAAAAGGGGTTTTGAAAGAAAATGTATACAATAGTCAGCATAACGAAAAATGACCATTTATTTTATAAATATATTTGTGAAATATTGGTCAATAGTTATTCCATTAGTATAAAAACATTAAGTGAAAAATCAAAATGAATTTCATTTTATAGGAATTTGAGAGTTGTAATATTGAATGAAATATAGAAAGGAAATTAAGTTATTTAAATCAAGTTCTCGCATTAAGAGATTCAAATTACTCATGGATGAATTTGTTTATATTAATGTGTAAATACAATTTCATATTGAAATATGATTTATGGTAAATTTAAGGTTTAGAATGGATTGATTGTAAATATATAAACTTAATATAAAGAGTGTACATTAATCATAGGTAACAAAGATCCATGAATTTTGAAATAATTTTGTATAGAATTATTTATGGTCAGGAATAATTCAACCATTTAATTATAATCATGTTTTCCAAATTCTTCAACCCCATTATTCCATGATTTATTACATTTTCTCTTTTAGATTTTATCAGGATAACTAGTATATTAACATGTAATTTAGATTTTATTCCTTAATTTTTTTAATTATTAGATAATTTGGAGTTATTCTATGTATGAGAAAATTTTTATCATGTTAAATTAACATCTATAAGAAAAATCAATTTTTACATTAGTACAGTTAACATAAAAAATTTGGGTTTTAAAAAAACAATATTTTTTTGGATAAAAATTATTTGTAGGGAAAAATTATAATTTTATTTTATTTTAATTAAATAAATTATTATATAATTAAATAAATAAACTATTAATTTATTTACCTGTAGTACAAAACAATGCTTAACCAAAATAATACTTTATTAATGGAAAATAAAAAAAATTTATTTAAATATTTATCAAGTTGTTGAAAATTTATTTTCTAAAATACTAATAGTGTTTTAAAAATTTTATTTAAACAATAATCATATATATTTCATCATAGAATGATTTTTTTATGTTATATGTAATACATAATTATTTATATGGTAATAAACTCTATGATTTTAGTCGATATTGTATTTTTATCTATTCACCAAATAATAAATCATTTCATAAAAACATAAAAATTATCTCAAATATAATTTTTATATTATAAATTCAAAACATTATAATCCTTTAATCCAAATGAAATTATAAAATTTATATATTTAGGTATAAAATTATAAATTGAAATGAAAAACAATATTTATTGAAAATATTATATAAATCATAATATTTTTGTAATACCTAGTCACATAAATTTCAAAATATGTTAATATTGAAAAAATAGTTTATATATATAAATAATAATGATTATAATACAAATTTTTATTTGAAAAAAAAATTTATTAAGGTTAAATACAACACCTTCAATTTTTTAATGTTCCTCGGAATATAACCATTTTAAATATCAAAAAAATGAAAATAATATTATGTAATTAAAATTATTTATTATTATATTTATATTTATCAATGAATATATATTAATGAAAATTTAATAATTTTCATTTTGTTTTTATCATGTTTTCTGTCAGTTCGGGGTTATATTTGAAACAATATATCAATAATAATATGAATTTAATGGAACAAAAATCACACATTTCAATATTATACCCAATTAAATAAATTTTGTCATAATAATACATAATAACTGTCATTGATTAAATAACTGACGGCTATCTAATCTTATTCATCATTCGGGGTAAAAATTCATTTATAAAAATTTTTATATATTTTTAGGCTATGTAACCATGTATTTATATAAAATAATCTTATATTATCAGTATCATACATTTGATAGAGTGTTATGAATCTCCAATACAATAAAAAATAAAAAAATATTACATTCTTACTAAAATTTACTCTTACCTTCAACCACTACTTCATAAAGTCAAAATTTGGTCATTTAATATCATAATCCATAAAATAAGATAAAATTCACAAAAAAAATTAGGGATCCCTTATTAGTTAATTCAATAATCAATTAAATAGTTATCAAAATAATCAAACATATATTTATCATAATAAATCATTATTTTAGACTTAATTTTTATCTATCCATCGATTATGTGTTCATTAATAGTTATACCAAAAAATATAAAATGTTTACTCATTCTTATAGATTTAAAGTAACATATGTTTCCAAACCATTAATGTTAACATAATGAAGAATAATTCATATATGTTTCTCATAATCCTCATATCATTTATAATTGATTAAAGTAACTTTTATAAATATATATATCAAAAAATAAAATATAAAAGAATATCACGATTTCATTTCAATTTTGATATTTGCCTCACTAACTATGGAAAAACTATAAAACTCTATTTCATTATAATAGTAATATAATAAGATATAGAAAAATCTAAATATTACCCCTTGTTATTTTATAACATAATGATTGTATATATATACCTTTTTCAGCATAACTTCCACGATACTGTTTTAACAAAATACCAAAAACAAAAAAGTTATAATAATATCAAATATATTGTTGTCAAAACGTCATTATAAAGATGAATTACCATATATAACCTTATTTTTATGCCAATTATACTGTTGAAACATCATAGTCATTGAATTTTGAAAAATATGTAGTTCATTACGTATGTTTAGATGTATTTAAATTCTATTTCTTGGTCTGTTTTGATGTTATATATTTGTGGGAATGTCAACTGAGGAAGCTGTAGGTTTGAACTAGTAGATCTAAATATGGTAGTTTCCCATCACCATGATAGTACAAAGCCACCATAAAAACTATATAGGTCTCAATGGACTACCAATGGAAATGGTATATGTGATGTACCTCTTACAAGAACATTGTCCCACCTTATTCCCATCCCATCTGTATGATGAATCAACTATCCCACTAGTGAAATCAATAGGCATACTATAAGGCCCACGGACCATCCTATGGTCCTTATGTAACCCAATAGTTGAGATGAAACCCATAATTTAACTTTAATATTAATTTTAATATTTCTCTATCATGCATGAACCATCATTCATATATGATTAACTGGGGGGATATCTCTTAGAAATGTATATTGAAAGAGGTATCACACTATTGGATATACATTATTTTTCATAATGAATGAATTAATCCTCTAATTATTTGGGAATCTTCTATTGATTTATTAAATTGTTTTGTGTATTACTTATTGGTATCAAGGAATATTCATTTTGTGTTTTCATATCAACATTAGATCAGTAGTCATCCTATTGAGATAGTCTTGATCTACCCTTGGAGTCATATCTACCAGAGTAAGATAACATGGTTATAATGTTTTAGCATAATTAGTTCCTTGAAACACACTATATAAACCTATTTATGTTTGATCAATATTTGTTATTGTAAATCCTTATTTTAGGTATTTTTCCGAGTACAGGAGGAACTTGTTAGGGGTGATACGAAATTTTATTGCAAATTTTAGTGGTGTCAACATTCACGAGGAATGAATATCCTTATATTATTGGTACATTTATATGGTTTTTGGAAGGACATGTGGTATACACTATTTTTATTTTATAACCATGATATATATGTGTTAATTTTTGGTGTCTGTGTTTGTGGCCTTTTTAGAACCTTGATTTATATAACAAATTGATCTTGTTATGATATTTCATTCTTGTTAGTGTTGAATATCCTATGGATCATTTATTCTAATATCAAGGGCTCTAGGATGATATGTAATTTCTAGATTAATACATAAAGGGGTGTTTTTTTATTGTGATAATTGAACAAGACTTGGGCTTTCTTAATAGTACCACTCAGTCATTACAAACATGTTTTCTTGATGTGGTTATAGATCCTACAAGAGTTAATTATATCCAATATATTTTACCACTAACATGGGTGATAAACAATAGAGGGTAGACTATAAACTCTCTTATCATTCATGTCAGGTGGATTCACTATTGTGAAAGAATAGATATAAACCATAGGATGGGGCGTTAGATTTCCCTTAAAGGTGAAACATTAGTATATAAATGACAGGAATATGGTAATGAACTCATGAGTTGTACCTTTTTCCTATATATTTTTAGACTATTACTATCATCCATACAATCATAGTTCATAATAAGGTGGGTCAAGGTTATGTGGCTACTTGGTTATTTAATGATGACCCAAATCAAATTGATTAATTATTCACATTTACATTAGTTATTGTCTTATCATATGTCCCATATATTCTAAGAATAAATTTTCAATGTCCAATTTAGTTTTATAACATGACCCTGAATGATCACCTCGATGTGTGTGGTAAATTCTTGATATGGGATCTGGTAATGGTAAATGACCTAATCGTATGTTTTTGATGAAATAGTGTGCGGAGTTGGAAGTAGTGCAATGACAACCTCATGATAGAGGCGACAATTTAATTATATCTTTGGTTACTAATAATTTTAATTTTGTAGATTCCTTCAAAATATAACAACTTTGGTTTATTATGTTATATGTATATGGTGGAATTTTTAATAGCAATGTATTTAAATTTCACCTTCCATTTCTATCTTCATTCATAGAATACATATTTATATGATTTTGGTATATGGATTATTACAAAGGGAATAGTCTATATACTACACTATATAGGCATAAACCACTAATAACATCTTCTTTTGTATGGGGTGTCATGTATAAGTTCATGGGGAATTACTCCTAGACGTAATGATTCATGATTTTTGTGTTATAAAATGGTCCAAAACATTGTTATCTTTTCATATATTCTTATATTTATTTGGAGATATGGTTGAATTATATAATGATGAATGGAACTTAGGTTGTAGATTGGAATGTGTGTCTAGATAGAACATGTATAATAGAGCTCATAGTTACCAAATATGGGACTACTATTACTATTGAGTATTTATAATTTCATGGTGATGTTTTGAATTTTCATTTATTAGAGTTTATAGGAGTAAGTAGTTTTGTATCAATGTGATTGGAAATGTATGATCACATTTCATGTAAACATGTTACCTATTTCTTCATTAATGAAATTAAATAAATTTCAAAATATGTTATCTAAGATTCTATGATATACATGGGGTTATTTTTTGATTTTTATAACAAGAAAATTCGTTTATTTCGGATACATGAATGTGAAAAATTATCAGGTATGGAGTACTAAGATTATGACTTAGGTAGTATTATAAGGGATAGACCATAATATTTTTTGATGCGTGTTAGGATAATTCATCATATATAATTCCTTGTAATACATGATAATTACATATGTTATTAACATAAAAGTGTGTTTATAAGATCTCTTACTATTCATTTTAAATTTTAGATAATGTCTCCTTAGAGAATTTCTTTTGGAATTCCTTAATAAAAAATTTAGAACACTATTTCTAGGGGAAACACCTATACCATTACAAATTTGGTTGTTGGATTCACATGAGCATTCACACACCCTACACAAGTTGTTCAAAAATTAGACCAAATACTTCCTAGACTCATATCGTTAGAGATTCTTCATTTTGGGGGTGTAGAATGGAAAATGATATATTATTAATATAATATTAACATTTTTATCCCATAAAATATATTACGTACTGTGGAATCACACTATACCAAGGACTATGTAAACATTAATGTGGGATTTTTTAGCATTATTTGAGACATCATAGAATTGATGGGTTAATATAACCTTTTATATTTTTCATGAACCATCATGTATATGGTGTTGAGTTTTGATCCAATCATGTTGGTGTGATGGTCTTCCATTACCAGTACCATAGGGGACCATTTTGTGGATACCACTATTCTCGTCTCTAATAGGATTGGGGTTGGTGAATAGCATTGTGTATGCATATCCAAAAATTGGGAGGTATTATCCTATCTATCTGTATACATTCCAACATATCCATGCCAAAAATTGAGAGAATGTAAAAACCACTATGTAAAAATGCATCCATATAACTAAGATCTCACCAAAGAGTACTAAAAAATGCATTAGAAGGTAGACATGGATAGAATACAAGCCTATCAAAAGAGTATGTAAACATAAGTCCAACCTGTATGAAAATAGTTACTCATATTGGTGTATAAACTGTTGGAACACAACTCATCTCTTTGGCCTCGATATTCACCAGCTGGTCCTGGTCTTCCTAGGACTCCATCAATGTGGTTGATCGTCTACACAATAGAGGTCACGTTATGAGAATACCACTCAGGGGAGTGTATAACAAAAGTTACTATGGAACCCAAAAACAATAAAGTGAATTCATGAATGGAATTCCATGAAGTAATACCATCATGGAATACAAAAAAGGAATATTATTAAGGAATTACATAAAGGAAGACCACACAGAAGTACAACATAGTAATACCATATAGGAATACCCTAATGGAATACAAAAATTTAATACAACACCAGAGTACCACATATGAATACCACTTAGGATTTCTACATAGAAATACCAAACATCAATTCAACATAAGAATTCCACACATATATTCCCCAATGTAATGCCACATAGATGTTCAACATAGAAATTCCACACAGGAATTATGTACAAAAATACCACATATGGATTACATATAATAATTATACACGGGAACA
Organism: Viscum album; assembly: GCA_963277665.1. Classification (NCBI taxonomy): domain Eukaryota; kingdom Viridiplantae; phylum Streptophyta; class Magnoliopsida; order Santalales; family Viscaceae; genus Viscum; species Viscum album. The sequence continues at coordinate 1,848,905,944 of OY728152.1, forward strand.
CTACACATGAATAAAATATCAGAATACCACATAGGAATGCATAGAAATCTCTACACAGGTATATGTATATAATAAATATAACATGAATAACATATATATTCAATCATTGAAACACATTCTAGTGGTAAGACAAAACCAATTACCAGCCAATGGATTCTTCTTAAAGTATGCTTGTTCAGGGATAGCTCACCCCTCAAGCCATGATATCGTCAAAGACACTAATGAAGAGTTCTAACACATTTGGGCCCTGCCGAAATGAGAACGTATTGGTCATGTTAAATCATGATACATAGAGAGAGAATCGGTGCCCATCACACTTGGTAATACCACTAACCCAATCTAGATCAATTTGAAACATTGAGGAAACATGCTAGTCACAATTGGTAATGGCCCTAACCATACTGATGTGGCCAACTAGATGGAGGGTCAACGCCCTCTTGTTTGAGGTTAAGTCAATTCCAAAAGACTCCACTATGGGAGACAGTGGATAGAACTCCATTCTTGGGAATGGATTCCTAACTCTATCTAAGACTCTACCACTAGAGGGGATTATATTCCTGTGATTTGAATGTACTACTGTGTTGAACCCTCAAGGAAATGACCACGGGAATTCCCTTTCCCTATATTGGTCTAAAATAAAAACTCTCGACATTATATAAAATGGACCATCTCAATGTCAAGGTCCCAACACAATAGATCTCTCATTAAATCGACATACACGTTAAAAGTTAGAGTAGTTTCATGTTTCAGAAGAAGGGGAGTCACTAGGCCCTGTTGATCGACTGCATGGTTGATCTAACGAATGTGGGGGTCAACCGCCCCAAGCTTCCATGAAGCTATGGTAACTAGAGCTGATGTGGCTCACATTCGACTTCCATGGTCAACCATGGACCGAACAAACTCCAGTCATCCCGGGAACGACCTGGCCCACCGGTCACAACCGGTTCACTCAATCGGGCATGTAGGCATGTGACCTCCTAGCCCATCACAGTCCATGAGATTACTGACATTATCCCACGTAGTTACCACCACCGTCTCATCCTATGACTCATCTTCATCCCACGACGCTCTGCATCATTCTCTACATTTCCATCACGACTACCCTTTCCAATGGATTCTTTTGAGTCCTTCACTAGCCGCACCGCGAAACAGGGATACACCCATGTGCAATGCCACCATAACTTATTATCACTGGTGTCATGATGATAGTCCATTAATTGGACCCCCAATACTCCTCCAATGTCTGAAAAACTGAAATTTTTCATAGTCATGATCGTCGGGTGATGAAGTCTCTAGATCAACACTTCTCATCATCTAGTCTGAATGAAAAAAATATCAAATATTCATTCACATATGTGTGCTGAAGACTTAAAAAGAAAGTGAATTTATGAATATTCCATCATCGAATTCACTCTCTCTCCATTGTCACACATCCTTCTTGTCATTTAAAATATAGATCTACGATATCAGATCCTTTCTCCAATGATTTAGTTGAAAAAAATCGATTAATCAAGATGTGTCGAGCCATAGTCTATACAAAGAACACCCACAAAGAATGATTAATGAGGGGAGAAAAGTTTAAGAACCAAATAGTAGAGATATCCTAGATCAAGATTCATGTCAATCTCGATAATTCTCTATTAGAATGAAAATAAAATAAATAAATTGTTAGAAATATTAATCTCTCATTAAAACCATGAAATGATAATTCCCTTTCCACAATAAAAATATTATATAAATCAATCTTTTTGCTGAATGATTCACGTTAATTACAGTAATTAACAATAGGGAAAAAAATTGAAACACACACCCTACCTCGATTCAGATGGATCGCTAATGAATAACAGTAACCATATTATTGCCATATGAATGATCCTTCGAATCGAATGTGTGTTGGACATCGATCCATGATCCTTCACTATCACCTGATATAAAATCATAATTGATATATCCAATGGTTCTCCAAGGATTCCAAGGTTATGTGGAAAACCTATTAAATTCTCATTAACAATTTTTTTAATGTTTTTAGCAACTACATCCACAAAATAATTTTTATTTAATTATTTTATTCTATATATATAACATGATATTTTTTTCACAAACGACCATGAATGACTATATATAACTCATTCATAGGGAAATCACAATAATAAGAACTCAATGGTGGTATCAGATTTATAATCACAGTCATAGATCATGAGTTATTATAATTTAATGAAATAAAATAAATATTTTTAAATATTTTTTCTGGTTACGCCCTTGTTTCCTTTTTCAATAGATAACTTCTGTCGACATATTATTGGTATATCCTATGGAAAATCATCTATTAAATGATCAGTGGTGCACTCGAATTTCTGATATGGTCACCATTTTATGATTTTTTCATCTTTTACAGGAAAACAGAATGTGTGTACTAATAAAAATTTTATATTTTTCAAATAATTGTTCTGAGGGAACTGGGCCCTTGAATCGCACACTGTCTCAGAACCTATTCCCAAAATTATACCTTTTAAATTCTAAAATTAATTAATAGAAATTATGTTATGTTACATTCTCCCCACAATGGATCTCTATATCCCATAAAATTCAAAAATAGGGCTACTAAAATTTAGGTGGGTGCTGAGCATGAATCTAAGCCTCCCACTTCAATGTGCTCTCCTTGAGATTTATGTGCCACTACCAAATGTGAACTAAAGCAGTAAACCTCCCACAAAAAATCCACTACTTCAAATACTCAATCTACATGATAGGAATGGAAATCAATAATCATGATCTAAAACTATCATCGGTGGATTTCCATGGAATCAAACTATATCATAAACGTAGAGGCATCCCAATATCTCAAATAATCTATACTGTTGGATAGATAGGATGAGGACCGACATGAATATTTAGTCAATAAACACCCATATAGTATCGTCTTCCAAAGACGTATTTTCTAAACATGTCAATAGGTCCATCAATATTACATCCCACTCCCATTCCAACACTTTAATGGGTTGATCCAAACCCGCATGAACCTTGTGCTTAGCATTAATCTGCTAACAACTAAGGAATCGAGATTAAAACTTCACAACTCTTTTCTTCATCTTTGGCCACCAAAACTAAAATAGGAGGTCTTGGTACAAATTCAACAAGCTAGTATATTCCACCAAAGGGGATGTATGAATCACCCTCATATCCACCTCCTAAAACACCACTGGAAGTATTGTGTGTCCTCTAAAAAGAGAAATATGACCCCCCTTAGAATATCCATCAAGAGAATTTCCTATGGATATCTGTTCATGTAGGGTATTGTAGTCAGAATCACCATGTTTTTCTTCCATGAATCATCATAAGATAAGAGTTGTGGAAACAATATTTTAGAGGTATGTTTCTCCATCTCCAACTCAAAAGGATAACTACATCAAGAAAAAATTCATGGACGCCTTTTTTATCAACTATAAACAAGATATCTTGATGAGATAATATGTGACCACAGTACACTACCCCATAGTATAGAAAATATCGACGTCATAGTCTTGGTTTAACTCAATCCAAATCCTCTATCTCATCATTCACTGGATCTACTACAACACCATCACCACAATAGTAAAAATAAGGATTCATAACATTCAAAACACTTAGGGTTTGGCTATACAATTTTTGAGTAACTGGCTGTAACCTCTTATGTTTGTGTCCATATAATGATTCATGGGTTTCCTTTTCATCTATAATTGAAAACTGTGTTCCATCACTATGGAAACAATACAATATAAGCCTAAAAAGTCTATATAGGAATAAAATATGTATAAAAAGTCCATAAAAATATTTATATCATATGTCCTCTATGAGATTACCAATATATCCAAACAAATACACTCACATCCAAGAGTCGGGTCACACTGTAAGCACCAGTGTTTGATTATTGGGAATGATCTAGTAGGAGTCCCCAAGTTTGAGTTTGAAATAAACGGTTCGACCATAATATCAATGTCATGAAAAATGTTTTTGTTAAGAAATGAGTGACTATAATAAATGTCTATTAATACAACATTAGAATAAGAATTGACAAAAAGCATACCTTGGTTCCTTCTTGGATCCCCTAGGTCATAATCTTTGACTGGATGGAGTTGTCTCCTCACCTTCCCTCTTGCTATCTGAGGCTTTTATGGACAACCTAGGGTTTTTGGTGTTAACATGAGGAAACGTCATCCACGTCATACTACTCTCATAACTCCTCTACCATATTATCCTTCTGTAAGATCCTCCAAAACCCATATTTTTCTCTTCATAGGTGGTCCATACACCATCTCTCTATCAGTAGTATTGAAGGTTGGACAATCTCAGGTAAGATGTCCCATGTAATCCCATGAATAGAATTACCTCTCTAAAGGATGACCGGACCCACCATGTGATTCTTGAGTTTCATAATCCCTACCTTGGGAGTTCCTCTTGAAACAACTCGGATGTCCATGTCTCTGATACAGACATTTGATTCATACTACTACGGTCTCTAATACTTCTTTCCCTCTACTAACTACATCTGGCTATATCATTCCATCTAAGGAACAATCAACCATACTGGTATTCTCTACACACCGACATAGGTAGGAAAGAACATAAGGATAACACTAGCTCATATGTCCCTTCACAGACCATGCACAGATATCAAATCTCTGAAAGATTGATCATGTATCAAATCCATCATGTACATAGAGTGGATTGTATGGCTTGATGAATAATCAGATACTGGAATGTGAACATGCCGAAGCTATAGAATCTCCTAGATATATATATAACATAGCTTCTGGGGGTAAAACACATAATTGTAAAGGATTTGAAATATTTTACATAGATGATTCCCCTAATCATAAGATCAGGTAACCACACCCCAAAATCACCCTTCGACGACTGGTACAAGGTTCATTTCCAAAACCACCATCTCATATATGGGTGTCCTAACTATATAGAATAGTCATATTGCTACATCAACCCATTACTGTTAAACATGTGTATCAGGCTCTCCTCTTAACCAAAGTGGTATCTGATACTAAAATTGATGAATCACGCTCATCATGAGCACCTCACTGGCATGTACTGTGTGTATCATGTGATTATCTACATGTGTTTGTATGAATAGTGCACCACCTATATGTTCTATCTCCAGTAAAAATCCATGCCCCGATTTCTCATCACCTGAAGGATAAAACCCATGATCATGTGGTGGATCCCAAGATGACATTCTATGTGGAGTCATCCTATATTAAATCAAGATATTCATCGGTCAATTAGTATATATTGAGTGTTGACTCAAGAAGGTCATGGAAACCACGCCCAATTTATAAATGATGATTGAACCATTATTTTACCTAGAAAAAATTTTATCATGTACCATGTTAGAAAAAAGGTTATCAGAGTCCTAGTGTAAAGATATGTCAATCAACACACCATCACTGGAGTCGCTGACCCAATAGATGAACTCAAAACACTAATCATTTTTTTTCCAAACCAAACACATAAACACTTTGTCTAAAAGTAGAACCAAACTCTTTTTGATCCCACTCTATTATGACCCTTATTATTAGGGACCATTCCATGAAATCCTCAATCCCTCCTCCAATAGGAAAGATGCTGAGGACTAGCACAATGTAGGAATATACCAAAAATTAGAGGCATTAACTCAAGTACTATTACCGACACACACATCTCTGAGCCACACAAGGATATATTTAAAAAATAGTAATAAACAATGCATTTTCACCACAAATATATTAAAAAATATCGCATCAGTAGATGAACTGGAATGTAAACATGGCCAAAATACATGCTAGAAAAAAAGACTGTAACCACAAGTCCATCCTGGAAGAAAAGAGGAACATGGACTGCGATCAAAACTATTGGAACACACCTAATCTATACACACTCTCTATGAACCACCTAGTTCTGGTCTTCCAAGATCTCTGCTGAAGAGGTCTATTTTCTACCCATGACATGTCAAATGTCGGAAATGCCGATGAAGGTTGTAATAAAACAATAATAAGAAGGAAACTGTGAAACCTTAAGGTAATATCCAAAGGAATTCCATGAAGCAATTCCACAATGGAGAACCACAAAAATGTACCACAACAGATAACCAAACATGAATAACACATCGAAATACCATAATGGAACACCACACAGGAATAACACACATGAGTACCACACAGGAATACCACACATGAGTACCATATCAGTATACCACATAGAAATACCATTGAGGAATGCCGAACATGATTTCAACAATGGAATTCCACACAAGTATACCATACTAGAATTCCACAATGGAATGCCACAAATAAATTAAATATAGAATTACTAAACAATAATCCCACACATGAATGGAACGTAGACATACCTCATAGGAATGGACAATCATCCATATACATGAATATTTATACAATACATATAACTATCAAATCTATATATACAAAATAAAAGAAATACATTCCGTAGGTAAGACATAGAAAATTACCATCCACATGATTCTGCTTGAAGCACACTCGTTTTGGGATAACTAACTCATTAAGATATGATATCATTAGAAGTACTCATGAAGAGGTATAGCTCATTTTGGACATACCCAAATGAGTATGTATTTGTCAACTAAGAACATGATAAACAAATATGGTATCCTTCCCAGTAAAAATGGGGTAATACCACTAACCCAATATGGATACATTTTTATCATAAAGGATCATGGTCATTCATACTGGGGAATTAAATTGGCCATAAAGATGAATCCCTCTAGATGGAGGACCAATTATATGCACTCGATGGCTATGTTGATTCCATAAAACTATACTAGTGGTGTTATAGGAACACATATCAGTCTCGGGGAGGAATGCCTAACTATATCTAGGACTCGTCATCTAGAGTGGATTACATTCCCAGGATGTGAATGTAATATCGCACTGAACCATCAAGGAATAGACCAACTAATCCTCCCAAATGGTATGGTCCCAATCTAACAATCCACTATATTATCTCAAGATGATCATCTTAATGTTAAGGTCACAACTCCCTATATGGATCATAAAAGAGACATAAAGATTGAACATAAGAGTAGTTTTACATTTCATAAAATGGGGTAACATGCCTCGTGGACCAACTACATGGTTGTTCCACCAACTGTGGGTGTCGACCACCCCAGATGTCTTGTGGCAACTTTAGATGGTGCTGATATGGATCATGGTCAACTGCTGTAGTCGACCGTCTCCTATCCCCACTCCAACCACCCCGTGTCCGACTCAGCAGACTGAGTCTCAACCATCCCACATGGCATGACCTATTCACTTATCCCATTATCTTGGCACGTCCTGATTGTATGTGGCCCCTTGTCCCATCCCGGTCTAAAAAATTTCTAGTAGAATTTGATATGGAAACCACCACCAGTTCATCACATGTCTGACATGTGACTTGTACGCTACACCCCTATGTCCCACACAGCCTGCTCCTCTTTTCTCATTGTCGCTGCCTCCCATGGCCACCTATAGCCACACAATTTCATGGGGATTACAACCACATATCACCACTATTTCTTATGGTATCCAGTGAAACACTGATGGCCCATTATACAGAACGTTGGTTCTCCTCTACTACTACGAAAAAATTGAACAATCACAAATTTGATCACGTATAGTCACATCATCGAAATAACATTATGATTCATCTTCTGATATTCTAAAAAAAGATAGTAAATCACTATTATTCATTGTGTGTAGAAGAATGATGAATAATGGGAATTTTTGAATCATTATTCATTTGAATCAATCTACATCCTTCATCACATCTCCACCATTACATGCCAATCCTTGATAAAAAAATATCAGATTATTGTAGAATGTATCGGGAGCACAATGATAAATTTAATGGGATGTATCGAGTCATGGGCCAAATGAAGAATGCCTACAAATAATGATGAATCAGGGGAGAAAATTACAATAACCAATGATAGTAACAATCATTGATTGATGATAGTGTCTATCTAGATCTACCACCATTATAAGGGCAATTAATTAAACAAATAACCACAAAAATTAATCTCATGTTAAACCACTATAATGATAATTCCATTGAGGCAATACACATCCTCTATGAATCAATACCTTTACCGATTAATTCATGTTAATTTTAGAAATTATGAACTAAAAAATTTCTAAATTTAAATTCATGACCTACCTCGATTCGGATTACTCACGGATTAAGAATGGTCACTACATCATTTTTGTAGGAAAGATCCTTTGAATCCGAGATGTGTCGGTCTTTGATCCACGATACACTGTCCTCACCAGAGATATAATCATTAATGATATATCCAATTTTTCTCCATGTATTCAATGGTTATGTGACTAATAATTTAAATTTTTCTTTAAAATTTTATCATTATTGTTAGCCACTACAATAACAAAATACATTTTATCAAATTATTTTATTCCATTTACGCCCTACGATAGTTTTTTCACAAATGACATGAATCGACTAATATTAAGTCACTATAATGGAAAACACCACATTAAAATATCAATTATTTCCTCGATTTTCCAATAAGAAAAACCATTTACACGTTATTATTATTTTTAAAATAAAATTCTTATATTTACTTATTTTATATATGGTTATTTCCTTGGTAAATTTTCTCTAACGATGATTAGCACTAACCAATGTATTATTGAAGCTAAGGTAAATCCACTATTCCATGCTCAAAGTTGTCCTATGATATATGATCTATGGACTCTCTTAGTGTTATTCAATATTTTCATGAAAACTGCTCATGAGTTCTATTATAAGTTTAATTTACTTTAAACAATTGTTTATGAAAAAACAGGCCTTGGAGTTGCATGTCATCTTAGTTTCTTTTCTAAAAATTAAACTATAACATTTAAAAAAATAATAAATGGAAATTATAAGATGTTAAAAGGTCTTACAAGTGTGACCTCCTTATATTGAATCTTTATCGGGGTGTTTTATAGAAAATCATATGTTTTACACTCCTCAAGCATTTAGGGAGCTGTAAAATGGGACAATGAAATTAAATTTATATTATTCTTATTTCATGTAATTATATTTTTATACTCATTTTGATATAATATATGATTAATATAATATAATTTCATTGTTTTCCATTTAATATAACTAAGGATTCAAATAAATTCAATCGATTTGATAAATTTAATCTGTTTGATATCTTGTGATTCATGGAAAATCGTGTTTAAATGATATATGATACTCTATTAAAATATTATTATATTGTAGACGTTATGTTCACATCTATGAATAATACTAACTAAATTTTGAATAATTATATGATTTAATATTTTATTATAATAATTTTGTGGTTATATATGTGTTATGTATAAAATTATATCTATTTTAATGAATAATGAATGTTTTTTTATAAAAAAAAATTATATTTTTCTAAAATGTGGTTAGTTGGGCTTTGAAAAGATAACATAAAATCAATTTTTACTAATCATAGAATCAAATTACATATTGAGATTAATTTTTAATATTATCATATATAATTTATCATAGGGTGAATTTTCAGATTTTTCTAAATAAAAGTCCCATTTCATGATGATTAGGGGAAATATGGTTTTTTATTTAGAACATAATTCTTGTCTAAATATTTATAAGTCAAATTTTATTTTAATGATTATTTAAATGTATAATTAGATAATTAATATATATATTAATCATAATTACTTCATTATAAAAAATTTCATATTTAATTTTGATATAAATAACATTTTATGGTATAAATACTATTTTAGAAAAGCATTTTATTGACACGACGTATTGTTTAGTTTTAAATAAAAGTATTCAACTTATATGAATATATTTTTGAAAAATAGATAAAAGTTTTTCAATAAAATTAATTTATCATATTCAATATGGTTAATATAAATTTTTACCATAATGAATAGAGAAAAAATTAAAAATTATATGTCATGGTTATGATAAATATGGGTTTACTAGGTGTTAATAAAAAATCATAACAGTCAAAAATGACCAAAAACCGGTAAATTTAACATTTTATGAACATTTAAGGACATTATAATTTCTAAGGATATAAAATTGTCGATTTTAAGAAATTTATTTCAATTAAAACATTGGTAGAAAAATTTCCTCTACAAAATTCAAAGTTTATCATCTACCCCATTATTAAATTCCACCCAATTTCCTCTAATTTAAACACAACCAAAACGTTTTTTACTAGAAAATACAAACCCTTATATCTTATCTACTACAATAATATCATCCTAGACTCCATGGATTGGATAGTATGTAATCATAGAACAAACTTTAGTGAAAACAAAATGCAGTTCATGAAGAAGAGGTAACATCCTTAACAAATTGTTTTATTTTAATTATTCATCATCCTCCACCAAATAAAAATAATCATTGATTATATAATAATATAATTACATTATGAATTTTGAGATGTTTATATTATAAGGTTATTAAATACCCCAATGTCCTCCTCCCTAGAATGGTTAATGAAAATGTTTGTCTTATGTATAATGGTCTACCGCCCCATGAGCCAACTTAATTAGATTTCTATATCTACAACTCATAGATGGATATAATTAATTAAATCATTTTTATATATGGTATTTGTTATATAATTAAACTTATTGAATTATTTTATCATACATATGATCATACTTTTGATTGATTAGGTAATGTGATAATGTCGGTCATGTGTATGTCATGCTACCACTTAATGAAGATATGTGATTTTTTTTCACATATAAAATATCTGGATGGTAAATAAGGACTAATGTGATGTTTTTATATTATATTAATGAAATATAAGTGAATATAAAATTAAAATAGTTCATATATTTTCTTACATTTCCATCCATTGAATAACTTATAATGTTGTTTTTATGTATGGAGGACAACTATCTCTTGAAGCAATGTGGATTATCATTATTAACACATCACATTAATGATATGTGTAAGGGTATTTAATTAAATTTTATTATAATTATGATATAATAATAATACATTAAATAAAAAATAACACTTAACTTCATTCATTCATGTTCTTTGAAAAATTTATGTGTGACACTTGCATTTTTATATCCTATGATCTCCAAGTATATAAAATAATTAATTGTTCATGACCATATATTATGGTTGTTTTTAAAATTATTATTTCATTTGAAAAAATATTTCATGTTTAACTTTATTGAATTTATTATAAAATAATATCTTTTTCCTTTTTTGACCTATAAATGTTATTTTTAGATACATTTCAATCAATTTCAATACGGCCAACATGAAAATAAATGATTATATAATTTAATAGAACATTATAGTGATTAATTTAATTGGAATAATAAAATATAAAAAATATCATATGAATTTAATTATTTGAAATATATTCATTTTTTTGTAGATATGGAAAACACATGATGAATCATTCAAATGTTATTGGATCATTATAAACCATCCATTTCATATTGTTATGATCTTTCAATCTCTATCTAAAATAATATCTCAATAATGTTTTCAAATTAGTCTATATTTTTAATCTATTTTTATCACATGTATACATATCATATTATCCCTTCCTTTTATGGGTTAATACATGTGTTATGACAATTCTCAACATCCTTTGTTAATAAATATATTTTTATTATGTTATTAGTTATGATTATATAACATGTTTCTTTCCATTGGTAAATATTATGTTTATACTTATGATTGAAATCCTTATGTTTTACCCATACAAACGTACATGAAATATATGTGTTTGTTTGGGAAGGAATTATTGATCCCTTTAATTAAATGGATAATGTTTCATTCTCATGATATGTCATGTATGATATTATGAATCATACCAAATCCATTATTGGACTCTATCCACCACGTCATGTTTTATTGGTAGTTAGCCTTTTATTTTTTATGTCATGTTTTATTTCATTTGAAATTTCTAAATTTTCTATTTTCATAAGATACCATTCTATTTTTATTATTCATCCCCTTTATTATGGATATACATTATCATTTATGATATCATTTCATACCTTTGACTCACATGTTATACATCCCTTTCAGGTTTTCCCCATACTACAATTTTTTAGATCACCCAACTTCATTATTGATATACCAAGGTTATCCCATGAATAATTTTGACCTCAAATAGATTATATGATATCATTATTGAGAATAGATTAACGATGTCATAATTATAATTAATTTTATATTATATTACCATAGTATTCCAATGTAATTAAGAAATTACATTTATTATATTTTATTAATTGATATATATATATTTAATAATAATTTAGTAAAATTTGTATATGGATTTGGTTTCTATAGTTAGTATCATAGTTATGGTATAATATTATTTATAATCATGGATGGGAAAACATTAACCAATACCTTGGGATAATTTAAGGGAGAATTTAATGCATAATACTATGTATAAGAAAATATCATGGAATTTTTGGTTAGGTATAGAGTGAGTGTTTTTATGATCAATTATATCCAACCCTGAATAACACAATTGTAAATGGTTCTGAGAATATGTAACATGTGATAATATCATTGAATATTATGTGTCCATTTTGACTCGATGAATACCAAGTACATGAAAAGGGGCCTTACTAGACACATGGTTGAACATTCATCAAGGATACATCTCAAAAATCCTGAAAATCATTGTGAACTATTATTAGGGGGAAAATAATGCAATATGATTTTTTGTTTTTAAATTTATCATGCATAACATATTATAAAACTATGAAATCATAATTAATGGAATATATTTAATTTATGAGTTATCCATATAATATTAAATATTTATTTTGTCCTCCTTTTTAATGACCAAAAAATCATGTTTATTACGATACTAATTAGGTTTTATTATTATTGAATTTTAATTATGAATAATTTTTGATAAAATTTGACACGTATGAAAAACCAATTTTGATGAGTGACTGCCAAGAATTTTTCCAACCAAAAATTTATCAAAATTTAGGAAACCTTCTATCAATGTGAAAGATGGAAAATTTTTGGAAACACTCACTGACAGACATGACATCATTTATGGTGAGTCGCTATAAAGAATGGCACACCACCAATATCCGAGTGTGGCTTAGTATATATAATAAACTATTTTTCACCATATGAGTATGAATCATAATTATGGAAAAGTCACCACCAGAACATAAAACCAACTATGTCTTGGATTAACCTACCACTGATATGAGTTACAATTAGCATGGATCACTAACATCCTAAGACACCTCAAAATTATCACAATATTCAAAAGACTCACCTCCATACATTGTCATCTCCAAACCCATTCACTACCAGACCAAGAAACCAATAGATTGTCTTCACCACTAAAAATTACCCACATCTAGTGTTTATGTTCATTTTAAATTATATATATATTGGTGATTTTATTTAATTAAATAGAAATTATATTATTAAGGATTGTTCCGTAAATGTATTACATGGAATGTTTAATGAATCTGTCATCCCTCAGTATAAGGATATAGGATATCAGGATGTTTAATCTTTAAATTAATACCACTATATTCTTATATTTTAAAAATATAATTTGACTCAGTCGTGAAACTGAAAATGTAAATATGCTGAAAAGAAACAAGAAAAATACATGTATAAACTCGGAAAATATTGACGATTAAAACGAATTCGATTTTATTCGTATGTAAATTATAAATTTTATATTCACATGTTCATTAAAGAGTGGATATTATAAATAAAATAGTTTATAACACTCATTTCTACAACATATTTTAGATAGACTACTTGTGATTAATTTAAATTCACATTCATGGATTCAAGGAATGTGGTACTTATCTGACAGATCAACGTTGTTATTTAATATACCTAGAATTCAATTATTTTTTTATTATCAGTTAAATTATGAGAAATATGTTTAATCTTTATTTATAATCATGAAAACTATCTCCAACATATAAAAATGTAAATACTATTTATCTTTGAAAAAAATCTTTTACTTATTTTCCTATGTGCCGTGGTAGATGTCTATGTTTGTCCAGATTAATGTATTTTCCAAAAATTACTATGGGAGATGTCACTTTTTGGACATGATTTTTTATACTATTTTACAGTGGATCCATTTCTGGATAATAAATTAATTTTATATAAAATTCTTAGTAGCATGTGATTTCTGATTGGAGAGTACTAGGCCCTTACTTGAGACCAAACCACTTCAACTCATTTAAACTCTGTGTTTTGTTTTTTATTTTATTTCTAATATTTTAAACCAATTATATTTTAATCCAAACAAATACATTGATATTTAAAATCTATTACTATTTATATATGTTTTCAATTTATTAAATTTATTTTAATGGTTCATGTTATATTATATATTCTTTTAACAACGCCCTATTTAATCATTTTCAATTATTCTAATTGTTCATGTCCTATAATGATTAGTTGTTCTGATTAACATGTTCGTATTCAAATTAATTTTGTGTGGGTTTATTTTAACATTTTTCAACATAATTTTTTATTGTATACTTAATTAACCCCCAATTGAATTATTCAATACATATAACATTTTATATAAATATTTTTTGATTTTGAATAATTTTTTTTTCAAAACAATTATAAAAGTTATTTTAGTTTTTAATTAATGTTATTAAATTTTTGTTATCTAATATTTTAATTAATTAAATTGATAATATAATAGATGTTTCGTCTACTTAATGGAATATTTTTTTGAATGGAAATAAATAATTTTATTGGAAGATCAAAATGAAAATTAATATTTAAAGTAACATTTTTTGAGATTTAGTTTTCTATTGAGGATATGTTTGAGTTACCTGTAAATGATAGAAGTACATATGAGGATTATAGAAAATATACAATAATATTAAGTAAAAATATATGAATGAACATCATTTTTTAGAAAGAGATAATGAATTTAACAGAATATCTTCTAGTAATAGTACATTTTAAATATTTTACACATTGGTATTTTCTAGTGAGGGACCAACCAATGTCAATGAAATGATATTCAATACATATACTATTTTTTTTAAAAAATTTATGATGATGACTGATGAATAAATTTATGACATGAATCTCAGGTTCAATGAAATAGTGGACACCATGAGCTCCCTATGAAATTTTGTGTTTGAGAATGATCAGATTAGGAGACTAATTAGATGTATTCATGAATGATAGAGAGGGATATTTGTGTCAATATGAGTGTCCAATGATATTAGAAAAACTCTAGTTCAGTAATTATTTTCTAATTTAATGATGTATAAATAAGAACATAAATTGAAAATTGAGGAGTAGAATAAGAAAAAAATAAAATCACTATCTTTGATGTCTACTCTATTAATAAAATGATAGTGAAAATTTAATAGATGAATGCTACTGTGATACTGAGTCAACACCTAATAGTAATGAGTAATGGATCATCTTTCTAGAATATTTAAAATAATATATATGAAAAAATAATAATGGTAATTGATAAATAAAAGTATAATAGAAGAGGAAACAAGGGAAAATATTGTAAAATTAATGATAATTCAAATGAGGTAACCTACTATAAATGTAAGTGAAAAGGACATGTAAAATAATTTTGTCAAAAATTAATAGTCAAAAATAAATTTTAGGAAAATGGAAAAAAATTAATGATAATGATATATATCAATAATATATTTCTAAATATAGTTATAATAATTTTTACACATTAAATTTACATAATTATTAATAAAATTTAATAAAAAATAGAAAACGTTATCTAAAAATAATAAACCAGACCTTATTCTCGAGAATGGGAAGAATTGTTAGTATTTAAAGGAGAATAATTAACATAATTTTTTTAATGAACAATTGAAGAATTTTTTAAAAAAAATCTATTTGAATAGAAATACTGCCATATATTCTATGTAAATATATTTCTTTAATGTATGGTACATTTCCAGGATAACAAAACTGATATAGAAAAAAAGATAAAAGAAAATTTATAAAAAAATATAATTATAAATGTTATAATATAAATTATGTTATAAGGGGACCAAACAATGATTATATTTCAAAAATATTACTATTGGATAATTACATAGCTATTACAAAATGTGGATTCATACAACCCTGCTTAGTAACACATCTCGACCAAAAAATATATAGGATCAAAATCCAATCCTTGTAAAAACTATGATTTCTGGGAAATTATATTAAGACCTCCTAAAAAAGACTATGATATTTTTACAATGGATTTACATGGACTATTATAGGATAGTACTCATGTTTCATGAACTTAAAAAAGTTGATAATTGTGATGTCACCTTCTATGATAATTATAAAGGGAAAATCGTTTTTATGGTGAAATTGGTAAATCTAATTTGATATTAATTTCCAAATTACAAAATCATGATGTTTTGATGTAAAATTTTCCTATCACCTTGAAAATAATTTGATTATGGTTTTTATTTTTAATTTGAATATCATGAATGTAATGTTTTTATTATAAATATACTTTAGTATTTACTACTTTAAGGATTGAATAAATTTAAATTTATGATCATAATATTTTAATTTCTCAAAATGATTCATGATGGAGTGCATTTCATAAATAATATTAAATTGGGCATAGGAGACTAGGCCTCTATATTATTCACATAGATTTAAAGATTAATAAGAATGGTTTAGTTAGGTATCAAACAAAACATGAGTTCCTCAATGAACATGCCTATAACCCCTATCAAAAAGAGCAGAAACAAAATATTCCTTTGAAATCAATGAAAGACGTTTAAACTTCTCAATCTGTAGAGTTGGGTTATATAAATTTATTTGGATCATCTAGATTATACACTCTAAATGGGAAGCATTATTTTTATATACTTGTAGATATTATTTCTAGGTATAATAGGGTGGTCTTCTAGATTAAAAATCTAAATCCTATTCTTTTTTTACAATGTATAAAATATGTATATAAAAAATTTGTTGTAAGTTAATTAATATTAATAGAGGGGAAAATAAATGTGTGATTGAAAATAAATAAATTGAATCCATGTTATTACAAAATGAATATAGTCATAAATTTTATACTCTTAGGACCCCTTTGCAGAATTGAGTTATTGAAATAAATAATACAACACTTCAAGTGATAACCTATGATATACTAAATGATCATGAATTACATATCTATGTTTATGAAGATGGTGTAAACACAAAAAAATATATAGTCAACAAGTATCTAATTAAAATTAATTAAAAGAATAACTCTTATGAGATTTAGAAAATTATAAATACTATTTTAAATTAGTTCAGAGTTATTTTTCAAAGTCATCATTCTAAATAATAAGGATAGTCATGGAATATTTTCCTCCAAAACTAATGAATGTATTTTTATTTGTTATTCTATGTTAATTAAATATCATTGTATTTTTAATAAAATGAAAAAGAGTGTGGGAGATTCTATTAATGTTAATTTTAATGAGAAATATTCAAATGATCCTTAGACATTGTTATAAATCCTTGAGGATGATTTAACTTCTTTAAACATCAATTCCAAACATAATGATTCAACTATGATGTTATTAGAAAAATCATCCTATTCTAATGAAATTTGACAAAGTGAACCTAATATTTTATAGAATCCTGAGGTGACCATTTTTTTTATAGAGCTGTTAAAATAATTATGTTCCAGCCTTTAGATGCTATAGTTTGAGACATAGAAAGAGTTACAGATACTATAAATTCTTGATGAAAATAGTTTGAACATCAATAATTCGTGTCATATATTGAACCGAAAAAAACATTAATGATGAAATTAATTATTGATTATTTGTAATGGATATACATGATTAAATAATTAAATTTTATGGAATCGATGTCTGTTAAATTTTGGGTAGACCCCAGGAAATTTTGACTAGAGGTAATAAATGGGTTCATGTAAACAAGGTCGATGAATTAGTAAATATAGCAAGAAATAATCATATATCTGTTTCATAATGATATATTCAAGAAGATATAATATTCTGTAAAGAGTCATTTAATCCAATAGCTAGAATTAAATCCATTATAATACAACCTGCCTATGTGGTTCATCTATAATTAAAAATCTATCAAATGGATGTCCAAAGTGAATCCTTAATAGGGTATATTGTTTAGGTTGTTATTTTTAAAAACCCATAGTATTCAAAATGAATATTTTAAAAAACTTTTTTTAAACTAACATATGTTTTTATGTTGTTTTGAAAACATTGAAAAACTTGGTATGATAGGCAAAACATCATTCATATTTCAATTTTTTTTCAAATGGTTTATTTCTTCCTAACATTTTTATAAATATAATTTTAAAATTTGTTTTATTTGAACAAATTTATAAAGAAGATTTTATTTTTGGATCTTCTAGAACATCATTATGTACTGATTTTTCAACAAGGATGAAAAATGAATTTGAAGATATTTTTATTAGAGGACATAAATTACATTTTGGTTTTATTATTTTAAAAAATAAAAAATGGATTATTTTAAATCAATTTAAATATAGCAAGGATCATATAAAACTTTTAAACATGGATAATAGTATGAGTAGTGATACTCTTATTAGTACTACATATACTTTTGATATTTATGTATATTGAAAACTAGTGGATCAAAACAATTTTAGATGAATGATTGGAAGACTTATCTAATTAAATACTAGTAGACCCGATATTATATATATAGTGTATATGTGTGCTCACATTCATTAAAATACCAAATAGTAAAAAATTTATTCTTTGGAAGGTATTTATAAATACCTCAAATATACAAATAATTTAGTTATTTTCAATTTAATAAGAAAAAAATTGACATAATCAGTTATTCATATTTTGATTTTTTTGGATTTATGTTATATAGAAAATATAAACCCTATAACATTTAAACATTTTGGAATGACTGTAGTTTCTTAATATAAAAGAATAATGTTGCATTATCTACTACCAGAGATGAATACACACTATAGAAGATGTTTTGATCAAATTTATTGATGAAACAAAATTCACTAGACTATGGATATTAGTTCTTATATGTCCCTACAAACTTTGAAAGTAAAATTTTTATTAACATTTACAAAAAAACTGGTATCTCACTCAATAATAAAGCATAGTGATATAATAGATCACCTATTTAGAGGTAATTTTAAAAATTTGGATGTCACTCTTGATGAATTTGGAACAGAACATCATCTTGTAGATATTTTAACTAATACATTGAAATATGTGAGAAGGAACTAAATAATACATTTGTTTTTATTATTAATTTATGTTAAATTTAAATTTATTGCATTCGAAATTGTAGATATCTCACAATTAAAGATCTCTCACTTTTGTAGATGTTTCGCCAATGTAGTTGACCCACTATTATAGATGGCATGGTGTTGTAGATGTCTCGCCCTCATTTGTTGTCTCACCATGGGTTTATACACAAGTTAAAATATAATACCTTTATAAATATATCGTTCTTTATATTTGTAACTCACTAATGATGTTTAAAATTTTAAAAAAATTTAGTTTTCGACATTTTCTTTTGATTCAAATACTATTTAGTTTTTCTTATTTTCAATTTCTAATTTTTAATCCCACAACATCCACAATGATATAATTTATCATAGGGTCTAATTCTGACTCACTTCATTACACATGCCTTTCTCTTAATCCTTATGAGTCATTTCTCTCTTGAATTTATACATTACTTCTCTTTCTCTCAAAACTATCAACATGATATACGTTTTTGTGATGAAGTGGTCATCTTAGTATTCTTGAGATGAGTCACTTCCAATATAGAATCAAAATGTGGGGACTGGTCATTCATATTCTAATTTAGAGTCAATAAATCACAGTCTATCAAAGAGGGTTATAGTTCTCGAGAAAGAAGATAAAATATAATATATCATCTCTTGAATTTATTTAGTAATGAAAGATTAATAGGACCAAGGATGTATGGAATAGTTCTCTTCTAATGAGAGAAATCTTTACACTAGTTTGACATATAAATTTTAATAGTATTTATATTTTATAATATAATGATAATTTTGACTCAGTGAGAAATATAACCAATTTATTAAAGGTTATATAATCATCATTGATGTTGGAATAATGAATAAATATTCATCCAGGAAGTATAGAGAATTATTATCATTGGAATATTCTATAATCTAGTTATAATTTTGTATATTATGAATCATTTTATGCATTTAGAAGAGATTGATTTTTTGATAAATTCATATTCTTCAAAGATTTAGTGTTAATGTATATTAGTTTTTAGGTTTATATTGCATATTTTCTTCCTTAGTAATGTTGATTTTGTTTCCATGAGGTTCCAAGATGTGTATTTGTTGTGTATTATGAAAAAGGGGTGATAATATTATAACTTCTTGATACCTGATGCTTAATATATTGCAAATAATTAGTACATATTAATGATATAATTATTTAATATACCCTTATTTTCTCTGTGCAATTATATACATTAAATGTTTAGTTATTTAAATTTAAAAATATGTTGTAGATTTTTTCAGTTTATGAATCACTAGAATGATGTTTATGATGATTAAAAATATTTATAATCCCTAGAAGATGTGGTGGGTTAGTTATAGAAAAATAGTGTATGACATGTTCATCCGGATTGACCGAACATTAAGAAAGAAAGATCCTGTTGACCATGTCTAAGAGACAAATATAATTGTTTTATATTTTGATTGTGTACAAAATGAAGAGTATGATGACTCTAAGATGAAGAGAAGAATGAATTTTCTATGGATTATAAAAATTACCATTATTTTTCATGAGAAAATAATATTATTACCTAGGGAGAAATTTTTTTTCCTATGTATATCCTTAAAAGAGAGTAGGTTTTGAAAGAGGGAGGCGATGAAAATGTGAAAAAAGATTCAGGTGAGGAGAAATTTAGGAGTACATTCACAACATCTGAGTAAAAATAATGGTGTACCTAATCTTTGGTAATAAAGGGATAATGAGTAATATTTTTTTATTTAGATTTAATTGTCTAGTTTTTTAGATATATTTTTCTTCTGAGAGAGTGGTTAAACATGTTTCTAAACCTGTTCTAGTTGATGTTTTCACTAGTAGTGACTTTGAAACATTAAAATAAAGGATTCTTTTGGACATTAGTATGTTGTTGAGAAATAAATTTCACCGAGATACTAAGTCATGTGATCATGATGCAGGGTATTTATTTTTGATGGTGATGCAACACATTAAACAAAAAATAATGCAGCACATTCAAGAAGTGTAGATTGAATATTAATTACATTCTAGTGAGATAAAGCCATGAAATATGTGATGTATGCGATGAAAATGGTAATTTATAATTCTATGGATGAATTACATGAAAGGATAGAGAATATTTTCATAGTACCTTATACTTATTTTTCTCCTCATATTGATGTTGAAATGTTCGGATCTATTTCCAAAGAAGATATTTATGTTGTTTCTTCATCGAGTACAATTCATGAATAACCATGGGATAAATTAATAGAAAGTTGATTTAATAGTTATCATTTACTCATCATAGTTAATGATTATGTTAATGAAATTAAAGAACATAGAGAAAATACAACCAAATTTATCAACTTCTATATGACTAGGATTTTCACCAAGCGTGAGTTGAATAGTCATATTATGTTTCTGGGTTCAAATATGAGGATTCCTCCACTAACTCAATAATTAAATGAGTATGTGAATCTGTTAAAAATCATTAATCAAATGATTGTGCATTTTATGGATGAAAATAAAGACATATCTATTCATACAGAGTATGGTGGACACATATTTATGGGTTTTCTAAATATTATGAGGATATTTCTACATGTTCATGAAACAACATTTGTGTCTCATGAGGTTATACATGTTACAGATCACTGGAATCCTCCTACTATAGATCCAGAGTACATCAGGTCTTGTTTGATAAGAGACTACCATTCACCCTTGATAACTATTTTATGGATCACATAACCCATCCTATTTTATTTCTATGACTTAAATCTATATCTATTCTAATCGATACCATAATAATGATAGTTAACCTTAATTATTGTTAATGAATTTTTTTATTGAGTAATTGTTTTCAACGATAAAAGTAGTATTATATAATCTTTTAACTGAGACATAATAAATCATGTATAATTAATTTAAATGGTGAATAATTATATAGAACTCATATTATAGTTAAATGTTGTATTTGGAAATTAATTCAATGATTTTATTTTAACATTTTTTTTCATAAATTATTATTGGGTACTCAATTCACCCCTATTGAGATACTCACACTAACCAAACATTTACCATATAAGTGATTAATTAATTATAAAACTCATCCATAATTATGTTTTTATTTCAGTGAAATGATAGAAATGTGAGAATCGTAGTTAAAAACCATGGTAAGGGGAATTGTGAAGATTTTAGAAATGAGATTCAGAACCTAACTAACTTATGAGTTAACAACTTTATGATATTACATTCACACAAAACCAATATTTTATCTATGTAATGAATCACCAGGAATTGTAAACTCCACTCATGAATGATAATGTTTAGATTTAAACATGTATTCGATAAAAACTACAACATATAGTTGATATTTTGATTATTTAATTGTGGAATTATTAATAAACTCTAATGAAACTATATTATCTATCCTTCCATTCTATGAAGAAGAGTTAGTTTTTCTTTTTTTTATTATATATATGAAGAATCCAATTAATGGTTTATCTTTATCCAATGTATGATTGATATGGAATATATCAATTAGATGTAGTGGAGGTTATTGCTGAATTTTATTTTATAATATTTTCATTTCACTTTCTAAAATAAAATGGAAAGGTATTTCACTAGCCTTAATAAAACGAATTCACAAACTGTTTTGGCGTATGTAGAAAAATTATCAACACTTACACAATATGCCTCTTCCTTTTTAATCTCCACCATATATAAATTTGAATTACTAAATGGTAGGATAAGTCCATGTCATTGAAATTATTTCGTAATTTATTATTTCAATAGCTATAATGATATTTTATGATGATCACTAATGTCAATGTGGTGATCAAATAATCTCATGGATATCATAGGAATACATTATGAAAAATGGAGTGTAAATCTATTTTAATTTTGGAGAATTCAAATGGTGGAAATAAATTCCAACATACCACTTTCAGAAAGTGTGGGATGAATAATTATATATATTTTATGATGGGGAATTGGAATTAATTTTATTTAGATAGTAAGAGAACCAATCTAGTTATCTATAACAGGAGAAACCCACCAATGTGATGGAAGAAAAGGATGATCCATATAAACCTCATCCCAAATTCCAAAGATAATAAAATAATTAATAATAAGAATATGTGAACTAATTAATTATTTCAAGAGTATTTGATGAAATATGATTACTATGACATCTATAAAATAGGGAGATATGGAGAGATATTCCATCAAATCCACCAAGGTAGATCTCGATAACAATGTTTTTACAAGTACCCTTGATATTCAATAATGAATAAAAAATTTATTTTTTAATTTTCTTCTAAACATCATTTTATATCATTCATGTTTATTAGAACTATTAATAACCCAGAGTGATACTCAATAGATGATTTTTAGTGAATATAGAGAACATTTTAATTATGGAATCCAAAGAATATATCATCAAATGTCAATATTTCTAGGATGAACATCTCAAATAACATTTTGATATGTCCTTTAACAAAATTTTATTCAATTATAGGCATCGATTGGATTTCATTATATGAAGACAACACAAAATTCTAAGTAAGGGAAATCACCCTCAAATACACTAAATTCCCTATGATTCTATTCATGTTCAATTAGAATGTTCAATCTATTTTGATATTATTATCTAAAGTATGGATTATTATTCCTATAGATAAATACTATCATTATCAATTGATTGAGACTAAATAAAGGACCGTGCATGAAGACATGACCAATGTGAAGGATTATACCAATGTATTTTTGGAATACATTCATTCCATTCCTCCAAGATGAGTGTTTTAATTATCAATTAATCTTCTACCTGTATCTTTTCCAATATCTATGAATACATAAAGAATTTTCATTATCTAATGTAAAGAAATAAAGAATCAACTATTAGTGAATCTAGAAGAAGGATTACAATTATTTAGTGATTCATTATGGGGTGAAAGAATCCACATAATAAATATTACGGATATCTCAGTGCCATAACTATATTGATTAATGTAAGAAAAGAAAATTCATGAGAAGAAATTTTTTCCCATGTTGCGGATAGAATACTAGTTTGATCTGCTACCTGGGAATCAATAGTTCTCTAATGTGATCCTTTCACTATGATATCATAAATTTTCTGTGATAAAGAATGATCTTCCCAAAAATCACTTTACAAAATGGTATAAACACTATGATTTTATAGTGACTCCTTTTAGACTTTTTAATGCTACAATAATATCCATAGTATTAATTAGTAAATTCTTTAGGCATTACCTCAAAAAAATGTCATAGTATTTTAGATGAAATGCAAAAACAATATAGTAGAAAGTAGGTGAATGTTGAGCATTTGAATAATGTGATAAAGGCATTGATATGGTATAAACAATATGTTAATTATGATAAATTTGAGTTAAAAATTAGGTAAGTATCATTAAATGGAAGTATTATCACCGAAAAGAGATATATGTGGACCGTTTAGGGAAAATGAAATCAATGGCTAGCCCATACTAGCATTTTTAATGGAGATCCATAGTTTCCATTAACTAGTTTTGTATCGCCAACATTTTTTGAATAAGAATTCATCTTTTTTACCCCTCAAAAATGTAAAATCAAAACGGAGGACAATTTCCCGGACCAATGGATATGAAGATAACTTTATGGAGTCATAAGAGAGGTCCAAAACTAAACTTTTAATTACACAGCCATCACGTGGAGAACATTTTTTGGTATAAAATGATTCTTAAAATTAGTTTTTGGGTTATATACACAAAATTAAATATAATGAGGTAACATATTTCTTAAGGTATATGAATGTTCATGAGTAAAAACATAATATCCCATTATTTTTAAATTAATTTACATAATGTAAAATACATTGAATAATGATTTTAAAGAAGAAATTGAAAATTATTTTTTAAATATGAACATTATAACATAAATATTAAATTAATTGAAATGAAAAGAACTAATATATTTTTGTAATAAATATATTAAAAAAAAATTATTTAAAATTTCTTATAAAATAATCACATAATTTATAGTATTGAAATTTTATTCGCAAAAATTAAAATTTCGTAAAAAATTAATTTTATCTTTTTAATGAGTTTATATTATAATTATCTTCTATATTTTATAGAAAATTTAATTGAAAAAAAGTATTTTTGAATTTATCATGTCAAAATTATGAATTTTTTTTACGATTTTTCAAGAAATATTGAATTTTCAATGAAGTGTGATGTAAATTAAATATTTTATTTTGATATTAAAATTATATTTTTTATATTTATTAAAATATAAATAGATTTTTATTATAATATAATTCAATTATCATTATTTATAGTATATTTTATACTTTAATTACTTAATAAAAAAAATTTATTTTAAGGGGATCTTTTTTGAAAAACAGTTTTTTGTTTCATTTTTGTTACATAATATTAAAAATAATTCTGACATGTTTTTTTGTATAATTTTGAGAAAAATTTCTTTACTTGAATAAATTTATTTTTTTAAATAACTTCATTTCATTATTTTCAATATTAATTGTAAAATTAGTAATTTCTATTAGCATGATAATGTAAAAAAGTAGTTAATTTAACGATAAAAATAAAATTATTCGGACTATGAAATTACATTTACACTTAATTAAATATCATTTTATGAATATATATCATCCATAATCATTATAATTTCTAAATTATTACCATTTTGGGACACATGGATGATATTATTACTTTATAATATTGTATATAATGAATGCTTTAAAATGAATTCTCTTGTTTTTAATAACTATAATATTTTTATCATTTGGATACATTGAGTTAAATCAAGACTATATAAATTCAACAACAATATAATGGATTTACATAAAATAATTGTTTTTAATTTTTAGCAAAAAATAATTACCTTAAATACATAGAGGACTATAATGGAGTAATTATTCAAAATACTAAAAAATATCAAAATAAATTCATTAGAAATATTATCATAAACAATATTTTCGAAAACATATTGTGATGAATGAATTAAATTGATTGAAATTACTTTTTAGTGATATGCTAAAATAAAAAATTTTATTTTACATATTTTCAGGATATAATTAAATATAGAGTACTGAATAGTTCTAAAAATTGACATTAGTGATATATTATAGTAATTATTATCTTATTAAATGTTATAAAATTCATAAATATAATATATTCATACATGTGATTTGTATATGGTTTAAAATATCCCCATGAACATGTTTTGGATTGTTTTCCATTTAATTGTAACTATATTGACCCTCTTTGTAGAAAAACATATTATCATGGAAGTAGTTAAAGGGGTTTTATTACAATTATAACCAAAATATAAGGGTTAAAATATTGTGAAACCATCTATGATATTTATTTTACAGGAGGATTTAATCCTCTCCACTACTTATATTATAATTAACGTAATTTTGAGAGATTTTTAATTGAATACAAATTTATATTACATTAATATGTATTGAAATTCTAAGAGTTCCCCTCCCCTCTCGTGTGAAAGAGAATTTATTATTCTCATTATTTAACAAATAAACCACAATTGGTTCAGACAATCCATACCAATATCCAATATTATAATCCATAACCTCATTTTAGTGGAATAATTTTATTAATTACACCAATCATATAAGGATTAAATATGTAATTAAAGAATAATTTACAACGTGGTATAATTTTTATATACTATTTTATTTTTTATTCATCCAAATCACTAAAATATACATTAAAAATGATAAAATAGTATCACCATTTTTATAAATATACTGATATGATATTATTTTAAAACCATAACCCCTATCTATCTCTAGAATCCATCGAATGGTAGAATAACTCATCATTTTTTAGTATGTAGGAATACCACATCACAAATTAATGCAATTAATTTTATCTCACAATATCTAAATAATTGTTATAAGGATCGAATTAATGAATATATATATTAATTCTAAAATATTTATTATTATAAAAATAAAATATCTCATTCGCCTTATTATTATTGATAACGCCATTCGTGTGTCCATCTGGACTACCACCTACATGAAGCGATGCGATTTATTTCTCATCACCACATCACAAGGATAATATATATATATGTGTATAATTAATGAATTAATATTTTTTATATGACATTATTATATTTAATGAAATTTAATATAATAGTTATCTTCTTTCGAAAATTATTTTTGAAAAAATGAATTGTCACTCACGCGTACATGCGGCCTGAAATTTCCGTGATTGCAACGTAGTTCAATTTTCTTAATAAAATTTCATATTTTGATTTAAATGTATAAATACTGTATTAAATATTTATAATTATTTAATGATTATAAATCTAGAAATTATGGATTATTTATCTCATTGACCATAGTCATCCTACCGATGTAATTTTGGACATATGAACCAAAAATTTTCAAAAGGTATGAATGATCTCAAATGATAATATATTTATATATTTCATGGATTTAGTAGTATATAATATATAATTAAATTAGAAGAAATTATTTTGTAATTTTAATTTAATATATATTTGTTATTATTAAAAATAAATAACATATCTGACAAATCAGATATTTGGTATGGGATTTTCGTCTCACTTTTATTTTTGTGGAATAGATACCCTAAAAAATTATTATTATTCATATATATGTTGATAATTAATATAATTAATAAATATTATCCAGAAAAATATTGGAAGTAAATATATGTATAAAATTTTGTCTTTCATGGGACTTATGATTCAAAAAATTCTAAAGTGGAAATGATTTGTTTCACAATCACATCATTATTCGAGATTGTTTATGTGTCTTCTTGGGAATAATTATATAACATGTCCATATATTATAAATTTTTTTATTTAATAGTTTCCTTTAATGTTATATTACATTTGTTACTAATATTTAACAATATAAGAAATTATCTGAATGGATTCTTTTTTTTTTGTTTTCTAAATTATGCACATTGTGACCTTTTAAAAAATCATGTGAAATGAATTTCTTTAGAAATTTAAAAAAATATTTGAATTTACTAAAATAATTAATCCTTAAATATTGGAACTATACTTTACAAGTCTAAATGATTATATTAAATAAAAATGATTGCAATTATCATTGTGTAGATTACTAAAAAGAAAATAGATTTTAAAATTGAAATTTTATATTCCTGATGAATTATTCCAAATGATATTTCAAAATCAGTTTATATTTATGGTGTAATACATTGAGGGTATGTATGATTTATTAAGGATATGAATAAAGGATACCACATTTAATCATTTTATGGTTGGTTTTTGTTTTTGGTTCCATGATTTTATTATATCCCATTTCATTTTTATGAGTTATGTTGTTCGGAAATGATGATGAAATATAATTATTTTTATATGTTTTGATATGATAAATGATTTATAAATTTTATAGAAAATTTCTATTATTTTATTTGTTTTGTTATATGTTATGTATATCTCCCCCCAAATAATAGGGTACAAATTAATATTTTATGAGATGAAGAAGAACAAAATGGTGATTCAACCAAATACTATAAGGAAAATTATCCACATTGATAGTATTGGGAAGAACCCTAAAAAATATGATGGTTTTCAGAGTAAACCAATTCCAAATTAATATTTCAGGTAATGATTCTTTACTACTGTGGTAAGTAGTTTATATGCTTATATTTATTCCCCAATTCCATTTCTTATTGTAGTGTTGTGCACATAGATCACGTTCTTTAATTCATTTAGGGTTATTATCTTATGAAAATCCATTAATTATTCCATGACTCTGTATTTTGATATATGATATTTAGAATATGGTTTTGAAATAATAAGATCATTTTCTCATACTCATTTTCATGTTATATTGTTATATGATCATTAATATCTACATTGTTTACCTTTACTGAGAATTTGAGATAACCCTTTTTATATTCACTGTTCTCATGGATATGAATATGTTTTAGTTATGTTATGAATAATAGTGTTAATATATGTGATGAATTTAGAGTTACATGATGTTTTCCTTAATAATTTAGTTTTTATGACCCCAAATTGTTATGCGTGTTTTTGAATTTTCTAAAACACCAATACGAAAATGATGTTGGGTATCCAAATGATCCATCATTTAATCTTGGTTTTATAATTTTTTTATATATAAAATAGTCCCACATTTTTTATATAAATTCAGAAAATGTTAATTTTATATTTCTATTACTGGATTTAGAAATTTAGTTTTCAAGATTTTTCATTTCATAGCATATTACGGTTTATACAACGTTTGAAATGAAGTTTTCTTCGTGGGAGTCTATTTTAATATTTAATGATATCATTGTGGGTATCATTTTTTTCATGAAAATATATTAATAGTTGTAGAAACCCATTTGTGGATTATTGTGATGGTATTTTATTTAATATAATTTTAATTTGTTTTATTTATATATGACCCTTAGTTTTAACATGAATTATTATTTGTAAAATATTTTATTTTCATTTTTTGTACATACGATTTAATATTAATTTTAAACTATAGTGTTTAGATGATGATGAATTTTGAGGTAATTATGTGTTATTTCATTTTTTGGTTTAAAAAATTTAGGGGTGAGAGAATCGTTAATCTTAAAATTGTTGGTTAATGTTAAATATATTAAGGCAATTTTTTAGGATTTTTATCACATTTATTGTATTTTTATACAGATTATATTTATTCAATTTTATATAATATAAAACCTCCACCTGAGAAAAAACCCATTGCATCTGACAAGACTATGAGGCTTGAAACGATAACGGATGGGTGATGAGGGTATGTCTCCTACAACTAGTGTATGGGATGTCATTGTTAGTATGAAAATGTTTTTCATTAAAATAACTATTATAATGATAAATATCATGTTCATTTTGGGAACATATTTTTTATCATATAGATAACATTGGAAATATAAATTGACTTTCTTTTAAGTGATTACTGTTATTTTTAAACAAATATACTATTTTGGGAACCCTCTATGATAATGGTAAAATGAATATTATGGAATTTTATTTGAGAAATAAATAATGCGTTGACCTTTTAGAGTAACATATGATATTATCATTTATTTATAGTGATTTAGGTTATTTAATGAAATGGTTATCATGTCTTGATGATTATATGTTTAGGGTATGTATAATTTGGGAGATAACATCTAAATTTATCTTGTAAGATGATTTGGTCAAATCCTTATGATTTTATTTATATCAATATTAGGAATATTTATTTTGAATAATTTTAAGGATATATATTTTGAATCATCTTAGATTAACTTTGGGTATAATTTCAATGTTTTGGATATTAATATAGTTATTCTTCTTCTAATGGTTCTCACATTGAGAATCCTATTATCATGTGAGAACCCTTTTTTCAATGCCTAAATATAAGTGGAATATCATGTTATTATTATGTGGATCCTGAAATCTATTAGATGTTGATTTTAGTTCTCCAATAATGAAAAATCCCTCATAAATCCTCATCATTTGTAGAACAAGATCAAATAACTATGTAGATGGATTAATGGATTATTCTATACATCTCAGTTATGTACACTTACTCATGTTAATATAATAATTAGTAAATTTATTCCTCAACTCTAGGAAATGAATCATAAACCAAAATATTATCAATTTCGTTTTCATTCTAATAAATCAATAACAGAATTACCCATAAGTGAATTACAATTGTGTACACAGTTATCTACTATGAGACCATGTTTTCTATCCTTCTCTATCCGCCCTTTAGATTTATTTTTATCTTCCATATCCATGTTTTTTCATTACAACAATGTTTTAATATATAGAAACCTACTATGTGTTACTCCAAATAACATTCGTACTTCAATATATATATTTTTAATTGGATTATTTATGGACCCTAGTTATTATGTGGTATTTCAACAATATTAATTTAAAAATAAAACTCATAGTAACCGAGACCATGTTTAAATTTTGAGGATATAATTTAATTATTTAGGGATAATGTAATATAGAATGATTTTAAAAACTAATTCCCGTAGCATATAATATATATTATACTGAGTCTAAGGAAACAATGAAATATTATTATTTAAAATATGAAAATTATAACCTAGTATTTCAATTGGAGGGAATGAATATTATTATTAGAGTTATGAAAAAATATAATTTTCATGATAAATAAAAATAAATTGAATAATTCTTAAATAATAATCACACAATATTTATGTGTTTCATGTTTATTCCTAAAAACAATTATTTAAAATATTAGTGTTCTTACTTTTTATGTATTAATATTATATTTAATTTTCATATGTTAGTGAAAATTTATATTTCAAAATTTATTTATTTTTATAATTCATTATGTAAAAATTGAACTAAAAATATTTTTCTATAATTTTATGAAAAGATATATTTTTCATCGTATAGAAAAAAATAGATCATTTTATAATTTAATAAGTAAATATTTTTTATTTTTATTGAAATTTAATTAGTTCACATTTATTTAAAATTAATCAAATATAATTTTGTAAATGCATTTTATACATGAAATTAGTATAAAAATATTTTATATTTAAGTAGGGAAATTTTTTAGAAACTATTTTTAAATTTATATTGTATTTTAAATTTCAAATCAAATTATTGCACTTTTTGTGTTGAATATTGAGAATTTTATTCCGTATTTTTAATGAATAGAATAATCTTTCAAAAATAGGTCCACCTTATTCTATTTAATATTAAAAGTAATCTTGGTAAATTTCCTGGCCGCGACAAAGGGTAAATTAGAAAATTTTGAGTTTAAAAATTATTAAGACTTTAATGTTTACATAACACAATAATAAATATTATTTTATTACTATTTTTGATAAATAATCATGAAAAGGTATAATTTATTACCTTTTGATGAAACATTGATGAGATTTTGACTTTTATTATAATTTATTTAATGATAATCCAAACATGACACCCTATTGTTTTTTATAACTAAAATATTATTATCATGGGGTTATATAGAAAAAATGCTAAATTATAAATATTATTTTATAATAAAACTTATTTTTCTTCCTCATGTTAATTTATTTTAAATTTTTTGCTATGAAATAATAAAAATAAAATCATACAAACTATTTATGATGTAATTCTTCATTAAATTGAAAAACATAAAAAAGATATGAACCATATTAGAGTAAATATAATTTGGGATATATAATTTCCTAATACTATTTTTTAGATTAAAATGTCTTTTTTTATATAATAAAAATGTTTTCCCCAATTATTTAATTTTTCTCGATACTATATATATCAATTTAATGAATAGTTATAAAAATTGATTTGATCGACATTTTATTAAAAATATTATTTTCTTAAATTATGTAAATATCCAAAAATAATAAATATTTTCAAGTGATTAGGATAGTGATAAAAATTTAAACTTTGTCCATTTATGGGAATTATTTTAATTGTAACTGTATATACTCTCAAAGAGTAAAACATCACGTTGTCACAATAAGAGTTAATGTTGTTAAATGTCAGATATATAACGATTATAATGGAATACATATAGTGAAACAATTCATAATTATTAATGGATGAGTGAATATTGACCCAAAATCATGTAATCTTCAAAATATCTCACTTTAGAGTGCTTTTTAATTGTTTATTAATTTATATAAAATTTATATTTGGACAAATTTAAAGAGTTCCACTCCATTCTCTTATAAAAAGTAACCATTTATTCTCATTACATTAATTATATAGCCATATTTTTATATTCCAATCCCATTCCAAATCCACTAATATAATATATATACTCATTATATTAAACATAGATTATGAGTAACTTCAACCTTATAAGGCTTATGGTTTTAATAAAAAATTTCTTTCTAATGAAAAGGTATAATTTTTTATCTTCTATTTTTTTTGGTTTGTTTCTTCTTCCATATCCATAAAATATTATTTAATAATAATAATATATTAAAAAATATATTATAATTATAATTATATGATATTAACTTAATATGATATCATATAACCTTCTCTAACATCCACGAAATGGGAGAAGAATTCATTATTCGTGTATATGGTAGACATCTTCCTCACAAACCAATATTCTTTGTTTTCCATCACATTGTCTAACGAATTGATGTAAGGATTGAAGGAATGATTAAATATGATAATCATTATATATTTATCATTTTGAAATTATAATATATCATTTTCCTTTCCTATGATTCCATTCACATGAAAAAGATAATGTCACTCGGGTGTGCGTGTGGACTACCAACATCCTGAAGTAATGTGATTTTTTTAATCGACATGACACATGGACGACACACACACACACACACACACACATATATATATATATAATTAACTAATTAATATAATATATATTATTTTAATTTAATCTTTGTTAGATAAAATATTAACTATCAATTTTTCATTAGAAATATCTAAATATGGAAACATTAATCATTCGTCTATTTGGAATGTCATCTCCATTATTATAACGTAGTTAATTTTTCATAACAATATATTATGGATTTATTTAAAAGATTAATTTGTATATTAAATATTATAATTATTTTATGATTATAATAAATATACAATGTAATAACTAAAAAATTGAGCATAGTCAATAAAAAAAATCGAGACATATGAATCAAATATCATAATAAAGACTAACGTGAACATAAATGATTTTGAAACTATAAAGAACATGGATTTATGTGATATAACATGAATAAGTATCTGGAAAAATATATATTATGTCTGTATATATTATAGTTATTTTATTAATAAAGAATATACAAAACATATGGGATGAATTAGACTCAAGGAATGTTATTTTCATCCACCTTTTATTTTTTTAGGACAAATTCCTTTTACACTTCTTGTTAAATTTTTTAGGTTAATATAGTTTTCATGAATGAATCTAATGATTATGATCATTAAATAATGGGATATAAAAATCCATATTAAATTATTTTTTTAATGGGTCTTATGATTCCATTGTTACCAAATTAGTAATGGTTTATTTTTGATTATCAACATTATTTGGGATTGTTTATGTCATCATGGGGAATATTTCTCATACATGACAATGTTTTCGATAAAAATTCTATAATGGATTTTTTTTTTCAAATCCAGTTATTTTTGAATAATTTTTCCTTCGTTTTAATTTTTATAAAATATTTTTAATGTAATATTTTAGTTATTTTCTAAATAAGGAACATTTTGAATATTACAAAATAGTATTAAATTAATATTTTATGAAATTCTATATCATTAATGTAATATAAAAACATCATTATAACTAAATTATTTGAATATTAAGGAATTGTTTTACAAGATAATTTTTAAAGAAATTTTTTTCATTTATATGATCACATAATTTTTAAATGATTAGTGATTTTGAAATGGAAAATTTATTTTCCTCACAAATTATTACATGTGACCATTCCAAACAATGTTCCATCTACAATTACATCAACTAATGTTAATTATGAATTAATGGGTATATGATCCATTTATACCATCCTTATTCTATCGTTGGACGATTTATTTTTATGTATTGATGATTTTTCTAATTCATATTTCTCTTCCCTGAGTTTTTTTAGATGAAATATTTATAATAAAAATTTAATTTTAGGGATTTTGATAAGATGAATTATTTTTTATTGTATGGGACAATAATGTTTTAATTTTATAATTTGATGGGAGGGATGTATATCTTCCTCAAACGTATTAGTTAATTACTGATATATCCTGAGATAAACAAGACTGTAATGGGGATTGTAAAAATTTTAGTAAGGGAGATTTTCCACTACGATAAACATGCGATTGAAACCAAAATAATCTGATGGTTCTGTGAGTGAACCAATTCCAAAATGATCTAATTTTCATTTTTTACTGAATACAAATTAAATTATTTTCAATAAATATCTTTATGAAAAAATTCTATGCCTTATGTAAATTTATTGTCATGACCCATTTTTTTTAATTCGTTTCCGATTAATTTCTTATGAAATGAAATTCATTGTGTTGTGACTAAAAATTATATTCGATGATATTCATGGTATGGTTTCAAAATGTTAATATCATGTTATCATACCATTTACAAAAAATATGATTATAAGATCATCAAAACCTTCCTATTACCCATTACTAATTATTTCATCACAGCGTTATTTATGATTATTTTTACCTTTTCATGATAATAGGATATCCTCTATTATACATAATATGGTTACTCTAAGTGAGTATTTTAGTGAAAGATAATGCTGACCATTATATACAAGTCGTTTGTGATCCAAAATTGTTAATTTTTTCAGGAGATTCATTAATATAATAAACCAATATGGTCCTTGGTAATGTAAATCATCAATATGTCATTTGATGTTTTATTTTATGGTTAAAAAACATAGTAACATTAATCGGTTTAAAATCCATAAATCTATTATTTATGTTTTTATCACTTGACTCATAAGTGTGGGTTTTGGGATACTCATGAAAATATACAATAAAAAAGATGGTGATGGCTATAGAGATCATTATATTACAAATCTAATAACATTATTTTTATGTCTAAAATTGTAAAATACATATGGATCGCAATTTTCTCGGAAATATATTCACACGTAAAGAGATTAACGTGGACCACCAATGATGGTTAGAGATGACCATATACTATTACATGTAAATTCATTACCATCATATGAATGCCAAGAATTTTTTAGATGTTATATGTCTAAATTATCCTTCTATATAATCAATGATTATATTTTAGGAGGTTAAAATATTTTTATATTTTAAAAGAATAAATATATTAATAGTAAAGGGATCTTTACAATACAATGTTTAACTAACATTTCAACCATATATTATTGAGAGGATCATAATGGCACATAACAAAGATAGTGTGATATAATTTTTTTAATATTTTAGAGTTCAAATTTAATTAAAATTATTTTATATGGTCTGGAAGCCATGTTTATGTCTAATTAAAACCAACAAAAAGTTAGATCTTTTTGATTATGTTGAAATGAAATCATTATATATTCATCTTGGAAGTAGTATGATATATTTAAATGTTATGAAAATCAATATGTTGGAGAAGATTAAGAGAAAGAATATAGAATTTGTATCTCAATGCTTGTTATAATAACAAGTCAAGGATTACAAATAGAATACTAAGTGTATGATGAAATAATTGATCATGCGAGCAGGTAATAGAAGAAAAATATTTTTAGATTTTTTCAAAGGACTCCACATAATTACCATAGAAAATAATAACAACTAAATAGTATTCTATATCCTTACAAAGTAAGTATATTTCATTTCTGTAAAGAAATATTCCTTTCATAATAAAAATTATATGATATATATAATATATTTGGAGTTATTACATGGAGTTACACTTTTCATTTCCCCTGATCTAGATATATGGTATAACAAATATTTCTAGAGGTGCATTCAAAAAATATTGGATGAAAAACTCAGTATTAGCACTGCTTATCATCCTCAAATATATGGTCCGTACGAGAGAACCTGTTTATACTATATAATATATTTTTATGTCATATTTAATGAATCTTAAATTATGTATGAATCAATGCCATGCCCAATAATATTTCTCATATAACAACAATTACCATTCCTATATTCAAATCAAACCATATGCCTCTTTGTATGTCAATCATTGTTACACTATGACAAGATATAATATGTTTGGAGAGTGGAATATGGTGGGAAATTATCTTTTCCAATAGATTAAAATGGAGTTCCTAAAATTCAGTGTCAATTGAAATCCATTAAATTTTAATCAAAAAGTTATCCATATAATCCTCGACGAGACCTAGTGTTCGAGGATTGAGATTAGGTGTTCCTCATTGTTTTACAAAGAATAAATTACTGAGTATTGTGAAAAATTGAAATTGTAGACTGTGATACCTCTTTCCCTTCTAGATCATTGATCACATTGGAGTGGTTTAATATCAACTGACACGCTAACATAACAAACATCATGAATATAATGTGTTCTACTTATCCCAATTGAGAAAGTATATACCAGACCCCTCAAACATACAAGATCTAGAGGTGGTACTACTGAATAAATACATTTATTAGAAGGATTATATGTTTAAGAACATTGATCTTATTGAAAAAGTGTTAAAAAATACACCTCACATGGTTAAGGTGATGTGGTGAAAGAATAATTTGGAGGAAAGATCATGGGAACTAGAATACGTGTTGATGTAGAAGTACCCTTATTAGTTTTCTCATTTGTAATTAATTTGAAATTTATAAGGAGAAAATATTTATTTGAGGGGAGGGAAATTTAACACCATTAAACCTTATAAAATATTTATTCTTAAATAAATTCAATGTTTTTGATACCTTGTGATATGCAAAATAATGGGTTTATGTGAAATGATATACTTTATTAAAATGATATTATATCCTAGAATTTATATTGGATAGGATAAATATGACTAAATGATTTTTGATAAGTTATATGGTTTACACAGGTATAAAGTAAATCAAATGGTTACCTATATATAATAATAAAATAAGAACCATTTGATTGAAAAATAAATGTTTTCTGAATGATAGTATTTATCTAATTTTCATTTTATTTATGCTTAAAAAATAATTTAAAATAATTTTATTTTAATATTAGAAATTATATTTTAAAATATATTAATTATTACTTTAATTCATCATTTTAATTTTTTTAGGGTTTAGATTTTTATTCTCTAAAAAATATCTTTTTTTCTGAATAGTTGAAATTTATGATTTTTATTAAAAATAGATTTTCTGTATATAGAATATACAACAAATAATTTATTAAAATGTTTTATTAAATTAAATATTAGATCCATTATATATTAAATATTCAAAGAAATTATTACAATCAATCTCAAATTTAGTTTTGACAAAATTTTATATTTCAAATTTTGAATGTTTATCTTTTAAAAAACAGTTTCTTCAATAAAAATATTGATTTTATTTCAAATTAAATTATTAAAATTTCTATTTTAATATTTATAAAAGGATTCAATTTTTTAAATTATAATATTTTATATTCTCTAGTATTATCAACATAATGTTTTACCACAATAATATGTGAAAACAGATATAACCATTGACCATGATTAAGTTATAAAATAATAAATATATGTGTTTTAATAAAATGATAAGAGATATAAATGAACAAATAATGAAATATTTACAATTTAATGGTCATATTTTGAAATCATTACTTATAAGGATATACAATGGTTATTTTTTATACATCTTCAGGTGAATATAATATTGGTGGAATTCCTTATTTTTAAAAAACCCATGCATTTTTTTCCACCACATATAATATCCTACCTGCTGTTTTCACCATTAAAAACATCCATTATCATTTGGTTCATGAAATTATTGAAAAAATAAAAACCTTAATTTCCACTCCTCATCATGTAGTCCTTCAGTTTTCATAAATACATCCTATAAAGGCTTTTGTTGAAAACTAAAATCAATTTTTTGAAAAAGATTTATCATCCTTGACAAATCATTTTATTATATTTCTTACACCACCTAAATAAAATCATATTAAAACATTATGATATTTAAATATTTATTATATTAAATATATATATTTATTTATCACATTGGAATAATCTACAACTATCTTCTCCTCATATAAATTGGAAAAATATACGTTGATCGTCTGTCTGGTTGACTACTGCCTCATGAACCGATATAGTTTATTTTCCAAAACATTTTCTAAAATGTGGATATAATTATGTATATAATGATTATATATTATATTAATGTAACAATTATTCTAATGAAAAACATGGAATTTTATATACCTAATTTCTTTACATTTCATATAGAATAGAATATAATCATTTGTGTGTATAGTTGAGTACAACCTAGAAATGTGATGTCTATATTTTTTACGTATGATTTACATAGAAGAAAAATATGGATTGATTTTATCATTATATATGATATTAATGACGTTTTATTTATTATTTAAAATAAATATATCAAATAATTTCTTACCTTACCATCAATTTAATAAATGATACTGCATTCATGTGTATACTGGGATACCACCTCGAGAAGTGATGTGATTTATTTTTAATACCAAATCACATGGATTTTATGTGTAAGGTTTTTAAAGAATTATTTTTATAATTATGATATAATTATATCCTATACTTATAAAATAATAGTTTCAACATTGCAATCACGATCTTCATGAAATTATGACGTTACTCATGCATATATATGACCTATAATCTGCATGATTGATATTTAGTTCTTTTGTCATAACAATAATTCATGGATTGTTTTAAATGGTTTATATAAGTATAAATATAATAATTATTTCATTATTAAAAATATATGGAATATTAATTAATAATCTATATGACAATGGTTAACATTATAAATTTATTTTATACATATAAAATTTACAACATCAAAACATTATAAATGAAAATAAATGGCTATGTAATTAAATTTTAAATGGTAATGAATAAAATAAAAGAAATATTAATTTAGAAAATAGTTAATAAGAATGTAAATAACAAACATTTTTTATTATTTGTTGAGATAATTAATGAACTTCAATAATTAGTGCAATGTTATGTTATCATTCTTACCCACCCTTTAATTCAGGTTATGACCACTATCTATGAAACACACTTCCCCTCACATTAATTTTGTCGAATGATTTTAAATTTGTTTTAAATATGTCACTCGCATGCATTAAAAGGTTATTATAAATTAGATATATGTGTAAATATATTATTTATGACCATTTTTTAATTTAAATCTTTTATAAATCTTGATTGATTATGTTATGTGGAAAAAATATGCATCTAGTTTTTTACCAGGGTAATTCTTATGGTTATGTATTATCATTGATATCATGAAGTGAAAAAAACATATTCATGTACATGAAATGATTATGATGGGTGTTTTTGGAATTATATATCCCTTTAATTAAAGGGGTAATGTTTTAATATAATGATAGATCATGTACTGAACTAGAGAGTGAACCTAAAAAATTATTCGACTTATTACAATATCTGATATTGTATTAGATATTATCATTAACATTTGATTATTTAATATTTATGTAATTTTTTATTTCCCATGTTTCCATGATCTTATGAAAACATTCACATTATTTTATGCCTATAAATTATTACTGATGTACCTTCCATTTTTTGATATCATGATTACCATTTACTCACATGTTATGATTAATTATCATGTTTATTCAAAAAATATGATATTTTTTTCTCACCCACTTCATTCATGACTTCCCAGGTGTATCGTTTGTTTATTTTAGAGCTGAAATCGAATTTCATAGATCACTATAAGGAAAACATTTTTTATGTTGTTATAGATTTTTATTTTTATGTAATATATACCTAGTCATCCAAATACACTAAGTATTAATTATCCTTATGTTGTAGTAATTTACATTTATGCCTAAAAATATTATTATAATATATTTTTAAAGTCTCTACGCCTAAAATTGAATTCTTTTCGTATTTTAAGCCTTTATCCTTTATTAGATAAATGTAAAAACACTTAAAAAATATATATAATCATATTTTAGTTATTTATATCCATTCCCACCAGTACAATGACTATGTGTTAACTAACATTTAAAATAATATTATTTTATTACTAGTGTGCAATGAATGATTTTGATGAAACTCTTTGTTGCGTATCTGGTACTCTATCGAACATAGAAACCATTTTAAAGTAAAATTAATATTTAATTCGTAAATATTAATAAATATGAAAATGTATTATTCTTTATTTACCTGGGATGTTACATATTGAATAAGTTCTCCAACAACATAGTGAACTATTTCCTGATGATAGTGAAAAGGTGTTATGAAACTCTATGGGAGTTTAAGTAAAAAAATAATGATTCATAAGAAGATACCTATGATAATTATTAGTATGAAAAAAGACATGATAATTGTGTTTAGGATATGAATGAAGAGATTGAAAAAATTGAGAAAGATCTTTCATGGGATATTTTTTATAAGAAAATGATAACAATGACATCGAAATTAATGAGTCTTTCATAAAAAGATGATGAAATACGAAATATTGGTTCGATAAAAATATTGAATAATGTGAAAATATTACACCAAGATTGAAGTTACAGATGTTGTTGAATAATTATCACATGTTTCAAGGAATGAGAGAATCATATTATTCATGTCCATAATAGTGTAAAGGGTGTTCATGATTATCCATTTGGATTTAAATTTTTAATATCAGAAATGGTTTGTAGAATAAGATGTTTATATAGACAAGAAAAATGGTATTCTCATTAATGAAGATGATAATTGAGATTTTTTGTTGATGAATTTCGTGAATGGGTTGATGAAATCACCATGCACATTGTATTTGATACTAGATCTATTTTTGAAGAAGCTCAGTTTTCATTGGAAGTATGTTTTACATAACAATGACATGACCATATATTGTTTTTTACACTATAAAAGAATTATGGTATCATAGAAAACCCAATTAAATGTACTAGGATAAAGAGAAAAAATTACTTCGGTATATCGAGGGTGCGATGGATTTGTGTTTGATGTATAATGTAATATATCTACAAGAGTTATTGGGATATGAAGTTGTATATTAGGTTATATTAGTAGATGATAGGAAATTAACATCATGAGGATCCTTCCATATTGATGGATTTTATGTTTCCTTGATATGTAAGAAGCAATATATAATTCCATTGAGTAC
Organism: Viscum album; assembly: GCA_963277665.1. NCBI lineage: Eukaryota > Viridiplantae > Streptophyta > Magnoliopsida > Santalales > Viscaceae > Viscum > Viscum album. The sequence goes on from OY728152.1 coordinate 1,848,948,027, forward strand.
CATAGATATTGAATATATAATAGCTACTCAAGTGTGAAATCAATTATTGTTAATAAAATAACAACTTGATGATATGAGAGTTGAAGTTAAGTCTCCGATAAAAATCCATTATGATAATTCTGGTGCTATAAATATTATTAAAATTAGTCCTTCACTCAATTTCATGGTACATTGAAATACATTATCATATTATTGAGTGTAATGTGGAGAAATGTCTTTTTATATTGGAGTATGTATAAGGACCTGGCCTTAAAACATTAGTTAATATTGAATTAAATGAATAATTCACATTGGGGATCTTTTCAGGTTTATAGTTTTAGAGAATTAGATCATAACTATTACATCTCGAAGATTACAAAGTAGAAACATATACCCAGTTTTAATATTTTCAACAAAAAAAACTCTTGAACAAAAGAGTCTTGTCTAGTTCCTTGTTTTAGACAGCATGGCATTTCCTTGATCCCATCCTTGACCCTATTCCACTTTATGTCCTGTGAAAAACATTTCAAAAACATGGGATGAGCATAAAAAGCTTAGTAAGGGTTATAACCATACATAAAGAAAACAATATTCCATGTATAGATAAGAATAAATGAAATCATACTTTACTCATAAAAAATAAGCACTTTAACATACCTCCTGAAATCATAAGATTTACGAATAACTCTTAGAAATCATAAGAAATAACGGTAAATTGAGGCATTCATAACATTCTTACGTAGGGAGTAACCATCATTGTTACGTTTGGAATACCCATCACAGTTTATTCCCTAAATATCTTTGGAGAATCCTTAACGTTAGACCCATTCGCGTTACCCAATGCATTGGAGAGATATCTCGGGCTCACTCGCCCTTAGTTTATCACGGAACCACCCGATTTCATAAACATTGCCCAAAAACCATAATATAATCACATAAAAATGCATAAAAGAAACATAAAATTTCTACATCTCAATCACAAGAGATCACATCATGATAAATACATATAATAAAATCATTAAAAATCTATGAGATAAATGTCCCTTTATACTTTTAAAATACTAAACGATTACATTTAAAAGAGATTTGAGAATCAAAGAGTCCAATACCACATTAATTCTTTTGAAAGGGTTTTAAAACATTCATGTCTAGAAAAATAAATCCTTACAACCATTTTTAAAACATGGACATGGATGATAAATGTTTAAAAGAATAAATCTTTAAAACCATTTAAAACAATGTTTTAATAAAAGAGTCCTTTTCCATTTTGAACATTTAAATAATAAGACACATGAATGTAAACCATTATTAAAACATTTAAATGAATTGTGTATAGGTATAATATGGATATGGACTATAAAAGGGGCTGTATATACCCTTTAAAAAGAATAAATGTGCCTATCATCAAGAAGTTTCACAAGGAAGAAAAAATGAGACGTAATCCCATTCAAAGATCATGTCATTAGTTCAAGGATAAATAAATGACATAATTATGTGTGACAAGTATAAATACACCCAATATAAGTGGATATTAGGTGTAAAACAATAATATTTCATCAACACATATTCATATAATGACATAATCAAGCAGTAGATGTTTAACCCAAAGAATTGAAATTGAGTTAAGAAGTTCCCTTTCAAAAATTCGGCAGCCTAACGGCGTAACTTTAAAATTCAAAAAATTAGTTGATGAGAGAGAAAATGGTATCTCATCACTGGGACATAAAATTTACATCAATAAGGATATATAAGAACATATCCCAACATAATAAGATGTAAATTAAAATACATAACAAAATAAGTCTTTTAAAAAAAGGAGGGTGAAAGGTTCCCTTACCGAATTGAGTATCTTCCGAAACGTACACCCCATGAAAGAAGGACTATACAACATTGATGTAAACACACAAAAAAGAATGTATATTACGAAATGTTTAGAATAATGGGAATTACATACACCACACAAAATTAAATAGTGGCAAATGTAGCATGAATCTCACGGGAATAAAAGTGAGATAAAAACTCCTTACCTCGGGGTAATCAATCGAGTCGTATGACCAAAAGATAATATGAACCAAATGAAGAACAGAATACCATGAATATCATGATAATGTATATATATATATAAAATAATCACACAATACACCACAAGCGATAAATAAGTGTCTAACAATAGAAATCTCATGGAATTAAAATTGAGATAAGAAATCCCTTACCAAAATTCGGCAGCCTAATGACGCCACTTAAAACATGAAAAAATGGATTGATTAGATAAAATAGGGTATCTCATCATATTAAAATTAAAATTACAGTATGGTGAATATAAAATAACATCCTCTAACATCATAACATGGAGCATAAATGAAATGACATAAAACAGAGTACATGAAAAGAAAGAGAGAGGTCGGATCCCTTACCTCAAGTCTGACATGTCTTGTTTGTTTCTTTATATTCCAAAATAATAAACTTTTGTCAATTTATAAATTCTTAAGGACCTCCTTTAAATTTTATTATTCAATTCATATTGCATATTTTAATGTTATAATAATTAATTAATTATGTGAGTTCATATCAGATGTTTTTGTCGATGTTTGGTAGATGAGTCTTGTTTGAAAAGAATTATTCATGTTGTTATAAGTAAATCATCTACATAATAGTATTAATGATCTAAATAACATATATTTCCATTACATACTCATTTTATTCTATTCCATAACATTTGGAGATAAAAAATAAATGAAATGCACCGATCATTGAGATGGTAGGCCGTACGTACGCATGAACACTACTTTCATTTCTTTGTCATATTAATGGAATTTAAAACTAATTGAGAGAGATATATATATTATAATTCCATTATAATATATATTATATATAGGTCACATAAGTTCATTAATTTCATTCTTTATACATTCCATGTATTGCATGAACGAGTCACATCACTTGAGGGGCCGGTAGTCCACACTCCCTCTTATGAAATTATCTTATTTTCACAACACGCAAAGAATAAAGGTATTTTTAAAATATAAAATACAGAAGCATATAGAAAATATAAATACCATCTATATCATATATAAAATACAGTGTCATCATAATGGCCACCTTTAAAGGAGTCAAAAGAATATTGAATAATCATCGTTTCGTGAGGTAGTAATTCACCATCCACAGAAACAATATGTTCTTTGACCGTTAGACGGATGTGTGTGTAAGTGTAGATCGAATCATTATTTTAGAAACATACTAGAATATTTAAAATACTGGTTTCGTTATAAAGGAACGGAATAAAAATTGATTAGGGGGTTGGAGAACCAAAATAAAATAAAAGAACATAAGAGAAGACATACCTTTAAATCGGGTAACTCCCTTTGGTTTGAACCAAATGGGTTTCTTGAAGTGATATCTGCCAAAGGTGAGGATTCAATGATTAAGAGAGGGATGTGAAGAGATGAAATGGGTAGGGTTTAGCTGATCTAAAGGTTTTGGAGGTTTGGGTAAGGAGGTAGAGGTTGGGGCCTTTTATAAGAGGGAGGATGGGCACTCTTGGAAAGTAAAGAAATGTTACATTATTTCAAAAATGAGTTTCAGATTTTAAAGGTCCCACATTGATATATTTCAAGGTTAAGGTGAAAATGGTTCAAAATATACTCATCCAATATTTTTTTACAAGTGTACGTCTTATATTTTACAATATCTTTTCAATTTATTTAATTCATTTATTAATGAGGTAATCACTACATCATCATGGTGTCATAAATAAATTAATTTATTTAATGAATAAAAATTATAAAAAAATACTGTGATTTAGGAAATATTTTTAGATTTCTAATGAATATTTATAGTAAAAAATATGACTTGTATAACCCCATATAAAAATTTTATTAGTAAATAATACCTGTTTGTGACATTTATATTTTAACATTAATTAAAAGGTATAAATGTCATTATCTTACCCAAGTGGCTCCATGGGGTCCCCAAAATTGACCCATGGGATGAAATGGTGGGACATGACTCATCCAATAGAGCTAGAACAAGTGTCAAGATATTTTCATATTTTTATAACATCATTTTTACCTTAAATTTCACTAATTACCTTTAATCACGATTAATAAAATTTAAAAGTTAGTATTCACCAAAAATTGTTTCATTCCATTGAACCAGATTTTACATCCTAATGAAAACCATGTATGTCGGATTTTTGAAATTCAAATCACAGAAGTGGTAAAGTTTCATTTAAATGAAAAATATGTACTTTAACTACCACTAAGTGGTTTCACTATTCATAAAAAATTAAAGTTTTTCAGAAAAATACCAAAAATTCACACTAAAATTTATTTGATATTCTGAATTCAAAATTGATGTCTATTTTAAAAAATTCAAAAAAAAAATAAGTTGTATTAATTACTTCAATAATTAATTCCAACTGTCAAAACAAATAGCGTGTTTTTAAGAAACAATATCCATTAAAAGATTGACATTAGTTTAAGTCTTATTTCAAAGTGAAATTAATTTCAATGACCACCATTGGATTAAATGGTAAAAATATATTCTAATTTAATTTTAAAACCAATTCAAAAGATGATCTAATCATATAAGTAAATTATATTAAAAAGAGGTTTTGAATTAAAATACAACATTTTCCACTTATTAATCAAAAATGGAATTTATCAAATAAAAATTACAAAAACCTACACAATGTAAATTTTGATATCCCGATTCTATACAAGGATTTTATTTGGTCCAATAAAACACATTAAATTTTCAACAAGTGGATTTAAAAAGGGTTCTCCATCGAAAGGTGGTTAATCTACCTTTTATAGAATATTAGAATATTTACGCAAAAAATTGGATTCATTCGCATTTTAAGCCTCAAACATTTATTGGATAAAGGTAAAAATATTTGACAAACATATATAATCATTTTGTAGTTAGTTCTAAATTCCAGCCATTACAATGGCGAGAAGTTATCTACCAATTAAAATAATATTATTTTATTATTAGAGTGCAATGTAATATTTCCATGAAAATCGTTGTTGCGTATTAGGTATGCCATCGAGCATAGAGTTCCCCTTAAATTAGTATTTAATTTTTTTTTAAAAAAAATGGATAAATAAGGAAAATTAATATTCTTTATTTACCTAGGATGTTACATCCTTCCCCCTTTTGGGAATTGCGTCCTCGCAATTTTAAAATTGGGCTCGGAAACATCATTGAAAGTCCCACATCTAAAAAAGAGTCAATAACACTATTACTTTAAAAGAATGAAAATGAAGTTCAAAGGTCACCTGAGTTAACCCAGAATAGGATTCCATGTATGAAAACATGGACATGGAGGAGAAATCAAAGGGTCGCGTTCTGAGGGAGAGTGATAGAAAACATGTCTAAGAGGAAGTTAACCACCAGAATATCACAAACATGTGATGGGTTAAACGGTCCTTGATTACACAGTAGGAAAAATTCACAGACAACATTTTTGTTTTAAGTTACTTTTCATTGAGGAATTTATTCATGATCTTAACTAAAACATAAGGAAACATACTTACTTGTCATGTTGACTAGATTTCTTACACAAACTAATATTTTTTCCAACATATGAGTATTTAGGAAGACTTTCTCACCTTAAGAGTACTATAATAAACTTCTTGAGAAACACATAATCCAAAAAAGAGATCTATATATTTCCCATGTCTTTAGACCGTATCCAAAACCAAAACCAAATATGTTAATACAAGATCAGATAATCACCAAAATGGATAAACCATTATAAAAAAATCTATTATTAATCTCTAAAATATGTCCAACAAAACCCAAAGTTCAACAGAGACCATTCGATAAACAATTGTCCATAAAATTATTCAATGTAAACCAAAACAAGAGTGAAAGCCATCTCGTTGAAGGATTTAATCACATAGTCTTCCAGGAAAATATTAACATTTATCTCCAAATAACATTAGTTTCTCTTAAAGTCCCATATTGAAAAGTAATTAACCTAATCACATATCCTCCATGACAGGTTAATCATATTCATAGATAACCCAAAATAAACTTAATATTGATTCATAAAATCATATAACTAAAAATAATCAGTCAATCTTACCAGGGACTTTACATAGTCCACTGGTAGGCGATAAATACTAGTCACACATTGGTTATTGGTTCGATTCTCGAAGCTTTGTCCGACGCAACGGGTTGTCACACGGACTGCGTGTTGTCCATTTCCAAAACTATATTATGTTTATAACATTCCACAAAAAGAGATAAAATCTTCAAAAATAAACATAACATAATTTTACCACAAGTTTATCTCATGCAAATCATATTCCCTCATATCATGTAGTAACCCATAATTACCTCAATGTAAGGATCATATAAACCATAATGGTTACCTTTATAATTATTACATGAACATCCACATCATGTTAGTTCTCTCGTACATGAGGCATTATAGATCTCACCATGGTTTAAGTGGTTGATCATGACTCCTAATAGTTGGTTTAGAATAACCACGAGATTCCTCATTGAATCCCCCATTTCATCCAGTCACGTAATCAGAGATCCGCCAAATTTTCCATCAAACCCATTATCAAATTGGTTCCTGCTGGTCCTTCCATTTACTGAAACCAAATATGTCAGTGTGAGTATATCAAAAAAATCATCATGTACTAAAGAAGAAGATAAACACTAAGATATACTTATCCATGTTATCTCAAACTCATTCCAACTTTCAAAAATAACAATGACTCTATCTAATATAATAACCATTTTGGTTATACACAACTTGTCACTTATGCTTAAACAACACTCTAAAATCTAAAGTTATCTAAACTGACCTTTGATACCAACTATAAGGTCTCAGTCTTAAAACATTACTTAATATTGAATTAAATGAATAATTTACATTGAAGATCGTTTCAGGTTTAGAGTTTTATAGAAATAGATCATAACTATTACATCTCAAAGATTACAAAGTAGACACATCTACTCAGTTTCCATTTTTTCCACAAAATAAAAACTTTTGAACAAAATAGTCATGTCTAGTTCCTTGTTTTAGACAGCATGACATCTCGTTGATCCCATCGTTGACCTTATTAAACTTTATGTAATGTGAAAAACATTTCAAAAACTTGGGATGAGCATAAAAAGCTCAGTAAGAGTTATAAAAATATGGAAAAAACATTATTCCACGTATACGTAATAATCTATAAAATCATACTTTACTCATAAATCATAATCACTTTAACATACCTCATGAAATCATAAGATTTAAAAATAACTCATAGAAATCATAAGACATAAAGGTAACTTGAGGCATTCAGAACATTCTTACGTAGGGTGTAACCAGCATTGTTACGTTTGGAATAAACATCATAGTATATTCCCTAAATCTCTTTAGAGAAACCATAATGTTCAACCCCTTTGTATTACCCAATGCATTGGAGTCATATCTTGGGCTCACCCGCCCATAGTTTATCACGGAACCACCTGATTTCATAAACATTGTCCAAGAACCATAACATAATCAGATAAAGCATGCATAAAATAAACATAAAATTTCCACAACTCAGTCACAAGAGATCACATCATGATAAAAACATATAATAAAATAATTAAAACTCTATTAGAGAAATATCCCTTTATTCATTGAAAATACTAAATGATTACATTTAAAAGAGATTTTAAAATCAAACTGTCCCATACCACATTGAAACTTTTGAAATATTTTTAAAACATTCATGTCCATAAAAATAAATTCTTAAAACCATTTTAAAACATGGACATGGATAATAAATTTTTAAAAGAATGAATCTTTAAAACCATTTAAAACAATGTTTTAATAAAAGATTCCTTTTCCATTTTGAACATTTAAATTATAAGCCACATTAATGTAGAAAATTTTCAAAACATTCAAATTACTTGAGTATAGACATAATACGGATATTGAATGTAAAAGGGGATGTATATACACTTTAAAAAGAATAAAAGAGCATATCATCAAGAAGTGTCACAAGGAAGAAAAATTGAGACCTAATCCCATTCAAAGATCATGTCATTAGTGCAAGGATAAATAAATGACATAATTATGTATGAAAATTATAAAAAGACCCAATATATGTGGATATTAAGTGGAAAACAATCATAGGTCATCCACACATATTCATATCATTACATAATCAAGAAGTAGAAGTTTGACCCAATGAATTGAAATTGAGTTAAGAAGTTCCCTTGCAAAAATTTCACAGCCTAATGGCGTCACTTTAAAATTCAGAAAATTAGTTGATGAGAAAGAAAATGGTATCTCATAACTTGGACATTAAATTTACATCAATTAGGATATATAAGAACATATCTGAACATAATAATATGTAAATTAAAAGACAAAACAAAAAAAGTCTTTTAAAAAAAGAGGGTGAAAGGTTCCCTTACCGAATTGGATAACTTCAGAAACGTACACCCCATGAAAGAAGGACTATACAACATTGATGAAAATACACATAAACGAAATTATATTACACAAAGAGTAGAATAATGGTCAGTACATACACCACACAGAAGGAAATAGTTGAAAATGTAGAATTAATCTCATGGGAATAAAAGTGAGATAAAAACTCCTTACCTCATGGTAATCAATGGAGTCGTATGACCAAAAGAGAAAAAGAACCAAATGAAGCACCGAATACCATGAATATCATGATAATATATATATATAAATTATGTACACAATACCCCACATGTAATATATTAGTATCTAACAATATAAATCTCATGGAATTAAAAGTGATATAAGAAATCCCTTATGAAAATTCGGCAGCCTAACGGCGCCACTTAAAACATCCAAAAATGGATTGATGAGATAAAATAGCGTATCTCATCATATGAAAAAAAAAATTGCAGTAGTTTGATTATAAAATCACATCCTCTAACATCATAACATGGAGCATATATGAAATGACATAAAAGAGAGTACTTGAAATGAAAGAGAGAGGTTGGATCCCATACCTCAAGTCTTACTTGTCTTGTTCGTTACATTATATTCTTGAATAATAAACTTTTGTAAATTTATAATTTATTAAGGACCTACTTTAATGTTTTTTATTCAATTCATATGTCATATTATATTGTTATAATAATTAGTTAATTATGTGAGTTCATATTAGATGTTTTTTTCGATGTTTGGTACATGAGCCTAGTTTGAAAAGAATTTTTCATGTAGATATAAGTAAATCATATCCTGAATAGTATTAATGATTTAAATATCATATATATCCAGTACATATTCATTTTATACTATTCCATAACATTTTGAGATAAAAAGAAATGAAATTCACCGTTCATTAGACGGTAGGCCGTACGTACGCATGAACGCTACTTTCATTTCTTTTTCATATTAATGGAATTTATAAATAAATGAGAGAGATATATATTATAATTCCAGTATAATATATATGTTATATAGGTCACATATTTTCATTAATTTCACTCTTTATACATTCCATGTATTGCATGAACGATTCACATCACTTGAGGGGGCAGTAGTCCACACTCCCTCATATGAAATTATCGCATTTTCACAACATGCAAAGAATAAAGGTATGTTTTAAATATAAAATAAAGAATCATATAGAAAACAAATATACCATATATATCATATATAAAATATAGTTACATCATAATTTCCACCTTTAAATTTGTTAAAAGAATATTGAACAATCATCATTTCGTGAGGCAGAAAATCGCAAACAACAGAAACAGTATGTTCATTAACCATTAGATGAAGGATTGTGTAAGTGTAGCTAGAATCCTTATTATAAAAACATCCTAGTATATTTAAGATACTGGAGTTGTTTCAAAATAAATTAATAAAAAGAATTTATGGGGTTGGAGAAGCAAAATAAAAAAAAGAACACAAGTGAAGATATTACCTTAAAATCGGGTAACTCCCTTTGGTTGGAACCAAAAGGGTTTCTTGAAGAGCTTTATTCCAATGGTGAGGCTTCAATGATGAATAGAGGGATGTGGATAGATGAAATTGGCAGGTTTTGGCTGAGGCAAAGTCTTGAGAGGTGTGTTTAAGGAGGTAGAGGTGGGGGCCTTTTATAAGAGGTAGGAGGGGCACTCTTTTAAAGTCAAGAAATGTTACATTATTTTGAAAATGAGTTTTGATTATAAAGGTCCCAAATTGATATATTTCTACGATAATGTGATACGAGATCGATATATAATCATCCAATTTTTTTTGACAAGTGTAAGTCTTAAATTTACATTATCTTTTCATTTTATTTAATTCATTCACTAATGTGGTAATCGTGGCATCATCATGGTGTCATAAATAAATTAATTTATTTAATGTCTAAAAATAATAAAAGAAATAATATGATTTATTAAATCTTTTTATCTTTACAATTATTATTTATAGTAAAAAATATGACTTGTATAAAACCATGTAAAAATTGTATTAGTAAAACAATACAAGTTTGTGACATTTTTATTTTAACTGTAAATAAAAGGTATAAATGTCATTATCTTACCCAAGTGGCTCCATGGGGTCCCACAAATTGACCCATGGGTTGTAATGGTCGGCCATGACTCATAAAATAGTTGTGGGAAAAGTGTAAAGACATTTTCGTATTTTTATAACATCATTTTTACCTTACATTTTACTAATTACCTTTAATTGCGATTAATAAAACTGAAAAGTTACTATTCACCAAAAATTATTTTCATCCCATTGAACAACATTTTACATCCTAATGACAACCATTCATGTTGTATTTTTTAAATTCAAATCATAGAAGTGGTAAATATTCATTTAAACGAAAAATCAAATTTTTAACTACCACTTAGTGGTTTCACTATTCATCAAAAATTGATGTTTTTTAGAAAAATACCAAATATTCACCCTAAGCTATATTTGATATTCTGAATTAAAAAATTATTTCTATTTTACAAAATTCAAAACACATAAGATTCATTATTTAATTTAATAATTAATTCCCACTATCAAAACAAATATCTTGTTTTTAAGAAACAATATCTATTAAAAATTGACATTAATTTAAGTCCAATTTCAATGTGAAATTAATTCCAATGGCCAACATTGGATTAAATGGTAAAAATATATTCTAATTGAATTTTAAAACCAATTAAAAAGAAAATTTAATCATGTAAATAAATTAGTTTAAAAAGAGGTTTCGAGTTAAAATACAACATTTTTCACTTGTCCATAACAAATGGACTTTATCAAAAAAAACAAAAAAAACCTACGTAATATAAATTTTGATATCCCATTTCTAAAGAAGTATTTTATTTGGTCCAATATAACATATAAAATTATCAACAAGTGGATTTAAAAAGGGTTCTCCATCAAAAGGTGGTTAATCGAACTTTTAAAGAATATTAGAATATTTATGCATAAAATTGGATTCATTCACATTTTATGCCTCTAACATTTATTTTATTAATGTAAAAATATTTGACAAACATATATAATCATTTTTTAGTTAGTTCTGTTCATTCCAGCCATTTCAACGGCTAGGTTTTAACTACCATTTAAAATAATATTATTTTATTATTAGAGTGCAATGTAAGATTTCCATGAAACTCGATGTTTCATATTGGGTACGCCATCGAGCATATTGTTCCCTTTAAATTGGTATTAATATTTTATTCAAAAATATGGATAAATATGAAAAAGTAATATTCTTTATTTACCTGGGATGTTACAGTATGTGCCTACAGAAGTATAGGTTGGAGACATATTGACAATGACTTTACCCAAATAGTTATTTTAAAGTTATCGATTGGCACAGGGAGTTCAGTCAAATCCTTGAACATGATAAAGTGTGCATATGGGTACCCCTCTCTCCAAGGTGTTGTGAATTTTCCCTTGTGTACCAATATGTGTTATTTACCCTATTTTAGACAAAAATTAATATACCTTCATGTTCATTGACAAAGGGGGAGATATTTTGGATATTAAAGGGAGAAAATGTCTTGTTTAAGACACATGGTCATGTATCTAGGCGCAGTAGTGTGATAGAGGGAGTTGATGAAGTAATGGGGATCAATACTGTAGTGGGAATATTAAATCTGATGAGGCTAGGGATTATCAATCCATGAATATTATCATAATAACTGAGGTTCATGATGTCTTCATGATAATAGAAGATTCGTTTTGGAATGAAATGAAGAGTTTCATTGATAAACTATGCATTATACTCTTGTTCCTCATGTAGATAATTTTTCATGCAGTCTTATAGTTTTTTTTTCAGTAAATCATTTATTTCTGTTTTTATCACACGAATTGAATGCTGGTAGAAGTTACAAGAAACAATAACACGGTATCAAAATTTGAAGAGTTTTCAAAAAATACTAATGGGAATATTTTTGGGAGAAATCAATCATAGTTTCCTATTAGGGTTTTTAGAACTGATTTTTGTTTGAAAAACCCAGATGACCATTAATCTTTATGGCTGGTGTTTTTTGAAGTAGGTTTTTAATTTTGTATAGTTTCCCAGTAATTTCCATGTTTTTGCGCCTCAAAATATGGTGTTTGGATTTGGAAAATAAATTATTTCTACAAATTGTTGAATAGTACATGGAACAAAAATCATAGTTATCAGACAACATAGTAGGTACATGGAATGATGATATAGATCTTTTATGGGATAATTTAAGGATAGTAGTGTTATATAGACCAAAAAGAGAAGTACATATACCGATGTTGGGAGAATTATTCTCAAGAGGATCGAAGTTCATGGGTAGATAGAGATCACTAGATTTCTTATCAATTGTGGAAATGTCTGGGGGATTTGAGGAACCATAAAGGGTTCCATTCATAGAAGAGATCAACCATTGAAAAAGAACATTTTCAGTATGCATACTGAGAAGGGGAAGATGATTTGTGAGAGAATTAATATAAGCGGTGAAGGCTGATCCACATTAAATATTCAAGTAAAAAGGAATATGGATTTTTTCATATATATTTTCCAATATAAGGGCTACTAGTCTCATCATTACTATTATGTATTTTCATTAGAAAACATGTTTACTCTTGGAATAATTCGGGTAATTATTATTTGGTTAATGGGGAAACAATTTAATAAAAGAGTATAGTTGGGTGATGAGTACACATGAATTGTTCACGAAAGCAGGTTTTTTCGAGAGCTCTTCAACTTGAAGATGGTAGAATTATTTTGAAGTGGTGGTAGTTCGTAGAAGTGCTAACAGTTCAAGGATTCGGAGGCATGCCACGGAAGAGTTCACCGTCCCTGAAGTATATGTGGAACATAGAAGAAGAATCCATTAGTGAATAAGAGACAATCCATAGAGGGGAAGTAGGCCGTGATGAACATGCACCAAGTAGTGTAGTGCAGTTCATAGAGGACTTGAGGAAGTCAGCCGAGCAGTCAAGGTATTTAACGATCGAATAGTTTGTGAAATGTATTTATAAAAACTAAAAATAAACAGAAATGTTGATTTAATCTGCAGGTTTGAAAGGTACATTAATAGAACATATTCATAATGCTAAGGATGCATTCAATCCTATAAATTAAGGGACATAAATTTCAATAAAAATAGTGGATCCATTCCGAAACCACTGATAAAATGAAGAAGACGACCATGATCCATTCCACTAGTAGTGGGAATTATAAAGGGAATTAGGGAGTGACCCTTGGGAAATAAATGTGATGAAACTGGTCCTCGTAAAGTCAGTGTTCCTGGGCATAAAAGTTATATAGCTTGGACATCATTATTAGCAATGTGACTTAGTGAATTTTGTACAATTAGAACATTTTCATTGTATTCTTCATGGACATATCCTAGTTGGGTGAACCAAGTAAAAATCAGTGTTTCTTTGTTCAATTTTAATTTCATGAAATTTAGTTCATTATCATTTGATTAAATTTTATAGGATATGATCAACAATATCATTAAAGTGAAGAAGAAGTGACCGATGTAAAAAAGTGGTAATGATCTAGTGGGGAAAGAAGAAGTTTGAAAATAATATACATACATTGATTCACGCCCTCCCCCTATTATGGTACCTTGGCCTCTTTTGGACATAACATTACCCTTATTAGTGCCACCTAATAGAACATTTGAAAAATCACCAATGTTCAATAGTAGGGGTGAGTAAAAATATTTAGTCGTATTAACCCAAATGAAATCCCTATACATTCCACTGGGACAAAATACATTATTACAGTTTGTATAAACAATATTAAAAAGAAAATAAATGATGGCACAACTATAAGAAATCCAAACACAAGTTTCCCAAAACCACATTTTCACAGAACACCAAAATTCCAGGAAGGAAACCATGCAGTGAAAAAAACTTCACTATCCAAAATACCATTTCAACATGTCACATCCCATTCTAAATTGAATGGTCGAATGCATCTCCCAACCATGATTCTTGGATCTACACACACCCATGCTCGGTGTTACCCCTAACAGTGGAACATCACGTCAATAAAATGTTTGATTTTCATTGTTTTATATCATGACCACATGATAGTTGTACTTCACCATCATGATCCATCCCAGCCAACTATTGATTAACCACATAAAAAAACAAAATTTCCGATAACATATTAAAAAAAACAACAAAATTATCACCAATAATTACCACCCCATTTAAACAAAAAATTTCAACAATCATGAAAAACCAACATTATCAAACCATATTACCATTTAAGGGAAAAAAATAATTTCAAAAATTTTCCAAAACCATTTAATAAACTAAAATTTTGTTAAAAAAACATTTTTCCACATCAATATCCTTCCTAATTTAAACAAAACCTACATTATATTTAAAAACAATTATGTAACTCGTTTTCCATGAAAAAAACCAACCCAATGATTTTAAAATCACTATTTTATAATCCATCAAAATGTTCATTCCATAATAAACAATATTTTCCCTAAATTACATAAATCTTAAAAAATATGATTCAAGATGATTCTTACAAGAATATTGCAATATGTTTCAACCAATAATCATTAATTTGAAATAAAATCCTTTGAGTTCTACCCAAATGTAGTTGACATATAAGACATATATATTAGGTTTTCTTTGAAAATATCCTATAAAAAACTACAAAACAAATTTGGGTTAGACCTCCACAAAACACCTTAGTAAATTTTTACTAGTATGACACAACCCGAAACATATAATTTTAGGAATCCAAAACCCCTGATCTAGAAGCGATGGATGTAGTCCTAGAAAATTGAGAGATATGGGAATGTAGATATAGTTAATAACCATGAATCACAAATGATAAATACTTACCAAGGAAGAAACACATTCAAAAAATGATAAAAAATCGTTTAATTTTCTTCCAAAATAATTGGGAGAGTCTCTCTGACCCCAAAGATGAAAAAATATCTAGTTGGGTTTAAGTTGGAGGAGAAATGTCGTGTTTAAGAAAATAAAAATCAAACCCTATTTTTAAAAACCATATTTTTAATTATGTGCCTAGTTCTCTCAAATCATTAGAAAGACTATCTGAAAAAGGTGAGATTGATACTCTCCCAAAGAGGTTCCCCACATGGTTGGCCAAATGGTTAGACAAAACATGCATCAAATGTGCGAATGATAATTGTCTCAAGTCATATTCTTTACATGGGATGTCTATACAGTATGTAAACTTTGAAACATAGTTGTACCCCATCCCATATCCCTTTCTTGAAACTTGCATGTTTTCTAGGAGGTTCTCAACTATTTTCACTAACCATTCTCAAAATGTGCATCTTTAGAAAACACCAAAAATATTCCCAACTACCATCCAAACACTCCAAAACATTCAAAAAGAACATTATTCAGAGAAAAAGACATAAAAACACTACATTACTCAAACTAGGGGTGCTATAGAGAGGTTTAATGCCTTTTGAGAGTATAAATATAATGGATTGATTTTACGATGATTGTGAACAGTCCCCAATTATTTCATCACACTAGATCATATATTAGATGCATCAAAAGATAAAATCATCAATATAGACTATGAAATTAAAAAATAAAACAATTTTAGGCTCAAATGATCAATTACTGAATAAAAAATATATCATCATATTGTCCAGTGTGCGATCATATTTATATGGGTAGATAAGTAGGAGTGAAATATCTTAATAAAATATCATGGATTAACAAATAATGTTCATATATCATAATATGGGAATAATTATTGTCATATGATCAAACATATAACATATAATAATGCCTATTAAAATTTGATACCCAAATCATGATCAATGAGGATATCATAATAAAATATCATTATTGTGATACACCGTCATAAGCATCGAAACTAAATATTTTTTATTATGAATCACCACTTATTTCTTATAGTAGACCATACATCCAATATTTTCCAATATTGGAATAGGTTTCATTACATGTTTCACATAATTGACCTTTTATAAACACATATTTCCAATGGTTGGTCAAACATAGTTACACATTTCACCATTAACTAATGATATGTAAATCATTATCAACATTATTGTGGGTATATAGTGACCACCACCCATTTAAAAATTTACTATACATATTTTCAAGATGGAATATTTTAATCCTCACATCATTAAAAGTTAATAATATGAATGGGTTTCATGACACATTATAAAATTCATCGCATAATTAAAAAAAATAGATCAATAAATACAAAAATCAATCATCCATGAATGTAACTTCAAAAATATTTTAAGAGGGTAGTTCATAATTAATAAATTCAAGGAACATATATCCTTTTTTAAAGGATTAAACTTGAATCCATCGATAAAACATCGTATTTTTAGTGGAATGATATTTTTGATATTTTTAAATACATTTTTTGAAATCCAGTTTTTATAAATAAGACAAGAAAATATATATATTTTAAAAGTTTAAATGGAAAATATCATCAAAAATAAATAAATGAAAATATAGATTTTTTTATGGAATTAAAAAATTGGTGTTAAGTGCAACCATAGACATTAAATATTGATCCAATTAGTAGAGTGATGTTCATATATGATAATATTGTACTTCTATGTGAGAAAAAAATCATTAAGGAATATTTGAATAAAATGTGTAATTTTATATACAAATATAAAAGATAAACAATGTTTAAAATGGGGAATAAATTAATAAATATAATATTAACGGTTAATGTGTAAAAGAAAATATACTACACATAGAATGGTATTTGAGTTAAGGAAGTTCATTACATTGATTTTTTACATTCATAAAATTCCCTCTTAACCCTATGTGAAACTGAAAAAAAATTAGTATCCAATTTCAGTATATTACTCATAATTATATATATATATATATAATTTATTATTATTATTATCTATATTTATATTAAATCCAACATTATATTGATATTGTTATATACATGTTCTCTAGTTTAATAGGGGTGATGTTATTATTTATTCATATTTTATTATTCATATTATATTGATATTGTTATATACATGTTCTTAACCTTATTGTTGGAAACATTTCCTAACATGGGCTTCTTCGGGTCGATTTTGGGACCCCATTGAGCCACTTGTAGGTGATTGGGAAACTTTATATTTGTTAAGATAAAGTAAATACTAATATGACATAAGCTTATATCTATTAGAAAAAAAAAATTACATATGGTTATATGTTTTATATTTTCTATTATAAATATTCATTAGAAATATAAAAATATTTCCTATAATGGTAGTTTATTTATAAATTTTAGACATTAAATAATTTAATTTATTTATGACACAATGATGATAAAGTAATTACCTTATTAGTGAAATATTAACATAATTGATATTATAAATACACAAATAAATATAATTTGAGACTTTTAATGAATTAAACGAATTTAATTGGATACTATGACATGTTAGGATTGATTTAGTTAACTTTGTTTAAAGTAATAATGCTGTTATAATTTTTACAAAAATAAAATACCAAATAGTGTCAAAATTGACATAAAAGAGTTTTTAAAACAAATATTCAATTATTAATTGATATTAAATTACTAAAAATCTAATGATCCTCCAAAGGACTTTTATCATGATATGTGTATCATTAATGGACCACTTGGGGATCTCTTGGAGGTATATTGTATGATTATTAATTATATAATATAAAAATACAATGTGACATGGTAAATGTCAAACTAATTAACTAAGAGTTAAAACTAAAGGATAAGGTTAATATAATAACCCAAACCTGTCAAAAATCTATTGGTTGAAAGGATTTAGAATCATACCCACCTTATTCATTGAATAATCCACTTTGGAGACATTATACACTGAATATTAATTTATTATAAATTAATAGTTTATGTTTTTCTTAAAGAGCCCCTCCTCCCCCTTATAAAAGAACCAACTTATAACCAATAATTCACACATTCAAAGCCTTTTGGTTCGGCCAAACCCCTGCCCAAATACACTCAAAAATTCCCTCACTTCAGCCTAGAGGCCTTATTTTGATCAGAAATCCATCCTATGGAGCCCTTTTGATCAAATAAAAAGGAAGAACCCAAAGAAGAGGTAACTTCTTCACCACCGTCTTTAATGTTTCTTTCTTCTTCAACTACTTCTTTATTTGTTATTTACATTATAAAATAATAACTCCATTATCATCTATATACTGTTATGTTATTATAATTATGTGTCAATCAAATTCATTATCCTATCCATCCCTTGATTGACCTTTCACCATACGTGCGTACATACGGCCTACCGTCTCCACGTTGTGGTGTAATTGTTATTCAATATATTATTATTTAGATGGGTATAATAATGATGTATAATTCATGTAAATAATTAATATAAAATGATAATGATTATTTATATATGATATAACATCCAATTATATATTATTTTAATATCAAAAGAATGATTTTGTCGCTCGTGCGTATGTACGGACTATCGTCTCCACGAATGCGATGAGATTCATTTCCCATCGTATCAATTGAAGAATAATTTTCATT
This sequence comes from Viscum album, assembly GCA_963277665.1. Taxonomy (NCBI): domain Eukaryota; kingdom Viridiplantae; phylum Streptophyta; class Magnoliopsida; order Santalales; family Viscaceae; genus Viscum; species Viscum album. Next base: position 1,848,966,968 of record OY728152.1, read on the forward strand.
TGATGGTTAAAAATAATGTTTAATGACATAATATCATTCTGGATATGTATAAGATAGAATCTATCCATAATAAACATGACATATGTCACAAAACATATAAAATAAAACGAGTAAGTTACACCTGAAACGACGATAATACTTTGATTTTATTATCAAAGAAATTTTAAAAGATCATATATGATATCATATTAATATATATGATAATTTTATAACTTAATATAAATTATTTCACCATTATACAGGAGGTTAACCAACCCTCAACCAAGGAAAATTACAAGGTAAGTGTTTATTTCACAATCTCTTCGTTATCCGAGGTTGTTTATACGTAATTATCTACTGGGACCTCTTCATCATCCACATACATTTTTCTTAAAAATGTATTTTGAAAAGTTCATACTATTTTACAGAATATGGGATAATGTAATTTATATGCTTTTTTGACTTTTTATAAGAGGTTTATAAAGGAATCTTTTCTTCATTTTCCAAACAAGGTCATTTTTAACCTTTCCAACAAAATTAAGGTAAGAAAGTCTTTTTTTTATGTATACAGCGGGTGTGGCTATTTTACACTGTTATAAAATCTTCAAATCATCCCTTAAAATCTTATAAGAATATTTTCAATGTAAATGTTTTATTTTATAATTTGGTGACTTTTAAATGATTTCAAAAAGAAGAGATATTTCACTCAAATAGTTTTGATTTTATCTATGTCAACATCCTTTGATGGATTTTAAGCTTATTTGAAGTTGATTTATTATGATAAACAATTTCCATATTGTATTGAATGTTTTTTGACAGGTTTGACTATGGATGTGTTATTTCTATACCATTCATGGTTTATGGAGAATGTATTGACATTTCGTATGCTAGTATTAATACAAATGTTTATGTTATGTTTAAACCTATTCATATGAGGAATGCATTGGACTTAATAAGTGACGGGTGGAGCCCGCTATAACTCCTTGATGCATAAATAGGTCTCAGGAGGAAAACTAGTGTCTTGCCACGCCGCCTTGACAAAATCTTTTTTGTAGACTTGGCACAAGGCCTTGGATACGTGGTTATGATAGTCTGGAATTATGCATTCCATCATTATGAATGTGGTTATTGATATTGCATGTGATTATTAGACTAGTAAAATATCAATGTAAATGAGTAAATGGAATTATTTCATTTTATCTTTTCCATATTATGCTGACGTTCAAGTTTAAAAGGCATTTGTTTTAGTTATACATTGCCTTAAATGTTCATGTTTATTTATGAAAGTTTCCATTATATTGTTATCCTTAATGTGAATCTGAGCTCACCCCTTTCAATGTTTTATTTTTCCCAGGATGTGAAGAAGTAATTTATGAATGACCTGTAGGGTTAGTATGTGGGGATATGATTTTGGACTATGGAGACTATGTTGTTTTAGTTTTCATTTTTATGATGTAATGTAAGACTTATGAAAATATCTAGTGTTTCCAAGGCTACTAAACTAATCAATATTTCGAGATTTGATCATTCTTGTGATCATGAAAATGTTATGTAATAATGCGCCGACTCCGGGTAACTAGGTTCAAGGAAGTATAGTTGGTATAAGAGGAAGTTTAGTACAAACCATGGAATCTAGATTTAGATAAACTCTAATTAGAGAACATAGACCTATGATGAACTTTGGGGATTAGTATAGAAGAACTTCCTAGAATTTTGGTATTATTGATATTTTGTGAGTTTTCCAAGCAATACATCCCTGTCTGGATACGAGCAGGTAGAGGTGGCTTTGGCACAGATTTACCTAGGGGTAAAACCCAAAAGCACCACTTTGCACTAGACTCATACGAAAACTGGTGCACGACAACGGGCCTTGCTGCACTTTTGGTTACGACACTCCCAGGGGAGAATCATAGGATAATTCTCATTTTCTTTACAAATTATCATGAGGGGTTTATGAGTATATACATCCACAAAGAAAACATTTTTTATGATTATGGATTATATCCATAAATAGTTCAATTTATGTTATGTGTTTTACAAGTATGGAATTATGTATTTTGATTCATAAACTGATATACATTATTCCATTGTATTGAAATGCCACATAGTGGAAGGAATGGAAACCATTTCAATGCACGCACACCATGTAGGTATTTCCCTCCTACTCAAGATAATTATAGTGGAGCTGGTGATGCAAGTTGTGCTGATCAGCTAATCACTATACTGGGACAACTCACTCATGTTATGAATAATAACCTTACCCGTATGGATCACCCTGATCCCTAGCATGGAGGATTAATGTTAGATATCTTCATGAGGAAACAACCACCAGCATTAAATGGGAGTACAAATCCATTAGTAGCGGAGCAATGGATAATTTTTTTAGAGAAAATATTCCACTCCTTGGGGAGTAGCGAAAGGGAAAAAGTTGTCATGACAGTTTACCACCTCACTGGAGATGCTGATCAATGGATGTAATTGATTCAAAACATGAAGGAAGATGATGAAATATCAAATATGGAATGGAGGGAGTTCAAAGATATTTTCTTAGAAAAATAATTTTCTCACGACCATCGAGCAAATATGGAAAGGCAATTTCTGAGTCTGAGACAAAAGGAGGATGAGAATGTCGCAGAGTATGAGGATAACATTACAAGGTTAGCAAGGTATGTTGCAGATTATATATGTAACCCAAGAGGTAAGATTGATCGTTTCGTTGATGGGTTAAAACCATTTCTTCATCGAGCATTAGTCTCACCATACTTCTCACCGTGCAAAGACATTGTCTCATGTGCTATCAAGAAAGAAATGGAATTGTCTAAGTCATATGACATTGAATCAATGTAAGAGAGGAAGAGATCTGCTGATCAATCTGTAAATGTAAATAATGGGAAGAAGAGAAATGTTTAACATCCATCCTGTAGTAAATGTGGGAAGAAACACCCCGATACTTGCTTAAAAGGAATGGGAGTCTGTTACAAGTGTGTTGAAAAAGGACACCAAGCTCATAATTGCAAGGGAAAGAGAGTTGCTGTCAACGTGGAATGTTATAATTGTAGGGAGATGGGACATTATGAAAATGAAAGTACTAAGCGTTAGGGGAACATACCTCAGAAAAGGCCAAGGGATCAAGTCCAAGCTTATGCTATCACAACTACAGAGGTAGAAGCTCTGAAAGACGTGGTGGCATGTAATTTAATGGTTTCCTCAAGTTTAGAAAATGCATTATTTGATTCTGGATCATCACATTGTTTCATATCTTCCTAGTTTACTAAGAAAATTATATATTTCTAATTTGATTTAACAAGGGAGTTGTCAGTTACAAATCCTAAGTGATGTATCATTGCAACAATGTTCAGTGTATCAGTTCCCATTAGAGCACATAATTGTTCATTATTTGGTGACCTCATCATCATACCTATGATTGAGTTTGATATAATCCTTGGTATAGATTAGCTTTCGGACTATGATGCGAAGATTTATTATAAGAATAAGAAGGTTACAATTTTTGATGATGATGATAAGGAACACATTATCTTTAGAGCGGAATTGTCACCAACTAATTCTTATCTAGATCCACCCCCAGTAGCTCAAATAAATTCAATTATTGGGGAGGAAGAGGTTGGAATAAATATGGGTGAGGAAAGGAATGTTCAAATAGAGGATGTAACTATTGGGAAAGAATATGTAGATGTGTTTTTGGATGATTTACCTGGACATCCTCTAGAATGAGAAATTGAGTTTCCATTGATTTAATCCCTGGATCGAGGCCCATATTGAATACCGCATATATAATTGCAACTGTGGAATTACTGGAACTAAAGAAACAACTAGAGGAATTGAGTAATAAGGGATTTATTCTCCCTAGTGTTTCTCCATGGGGAGCCCCTGTTCTTTTTGTAAAGAAGAAAGATGGATCTATGAGGTTTTGCATTGACTATAGGGAGATCAATGTTGTAAAAATAAAGAACAAGTATCCCATTCCTCACATTGAGGATTTATTTGACCAACTGCATGGATATAAATACTTTTCAATGATTGACCTTCGATCTGGATATCATCAGATGTGTGTGAAGATGGAAGACATTCTGAAGACAGTATTTCGAACCAAGTATGGGCATTACGAGTTTACAGTAATGCCTTTCGGATTGACTAATGAACCCTCTGTATTCATTGATCTAATGAACATTGTTTTCAAGGAATACCTCAATGATTTTGTAGTGGTATTTATGGATGATATCTTGGTATACTCCAAAAGATACGAAGATCAAAAAAATCACTTGCTCGTTATCCTGAAGACTCATAGAAGACATGAATTATATGGAAAGTTTAGCAGGTGTGAATTCTGGCATCAAAAGATTTGTTTTTGTGGCCATATTGTCTATAAATATAGAATCTCTGTTGATCATTCTAGAAGAAGTGCAATGCAAGAATGTCCAGAACCAACGAGTATATCTGAGTTACGTAGTTTTATTGGGTTAGTAGGTTATTATCGACATTTCGTCCAAAATTTTGCCTGATTGGATAACCCATTAACAAAGCTCAAACGTAAATGGGTTAAATTTGTTTGTAAAAAAGAGTGTGAAGATTGTTTCGATGAACTGAAGAGTACATTAGTTAATGCTCTTATATTGACCCTACCATTGGGGAATAATGGGTTCATTATTTATAGTGATACATCGAAGAAAGGACTTGGTTGTCTCCTTATGCAGAATGATAGGGTTATTGCTTAAGCATCACGACAACTGATAATTCATGATAAAAACTATCCTAATCATGATCTTGAGTTAGCAGTTGTGATCTTTGCTTCGAAGATATGGAGACACTATCTCTATAGTGTGAAATGTGAGATTTGTACTGATCACAAGAGTTTTAAGTATATTTTCTCACAGAAAGAACTCAACATGAGGAAAAGGAAATGGCTCGAACTACTCAAAGATTATGATTTCATGATACACTACCACCTGGGGAAGGAAAATAAGGTGGAAGATGATTTGAGAAGAAATTATCATGGAGTTTTGAACAAGATGAGGGTATAAAAGGATCCTATATACGTGGATCTAGTAATGATGGATATGGGAATCACCATGGAAGGTGAAACATCAATACTTTTTCAAATGGTTGACAAAACAACTTTACTAGAATTGATAAAGAGTTCTCAAACCGGTGATGAAGAGTTTCAATAGAGGATTAAAGATTTTAATGATGGTATATTGGATGAATTTGTGTATGAAGATGGAATTTTAAAGTTTGGGAAGAGACATTGTGTTCCCAATATACCTGATCTAAAAAGAGAATTGTTGGTTGATGCCCATAGTTCCAATTTCTCAATACACACTGGGATCACCAAAATGTATAGAGGATTGAAGGAACATTTTTGGTGGGACAACATGAAGAGATAGATTACTGATTTTATGTCAAGATGTATGGTTTTCAATAGGTGAAAGTAGGGAGGCAACAGCCAGAAGGAGTCATGCAATCACTTCCCATAACAGATTGGAAATGGGATAATATCACGATGGACATTGTCATGGAACTACCAAAGACACCTAGAAGGAATGATGAAATATGGGACATTGTTGATTGTCTTACCAAGTCAGCACATTTTTTTCTACAAGGGATGATTTACCACTTTAACGTCTAGCAAGACTATATATCAATGAATTTGTGAGACATCATGGCGTACCCCTATCGATTGTTTCTGATTGTGATCCCCGTATTACTTCATGATTCTGGAAGAGTCTTCAAAAGGCCTTGGATACTGAACTTCGTTTGACCACTGCCTACCACCCTCAAACAGATGGACAATCAGAACTGACTATTCAAACCATAGAAGACATGTTGAGATCATGTTCACTTGACTTTCAGGGTATGTGGGATCAATATTTACCTCTGGTGGAATTTTCCTATAACAATAGCTTCCATTCAAGTACTCAGATGGAACTATATGAAGCGTTATATGGAAAGAGATGTTTCATACCAACCTGTTGAGATGACATTGGTGAAAGAAAACTCATAGGCCCAAAATTGGTGGAGGAAACGATGGAAAAGGTTAAGGTAATCCAAAACCACATCAAATCAGCTCAATGTAGGCAGAAGAGCTATGCCGATAACCAAAGGAAGGATTTGGAATTTTAGGTTGGAGATCATGTTTTCTTGAAGGTATCTCCATGGAATGGAGTTATACGTTTTAGCAAGAAAGGTAAATTGAGTCCCATGTACATAGGACCTTTCGAAATTCTAGAACGAATTTGGGTTGTAGCTTACCGTTTTGTGATGCTGCCAAATCTCTCAAAAGTTCACGATGTGTTCCACATATCAATGTTGAGAAAATACATGCCTCACCCAACGCATGTAATCACTTACGATGAATTAGAACTGGAACCCGATCTGTCTTATTGTGAAGATCCCTTCAGTATTATTGATACAATAGAACAAGTTCTATGAAACCGGATGACTCGTCTCATAAAAGGTCTATGGAGGAACCATAAGATGGAAGAGGCAACGTGGGAACCCGATAAAATTATGATGAAGAACCACTCGAGCCTTTTTAAGCAATAATATTCTAGAAATTTTGAGGACGAAACTATTCGAAGGAGGATATAATGTAACACCCAATGCATCCACGATACGCTTCTCTTTGAATAAATACAGTTGCGTGTGTCGTACGCAACTTCGAGATTCTAACACCCTCCACAACTAATAAAAATATCCATTATGAATAGTAATACCCACTTTTTGAAATTTTATACATTTTATCTTTCAAAATAGACTTCATTTTTTGATTTAGAATATCGAAATTATCCAAGGGTGAAATTTTGGTACTTTTCGGATAACTTTCATATTTTGATGAATTGTTAAAATTACAAAATGTTTATTAAAAAAACATATTTATCCGAAATAATTAATAGTGATAAATTATGAATTTGAGTGGTTTTAAAGTATATATAGAATATATCTTTACCATTTAATACAATGTTGGTCACTGGACATAATTTCACAATTAAACCAGACATATACAAGTGTCAATCTATTGATAGTTATTATATCTTAAAAACACGTTTTTTGTTTTTGACAGTGGGAATTAATTTTAAATTAATTTATGCCACTTATATTTTTTGAATTTGATAAATGAATTCCATATTTTGAATCTAGATGTTCAAATTCTGTAAATAGGTAAATTTTATTTTTAGACATCTTGAATAATTACTTCGGTAAATATTTTATTTACCATGGATAAATGCTAAATTCGGTAAATAAGGGTTAAAAAAATAATATTATAATAATAATAAATTACCCTAAAACATGTCCTAACCTTATTGGTGGACTCATGTCTGACCATGGCCATCTTTGGTCGATTTTGGGACCCCATGGAGCAACTTGTAGGTGATAGGGACACTTTATATTAATTATGTTAATGTAAATACAAAAATGACATAAGCTTATATATTTTAGAAAAAAAAAATTTACATTGGGTTATATGTGTTGTATTTTCGATTATAAATATTAATTAGAAAGATAAAAAGACTTCCTAAATAATGGTAATTTATATATAATTTTTAGACATTAAATAAATTAGTTTATTTATGACACAATGACGATGCAGTAATTACCATATTAGTGAAATATTAACATAATTGATATTATAAATACCAAAATAAATATAATTTGAGACTTTTAATGAATTACACAAATTTATTTGGTTAATATGACATCTTATGATGTATTTAGTTAACCTTTTTCGAATTAATAATTCTGTTATAATTTATAAAAAATCTAAAACCAAATAGTGTCAAAATTTACATAAAAGAGTTTTTAAAATAAATATTATATTATTAATTGATATTAAATTCATCGAAAACTAAGGTTCAGAAAAAGGACTTTCATCATGATAGGTGTATCATTAATGGACCACTATGGGGTCTCTTGGAGGTATATAGTATGTTTATTAATTATATAATATAAAAATACAAAGTGCCACGGTAAATGTCAAACTAATTAACTAAGAGTTAAAACTAAAAGATAAGGTTAATATAATAACCCAATCCTGTATAAAATCTATTGTTTGAAAGGATTTCGACCCATCCCCACCTTATATATTGAATAATCTACATTGGAGCCCTTAGAAACAGAATATTAATTTATTATAAATTAATATATTAAGTTTTTCCAAAAGTGCCCCTCCTCCCACTTATAAAAGGACCCAACTTATAACAAATTATTCACACTTTAAAATCCTTTTGGTTCGGCCAACCCTGCCCAACTACTCTATCAACTTCCCTCACTTCAACCTAGAGGAATTAGTTTGATCATAAAGCCATCCTAAAGATCCCTTTAGATCAAATCAAAAGGAATAACCCAAAGAAGAGGTAATAATTATCATGACAGAAAGATAATAATTATAATATATCATCTATTTATCAGCCTATAAGTGATAGATACTAAAACAATGGGTTATCCATCCATTGATTATAATTCCTCGAAGAAACATCATCATAAGATAAATATATAGTTTTATGGAAAGTATCCAAATTACATATTGATTTATATAATAGAGAATGTTTACAGATTATTTATGGGTCTCTAGACTACTTCGGATATCCGTGATAATTACAAAAGAAGATCTGAAGGATATTTCAAGGTAATGGATTTGAAATTACATGTTTGGAGGAGTAAGCCTGGGGAAATTATATTGGATGATATAAAAGCTATTTAATAATATTTCAACAGGGTAATTCATATTTTCAACAACATTCAAGGATTTTCTGAGACGATTAATGACATTATCTTGTCAAGAAACAAATAAGATATTTTAAATTTCATTTTGACACAATGATATCAACATGAGAAAAAATAGATGATTTTCCACTTCATGATATAAAATCTCATAGATTTTTACATGATAAAAATTCAATCTTTCGGGAATAAATAAAAAATTGATATGATCTTTGAATCAATGAAAAATTGAATAGTCAAATATGAAGTGGGAAAGGACATTGAATTTTTATATAGTGATGAGGATTATGAATACATAAATCATATTGTTTTATTTATATAGAATGATTTCATGAAGGTAAAATTGAATGGATTTTATAAGAAAGAACTTAAATTCTTCAACTATGGTAGAACTATTCATGTCTATAGATGTTTCCAATAAAGTTGTATGATTCTTTAGAAAAAAAATAAGAATAATATGATGAATGATCCTATAAACACAAATGTCATATGAATAATAATAAACAATACAATATTAAGAATAAAAATATTATGAGAATGAATAATAAAAATTCATCGTAATGGTTTTAATGAGATATTGATGTTGGTTTTTTTTCCTAGAAAATATAAGATATGATTCATCACTGAGTATCTATGATATAGAGGAACAAAAAATCATGATTTGAAGCTAAAACAAAATTAGAATTTAAAATGTAATAAATAAAATATCTCATGAAATATATTATGATACATGAGAAAGAAAACAATAAATTATATGTTGAAATGAATAATGAATAGATATTTCTTATAGATGAATAATATATGGAGTCCATCGATAATGATTTATCTTTTTCCATGAGATCATGATGAGAACATTAAACAATGAGGAACAATATTAGCTGATATTTGATATTGAAGTATAGTTGATTGATTGATAATGATAGTGCATTGAGAAACAATGTATATTTTTAATAGAATAAGATGAGTTGAATATGACCATTAAATCATATCAAATCAAAGGATAATATACTCCTGATAGGGAGAATAAAAATAAAATTTCAATTAATAATTTTAATGTATATCATACTTCAAATTGTACAAGTATGAATACTAATGATGAGAACATGATGGATAACACGAAATAGAGGATATCTTCCACAAACGTGGAAGTAAAATATATTCTATTAATGTCACCCACAAGAAAACACAAAAATAACATTGTTCTAGATTCATATGGAAACAATATTTTAATATATAGTTTCTTGTAATTTCTTTGGTGTTGTGGAAAACAAGGTCACAATTCCTACTTTTGATGGCTCAACATGTAATTACCAGGAATGGGGAATGAATCATAGAAAAGATTCAATGACCACCAAATATCTGAATATCATAGAAAACAACCTATGAATAGATCTAAATCACATATATCATCAAAAAAATATTGCATAATTTGGGAGAAGTTTTTGGGAGATTTATTTTATAATATCACAAGTATGATGTGTCCATGACCATGTAATAGGGAGTGGTTCTAAATTATAAATAAAATACATTCCAAAATAAAACCATGATATGTCATGTAGAGATTTTTTTAAAGTATGGGAGTGTCAAGAAAGGATTCCTAATTTTATGGACACATCAGTAGAAACTGGATAACCAATTTGGGGAAGGTGTGAAACATTATAAATCTAAATAGTAGTGTGTGGTCTCCAAAAATAAACAAAATGATTATGATAAGGTATCAATAATAAGAAACATGAAGATGTAGAAAACTGATTTTGAAATTGTAATTAAAAAAATGATGTATTCGAGGGGATGAAATAATATTTTCATATGGATGATACTGAAAAAGGTTCTAAATAAATATTAAAACATAGATATTGGCTGAAAATAATGTCCTAGTTTAAGAGGAATCCCATGGTTTAATAGTTACTTTTGTGAAACCAAGGGGTATGTCATAATTCCCTATTATATAATGTTTTTAAAATTAAAAATGCAGATAATCAATGATGATGTTTGTGGCTATCATTTTACGACTACAATATCATATTGAACTTTATTTATTCTAATGACATCCATGAAATGGAAGAATAATTTAAATCCATTAAGGGGGGAAATCATGAGAATGAAATGAAAAAATTTGTGAAAATTAAACATTAAAGCTCATGTTATTCCAATCATACACTCATACATTTTTATTGGTTGTATTTTACAATCAATAAAGGGTGTGTCTTGTTGAATCCAAAGGGGTATTATCTCCATTTTTACCTGAATAGCCTGATGTGTTTATTGAGGTGTGAGGTTGATAAATTATCCCATTGATAAATTGTTTTTATTAACCCTTGGATGAGAATTGAGATAATATGATAATGATTTAACATTCTTGGTTTTTTATGGACATTGTTGAAAAACATGGTCATATATCCCTTTTTTCAATACTGGGATAGTCCTTCTGGACATAGAGTTGATTAAATAAATAATCATTGATAAGATAACAATTTGATATCATCCCCTGGCCATTGGTATTAAATAAATAATCTATAATCAGAGGATAATGTTTCTTGATAAAATACCAACTTTTCTGTATTATTTTACTTCTAAAGGGGGATATACATTTGAGAAAAAATATTTAATCCTAAAAACAATGCTAATGATTTATCAACAAAATTATATAATGTCATAGATTGATGGGCATATTATTTCACATGTTCTCAATGATATGTTAATATGTGTTTAGTAAGAAAATTATGACCTTTATTTATTTTAATGTTATCTAAAATGTTAATAACTTTTAAGGGGGATTTTTCACATTTTGTTCACATGTGAAGACCATGGAAAAATTAATTTCATGAATAATAAGTCTAATTAATTATTTTTTATTGATAAGGGTGTGAATATATTGGTATGAATAATTATGAAAATATATTTTTCCTATTGAATGAGATAAGAAGATAAGAAGAAGTAATGTTTGAGAATAATTCAACAATTCTATTTTAAGGTTTTAAATTATATTTTATACTTATATTTGTTCTATGTAAATTTTAATAGGTGCATTAATAAAAATAATGGGCATCCCACAACGTATCCAAATCTATTTCTACATTAGGCTCACACATCGGAAAAAGTTAAAACACAACCTACAGAACAAGCCTGATAAATTCCATTTGTAGATGGATATAAGGCCCTTTTATAATGACTATAGCAGATAGTACACCCTGTATAGAACATAGATTAGGATGTCGCACCACCATGTGTGGTGTAGGAAAGGCATGTAGAGTAGGTAATGGGTAGTAAATGAGGGGCAGGGTATCTATACACTAAGTGGTACCTATTGAGGGTTACAAAACATCCTTTATTAGTTTTATGTATGATGATATACATAAAATAATGGTGAACTATTATAATGTCAGAAAATTTATGCATGTAACCACATATATTCTATTTGAGCGTTCTCAGTAGTCTCATGAGAACTTTCTCTCTTCCATTTGTACTGATGCATCAAGGAAAACATTTATACAATGATGTTTTTTTCAGCAACAGTATATTTTTATTTCACATATGGTCAATCGTGGACAATATGAATGTTTCTTATTAACCACACTAAAAAAATTCATTTTCATTTTATATGAATATAATGAAATATATCCACCGCAAAAACTATAGAATATCACATGAATTTGTTTCATAATAAGCAAAAATTCATTAGGTGAGATAATTATTTTCCATAGGATATCACATGAATACATGTGGAAAATTAAAAATCCTTCATGTTAAGATCATGGAACATGCGACCAAAGAGATACAACTAGGAATATTCGAAATAATGATTATCAACCACGTGTACCTTCATAGCTTTTCTATATTTATATCATCGATTATTTATATCCCTTAAGAGGATTTTCACAGGGGAATTTATTTATCAAAAAAGTTACCATGGAAAGTATTCAAGATGTTTGAATAATAACTCATGTAATACATATAGAAGCTGAGGATATCAATATTGATGATATATTTAGATCATTATGGTGATTAAAGAAGTTCTCATATGGTGTGAAAATCAGAGAAATTTTCATCTAAAAATATCGAGCCTTAGTCGAATGACACGAATAATGAAAAATTAATGAAATGATGGAGATAGTTATATATAAGGATCTTAGATAAAATAGCACTCTAGATATCCATTATCATGATGGTTAAGTGTCCTACAAGGCACATGTCTTACAAAGAAGAAGGAAGTCACCAAAAATATCTCATGTCATGCGAATCATACTAGTGGACTACACTATGTTGTCACACGAATATTATGAGACAACCATGGGAATGGTATTGTTTACATGAAGGTGGATGGGGCCCTGAACATCTCCTATCTCATAAAGGAGTTTATTTTAGTCCCGTAAATAGTTCATAGATCTTCAAAATAATATATATATCTTCTATGATGTAATATAAAAAGGATAGCAAGATATTCAAGTCTTGTTATGGATTTGAGGAGACACCAGTAAAAATTTTGATCATATGATGGGTTGGAGGAGAAATAATAGACACAAAATATTTAACCAAATATAGAACATGTGACACAAATAGATAAACAAAATAGGAAACAGATAAACCTCTTGTCCCGTGATGCATATTAGGACACACCTGCGAGAATTTTTTGCCTTTTAAAGTGATTAACATTGAATATCAGGACAATATTATTTGCATATTTCAAAACATATGAGGAGATACATATTTTTTATACAATTCATGTGAATAGAATGAGAAATAAATGTGCATTCAATTTTGGAATATTGTGAATAATCAATTATTTATGTGAAGTCATCTGAAAACCATAGTTGTATTTTTGAAGGAAATAAACATGTTATATAACCATGATTGGATCATGTTAATTACATGAAACATGGAGTAATAGTGGAATACACATGATAAATGAAATTTTGGCAGTCCACATATTTCATTAAAAAATAATTTAAATACATAAAATAATTATGATTCCATTAAATCCATACATGCCATGTACTAGTTTGGATTGAGTTGTTAATTAAAGATGAATAAATTATTATATTGCTCATGTTTTTTATTAAATAATATATTTATGAATACTTTATGCACATTTTCCAAATATATTCTAGTGAGTCCAAGAAATCATTCAAATAGAATCATAGCATGAGAAAATTATGCACTAAGGAAATGAATATGATATCAGGGATCATAATTGATCGATCACACCTGACATACAACATTAGTGCAAGTAGAATATACCTAAATACTAGAAAAGAATTTATAATCCTATAATATTATAAAAGAATATTGAATATAATCCTATAGTGGATCAATCCTCCACTAGAGGAGAAGTCCACTAATTGTTGTCGAGAGTAGTTGAAGTGTTCTGGTTGGATATAGTAGTAGAAGGATTCTCTTAGTTAGTGTTAGATATAAAGTCTTTCAGTTGTAACTATAAAACAAAAATAGTCTCCCATTTGGATTCAGATCATTACAATCACTTGTTTGATAGTGAAGAATCCATGATGGAAAACCAACATGGTTGGTAAGAATTCAGGGTAAAAATATTGTAAATAATTCTGGATGATCTCTATTTTACTAACACTTCACATTGATTGAGATTGAGAGATAATATTTAGGGGATCAAGAACCATAACATGTTTGAGAGGTTTAATTTAAATTAAAATGAATTTGTAAAAAGAAACCAATGATATATGGCTATCCACTCAGTGATAAATTCAGGTTGGAGCACTAAAAATTAATTTTTTTCTGATTTAAATTCTTCATTTTTTGTGATACATTATTTATTAACATCCCCAATTTTCTATAGTTCAGTTAATGTCTACCTATTTTTATTAATTTTATAAAAAAATTGTTTCTACTATATTGATATCCATATTCCATAAATACATTTGTCTGTAAATTTCAATTTTTTTCTCAATCTCACTAACATTAATTTTTGGACAATTAATCATATTCAGTTGTATTTCATTGTTCTTCATTAAATCACCACTACCAAAATATATTTCATTATTATATTTCTCCAACATTTTTCTTTATATTGTGAGTTTTTACATTATCTATAACTCTATATCTTATTTATTTAAAATATAGTAATTTTTTTATTTATTCCCTAGAGTAATTAGTATTTTATGGACCATTTAATATTATTAATATATACATGATGTTGGAATGAAAATAAAATTCATTACCTGATGATGAATTATCATTCTCTATTCCACAGATGAAATATATCTTTTATTATTGGGAAAAACAATATTAAGTTTCTTCCATTTTATTGTAAAATATCTTATCTTATTATTTTAATTCAGAATCATAAACCATATTGTTTTGAAAACATCCATCAAATTTTTTTATCATTACAATTCCTTATTGTAAGTGGATGTTTACCTATAATGTTTCCTTATTTATTCCCATATAGAGAAGATATATTGTCGGGTTTATGTCATCTAATGTTTCATCTACCTAGAAGTCATTTGACATTCTTGAAAGATCATTATCTCGGGGGATATGTTTGAAATAATATTAAAAATTCAATTCATTCAGAACCATTTAAATACTGATTGTAGATTTCTCATTTCATATTCCAAAAAAAATTTTTGATGCTCATAAAGTGTAAAATAATCCCAATATTAAAATTATGGTACCATAGAATAAAATATATCTAAAATATTTCCCATTATTTTTATAAAAATAATATAATCTTCTACCTTATCATGAAATAATTCACTCTATTTGTGATAGGTTTTTTTATTTTTCAATAATCATCAATACTTAGGTCAACATCCATCATAATGTCAAAAAATGTCTTTCATCATGATTGTATCATTGCTTCCATAATGTTATCATTGAATTCATGTCTACTTATCAATGTATCTGATATATTTTATACTATTGGAATCCTTATAATATTTTTTAATCATTTTTAGAGACATCAATATCTTATTTTTACCTCTGATATCATTATCCAGAAAAGATTTATCAGAATATCTCTTTAACAATTCATTAGTTAGAGGAATTCTAACTGTATATTGAATCTATAAATATTGGGCAAGAAAATAAAATATTTGATTAAATTATATTCTTCAAACTGTGATCTTCCCTTCCATAAAAAACATGAACACCTATATTATTCACAAAATAATAATTTATTATCCTCAATGTCGGATAATTCATTGGTGACCTGCGTTTGATATAATTTCATGTTCCCTAGGATAAATTATAGGATCACTCATAGGGGATGGGGTGATTTTGTTGTAATTTTTTCTACGATTTTTTTTAATGATTGTAAATAAACATTAATAAACCTATAAAAACATGCTTTTTTATTATATAAAAAGTATTAATCTAAAACATAGATATAATATGCAAAAAATATAATGATATATCAAAACATTATGTTTGAAAGGTTCAGTAAAATGGCATTATCCATTCAATATTGGACATTCCCATTTAAATGGACTTTTTAAAAAACAATAAATAAAATGATTAAAAAATATGTAAAAAATACTTACTCCAATTTAATAATCATCCCATAATAAATTTTCTCCTTTTAAAAAGTTAATTATACCCCCAATTGTAAAAATTATATCCACTAATGTTGCTACTCATTATATCCCCCAATCCGACAAGAATTCATAGAAACATGTTATAACATTACCAATAAGCTGATTCCTTATTCGATTTTTAAACACTTTTGGATGATAAAATCCATACAAGAAATAATTTTAGATTGCATTCACCTATGGAGAATTTAACCACCTAAGACTTACTATTCTATGTAAGTCGTTAATATTCTCAGTCTAATTTTTTTGACACATTTTATTAAACATAATTCATAATTGTTTTTATATTCATACACAATCTTTTATAATTTTTCCAAAAGCATATCCATTTGGTATAAAATTGGTAATTCTCTATATGATATAGATCATTATACCTTTGTTTTTAACACTATATGATGCCATATTCTAATGATTCACTGTCTAATGAATCACAATCTGGCACCCGTCCATCCATTTGAACTCTGATGGATATTACTATATCTTATATTCTCTTCCCATTTCTTTTCTATGTGATAAATTATTTCTTGGTATCAATCTTCATAATCCTAGAAGAAACATTAATTTTAAACATAATTATGTAAATATTCAGTACTTATACTATTACACATATAAACCGTACTTGTTATCATACTATACATGAATCCTTCTATAGGTATATATTTAATAAAATAGTTATGAAAGAATATATATTTTCATAGTTATCGAAAACTCAAATATCAAATATCCAACTCATTATCAATTCTCTTGATTTTTCTCAAAAATTATTGAACATTCATGATAATTATTTTAAATCACCAGATTCATTATCCTTCATTAATGTTTTATAACATGATTTTTAATGAATTTTTCATAAATCCACCTCTCATAAACATACCAAACTATCATGGTATACTTAAATATAATCATATTTATAGAAATTAAATTTTTTATCTTACCCCCCTTAGAAAACTTATTCTATATGTGTGTATTTATGTTCCTTAACTATGATATCATTTTCCAAAGAATCACCCATATTTTTCTCTATTTGATGGAACATTTTCTAATTACCTTTGTTAGGAAATCTTCATCTATAATAATCAAAATATATTTGTACATTGGATCTATGCATTACTATATTTCTAGACTTCTCAACTTGTAACATATTTCTAATGATATTTCTCTTGATGCAATCTATCAAAAAATAACATCATAACATCTCAAGATTAAACAACATATTATAAGTATAAAATAATAAAACATTGTATAATTTTTTTTTGGAAAAATTCATCCACCATTATTTGATAAAAATGGGTCATTCAATATGGATTAATATATTGTTTCAACTTATTAAAGTCTTATTTTTGAACTGATTGGCTCTATAGAGTAAGGTTCATTCAATATTGTACCCCTCATCAATCATTGTAAAATCCTTCATTTTGAAAAGATATTATGAGTAATATATTTCCATAAGACTCGATCAATTATTATATATCAAGTATAATTATCCATATAATATCCCCAAACCCAATCTCCGACATCTAGAGTACAAATTATATATTGTACCTTTATTTCATTTAAACTGAGGATGGTAACCAGATTTTCACCATAAGAAATGTTCAATATCAAATGGAAATATTAGATTACCTTCATTCTGAACGAGATTTTAGGTTTAAATTTTTAAAAAATGATAAAAAATTATTATATAAAGTATACCCATGAAATTTAATGAGAATATGAATTTAAGAAGGTTTAGTTGACAGAAATAGAGTGCATGATCGAATATTTTGATAACTAATACCCATAAATACATAAATCCTCAATCATGAACATATAATACATATTTAATAAATCAACGATTCACATGATTAAATCATAATGATACATGTGATACACATCTAGAACAAAGGAAAAATTATAAACCCATCAATGTAATAGATAAACCATATTGTTATTTCTGAACATCATTATAATAGAACCCTTAATGCATTCAAAACCATTTAGCCAATATCTAATATAAATATCTAGAGAACATAATCATCAACCAATGCATTTGAGTACTATATGGATGAAACAATAATATAAGATACAATGGGATCAATTGGTGTTATCAGGGCACATGAATCATGTATAATGTCTATTAACCCGAACATGTATAAGGTATATTGGGGTTCCATTTTATCTTAAACTCAAAAAAGCATTATAAAATTTATAACTCTATTTACCAAGGGGAATTAAATGGTTTCAATAACGTTCTGACCAAATAATGATTAAACTATGAATAAAAAATAGGTTCTGTACTAATTTCATGAAACAATATTACCCCATGAAAAATAATTGTGTTCAATTTCTATCCCCTAGAAAAAATCCCAACCCATTTAGAGAATGAATGATGATGGTATCCTTATAAAATATCCACAGTGGATCATATGTTAAAAAATTATTTTTTTACATTGATGAATGAAAACCTAACAAATTATTCTAAAAACTATTTTAATAAAAAATTTAAATTTAATTTTGAAAAAATATTATAAAAATAAATATTCAAAAAAATTTATTAAATCTTATTAATTAAAAACAATCATCGAAACAGATAAATTTAATACCAAGTAAATTAATTGACATGGCGGTAATAAAATAATTTCATATCATGAACACTGAATTTAATTATTCAATTAAAAAACATTTTAAAAGAAAATAAAAATTGACTCATTTGGAAAAATATAAAAAATTTCTTTTTGAAACTACATTTAAAGAAGATATAAGACTTTGTAAATTGGATTCAAGAAATATTTATTTAGAAAATAATACTTTTGAATGTATTTTAGAATACATGGGAATTTAAGTTAAATTTAAATGATATGAAAGATAATTTTTGATCACTATCACATAAAATCAACTTTCTTGGGGATTCTTAATCGTTAAAGGAAAAAATGGTAGTTAAATAATTGAACAATATTCATAACCAGAGTTGAAAAATAGATATGTTATTTAAGAAAATAATATCACACTATTTCCTCCAAAATATTCATGAACATAAACAATTCTTAATGAAAGGACATTATATCAAAAAGATAATAAGATGAATTTAAGTACATATTTTGGATACATTTATGAATAAATTTTTATTGTCTAATTCGATAATTAATGAGTTATTGATTTTTTTATTGGAATTATGAATTCATGACAAAATAATATATGAAAAATACCAAAAAAATATACACATTGTGTATCACATACAAGATGAGTATAATACATTCTCAATGTGCATGTAGAGCTAGAAAAAAACCTATAAATATTTTTAATGATGTGAAGACAATACAAAGTGTAAAAATACATTACATTGTGTAAACTATTTAGAAAATTTATCCTAGCTCAAGTGAATTTCATACATATCATGCTAATATTACATGATGTACATGTTTGAAGGCATTTCCCAGTAATATATAATAATTAATTATTCGGTAGGAAAGTGGATCTAAATTACATGTTAGGAAACCAACATACATGATGTGAAGATGTCAGGACCTGGTTAATTTTATCTTATACTAACAAACATGATATTCACACAATGTAAATATTAGGCCTGTTAATATTTGTTGTACCCTCCATTCTATAGGTCGTCATATGAATTGTATTTATATCTTTTTCATTATCCTTTTTCGATTCATCTAATCGTAAATTATATCCCATTCATTCCATTCATTGATCTACTAAATACAAGAGCATTTTTAATAAATTTTTGATGCATTCAATTGGTTTCAATCCCACGTTCAATTTCAAAGTTCTTTTTGTCACCACCTTCCTTTCTACATCGAATCACGTATAATTCATCATTCATTCCTTACTCGATGTTTTTATTTGTTGTTGAATAATTTGTTTTAGTTTTTATTTATTTTCATTCATTGTTTCATCCTGAAAATTCCATTTTGGATGGGATTTTTGTTGATTAAAATTTTTTTATATTGATTCTTCCTTGTTTAATCAGGGATAGTCTATTTTGTAACAATTTTATATTTATGAGTATAATTATTATTTATTACATTATTTTTATCATCACCTCCACAAATAGATAATTCACTTAGGATTATAGGTGGATATAGGGGGGGGGGTTTAAACCTATGAATTATTTAATGATCAAATCAAGGTAACCATAAGGCATGAAATGATGATTTGAAAATTTTCAATATCATTAATTATCATTATCCCATACCATAAAAGGTGAATATTGAATCACTATGACCGAGTTAGCGAATATAAGTCTATAACTATTAGCCATTAATTATTTTTACCCAGAATACAGGCTTTTTTCAATATAGTTTTAAATTACTCGGGACCAAGGAGAATTTTAGAGATTATGCTGGTCCAATTAACATGAAAAAGGTCCGTTGGTGTTATTTACATTACTAACCAGACTACCCAATAGGATATTCCCATCTTAAATTTTGGATTATCTATTTTTCAATACCCTTAAATTGAACGAAATCAATTATTTATTAAATATATTTACACATTACACATTATAGTATTAGTAAACACCAATCCTAAAGAGAGAATGTTAGGAATAATTCTAAGGGTTTATTTCAAATGGATGTTGACCTACCCATAGTAATATTGGGATAGACCTCCCACTACTAAATTACTACCCCGAGTTGTATTTTGGTTTCGGGATAATAAATCTTAAATTGGTCTCTGTCCATAAAAATAAAACTATACATGCAGGACATTCAATTTTTGTTTCCTTTTATGGTGAATACAATTTAACAGACACCAAGACATCCAGACCAATACATGGATTTCCTCACCACTCCACCATTCCTCATTTCCTTTTTTTTTATTTGTCTGTATTTCTATATATCTCTCTAAATAAATTCCTCTCAATTTTTCACTTTTTAATTAAACTAATGCATGAACTAAGGGACAATGACTCACTTCAAAATCATGTGTGTACAAGAATATCTTATATTTAATCATGGGAGTGGTAGAACCATCGTAGGCTGAAACTACTACAAAATTAATGGGGATTAACTATATTACATTAAAACATCATAAAAAACCTAATTATGTGATAATTGGGAATCATGGTGAGTGACCAGTTCATCAGGAGTGCATAGTTATAGACTATGGTTTACCATCTATTAGTGATTTTTTCACCAACATTATTCACCCATAAATCCAATACCACACATTTGAAATTAAACATTGAATAATTTAGAGGATCAAGAATATAAGTCAGTTTAGTGGGATTCAATAATAATAATGCCAGGAACACATCTCGATATTTCATGAGGTTTTCAACACCATTCTTAACCAAAGATTATCATCATATTCCATTCACATAATATTCTTCCCATTATGATTTCATTATAAACTTATGGAATGGAAAATATTGTAGATCCTGAGTTAATCAGGAATCATGATGAACTAGAAACAATGTTTCTAGACATGTTCTTCCCCAATATATTTTATTCAATTCTACAAAAAGAAATTATGTAATTCACTCAGGTAGATATAGAATCTTAAAGAGATGATTCCAACTAATTCAAAGAGCTAACCAGAAATAAATCCCACATAAAGGATTAGATGTGTGGAGTTAGCATAAAAATTTTATCATAGACATCAGCCTTCCAGCCAATTTTTCTAGATTCTACTACTGATGGAAGAAACATATTCTAGACACTAAATGTTTGGTTGCCAATTTCAAATTAAGTCTCTCACGATAAAAATATTTGGAAATTTTTTTGAGGACCACCTCATTATGGAATTTTTCTCATTTAGAGACAACCCATTTTGGTACTCATGTCAAGGATCTTACCATGAAGCTGGAATAATTTAAATTTCTACACCACCACCACCCGCTCAAGATTCTGTTATAGAAATATAGTATTGTGAGATCTGAAGAGGAACTCATTTGAACCAATACTACACGGCATGGATGGAAGTGAATCAAAATCATGATTTTAATTATCTAAACTAAAATAAATAAGTCTAATAATACCAGAATCCAAAATTAAATAAACTAAATATAAAGTAAAAATAGAGGTGAGCTCATCTGCTTCAACAGAATCAAGGTTACTTCAAGAATATAAGTTGATTGGTATGCCCAAGAAATCACTGACCACCTGGGTAACACCATATGTTTCGTCTTTTTTACCCAATATATTATCCAAAAATTGTTCCCTATAGCTCAACAATACCCACCATCATGATAGTAGTAGTAGCAGTAATACCCAACAATAACACCACCTAAAGACCCATCTCTCCAAAAAAAATATACAAAAACCGCTCACATAAGCCATGTAGAACGAATACCAATTTACTAAATCCCAAGAGACGGAGATGAAAAATAACAAGGCTATATTAGACACCCTAGAGAATCAAATAGGAAAAATTTTAAGCACCTTATATGATTAATTACTGGGTACTCAACATAGTAATTCCAAATATTAACAGAGAGAGGTGGCACATATTATAATGGTTAAAAGTGAAAATGTAATTAATTATTTTCTATCATGTAAAAATAACAAAAAGTAATTGAGATAAAAAAATAATACTTTTTAGATGAATAAAAATAATATTATAAAACCATATAAGGATTCCATTGATGATGTATATCTTGAAAATGATTCTCACTAAGTGCAAGCATTAGTAAACAAGCCCCCTCTCCCTTTTCCTAAATGAATGAAATAAGGAACAGTGGATGGTCAATTTAAAATCATTATGTATTTTGTTATACAATTACATGTGAATTTTTTTCTTTAGAGGAAATTGATAATGGACCAGTTTATCAATGATTCTTTAAGTAAATACTCTATAGTAAAATTAAAACATATGAATCAGGAATCATCTAAATGAATGAATAATTACCCAAATTTTTCCAACAATAATTTCATCGGAAGGTGAGATGCACTAGATTTTTTTAATTCCATTCACTACTGGGATTTTTTGTTTTAAATTTTCATTGTGTGATATTGGTCCAAGAATAAATCTTGTTCCCATGAGTTCCTAAAATAACATGTGGATTTTATAATGAAAACTAAAAATGTTGGATCACAAATTCATAGACCGATTAGTCAAGCATCAATAATGATTTCTCGAGGGAGATGTAGTTATTCGTGAGTAATTAATTTTTCCTCCTTATTTTAATATTCTATATATGGGCTGGGAGAGTGAAATCCCCCCTCCATATTAGAAGATCATATATTCAACTCGAATGTAGATAATATACTGTAACCTTAGGAGATAAATTATCTGTGTTGATGAGGAGGAAATTTTGTTTAATATTGATATGTTTACCATTAAAAGATACGTGTCAAAATATTTTCAAAACATATCTCATGATAAGGAAAAAATGATCATTTAGAAATTAAAGGTTACAATAAGTAAACGCCAACTATTTGAAAGGGAATATGTTCTAAAACTGATTTAAATTACATTTTACTATTGGAAATACATCCCATAACACCTTTTTTATCTCTATTTTCAAGAACCATTATACATAGGAATAAATTTTAAACTAATTTCTTCTAATTTTGAAAATTTCCATCTTGTGACAATAAGTAAATTACTAACTGGATGGAAACTGATGGTAGAATTTACTATGTTATGAGGGGGTAGATTAAAAATTAATAAATTTTATTGGGATTATAGGAGTTAGTATATAGGGCCATGTGTAATAAATAAAAAAAGGAAACAATACACATAATGTAAGAGGTGCACGACAAGGAAAAGACCTGAGTGTGACAATTTAACAAACACATGATATAAATAAAGTGTATCAAACATATTGAATGAAAATTTAAAATAAAATTATTATGAAACCATGATAATATGATTCATGATGAACCCTCCCCTCACCCCCTCATTATACACCTATAGCATGTGAACACTCCCTTACCCATCTAGGAACCATAACCTAAACAAAAATCATCCTCACCAATATTCACTCCATACTCAAACCTAACCCTCCATCCAAGATTTTTAATAATATCTATACCTCTAATTGATATTTCCTCAAAACAAATACCATGGAACCCACCTATTTACCAAGAACATGTGTGACAGGACACCCATCCACCATCCAAGAAGCTGTGGAATGCACCGCATCTACCCCTCACAGATCCATCTTCCTCATATTGTTTTCCTCAACAACATTTGTATACTCATATGGTATCTCCTAGTATTCCTTTTATTGATAAGAAAGTTATAACCCTTCTATCCTTCACCCTTTCATACATTTTTTTAAACCATCACACCAGGTTCAGTTGGTCCATCTCCACACCATTCCAATGCGGATGAACAAAATTTTGGATCTCGATGTCCTAAAAAAGATCCACATCCACCATGAAGTCCTTAACCTAATGGAAATCAAACTAGGGAACCATATCATACAATTTTAATGGTGGACATGCATTGAGATATTCCTAAAGTGCCTTTCCACATTCATTATGGGAATCAACTACATTCACTAATGACTTATAAGATGGCCAAGGGAGATCACCCTGAGTGTATAATCTATTGGAATTATCTTATATTCAACTGATTTCAGTACCTACATCATATTTCATACTTTTAATGTTGATCCTTGAATGGTTCGGTCTGTATGACTCTGGTCCATTATCAATAGAGACTGCTAGACATTGTACGACACCCGTGCCATTAAGGTCATAACAATCCAATGTGAATATTTCTGGATCCTACATAGTGCACTCAACAAAGCAACGATAGCTTATGGAGATTCACATGGTGGGGTAATCTAAATCGATGTACTTATTATTACATCATCCATGCGTGGCTTTGCCTACATCCTGGCTAGAAATTTTTTGAGTTCTGTATGATTTTTGAAAAATAGACATGTGGGACTATATATGGTGGATCAGTTATAACCATTTCATGAGGCATCTTGACTCCTTTGAGGAATGTAATACCCATAATAATTTTGGACCGATGGAAAAAATCACTCTTTTTCTTCTCCATAAGATGGGGCTTCTCAAAAAATTTAGTCACATATAATTATCAATTGCTACATACATGGAGGATGCTAGTAAGGAACCCAATCATCACGATGTTGATCCTCCAGCCACCCCATCCTCCACCATCATTCTCTATGTAACACCATTTCCTACAATTCCACCTCTTCCAGTCCCCTACCAAAAGTTCTAACTACCACATTCCCCACCAGTATACATTCTATATCCCCCACTACATTCCCACTCCATCAATAACGACATAATTGTCGACATATGTATAATACATGCACCATTAAATAATGGGGAATTTGTGTTAATTCATCAGTGGAAACAATATTCCATCAATAAATCTATCTCTATTGAATACCACAAAACTTCTAATAACCAACATAGTCGTCCACCACGAATTGTTGTTAGTTCCTTTTTACTTATAAATTCCCACACTAGCTCCTAACCAGTATGACCTATCATATTACATAATAAACCCAACATCCTAAGATGATTTTATGGAAGAGTCATTTGGTCTGAGAATGGTCCAAACCCCTCCACCATAAACTATTATACTATTCGTTGACCATTATTCAATATCAATGAACATGATAAGGATTAGTACCTCACCTCCACTATCCAATGAGATAGCTACCTCCATTATGATTCTAATTGTTGTGGATAACCCTATGACCCCTCACTATATCGCTGATATCAATAAGGAAGGATATATTTGGAAACCCTACCTTAAGGGGAGGATTCATGATGATAATCATGAGAATTTTGATTATTCATAAAATATCTTGAGGAAATGTCCCAACCAGGGATCCTCATACCAATGCCCAAAATGAGTTGTTTTCATGAACAAAAGAGTTTCCCCATGTATTCTAGACACTTCAGACTAGTATTGAGGCTCTAATATATTTCATGGGGATACTGTAACCTCATAATCGAAGTATAAAAATAAAAGAAATAAATAAAATATAAAAAAATGAAAAAAAACCTGAAAAATTATATGATAACAAAATTAAAATTATTATTACATAATAAATAAAAAAATGAAAAATATCAAAACTAAATAAGTATATTTTTCATGCCATATATGATTCAATTTTAAATATGAATAACCCAAAATAAAGACACAATGAAAACACCCATGTGAGTCCCAACAACACGTATGATTCCCTCATCCATTTTACATCCTAACTCAACCATCTATCATAGGTCTCTTTCCCTTGTCATGTTCAGAAAACATGATGTCTTTTTGGGTACTGATCAAGAATCCCATGTAGGATGTGAATAAAACTCAGTATTCCATGACCAAAAATTTCTAAAACAATATCAATTATATAACAGTTTATGAAACTCTATAAAGAATAATGTACAACACAAAAGGTAAACCGTTTTAAAAATTAAATATTAATTAAATTAAAAAATATATTCTCAGGTTTACATTGACACATGAACAATGAATACATTATTTGTCCTATGAGGAAGTCTGAACCATCCCCCATGGTATTTCACATTTTAATTACATCATTAATTTCATTCATAAAATCATTTAAAATTAATAAATAATAAATGGGGACCTAGACTGTCAGTCTGGAACCCCATTGTAATTTGGAACAACATCCCCTATCCCACAACTCAGTGATAAAATATATATATTCATAATTTTTTAGGTTCCTAGAGCAGTATTAGTGTAGAACCCCATGGGTATTTTGTGATGTATTCTCTGTACCAAAACAGATTTCAATCACACTATCGCACAAAATTTATGGCTATCAATTACAAAATTTATTTATCAACTGTATTCACATTTTCCAATATATCAATAAAGAAAAAATAAAAATTCATCATTTTAATCATATCATCCCAAACCATGGGTTTCCACCAATGTCATAGTCCCTTATTTTAATAAATTTTTCAATCACATTATTCAATGATTACCTAACAAAATTTCATCAAATTTATTTTTCCCTTTGTCTTCCCATTTCATTATTACATTAAAATTCAATTAATAAATTCAATTTATTATATAAATTAAAATTGTGGAAATTATAATTGTACAATTACATAAACACAAAATGATCATAGTCTATGGTAATTGTTATATACACCACATACTATAACATTGACGACAGTCACTCTCCAAATTGGAAATCACCAAATTGAAACTGAATGATCAATTCAATAATGGTGGAACCAAATTAGAACCATTTCCTAGATCATGATAACGATGATTAATATTTATCAAAACTCTTATGTAAACCCATAAAAATGGAGGATACAACATTCATATTTATATGGTAAGACAAATATGAGATAGTGAAATCTAAATTAGATGATATTACATACCATGAGAGGTGCATATCTATCAATCAGATAATTGATTCCTTAGTAATGGAGTTCAAGGAACCTTGGAATCCAACCATGTGCTCCCATGCTTGAATTAAAAAATTATTTATCTATTCCTAGATGAATCAGGGTTAGTAATGTGGGTTTGGTAATTTTTAGATAATTTTTATGGGAAATTAATCCCATCTTCATGGTATCTGGGGATATGTGTACCATTTTCGAAACCATTCACCCGAACATTATGACTAATCCTAATGTTTCATAGTTTGTATAAAGTGGGAACATGGTTTAATATATATTGTACCAACCATGATATTCACATGTGTTTGGGATGGTATGGTTTTCTGGGAGTAGGTACGTAGTTGGGGAAATCTGTGGCCCAATAGTGAATTAGAAATATTTGGACCAAAATTTCCAAAATTTACTCAAATCAACATAAAGTAAAATAAAAAAAATCTATATCCTACTCAGGGTAAATGTGTACACAGAAAAAATATCTAGACATATATATGAATGGTTTGGATCTTATAATCTCTCCACCTTATAACATTTCATCCCCAAGTTACACTATGAACCATCTCTATGATAATGGGGTACAAACTACGACTCATTGAGTAAAATATATGCTTATCTCTCCCATGATTCCCCCAAAAAATGGCCATGATTCCAAAAAACATTAACTATTGGAAAAACCATTACGTGAAAAATAATTTTATCACGATCTACACCTCAAAAAAATTTATCCTAAAAGGATGAATTGGTATAAAAATATACATCTAACACATTGATCAAATGATAAGGGTTGGAGTGATTCCACAGAAACTATGACACATGAAAAACATTTTTCATAGAACTATATCATTATGGAAGATCCACTTGGTATTCCACTTTCCTAAATCTCTCAACAATATAAAAAGTTATGAAAAAATATGGCACGGTTATACTTGTCTCTGTACCATATAATGACCAAATATAGGTGACCCATGGGGGAACAAATGATAACCCTATGAAAAATATAAGGGCCATAAATTTCAATTATGATGAGACTTTCGTCAACTACGATTAATGTTCATATTTTTACAAATTAGATACACATTATATGATGTATCATGCATGAGTCCTATTCCTAACTTCTCTGAATCACCTTCCTCCATTCAATATATTTTTGATCTTCAAGGACTAACATAAAGAGCCTCACATGTTTTTATCTGAAAAGACTCATGACAAATGTTTTTATAGGAGAAGTGAATTATTTCAAGTTGATTATCCTAAGATTCAACAATTTCTTGGATACATGCTCATATCATATTATTAGTTACTAGAATTGAATGTTTATAATTGTCATTTTTGTGGGGGGTGTCGTACTAAGAAATTCCAATATACTGAGAACATTCAATAACCCTACTAGAAGAATAATGTGAATCATGAGTAATGGTTTAAAACTATACTCCATAGAACCCCATGCTGATAGAATATATCTCGAACATACATGTCTCCAAAATGGTCCAATAAGAAAGTTTTATATAAATTAATGAAATGTGTTAATTTTTTCAGTTAGTCTACATCCTCTAATATAACATTAATCTCTTGAGGCATCCCCAGGATACCCTCCACTAAATCCATTGTAACTCTATCGCACTTAAATTATAGAATTGGTAACTATTTTAGTAAACCACTAAGTCATTGTTTCTCAAAATTATCCTGTTAAAAATTTTGGCATCATAACACGAACCCTTCATTGACTTTTTTCATGGATGGGATTCAATTATGTCAATGTATTTCGTGGTAAATGTTTCTTAAAATCAGATTCACCACCCGCATAAAGGCTTGAAATTCATGAACTATATACTCTCACATACATGTAGTAAAAATAACATGGTCCCATATAAAGATGATATCAGCCTCATCCATGGTCCAATCTGATGGTGACTCCTAACCATCAAGGATTTCCCTCGTCGTAAAACACTCAGGATTGTCATAATGTCTCTCTATGAGCCAGTTCTAAATTATGGACTCCAATATTACTGAAATGATGGTCATATTATATTTTCCCTCTCAAATAAAAATATGTATTGAAGTGAGTAAAATCTTCACCATCCATTCAAAACTAGACTGGTGAACTATCTGAGTATACGTTTTCTTGATCGATGATTCAAAAACAACATTTCATTTCTCAAATGTGTATTTTGGTTCAAGGATAAAAGGCTACATATACTCACCCAACCTTAATGTTTGGATATTTGAATCTCATTATAAAATGATATACATCAAACACATGATATTACATTAAAATGTTATTTTTCTCCCAAAATATAATTGCACTCACACATAAATAGATAAGGAACACTTGGTAACTTGAGGTCACGTGTAGGAAAATTTTATACATGTGGACTCAACATTCATTGCCCATATGCTACATCACAATCACCATGTATTTAAAATTCCCCATGTATTATTTCGGATGCATAAAAACACCATACTCTACTCACTCGGATCGAGTAGGATAAAAATTGTTGTAGTCGTGAAATGATTCATTAACTCGTATAAGGAACTATCATTTTATATAAAACATTCTATCACAACTCCCTTTGTGTTCATGACTGAATGTGTTGATTCCAAGAGGGCAAATTCCAATATGATCCTCCAATAATGACCCTATATTCCTTGACAGCCTCATATATATAAAACATTCATGGGGTTCCCCCATAAACCCATAGCCGTACCCTTATCTATTTCCACTAAAAATGCTCTATATAAGATGACATGACCCATGAAATGTACCAATTTTACCAAGAAAGGATAGTGATATTTCATGGATTATTAAGGATTCTTACCCAGGGTAATAAAGATGATTCTATGTTGATTGGAATTATATTCATTTTTAATGAATAAAAACAAGACATTATCTACAAAACAACCAAAAATGGATCTATGTAGCAGTGCGTGATTCAGTTCAACAGCCTGAACGACATGATGATGAATTCATGAAGGCCATACATGATTCTATGATTTTTCCTAAGAATTTGAGAAAGATGAAATATCAACTAATGATACCCATATCACAATTATATTTTGGGAAATACCAAATTTGTCTTAAACTAATCATTGAAATATTATATATTTGTAAGAGGATATTGGTACGTCAATGTCACCCAGTTCAACATATTGTAGTCAATTCAGAAATGAAATATCATGTCATCATTCTTTCAAAAAACACCTGGAAACCCCAAGGTGACATACCGATATGGGTAAATCCCTTATCCATCAACACATACAGATGACTTATTAGATCTTAATTCTTTTTTTGTTCCATTCTATAAGGTGTAATTGAAATAATCTCATCTCTATGAATGAGATCAATGATAAACACCACATACCTCTTCGGTGGAAGCCCTGGGATGTCCATCAAAAAAACAACCGTAAATGGATTCATTATGGGTGCAAGGACATCCTAAATTACACCCATATAATCCATTAATTAACTTTAAACCTTGGAAGTGATCTCCCTATGTTTTTGATGAACTCGATCTTCATGACCCGCCTGGATATCTCACACTATATGTTAATCATAATTGACACCCATAGGATACAAAAAAGTAACTATCATGTTTTAACTATTGATGTGGGATCGGTATGATACTAAACATTCCATACTCGAAATCAATACAAATCATGAAATATCATGTATTTAATTTTCCAAAATAAAGTGATACTCCCTATTCTCGAGAGAGCACCCCTTTCATAAGCATATTTAGCATGACCATATTCCCAATATTGTATTCGTAATTATTACACAATAAAAAACCACACCATGAGAATCAAAATATTCATAAATTATGTATATATAAATACATTAGAGTTTCATGTATCTAATATGTCACTAACAAGCATAGAAGATACAAGAATATTAATTATAACGGTCGATGATCTAGCCTCATTGTCCACAACTGATGGCTGAACAGAATGAAACTATCATGACCCTCTTCCATGTTTTGTAGGATTATTTCCTTGATCTTCACCACTCTAATAGTACACAAACTATTTACGATAAGTACCATGTCCACTACCTCGACATTCATGGTCAATAAGACTTTAGTTTCTGGATAAATATGGGGTACAATATGACATTATACAACTCTAATCCATCATTTTAGACCATCACGACCCCTAAGGTGTGGTTTTCTATAATACATCGTCATGTGTCCCATCCTAATCTAATCTTGACACTCTGATGGTGTCCATCGACACCATCTATGAATATATTATAGCCTACCACTATGTTGGTAGTATATATAGTAAATACACTATGTAAGCCTCATTCTGGTTCCCCTCAAATATAGGAGCCTTATTCACTACTTTTGAGAAATTTTTTAGCAGAATGATATTAAACTGGGACATAATATCACATTTAATCAATATTTAGATTGATTCTATGTGGATGCATCATCACGTACCAACTATTTAATAAAGTGGTTAAATCCACAAAGTTCCATGTATTATACATCATGGACATACTTTTATTGTTCACCCTTGAAAACTCATATTCCCTGTCCTTCCTAAGCATCTCATGGTAAAAGTGTTCCAGGAATTTCTCTTAAATGTTCTTCCACTCCCAATTCACAAACATTACATCATGATTCTAGATTTACCACCCATGTTTTTCTTGACCATGTAGCGTGAAATGATCCATTTGGACACTTTTATCCATAGGAGTCTACAACTTTTCACGAATTGTTTAGATATTCTAAATCCTGAATGATGATGCCTCAAGTACACCATATCTATTAATGGTACAAGGGTGCTGTAATTGGAACTCCCATGACATTTAATACATAATATTCACATAAATCATATTTATATTTACATAAACGGCATAATGTGAGCAATTATATCATTGAACCACTCTCCCTGACATTCACCCAACACAATTTAGGCCTGAGGTTTCACTAATGGATGATCATCTCAAACCATCTCCTCATATCATTCTATCAAAAAATATCATAATTAATGGACTAATATATAATTCCCAACACATTTTTTAGTCCATATAAAAAATAATTATCATATATATATATAATAGGGATCCAAAAAACCCATAACATGTTATCATGCATAACCTTCCACATGGTTACAACCACGAAAATATCACTACGCTCAACCATCCCTCTTCAAGTTCATGGCTACCAATGTGTAAAAGCTCTTAAAAATAATAGATTACAAATGAATAGAAATTTATCCATTTATAATTATCACATTTTTTATCATTTACAATATCTCGGTTTCATATTAAGCCAAAATATCAATTAAATTACAAAAGAAATAAATGAATTATCAATTAAAGAATTCACCCCAAACAATTAGTTTCCATGTGTTCCAATGATGAATCCTATCATAGAAAAATCTAATTTCCACGATTTATTCATGTATTCCTCACTCCAGTTCCATACTATAAAACATATAAATCATTATAAATTCATTGAATCTATATCATTACACAAAATATGCATATCCCATGGTGAAATAACATTAAAATGTAACAACATAGATAATTAACAATAATTCCTCCATGAGTACTTGGTCTTACACCCATATATGGATTAACTACACCCATCCATAAGCTCATGAACTTGACCTGACTCATTTCGGTCTCCAATATACCTCAAATAGTATGTCAAGGGAAATGAAAAAGAAACATATTTGAAACATCTTTTTAACGACCCAACCCAGGTGCCATGTACCAATTCCCCATACTGGTTTAATACATGACATCATGCATGACTCTTCGTACGCCCGAGGTTGAATAATAGAATCATGATTATAATATATTACATGGTTATATTATATTATCATTCTCAAAGAAAATTGAAATATAAATAAATAAATATTGGTCAAATGTAAATAATAGACAACTAGAATAATTTCATAACCAAATATAGAGCAGTATGAAATGATTAACCAAAATAAGAAAATAATTAAACTAATAATGTAGAAATGTAATTCCATATACTTGTAATGTTTCAAATATAAATAACAAAATTATTCTCACCATAACAACTCCCATGAAGGTCCAGACAGCATTTCTAGTTCCCTCATCCATTATCCATTACTTTTCAACTAGCTATATTAGGGCATTTTATGGTTTAATGTCTTTCATATTGGAGGTATACTGGGGTACATATCAGGAATCCTATTTAAAGTGGGAGTATAAATACAAAGGCCAACACAAATAGCATTTAAAACAATATAGTATATACAATAGTTTATGTATTTTTATAAAATAATAACCTATAATATGTATTGTAAACATGTTTTGCATTTTCATATTCATTAAATAACCACATAAATACTCATGTTCCCGCTGAAACCGTAAACATAAATAGATTATTTTCCCCATGCAAGAGTCCTAATTTCCCTAAATGGGGTATATTATTTTAATTACATAAAAGATTTTAGTTTATCAAATGATGTGAAATTCACATTCAATCCGTGGGGGAATATATCTTTAGTCTTGTAACCCATGGTTATTTTGAGTATCTTTACTTGTCCACCCAATCAATGACCACACATATATATATATAAATATATTAGGGACAAAAAGTTGTATTTTATAACCCAGTGAGTATTTGGAGTATCATTCAATGTCCCCCAAGTAATTTTAATCATTTTGAACACCCCATGGGTGGATATAAATTTCCCAATTTATTTATCAACCATATTAACAATTCTATATATATCATTCATGTAAAATCCTATTTGACCACAATAATCATATCGGTACACCGTATGTGTTTCCACAGATTTTGTTAACCCTGTAAGTGGTCAATTTCATTATCCCATTATTTAGATATTCCCCAATAAAATTAAAAAAAAAATTATTTTCCCCCTACCTTACCACATCCTTATCTGAGAATTAAATTAATAAATTCAATTTATAATAAAATTATCGAACCTAGAAGATTGAATTAATCAATTTCATACACAAAAAATAATTCATTACTATGCCTATTTATAAATAGAACACCGCCAAAAAAAATTTTAGTGGATGCTCAACAAATAGAAAATCTAGAAACTAAAATGGAACGATCAATTGTACGTTGCGGAAGAGACTTAGTCACAAATCATAAGTCAATATCGTGTGAATTAATATCTATTTATACCAGTATATAAACCCTCTACAATATATGATAAAATATTCCTATTCATCGGAAAATAAGTATGATGGATAGTGAAATATAAACAAAAATAAGATACATACCATGCGATGTGCAGATCCATCAAATAGATCATGATTTTTATTTAATTGAGTTTTAGGATCCTTGGTATCTTTTTGATAGATGCCAAATTTTAAGGATAACTGAGATAGATGATCCAGGATAAATTGGAGTTCATAACATGAGATTTAGATTTTTAAAATAAATTTTCATGGAAATTAAAGCCTCATTCATGGTTTCTAGTGCGAGGTTGTATGGTTTTTCGAATCATGAACATAATTCTAGGGGTGCATGGTTACTAAAAAGAGAGAGCATTGTTCATAAAAATATGAATGAACTATGAAATTCTCCTATGTTTGGGAATACATAGTTTGATGAGGGGAGGAATATGGTTTGGAAAAACCATACACCAACAATACAATTCCCCTTCTTTCCAAAATTCCCGAATTTCACCCAAGAAAATGTAAAAACCAAACTAATATATAACCACATAAGGGTAAAATATAACATAAAACAATCCCAACATATCTCCCAAAATGTTTTGTGATCACGCACAAATCCCCTCCCTATTTTTTTTTTCAGTATGGGTGGCATGTTTGTGTACTTACATTATATCATTCCAAATAATGTGTGATTCCTCTTTATATATATATCTGATGCATTGTTTTCATAAATATTGGTTGGATTATTTTTCATTTCATTAATGTTCTATATTATCCATGTTGAGGAATTATGTCTCTTCCATGGTCATTGACTTACTTGTTCTACCACCGTCGCCCCTAGTACATTTGATGACTATGAATCTAGTTAATAAATAAGAAAAACATGAGGATATTTCACATGATATCCTATCATAGTTGATATCCCCACCTTGAAATTACATTCCATTTTTATCACAAGATATTCATGAATAATAGCTCACGAGTTTGTTAATCACACCAAGTGACTCCATGATCTTAATGAAAAATCCATATGTTCTTAGAGGAGGTGGAGGACTTTTGAGAAGATGAATGATGCATCATGATCATTTGGTTTATTCATCTCGAAGAAGATGTAATTGTTAGATCATTATGTGATGCAGAACCCATTTGATCCATTTTCATTATATTTTTATTCTACATTGGATCATTGTTTTATTTTAATCGGAATATTAGGTCACATTTAACTACATGGTACCCACATATCTAAATATATATAAGCTTTTATCATTTATATTGACTAATTTCACCTAGACATTTCACTTCTTAAATCCTATAAAAATATATAGAGAAATGTATTATTTATTATAAGAGATTTCTTTCTAAAGAATTATGCAGGTAGCCCAATTTTATGTCGCCATTCACCAAGTTACCAAAAGGGTTGACACTCATATTAGGATCTCTCAATTCTATAAATTCAATTTCAAAATTTCCATTTATTTTTAGGTACTTTATGTCTGTGATATGTCGCACATTATACATTCTTGGATAGTATGGAAACTGTCTTTTTTTCTATTTTGGGAGTCATTTTTTAGGTTTACTAATGATAAACAAGTATTATTGTTGGTTTTAATATTTATTAGACACATTTTTCCTCAAATTAATACTTTAATCCAGAAAAATATTTTCACCCATTTAAATTAAAGTAAAATTTAGGCTATAAATTTTTGAAATCAATGTTTTTCTCATGTTTTTATTTTCAGAATGATTGATATGTTTTTTAATTTTATTCAAATTCAATATTTTATCAATTATGATTCATTTAATTTTTAACAAATTTTAATCCCTATAAAATTTCTATTTTTATTTTATTATACTCCAATTTCTAATAGGATTCTGAACCCATTATCTCATATTCATTTCAAATCATATTACATGGTAGTCCCCTTTGTCTGGTAAATATTTCAACACATTCATTGAGATCTTATTAACGATATGGATGAATAAATAAAATTAATATACAATTTAGAAATTCAATTTTGAGCTCAATTAAGTTCTAGTTTTGACGATTCATATTTCCTTTGGTAGCATGTAGTGGTCAAGAAACCCCATTTTTTGATAAAACCATTTAAATTAAATTTTCCTTTATTTCCCAAATTTTTGGATTTATTAATTATTAAATTTAAATATGTGAAGGTGAATCATAAGCGTAGGGACCAAATATGTTGTTATTTAGGAGATAAACTATAAAATTATTACCATATTGATATGATTTGATCAATTATTACATTTTTTAAATTTTACACATACCTTGTACCTTTAAAAAATATGATAAAACGATAGAATAGTATTTTTGGTTTTGTATTAGGAAGGTCAAATTAATCATTTCTAGAATGACAATTCCCCTACTGAAATTGTTTTGGTTAGCGGATGAATGTGAGTAATTGTATGAACACGATTTTATAAATATTAAATTAATGAGAAATAAAAAGATTGGAACATGGTACATTTTTTATGCATACATGGGTAACTTATGGATCTACTTTGGCTGATTAGAGTATGTAAATATTCTCATAATGGAGGAGCCACTTAATTTCATTATTTATGTTTATTATGCATTATATATTATAAATTA
Source organism: Viscum album (assembly GCA_963277665.1). Classification (NCBI taxonomy): domain Eukaryota; kingdom Viridiplantae; phylum Streptophyta; class Magnoliopsida; order Santalales; family Viscaceae; genus Viscum; species Viscum album. The sequence continues at coordinate 1,849,004,303 of OY728152.1, forward strand.
CACTCGTTTTATTATGATTTTAAATTTCATCCCACCTCCCCATAAACATTGATTAATTTGAATCATTTTTCATGAATGCCTCATGTGTAATTTTTAATTATTCTTTATGATGTTGATATGATATATCTTGTTCAATAAATTTTATTCTAACAAGTATTCTATAAAGACATGGATGTTTTGGGGAAATGTTTTTCCTAAGTACATGGGAATATTACGAGTTCACGAAAAATGACGGCAGGTGATTCCGTGGCCCGATGTTCCCAGAATAAATTTCTGAAGTTTTGTTCAGGTTTGTTCAGTAATCCCACAGGTGAGTTTTTAAAACATTTGAACAGGTTCTTGGAATTGAAATCTGAGGGCACCGTTTGACTCATAGCACCGGTATTCTATTAAGAAGGATTTCACCTCGATGGAAGATGCTCAGGAATGAATGTTAGTTTTTGGGTTTTACATAGGAATAATAAAATAAATTAAGTGCTTGTCTTAATTTTTATTTAGTTGTTTAAAAACATCAGGAAGAGGGTGTAGGAGGGGGCCACCACACCATAACAATCCATGATAGGTTATGGTGGTGGGGACCACCCGAGGTCTAAACATCACTTCTTCATTTATTTGTTGGGGACCACCAGAGGTTATAACCTCTTGGAACCCCATTATATTGCGAGAAACCCACTAGAACTCCCCAATTATGGTTCCAACCCTCTCAATTACTTAAATGAACACATTCAATTAATTAATTTAATCCTTTTGAATTCTATGCCAACAATTTAATAATATATCTTAATATATTGTTTTGTTGGGAATTTGCCTTTTTGGTGGAGCATGGGAGGAGAAGAACTCTACAGCGAAGAAAATCTTCTTCCGCCAACAAAGAATGATCTTCAACCGGGGAAAATGGGGAAGCACCGCCCTTGAAGAACGCCGACGATTTCGTCCTCGACTTCATCATTTTCTTTCCCAATGTCAACGAATCAATGTCCCCCTTTCCGTTACATCGTCAAAGAACAATGTACCCGAGGTTGGGGTTCAAGCTCACTAATTTTTGCATGTTGTTTGACTTCCATCATGGTTTAGAATTCAAATCCGCTTGATATCACCATAACACGGATGGCGTGGGCCGAACAAACATGGCCCAACCCCTTCGAATTCATTGTGGATTTTGTTGCTCAATGCGGAATGAGTCTGGGATGACCATTACTCATCAACAATGGTTTTGGATCGAAGGAGACGACCCGAGGAATGCACGACTTCTTTGGGAATGAGAATCGGGCCATAGGAACTTGTCTAGTGACCTGCGTATAACTCGCCGATTGATGGAGCAACAAACATCACCGTTGGTGGCGGCGGTGCAACCGCACCGCCAGAGGAGTGACCCCTAACCGATTTATTTTGGTGGTGCAGCGGTGGCCGGCACAAGGCCAAACTCGTTAGAAGCCAACAGCTTGAGCTGCCGGGACGCTTGAGAAGTCACGACGCAACCTGGGCCACACTGTGGACTGAAGGAGGGCCATGTCAGTGAAGTAGTGGCCGACTCGAGCCCGGCCATGATGAAGACTGGATGCCTGAACCGCCGGGTCCCTGGAGGGGGTGCGGCGTAACTGGTACCGAGCACAAGTAGGCAGCTGGCCACTCAGGTAGTCGGGTCCTGCATGACACAACGGCACCAGGCTGGCACTAGTTCCACCTTCCTGAACGACTAATCCATTCGGAAACCAGGGGGTGTAACCTCCACCCTGGACGTGGCTAGGGTAGACGCACATGGTCCATCGGGCTGCCCTCGTGGACCGGGATGCCCCGATTGGTCGGGTCAGGCCGGGTCGGTCCGACTCAGAGGGACAGGACCCGGACCCGTTTTAGCATGTTTTTACCTTTTCACCCATAACATGTGCTACGACTACCTGATTGATGAACTGTCTATGGTGAAGGAAATCATGGAGCAAGACTATTATTTTGGAATATTCCACATGAGTTTTGGATGGAGTTGAAGTACGTTCGGGTTGGATTGATCCTAAATCCAACCAGGTTCTCAGAATGGAAAAGCCAATAACTATCAGACCAGGTATCCAATTGATGCACAATATTTAGTTTTGTGTTTCTTTTAACGAGATAGAACATTGGGATACATCAACATGGGATGAAGTGGTAGTTGATGTATCAAATCACGGCTAGAGGAGCATAACCTCCTTGAATCAAGCGTGATTTGTGGAAACCCTATGGCTGGAAATGCATTGACGACTGTTCCTAGATCATGTGTTGGTCTGACAGTTTTGACTTCTATTACTGGATCATGTGTAGGTTCGACAGAATATATGGTCTTAGATCATGTGTAGGTCTGATAACTCTGATGAAGTTCCTGGATCATGTTTTGGTCAGACAGTTCTAACTTATGTTCCTGGATCATGTGTTGGTCTGACAGAATAGCTAGTCCGGGATCATGTGTTGGTATGAGATATCTAATGATTCAGTGGCTATATCTGATCATCTATATCTCTCTACATATGTTGAATACCTATGTGATCTGATTCAACAACTGTTGTGTTTCCTCGTGAATGAGATGGATTACATTATATCATATGTATATGTATTGGCATATACCTACGTGGGGTTATATGTCGACTTCATACTTTGTGTTTTATACTTATTGGATTTGTGAGACCTTGAGAGTCTCGAGGTCCCTATTGAGTATCGTTATACTCACAACTGCACGGCTATTCCCACACATCATTGTGATGGATTGAGACGATGGATAGAGCTTACTAAGGTTCAGAGTAGCAGGAATGGACAACACCCGGATGCAGACCATACGACGAGTCGGTACATGGAGGATACTGACGTACATGCAGTGGTTAAGAGGAAATATATACCTACCCTTCAGGTTGGAACACCAGAGTATGACCAAGTAGCTACTTTACTTTCCTTCAGTATTACTTGTTTTTCAGTTGTGCTTGTACTTTCCTATTGGGATTTTATTTTTGGCCCATTTTACTTCAATCACTACATTTGTATACAACTTTACTTAGTGTTTTACTTCCAGCTCGAACTATGTTTTGTGTGTTTCTAATTTATAAAGGCAATTCCTTCCCATTTTAGGGATTTCACACCTTTGGTGCTTGTCTCTAGCCATTGGCCTATGGAAGACGGGAATAGGGTAGTCACGGAATGGGCCCCGGTGGATGGGTCATGAAAATTTGGAATCAAATGAGTTGGTTCTACCAAAGAACATTAGAATCTGATCATTCTTTATATGAAGCAATAGTGTTAAGAGTATTGAGTGTGGTTTTCAGTTCAGGGAGTCCAGTGTTGGTGTGGCGGCTGACGTATCCACACAGTAGGACCCAGACTTCTGATTTCCAACTCAGTGGAAGAAAATGTTGATTACGTGTGTGTTTTCAAGAGTTTTATTTTTGATCTCTTTGAGTCAGCTCACCAAGTATAACTTATTGATTATGGCACAGTACTCAGAGAGGTTAACCGACCTCTCATGCTATTCTATAATTATGGTACGAGACCCATTCTTCAGGTATCAGTGCTTTGAGTAGGGGCTCAAGTGAGAGATCAGAGCATCAATGATCTCCCTTCACATCCCGACGCAGGCGGGGGTGTTAGAGAGAGCCCTATGAGTGGAGATTTTTCTATGCTGAGCAGTCACCAGCAGTGAGACCCATCACTCACTACAAAATATTTCACTTTTTTCAATAGGATCATATCTGTTGGTAAAAGTGAATTTTATGTTGGTAAAACGTTTTACCAACATATATGTCCCTTTCACTAAACTGTTGGTAAATATTCTGTCGCAAAATGCCTTTACGAAAGATAAAATAGTTTTGTTGCAATTATAATAATACCAATAGATAATATATGTGTTGGTTATAGTGTTTAGCAACAGATTCTGGTGACAAATGTTTCTGTTGGAAATAATATTAGCAACATATAATATTTTTTTATAAATTACATTTGAATAAAAATTATAAATTTTATTTGGTAGTAAATGGTCATATTATATTTATTAATTTATCATATATAATAAATTTGTTTTAATTATTAAATAGAAAAAGAATTTAAAACATATTCAATCTTATAAAAAAATAATTATATTAATAATGAAATTCATTACAAAAATAATCAATACAAAATTTATCCTCCAACGGGATCCATCACACCCATTAATACAAAATCCACCCCCACCCATGCCAACATCACCCATCCATGCCACATCAGGGACAAGCGATCACTATCAACCCGTCCATGCCCCAGGACTAGCGACTCAGCTCCAACTCATCCATGCAATACCATGGACCAATGAGCATCAACAGCTCATCCATACCCCAGGACCAGTGAGCCCACTCCAACTCAAATCAGTGCAAAATATTAGTAGTAATTGAAACCAAAATATAAATAGAGGTATTAAAACATGATTTTCTGAGAAATAATTTTTCATAATCTCTACTGATATTTCATCAAAGATATGTAAACTATGATCCATATATAATGTTTCCAAAACCTAATGAAACCCCTAAACAAATGTCTTTCAAGATAAAAATTTAACAGAGACAGAATTTAAACACAAAAAAATGGTTTCTCCAAACTAAAATGATATAATGCATCTCTCCCCTCCGTTGGAGTTGTAAAGGCTAAATAAATTCATGAAGGATCAACAATGGTGACCTCAACCTCCACCCAAATAGATGTTATTTTCTTCACCACACCCGGTGAGCTGTACAGTCAGTAACTGCAAGAGACACACATGCATGCTCAGGTTCATGACATTACCCTGATCCCTAGAATAAAAAATTTGGTGATAATGTGATTTGGACAATGAATGCCCTATATGTAAATAATGAAAAAAGTGAAAATTCATGGATTGGAAAAGACGGGAATACATGTGTCATTGCTGAGATGAATAAACACAAGATATGAGATTCTTATTACCAGAAGGTGAAAAATACATGGGATTCTTGCAAAGAAAAATATGTTAAAAATAGATGGAAAATAACAATTAAATTCCAGGATTGAATAATGCAGTGCTTACCAGGAGAGTGAAATGAATAAGAGCCTTAATGTTCCCAATTATGGGAAACCATAACGGAATGACATAATCATAAAAAAACACCATAAGGAAAATCATATAGGACATCCTCTATCATCCTTACATACCTTTCATCAGAAGGACATCAAACTAACTCTCCTCGGGCATCTACTCCACTTCAATGACCACTGTCAATGAACTGTGCATACAACCCATAATTCCTAAAATCACACTCACAAATGAGATAAAAATAAATCCACAAAAAATAACTAAAAATAAAATATAACTAGATAAAAATGGTGTGCCCATCCTGATCTGCTCATGAAACATCTCCAGAGAACAAGATGTCATGAACCCCAATGACCCACCACAAAGTTCCATAATTAACAAGCATGAGAAATCATAATAGAACCAAAAATAATGGAATGAACATGAATAAAACCATGGAAACCAAAAAAAAATTAATGAAATAAAAAAGTATGAAACATTAAAATATGAATCACTCTTAAGAATCCGATTTTCTATGACAACTAGAGGAGATACACATTCTTTTACATCAATATATTGCTAAAAACATGTTCCTCTCCATGCTTTGACCAGCGAGAGAAGCCAAATCTGGCCTAGAATCTCATCTATCTTCATTTCTCAGTGTATTCTTTTTTATTCAAAAAACATGTGAACCAGAAAAAAATGAACCCGAAAGAGAAAACCGACCTCTTCAAATTATCTCATTCTATAGCCCTTTGAGACAAAAAAAGAACCTATAACAAACACAAGCATTGTCACATCCACCCTCCAAATACATAGCACGAAACAGAATAATAAAAAAGACCTTATCACCCTTCGCTGCTAGGGACAATGAACACAAAGAAGCATCATATGCCCGTTGAATCAAGATGGACAGACCAACACTGCCCTGAGCTCAGAGATCCATCTTCAATACCAAACTGGACCGCCATAGATGACACCTAAATCCACCCTTAGTGATAGGCGGTCGAAGTAGGTTGAAGCGTAAATCAACATTCCCTGAAGGGAAATAGAGAAAGGGAAGATCAAATCCAGCCGAGGGTCAATCCGAAATGATGGGCAATAAACCCTAAAAATAAATCACTAACAGAACCCTAAAAAACAATAAAATCATAATACAATAATGACCTTACAAAGAATCATAGTCAAGAAGAAGAACGCATCACCTAATGTGAGTGAAGAGAAAACCAAGAAAGAAGTGGAAATCCCTTGGAGGGAGACCCTTTACTGGGGAGAATAGTGATGAAACAGGTTTTTGAGTGCATAAAGAGATCATTGGTGTGGAGTTGGCGGGCATCAAATAAGTGTGGATAATGGAGGCTCAAGGAAGATATGAAGATTGGGGGAAACGATGGTGATGAGAGGAAAGACATCGAGGCGATGAGGCGGCAAGGTGGCTAGGTAGAGAGGTGGGAGGCGAGGCAGAGAGGGGCAGAGGGAGGCGGGGCGGGAGGAGGCAAGGCGGTGTGGCGGCGGGAGGTGAGGCGGGGCGGCGGGGTAGTGGTGTGAGGAAGACACAAGGATCAGGGGATTAGGGTTGTGTTTTTTAATAAAAATTATTTTAATATTTATTAAATAAATAATATTTCAAAATATTAAAACAATTAATAGTTAGAGAATTTGAATATACAATATTGAAAAATATAAAATCATATAATATTTCAAAATAGAAGAAAACTGAAATCAATTACAATATGTTTTTAATAAAACCCCAAGAAAAAAATAACCTTGGTCATAAAAATAATATATGTATATATATACACATTATGTTTTTCATAATTATTGAAAAAATCATTTTTTTGTTATTTTATGGTTTAATGTAACATTTATTATTGACTCTATAATATTTTTTTGGTAACAGTCATTATTAATAATAGATTCATGTGTTATTAAAAAAATATTGGTATTAGTATGTTAAACCAATAGATTTAACTATTGGTAAATGATATGATGGTATTAAAAAACCAAGACCAATAGATTTATCAATTGGTAAAAGTAAGTTTTGGTATAAAAAATAATACCAATAAAACATTATATCTGTTAGAAATGCTCATTTTTACCAACAGATATATTATCTGTCGGTAAATTTCTGTTTGTATAAGACATTTTATTTGTAGTGACTAGTCGACAAGAAGTAGATTCATCTGCAGCAGGTAGTAGGAGAATGACGTAGAGGTCCAAGTGGACTAGGCCATCCAGTGGACTACAACAAGATATGGGTTTAGTTGTGCAATACATAAGAGATAGAGCCAGTCATGCCAGGAGTGGCCAATGTTACTCTTGCGGTGGGAAGGGTTACATGGCTCATGACTATTCGACCTATCGTACTAACGATCAAGATATGTTTGAAGGACCACCCTGGAAGTGACATAGATTCGATCGAGGTAGTCCACACGGCGTAGTTGGACATGGCAGAGGAGCTAGTTGAGCAGCTGGTGGTGGGCGACGATTCGAGGTATTGATGCAACCACCACTAGGAGGTCCTTCCCGACATCATGGAGTAGATGGACATGGGAGAGATCAACTGTAAGAATATTAGTCATATGAACATGGATCATCAGAGATGATTTGAGGTACGATCGGTGTCTAATCCACCTTAGCTGCATTTATTATAGACATAGGTCCCAGTCAATCTTTTATTTCCACATCCCTTGTTCAGAACTCGGAGATTCCAAAGGATCAGTTAGTTCGATCCATACGGATAAAGACTCATACGGGAGCTGATTCATCAATTATGCACCGGTTCCGGTAGAGAGAGCTCACTCTAGGAGGTGAGAGCTTCGGCTGGGATCTCCTAGTAGCGTCGTTGAGTCCATATGAGGTCATCATTGGAATGGAATGGTTATCTACAGTCTATGCATAGATAGACTGTATTAGGGAGAAGGTGTGGTGTGTCCACAGAGATGGGACTAGTTTCACATTCACCAATGAGAAGGGAGCCTCTGAAGCACTCGATGGACATACTCAGAGGAGGGTGCAGCCTATCACTCATGAGATGGTCTTCCTTACCCTTAGATCAGTAGATGTGGAGAGTATGAGCTACCATGTAGTGGTGGACCAGTACGCGAATGTTTTCCCTGATGATGTCCCAAGTCTACCTCCTCACAGAGAGGTGTACTTTTACATTTACATGTACTTATGGAGGACACTGATATATACTCCATCATATCGGATGGATCTCGTTGAGCTTCATGACTTGTAGGTACAGCTGGAGGACTTGCAGGGAAGGGGATTCTTTTGGCCCAGTGTTTCTCCCTGGGTATCCCCGATTTTGTTCACCATGAAATAGGACAAGAGCATAATGATTTTTTTTGACTATCGTCGCCTAATCCAGGTGAAGTGAAAAAAAATTACCCACTCCATAGGATTGACGACTAATTTGATTAGTTGAATAGAGCGTGGTGGTTGTTGAAGATAGTCCTCAGATCAGGCAATCACTAGCTCAGTGATCAAGATGAGGATGTGCATAAGACGACCTTCAAGTTTCGGTACGAACAGTATGAGTTCTTTGTTATTACCTTCGGTGTAACCAATGCTTAGTTAGTGTTCGTGGGACTCATGAATAGGATCTTCAAGCCTTACCTCGATCGCATTGTCGTTTTCTTCATCGAAAACATTCTGATCTACTCGACTACTGAGGAGGAGCATGCCTACAATTTGTGGGTAGTACTAGACACACTCTGAGAGCACCAACATTATGGTAAGCTCTATATGAGTCAGTTACGGATCTGAGAGGTTCAATTTTTGGGACATTTTATCTTGGAGGTTGTAGTTGTAGTTGGTCCAGTGAATATTGAATCAGTACTTTCTTGGGAACCAACCAGGAGTGTGACAGAGGTATGGAGTTTCTGGGGTTTGGCTGGGTACTACCAGAGGTTTGTTCCAGACTTTTCTAGAGTTTCATCACCACTATCAGCCTTGATGAATAAGGGGAAACCCTTTTTGTGGTCGGAGATATGCTAGTAGATATTTCAAGAGTTGAGGATGAGGCTGACTAGTTCCCCATCCTGGGGCTTCCAGAGGAAGGCGTAGGGTACTTAGTCTACTACGACGCATTAGGGATCAGACATGGGTGTGTCCTTATACAACATCATACAGTGGTCGCTTATGGTTCTATTTAGCTGAGACATCATGAGAATAACTACGCTACTCTTGACCTGGAGTTAGTAGTAGTGGTCTTCGCCTTGAACATGTGGAGACACTATCTGATGGGTGAGCATTTCATAGTCTACTCTGACAACCAGATTCTCAGGTATTTCTTCTCTCATAAGGAACTGATCATGAGACAACGACATTGGCATTAGTTCCTCCCGGACTATGACTTTGTGATAGTCAATACTCTGGGGAAGGGGAACTTTGTTTCATATACACTCATTAGGAGTGATTTTATAAGTCTTTTAGGTGAGTCAACTGAGAATTTGGTTTCCATACAAATTTCATTTGTGGATAGGGATGAAGAAGCCTTCCTATAGTCTGTTACATTCACTCCCCCACTTCTTCCGCTAATCGGGGAGGCACAACATGGAGATGCTAACTGCGAGACACTGCGTAATCAGATATCCACAGGACATGCACCTGATAGATTTTCTTAAGGTGGGGAGCATGTCATTATCTTCATTGGGCATACCATGGTACCAGTGTCACATCAGGGGGAACTGTTGAGGGAGTTCCACACTTCCCCTCTAGTGGTACATCCAAGAGTGGAAAAAAAGTACTAGGACTTTCGACGACATCACTGGTGGCCAGGTATGAAGAAGGCATTAGGGAGTTTGTCTCACGATGCATCACTTTTCAATAAGTGAAGGAGGAGAACCAGGTACCAGTAGGCTTGTTCCATCCCTAAGATGGCCCATAGTAAAAGTGGGACTGGATATCCATGGATTTCGTGATGGGTCTCCACGTACATCTAGGAGTCATGATTCGATTTGGGTGAACTTCGATCGACTCACCAAGTTGGTCCACTTCCTACCTATCAGAAAATAGGGTCCAGTAGAGAGCTAGGGATGCATCTATGTGCATCAGATTGTGTGTTTAAATGGTATAAGATTCACTATTATCTCTGATAATGACGCACAATTTACTTCCTGGCTATGGAAGGGGTTTTAGGATTCCACTGAAATGTAGCTTCACTTGAGCATCACCTTCCATCCTCAGATGGATGGTCATACCCAGAGGACCATCCAGACCCTTGAGGACATGCTCTATGCATGTGTCCTCGACTTTGGTCATAGTGGGGAGATTCGCTTTCCTTTGGTGGAGTTTTCCTACAACAATAGTTATCACTCCACCATAGGGATGGCTCCATTTTTGGCATTGCATGGGTGACCTTACAGATCACCCTTGTGCTAGAAAGACCATGGGGAGTCAACACTAGTGGGACCAGATATCGTATGAGCTACCACAATGATGGTTTAAATAATCCAAGAGTGGATGAAGACTACAAAGAGCAGGTAGAAGTCGTATGCTGATAGGATATGGAGACCTCCAGATTTCAAGGATGGCGAAAACATATTTTCATGGGTATCACCTTGATGAGTTATACAGATATTTGGCCAAGGTGTCAAGTTATATCTGAGATTAATCGGACCTTTCTAGGTCCTCAGTAGAGTAACTGAGGTGGTTACCACTTGGACCTTCAACAATAGTTGCACCGAGTGCACGACATCTTCCATGTATCCAAGATAAAGAGATACGTGCATGATCCTTCCCACATCATCGACCATGGAGAGTTGGACGTTGATGATGGGGCGTATTTTAATGAGGTTCAAGTGGAGATTGAGGATCGATAGGAGCCGGTCCTACATGGATGGTCGATACCTCTAGTTCGCGTTAGCTGGCAGCATGAGAACCTCCAAGAGAGAACATGGGAGTGGGAGGCTCAGATGCGTGCTTAGTTCCTCCATTTGTTCCCATAGTTTGATTTGTATCTTACGGGGACGTAAAGCCCTGAGGTGAGGAGAATGTAAAGACCCAGAATTTCCATGAATTTTTTTTCTTAAATACATGGGAAATTTATGATTCTGTGAAAACTATGGAACGTGATTTTGAGGCTTGATGTGCCTGGAATCAATTTATGATGTTTTGTTCAGGTACGTTCCGTAAACATGTGAGCAGGTTTTTATAACTTTTGAACCGATGATCAAATTGAAATCTGAGGGCTCGCAGCACCGATATTCTCTTAAGAAGGCTTTCACCTCGACGACATAAGGCTGGGAATGAATGTTAGATTTTGGGTTTTACATGGGAATAATAAAACAAACTAAGGGATTGTCTTAATTTATTTTTAGTTGGTTAAAACCGTTAAGAGGAGGTTGTAGGCGGGGGCCACCACACATTAACCATCCATGAGAGTTTATGGTGGTGGGGCCTAGATGTGGTGTAAACACCTATTCTTAATTAATTTGGTGGGGAACACCCAAGGATATAACCTATTGGACCCCCATTTAGTGGGTAGAAACACCCCTGATCTCCCAACTTATGGTGCCAACCCTCTCAATTAATTAATTAAACACATTAAATATATTAAAATAAACCTTTTGAATTCTATTTCAATAATTTAATAAGATATATTAATCAATTGTATTGTAGGGATTTTGTCTTTTTGGTGGATCTTGGGAGGAGAATAACATTCCAACAATGTACACTTTCTTCTCCAATGAAGAACGATCATCAACCTGGGGAAGGGGGATGCGTTGTACTTGAATACTGCCGACTACGTCGTCCTCAACCTCTTCATCTTATTTCACGATGTCAAAGAATTGATGTCTGACTTTCTGCAACATCGTCAATGAACAATAGACTCGGGTTAGGGGTTCAAGCTCGATAATTGTGGATTGTTGGTTTCCTTCCATCATGGTTTAGAATTTGAGGCAGCTTAATATCACCCAAATGTGGAGGGTGTATGTTGAAACAACACGACCCGACCCCTCCACATTCTTTGTGGACATTGACGCTCAATGAGGCATGAGGACGGGTTAAGCGATAATTGTAATCAATGGTTGCGGATCAAAGGGGACTACCTGAGGAATGCGCGACTTCTTCTGAAACAATAATTAGGCCACCGGAACTCATTCGATGACCCACATATAACTCGTAGACGGATGGAACAACAAACAGCACAGTGGGGAAGGGTCGGTGCAACCGCACCTCCGGAGGAGTGACCAACGACCGATGTACCACGGTGGTGCAGCGTCGGCCGGTGTCCCGAGCCGTTGGGATGTCGGAGAAGGTGCGGCACAACCGGCTCCACGTAGTGGACCGAAGGAGGGCCACTACCCCTGGCCGTAGCAGTGATGTAGTGGTCGACTCATGACTGGTCGCGATGAAGAATGGCGGCCCAAACCGCCTGGTTTCCGGAGGTGGCGCGGCCCAACTAGTGCCACGTGGTAGGAGGCAACTGGCCGCTCGGCCATCCGAGAGGTTTGGGACGGGCGTGTCCCGCGTGACACACCGGCGCAAGGTTGGCACAGTTTCCACCCACCCAAATGGCTATGTCATTTGGGAACCACGGGGCGTGGCCTCCCCATGGGCGCAGCTAGGGAGGACACCTCCGGGCGCCGGGCCTGACCCAACACGGGCCGAGCTGCCACTATGGACCGGGCAGCCCCCACATGCTGGGTCAGACCCACATACTGGTTCATACCTGCGGATTGGGTCGGTCTTACTGTGTCGGACCAGGCCCGAACCTGTTTTAGACTATTTTCACCTTTTCACCAATAACGTGGGCTACAGGTGTCTCATTGACAAACCGTCTGAGGAGACGGAAATCATGGAGCGAGACAATTATTGTGGCATACCCCACTAGAGTTTTGGACGCATTTGGGGTACAGTCGGGTAGGATTTAACCTTATTCCAACTGGTCCCTCGGAACGAAAATGTCAATAACTCTCAGACCGAGGGTCCGATTGGCGCACCGTCTGTCGCATTGTGTTTCTTTTAATGAGTTGGAACATTTGGATACATTAACGTGGGATGACATAGAAGTTTATGTATCAACTCTTGGCTTGAGGAGCGGACCCTCCCGAAATCATGTGTGCTATGTGAAAACCCTATGGCTAGTTGTGCATAGATGACTATTACTGTATCAAGTATTGGTCCGACAGAATAGTTGGTACTAGATAATGTGTTGTTCTCACAATTATGATGATTGTTCTAGTATCATGTGCTATTTCGACAATTATTACTTATGTTCCTAGATCATGTGTTGGTCCGAATGAATAGCTGGTCCTGGATCATGTGTCGGTCTGACACCTCTAATGATTCAGTGGCTATATCGGATCATATCTATCTCTCTACATAAGTTATATACCTGTGTTTTTTGAGTCATCAACTCTTTTGTTTCTTCATGAACGAGATATATTACATGATAACTTAGGTATATGTATGGGAAAATTACTCTGTGGGGTTATCTATCGATTTAATACTTTGTGGTTTATATTTGTTGGATTTGTGATACCTTGAGAGTCTCAAGATCCCTACTGGGTATCTTTATACTCACCCATGCATGGGCTATGCCCGCACCTCATTTTGTTGGATGCAGAAGATGGAAAATGCTGAATGAGAATCAGAGTAGCACAACTGGACGACACCCTACGGTGGCTCTTATGACGAGTCATTACACAGAGGATACTGACAGACGTGGAGTGATGAGGAGGTCATCTGTACCAACCATCCAGGTTGGAACACCAGAGGTCGACCTAGTAGCTACTTTACTTTTCTTCATTTTTACTTGTTTTTTAGTTGTACTTGTTTTTCAGTAGTATTTTTTTCATTTGTACTTGTACTTTCCTGTTGGGTTTGTATTTTCATCCCCTTTTACTTACAGCACTTCTTTTATATACAGGTTTACATAGTGTTTTACTTCCAACTCGTACTCGGTTGTGTGTGTTTCATGTATTTAAGGCAATGTCTTCCCAGATTAGGGATTTTATGCCTTTGGTGCTAGTCGCCAGCCTTTGAACTATGGTAGGAGGGCATGGGGTAGTCATGACAAGGGCCCCCGGGGGACGTGTCCTGGAATAAATATGGTTTTATCGTGTCTATATTTTCATTTTTCCTTGTATTATGAGAGAACATTAATTTTATTATAAATTGAAAATGGGTATAAACGATAAGAAACATTTATAAAATTGTAATCAATGAAGTCAAAATATGGAAAGAGAACTAAAATATGTTGAAAACCTACTGTCTCTAAACAATATTGATTCTATAGGATTGAGTTTTTCTTCTTAAACATAGTATTATTTTCCTACTTGCAATTCAAATTTCTATTTTTAAAATAGTTTCATTTTGGAATCCTTGTGATATTATTTTTCCATAGTATAATAAATTGTTTAGGTGTGAGGGAATTTGATAAGATAAATATATATATATATATATATATATACACGATACATATATTAGTAGATTACTCATGTTAAACTCTATAATGCACTAGGTTTTGGTATATCACCATACGAATTTGAAATTCTAAACATAAAGGAATAAATGAAAATGATGTTCCAAAATACGCATTTACGCACTATGTACACATACATGACCCATGGGGTCCATTCACATCATGCATGCAGAGCTACAGGAAAATATCTAATGATTCTGCATTACAATAAAATAGTACAAAACATGAAAATCCATTACACGATAAGAAAATCTCTGAAATTAGATCCATTCAAATGCAAATTTCATAAATGGCAAGAACATATTGCACAGTGTGAATGTTTTAAGGCCTCATCAGGTCAAATATACACATATATTATCCGGTGGGGATAATTAATATGAATTACACATCAGGAAACCCAATTGAAATGTGGTATAAATGATGGGTTCCAAGTCATTTAATCTTGTACATGACATGTATTAATTGAATTCCTTATAAATATCAGGATTATTAATATTTCCAGTGTCGTCGGTGCTACATAGCTTCAGATGACATTTTTTTCTCCCATTTTCCTTTTTACATTTTCATATTTTCTAATCCTAATTTAGTTCAATTTAATTAAATTCATTGTTCAAATAAATAAATGTGTGTTTTTAATCCTTAATTTCTCATTCTTTATTTTTTGAATCCCTTTTTGGATTTCAATGTATGTTTTATTATCACAAAATAGTATTCAGTATCAAAGAATGCATGGTTCTCAATCAGTTCTTCATTAAAAGTATTTTCTGTTGTATAATAATTGATAAGATTTTGAATTTCATGTTAAACATTGTTTCATCATTTGATGTGAGTTCCTGGTGGGATTTTAATTGTTTCCAATTGTTTGATAATGATTCATTCTTCTCTATGCTGGGATTGTATCTTTGATTTATTTTTTATGTTTAGGCCCAAAATGTTTAATACATACTTATTTTTTATCCACACCAAAATCAAAATCTAATCCATATAGGGGTAGGTGTTGAGAGTATAGGTGTTTTGAAGCTAATTAATATATAATGAATAAAATTTGATAACACTATCCATAATAACCATTTATACATCAATTGTAAATATCATTTTTTTGCAATATCCATGACTATCAGTGGTGAAAATTAAATGTCTATGACCTAGTAAGATTATATTAAGCAATGGTTGACTATCTATAATTATTTATTTTCAGAATACATTCTTTTATTGTTGTAGTTGTCAATTAGATGGAACCAAGGAGTCATTGAAAGCTTAGTTTTATCCAATTGGCTGGACCAATGTCAATTCATGATATTTTCCATGTTCCACATATTATGCCATAGGCCAGCCCAAAGATATATTTATGATTATCCTTTTCATATACTAGAAAATTATTCCCAATCAATTCATTATTAATTTTATTTAAAAAGTAGACTATATAATTTTACTAAACACCATGCCTGAAGAGTGATAGTGTGGAATCCTTATAGGGTTTAATTAGATTGGATGATAACTTAACTATATTACTCATGGGATCAACTTCATACTACAACATTACTACTCCCTTTTAATAAATAATTTTTTTGACAATAAATTCAAATATTATCTTAGTTGATGTGAATTCAAGGACATGTGATAGAAAGTCAAAAGCAATTTCCACTTTGGTAATTATTCACTCATAATTCCCATGAATGAAAAATATTTAATGATACGTTAATTAGAATTAAAATAAGGTGTTCATGATATAAAATTTCAAATGGAATAATATATACCTCAAAAATGATTATTAGTCCTTATGATAAATGTATTTCTCAATCAATGATAATTTGAGATGAATAACCCCCCCAAAAATCATTCAATTTAACTTGATAATTTGTTAATGAATTGATTACAAATATAAAATGTAAATAAAATTAAAATAATTATAAATAAATCATATGATAATCAGTAGTAATTACCTTGATATTCAATGAATTTTAAAGAAAATTATGATGTAATATAATCCAGTTAAAATAAATTGATTTATGAAATACATTTCCCCATAGTAAAATTCAAATCGAATACCCATGGATATAGTAAATAAAATTATAACATTTCATAACATGATGTATTATTGATTCATGATATTACAAGTAAAATTGTAGTTAAATGAAACACACAATAAAAAATCGGTCATTATTTCATTTGGGCCATGGAAATAGATAGTTATTCGAGAAAATACATTACCTCATGTCCATACAATCATGTTATTTCTTTTATGTAATATATAATAATACCTCATTAATTATATGGTTCCTTAAGAAAATTTTCATTTATTAATAAATTATAATTAACTAATTTATATTATTGATTTTTAATTAATTATTTAAATATTTAATTGGTTATGTCCACATCTGGTGTTTTGAGGACATTCGGTATATCATTTCAAAATGCCATTGGTGTATTTACCATGGTAAATGTGGTGCTCATATAAAAATATAAGATATAATAATTAATAAATATTTATCATATTTATACATAAAATATTCTTTTATAACCAATCATGATATGTTTTTATGAAAAATTATAAATATGTTATGATCTTTAATATTGTATTCCTTACTTATAGATGAGTAACGTTTCCATTCTTAAATGATCAATATGGAAATAAGTTATTTTTATTATATAAATGAATAATTATTATAATATCATAAATAAAATGTTATATATTTAAATATAACTATATATATAAATCTTTTTATTTTGCTATGGAAAAAAACACATCGTTTGGTGGAGGTTGTAGTCTACTTGTACACAAATTACATTACCATTTTTCTAGTGTAAGAAAGAAAATGATACATTAATATTTCAGAATAATAAATATATCATTAATATCAGGATAATTTCATTAATATCAAATAAATAAATTAAATCTATCGTTATTACATTACATGTAATGAATTAGTAAGAAACTAATCACATCAATTCACGAGGAGGTTGTACAACGTACACATGAATAAATTTAACATACACCTATAGAACAGAATGCATAAAATATATATAATAGCTCAAATATTATGATTATTTTACAAATATCATATATATATATATATTCATAAAATAAATCATTAAAATATGTTTTGATAGGAGATGATGGGAAACAAATGATGTATGTTCGGTAGGTGATAGTCTACAGTAGACTTGAATTATAAATTTATAACCAATTATTAGGGAAGAGGATGTGGATATAGGGTATTTCACTAATATAATATCATATTATTATATATAATAAACTAGTTTACTCGTATATTAATTTTTAATGATGATTTTAAAGTGGTGGAATAATAATAAAAATGCACTGTTATGAATTCAATCTATTCGAGGGGAATTATTTTAGGATTATACCTAAGAATTTACTATAAGGAATATATAAAAAAAGTTTACTAGGATGCGTTCAAATATTTTTGGGAGTTAATTTGGAAGTAATTTTTTGATCCAAAATGTTTTGAATGTGAGATTAATTGATGACCAGGGGAATCCTTCTATAGGCGCGGTGAGTGGCACAGTTGTAAATATTAAAAATAATAACCTTACAAACGTTTTTAACATTATAAAAGGATAAAAACTGAATTATTATAAATAATTAGAAATTATATCATATAAATATTTCAATTAAATATTTCTAGTACAATTTTATTGATTATTTTGGAACTTATTTGTTTTTATTTCAACCCCTTAGCAAAATCGTTTTCAACTTAACCACTAGAAAAATTATTTTTTGTTATCAATATTCATTGTGGTCTACAATAATGTTCAAAAAAATAAGATAATATAAATTAGATTTTATCAAACTATAATGTTCATTTTCGATATTCTATTGATTGAATTACAAAATTCAAAATTAAAATTATAATTGTAGTTGGGTTAAAAATTTAGGATTTCAAGAATTGTATTTTTCACAAAAAACAAAATTTTATATATACTATATACAAAATAATAAATATTTTATGAATTTAAAATAATATTAATTTATTTATAATCATTAAATTTTAGTTAAAAATCGTGTCAATATGAATTATTTTAACAAATTAAAATATGGGAAACATTTTTGTTTTGAAATAGTTTTCCTAAAAATCTTGATTTTAATCCCAAAAACATTCTTATAATAAAATAAAATTTGATGATTATTATAAATAAATTTAAGCTAATGAATAAATAATAATATATTTATTAATTTCAATCATATTCAAATCACTATGTAGATTTTAAATTGATTTATTTATTGAAATAAATTAAATTTTTTCGAAAAATTGGGTTTTTAACTATGGAATAAAAATTATTTAATAACTGCTTTCAATTTTCTAAATTAATTATTTTTTATTTTGAACAAATTATTTAAAATATTTTTTTCATGAAAATTAAGTAATTATTTTTGATGAAAACATAAAATTGATGATTAAAATTAATATACTAAAAATTTATTGATTATTCATAAATAATTAATTATATTCTGTACTGAGTAAGGAATATATATATATATATATATATATATATAATAACTTACTTAATACTCTATATACTTTCCAATTATATTGCAAGGTTATAATGGTTATATGTTTTTTCGGTCATTTAATCTCGATGTTACGTGTCGAATATGTTATCGAACATAGATTTCTTTTATAAAATCTAGGGGTCATACATTGTCCACACATAAAAAATTATGTCCTCACATTATGAAAATAATCTATATAAAAAATTTCATATTTTAAAATACATTTTAAAACCAACATCATGAAAAGTGTTAATAAAATATCTTCTTGATAAATGAAAAAGGAAAATATTAATGTCATCAGGAGAAACATATACTATAATTCCAAGTAGGAATGAATTGTTGGGAAGTGAATATTTTGACATGTTTGAAAATTTTAATGTCTAAATAACGATGTATATTTTTATATATCATTGATCATAAGAATGTTAATAATCTTGAGATTGTTAAAAACCATGAAACCACAAATTGAAGAGGTGTGAAAAAAGAATATATATATCATCACAAATGATGGAAATAAAACAATATTTTGTTTTAGGATCCTTTTCCATGGGTTGATTAATTACATTAATATTTATATTTAGATAAGATTTAAATATAATGATATGATATTTATAATTTCATTCTATTTCCATTTCCACCACAATCTCATTTTTTTCCAAATGATGAGTATTCAATAGGAATTTTTCATGACCGAATTATGAACAATCAACTTTTATGGGGTGATATATCTCAAAATGAAATAAAAAAATAAATTATTTTTCATTATACATTAACCAAAATAAAAACATGTAAAACATGGTAAATAATTTAAAATTTTTGTAAACAATCAAACGAATAAATTACAAATTAATCTCCAAAAATCAAGAATAATATCCATAGTTCAAACAAAATCAATGATAAATAACCTGAAAATTAAAAATTGTTTTAAACCCTAATTTTATATCATAAATTTTATATTTTAATACCAAGAATATTGATATATTATTTTCATCAATTTGTAATCACATAGTCACCACATAACATATCAATATCATGGTTATATATACTATAAACCTATGTTCCAATAATTACACTAGCATACAAGTTAATATAATCCCTAATGGTTATCAATGTATTTAGAATTATTTAAATTATATTTAATTCAAAATTAATGTTATATAAAATCATTATAACCACTTAATACTATTAAAATAACCACTAGCGTTTCATTACTCACTTTTAGATCTCATCTCTTAAAACATCAAAGTGGTTTCAAAGAAATTAAACATATAATCAACATTGTTTCTATATACCTGAAAAGGTATCCAAAAATATTAATATAATATCACATCAAAATATATTGTTCGATAGTGTTATATAAACAATTTATGTTATTCCAATATTGACAAAATGGTCTTATATTCTGTGGGAAATAATTGATTCCTAATAGGGATCTCCATGGGAACCTACAACAACTCATTCAGACACATGACTATCCCATGTAGAAGACCATTACTAATAAATATATTATTTATTGAGTCATGATTCTCCGAATTTATGTATTCTAGAGTTACCATGGATTCATTCTGTTCTATTTCCTCTGAAACAAACTATAATAGCCTTGATCCCAAACTTCTAGATTAGGCCCTAAAATAATAAAAATTACATTGATGAATTTCATACTAGTAATAATGACCCATCTTTTTCCATCCAAAACATGCAATATCAAAATTAAATAATGGATAAATTATATTCTAAATGAATTTTTATGTTTAGTGTTTGGGATAACTATCATATAGTTAAACATAAAAAATACCCCTATCTTAAATTGAGAAATTTTCACACTCAACTCGATTTTTCTTATTTCAAATTAAGTATTCATCCTAATTAATATTAAATTGTTTTTAAATAAAAATCATTCATACCCATTATTAGTAACTTATTGAAAATTAATCATAATATTGGTGATCTAAAATGATTAGTATGTTTAAACATATGTATTTTAAAATGAAATTCCCTAATTGTCAAAAGAAGTTTATAGGGATATGTTGAATAAAGTTGATTTTCTGGGACAATCTTTATAAAACCCATAACAACCCATATTGTAAGCGTTAATCATGAAGAATTTACTATATTTTTAAAAAATGAGTGATTAATAATGTTCAATATTCTTGATCCATGTGATATCAATTTTGATTATAGGAAACATTTTAATCCCATGAAATGTTTTATAAATTGTGATGGTATCTTGGAATATCGTTATAATTTAACCCTTATAGAACTCTCAAAATTTTAATATCAATATGAAAAACATCTAATATATCTATTCAATGAAAATATTCATTACTCCATGAATTAGAGATCTATATTGGTTCACCCATCATATATGTCATACCAGCCTCACCTGAGACTATATTAGAACAACCATCTTATATATTGTTCATGAACCACAACATTAATAAGGAATATAGATCCATAATTATATTGTAAAACTCAATATATAACAATTATTATATTTTGAAAATGATTATTCCATTTAAAATATATGGGATCTATAATGATATCTTATAAATATGAGTAAACGACAGAGAAAAAATGGGTTAAAAATAATGTCATTAAATAATGATTATCCTGTGAAAAGGAAAATGGTCAATTTTAATCAATCAGAAACAATCAAAATCCATACTAATAATTAATGGTGATGGTATAATTAAAAAACATCCCCATTATATCATAAGTAAAAAATAATGGTTGTTGACATTGATTAATTGAAATACAAATAAAAGTGTAAGAATATTAAAAAAAATAAACTTTTCATATTCAAATTCTGTTATAAATAATAATGAATCTTAAATTATTGTGAAAATTATTATCTTTGAAAAAACCCATGAAAAAATATATGATTAATTATTGAAAATAAATGAAATTATGTAAGAAAAATTTGTTTCATTCTTAAATGATAAAAATCAACATTATATCCAACAGATTTTGGAAAATGATTCAACAAGAACCCATTGGGAAAATGATAAAAATTCCCTTTGAAAGATTTATTATATTAAACTAAAATATCATGTAAAAAGTTTTTAGGAAATTATTTATTTTTATAAAATAAAAATGTTGAATTATTTTAAAGGAATTGACATAGAAGAAAATGGTAAACAATTTAAATTTAAATACATGATCAATATCACATAATAAATTCATGATGTTTCTTAATAAATAAATAATTAATTAGAAAATAAATTTTTGATTAAAATTCATAACTATATTAAAATAAAATAGATATGGATTATTATAGAAAATCAAAATATTTCCATCATAATAAAATTTTAAAAACTAGTAATTAATGAAAGAAAAATGTATCATAATACCTTTTCTCGTACCTATTTAGTCTTAATCCCCATGAAATGATTACATAGAATATTACTTTTTATAGTATTAAATGAGTACCTTGAAATAACAAGTCAATGGTAAGTTTTTGTACCTCAAAAATGAAGTTATGTTCATTTAATAAAGTTATTCCTTATAGAAATATAATTTCAAATGAATAAAACATAAAAAAAAGAAATAAAAGAATTTTAGAATTAACCCATGAATAGATTATCCAAATCAAATTTACAACCACATATAATAATTATAAATTCAAATTAAGATAAAAAATTCACAACACATATATTCATTGAATATCATTGGGAATTGAGATAAAAATAACCCATATAAAAATAATTTGATTGTGGAAATTATTTACCGCGTGGTAATATTCAAATCAAACTCTATTGGATAGAATAATTCAATTTGAAAATTAAAGTATCATGATTTTTGATGAAATTATTTTATTACCTGATATATTGGATTTATATACACCTCAAAAAAACAAGTGGTTAATATCTCATATTCCTCACCAAAATAAATTTTGACAGGAGAGAAAGAACTTGAAAGAGGGTGGTGAAATTATTACCTCTTCTTCGGGTGTTTAATTATGAGTTGATCAAAAGGGATCCATATGTTGGATTTATGATCAAAATATGGCCTCTAGGATGATGATAGAAAAGTTGTGAGGATATTTGGGCAGGGGTTGGCCGAGCGAAATGGATTTAGAGGTGTAAATATGAGGGAAGGGGACGTTCCTTTTAATAACAGGTGTGAGGGGTCCATAAGAAAAGATTGAAATATTATTTTATAATAAATTCATATTTAGATTATAATGGCTCAAAAATTATTTATTTCAAGGAGAAAGAAGGGATAGGTTGAAATCATCTCAACAGAAATGTTTTATATAGGTTTAGGTCACCATGTTAACCTTATAATTTAGATTTAGCAATTATTTAAATAGTTTGACATTTACCATGTATCTTTTTATTTTTATATTATATGGTTAATAAAAATACTATAAACTTCCAAACAAAACCAAAGTTGTTAATTATTAATATATCTATCCTTATATAATTACTTTGGCCGAAAATTATATTCTTAGGAATATTATATCAATTAATAATATAGTATTGGTTTTAAGAACTCCGTAATGTAAATTTATAAACTATTTAGAAATTGATTTTTTCTAAATTTCTAACAACTTTATTACTTCAAAATATGTTAATTTAATAAACCCTAACATGTTATATGATCCTATAAAATTTTTGGAATTCAAATGATGTCTCAATTTACATTTATTTTAGTATTTATAATATCAATTATTTTATTATTTCATTAATAAGGTAATTACTGCATCGTCATTGTTTCATAAATAAATTAAATTATAAAATTCATAAAAATTATAATTAATATACCATTATATAGGAAATCCATTTATATTTCTAATGAATATATATAGTCTTATTTATGTTATGTGTAACCATATATTAAAAATTTATTAGTGATTAAACATTGAATTTTAAAACTTTAAACTCTTCTTTAAATAAATTAATAATAAATATCCTAATCTAATCCATGTGAACCTAAAGGATTCCCTTTCATTGATATGGTTGTATTTGGTCAGAAGGCACATATCAAATAAAATTAGAAAATGTATTATGTTAATAATAATATCATTTTTACCTTTAATTACCCTATTTACTTTTAATAGTGGTAAATAAAATTACAAATAATTAATATTCACAAAATTTATTTTTATCTTATTGAAGAATATATTACTTTCTGATATCAACTATGTCTCTCAGATATTTGAAATTCAATTTACAGAAGAGATAATAATATTTTTTATGAAAATCTTCAAATGATCCTACTAGGTGGGTAAAAAATAGTAAAAAGTTAAACAAAATTTTGTACATCAATTGTTATAATAAAAATGATTCTAATGAATTAAATTGAACCAAAATAGGTATTATGTATCCATTTTTACCAAATTTAAATTTAAATAAAATAATTAATTATTTAAATTAAATTTTGATATTAACCAATAATGTAGTGTATTCAATATTCATAAAAAATTTACAGTTTTCAGAAAAATATAAAAAATTACCCTAAGCTAATTTCAATATTCCGAATTAAAAAATGATGTCCATTTTGAAAAATAAAATTTATAAAATTTTAAAAAGTGGTTATTAGTATTTATAATGGCTAGGTTTATTGGATATGGTGTGTCAAAACAACGTGTTGCATACAATTCAATATATTCCATTATTCAAAAGGAATAATACTTTGGTGTCACATTATCCCCTCCTTCAAATAATTACTTCCTCAAAATTTATAAAATATTATTGCATAAAAAGATTTGAGTGGTTCTTCATCCTAAGTTCATCGGGTTCCCATGTTGCCTCTTCCATTTTATGATTTCTCCGTAGAAATTTTACCTGAAGAGTCATCCATATTCTTAACACTTGTTCACTTGTATAAAAAACGTGACAGTCTCATCACAATAAGACAGGTCGGGTTCCAGTTCTATATCTATATAGGTGAGTAAATGTGTCGGGTCTGGCATGTATTTTTCTCAACAGTGATACGTGGAACACATCATGAACTTTGGACAGACATGGTGTCATATCCAAATGATAAGCTACGACCCTAATTCATTATAGAGTTTTAAATTGTCCAATGTACATGGGACTCAATTTAACCTTCTTACCAAAATGTATAACACCCTTACATGGAGTTACGTTCAAGAAAACATAGTCTCCTACTTGAAATTCCAAATCCTTCCTTTGGTTATTGGCATAGATCTTGTGCCTACTTTGAGATGCTTTGATGTGGTTATGGATAACCTTCACCTTTTCCATCATTTCCTCAACAAGTTCCAGGCCTATGATTTTTCTTTCACCAACAACATCCCAACTAGTTGGTTTATGAAATCAGATTCCATATTACTCTTCATATGGTTCCATGTGAATACTTTAATGGATTCTATTGTTATAGGAAAATTCAACCAATGGTAAATGTTGATCCCACATACCATGAAAGTCATGTGAGCATGATCTCAACATGCATACTATGGTTTGAATAGTCTGTTCTGATTGTCCACCAATTTGACGGTGGTAGGCAGTTCTCAAATGACGTTTGGTATCCGAGGAATTTTGAATACTATTCCAGAATCATGATGTAAAATGGGTATCACAATTAGACACAATCGATAAGGGAACACCATGATGTCTTACATATTATCTAATATATAGTATTGAAAAATGTTCAAGTGGTAAATATTCTATAATAGTAAGAAAATGTATTGAATTTGTAATATGATCAACAATGACCCATATAGCGTAATTACTTATATGATTCTTTGGTAGCCTCTTGAAAAAGTACATCGTAAGATATTAAAATTTCCAATTTGGTATGGGAAGAGGTTTAATGAATCCTATAGGTTGTTGTTTTCCAGATTTCACTTTTTTACAAACCATACATCCTGACACATAATTAGAAATATCCATCTTCATGTCGTCCCACCAAAAATGTTCCTTCAAATATCTATACAAATTAGTGCTACCATGGTGTATAGAGAAATTGGATCTATTGAAATCATACAAAAATACTCTTTTCATATCCGGTATATTAGGAACTCAAATTATCTTTCCAAATTTCAAAATTCCATCTTCATATATGAATTCACTCAATCTCCCATCGTTAAAAGCTTTAATTTTATTTTGAAACTCCTAATCATCATCCGGAGAATTTTTATCCTTTCAAGTAAATATGGTGTGGATACCATTTGAAAAATTATTGTTGTTTCACCTTCTTTTAGTATCCCCGTATCTATCTTTACTAGATCAATGAAAATAGGATCTCTTTCAACTCTAATATATTTCAAAACTCTAGTATCCATTATTCTCAAAGAATAATCAACCTTATTTTCCTTCCCTATGTGATATTCTGTAGTGAAATAATATTCCTTGAGTATTTCAAGCCACCATCTTTTCCTCATTTTGAATTCTTTCTGAGACAAAATATTCTTCAAAATCATGTGACCAGTATAAAAATCACATTTTTCACCATAGAGATAATGTCAATATATTTTGAGAGAAAAGATTACAGTAGAATAATCAAGATCATGAGTGGGATAGTTTTTCCCTTCAATTTTTAGTTGTTGTGATGAATATGCAATAACCCTATCATTCTGCATAAGGACACAACCATGTCCTTTCATTGAGACATCACTATAAATAGCAATCCCATCATTCCCTGATGGTAGATTCAAGATAAGTTCATTGACTAATCTCATATTTATTTCTTCAAAACATTGATTACACACTTTTTTACAAACAAATTTAAACACTTTACGTGTGATCTTGGTTAATGGGTTATCCAATCATGAAAAATTATGGATGAAACTTCGATACTAACATGATAAAACAATAAAAATATGTACCTCATTTATGCTTATCGGTGACAGACATTCTTGTATTGAAATTGTCTTAGAAGTATCAACAGAAATTCCATCCTCAGTGAAAATATGTCCAAGAAAAGAAATCTCTTGATGCCATAATTCACATTTTCTAAACATCCGATATATTTTATTTATTCTAAGAGTGTTTTGGAAAATGAAAAAGTAATTTTCATAATATTCGGGTCTTTTAATGTATACCAAGATATCATCAATAAATACCACTAATGTAATCAAGATATTCCTAGAAATCGTTGTTTATTAGATCCATGAGAAAAGAGGGTGCATTAGTCATCCCAAAAGGAATTACCATAAAATCATAATGCTCGTACCTGCTTTGAAATATTTTCTTTTGAATGTATTCCTTCGTCACACACAACAGATGATATCCAGATCTGTTAGTTCTCTGTTCCATCATAGAGTCCAATGATTGGCTAAGGGAAGTACCTCAAGAAAAAAATAAGGAATAACATCAATAATTTCACAAAGGCATTAAAGCGCGCAGGCACTTGCATGGCAGTCATGGGGAGAATAGGTCACTTTCCAGCCTAAAGTTATTTTTTTCGCCCAATCCTCAGGGCCTTAAAAATACCCCTTGTGGGACCCCAATTTATGGAAAAAAATTTCAGAATACAGATACACAGCTCTGGTCTCCCAAGACATCGTATGAAGCCTTTTAAAGACTTCTAAGGTAATTTATTTTCTATAATGGAAGGTATAATTAAGGAAAATAATGCTTAAGTGTTTGAATCCATCCACACATGCACGCCTATGTGTCTAGCCCTTAAGGGAAAGTGTCCTGCCTTGCATTCCACATTATACATTCAACAGAACTTGTGTGCCACTCTTCTGGAAGCCTATAGGGATGATACTAAGGGATTGAGTTTAAAATCACCCAAGTATTACCCTACATGTTCTCTGTATCCAAGGTGAACTCATGTCTCACATGTATAATTGCACGACTAGGACTTGTGTGCCTTCCTCTTTTTGGGTTTCCCTCCTGCCTATTCATCTCTTTTCTTCAAATACGCCTTTCCACTTCATGATCTAGCCTTTAAAACCCACTTCAATGCCACTTATGGCATAGTTTCCTTATAAGATTCCTTATCTGAAAGGAGTTCTATGGAACATCTCCCAAAACCTTATGATTTAAATAACATTGTATCACTACGGTTAGAGGTTCCCTTCATTCAACCTCATCCATTAATATGAGAGAATCATTAATGGGCATCCTTCTCAAGAGTAAGCCCCAACCATAATTTCCTTAACCATGGGCCTCCTTCTCTGGATTAATACCCAATTTATAAATCCTCTTTAATTGGGAATCCTCCACAAGAGTAAGACCCAATCAAAATATCTAAGTCTCCTTTAAACTCTGGGCATCCTCTTTAGGTGTAAGCCCCATGTCCCTTTAAATTTGGGCATCCTCCTTAGGAATAAGCCGCAAGATCCACATCTCCATAAAGAATAACTACATTTATGGACTCTGTTATGGGGCCTCTTCTTCAGGATTAAGTCCCAATCATAACTTTCTTTATCATTGGGCCTCCTTATTAGGATTATGCCCCGGATTATAAAGTTCCATTTTATTGGGAATCTTCCTCAGGAGTAAGCCCCAACCTTAGTTTCTTTTGATTCTGGTCATCCTTTTCAGGATTAATCCCCAATCATATGTTAATGTCCCCCTTAATCTGGGAATCCTCCTTTGGATTAATCCCCATGTTAGAGTATCTACAGCTCCATAAAGCACAAATATCTTTATGGACCCTATTCCTCGGATTCTTTCCATAAGAAAATCCTAGTATTCACCAACATGGGATGTCACACATTTCTAAGCCCCACATCATTCATGGTGACCACATCTTTCATGGCGCAAATCCTCATGTTTACTAATACCTCTTGTTTCTCACACCGAGCATGACTCACGTGAGATTTGAGTGTAAAAGTAACAACGAATCATCGTCATGGGCCGTTAATCGTACGTAATACCCACACTTCTTAATCAATCTACATGAAAATTGATATCATCCTTAAAAGTAGAGTACGTAGGAAGCCTTTCTATATTTCAATCCCATCACCCATTAATTCTCATCTGTACTATATGATGTTAAACAATATAGTAATTCCACCACAACGTGGGTTTTGATTCATCTTTAACACCGATATGTAGGTAGCCCATCTGCGGGTACAATCCCAACTACGAAATAATCCTTGTCATTATGAACGACAATAAACATCATGTGCCCCAATGAGTGTATTTAAAACTAGTATGGTCATCATAAGGGCCAAGAGATTTCTATATAATGTATTAATGAATACAATTGACTAATAATCTCCAATAAATACGGATGATTATCCATCGATTAAGAACCTTGAATACATATAAATGATTCTCTAAATATCATACATATCAATCATTGATTTCCAAATCAAAAGGAAAACTCATTTTTCAAACATGGTGAATTAATAAGGATTCGTGGACATAACATAAATTTATAAGAGAGCCCTAGAGTAGGTAATAATTCACCTTAAAAAGTTGTGATGAGCCTGACCCCCATCATCTCAACCCATACAAATTTTAAAGCCTCATCGGTCCACAACTAATGACAACCTACCTTTGGAAAGTAGGTCTAAAAGGAATATATAATCATTGGATGTTTCTGGTTCTACGAATAAAAGCGTGTGAAATGGAATGGAATGTTTCAACCTTAAACAAAAAAGGTCATCCCCATTTCCAAAAAGAAACAAAAATGGTGAACCAGACGTGAATGATTAAGCATAACTCAACCATCTAAAGTCAACCATCGGGGGGAAGGGTGTGGGGGGTGGAGGGAATTGTTTTCTCGAAGAAACAAAAATTGTGAACCCGACGTGAATGATTAAGCATAACTCAAACTTCGATAGTCAATCTTCGGGGGAGGGGGGGCGCCGCTTTGTTTTATCGAAGAAACAAAAATGGTCAACCAGACGTGAATCCTTAACCTAGTTAAAATGATATTTTTCTTATTTCTAAGGCCCCTATTAAACTCAATGTGAGGGCCAACAACAAAATAAATTACATATGTGATCATCCAGAAGATGTAGTCTGGCTAGGATTTTCTTGATTGTGCCTATTGTATCAAACATGCACTCCTTTCTCAAGATCACTCATAAATAGAAATGGCTTCTTCAGAATTCACACATTTGAATGCCTCGGCCGCTTCTCCTACTAGATCCTCATCCGCTCTAAGGACAACATCTCTTACTCAGCATCTGCAAAACTGGGTATCAAATGCATTGATCAAGGAGTTCTACAAACATGGTACCATCCTGAATCTGGAGGCCACTCAACAAGCCCTTCAAGTCAAAAATGAACCCTGGTCGTCCAGACAACAATTACCAGCAGTCAAAAAGCATGCGGTGAAAACCACCGTCGTCAACCATTTTGGGTCATTATCATGGGAACACAAAAACCAGCCCCACCAATAATACAAGGAGTTTGTTCAGGAGGTCACTTAGGGCCACCATTCAAGGATACAGGAGTCCTTCCTTAGGACTCACACAAACAATCACTGCCAGACTCGTGCGGTAGTGAACCCTCAACATGATGAGGGTGTCAACTCTAGGTGTTCGGCTCATGTTCCTCAAACACGAGCAATAAATATGAATAAACAGAGGTGAAGACCAGTCAACAGGGAGCAGGTAATTAACTCTTCAGCCTCTGGACAAGTCCACCATCCTAACTTTGTGGAAAGCGACGAGCAGGCACACACACTCGTCCGCCTTAATCCCGCTGTCCAGCAGACTAGTCTTGAAGAATCCCATCAATCCCACCCAAAAATTATGGAAGACTACTATAGATAGGAACATACACTTGTTTATACATCATCATCTGGTCAGTAGGATCGTCTGACTACATACGATGAATCCCACCAACCCAATGTGTTGACAACCGATAGCCAGGCACATACACCTGCTTACACTCATCAATTCTGCCACCAGTCTCATCATCCAGTATTGAATGAAGTCCATCAACCACGTTTGTTAGTGTATAATCAGCAGGCACATACACCTGTTTGTATTCATCAAGCCTACCAACAGTCTTGTTTGGTATCACTCAGAGAAGTCAATCGGAAAGCTCTGATGAAAAAATCTGGAGCAGACTCAACTGTCACCCCTATTCATAAGTACTTTCTGAATTCATTGACAGGAAAGGAGGACAAGAGCAGGCACATACACCTACTACAAACCCGGAATTTATGTATATTCCCATTCCGATAGCTGATGTAATGAAGAACATTTTGATAATGTTGAAGGAGTAGCAGCAAATCCCTACCCATATCCTGGATGTTTGTTAGGATATTATCACAGCTTCAGCAGAATATCAGGGAAAGACACATAAATCTCTCTCTATCAACGTAGTAACTCATCATCATGTCACTCCAGAGTAGACACAGACCTCAGTTCTAGTCCATGATTGTTGTGGGTTATATTACTCCATGTCATATGGACAACCAAGTTGGGCACAAACACCTGATTCAAATAAGGATCGTCATCCTAACTTGGCCGTTACTCCTTAACAGGCACATACACCTACCCATAATAACCACTTTTGTAAACAAGTGGTTTCCAAAGTCAGTATGAAGGCGTCTAAGAAAAAGACCCATCCAACACAGTTAACAAATCATGTGTTGATCTACAGTAAGGCCTTTCTCGATGCTGGAGTTCATGATGTGCTCAGTCAATTATCTATTTAAACTCAAGATTCTACTCTATAATTTACCAATATGGGGAACAATAATTCCAACGGTCTTCATCAGACAATTCCTCATGAAGGATTTCTTAATGATAATTTGGCCGATCTCGAAGTTTCATCTTTAGATGAGATCTACGATAACCATTTATGTATCTAGAAGACCAAGGAGAAATAGGTTTCATCTTTTGATGAAACCCACCATGGTGGTCCTCCCCATGATGATGTTGAATTTAGCTGCGAAAGTCTTCTCTGTAGTAGAGATTCAAATTTCCTGGAAAATTCTCTAATGGAAAATGTAGTGATGAAAAATCCCTCTTATTTTGAGGCACTGGAAAATGTGAAGCTAGTCATGTCTGATCACTTACCTCTAGTAGGTAAATTAATTTATTATTCAGAAGGTAGCTTTAGGTGTAGGTCATTCTCTGAACCACCCCTAAGTCACTCATCTTCCAATTTGACAAATGAATTCTCTACCAATCTTGTTGAATCTGATAAAGAAACAATGAAGCACCATCTTTGGTCCAATCAGGTAGAAGAATATACATGGAATGACAAAGAGGAATTACTGAATATGAGAAAACAACTGGTGAATAGTGAAATACCAGTCATGTTTTTGACTTTGGATAACTATCAGAATGATATTCCAAAAACGTTGATAGAAGATTGTATTCACGATATTCGTCACAACATATAGAATACTCTTTGTCATGTAAAAGTGAAAATATTATCTTATTACGAATATCAAAATCATGTCATGATAATAGAAGGGTTAAAATGCCAACTTGACTTGGCATATCTCTCAGTTTCCCACCATCCAATGGTTGAAAAGTAGTAGAGAGCCTATCAGTGTTCATTCCTTAGCGCGTTAAAATTGTTGCACCAGATAATTACAAATTCCCCATCTGGTATTCATATTAGGGGATGGTGAGTTCATGGAGAATTTCATTTCACTATGATCACCAATCAAAAAAGCTCGTAAAAAGTGGTATCATGTAATGTTATTTCCCATGGCCAGCCACATCTACCTAGTTTTTTGTGTAATCAAATGCTTTCTCAAGAACATGGCTCAACTTGTTATTACCAAATTCAGGCATATAAAGAACAAGTTGTCGAATTACTGTTTCATCATGAAAATGAGAATATAGAACATGCCTCTTGTTTACATCATGCACACCACCAGGTGACAGATGTTTCAGAAATAATCCAACAGTCATCTGATCCAGGTGATTTGAGAGGATGTAGGTTGATGCATCTGGCTAATTTTTGGACAAAAGTCCACAAAATCAGGATATCAATTAAGAATGTTTCAAATGTAGTAGCTCAAGATCCACCACATCTTGCCATACTGGGGAATCTATTAATCCATCCCTCAGAATCAATAGATAGGATTCAAGGAGTTGATAAGGAAAAACAGGAACAACCCCAGTGCACCAGACTGGAGACTTTTTCAAATTCATAGTCTTTTCCTTGGTAAAAGTCAGTCTTCTCTCAATTAGGGAAGAAGACAAAGTGGAACACAGATCCAAATTATCAGGAGATTCCCTCCAAATTACGATTCATCAAGAAATTCCTGGGGGATCAACCAAACAAAAGGCAATGTCTCATAAGGGACATGGAAGAAGATAGTATCACAGAAATGCTGACAGAAGGGATGAAATGCGTTATGCGTCAATAAATGTCATCAATCCAATTCTCACTAATCCCACAGAACATGAGGCTCACTCAAAGAAATTAGATGAATAATTTACTATTCAAGAGGCTGTTCACATAAAAATCAATGAAGAGGGTGTGTACAAAAGAAGCCATAGGGCTTCCCAGAGGCAAGATATTCCTTCTGTTAATTCCCTTACATACTCCAAAAAGGAATATGCCAAGGAAAAGGGTAAAAGTCAGGTTACACCCCAACCTACATCTGGAGAAATCCAATCACTCTCATTAGAGGAAAGGTTCACACGACAAGAATATGAAATGAAGAAATTAAGGAGGTTTAATACAGAACTACTTCAAGGAAGTCTTCCTCCTAATCATGATGGGGTTAATCAATCAAGAGAATTATTTTCACCTGCTGGGATGGATCAAGAATATCCTACATTACAAGTACACCCTCACAGGTCTAAATCTTATGGGTCATGCATGACAACAACCAGTAATACTACCATCAATGGCAGTACCGGTCGCCACACCCATCCAAAATCCAGTTACTTCATCTACTCAAGTTAAAGCTAGCCAGATGTTTCTCAAAAATTAATGAATACCATTGAGTCATTAACAGCTCGGTTGGAAGCTATGGAAGTAAAGTGTGAAAGGGTTCAACCATAAATGTGAGCTTACCCTGAATGGGTGGATTCAATTCATCCCTCGTCAAATTTTTCAAGTACCACATTTCTGATTTTTATTGGTTCGAGAGACCTAGAACAACACTTAACACAATTTTTTTCACGTTGTGATCCTATGATGGGAACTTCTCAATAACAAGAAGCAGTTTAGCTGAGGTGTTTGGTACATTAATTACAAGTGCCTACTTTTGTCTGGTATACAATATTTTAATCCCAATCAATTACTGGGTGGGAAGATCTCTATCAAAATTTCCTCCTTAAATTTAGATCAACATTTCCAAAGAAGACAGTTTTTTATATTAACAATTGTAAGAAAAGGGAGAATGAAATTGTTTTAGAATTCATTTCTCACTGGAAGGGATTAACATATTCTTAAATATTACCACTCCCTCAAGAAGACTTTTTGCCGATCTGTGTGGAAAATATGCGTGATGAATTATGCACACCGTTGATCCCTATAAAATAAACAGGTGGTTTTTGATACCTTACTTAAATCGTTTAGCAGATAGAATATTATTATATATAGACTAAGGATAAAACTTTTGAATTCCATCAGTTCAAGGAAGGAGAATAGGGAAAGCATAGACTGCTGAGGTTACACTTATACAATCAGCTCTAACTACTTCCACCTCAAAACCTTCATCATATCGAAGGGCTCCACATCCTAAGAATCAACAACAAAGGTAGCCTCGTCAAGATGATAAAAGAGATCAATGATGGAAAAAATTTGACATTTTGAATAACTAAGTTTATTCTTTCTAGAATGAACATGTTCCAGGTTACTTCATCTTTGCTCTAGAAAAAAATCTGGTTCATTTTCCAAGGCCGAGAAGTCCGAACAAGGAATGATATGAAAACCTCCCCAACTATTTCACATTTCATCAGATATTGGGGCATCCCATTCAGGAGTGTTTTGTCTTTAAAGACCTCCTGAAAAATATGGTGGACTCATGACAGGTAAAAATGAATGGTTTTTCAGCCCAAGTAGCATGTGTTACTGCTACTGATCGAGAAGAAGAAGGCGAGTGGCACAAAGTTCAAAGTAAAAATGCTATGAAATATGATGTTTTTATGGTCAGGAAAATGATTAACCAAACTCAGGACATTTTTCAAACACAATTGAATCAACCATTTGTGTCTTCATTTATGAATTCCACAGCAAAACACCCTTCATCAGAAGGAAAATCCTCAATGAAGCGGCATGATTCTTGGAAAGAAGAGCATTTAGAAGATGCTGAGTTCGAGTCAAAGCCTAAATTTTCATTGACTCTGGATGATTTTATGCAATCTGCTTCAAAAGAATGGGCACTGACACACCAAACGGAACATCCTGAACTGGTTAATCAGGCAGAATCTTCATCAGATGAAGAATTGATCTTTGGTTCAGTTAACATGATTCATTAAGAGATCATTATTCCAATGACAGTTTCGGTTATGATGAACCTAATTTCCCTATATTTAATAGAGGAATTAGAGGAAGAGACAGGGGTCAAGGATTAAGAAGAAAATATGGATATTTTATAAGCCACTATTTCAATTCTACCCATTCTAGAACTGTATATGTGGTAGAAAATCATGGAAAATCCCCTCAATGGGATCAACTAGAATAAGAATGTTCTTCCACACATGGGAGATTCGGTCCAAATATAGTAATTTTGGAAGAACGATTAACGGTCACACATTCATGCTCTCAGCAAATTGATAGACCTAGTCAGTCTATTATACCAAAGCCAAGAGTATTTCCAACTCCTACCCCAATACGAGATGCATCTTCTTTCCAATAAGAAACTTCTAAAGAACGTGAAAAACCACATTATCCTAATTGAAAATGAAAAACTTTGGACCAACAGTTTGATGTCTTGAATTATTTTTCCCATGTACCATCCATGTTATCGATTAAGGATTCCTTGAATCTATCAAAAGATCGTCGAGAGGTGCTCATTGAGGCTTTGTCAAGAGCTCAAGAATTTGAAACTGAAATTGATGCAGCTGAGGTTTACCATATAGAGAATGATCCTGCATAATTCCATGCAGTGATATCTTTTACATATG
Organism: Viscum album; assembly: GCA_963277665.1. Classification (NCBI taxonomy): domain Eukaryota; kingdom Viridiplantae; phylum Streptophyta; class Magnoliopsida; order Santalales; family Viscaceae; genus Viscum; species Viscum album. The sequence continues at coordinate 1,849,040,202 of OY728152.1, forward strand.
AAGATGAAGATTATTTTGTACATGGACATATCAAACCATTGTATCTATTAGGTAAATTCAATGATATAGACACCCGACGTGATTTCATCGATCATGGATCAGTAGTAAATATCATTCCTATTCATACACTTTGTTGATTGGGCCTCATCGAATATGATTTATCTCCTTCAACTTTGATTTCTCAAGGATATGATATGAATGAACAGGAATCATTGGGTGATAATACACTCAGAACTCAGTTTGGAGACCTTATGTCTAATTCAGATTTCATGGTTGTTCATCATGACACCGCATTCAACATTTTTCTTATAAGACCTTGGCTACATCAACATGTAGTCATACCCTCATCATACCATCAATGCCACAAATATTTTTTCAATGGTCCAATTGGGACATTGAATGGTGATAAAACCCCATTAAAAACATGTGAATCTCAATACATTGAACTAGAGTTTTATCACTTGGAGGGAAAGGAAAAATCCAAAGCAAAGAAGGTCACCAAAATTAATTCTCCATATGGTTTCGAAAAGATTTCAGTATACCCATTCATACATGTGAGTACAGATTATGTGTTGCCTATTAGTAAAATTGACAAGATAGACCCAAATCCAAACACTCTTATGGAAAATTCCATAATGTCGATCATGGATATCGAGCAAGAGAACATGGGAGAAATTGTTGATTCACCAGGCGATGATGAAAGCTTACATGGAGATGTCTTCATTTAATCTTCTGAAATTCATCAATTATATTCTTCTCCAATAATTCTTGAAGATGTTATAGAATCACCAGAGGAAAATAATGATGTCGATTCTCAATCCATCATCTCCACTTTGTCACCCCAGAAAGATCCTTCATCATCAATAGGGTCTGAAATGGAGGTCTCTTCTTCGGGATGTTCAAATTATAACCTATCCCCTAACTGTGGAAGTTCCACTTTGTCATCTACTCTGAATGTAGAAATATAAGAAATAACACTTGTTGAATAAGAGGATAATGATCTTAGAGGTGCTCCTCCAATATTTGAAAAGGGTATATCTAACACTGGGGATGAACTTAGAGAAATAAACTTGGGTACAATAGAAGATCCACACCCCACTTGAATTAGTGTGGCCATGACTCTTAAAGAGAAATAAATGTATAAATCATTTTTAATCCAAAATCGAGATGTATTTTCTTGAAATTATACAGATATTCTAGGTATTTATCCCAATGTTGCCATTCATAATTTGGGTTTTCTAGAAGAACATTGAGGATTCAAGAACGCCGCATGAAGAACACACCCAACTTATGCCTCAAAAATTAAATCTGATGTTGATATTATTTTCAAATATAACTTCATCAGAGAAGTTAAATATAATAAATGGATGGGTAATATTGTCCCTATGAGAAAGAAGAATGGACAAATTAGATTTTTCATTGACGTCATAGATCATAATCGGAATTGTCCGAAGGATTATTTTCCAATTCTAATCACAGAACTCTTAATTGATGCAACCACGGTTTATGAAGCTCTTTCCTTCATGGATGGCTACTCTAGGTACAATCTAATATGAATGGTCCCAAAAGATGAAGAGTATACAGCCTTAAGAGCTCCTCAAGGTGTGTTTTGATGTCGGGTAATGGCCTTTGGCTTTGAGAACACAGGTGGAAAATATCAACATGCCATGAACCATATCTTCAAACCCTTTTAAGCGAAATTTGTTGAATGTTATGTGGATGATTTGGGGGTTAAGTCCATCCAACATCCTGATCCCTTGGCTGATCTAGAAACCATATTAAACAAACATCGACCACACAATTTGAAAATGAACCCCTTGAAATGTGCATTTGGGATATCCTCCAGAAAATTTCTCAGCTTTGTTATACGCCAACATGGTGTCGATGTTGATCTTGAGAAGACAAAAGCAATCCTTGGTCTGTTACCTTCTTAATATTTGAAACAATTAAGAGTACTTCAAGAAAATTTGGCAAATATTCGGCGCTTCATCGACAATTTGGCAGGAATGTGTTTACCCTTCACCAAATTAATGAAAAAGGGAGTTAGATACCAATGGACCAAATATTTCCAAGAGGAATTTTATATTCTAAAGAAATATCTCTTGAGTCCACTAGTATTAATGAAACCTATTGAAGTAAGACTATTTATCCTCTATGTGACAGCTTTAGTACAATAATTTTGTGCCTTCCTTGACCAAAATAATGATGATGGGAATGAAAACAGTCTTTACTACCTCAGTTGGACTATGCTTGATGCAGAAACTCGATTTTTTAGTATTGAAAAGTGCTACCTATCATTTATCTTTATAGTTCAAAAATTGAGACACTACCTGCAACATCATGAGGTTCAATTGGTTTCTCGCAATAACCCACTCAAACTTATCCTTATTCTTCAAATTCATACATGGCCTCTGGAAAGGTGGGAAGTTATTTTGTAGTAGTTTGATATCTAGTACGTGTCTCAAAATAAAATAAAAGGCCATGCATTGTCCTATTTACTTATTGAACACCCACATGTTGAAGACACATATTTAACTATTAAACATCCTGATGAGTAAGTATTCTTTATTAAAGATAATCTTCAAAATTGGGAAATTTAATTTGATGGTTCTTCTAGAAGTCCAACAGGGAATTAAATAGAAGACCCTAAATTCGACAATTTTTTGTTAGGAATTGTTCTTATTTCCGCAAAAATTCATTGCTACCATATTCATTCTTATTGTTAGAAGGTGGTACAAACAATGATGCAAAATATCATTCTCTCATCGCATGCTTAGAATTGGATGTTCAGGCACAAGTGAATTATATAAACGTAAAAGGTGATTCAGATTTGGTAATCAATCAAGTCAATGGGGATTATGCCATCAAAAAAGACGATTTAATCCCTTTGTGTGATTACGTCAGAATGTAAATGTTGGTATTTCAATCAGAACCTGCATTTTCTTATTTATCATGATCACAGAATTCCCAATCTGATGCACTGGATAATATAGCCACATCCCTGGCATATCCAAATCAGGATGAAACAATCATTGGTATTTCCCAACGTCATACAATTTCACCTTATCATCAAATCAAAATATAGGAAATCAATTAAATCAGTCCCATTTCTGAACCATATGATCACACTATAGGATGGATGAAACCTATAAGGGAATACTTTCAATATGGAACACTACCACCTAATAGAGTTGGGAAAGAACAATTCTGGCAACATGTGGTCAATTTTACTCTTTATTATATCCCAGAACACCAAAAAATTCTCTACAAGCGAGGTTTTGATGGAATCCTCTTCAGATGTGTTGATGGTGATGATACAATGTCTTTCATGAATAATGTACATACATGCGTTTGTGGTGACCACATGTCCGAACATTGACTATCTGAATAAATTCCAAGTATTGGATAATTATGTCCTTCAATGATACAAAATTCTATTGATATCACTAAGAAGTGTCATTATTGCCAAGTATATGATAGATTCATTCATCAACCCCCAGAGTTTCTTCATACAACTAAATACCCGTGGAGATTTTCCAAATGGGGAATGGATGTAGTAGGACCTTATCCTCCAGCTACAACCAACCAGTTTAAGTATATTCTTACTACTACTTACTTATTTTTCAGATGGGTAGAGGCAATACCTCTCAAAGAAGTTAGTTCTAAAGGCATTGTTTTATTCTTCAAGTCTAACATCATTTCCATATTTGGTGTCCCTCATACCATATTGACTGAAAATGGCACCAAATTCTGTTCAATAGAGGTGAGAAAGTTGTATCAAGAATACAACATCAAATAAAACCATTCAACTCTGTATCATGCATCGACCAATGGCCATATAGATGCCTTCGATAAGACTCTTTCAAACATACTACAAAAGATGGTGGATAATGATAATAAATCATTACCTGATAAACTTTTTCAAGCTTCATGGGCTTATCAGACCACCACCTACACTACTACGCGGTAAACTCCATACTAATTTTTATATAGAATAGAAGAAGTATTGCCCATTGAGGTTCAATTAACATAACATAGAGTATCAATTTTTGATCAGTCATCGACAGATGAACAATCTCAGAAGCGATTTGATGAATTGGAATAATTATATGAAAAACGATTGTGCACCATGCACCACTTGGAAGTCTATCAGAATCGAATAGCACAATATTTCAATAAAAAAATTTCATCTTCGTTCATTAATTAAAGGAGAATTGGTATTGGTCCTCAGAACTCCAATGATACTAGTGTAGAAACCTCCCAAGATTTAGCCAAAGTGGGAAGGAATTATTCAATACATAATGTCTACTCTAATGGAGCTTATTATTTAATCTCATTGGATGGAAAACTCATTACAAATCCAACCAATGTATGATTCTTGAAGAAGTATTTTGTGTAAATCAAATTCACCTCATTTACGTCCTACATGATGTTAAACTGTGCATTGTCCTTGCTGCAAGACATTAAACTGCATAGTCCCTTTGTCGTCCATCATCGCGTTAACTGTTAGTCCTCACTAGAAGACTTTAAACTGCATAGTCCCCTTCTAGTCCCCATTGTAAGACTTTAAATTTTATAGTTCCTCAATAATCTAACATGACGTTAAACTGTGTCCCCTTAATTATCAATTAAACTACGTAGACTTTGATCCTTGCCGTTTTGGATGGGTACATAGGAAACCTCTCGAGGTTCAAGCCCAAACCCAATCTCTTCACATCTGTTTTCCTCCGTCTCATATGATGTTGATCTGTGAATATCCCCAAAACCATCATCCCACATGATGTTAAACTGTCAAAAATTCCCTTTTTCATTCTACATGAGGTTAAACTATAATTTCGTCCTAGCTATATGACGTTAAATTATACAGTAACTCTTTTTCCTACAAGATGTTATACTGTAAATTCCCCATGTTCGTCTTACACAATGTTAAACTGAAGAAAAAAAAGAGTCCTCAATTAGGTCCTATAAGATGTTAAACTATTAATTGTCCTTGCTACATGACAGTAAACTATACAGTATCCTCATCCTACATGACGTTAAACTGTAATAGTCCCTAATACATCCTACATGATGTTAAACTATATATCGTTAGGTTTGTTTTTACCTCCTCTTTCGCACACCGAGCATGACTCGCGTGAGCTTAGAGTAATCCTCAACCATAACACCCACTCTGGGCCGTTAACCTTGTGTAAATCCCTACACCATCTTCGGGTTTTCCTCAAGTACAACTCGATCACCAATTTATTATCAATTGAACTACACAGACTTTGATTCATGCCTTCTAGTCTATGTATATCGGCAACCTCCAGTGGTTCATGCCTAAAACCAATATCTTCACATCGGTTCACCTCCATCTCACACGATGTTTATCCATGAAGCCTCCCCCCAAAACAAATATCTTCACATTTTTTCACCGTCTTCCTTGATATATGATGTTAAACTATACAGTTCTCAATTGTCCTCACTATAATACATAAAATAGCATAGCCATATTTCCTAGCTACATGAAGATAAATTATGCAGCATTGGTCCATGCATATGACCTTAAACTATTCACACTTTTAATTGTATGAAAATAAACTACAATAGTCTCTGACACCCACACTTGAGATGGAATCATTGTTCATATTGAAATCCAATCATGTCATATTCCAAGGACTACATACATACTTTGAAATGCATGAATCTTTAATCAGGGGTCCAACCATCATTGCACTAAAGTCCCCTTTCACACTTCACATGTACGAACCAAATCTGTATAGAGGGTATTTCAAGAACTATGTGAGGCTTGATTCCCGTTCTTATGTGATACGTAGAAATGTTTGAGAATCCCTCAAACCCATCCAATGTCTTCGGCCCTAACCCCAAATTCAACATTCAGTCCCTTGGCTAAAAAGTCACCTTGCGAGCACATAAATGTGGTCTAAAAACCCAGGTATTTATTCACATCAGGTTTATAGAAAACACACAATGTTTCTCCCCCATTATAGTCTGAACTCTACGACCCTAAACTATGATCTCCTATACTATCGTCCCACATGATGTTAAACTATTTCTCAAGAACTACATATGGCTTGATTCTCATTCAAATGAGATATGTAGTGAAGTCCAGCATCTCAATTCAAAACCCATCCACAACATGATTACGGTCATCATTGGTCTACGTATCTCTTTCAAGCATTGGACAATACCCATTTTAATGTGTCATATTAGTAACCTTAAATACTTCTAGATCTCCATATCCCTTTTCTAGACTTTTGGTCAAAAAATGTAAGATACATGAGAATTATTTTTTCTGACTATACACAACGTTCCCTTAGGTGGCCTTGCATAAATAGTCTACATAATGGACATGTCAGCCAAAAGATTCTATTATTTGACTATTCATCCAATGCCCATAAGCGACACTACATAATCGAATCCCCCAAACGGCTTTGTCAAATAGTGTAACTTCATTATTTTGGGAAAAATTTCTTTTGTCCTTATTGGTCTTAACGACAATATGTAGGGATCCACAGCAAATAGCTATCCTTAACATATTTGTCCCGTACTATTTTTCATGATCTGAAAGTATTCAAGTCTATGGTTAATATTTCCCTTCCCTATGTTTTGGTCAGACCTTCGCATAAGTCAAATTCATCCAATTATTTAAAAATCATGATTTAGAATATCCTCTCCATATTCAAGTACTTTTTTCTATACAACAGACTTCATGATTTGGAAAATTTGATCTCCATAAACATCAAATGGCTTTTTAGAAGTAGAAAAGTAAATTTTCTGAGAGTTATTTTTCCTGACTATGCAGCACGTTCCCCTAGGTGGGCTTGCATAAACAAGTCTACATAATGGACCTGTCATCCAAAAGATGCTATTATTTTACTATTCATCCAATGCCCTTTAGTGGCCTTGCATAATTCAACCCCCTAACAGTTTTTTCAACTAGTGGTAACTTCATTCTTAGGAAATAATTTCTCTAATTCCTTTTACCCCTTTTCACAATTCATTCCTCAGATTCAAAATTTCGTAAGTCACAATTTACAATTTTCCCCCATACCTGAATGTGGTAATATGTTTCTAAACAAATTATCAAAGAATTGAGTCAATTTTAATCCATTCGTTCAAAGTTACTTGACCTTAAACATTACTCTTTTCATGTCTGATGTTCAGGACGTTAAACTGCCCACAAAAGTCATGGGAACTATGAAAAAAAGTCGAGTCCTAGCTTTCTAAAAGTAGAGATTGTATGATATAGGAAATACCGAGAAAAAAAAAGATGCCAAGATTGTAGGTTTGTTTGTATCAACCTAGAAAAATCCAAACTATGCTTACTAGGCCCATTGGTATAATAAAAATTAATTAAAGAAGATAGAAAAAAATGCAGGTACAAATTATTGAAGATGAAAGTGTTTTTTATTGATGTACAAGAGTTAGAAGGACATCGATAGTTTGGAGTCTCTTATCTTTTTCAATAATTACAAATGGATTTTAACATAACTTTTCACTTTCTTCACAGCATCCCGATCCTCATCAACAACCACCTGGAATTCATTCATTCAATTGGATTCAATAAGAGATGCAGTGATATCATCTCTTCTTGGAACATTTTTAAAATAATGTTCTTGAGTGTGGTTTGAGAAAATTTTCTGCTGATCAAACAGTGACTCTGTTTCTATCCAAGAGACATTGGAGATGGATACATGGATTTGATAATGGGGAATTGGAAGTAAAGATCCATTTGGATAGAGTACTCTTTTCAGATATTGTTCTAATGTCGTCTTCTCTCCACCAACCGGAAATGGAAAATATATCAGCCCATGGTTTTAGATTTTCATCTCTCTAAGGAAATGGAATGGATGAATATTTCAAAGATCACACCATTTTTGTTTCTCTTAATGCACAACATAACCAAAATAGAGGTGTATTAGTGTAGCTGCATCTCGGGCATGTAATTATTTTCCCCTGGAATTTTGACTCCTTGTAGATGACTATGGCCATATAAATGCATGTAAATGCTCTATGGGAAATTGAAATGATATTACTCCAAGTACTCTACAAAATCTGGGAGAGTGCTGTCTTAGATAACATAATAATCAAGGATAATGATGTTCATCATGTCATCTATTCTCTTGCTATCCATCTCATCCAGAGATCAAATCTTATTTCGTTCCATTGAATCTTCACAAATATTGAATAATTAACATTTAAATATGATGGTTTTTCATAAAATTTGTTATGAAATCAGAAAAAAATGGTTATGGCATTAAGGTGCGCAAGTCTAAATTTTGGCGCACAAGTCTAAGCCGGTTGTGCAATTATTTTCGCACAAGTATGGTCACGAAAGTTAGAAACTCATTGCAAAAGAACAACATGAACAAAAGTGTTAACAAAGCGAAAACCGAAGACACATGTGCGCCGAGAGCAAGAAGCGTTCGAATGCTGGATGCTTTGCGGGAAATGAATCCTATAATTATAGGCGATTCAGAAACTTGTGCGCCTCATACATGTGTATCGCTGGACCATGGTTTCTCCTTTTTCCTCAGTGTCCAATCCTCTTTCCTTTTTTGGATCCAACTCTGAGGGGGGGACTTTTGTTGATGCTCTGTTCCATCATAGAGTCCAAAGATAGACTAAAGGAAGTGCCTCAAGAAAAAAAGTGGAAAGAACACCAAGAATATCACAATATAATTAAGGCGTGTAGGTATACCTGTACTCCAGCCTTCGGCACACAGGTCACATGCGCGCCTAATGGGATTTGTTCACCGAAATGTTAGGGGCTTATAAATACCCCCTGTGGGCCCCCCATTTCATGGATGGATTTTCCAGAATTCAGATACAGAGCTCTGGTCGCCCAAGTCTTCATATGAAGCCATCTGAAACTTCTAAGGTAATTTATTACCTATAATGGAATGTCTATAGAAAAAAATAAGGATTAAGTGTTTGAATCCATCAACACATCCATGCCTAAGTGTCCAGCCCTTAACGGAAAATAGACACACTTTCGTGCCACCTTATCCCTTCAACAGAACATGCGCACCACTCTTTTGGAAGCCTATAGGGATAATACTAAGGTCTTGAGTTCAAAACCGCCCAAGTATTACCCTACAGGCTCTCTATTGCCTAAGTGCACTCATGTCGTGCAAGTATACATGCATGGACAGGATTTGTGTGCCCAACAAGGAGTTGCACGCATGCCTCATTTTAGGTTCCCCTACTGCCTATTCATTTCTTTTCTTCAAATCCACCACTCATCATCAAGATCTAGCCATAAAACCCCTCTTCAAAGCCACTTATGTAATGGTTTCCCTGTTGGATTCCTTATCTAAAAGGAGTTATGTCGAACATCTCCCAAAACCATGGGATTTATATAACTTTATATCACTATGGATAGAAGTACCCTTCATTCAACCTCATCAATTAAGGTGAGAGAATCATTAATATGCATCCTCCTCAGGAGTAAGCCCCAACCTTAATTTCCTTAACCTTGGTCATACTTATTTTGATTAATCCCCAAGTTATATGTTCCCTTTAATTGGGAATCCTATTCATGAGTAAGCCCCAATCATAGAGTCCATGTCTCCTTTAAATTTAGGGCATCCTCCTTAGGAGTAAGCCCCAAGTCCATTTAATTCAGGGTATCCTCTTTAAGAATAACCCCCAAGCTCCAAATCTACATAAAGCACAACTATCTTTATGGACTCGGTTAATGGGCCTCCTCCTCAGGATTAAGTCCCAATTATAATTTCCTTTAATATTTTGGGCATCCTTCTCAGGATTAAGCCACATATTATAATGTTCTCATTTATTGGGAAACCTCTTAAGGAGTAAGCCCCAACTTTAATTTATTTTGATTCAGGGAATCCTTCTCAGGAGAAATCCCCAATCATAAGTTAATGTCCCCCTTAATCTTGGAATCCTCATTAAGGGTAATCCCCATGTTAGAGTATCTAAATATCTAAAAAGCACGAATATCTTTATGAACCCTTTTATTGGGCTTCATTCCTGAAGTAAATCCTAGTATCCACCTACTTGGGAAGTCAAACATACATAAGCCCTATATCATTACTCATGACTACATATTTCATGTCACAAATCGTCAGGTTTAATGATACATCTTGTTTCACACACCGAGCATGACTCATGTGAGCTTAGAGTGTAAAAGTAACCATGACACAACTTCATGGTCCGTTAATCATATGTATTCCCCACAATTATTAATCGAACTACGTAGACTTTGATCTATGCCATAAAAGTATAGTACATAGGAAGCCTTTCTAAAGTTCAATACCATCACCCATTAATTCTCATACGTCCCATATGACGTTAAACTATATCTTAATTCCTGAACTACATGGGTTCTGATTCGTCTTTTACTAGGATAAGCAGGTAGTCCATCTGTGGGTACGATCCCAACTCTGAAATAATCATTGTCCTTTTGAAGGACTGCAATCTTCAAGTGCCCCCACTGAGTGGCTTTGAAACCAGCATGGTCATCATAATGACCAAGAGATTTCCAAATAATGTATTAATGTATAAAATTTACTAAGAATGTCCAATACATAATGATGATTCTCCATCGATGAAGAACCTTTAAAACATATAAAAGGATTCTCTAAATCTCATACATATAAACCATTGATTTCCAAATGTAAAGGAAAACTAATTTTCATACTTTGTGAATTAATAAAGATTATTGAACATAACATAAATCTATAAGGTAGTCCCAGAGTAGGTAATTTTTCCCCAAAAAATCTGTGATGAGCCTGACCTCCCATCCTCTAGACCAATTCAAATTCTTAAGCCTCATCGGTCCATAAAAATTCAGCACCTACCTTTGGAAACTAGGTCCAAATGGATATAGAATAATTGGATATTTCCGGTTCTATGAATAATATCATTGGAAACTGATAGGAAATATTGAACCTTAAACAAAAAGGTTCATCCCCATTTCCATGAAAAAACAAAAAAAGTGAACCCTACGTGAATTATTAAGCAAAACTCAACATTATCTTGTCAACTGTAGGGGGGATTTTTTTCTCGAAGAAAAAATATTGCAGATTAGTTTTTGAAAATTATTAAGCTCTATGAAGTTGGTCTAATAAATAATCAATGTGTGGTAGGGAATACTTGTTCTTTATTGTTATAGTATTGATCTCCCCATAGTTAATGGACAACCTCATAGTTCCATCATTCTTCTTAACAAAAATAACATGGGCTCCCCATGGAGAAACTCTAGGGTGTATAAATCCCTTATTACTCAATTTATCTACTTGTTTCATTAGTTCCCCTAATTCCACAGTGAAATGAATATATTTCTCAAGAAAAAGAGGGTTTTGAGAGAGTTAGGTTATGTGAAAATTAAAGGGGAACCCCATAGGTGTGTGTTGTGAAATGGTGGATAGTTATGGATGGTTAGTTTTTAATTTAATTTTATTTTAATTAGAATAAATTTAAATCTATTTTTAATGAAGTATATCAAGCACTTTTTGGGCTGCATAGTTTGGAAAATCGTACAACAACCATGTGTCTACTAGGCACCTAGATCACCCTCATGGTTTTTGTCACAATGTTTTACTAATTGTGCACCAAAAATGCTATGAATATTTATTAGGTGCAATAAAATACCAATAATAGTCTGGTCTAATCACACAGTTTGAAAAACTATGCATATCCCACGAGACAACCAATGTGCACTAGTAATAAGTAACACAGTTTCCTGGTAGGGGCCACATAGCTTCATTCGAACCATGTTCTCTCTGAAAGTCCATTAAACCTTGACTTTTCAATTTATTAAACTCTTAAAACACATTTATCCACCAGATAATCCTATAAATCCATAACCAATCCTAATAAAATCAATTTAAAAGGGTCCAACTCTCAGAACTTAAATTTTAAACATGGTTTTAAAGACATCCCATCCATTAATTGGAAAAAAAATCAAATTCCCTCCGAAAACCACCATATCCAAAAAATCACAAGATTTTAAATAATTTTTTTAGAATCATTTAAAAATCATGATCTATTGATAATATTTTAGAAATATCAAAATTGAACATAACATATCCATAAAATATACAATAGGAAAGATCATTGACACAAATATATTTATATGGTATCATCATATGGTGATAAAATATAAGCAGTAACAACCTTTTATATGAGAACATATCCATAATGGATCAACCAATAATTTTAGATCATAGAAGGAGCATACTACATTAATTAATGATATATAAACACTTATCATAAACATTTAAGGGTGATATTGGACACCAACCATCAAAATGTATATGCATGTGTCCCAATTTCAATAAATAATTCATATTATCATTTATAGGGTTAATCAAAAAATAAAAAACCATTTGGAAAAGATATATAAATGAATAAAATGTACACAAAACTATGAGAAACTATTTTAGAAATTATTTACTGGCATTAACACAATGAAAATAAATTATCAATCAAATTCCAAAATTATTATGAAGAGTTGGAAAGAAATAAATTTCAAATGACTACTATAAATTAAATCAATGTAATAGATACATGGACAATAATTAATGATTTTTTATAGGAAATTTGGAGTGGAGGCTAAACATACAAACATGAGACGAAACCCCTTTTAAATGTTTTGAATATTATTTTATTGAAACACACATCGTAATGTGGGATACAAATAATTTATTTGATCCTTGTTAGAGATAAATATTAATATTACATGAAATAAAACATATTTTTATTTATTGATAACAACAGATAATATTTTTAGGAAGAGTATATATGGATTTGGAACAGAAATATGAAATTTGGAGAGAGTGAGTATTAATACTAATGTCATTATGTTTTTAAAGAAAATTATCAATAAATATATTTCACCATGAATAATGGTAGTCTGAAAATAAAATATCACCATATAAAATGAGAAAATCCTCATGAAAACCCATAGTTAAATATGAATCATTATTACTTGAAAGAAGAAAATGAGCCAAGGAAAACCCTTTAAACATAAGAATTGTTTTGATAAAATCTCATTGGAATATCGATCATGAAGTTGATCATCAAATTCCATGAATAAAAACTAATTATTGATAATATATATCCAACAGTTAGTATAAATACCATTAAAATGATATTATTTGAGAAAATATAATCACGACTTTGTGAAATTTAATTGAGGCGAAAAACCCAATCCATTATTCCCTCTTAGCTGATCATGCCCTAATATCTTGTATAACAGAATGAAATTAATTAATGAATTATTATAGTTTGATATTCTCAAATCTATCATTTTGTAAAAATCATTTGTAAACACTTATTATTTATATTATTTAGTAATATTTTATTTCCATCTTCAAATGTTATTAATTTTTGTAGTCTAACTTGTTTAAGTTTTGTAATATTGGTGTTAATTATTTATTGTGAATTCAAATTTAATAATTTCAATATAATTATTTCTACCAACATCAGCAATTTATAATATTTCATAATGTTATAATTTGATTTAATATGTATTTTCATGATGGTTCATGATGATGAAGTTGGTGATGATCTTGTTGGTGTAATTCATAATGAAAAAAATAATGTAAAAATAATAAGAATTTTAATGTTCGTATAACATCACTATTACAAATAACCAAAAATTATATTAATATTATTTAATAATAATCCAATTATTTAATTTCATTTTTATATCCAGATAGTAAATTGGTTTCACTATTCATATAAGAGTATTAAATGACCCAAATGAGAAAAATAAATAATATAATGGTGAAAATGTATTAGATTGTTAATATTTTGAAATTATAATATTATTATAAAATAATAAGTTTGTTTATCTGATCACTTGATGTGTGAAGTATAATTTTTCATGAGTTTTACATAATTTAAATACATGATGAAAAATTAAAAATAATTCATTGTGGAGATGGTAGTTTACAGTTTGCAATAGAATTGTACGTATTTTACACTGAACGTAATGAATTTTAGAGTTGGATTATATTTTAAGAATACAAATAATATTTAAATTTTCATATTTCTTCATTAAATATACCCTTTTCAATATATATAAGTATATTTTTTAAAATTGACCATGTCCCTCAAGGTCATTGTAGTCCACAATAGAAACAAGAGACATTTTCATTTGTCTAATTATTTAGAAGATGATAAAATTCTTTATCCCTTTAAAATAATGAAATTTTTGAATATTTTTAATATATTATTTAATTTTTTCATAAATTTTAAATTAAATCATGATTAGTTTGAATTTGTTAGAATGGAAAAGTAATTTAAAATAAGTAATTGAGAATTTTACTTTACTCCCTGAATGATTTACATTGAAAAATTGATTAAAATGGAGAGGTTCTCTATTGATATACAAAGAATATTTAGGAAGTGTCCAAGAGTTTGGTGGTGTTATTTAATTAGTTTTTTGATGAATGTATTTGATATTTAATGTGATGAGAATTGGGGAGGTGATAGATTCATTTATGAGGGAGAGAACATTGTTTTTAATAACAATAAAGGAAAAGTCCTTATTAAAAATTCATGAATAACAAATTATATACATTGAAAGATTTCTAAATGTTTTTTGGAAGATAAATCATTAAACATATATATGAACAAATTTTTTAACAGGTTTTTAAGTCCATTACTCTAATATATCTCACATTTAATATTTTTTTTCATGGAAACTAATTCATAACTACATTATTTACATTAAATGTCCAAGAATAATAATGGTTTGATTAAATGATTTATACCAAAAGACATAAAATTTTAAACCCATATTTCCAAATACAATTTCTATGTGTGATAAAAATTAATTTTAAAATTAGCACATATAATTTGTAATAATATTTTTTAGATGTGTATCTTTAAATGTACAAATAAATATTAGTATAAAAGATTCAAAGATATTGATTTACTTAATGATTATTGTTTTATTATTAAATAAAATTGTACATTTAAGAAAAAACTAAATTTCCACTTGAAAACTATAATTATGAAAATCATTCCAAAAATAATTTCTATTAAATTTAATATTACTTATGTTTCCAAATATTAACCATAGGACATGTGAATTTAGATTTTTATTTTTTAAAAAATATAATCATTTTACACTCTAAAAATAATTCATTTAAAGTAATGTCTTTTAATTTTTTAAATCATATATATAGTAATTGTTATTTTTATTAAATAATATGTATTTGTGAATAACATAATATTTTAATATTCGCATAAAATAAATAATTCCCTAAAATATGAAAAATTAATCATAAGGCATTTTTGAAATACATATAATAAAAATGAATTTTAATTTTTCAAAATAAAATTTTATAAAAAATGAAATTTATCTTTATTATTGAATAATAAAATACAATTATGAATTATTATAAAAATTAAAATATATTGTTATATATTCACTATATCACCCATCTTTTATTAAAATTTTTAATTAAATGCATTTCATGTAATATTTAAAAAAAGAAAAATATATTTATTTTTATAAAATATATCATATGAAAACACATTGTTAGATGAAATATATATTTTATTTAAAAAATATTCTAAATTTTATATCAATATTAAATAATTGTTATCAATTCATTGGGGGTAAAAACAACCATTATATTCCACTATGAATCATAATTTGAAAAGTATAAGATAAATCTGATATATAAATATTGTATTACAATGAAAATTATAGTTTTTATCAACTAAATTTTTAGACACATAGCCCTCAATATATCCATGTATGATCTACGAATAAGATATAAACAAGTGGATTTTGAGTGTAGTGGTTAAGATAGGATTGATCTTTTTGGAATTCCCACATCCAAAAATGTATATCTAATATGATTTTCATCATAACATAATTATTGGTTTTAATATTAGACATTGTCTTGAGATAACCCTAATGGAACAACCAAATTTAGAAAGTTTTGCCAATAACCCTCATTTGCAATACTTCTACTAAATTATGCTTTTTTATTTATATTATATATAGATTTAAAATAAAATTAAGTAAAATTAAATTATTCTAATTTATAATCTAAATTATTATATTATGATTATAAAAATTTTACTTTTATCTTTTTAAATGTAAAATGGGATTGTTTTAGGTTTTTGTTCAATTCATACAACACCATTACAAATTTCATTTAGTATAATTATTAAATAATGTTTCATTTTGATGTTTATAATTTTTTTTGAAATATGTTAGATTAATGATATTATTAACTAAATCAAATAATCTTTTTTACATTTGAATGTTTTGCAAGAAATATCAATAAAACATTATAATTTAACAAATGTTATTATTTGTTGGATATGGTTTTGGAAAATTATTTCACCTATATATTTTTATAGCATAAAAATGGTAAATAATGAGATGTTTTAGTGTATATTTTGGATTGATGTATGGGTATTGGAATGCAAGCTCTAGAAATTGGTGGAAACCTGAAAAACTATGTTTTAATAATTATTTGGATTTTTTTACTATGAAATCATGGTTCATCATATGTTTTAGTGATGAAGATGATTTTTTTGGTAATTGTAAGTTTCTCTAATCAAGCGATGTTCAACCAGAAATATATAATAGAAATGGAATCGACTATACAATATGTAATCATATATATATAGACTGGTGGTGTCACCACTACTCAAGTACTATCTTAGATTAATATTCATTTATTTTGTAATAGATTTTATGTATATACACATCTTGTAATATAGAATATTTCCCTCTTGAAAATGATTTACTGTTCATATTATAGCGTATGGTTAAGTCTCAAAAATTATAATTATGTGATGATATCAATTTATTTAATTAATTTGACTTTATATATGATTTCCTATAGTAGTTCACGTCATTTAGTTTCGGTATATTTGTTTCAAATATTCTATTGGCCATTTTCCGATTAAGGTTATTTATTTACAATGACGACTAATTTTTCAGTTTGAAATTATAATTTTATATTTTATTTTTCAACAGTAAAACATTAAAATTACAGACTTATAGATTATAAATTCATATCCAAGATCATTTTTAGAGTATATATCGGAAAAACACAATTAAAGGGTTTTGGGATTGGTGTATAAAACCAATCATTTAATGATCTTATAGGATATTTATTATTTTCTATTCCTAATCTATTTTATATTTTTATATTCAGTGGTACTTCATTTATAATGACCCAAACCTGCAATCAAGGATATGGTTCCATAACCATATAATTTAAATTATAAATTTTTTTACATATTTAAATTCCTTGGAATCAAATCCAAAATTATAAAAACAATAATGAATTTTACATATCTTACATCATAATGATATTTTAAACGTTAAATAATTAAAAAATGTTGAATATTCATAAACATATAAGTTCAATGATCATTTTGACCAGAAGTAATTTTAATATATATATATATATGTATAAAAATACACAATTTATGATGGTTAATCAATATCTCTCATAAATTCGTCAACATGTTCTATCCTCCAAAATGTGCCATGTATTCTAGTTTTATTCATAACCCATTGAAGTGGAAACATATGAATGGATGGGCTCAATTTCAAAAATATGGAAAAATGTTACAGATGAAATCATGGTATAATCAATGAAAAAGTATTGTGGAAGGAATATTTAAATAGAATGAATCCATAAACAACTTGAAACTGAAGAAATGATACATTCATGAAAATAAATGGAAAAAAATTATATCAATAATAGAGATATCATACTTAATAATTTTTAAATTACATACATAACAAAAAATCTACAGTCAATTTCTTACTTGTTGACACACTACTTTTTATAAATACAACACTCAATACATGTTTCTGAAATGGGTAGGAAAACACCAAATAACATCAATATATTTTCGCTCATGAGACATGTCCATACATCGAGGGTCTATATAATTTCTGACACAATCCATTACCCAATTATGTCAAATGCATCCACCATATGTTTTATCAATTACTTTCCTTGAATTCCCCAAGGAACCACTAATACAAAAAAACATATTGAAATATATAATAACAAGTATTGAAATCATATAAATAATAAATCAATATTATTATGCAAAAATCATCAAGATTTTCAATAATTTTCAATATGTTAATAAAAAGGAAACATTATTATAAATCATCTTGAGGAATAACTTGTATCGATAAACATTACATAGAAAACACTCCAATAATCATCCACAATGTAGTAACAATATAATGATTTCCAAGACTTTTCCACAAGAAAATAACATGATTGAATAACAATAAACCATCAATATTATTAGGTTTGATAGTTAAATATTACATAGTGAACATTATATTAATCATCATTTGTGAAATAACAACATAAGGAACCCCAATTCATTTTAACATGTCATAAAAATGGGTAAAATGATCATAAACTATCTAGGGGAATTAGGTGAATGATAATAATATATAATGAAAACACACCAATAAATATTATTATTGGAATATAATTACACATCATTCCAATAGATTTCCCAATTTCAATTAAAAAACATTTCTTATATGTGAACACCATCTAACATGATTTACATAAAATGGGTTGTTCAAATAATAAAAATTAATGATTATAAATCAAATTAAATATTTGAATAACATAATGAAAATTCATCTATATAATTATGGTTGATGGTTTAAAAATAATATATCCCATATGTAATAATATAAACATAAAATTACGATGAAATTAATGAAAATTATCCTGAAAAATAATTAATTAAAAGTTATCTCTAAATGAAGGATAAATAAAAGTATTGTCTAATAATGAAATTTCAATCACCAAAATGATAATATAAATATATATCATGAAACATGAACCCCATTAGGGTAAATATTTTTGATATATAAAATTGATGTAGAAATTGGATCATAAAATATTTTTAGATATTTTTTAATATTGATAAAAAAAGATGATGTTATAGGTAAATTACAAATATTTTTTTCGATGGATGAATTGAAAGCTCATTGGTAACAATTTAATTGAAATGTTTATCACATAATTGATCCTTTAAAATGAAATAACATTTTATATAGGAAATTTGGGTCCCAATGATTTGATTTTGAAACTAATATTTTTAATTCTTGAAATTTCCATTGTAAAAATCCACATTGAAAAATGAATAAAAAATGTATGCATATTAAAAAAATATATAAATACTATAATAAAATGTTATATAATAAAATAATTGTTTGGGTTAACCTAGTAATGGAAGAAAAATGAGGAATATAATACATTAAAAATAAAAAAATGATTTGGGTTTCCAAAAATCGATACTATTAGGTTAATAATAATATTAATATCCAATTGAACATTATAACATTATTAGGATAGTAAATCCTAGGAAATATATATTTTATGAAAAAAAATATCCATGGGTATTTTATAAACCATATAGAACCAAATGTTTAATTAACATGTAACGTCTCTCAAGGAATATAATTGATATATTGAAAAATATTATGCCCTTAGTAATAAATTAATCTGTACCATTGAATGTGAAATATTGAAATTTAATTCAAACATAAATGGTTAAAATATAATTGAGTACATGATATATCAAATAGGATGTATATACACCACATTAATGAAATTATGTATATATTATAAAACATATCTCAAAGATAGGAATTTTAGTGGAAAATAATTTCCTTGTTCTCATTCCAATTTGATAACATTTTAAGAGACATTAAAAACAAATAAATTCATAATATAAAATTTCAATACCTTTCTCAGAATATTACCCTTTGTTTTTTCATATTTTAGTTTCTATCATGTGTAAGTTAATTGATTATATGGTATTATTACAGTTAGTTGTTAATAACTTTATCTTTTTCACATTTATAATTATTTTCATATCATGTGACATAATTTGGTAACATGTTAGATATTTATTAACCATTTAGTATTCTATAATACATAACTCATAATGTTTTTAATATTTTATATTTTATTCCATATGTTTTTAACATCATATGAAACTTGAATTCATTTCTTTTTATTTTGATAATTGTATTAGTCACTATTGTTTTTTAATAATAACTTATCAATGGTATATAAATTTTGAAAAAACACAAAAATAATTATTAGGATCATATTGTGATATAATAGTTTCATTATGTGGTTTATTTTTGTTATCTATGATGTTATTTTAATGCATCATTCGTACAAGTTGTTAAATCATCCAAAACATGAACTCACATTATCTTGATGGGTATGTATGATAATGTAGGTTATTTACTTGAATTAATATATTTATAATGGAATTATAATTTTATTTATTTGTTGAAATTATCATGGTGGATCATAATTTATAATGTTTTTATAAATAGTTAATAATAATAAAAAGAATCAAAATGAGGCGGTTGTTCAGAAACCCTCATGACGGATAATCCTTTTTTCCTAAATGAGGATAAATATGAGCTAATAATGACTAAAAATTTAATATGGAAATATATTAGTATATTAATAAAACTAAAATTATCATACAATTATGGTAATATAATATTAAGGAGAGTAATTTTAGAAGAACAAACATAAAGAGATAATACATACATTCGAGTTAGATCTCTTTCTACGAGTGTCCTTTAAAATAAATGTCTTAGGAAAAATTTTATTTATAGAGTGATTATTTCCCGGGTATGAGGGTTATAAAGGGATTATAATTATAGTTTTTTATAGATTTAATCAATTATGATGTGTATATATGAATGGTGGAATGGAATTCTTTTCCTAAGATACCTTTTGGATCTCTTGGAAACACCATTATATTTTTCAATAATGTAATGTCATTTTTAATGTTATAACACAAAAAAATGGAAACAAGTTTAAGGGAAACATATATTAGAAGAAAAATATATCTTGAATTCAATTCAATTTTTATTTATTAATTGTTTAGGACTTTTACAGTTAGATGAAATAAATTTACCCCATTCCTTTTATCAGAACTATTAATTGTCAACCATAGTAATTATATTTACATGGATAAAATTAAAATTTACTATATGATCTAATTAAAATACACGTATGTAAATATTTAAAACGACTTTATCTAATAAAATATTTATAGGTTTGAAGCTAATATTTAAGAAATCACCATTAATTGTAAAAAAAAATTATTAAAAAATAATATTATTTAGTTCTAAAAATTATATATTGTAAAATTGTAATAGTTACTAATTTTTAAAAAATAACTTGATATATTATCAATTGAGTCAATTTTATAACACATTCAATGAAATTAAATTTTGAACCTCATGTAGGGAATATTTTATTCAAATAGAAGATATTTTTTTTTATATTAACGTACCATTTATCTATTGTTATCAAAATGATTAATATTTTCTTTCTAACAACAAATAATATTTGAAAATTAATCTTTTTATTAATGAATTAAAAATTTGATTACATTAATAAATTTTAAAATTAATTTTTATTATTATATATTTATAATATCATGGTAAAATTATATTTTTTATAACCCACTTGTTTCAGCTAAAAAACACATTTTAGAAAATGCTCAAAAATACATCATAAGATATGTGTTATGTGAATAAATAAATATTGAAGTTATTATTATTTTATTACAATAATGAAATATCAAAATTTTTCTTCTAATGTGAAATGAATTATATAATGAAAATCACTTTTATTGAAGATCCCTTGTTCAATATTAATTAATATTAAAAATTTAACTTATAAGTGTAATGGTTATTAATTGATTAAAATGTCATGTCAGTAATTAATGTTATCATAATATTTTTTGGTTCATTTAAATATTGTTATTTAATAAATTTACTATATACAACTTGTTGAATTTATTACAATTTTATAGAATTTCATAGTTTTATATTGCCCTCCCACCTAACCAAATTGTGTCATTCTTGTTTCTCAAAATATAAAAGTAAATATATAAGGAACATATGAATAAACATACACTTATATATGATTTTTTTAATGTAAAATGATATTTATGTATATTACAAATAGTTATATGTTATATATAAATCGTGTTATCTCATCAATAATAAAATTAAAAAATCTATTATTGGATGTATATACAGATCAATAAGGAATAACTTCCCAAAAACCATGAAATTAATTTATATGATAATCAAATTAATTTGGGATTTTATATACAAAAAAATATCTATTAGTTGGTGAAAGCATACATTACATAAAAGAAAAGAAAAACATCATTGAAAAAAACACTACATAATCAATAGTAATTGTTTCCAAGGACCTTTTTTTTCATGGTAGTTGGTTACAATCTCTATCATGTGTCCATAGATTGGGACGTCAACATTAATAATACCCATCTCTCATTCAATTGATGAAATGAATTTCTTCTTATTCCCTCATTACATTAAAATTATATATATGATGACCTTCAAAACATCATATTCCACAAGCCTCCACCATTTTATTCATTTCTGTGTTTGGAACATCAATTACATGAACATTCATAATCATATTTATTGACAGATGGAATTTTTTAAATGATTTCTCTTTTGAACTCTAATGTTATGGGTTTATTAGGTAATCTTGGTGTTATCTCTAACATAAATTGTTACTTCTTGTTCCATACATTACGAAATCAAAATGGGTATATATGAGTAGAAAAATGAAATTTATATAGTGTATTTATTATAATCTATATCATTAAAGGGATTCGAACAAAAATCCTTTTACCCTTATTATCTCATACACCTGTAATACCTTCAGATAGTCCTATATCATTCTTAATTTAATTTGTATCATTCTTCATTCAACTACAGTTTCCCTGTTTTGAGTTCTCTCATACTAATTTAAACAATAAATATAATATAGTTCCCGAATCAATTTGAAATTTAAAAAAAATCTAATACAAATAATCATTGAAATCAATACAATCAAAATAAAAATTATCCATCCTCAAATTATATTAATAATTTATAAAATTTTATAAACATATATGTATATACCCTTGATATATAGTATCAATTAAATACCAATGAAAAAGTTTATTAGAATCATTTAGTTATTAAACAATAATGACAGTATAAATTAATTAGAAAAAAATCTATCATTAACCCTTATATTGTTTGAACAACTAGATAGAAAGGTCAGACACTAATAACTATTTATCATAGTAAAAAAAATTAGATAAACATTACCATTTATTAGAATCAATATAATTTATAATGTTACTAGAGGACATAAATTTTCAAAATAATGCAACACACTATTTTTTTGAAATCAAAATTATACTAAACCCTAAAATCATTAAACAATATCACATGTGATTTTACTAGTTAACTGCAAAAATATAACATTCCCAAATATAATTTGTCATGTGCATTTATAAAAATGAATATATCATTCCAATCCATTATATAAAAGAATATTAACAAAAAAATTGATATTTCACATAATAATCAATAGAATTTACATTATTAAAAAAATTTATCTATAAATATGTCTTCAAGAATTAGAATCTAGAATATTATAATGAAATAATTTATATTATGATACCAACCACACTAAAATAATAGAATCTAAAACACAAGATTATTCCATAAATAATGTTATATATTAAAATTATTTAAAATTTAAATATTTTCACTTATTTATCAGAAATGAATTGTGATTTCAAGATGCTTATCCTCCTCAGTTTCATATTTTTTATCTTATTTAATAAAAATAGGGAAACCAAGATAGTTTTTATAATATTACAAACATGAACATGTTTACATCAATCTGAATATTTATTTATTTATGGTACATTTATTTTTAGAAAATGATATTTTTTTATCAACTAATGACTCCCATGTTCAAACCATGGTTATCCATTGTTGATTTCCTATTTGTGTCTCAAACCGGATTAGATTTCGTAATTATCTAATCCTTAATTTTGGTTCCTAATATTAAAGTGATAATGCAATGAATATTCTCCATCAGTTTCTCTCCATTTGTGATATCATAATAATACTTATCATACATGGGATTGATAATTTAGACCACACCAAGACAGCCCTTTTTGATGGGATTAATCCTATGTGAATATTTGTCACAACTACATAAAATTAAAAATGTCTTGGAGTGATGTATTTTAGGAAAAGAAACAATTTATATATTTCATAAAAACAATATATTATTATCCAATACATATTTATATTTCTAAAGTTTTCAGTGATATTTACATATCTAAATCCAAATATAGAATATGGATTACATCCTTAACAATAAATAATATATTTATCCAAAAACGAGTATCTGTGCTTTTGAAGTTATCATCAATCCTAATGTATAAACCCTTAAATTATTCTGAAAAAAATACCTTAATATTTCCTTTAATACCTATTGTGATTCCCCATACATGTACTCCTTGATTCAGCTCCATAATCACATATATTACTCACTGATTATTATTCATGTTATAAATTATTGAATATGACTTCCCTAAAATATAAAATTTTTATTGTTATTTAATCAACATATTTATTATTGATAATTTTTTGTTATATTTTTTTAGATTTAAAAAACCTCAAAAAATAATAATGCATATATTAAATGGATCAAAAAGACAATTATTATTATGAAAATAAGAAACTGCTCAATTAGAGACAATTCTTCATCATTTATCAAAAATACTTCAATATATTATATCTTTCTAAACTTGTCATGGTTACCACTTTTCCTTCAATCTTGGTATAAATGAATAAATTTAATATATTATCTTGAATGAATTGTAACTAAAATATATAAAAGAATAAATAACAACAAAAACATTTAATAATTATTATTGAAAGAGAGGAAAAACAAAAAAAAATACTTAATACATCTGGTATTTTATTCCCTTGAAAATAATTTAAAATATGGATATACAAACATTGATCTCAGGTTCATTGAATGTGTATTCAAAATATCATAAAAACTACTTTCAAGGCCTTGTTTAAGGTCACATTACTTGTTTTGAAGACTGTATTAAATAAATCTTTCTAAATTTGGAAGCAAGAAACTAGATAAACAAAGAAAATTGTCACATGATTCCAATCATTGTATCAAAATTAAATATAATATAGGCCCTCACCCATAACCAGATTATTTATAATGCATTAAAAATAAGTTTAATCAGGACCTTTTACACCATTCTAAAATAAAACACTTACTTAATATACTTTTATTATATATATAGTGAGAAATTCATAATAAAAATATTTTTTGAGTCATTAATCATAAATAATTCCAAAAAAACATTCCAATGTAAATAAAAGGATAACATGATCATAACCCACCAATATCACAAAGTTGAATATTCAAGCATCACATAGTTAGCATTTCAAGAATCATATGTATTTGAATAATAATTAATAGAATACCAGTATATTCACCAAAAAAGGAAATGGATAATATGTACATAATACACATGGATAAAGAAATTGGATGATTAAATAATATATATTAAACATTGAAATAATCATCCATATTGAAATAGCAACATATAGAACACTAATACATTTTTCTATTCTAGCAAAATGTATAACATGATCATAACCAATCATCATGAATAATGTGTATAATAAATAAAAACATATTCTAAATTCAAATCATCATTTTTATAGAAATGAAAAAATAAATAATAGAAATAATTTATCCCATATCAATAGAATAACAAAATTTCTAGGTTAAAATAATCTAATGTGAATTGGGTAATATATGTTGTTTAAATAATATATATTTATGTGTATGAATATGTCAATACTAAAATAGCATGATCATAATCATATCAATAAAAAAGGTGGGTGGGTTTAGAAAAATAATCCAAGGGAATTAATGGAATTATATATGGATGATTATATAGATGATAATTAACCTTACAAAATAATGCTTTGAATAGTATCATAGAATAATGGATGATGAGTCAATTTTTTGGTACCGTGATTTTGAATACAAAATGATAATATTTATATATACATATATATATTAGAAAACGTATATCCCATTAGGGTAAATAATTTAAAAAAGGGTTGTGGAATTGAAGGCATAAAATATCTTTTGGATATCATTTTTTTACATAGAGATAAATTTTGATGTTACACGTCACCATCTAAATTCATTTTCAAAACATATAATGAATAATTATTGAAATTTTTTTCTTATAAATTAATATCAAATAATGCATCCTTGCATATGAAATAATATTTTTCTATTGGAAATATGGATCCAAAATAGTTGATTGTGTAACATACATTTTTAATGCATGAAATTAACATTTTTTAAAACCCATATTATAAAAAAGTAATAAACACATGTTTGTTTTAAGATATAATTTTGAAAAAGGAAATATTAAAATACAATAAAAAATTTATTATTATGGTTGAAAAAATCATGGAAGATGATTGATGAAGGTACTACATTATAACACAAAATGAAAGATTTAAATTTCCGAACTTCAATACTACGAGAGAACCTACAGTATCCATAACCACTTGAATAAGATAATATTTATTTCTATATTAAATTAAATTGTATAAAAAATATTATGATAAAATAAGTACATAGTATGGGAATATACAATTAAAATGAAATATAGTGCACAAAATTTATCATGTCTCAAAAAATCAGAATTGAGGTAATGAAAAATAGACTGTTTTATTTGACACAAAAATAAAACCCCATGAAAGTGAGAGATGTTAATTAATGTTAAACATATTGAATGAAATAAAATTAATGAAATTTTATCTCATATATTTAATATATACACCATATAAATTAAATCATGGAAATTATATAAAACGTATCTTAATGACTAGACCTTTTGATTAAAACACAAACAATGTTTCCTTTGATAGATGATCAGAATCTATACTCTTATAAACCAAAAAAAAATACATAATATCATTATTAGGGAAAATTTTAATAACTATTACCATTTTAAAATCCTTATTAAACTTTTAACATGTGTAAAATAATTAAATATAGGGTTTATGACCTTCAGGGATTAATAAAAAAATATTTATGTGCATTTAATAATTATTATATTATTCAAAATAATTTTTTAAAAATAAAATTAATGTTAAATAATTTCATATTTTTTTAATATATTTATTTACACATTAATTTGTTCTTACATCATTCCGTATATTTTTTCGGATATTTCATATGAAAACTAAATTGATAAGGACATATTTCTATAATTTTTTTGAATTAGATTATTAAATAATAAATAATATATCATATATAACATTTCAAAAACCATAATATTATCCATAAATACCTATTAAAATATAATATTTTGATTTTTATGTTCTCATTGTAATCTATTGTCTGATTCTAAACAATCTTTAATGTTGGTGGTTAAACAACCAAGAACATGAACACACATTACATGGATTGGTGGGTATGGATATTTAGGTATTTTGGTTGACAATAAAACATTATAATAGAGTTATAATGGTTTAATTTGGATTTAGTTATATTTTTTAACAATATTATGTTATGTTTGGATAATTAATGAAGAACTATATGAATAATTAAAAAATGATTCTTCATGGAGGTGGTAGTAAACACACATTA
Source organism: Viscum album (assembly GCA_963277665.1). Taxonomy (NCBI): domain Eukaryota; kingdom Viridiplantae; phylum Streptophyta; class Magnoliopsida; order Santalales; family Viscaceae; genus Viscum; species Viscum album. The sequence continues at coordinate 1,849,067,786 of OY728152.1, forward strand.
ATTATTATCATAATATCATTTATTTGTGTGGATGTAATTGAGTAATTTAGGGTTTTAGTATTAAATTAACATCTTCATTGTAAATTAATGATAGGTAAATAATCACATTTTTATCATTTTATGATATTTTGGTGTGTAATAATAGGGAAAAAATGATAAAAATAGGTACGACATAAAGTATAGGACTTATCTTTACTTATAATTATAAAAAAAAATTAAGGGAATAAGATAATTGTGAGAAACCATGGGTTTATATTTTATAGAGTGGTTTATGGGGTGTATATAATTTATAAATTTTTAATTATAAATCTGATATTAAAATATATTTTTAATTGTTTTTATTGTATATTAATATAACTGAATGTAAATTATATGTTGTAAAAAAATTTACATTCTTCAGGAATATAATTCCCTTCTAAATGTATTGAGGTATGATCATGGATTAATTTTTTGAGGAAATGAATCTTGGTCAATTAAAATCTCAACCCTGTAATTTAAAAACATTTATTTAAAAAAATTACATTTACACTAGATTATACATAGTATACATCTTACAATTTTACGCCGACAAATAATCTTTATCCTCAGAAATTCAGAATAGATTAAAATAAATAAATTTAAAATAAATAATATTTTTAATCCATTTATTTTAATTTTGAAATAAAAAATTTATTCAATAAAATATGTACAGTTATCAATTTATTAATTTAAAATAAAAACACTGAAAAACATACTTTTTTATAAAACATAACGATATTAAGATTATATATATATATGATAACATTATTATGGTTATAAATTTTCAACCATAAATTGATTTCTTAATACATAAATAATTTATAATGACCATGACCTAGAATCCACTAAGCTGGTACCCCGAGCTGAATCATCACATGACCTCAAGAGCACATACCAGTACTCTAGAGGATTCCAACAAGCAGCGAGGGTATAATAAGTCTCTTAGGGAGAAAATGTGATCCTATGTAGATTAAACAACATGAAAAAACAATATAAACATTATAAAAAATATAAAAAACGAATAAACAAGAATATCGACATAACTACCAAAAGTGGGTACTGACCACATTTCAACATTAAAAATGACATGGTATGATAATAGTTCCAAAGTGAATAAAACCAAAAATAAAATCAAATGGATAAATCCACAGAATGGGGACTATCTCCATGTAAGGATACTCATTCATGAATATCCCATGTCCAACTCAACATCCTGGTATATTTCCTTTTCTTTTGTCCTGTCCAGCTTCCATGAAATCATCTGGGTTACCCAATGGAAACCCGAGCAGGGTATGAGTAAAAAAATCTGTAGGCCACCACCAACAGTGCCTAAAAATAGCTAGTATAATAGATTGTGCATGCATGTATGAAATAATTACATGGTAAAACAAAAAAGAATAAATTGGTATAAAATAATTACAAATTGTATCCTAAATATTTCTATCACTATTACTATATTCACCAGTTATCCATATTAATTCCACAATCTACTATCATAATATCATCCACGGGATAGACATATACATCATCTAAACATATGTATATGGAAATAAATCAGTATTCATAATGGAATAATTCATGTCCATATCTCACTAGGGATAATACGATAACATCAACACATTTTCTTCTCCTCAATGCCCCGATCCATGTGGAATGAAACCATTAGGGGAATTAATTCTATATCCATTTCCTTAACCCATTCATTTTGGGGTTGATATCAGAGTCATGTTCTAACTTGAATTGTGGGAATTGATCCTCATGTCAATACCCCACTAACACATGTTCCAACTACATATCATATCGCAATCTATCACTACCATGTAAAATAACAATCACATCCCACAATCATAATAGTTGGAATTCATACTATTTCATTACCCATTAAAACATGTTCAAATTACAATTCATATACATTCATCCCAATTTATCATTTCACATAAATTTTCACACTTATGCATTTCATGAAAAATTTCTTATATCACATTACATATCCACATTATTACATTCAACGCATTAGGTATACACTATAACTCCCATATAATATCCATTTCAATATATTCATCAGTTCTATAATTCAATACATTTACATTATCTTCAATTTTATGACTTTTCTAATTAAACATTATCACCATTTCATATATACAATTTCTATGGGGAATTTTACAATAATTGATAAAACCATTGGAAAAATTTTATTTAACTCAATTATACCATTACTAAGCCTTTCCAAACAACCCCTTAATCCATCATGCATCCTAGGCACAACTATCAAAAATTTTCTTTAACTCAACATACTATATTATCATGTTGAATAATGGATCAATGTTATTATGCATGAATTCCAACCTTTACATTTTTAATTCCTAGGTTTATGAGTGTCAGGGCACCACATGGGTGGCCCAAATTTGTCCAAATCATCCATGACGCATCCCATTTTGATTGTGTGGATTTAAAATTATTATTTAGATGTTCTTTTTAATAAATCCAACCTATGTAATTGAATGGAAAACAAGAGGGGAGAATGAACATATACTTATATGGATAAATTCTCTTAAAACAAATTTGATATAACTTGAAGACCACCTACATTGGATTAGAAAATGATTTCAAACATAATTTATTACTTAGACCCTAAAAAATACCCTTTGAATACATAACCTTTATTTCATCAAAAAAAATATTGTTTTAGTGATTCAGAAGACGATTTCCAAATATAAATATCCTAATTTGGAATGATAAAATAGGAGAGGATTATAATTACATGGATCTTCGACCTGTAATCAATGATGATCCAAATGTCCCTGAAATGAGGGATATTGAACAATGAAATCCCATTAGGATTCTAGATAATCACTAGGGTTAATAAGGTAATAATTCAATGATAAATCAGGTGGAAAATAAAAATTCAATAATTGAAGCTTATAAATTTAACAAATTTTACTAGACCTCACAGTTTTCAAAACCGTGTGAAAACTTTCATTAAGACTCTATCCAAGGGATGTTAATCACACAGTTACGTAGGTATTTCCAGATAGTTTGACTATCCATGCACCAACACTATGTTCAACCATAGCCCAAGGACGTATTTTTTTCTTCTAAGGCCACACAGTTTTCTAAACCATGCACCAACCATGTTTCTTGGAACGATTGGCCTAGTTTTTCCACCTTTTTATATTTTGAATCCATAGAACACACCCAAGTCCCTCATAAATTTTGGAATCCTTTAACTAAACAAAAATAAGATCATGATAAAAATATTTAAACAAATACATACCTTAAAGAAAACCAGGATCATAAAACCTTCCCATATTATAATAGCTCATCATAGAGCCACATTCCCAAGCATCACGAAGCTTTTGAAACAAAGAGAGAAGGCCACTAGGCCACCCATAAATTCCCATTTTCTACATTTCACATTGAAAAATACAATACTACCACTAAAATAGATCCAAATTCACAGTATTCACACACAAGTGTTTCCCACTATAGTACAAAACACGAGCTAAGTATTCCCCAGTGAAAAAAATCGATTTTTACCATATGTCAATCAATAGGATTCCATAGGAAATCCTAGGCAATACTGCCTAATTCACAACACCTGGAGCTTCACACACTTCTTTATACCATCATGAAAGAACAAGTTGGTACCCCATAATTTCAATCCTCTTCCCAACTAATGACTAGAAAAACATAGGCCATTTTTCACAGCTTTAATACCCTAACAATGACCAAAATCCGATATAACCTGAAGGAAAACACATGGTCCATCCAATAACATTTCACAAAATACATTGATACGCCACTCATGACTGAACAATCCCATTTCGAAACTATACAATTAATAACCCACAAAACTCATATGGAAATCAACCAATTAAACTCATTTCAATGGTCTTTATTTGACCCAACTGACTAGAATGGTGATCACTAGAGTTCCTCCAACCTGAAACTTTGATCATGTCATTACTGAACCACTTGTTCGTGATGGTCCTCTCCACATTATTCCATTTATATTCACCACTACTATCGAGGAAACAACCCCATAATATCATATCAATTTTCACAACAACTAACATGTTCCAACTTATATCACCTAAAAATCCATTGGGATATTACCATGTATTGTCATACAAAACCTCCATTTAAGCCATTTAGGAGGACATCCCAACACCATCCTTTCGAGGACTAAGATCAAACTGACTTTACTTGAGTATAAAATTCGAAAAGTCATCTCTAAAATCATTTGGTACTACCCTAATCATGAGGTCAGTGCTTGTCTAATCAGTAAACACATACATGGACTACATGGCCTCTATATGGAACCCAACATGCACCTAATTGGATCCTAGTTGGCATCTTGGTGATACTACATCTACTAAATATTCTCTTCCAAACTGATAGGACTGACTTCTCACTCCCACTCATAGGTGTTTTGTTACCATTCTCTCCCCAAGTGTTTCCAACCACCATGTCTTACACTCAATCATGTGACAAACCCCATAACATAGACATGGTTATCTTTATTTTCCCCAAACTAATAAAACAAACATCACTCAGTGCCCATATCTAGATTTTTGCATTGAAACAATTAGAGTTTGTTGACATTTGGTCCGACCTGATGACCTATCCTGAAATCGTTGATGGATTACATCCCATATTCCAGCTCCACATGTACCACCCCACTAGGGGTACCCACCATAATGTCTATCACACAACAAAAAGATCATAAAGTCACTTGGAGTAATTCCATATAATATCAAAGCACATGGGATGATGTCATGATTTTGGTCATGATCATCATTTGTTGAGAAACTCTACGAAATTTAAAAAGGACACTACCGAAAACCTATCCATAACTGATTTCAACATTCCCTATTTGATGACATTAACAATAAAGGATCTCATGGTTTCATGTCTTCCACATCACATAATAACTTAACAACCAATTCTATTGAATGATTAACTTCAAGGACTCACCACCACTCTATGACCATCCATTCATACATGGTGAACCAAAGTTTCATGTGGAACTACTTCTACCACACTACAAAAATTCCATTGGTGCCTATCATATTGTTAATTAACCAAAACACAATGGTCTCTCACTATCTAACCATTACCGGAGAAAAACCCAACTCCCCCTTACTCACCTAACCATGATTCATTGTGAGTCAAACTCATCGGTGCTAAGGAATCATCTTCATCTCAACCAACTACCAAACCATTCATATAAATAATCTCATCCACGTGATGACCCTCACCTCAGGTTTCACCATCAAAACAGAATCATATAACCATGATTAAATCACCCTTGTCTCTTACACTCCAAAAATAATAAAGAGAAATCCATTAATTTACTTTGATGGGTCATGAATCCATATGATAAAACCTTTCCAAACTAAACTCCCATCGTATTAAAATCACTCAGGTACATTATGAATTTCCTAGGGAAAAAATATACCATTGAATAAAACATGATGCTACTCATTATGCATTGAATATGTGCCTGAAGCATCTCTCATGATACATATTCATAGGAACCCATAACAATGGGATATCCTCCCATGGGGTGACCCTTGTTTTTTCGGGACCTATCAACACGTATCCACATTTAGAGTTTCATCGCAAACCATAAGTCTTTAACTCATCTCTATAGGCCAAAACGACACTCGGTAACCCTCACAGTTTCCCACTAAAAAGTTTATCACATCCCATGAGCGACAAAAACCCAAAACCACTAGGAAACATGTATATTCCTTCTCATAGATAACCTTCAAGGTCGAATAATACTAAATCCCTAATTTGTTTCTTGAATAAGGAATATCCATTGGACCTCATCCAAAATAAAAAACATTCGGTTATGAACAATGAAATTTTCATAGAGATCCATTTCACACCCCTTTCATATACAAACTTTTCCTAGTGCACTACGTGTCCAGCCACTCCATATTCTACACCAAAAATAATCGTACACAGACATAAGCACTATTAGACATTACCCATATCTAGGATCTAAAGCACAACTCTCTATTTTTCTTACTAAAAATGTCACTAAAACCTAGAAACCATTTTTATGTTCTAGTATACACTTTGTATGATCATGACCCACAGGAGTATCCACCCTAACATTACTAAAAAAACTCTCGTGGCCAAAATGCCACATTCTTACCGTGTGTACTCTAACACATCTCATATTCCATATCAAAACCAGTGATGTAGTAGGACAAGAATCCATGTTCTAAAACTAGGGAAGTCTCACTACCCCAAACCATAATACAGGGGTCGAATTGAAAACATAAAGAATACCTACTACATGGTTCTCCATAGTGAACAACTATTACACATTCCATTAAAGTTAGCATCATCTTCTTCCATGAAATCAACCATTCTCACCTAAAAATCATCATTCACCGAGCATTTGATTCTCCCTACATTATTCACGACTAATATACAATACATTTTCCTAAACAAACATCAATAAATTATTAAATGAATTAAAAAACCATATGGAATATAGTTTATACCATCAACCTTAAATGACACACTCCACGTGCAGTATAAGAACGGTTATCCTAAAACATTAAATTTTTCCCTCTATTATCCCTATGTATGTCATGTTAAATATGGGGTATAAAATATTTCATAATCACAACTAGTTTTTCAAGAACCCTTTTAAAAAATTTCTTCTCTCATAATACAAATAAATTCTATTAGACAGATTCCATGTTCAAAAACATCCTACAATAATCATTTAAACTCATTTACACATTTCAATAGGAAAAACAAATTTACCATTTTAACTTCATTGTGAAATATTTAACTTTTAGACACCATTCAACATTTAAAAATTATCACAACCCAAAATATTAAACCCATTATAATGTTTCATTACAAACACTATTCATTTACGATTAATTAAAATTATTTTCATTTACCCACATTCATTTCAATTTTGAGACACTATTTTCTTCAACATTTTCAAGGAGATAAAATGTATGCCACACTTTATGACCCAAACAGACATACTGTGTGTGACTGTTATGATTGATACCACCTGTATCCTTAGGTTCTTAAATTATTCATGAATGCATAACCCCATTCCATTCTGGCCACAATAATTTTTTTAACTTATTTACATCACACAACATGTGCATTACCCATTGGTGACGTATCATTAAAATGATTCAACAAACATAAAAAAATAACGCTCACCCTGAGTTAAATGGGTTTCCCACATTACAAGGGTTAGATTCCCCCATCCACGAGAACATTACAGAGACCTGACCCTTTTAGCCTCTAATATACCATTACAAATAGTATGTCAAAGGAATGATAACTGAAACCCCACTGATGGCACTTTGTAACATCCACATCCCAGAATCCACTAAAATTGTTCCCTTAAGTGAGTCATCACATGTCCTCAAGCATTCCTCCCCATACACCAGAGGTTTCTGACTTGCTGAGAGGGTCTAATAAGTCACATGTGGAGAATATACCCTCTTTTCCAGAGTATACCATAGTAGAAGACAATATAAATAGTGGATTATTTTTGCAAAAAACTAAAAAAAAGTAGATCAAAAAATCTCCCAAAATTGGGTAAAATCCACAATTCATCATTTACCATGTCATGGTATGAGAGTAATGCCAACATGAATAAAAACCAAAATTAAAACAAATGATTAATCAAAAAAATGGGTCCCAACTCCATGTACATATTTTAATCCATTCATATCCCAAGTCCAACTCAACATCCTTGTATATCGACTTTTCTCATATCTTGACCTGAAACCATTAAATAAGATCGTGCAACCAATGGATACCCGAGAAGGGTGTGAGTACAAAACCCAATAGGCGAACACCGATGGTTTCTAAAAACTATCCAATCTAATAGATAGTGAATTTAGGTATGAAATACATGACATGGTAAAACCAAAATAAAAACTCATTATGCATTAGTTAACAATGTGTATCCTAACCATTTCCATCATCAATAATATATTCACCAATTATAAATCTGCATTACATAATCAAATATCTTCATGTGTTATATGGGTTAGGCATATACATCATCTAAACATGGGTCTAAGTAAATCAATCACAATTCCTAAGGGAATATGTCAGGTACCTATCTCACTAGGTAGAAGCACATCAAATCAATAAATTAACCTCACCTAGAAGCCTCGGTCCATGTGAAATAAATATGTTAGTGGAATAAATCCTTCATAAACTTCACTAACCTATGAATTTGGGGTTTTAGTTTAGATCATTATTCTAACATGACAGCGGGATGTAGATCCTTATGTCAATACCCCACTCTACCAATCCATGTTCATATTCTTATTTATCCATTTACAACACACACACCATTTCATATTCTTACACAACCAAATAAAATAAAAATCACATCCCACAACCATCGCCATGGGAATTAATAATATTTCATAACCCATTAACAAATTTTTAATTACAATTCAATTCCCTTCAGCCAAATTTATCATTTTACAATAAATCTCCCACTTAATAATTTGGAGTGAAATTCTTATATAACATTTCACTACCACATTATCAAATTCAACACATCAGGTATACCCCATAAATCTAATTTATTAGTCAATTAAATATATTCATCAATTCTATTATGAAATCCATTTATATTATTTTTTTTAAAAAATCCATTTCAAATTTCAAATTTTCAAAATTTTCTATTTAATAATTATTTTGGGAATATAACCTTAATTCCTAACCCCTTTGACACTCTCTCAATTAACTTAATTAACCCATTTATAATAAATTCAAAAAAATCCTCTTTTTTTCCATCATAAAACCAAGGCACAAATATCAATATTTTTTCTTCAGTTCAACTAACCATATTATCTTGTTCAAATCGTGCTCTATGTTATTATGCATCCACCCTTTACATTGTACGTTCCAAGGTTCGAGAGTGTCGGCACACCCCATGGGCGGTCCCAAATTTTTCATGTCATCATCAACTCATCCCATGGGGATTTTGAGGGTTCAAAATTATTATTTAGATGTTCATTTTACCAAATAGCACTAAAGTAATTCAAATCACTACAAGAGGGTAAAAAAACAATTACTTAAATGCGCAAATCCTCTTAATGATAATGGTATATAACTTGTAGAAAAAATAACAAGTATTTGAAGATGAATTCAGTCTTAATTAATGCCATATATTATAATCATAACACATTTTGAAGAGTTTCACTTTTTTAGGATGGTTGATTTGATTACTTATATTATGTATAACAATTACATGTTTTATTTTCAACATAGATATATGAAAAGAATATATCCCCTACCTTATTCTAATTTTAGATTGGGTTCAGTATTCATTAAATTATCCACATCCTGTAATTTACTATCACATTATTGGGGTTGAATAGTTCAAAAAAGTCAGTCCTTCAGCATGAGAAATAGACGATGCATCTACTGATAGAGTAGTATATGTGATTTTCTCTCATTCTTCTTGATCAACTCATCCTGTTTTTTCTCTTTTAGGGTATTTACTACTACAGTTATAGATGGTTAGACATGGATTGTTATAATATATAATCATATTCACACTTTTATCACTAATAATAATCTAGAAGCATTTTATGATCAGGAAGAACATCTTCTCAAACATATTTAGTATTTAGGCGTGGGAATCATTAACCACTAGCCATTATATGAAATCCCATGAAAAATCATCCTAATATTGCAATATTTCCCTACTAGATAGAGGGGATTACATGAAATATATGAGAATCATCTACATAATCTAATGACGGAATATTTAGAGGCATTGGAAAAGTGCGATTAGATCATTTCTGAGCTACATTCCCGACTGAGTTTCTTTAGAACAAAGGTAGAGAGACATGTGGATATTATAATTCTCTCCATGTATGACCATTATGAATCATAATCCTTATTTTCCACTATATATAATTTATTCCATGATCAATATACTTCTCTAAAGACTATTTTCCATAGGGCAGTAGTAGACAATGATTTGTGTGATGAACTTTGGTTCTCAATCGATTCTTGTCATCAGATAATTGCCAATTGTGATAGATCATCAGCACAAATTATTTTGTGTTTTCATATTGAATTTGTTTTTTTATTTTTATTGAAACTTATTAGAGTTATTTAATTGTGGGGATCCCTTCCTTCATTTATGTTAATGAATATATATTCCAGACATTAGAAGTTGTTTTCTAGTTATCTGGTCATCCATGATGATAAAGATGTTATGTTGATATGATGTTGAAGAGATCATCAATGATACCAATTAATTTCATAATATCATGTAATTATGTGGTTCATGAATAATTTTTTTTTCAATCGCATCATATTTTTCTCAAGAAACAATCATGACTTCCAAATTACATTAGATTCTTCATCGATGTACGCACTCATGTTTTTTTGAGATCATGTGATCCACAAAAGAATAATGTGGGTAGGTTATATGTCATATATAGATAATTCTATAATGTTTACAAATTTAGTGGACCTACAGAGAGTGGATTTATTTTATCTTAAGGCCATATGGTGGGCCTCTAAAGAATTATATAACTTATTCATATTTCTCTAAGTTATTCCTAATCATCATATATGGGAAATCATAGATGAAATGGATTTGTATTTTTCTTAGGTAACCTGCTTATTTGAATTGTTCATGAAAATTTTGTGATAGCCCCATTATTTCATACTAAATAGTTTTTTTCTATAGTTTATGGTCTTCTATAACGGACATTTTATTGTTAGTAGTTTAGGGTCCTTTAGCTCATACCTTATATTATATTAATTTAATTTTTTTAGATTAGACCTTCTATTACATTAGATTACTGTATTTTACCAGGAAGCATCTACAGATGTAGTTTAGTAAAATTTATCATAGATCCTCTATCCCTTGACATATACCTTTTAAAAATTAGAATTCTCCAATAATTTTAACATTATGTGGGATGTTCGTATATCTTTATTATTAATATCATGATGTAATTATGTAAAATATAATTTGTATTTTCATGTATTTCTACTATGACTTCAAATAATATTCAATTTGATGTCATGTTTCTATTAAATAATAAAATTTATATTGATTAATGAATTAATACCTAGAATTAAAATGTTGTAAAATATTAATTCTTACTTTATGGACTTCATGTATTTATTTGATTATGGCCTCACTAAAGGGAATTCTAATACAATTTAGATTTATAGATTTATTCTATTACATAATTTTTGAATATATATTAATTTTTTACATGAAAAGGATGGCCCAAAAATCTATTAGGTACTGTGTTTTTCCGTAATGTTGCCAGGGGTCATTAGGATTATGGTTCAATTCATACAAGGAGGTGATTGTAAGAGTTAGTGTCCTGGAACCAACAGTTTGTTCTTTGAATAAATGGATACTTAATGTATTTGAATATTAAACATCATATTCCATATTGTTTATTATTCATCATGAAAATGAGGTAATAATGTTGCAATGCATTTTTTTCATTGAAAAGGTCATAGCATTTCCTAACTATGATGAGAAGCTTGATGTGCGATGACAATGTTTTTAAATATAGATCATTTTTTAGATGACTACTATGACGTGACACATAGTATACATATCATTAGGTGTGAGTACCCATAAGAAGATGAGACATCCACTCTTGAAGTTCACACTTCATAATCTCCATGATGTGAGATTATGAGAACAGACCCATCCATAGGAATTCATCATGTTTCGGTGTCATTGGATATTCATATCTGCAATCATGTGTAATGTTCCATAGACAATATGATTATTATTAATGCATGTCACGACTCACAAAAATTTATTTACTAATGAAAACTGAAATTCCATATGGTGGTGGGAAGTCAAGTATTTTTGGTTCATCAAGAGTGTGATTTAACTAATGGATATGTCGATAAAGTATTTTTACCTTCCATTTATGGATGTTGATATCATACCCCTTTGATTTAAATATGACTATCAAGTGAAATTACATGGACATGGTTTAAAATTTAGTTTATTTTAAGTAGTCAAATAATGATTTATCAATCATAATTGTTGATGATAGTATCATAAAACCTGCTTGATTAGACATTGAGACAAAGGGATTATATTACACATTGAGTGTCTGTATGTGGATATCGTAATTGATCTTCTATGTTAATTCTACGTGTTTCCTTGAACCATTTCTAGACATTATTTTTTGATATTAGGCAAGCCCGCCTAATGCCAATGAGTAAAAATCCTAGAAGTCCACACATTATGTGTTTTTATGGTCTCGATTTAAAATTAATTTTTTTAATAAATATTCTACTCAATACCGTCGAATAATTTTACTAAAGATAAAATGATCGCATAAATTAAATAAATATTTATTCACTGGATAATAATTAAAATATATTAATTCAGTATATTGAGAGATCAATAAATGTTTATTTACTAGTTTGTATTGAAATATTTATTTAAGAGTATAATTTATTTAGTTACTTGTTTCGGTTTTCAATGAATAGAATAAGAGTTCAAGCGACCCAAGACTGGAAAAGTAGTAAAATAATTACATTCAAGATTGTAAATAATTATTTAACTAGTTGGAACAGGTCAAAATAATAATAACAGTATTATTATTTTGTGACATGTAATTTTATTTATAGGCCATTTTTTGCATGTTGGCACACCATAAATAATGATGTAGTATTATTGTTAAGGGGATGGGTTTATATATGCTTATGAATGTATTTAATTACTATGATGCAATTAAATATTGTAACTAATGTCATAGGTCGATAAATAACTTATTACGCCTATTTTACCATATACCGAATTACTGGTGAATTGAGAATTGTTGATCCTAACAATTTCACGTCTAAATCCTCTTCCCTCCCATTTCAATAATGATATATATTCTTCAATACCGAAGAACATGCGATCAAGAGTCATTAACACCAGACATTCTCTTCAGCACACTAGCACCCGAAGGACGAGTGGTGTCAATCAGACGCCATTAGAGCATATGTGGATCACTGTTAGGGGAATTTTGGATTTGACCCACACAATCAGAATGAGACAATATATAAGGGTTATTTGGGGTGATCAACATCATCAATGAAGAATGTAATGAAATCCAGGCATTCCATTCTTTATGAAATTAATAATTTTAATTATAAACATGACTCGCAAGATCCTTTCTCTTGGATCTGATTCCATTAATTATTTTTTATACATCATTGATATCAATCCATGGATATAGATATATAACGATGTATTAATCCTGGATTAGTCATCAAAAATGGAAATGGTAATGATGGGCCCCACCACCCTCCAAACATCCACTGCGTCTGGATCCATCAAGTGGTTTCAGAGGGGTCACAACATGGTTTACAATTTTTTATTTATCATTGATGAATTATTCTTTAATAATTTAGTTTCTCAATTGATGGTTTAATCCGTATATTACTCTGAATTTTGAGATTTTATCTTCTTCTATCGGTTATCATGGATTTCAAAAAATTTAATAATTCATTTTTTATAATTACACAATATATCTAATCAGAAGGCACCAATGATTCTATATAGGTGACACACTAGTACATGATGTGTATTTAGTTTTGGACATCATGTTCTCTTCCAGACACACCATGTAATCTGGACTACACACTGTGTAGTTGTGTTCAGTGGATCTGGAGTAATTCATCTATTAATAAATCTGTGTTCATTTATTACACATGGTGTAATAAATTTTACACAATGTGTTGACCTGGAAAGATAGGCATACACTTATTGTATTACATGTCATTTGGCCCACTGGAAACATTATGTAGTATCATTGGGTCAGGGGCCAAACTGGGTATCACATACATGGCTAAGGTGACCGATAACCATCTAATGTGGGGACAACATGACGTGTATCCCACTCTACATTCCATGTTCTCTGAAATATCTGATGTACACCTCAGACACTGATCCCCTAGGTGTGTACTTGTGATAATAATGTGAAGGGTAGTACACGTCGTGTAGTCGGAGAAACTCTCCATATACTATTCCAAATTATGAATAATTAAATCAATAATTTATTCATATTTTTTGATCTTCATATCATGTATAAATCATATTACATGTTTTCAAACTGTGTATTGAATCATAACACATTGCTAAAAAATAATGTGATTCTTGTAATAATTCGTGAAGTACATGTTGTGATAGTAGGAATTAATTCATATATTTCAAATGTCACGATAGTATAACTGGTTATGAATATAATGGATGTTGGGTAGAGTTGGATGTTTATTCACTATGTATCCTCCAATGTGTTGGATATTAATTTCAAGGAAATTTAGAAATGTATTAAGATAAAAGGATGTATTAATTAATGATGATAACTAATATATTCAAGAACCATTAATCTTAATAATAATGATTAATGAATTGAATTCTATTTATATTAAATGTGTAATTCCTTTCATGTATGTGGATGATCATGAGTGAGATCATACCATTGAATTGTGATTGGCTTTCCTTTTAATGTATTTATTAAATTAATTGTTGGTCTGTATGCCAGATATCTTCATTAAATATTTTGGACCTATGTGCCCATGGTTTCATTATGTAAATCCCCCTTTCACACCTCACATATGTGCGAGTTAAAAAGATTATATAATTAATGGAGCTCCCAATCTTGTTGAGCTAGTTCAATATGGTGATGAGCCGAAACCAATACAAAGATATACAAAGGTGGACACATCCAAAGATGTAAACTCGTACCCAAAATGTTCAAGGTGTTTCTCACTTAAGTAAGGGTTAGTTTATAAATTTATAAATAAACAAACCATTAGAAAATCACATGATCATGGACTTTACATTATTTCATTTTTCTCAGTTTTAGGGTTTATCATAAGATACTGATTGTCGTGATCAAATAATTAATTAATTAAACAGGCATGCATGATGGAACTAACATAAACTAGATTTATGAGTAAATATTTTCAAGACATGGTTATTCACTTATTTAATTTCCACATAATATTTACAAGAATGTGATAATTATAGTAATAAATTTACTCATAAGTGATAAAAATTCCAAAACAAAATATTCACTCACACTAAGACTATGGTTAAATGATTAAGTGAAACAATCAATAAAACGATGTGTTTGACCAACCATTTTTGGGATAATTACTTTTATACAGGAAGAATTTATTAAATTATTTGGATTTACATAACCATAATTCTTAAATTTTATTATCTATTGTTAATGTAGGTGTAATATTGGAGGAAAGTGTTCAGGAAGCCCAAGTACGGATTTCAGGATTGGGGAGTCCATTCAGTAGATCATGGAATTTAATCACATATTTGGATAATACCTACCTACTTAAATACATTTAAATATCATTACCAACCCTTTGGGGTTATGAAAAGGGTAATATGTATTCCTCCCACTAGATTTTCGTGGAAACTATACATTTTGAGTTCAATGGTGAGGTCCATTGGGACTAGATAAAATAGTCATAGTCAGGATAAAATTAATTTATTATATCACATAAAATGTTATAAAGAAACTACTAATGATGTTATATTTTAATTGTTGAATGAAAATAAAAATCTCTTAAACCACACTATCCATGCGATCAATTCTGGACAAAGGAAACATCATCACTGGTAGTAACTTCCAAGAATGGTTTAATCACCTTTAGGATATCTTATGCCATGAAGGGAAGTATGACATAAAATATTCACCATTACCTGATCCTCCTTCTAAAGATGTGAGTGATGTTCATTTACTAGTATATGATAGATTTATTTAAGTTGTGGTCTACATTCAATGCTTTATTCTATCATCAATGTCTAGTGAGCTCATGTAGTATCACAAAATCATGTATTCTTATACTATGCATGAGAACCTCTATGATGCTTACAAGGAGAGATAAATATAATAATGTTTTGATATCTCCAAGGAACACCTTTAGAGTATACATGGAGAGGTTTCCCATTTTGGGCCTCCTGTAGTCAAATTAATTGGATATATTGATTTCCTGGAGGATCTTGGGTTAAAACTCTGTGAATAACTGTGCACCAATATAATTCTTTCATCACTTCATCAATGGTTTTAAAACATTGTTGTTCATTTAAATATGAACGACAATGAGATGTCACTAACTAATCCTCAGTCCTCAATCATGAATTATATAAAGATATGAAACATGAATATCCTTGTATACTTATGGTGAATAAGAGGAAATGGAAGGTGAAGGACTTTAAGCCCAAATCTTATTCATGACCATACATCAAAAGGAATTTCAAATTGGAATTCTGGGAACCAGAGGATGTTTTGTTTTCAGGAGGAATGAAGGGACATTACTAGAAAAAATTCACCCTACCAAGGAATAAAGGGGAAGCATCAAGTGCATTTATTATCGAGTGCAATTAATATGTTTCTTTAAATTGGGTATTATATATAGCTTATGGTTCAGAGATATGTATTCAAATAAAAGAACAAATTATATTTAGAAAATTTATCAAGGGGATGTAGAACTACATGTAGAAAATGGATCTAGACTTTCAATTGTATCTATCAAGGATTGCCACCTAACATTACCAATATGTAATTTCTTGGTTTTAAAGTAAGGTATTTATGTACCTCTTATGACCTAAAACATTATTTCTATGTCCATACCATATACAGATGGATTTGTTTTCAAATACTTAACTGAAATTTTCATTTCTATAGATATAGCATTTTTTGGTAGGGTGGATTTCTATAATGGTCTTCTCATGTGGTATTACACAAACCAAGTAATGAAAAATGATAATAAAGATACATCACATGAACCATACCACATCCAAATTTGGAATTACCATCTTGGTCAATTAAATGAGAAACACATGAAAAAGTTACATCAAGATGGATATTTAGATTCATTTAAACAAAAACCACTTGGTGTTTGTCACATGTTTTTACAAGGAAAAACGACCAAATCAACTTTTACTGGGAATGTTGAAAGGGACAAAGAGATTCTTGAATTGGTTTATACCAATGTGTGTGGACCATTTCAAGATGAATCAAGGGGTTGTTACTCATACATCATAAATTTTCCTTATGATTTTGGTAGGTAAGGGTATTTCTACATAATGACGTATAATTCAGAACAATTTTTAAATGTTCTGGGAATACAAGAATGATGCAGGGAAAGATAATGGTAAAAGGATTAAGATACTCCACTGAGACTGTGGTGGGGAATATCTTAATCAAGACTTCATTGATTAGTTACAAGAGTTCAATACCATATCCTAACTCACTCATTTATACACACCTCATTGGAATGATATATGTGAAAGAAGGAACCACACATTGTTGTACACTGTGAGATCAATGATGAGTCATGGAAGTCTTCAAATACCATTATGGGGATATGAATTACAAAAAACAATGAATATACTAAACCAAGGAGAAACTAAATCGATAAATGGTTTTCCATAAAAATTTTGGAGTGGGAGAAACTATATGGTATAAAATTTTCATTTTTCGGGTAGCTAAGTATTTTTTAAGGCCACTTTAGGTAACAAACATTCACCTCAAGACACAAAGTGAATTTTAAAGGAATACCCCATAGAAACAATGAGATAATACTGATACAAACCCCCATAAAAAATGTTATTGTGGCATCAATATCCATATTTCGTGAGTGGGATATCATCTCTAAAGGATATTGTGGGTGTGAGGTAGGATTCAATGAAGTCAAGGATCAAGGTAAATGGGAGTTGGTATAAGAGAATATTCACAATTCCCAATGTAAGAAATATCTATTCCAAAGATACAAGTACTACATTTGAGTACAAGAGAGTTTATAGAACTAGAAATTTATGGTTTTATATTCAATGAGGATTGTGACACATTAGTAGTTGATAGTAATGATCCTATAACCGAAAAATAATTTTTTAGTGGAACATATGTTTCCATGCTGAGAGAATCTATATATTCTGAAATGGAATCCATGTATGAATATTATGTCTGGATTTTTGTAGATCCTCTAGTTTATATAAATCATGTTGGATGCAAATTGGTATTCAAGAAGAAACTACACTTGAGGGGACATGTCAGTACATAAAAGGCATGAATGGTTGAAAAATGGTTAAAATAGAATCAAGGAATTGACTATGATGAAACCTATTCTATAGATTTGATGATGAAAACATTTAGAATATTTTTGGCCATTGGTTCTCTCCATGACATTGAGATTTGAAAATGAATGTCAAAAAACCGTCCATAAAAGAAAAAATCAGGAAGATTTATACATGACACAACCTGAAGGGTTTGTGATTACAAAAGATACAAATCAGGTATGGATGTACAAAAATCCATTTATGGATTAAGGAAAGAAACTATGTCATGTAATATTCATTTTGATGAATCGAGAAGGGAATTTGGTTTTATTACCAATTAATTTGAGCATGTTTTCTACAAATAGTTTAGTGGCAGTAGGGTCATTTTTTATAATGTATATTCTGATGATTGATATGCACGGTTGATTGTTGCCTATCAACTTGTCAATGTTCCGGAACTTGCTAATGTGTATTGCAGCACTCGGGTCGAATCCTCAGAGATTATACATTTTAATAGAGGTTTGTTTTTAGTTGATATTTTTTTTGATTATGGGGGGTTTGTTTGCAGAGATTAATTGAAATTATTGATTGAATACAATTGATTTAACAAATTGATAAAGTTTGGAGTGAGTTCATTATTAGAGAGTTAAGATTGTGAAATCCTTGAGATTTTCTTTTATATTGTATTTAATTTAAAACCTACTTCACAAGTTGACGTCGATTAGAATTCCTAAGGGTTAAAGAATTAATCCAAGACATTAAATAACTAGGATTCTAATCTCAATCAGTACATGTTTATGGTAGTGTATGTATGGTTCCAATAATCCATGGAAACCACATGCTAAACAAAATATTTCATTAATCCCTGACATATTAATTCCAACAGACACAATGTTAAATTAACGATTACTCATCTAGATAATACTCTCAATCACATAACATACCTAAATTTTGACTCATCCCAATGAGTTATTTACTCATATGTTAGGTTGTTTAATAGTATGTTTATAATAATTATGATGATAAATTAATAATACAAAAAAAATAAAGGGATTAGAAAAGAGTGGTACGTTGAACACACACACGAACAATGATGATAATTAAAAACAGATTTTCGATTTAATTAGAAAAAAAAGAAGGGAAGGAGATTCAACTGAATTTAAACTATTTTAAGAACATTAATATTAAACTACATAAGTTGGATGAGAATAAGTGAAATTGAAGAAGAAACATTCATTAAAAAAGAATTACAAACAAAGAGACTTACAATATTACAAAAATGAAGAACACGAAAGTAAGTGAAAACAAGGATAGAAGGAAAGGTCTCTCAACTAAAAACATGAGTATGGAAGGTCATAAAAATCCTATGGAAAGGATATGGTCGTGCCAATATGATCTCCTCTCTTCTGAAATCCCAACTCCTCTCAAGTAGAGTAGGGGAGAGTATTTATAGTCCAAGGAGTGAACTGTTTGCATTCCCAATATATCCCTCCATTTTCATCGCCATGTTGGCTTTTAATACATCCTAATCTCTAAAAATATCATTCTTAAAAGATGTCGATAATAAATATGGTCGAATACTCTGAAAATGTGGAGGATGTTGGACCTATGTCTCCAATTCTATGGTCGTTTGATTAAACAAATTCAATTTGTCCCTTTCAATCCAATCTTTATGAAGTTTAAAATGTGAAAGGGTTTTGGAATAGGAATATTCCATCAAATAAAAATCATTTCATAAGAAGAGTTGTCCAACCATATCTCATATTTTACACTACAAAATCATTGCTCTAATGGATGTCCACATAAGGAGAAATGTCAAAATTAGTGTGCTACTTTTAGTTCTCAGCCAGAATGGTGGGCTGGATTGCATTGGATAATTTGGGACCCTTTTTCATGGATTTGGGCCTTGAAAATTTTATACAAGACTCCATAAATTGTCCTTCAAAATATGGGGTAGAACTATGGTTTTTGGGATTCTTTATTTATCCTAGTAAATCAATCGTCATGAATAGTCCAGTATTTTCATAGATTCTTTGGTCTTGTTTGTGAGGACTATATGACCATTAAAATGGCATAATTGGCTCAGGGTACATTATAATGAAATCCTTTATAATTAATGGATAATCCTAAAAAATAATAACCACACAATTTGGATCAGTATATTGATAGTTATTATTAAAATAGTAAAATGACTCAATTGGACTACTTCTAAAAATGCTCAAAAATTTTACATAATATTAAAACATTAATATTTCTCATAAATTATAAACATTTCATATAAAATCAGTAAAGGGAGAATATAAAAAGTCATTAAAATATTAATTACATCAACTCCCCCACACATAGTTTTGTGCATGTCCTCGTGTGCATCAAATATAAAAAATAACAAAATCATTTTCACCCACCAAGAGATATTAAAATTTTCTTTTCTCCAATCAGGGGAGGTTTAGACTATTTCACTAATCCATTTTGATTTCCACCACAAGTTTTTAAAGAAACAATGTTCCAAAACTAATTCATGTTTTCATGCTAAAATTTTTAAATGGAAAATGTGGACACT
This sequence comes from Viscum album, assembly GCA_963277665.1. NCBI lineage: Eukaryota > Viridiplantae > Streptophyta > Magnoliopsida > Santalales > Viscaceae > Viscum > Viscum album. Next base: position 1,849,088,470 of record OY728152.1, read on the forward strand.
CAAAACACACACCTCTCAAGATGATAAAATTATTTTTTGGAGGTTCACACTTTCACAAACCAAAAGTGAAAATCTTAGAGTTTGAAAGAGCTCTCAGCTTCAGATACCTATACAAAGTGCACAAGAATCATGATTTCTTCTTAAGGGGGTTTTATGTGGCTATGGGATGGTAGGAATATAATATCCATGATAGAGAATAAGAGGGTTAAAACACCATCATAGAAAAACAAGTGCACATTTTTTTTTGAAATAATACATGGAAGGAAATGAAAACACCTATTTAAAAGGGAATGATTTTGTGAAGAAAGACACAATATAGGAAGAAAATATGATTGTAATGAAAAGAGGGAATATTTACAAAACACAAAACTTCTCCCAATAAGAATATAATACAAGTGTTCATTTTTTTATTTTCCTTTATTTACTATTTTTTTCGAAATTTAACCTTGAAACAGATCTCACACACATATCCCAACCCATTATTGATCTCCTCATAAAACTAATTGTAATAGTTATAACAAGATCAAAGTTTGAGGAAGAGTGATTTTTGACCTACCCAAGACACAACCGATTTTTTCAAAATTTTTTGTGATTTTTTTCATCATTTTTTATTTTTTTGAACACTTTTCAATAACATTTACAAAATTACATAAATGAATGTACATTACATTCCCCAAAACACATTTAATGACAACCTATCCCCCACACTGAAATGAATGCTTGCCCTCAAGAAGATAGTAACTTGTTGAAAATAAAAAATAGGGTACCCAAACAATGAAATTAATTCACCCAACACTTAAATTTCAAAAAATTATGCAATGAAAACCCATGTTGATATTGGGTGGGAAAAGGTATTGGGCTTGTGTTGTGGCTATCAATTATAAGGCTTTCATAGGCTCAAAGGGGCTTTCAAAAGGAGGATTAATTTAAGGGAAATGGGAGGCTATTTTGCTATTGTTATTCTCATGTGGTTCAAAAAATTCCACTATATTATTAATTCACACTAAGGTAGGAAATTCAACTCGAAGGTCCAAAAACTCAAGAATCAAAAATTGGGGTGAAAACACACATTTTGAAAATATGGCCATCGGTGGCCTTGGAAAGAAAGTAAATGTTGTTTCTCACGGTTTGGGAAAAGCATTTTCCACATTAAAAATTGAGCACTCAAAATTTGTTAATTTTGACACATAATTATTGATCCAAACTTATAATGAAGATACAAAATTTTTTAGATGAAAACATGTATTTTGACTCCACAAAATGGTTGGAAAAAATTTGAAAATTGGATGGTGAGTAATCACGATTCTTGTATTTATATATATATATATTTTTTATGATGTTTTTTTTGTTGTTTTTTTTTTGTTTATTTTTTTTAGTTTTTAATTAAGATACACCAACACAAAAGGGAATGTGAAAAATAATGGTTTTGATGAAGAAAGTGGTAAAAAACTGAAAGAGAGTGGAAGAAGAAAAAGAGGTAGAGGGATGAAGAGAGAGAGAGAGAGAGAGAGAGTTAAAGGGAAAGTGGAGCCCCCTATTTTGGATTTTGTGGGTCGCCGTCTCCATCTATTGCTGGGTCAAATGCAGAAGTTGGGGATCCAGTGGAAGTCGATGTGGTTCTTGGATTGTAGGATGTTACCTGAAAAAAGAAACATTGTTATACATCTAATGAAAAACTAAAAATTAATTACAATTTCATAAATGTAAAAGAAAACCTGGGTTGCCTCCCAAGAAGAACTTAATTTATTTTTCTACAACTAGACAGTTGCAGTGGACTACCCATAGTCGGACGGTGACCATTGTATCTTCTCAACTCCAGTGTGCTTCCAGAAAAACTTTTTCTTTGGGAGGAGTGATGATTCATTGGATATTTTTTTCCCATCCTTGTTGGTGTGCTTTCAATTCAATGGGGGTGGAAATATAATATTTCTATCCTCTGTTTGGTCTTTAAACAGTGGAATGATTTTATCCACAAAGTGCTGGTTTTTTATGCTTGGAAATTCAGGAAGATGGCTCAATTCTGATGGTTCATTTATGTAAGGATCAGATAACACAAATCCATAGTATGAGATCCCAATTGTTTTTCACTCATTTATTTCATCACTTATCGATGTAGAGTAATGAAGATCAGTGGAGTCATAAGACTGAATAAATTTTTCAATATCCTTTATATCAAATTTTTTTTCCAATGAATGGCCAATTTCAACCTCAGCAGTCATCACTTTATTAATTATGGGACAAATCTCAGAAACATCACTACCATCAGAACAATATAAACACATTGGTTGGGGATCACATAACATATAATAGAATATTTAGAATCATGGATGGGAATGATGGTGGTTTGATTTTAAGATTTGAATCAAAAAATGAACATGCTTGTTAATTTTTCCCAATACCATCTATGTTGGAGCATTGGAGGTCAGAGGTGAGCTGGGATTCTAAAGAGATTTCAAGGTCCTTTAGATCAATGGAGTCTGCATCTGTAATGTCAACATCAACTTCTCCATTTATGAATTAGTTAATGAAGATGCAATATTCACAAACTCTTCTATCAGTAGAACAAGAATAACATGATGGATTGGGATTGAACAAACTCTCAAAGATAATTTCATAAGAGTGGATATAGAATGCATATTCATACTCTAATTGGTATCTCATGGCTTGGAAAATGTTGAACATGACCAGTTGGTCACAAAATTCCATATATAGGATTCCTGAATGGACATAAATCTTGGTTCTTTTAGTCATGAGAAATGGTCTTCCTAGAATTATGGAAGATCAAGAAGAGTTTGTCTCACCTTCCATGTCAAGGACATAGAAATCTGCAGGGAAGATAATATCATTGACTCAGACAAGGACATCCTCAATTATTCCCTCAGGACTGGTTGTGCTTCAATTGGATAACAGAATGAAAACATCCATTGGATGCAAGGGACCTAGACTAAGGTTGGAGAAGATGGATTTGGGCATGACATTAATTAAGGATACTAGGTCTATGAGTGCATCATCAATGTTGGAACTTCCAATTTGGCGTGGAACCGTAAAGGTCCATGAATCTTTTCACTTTATGGGAATAGACTTTTGAGTGGAACCATTTTCAAAGGTCCTAAGTTGCCTCTTTTGGGTGCACAAATTCTTAAGAAACATGGCATACTTAGGATTTTTTTGATGTCATCTAAGAGGGGAATGTTGACTTCAACACGTCTAAACATGTCGATCATTTCAGGATCTGGTTCAAAGGACATCATTGGCTTAGAAATAGCTTGATGAAAAGGAATTGGGTTCCTATGTGGAATATAATTAGGTTAGGGAATGGATTCAGGTTCCTTTTCAAGTTTCTTTTTCTCTTCAATTTCTATGTCATCATTTAAATGGGGGTTGGAGGACTTATCTTAAGGCATAGAAATTTGCTTTCCCAATCTAAGTGAAATTTCACTTAAAATACCATTGGGGTAGGGTAATGGATGAGCTGGGAGTTGGAAAGAATAGGTTGGTTGTTGCTGACTAAGGTGGGATGCAAGTTGACCAATTTGGGTTTCAATATTTTTAATGGTGGAACGGGTGAAAGAGGCAAGATCTTCAACTGCACTTTACCAAGGTTTTTTTGAAGAAGAGGATTGTCTCGGATTGGGATTTCGTTTATATTGGTTCTTGGGAAAGAGATTGTATTGGTTTGGGAATTGGGAAAGCTCACTGGGATAATGGAATCCAGGATGAGGATTGTTCCTTTGAGGTTATGCAATAAGAGGATAAGGTTGTTGGAAGTTACCAACACCTTGACCATATTGGAATTGGTTTGGGTTTTGAGGAGGGAATTGAGGAGGATGGGATATGGGATTACCATACCAATGACCTTGGTTATATGAAGAAGAGAAGGGCTTAGAGTGAGGTTGGATGATGTTTCTAACAAACTGACCTGAAAGTTAAGGATTGGTGTTCCGCTGAGCATATGCTGCATTGAGTTTCATTGCTCCAGATGAATCAGATTGATCCTATTGAAGTTGTGGAAATGTGTCTATTGGATGAGATGAAGAGTTTTAGATTCCACAGTTCTTGACAGTTCTAGGAAACATTGATTGCGGAGAATATGAGGTTGGGGATTTGGTAGCCACAGCTAGTTGTTTCACAAGACCTGTAAGTTCACTCATCCACAGGGTCATCTTGTTAGGCTCAATTGATTGATTATCGTAGGCTTGTTTGACTTGAGCATGTGATCAATTATGGAATTATAGTGTGTTTGCAGCCATGTTACTTATGAGATCTCTTGTAGCTGCGGGAGTTTTATCAACTAGAGCATCGCCACTTGCGGCATCAATGAGAGTTCTCTCCATAGCCAAAAACCCCTCATAGAAGTGTTGGATCAAGAGTTAGCCAGGGATCTGATGGTGTGGAATGGTTTCCTCAAGCGTTTTGAACCTCTCCCAGTACTCATGGAGTTATTCCCTTGGGAAATAATGAATATCACTTCTTTCCTTTCGGATAGAAGCAGTATAAAAAGCAGGAAAGAATTTGTCTAAGAATAGTCACTTCATGTCATTCCATCTGGATATAGAACCAGGAGGGAGGAAGTAAAGCCATGAATTTGTAGTGTCAGCTATGGATAAAGGGAATGCATGTAGTTTTATTTGTTCTTCAGAAACCCCTTGAGGCTTCATGGTAGAGCACACTACTTGAAACTCTTTAAGGTGGAGATGTGGATCCTCACCAGCTAGCCTGTGGAAATGAGGGAGAAGATGAATCAAACCTGATTTGAGATCAAAGTCAGCCTCTATGTCTGGATATTGATTACCAAGTGGTTGGTAATTCATATCATGGGTAGTGAGTTCTTTAAGTGTCTGTTCCTTAGGATTAGCCATATCTAATTTAGTTGGTTGGATAAGAACTCGTTCTCGAATTATTTTTTATCTCTTATGTTCCTCCTATATTGGGAAAGTATTCGCTCAATTTCAGGGTCAAACAAATCCAAGGGATTGTATGGAAGGATATGGGGAATTAAAAGAGATTTTGGAAGAAATAAGAAGATCGTTTTTTCTTTGAATTTGTTTAGTCTCTTATTTTTTTTGAGAAGATGGGTTTTTCGTTATGTTTGTTTTTCAATTTTTTTTATTTTTGTTTTTTGGGTTTTTTACAATAACCATAAAATAATTACTACTTGAATCACCATCCCCTACAATGTCTCCATTTTAAATGCATGGACAATTTTCTCCTATCAACCGGTCAATGTTCTGGTGCTCTGCTAATGTGTATAGAAGCACTCATGTCGAATCCTCAGCGATGATACTTTGTAATAGTCATTTGTTTTTAGTTGATTTTATTTTTATTAGGGTGGTTTGTTTTTAGAGATTAATTGAAATGATTGATTGACTATAGTTGATTTAATAAATTGATAAATATTGGGGTGCGTTCATTATTAGGGAGTTAATCTTGTGATATCCATGAGCTTTTCTTTATATTTCATTTAAATTAACACCCACTTCACTAGTTGATGTCAATTAAAATTCCTAAGTGTTAATGCATTAATCCAAGCTTTAACATAACTCAAATTATAATATATATCAGTACAAGTTTATGGTAGTGTATGTATGGTTCCAATAATCCATGGAAACCACATACTAAACAAAATATGTCACTAATCCATTACATATTAAGTCCAACATAGACAATGATAAATTAACGAATACTCATCAAGAAAATACTCTCAATCACATAACATCCCTAAATTTTGACTCCCCAAAATGAGATATTTACTTATACATTTGTGTTCTTAATAGTCTTGTTATAATAATTATGATGATAAATTAAGAATATACGAAAAATAAATGGATAAGAAAAGAGTGGTACGTTGAACACACAAAGATGAACAATTATGATTATTATAAAAGAATTTTTGATTGAATGAGAAAGAAAAATAAGGGAAAGGAATTAAATTGAATTTTAAATATTTTAAGAACATTAAAATTAAACTACAGAAGGTGTATGAGAGTAAGAGAAATTGAAGAAGAAACATGCATTAAAAAAGAATTACAAACAGAGAGACTTACAAGATTACAAAAACGAAGAACATGAAAGTATGTGAAAACAAAGATAGGAGGAAAGATCCCTCATGTAAAAACATGAGTATGGAAGGTCCTCCCAAGCCTTTGGCAAGGATATGGTCATTCCAATATTATATCCTCTCTTCTGAAATTCCAACCCCTCTCAAGGAGAGAAGGGGAGAGTATTTATATCCCAAAGAGTGAACTGTTTGCATTCCCAATATGTCCTTCCATTTGCATCACCATATTGGATATTCAGACTGCCTAATCTCTATAAATATCCTTATTAAAATTTGTAGATAATAATTTTGGACGACTAAACTAAATATTTTGAGGTATTTGGACCTATGTAGCCAATGATATGGCCGGTTGATTAAACAAATTTAATATATCCATTTCAATTCATTCTTTTTGAAGTCCAAAATGTGAAAGGGCTTTGGAAAGGGAAGATGCCCTCAAATAAAAATTATTTCTTCAAATGATATGTCCCTCTATATTTCTTATTTCACATTTCAAAATATAATCTCTAATTGATGTCCTAATCAGGAGAAATGTCAATATTAGTGTGCCACTTTTAGTTCTCGTCTAGAATGGTGGACTGGATTTCAATGCATCACTTGGGCCCCATTTTAGTGGATTTGGGCCCTGAAATTTTTATCCTCGACTCCTTAAATTCTCTGCCAAACTATGGTGGAGAATAGTGGAATTTTGACTTTGGTATTTATCCCAGTAAATCAATCTTCAGGAATAGTCCAGTTTCTTCACAGATTTATTGGTCTTGTTTTTGAGGACCATATGACCATTCAAATGGTATAATTGGGTCATGGTGCCATATAATAAAATGTTTTATATTTAATGGAGAATTTTACAAAACAAGAACCACAAAATTTGGATCATTATAGTGAGAGTTATTATTTGAATAGTAAACTGACTCAATTGGACTACTTCTAAAAATTCTCAAAAATTATAATTAATATTACAACATTAATATTTCACACAAATTATGCACATCTCATATAAAATCAGTAAAGGGATTATATAATAAGTCATGAAAATATTAATAACATCAATGAAATACTACTTATTGGAAATTAGATACCAATATTATAGTCTGTTATGGAATGGTTGAATCAATTCCTCTCCATTAAGGACATGGAAGAGGCGGCCTATATTCTTGGTATCAATATCGATCATGATAGATCCTATAGATTATTGGGGCTATGTAAAATTAAATACATTGATAATATAGTAAAGGTATTAATTATGGAACAATCCAAGAGGGTATTCTTCCAGGAATCACATGGAATTCATCTTTATAAGAATATGATTCTTCAAACACATGAGGAAAGATAGATAATGGCAAGAAATCCATACACATAATTGATTGGGTCAGATATTTATGTCATTATATTTACTATGAAAGATGTTTCTAGCACCTGGAGTGCGATAAGAAGATATCATGATGACCTAGGTGAACGCCATAGTATGGTAGTCGAGACCATATTTAATTATATAAAGCATACTAAGGGTACGTTCTTGGTTTATAGAGGATATGTGGAACTAGACATCAGAGGATATGAAAATTATTTTTTATAGACTTATTGGGGTGACATGAAGTCACAAAAAGTCAATTTTTTACCTTTAATGGAGTTATTGTGAGCTTGATGAGAAAAAATTGTACTGTGATTGTAGATTGTATAGTAGAGTCCGAGTATATCACAACTTTTGAAGCATATAAATAAGATCTTTGAATGTGAAGCTTCATCCAAGAGATAAATTTAGTTACTTGTAGAAAAGTTATCCCCATACTCTATTTTCATAATACATCAGCGGTGGCATCACACATGGGCCAATTTCACATCAACATACTAAGAATATACTTCAAAAGTAACATCTCTAGAGGGATATTTCTCAAAGAGTTGAACTATCAATGATCATTATTCCCATGAAAGACTATGTGGTAAACCCTTTGACTAATTCCTTGACTCAGAAAAAACATGATCATCATGTAAGGTCCATAAAAATAAAAAATATTGTCAGTTGCCTCTAGTCCATGCCGGAGTATGTAAGAGTTGGTGTCCAAAAACCATATTTTGGTAATTTGATTACATGGATATTTAATTTATATTAATATAAAACATCTTATTACTTCATGATCATTTTTCTTCATTACAATCATGTAATAATTTCCTCGAGTATTTATAGAAATGAATAGGTCATAGCAGTTCCCCACTATGATGAGAACATTGAATAGCACTGACAGTTTTCGTAAATATAGTTCTATGATCTGATGAAATACTAAGATAGGACATATAGCATATAGACCATTAGGTGTGTGTAGTCATAAGCAGATGAGACTTCCTCTCATGAATTCCCCAGTTGGTAATCTCGAAGACAAGCAATTATAAGAACATAACCGCCCATAAGAATATCAAATGATTCGATGTCATTAGATATTTCTTATCTTCGATCATGGGTAATGGTCCTTATATTTTATGATTATAATTAATCAATTTCATGAAATTAACAATATGATTTACTAACAAAAACTATCATTCCATATGTTGGTGGGAAGTAGGGTGTTTTGGGAGTGTCACTAGGGGCATGTTATTAATGGTTATGTTGAGGAAATATTACTCGCTTCCATTTATTGAATTTTATATCTTATCCATTTTATTGAAATATATCTGTCTTGCGAAATTCCATGCCCATGGTGTAATGAAGATTTTATATTAGGTAGCCAATGAATGATTTGTCAGTCATAATAGTTGATGACGTAATCATGAATTTTTCTTTATGAGATTTTGAGGCAGAGTGATTATATTTCCTACTGAGAATTCATATGAAGATGTGGTTTTTGATTCATTATGTTATTTTATTTGATGCCATGAACTGTCTCTAGATCGTACTATTGGACATTATGTGAGCCACCCTAATGCCAAAGAGAAATAATCCTAGACGGTTAGACAATACTTTCTTTTTTTGTTCACGATTAAATTATATTTTAATTTCATTAGTGGATGAAATATTATTTTCAAGACGTGGAAAATTTTTATTCAATTTAAAATGGCCACATAAATTAACTTAATATTTATTCACTAGATTGTGAGTAAAATATATATATTTATTTTATTTAATATTAAATAAACATTTATTTACTAGTTTGTAATAGAAATAATAATTTAATAGTATAAATTATATATTTATTTATTCGGGTCTTCAATAAATGGAAGATGTTTTTGGGTGGACCAATGCTAGTCCAATTGTATAATAATTGTTTTAAAGATGATAAATAATTATTTAACTAGCTGGAATAACAGAAAATAATAATTAAACTATTATTATTTTGTGACACGGAATTTTCTTTATAATTCTGTTTTGTACATGTTAATGAACCATAAATAATGACGTAGTTTGATTGTTTAAATCAGGGGTTTTCCCTACAGTTATGAAATTATTTAGGTGTTGTTACATAATTAAATATTTTAACTGAATCCCCATGCCAATAAATAGATAGCTACATCTTTTTCTCCATGCACCAATTTGCTGCTTAATTGAAAATTGTTGAGAAAACAATTTCACTCTCAAATAGTCCTCTCTCCCATCTCAAGAATTAGATATGTTCATGAATACCGAAGAACATGTGATGAAGAACAACTGACAGAAGACACTCCCTTTGCCATACTAGAACCTCGAGAATGAGTTTTGTTGATTATAGGCCATCAAAGAATGTGTTGATAACCTCTATATTTATTCTAGATTTTGTTCTCTTAATCACAACATGAAAATCCATAAGGGTCATTCTGGACAATCATAAGCATAAAATATTAATGTTCAAATGATCTAGTTATTCCATTATTTATGAAATTAATTAAATTAATTATAATCATGATGTGAAACATCCTCTTCCTAGGATCTAACACCTTCTATTCTATTACCTATATCTTTGATCATAATCCATGGATACTGTAATTTATAGTCGTATGGATTTTGTATCGGTCATCAATTATGGAAAATGAAATGTTGGGCCCCACTTAACCTTCACACTTCCACTGTACTAGGATCATTCATAGATGATGATGATTGGTATGACCAGAAACTTTTTCATCGATATCATGTTCAAAGAAAGTTATAACGACTATTTTCCATGGTCCATGAAATATTAATGGGGGTATCATTGGATCAGGATATTTTATTATGTTTGTTATATACACACCAGGATAGTTGGAATACAGGGAGAGTAAGTCACACCCAAAATATTTGAGTCAAGGAATTTGGAATTGGGAAAACATGATGGGGATGAAGCATAACACCATATGGTTTCAGGTTCCATCATATTGCTTCAAATGATAAATCATATCATAGTTCATTTAATGAATGAAGGGGAAGCTTCTATTTTGTATGTCAAATAACATATTCTATGATAGCATGGTCAAGAAGAGTTGTCCCCACTCTTTTATGATCACTAAAAAAGCCATGAGAAAACTCAAATAGATAGATGATGATGTTCTTTATACATAGAGGGTAATTTTCTATGTATTAATTATCTGTAGTGTAATTTACCTTTTGATTGTGAATATTTGTCCCTAATCCTTTTGGATTTTAGTCGTAGGGTATGGTCCATAAATATTTCTAGGAATGGATAGTCACATTCACTTTATGGGAAATGATACAAAACTTTTCGATGTAACATTGATTATGCTGAATACACTTGATTAGTCTTGTTACGATGACTCTAAATTAGGGTACAATGAGGTCAGTTCATTTGATTGTTATGTGATAGTCATTGTCAGGGATGACCCAAAACACCTTTTGTGTGTTGCGTTCAACCACTGTGATGTCAGGGCTCAAAATTATCGAAAATACCTTTTTTCTAGTCAATAATTCATTTAAATAGTTAACATTTGTTTATATACAAAAATTAAAAGGAATACATTAATTTATAAATGATGTTACTTTGATTATGGTTTATATTTTTTAAAGGGATTTGAAATCTCTTTGCCAATATGAGGTACTCAAATCCTGAATTTTTATTTGTGAGAAATTTAATATTCTACAATTGTTTAGAAAAATTAAAATATGTATATAAACCTAGTTAACATTTAATTTTGAAATGGATATGTGAAAAATTATTACTATAACTTTTCCATAAACTAATGGTCTTGTGATCATGGCTAGACATTATTGGGTCCACAAAGAAGGCCCTATGAGCTTTATACATGATTAGTTTATGTCCAAATTTTTTACTAGACTATATATTTGTAGGGTTTATTAGTTGAATACATTACTCTTACTCAGAAATCCCTTTGCGGGATTTCATCATGAAAAATTGTGTGTCTCTTTAGTAAGTCATTCATGGTATTTTGATTTGAACCATCAATTTTAATAGATTTAGTTCATATAGATTTGACCAAATTTTAAGAAGTCTAATGTTGTGATGAACATGGACCTCATATGAGTAGAATTTTTTAAATGAGAATAATTAGGATACATAGAATCAATAGTAATCTAACATCATTTGGATCTATAGATGATCATTTTTTAAATACTGGATTGAGGATCTTGGGACATGAGTAATAATATGGTAAATCATATATGGGATTGACTAGAACACCCTATAGTGATGAGTTCTAACACAATGATGTTAGCCTCATATGGATAAAATCCATCCATATAGGGAAACGTTACTATGGTTGTTATGTATAAGAACTTATGCATTGATATAATTTTCACATAGAGATATATATATTCCATTCCAAGGTCCATGAATTTTTGTGAACACCATGGAACTCATGACATGAATCACGATTTATGGAATATTGTTTTTAATGCATGATGAAATCACCTCATACTATAGGTTACCATAGTTCTCCTCTTGGGGTCCATTGATAGGGGATGGTGATGGGTGATGTAGTTCACATTCTATCATCATGTTGTGGGGACATGATTTTCATTCAGTTTTCAAGTCATTCAACTAGGTAATTTATATTGTAGTTTAACATCTTGTGGTTAGGTATTTTGCTACATAGGTCTGGAATATATATCAATAAGAGTGTTTTTTAATCATTTATTTGATGAATCCAATCCCACGATGAGAGATCATGGTATCTCTACATATCATGTGAGGTCACGATTAATTTAAAATATTTTTTTTAATTTTCGTTGTGAATGTATGACTGCACACTGGGATGGGGGTATTTTTTTTATCAAGGAAAAACAAAATAATAAAGGATATGGATGTTACTATATATCGATTTTTTCAAGGAGTCAACACACAAATAATTCTCGACAGACCAAATAGTTTATTTTATTGAAGAAAGGAAATTTTCTCCCATATATGAAGAGGAAATATTGTAACATAGGCCAACAATGATGGTTTAGGTGTTAGTACATATCTATTGATGACACGAATCAAGAATAAAATTGTTATTGAATAGATAATTATCTATACATGACATTCAAATATGTAGTGGTGTGTATTGATATTATTGATTATTTTAGATGACCATAGGATTTGTGATATGGGAATTACTACATATTATGACATGATAGGGATCAATCCACAAAAATTTTATAAAATGGGAAACTATCTATCCACGTATGACCAAAATTCCAAGGTGGACATTATTAATATTAATTATTTTATATGGGAATATGATTAGAGATCTAGAGATCACTGTGCATCCCTTGATTACATGAATCGAGAGACACATAGTTCTTGAATGAGAAACTATCCACATATGACCACACCATACTCAAGGGGGTATTGTTCAAGTTTCATGTTGTAAATGGGACCCTGAATGGAGATCCAACATTGATACATATCCCATGATGACAAAAATCAAGCAACGCATAGTTCTAGAATGAGAAACTCTATACAGGTCTGGCCCTTATGCATAAGGGTTTCATGGTTGTAGTTTATTATGGTAGATAGGACATGGATTGGAGGTCTAGGAAACTGTACATATCTCGTGATGACAAGAATAAATGATAACATAGTTTTTGAATGGAGTTGTGTTGGGATAAAAAAACAAATGATATTTATCTTATATATAGTGGTCTAGGGAAATGATTAGTTTTATTTCATGAAATAGAAAAAAAAACATCTAGTTTAATATCATAATACTAGATCTCATGATGTTTTTTATGTGCTCTTTTTATTATGGAACATGATATACCTACCATGAATTGATATTCCATCAACATATGGGGATGATCGTGGTAATATTCATAAGCTCACTTGAGATATAATATGTGTGAGAAACCATGAATTGAAAATGATCGACATGATGAGGAATAAATAGGAGAAAATATATGTTCGTTTTATATCATTTGGTGACTGAGCAATGATTTAGGATATAGGAACCCTTATGTATCACATTGTAATGAGAATCAATCATGAACATAGTTCTAAAAATCTAATGCAGTTTAGTTTCGTGTGGAATAGATATCATACATGCCATTTAACATCATGGGAAAAGGATAAAGGGGAATTTAAATGATGAATGATGAATATTATTTCAAGGATCAAGAATGAATATATGGTCATCACTATATATAATTTGATTACAAGAATCAAGACACACTACGTTATTGGAAAATATGTAGAAAAATTTCATGCAACAATGACATCACCCCTACAGTTTTACATCTTATGGTATGGATGAAGGTTAGACGACATGGGATATAAGTAAATTTTTGGATTTTTGTAGTTTTAGGTCATTAGATGAGGAATATTTACAGGTGTTTTAACATCATTAATGTAGGACGTGTTCTGTGCAATTTCACATCGTGATGTTAGAAAAATTTCTACAGTATAATGTCATATTATCAAGATGTGATCCACAATATTTATGGTGGTAATGTTAGGTTGTACATGTGTTATTTGATGTCATGTGACCAAGAGGTGTGGCACTATGTTTTCTAAACTCGTTATTCATGGGAATCAACTATATAGTTTTTCTCCTATTAGTGATGACATAAACGTGAATTTTATCATCATGCAACAAGGATGGCGTCGTCATAGTTTACCATCATGTAATTGGGACTGGGGAGGCTTTGATGAATTCATGAAATTGTTTTTCATGAAGCATCACATTGGTGGAGGAGTGAAAAGTGCCTTGTACATTGTAACTAGTGAGTACTATCCATTGTGATAGGACATATGCAAAATATAAGGTCATTCATGTTTGGATTCCAAATTAGGATACATTATTCCTGGTATCATTTGGGTGCTCAGATACAATACCAGTTCATCATGATGGAATGATTTGATGTTGATATTTTTTAGAAGTATTGTGTCAACCAATTCTTGTAGAATTCAAGGTTGTGTAATATACAAAATATTTTCGTATCAAGATACTCTGACACATCAAACCTATTTTTAGATTGATCTTCATTTTATTGATTGTAGTGGATTTATATAGGAATAGAGGGAACAATAATTCTTTTCTAAACAATACCTCAGTTCTTTATACCAATAAATATGGGGTTACATGTGTAGCAAAAAACTTTTAGGTAAAGTATCCCATAAATCATGAAATAACTTGTCTGACCAGGAATTCATATCCATGTTAACCATCTTTAGAATTATATTTAAAATATTCTTTTTAAATTCCCCTATTTAATAATTTTCCTCTTCATTATATCACTTTGAGTTTTTGGACTCGATAATGTAATTCTGGAAAAAAATTATTCCACTCTGCAAAATAGAATTTAATATGAATCTCCCTAAGTATTGTTTGAGGTTATTTGAAATTGTTGATGATATGGGACATCACTAAGTCAATTATAGTCATAATTATATCCTCCTTGGTGGTATTCCCTCATCAAATTTGAAAATTATTTTTGTAAAAGTAAGGATTTATTTAAACTACATAGCTATTCCTAGGGGATATGACCCAAAAAACGTCATTCCCCTTTCCCTATATAGAAAATAACCAAAAATACATAACTTTTTTTTCATTTATGGTTGTTTATGGAAGAATACTTCATGAATCTATCATGTGAAAAATATCTTATTGAATTTAACATTGTAATACCTCGAGCTTCATCGATACGCCTCTCTTTCAATAATGCAATAGCTTGCATTGTACGCAAGTTCGAGTTCTAACACACCGCGACTAATCAAAGTATCTGTTATGAATAGTAATAACAAATTTTTAAAATTTTTAAAATTTTATATTTCAAAATGGACTTCATTTTTGTATTCGTAATATTGAAATTACACTAAGTTGAATTTTTTGTAATTTTCTGAGAACTTCCAATTTTTTATGAATAGTGAAAAATAAATAAAACAACTTTTTTAATCAAAATAATTTATTTTGATAAATTATAATACTTAGTAGTTTTAAAGTTTAATTAGAATATATTTTTACCATTTTATCCAATGGTGGTCATTAGAATTAATTTAACATTGAAATTGGACATAAACAATTGTCAATCTTTTGATATAAATTGTTTCTTAAAAACACGCTATTTGTTGTGACGACGGGAATTAATTATAAAATTAATTAATGCAACTTATATGTTTGTAATTTTTTAAAATAGACATCATTTTTGAATTTGGAATATCAATTATATCTTAGGGTGAAATTTTGGCATTGTTCTAAAAAACATCAATTTTTTATGAATAGTGAAACCACTAAGTGGTAGTTAAATAACTGATTTTTCGTTTAAATGAAATATTACCACTTCTGTGTTTTGATTTTCAAAAATACAACATACATGGTTGTCATTAAGAAGTAAAATGTGGTTCAATTAGATTAAAATATTTTTTGGTGAATAGTAACTTTTAAGTTCTTAATCGCGATTAGAGGTAATTAGTGTAGTTTAAGGTAAAAATAATGTTTTAATAATATGATATGAGCTTGAAACATGTCCTACCCTCATTGGATGTGCCATGGCCGACCACAAAAATCCATGGGTCAACTTGGGGACCCCATGGAGACACATTAGTTGGAAAATGACATAAATACCTTTTATTTAATGTTAAAGACACAAACATGAAATGTTCTACTAAACCAATTCTTAAATGGGGTTATACAAGTCATATTTTTGACTATAAATAGTCATTTTCAAGATAAAAAGATTTCCTAAATCATATTATTTTTTTATAATTTTTAGACATTAAATAAATTAAATTATTTATGACATCATTATGATGCAGCGATGACCTCATTATTTAACGATTTTAATAAAATGAAAAGATAATGTACAATCCAAGGCTTACACTTGTCCAATGACTATTGGATGGGTATATTTTCGAACCCTTATCACCATAGCCACGAATTATATAAGTGTGGGACCTTTAGAATCCGAAAAGCATTGTATAATAATGTACAATTCCCTTACTTTCAAGAGTGCCCCTCCTCTCCTCTTATAAAAGGCCCCCACCTCTACCACCTCATTCACACTTTCAATCCATTTGGATCGGCCAACCTCTGCCCAAATACCCTCCCAACTTCCATCCCTTACTCCTAGAATCCTCAATTTGGGCAGAATTCTTCCCAAGTAAGCCTTTGGCTCAAATCAAAAAGAGTTACCCGATTTTTAGGTAATGTCTTCTCTAATGTTGTTTTGTTTTATTTAGCTTCTCCAACCCCTTAAACTCTTTTTATTCATTTATTTTGTAACAACACCAGTATCGTAAATATACTAGGATGTTATTAATAAGATGGATTCGAGCTACAATTACACACACCTACATCTAATGGTTAAAGAACATACTGTTTTTGTGGATGGCGAATTTCTGCCTCACGAAACGATGATTGTTCCACACTCATATAACACCTTAAAAGGTGACCATTAAGATGTAAATATACTTATATATGATATATAATATGTTTATGTTTTACTTATGCTTCTTTATTTCTCATTTACGTCATACTTTATGATTTCCATTATGGTAAACGCGATAATTTCATTTTAGGAAGTGCGGACTACCGCCCCCTCAAAGTGATTTGAATAGTTAATGCCATATGTGGGATGTATAAAGGATGGAGTAAATGGTATTATACACTATATTATACTGTAATTTTATATCATTATGATTTCATTCCATTAAATATGAAATATAAATGAAAGTAGCGTTCATGCGTATGTACGGCTTACCGTCTCCATGAACGGTGCATTTCATTTTTTACCTCTAAATGTTACGTTATTTTATAAATGAATGTATATACTGTATATATATGATATATATGATATCTACGTCATTAATATAATTCTGGATATAATGGATATTTCACCACATGAACAACTTGTAATTATAAGAAGTTTATTTTTGACTCAAGTACCAAAGATCGAAAAAACGACCGTTATTAACTAAAATAATTAAATAATGTTCATAACATGGTAATAAGTGATATAAAAGGAATAATGAACATGAAAAAGGTCCTTAAGTAAATATAAATTAACTCTAGTTTATTATTCAGGTGGTTAAATAATGGTCGAGTCAGGACAGGACGCAAGGTAAGGGAATTTCCTAACCCAAATTCCATTCTTTGCGTTAATCTCTCACATTCAAATTATGTCATGATATCATTATGTCCTATTTTTTATTTTTTATGTTCTTTATGTGTACTTATAGTGAATACAAATAATAGATATATTTTATTTTAAAAATGATATTTTAATGACTTCGTATCAATCTCCATTCATTGAGCCATATTTGGTTTTATACACAATTTTCTTTTATACGGTGTATAAACCCCTTTGACTTTTACATTTATTCCAAAGGAATCTTTTTTATACGAAGCATTTTACTAAACGACAAAAAGGCAATGTTTTTCTTTCTGTACATATGCGGCAACAATGACTTTTTCCGCCGCCGTGACCATTATTTGAGTTTTGGCTTCCTTTACAAGACATACCTTTTTTTAAAAGAAAAATAAATACCATGTTTTACCTTTCTTTTATTTTGGTATTGAAGATGGTTTTGAAAGAGTTTTTATTATATCAATGTTTTGTATTGAAATCTTGAGATTGAAATTTGAAGATGTGTTTTTTCTTTTATGCATGTTTTATGTGATACGATTATGTTATGGTTTATGATATGTTTAAACCCATTCATATGAGGAATGCATTGGACTTAGTAAGTGACAGGTGGATCCCGCTATAGCTCCTCGATGCATCTGCAGGTCTCAGGAGACAAACTAGTGTCTTGGCACGAGGCCTTGACAAAATCTTATTTGTGGTCTTGGCATGAGGCCTTGGCTATGTGGTTATGATAGTCTGGCATTATGAATTCTATCATTATGAAAGTGGTTATTGATAATGCATGGGATTATTTGATTAGTAGAATATCCATGTGAGTAAGTAAATGGAATTATTTAATTTTATTTTTTCCATATTATGCAAATGTTCAAGTTTAAAAAGGATTTTGTTTTAGTTATACAATGCCATAAATGTTAATGATTATTTATGAAAGCTTCCGCTATATTGTTATCCTTACTAAGCATCTGAGCTCACCCCTTTCAACGTTTTAATATTTTCCAGGATATGAAGAAGTATATTATGATTGACCTGCAGGGATAGTCAGAAGAGGATATGAGTGTGGACTATGAAGACTTTTTTATTAGTTTTTTTACTTTATGATGTAATAAAAGACTTATGAATGTATCTAGTGTTTCCAAGGCTACTAAACTAATCAGCCTTTCGAGACGTGATCTTTTGTGATCATGCTAATGTTACGACGTAATGCACTGACTCTGGGTAGTTGGGGTCGGGGCGTTACAGTTGGTATCAGAGGCAGTTTAGTACTATCCTTGGAAGCTAGATTTAGATAAACTCTGATTAGAGCACATAGCCCAAAGATAGACTTTGAGGATTAGTATAGAAGAACTTCCTAGAATTTTGGTATTATAGAGATTTTGTGAGTTTACCGAGCAATACATCCCCGTCTGGATACGAGCAGGTAGAGGTGGCTCTCGCACAGATGTACCTAGGGGTAAAACCCGAAAACACCGCTTTGAGCTAGACTCGAACAGGAACTGGTGCACGACAATGGGCCTTGCTGCACTCTTGGTTACGACATTCCTGGGGGATATGCTTAGGAAAATGTTCATTTTCTTTTCAAACCACTATGAAGGGTTATGAGTATATACTTCCTCAAAGAAATTTTTTTTTTATGATTATGGATTATATCCATAAATAGTTCAATTAGTGTTAAGTGTTTTACAAGTACGGAATTATGTATTTTGATTCATAAACTAATCTAGTTTATGCCATTTTTTAGAAATGGCTCCTAGTGGAAGGAATGGAAACCGTATCAATGCACGCACTCTCTGTAGGGATTTCCCTCCTGCTCAAGATAATTATTGTGGAGATAGAGATACAACTGGTGATGATCAATGGTGGTCATTGATTCAAAACACAAAGGAAGATGATGACATATCAAATATGGAATGGAGGGAGTTCAAAGATCATTTCTTAGAAAAATACTTTCTTCATGACCATAGAGTATATATGGAAAGGCAATTTCTGAGTCTGAAACAAAAGGAGGATGAGAATGTCGCAAAGTATGAGGCCAAATTTACAAGGTTAGCGAGGTATGCTAAAGATTATATACGTAACCCAAGAGGTAAGATTGATCATTTCTTTGATGGTTTAAAACCATTTCTCCGTTGAGCTTTAATATCACAATCATTATCATCATACAAAGATATTGTCTCGTGTGCTATCAAGACAGAAAAAGAATTATCTAAGTCTTATGACAACAATGTAAAGCAAGAGAAGAAGAGAACGGTGGAACAACAGACGGATAAAGGGAAAAGGGAAAGAAGGATTTTCCATTATGTGATAATTGTGGGAAGAATCACCCCGGTGCTTGCCTAAAAGGAATGAGAGTTTGTTATAAATGTGGAGAAAAAGGTCACTAGGCTTGTGATTGAAAGGGAATGAAAGAGGCTATCAATGATGAATGATACAATTGTAGAGAAATGGGGCATTTTGCAAATGAATGTCCTAAGCGTCAAGGAAAATTAACTCAGAAAAGGCCAAGGGATCATGGAAAATCTTATGCTGTTACTACAGTTGAAGCAGAATAATTAATGTATTGGTGCTTTTGGACTCATGGATTATATTCTGGTTATTAGAATAATGTGATATATATATATATATAAGGATTGTACTACAGTACTTGTTGATTTCAGTAAGGTTTTAATATGATGAAGGTAATCATATTTTTAGTATGTGACAAAAAGAGAAACTTTAATTTCTTTGGGGAATCTGATAAATTGATTTTGGAATTAAGAGACCTTTTAGAGAAATTCTGGATAGAGGTATTTTGGATAACTATAAAGGTTGGAGTGGATTAAGTTGATCTTTGGATAGTATTGTTTAAGGTTAAAAAAAATTATGAAGATTATTTTTGGAATATTATAATACTATAGTTTTAGTAAAAGGACAACCTATAGGGTGGGGCATAACCCGTCGCTTCGGAGAAAGCTGCAGGAATCAAACACACAATCATAGTGCGACAGGCCTTCATTTCCTACCACTAGCCTACAGGAAGTCCCTAGTTATTAAAAAATAATTTTTCTAATCTAAATGGTATGTGTTAACATTTGGAACCTTATACAATTAGGATAAGTATAATATTTTTGAGTTCTATTATCTTTTTTAGTGAAAGATGAGTTGAAGGTTGAAACTCTACTTGTCAAGCATAAATATATATATATTCCTATATCTTATTCTATGAATAAATTAATTCTTAAACTTTATTAAAGGGATATTAAAACAAAAAAATGTGTTATACTAATACCTTATGTCTTGATGAACTGGTGATATTTTAAATCAACATAGATTGAAGGCTTTGAGGCCCTCAATTTGACACTTGTTTGTGATTGATGACCTCAATCACTCCCTACAAATATTTATGTTTTCCTCCAATTATATGTCTCTAATTTCCACCAATGTTCTCCTTATCAAGATCATAATTTGGTGGTGACTTTTTCATTTCCATTTCCCTCTTATTAAGGCTAAATATTATTAACCTTATCTCCGATGTGGGTTTTCCACAAAGGTATTTTCTATATTCAACCTTTTGTTTTCAAAGAAAAATTTCAAATTGTGAGGATGCAATTTATTGAAGGATGGGAGAATGTAACACCCCGAGCTTCCACGATACGCCTCTCTTTCAATAATGCAATAGCTTGCATTGTACGCAAGTTCGAGTTCTAACACACCGCGACTAATCAAAGTAGCCGTTATGGATAGTAATAACCACCTTTTAAAATTATAGAAATTTTATATTTCAAAATGGACTTCATTTTTGTATTCGTAATATCGAAATTACCCTAAGTTGAATTTTTTGTAATTTTCAGAGAACTTCCAATTTTTTATGAATAGCGAAAAATACATAAAACAAATTTTTTAATCAAAATAATATATTGTGATAAATTATAATATTTAGTAGTTTTAAAGTATAATTAGAATATATTTTTACCATTTTATCCAATGGTGGGTAGTAGAATTAATTTAACATTGAAATTGACATAAACAATTGCCAATCTTTTGATATAAATTGTTTCTTAAAAACACGCTATTTGTTGTGATGACGAGAATTAATTATAAAATTAATTAATGAAACTTATATGTTTGGAATTTTGTAAAATAGACATCATTTTTGAATTCGGAATATCAATTATAGATTAGGGTGAAATTTTGGCATTGTTCTGAAAAACTTCAAGTTTTGATGAATAGTGAAACCACTATGTGGTAGTTAAATAACTGATTTTTCGTTTAAATGAAATATTACCACTTCTGTGTTTTGATTTTCAAAAATCCGACATATATGGTTGTCATTATGATGTAAAATGTGGTTCAATGAGATTAAAATAATTTTTGGTGAATAGTAACTTTTAAGTTCTTAATCGCGATTAGAGGTAATTAGTGTAGTTTAAGGTAAAAATAATGTTTTAATAATATGAGATGAGCTTGACACATGTCCTACCATCATTTGATGTGCCATGGCCGATAAATACAATCCATGGGTCATCTTGGGGACCCCATGGAGCCACTTAAGTTTGAAAATGACATAAATACCTTTTATTTAATGTTAAAGACACAAACATGAAATGTTTTACTAAAACAATTTTTACATTGGGTGATACAAGTCATATTTTTTACAATAAATAGTAATTTTAAAGCTAAAAATATTTCCTACATCATAGTATTTGTTTTATAATTTTTAGACATTAAATAAATTAAATTATTTATGACAACATTATGATGTAGCGATGACCTCATTATTTAACAATTTTAATAAAATTAAAAGATAAGGTACAATCCAAGGCTTACACTTGTCCAAAGACTATTGGATGGGTATATTTCGAACCCTTATCACCTTCTCCACGAATTATATATGGGTGGGACCTTTATAATCCTAAAAGCATTGTATAATAATGTAAAATTCCCTTACTTTCCAAGAGTGCCCCTCCTCTCCTCTTATAAAAGGCCCTCACCTCTACCACCTCATTCACACTTTCAAGCCATTTTGCTCAGCCAACCTCTACCCAAATACCCTCATTACTTCCCTACCGTACTCCTAGAAGTCTCACATTGGGAATAATTCTTCCCAAAGAAGCCTTTGGATCAAATCAAAAAGAGTTACCCGATTTTTAGGTAGTGTCTTCTCTAATGTTGTTTTGTTTTATTTAGCTTCTCCAACCCCTTAAACTCTTTTTATTCATATATTTTGTAACAGAACCAGTATCTTCAATATAATAAGATGTTGTTATAAGATGGATTAGATCTACACTTACACACACCTATATCTAATGGTTAAAGAACATGTTGTTTCTGTGGATGGCGAATTTCTGCCTCACGAAACGATGATTGTTCAACACTCATATAACACCTTCAAAGGTGACCATTAAGATGTCACTATATTTAGATATGATATATAATATGTTAATGTTCTACTTATGCTTCTGTATTTCTCATTTATGGCATACTATATGATTTCCATTATGGGTAAACGCGATAATTTCATTTTAGGAAGTGCAGACTACCGCCCCCTCAAAGTGATTTGAATCGTTAATGCCATATGTGGGATGTATAAAGGATGGCGTAAATGGTATTATACAATATATTATACTGGAATTATATTATAAATTTATATCATTATTATTTCATTCCATTAAATACGAAATTGAAATGAAAGTAGCATTCATGCGTACGTACGACTTACCGTCTCCATGAACGGTGCATTTCATTTCTTACCTCTAAATGTTACGTAATATTATAAATGAATGTATATACCGTATATATATGATATATATGATATCTAAATCATTAATATAATTCTATATATAATGGATATTTCACCACATGAACAACTTGTAATTATAAGATGATTATTTTTGACTCAAGTACCAAAGATCGACAAAATGACCGTTATTAACTTAAATAATTACATAATGTTCATAACATGGTAATAAGTGATATAAAAGGAATAATGAATATGAAAAAGTTTCTTAAGTAAATAGAAATTAACTCTAGTTTATTATTCAGGAGTTTAATGAACGGTCGAGTCAGGACAGGACGCAAGGTAAGGGAATTTCTTAACCCAACTTCCATTCTTTGGGTTAATCTCCTATTTTCAAATTATGTCATGATATTATTATGTCCTATTTTGTATTTTTAACATTCTTTATGTGTACCTATAGTGAATACACATAATAGATCTATTTTATTTTAAAAATGATCTTTTATGGACTTCGTCTCAATCTCCCTTCATTGAGGCATATTTGGTTTTATACACAATTTTCTTTTATACGGTGTATAAACCCCTTTGACTTTTACGTTTATTCAAAAGGAATATTTTTTATACAAAGCGTTTTACTAAACGACAAAAAGGGAATGTTTTTTTTCCTTACATATGCGCGACAATGTCTTCTCCACCACTGTGACCATTATTTGAGTTTCGTCTTCCTTTACATGTCATACCTTTTTTTTAAAAGAAAAATAAATACCATGTTTTACCTTTCTTTTATTTTGGTATTGAAAATGGTTTTGAAAGCGTTTTTATTATATCAATGTTTTGTATTGAAATCTTGTGATTGAAATGTGGAAATGTTATGTTTCCTTTATGCATGTTTTATGTGATAAGATTATGTTATGTTTTATGATATGTTTAAACCCATTCATATGAGGAATGCATTGGACTTAGTAAGTGATGGGTGGAGCCCGCTATTGCTCCTCGATGCATCGGCAGGTCTCATGAGACAATCTAGTGTCTTGGAACGAGGCCTTGAAAAAATCTTATTTGTGGTCTTGGCATGAGGCCTTGGCTACATGGTTATGATAGTCTGGCATTATGCATTCCATCATTATGAAAGTGGTTATTGATATTTCATGGGATTATTCGATTAGTAGAATATCCATGTGAGTAAGTAAATGGCATTATTTAATTTTATTTTTGACATATTATGCTAAAGTTCAAGTTTAAAAAGGATTTTGTTTTAGTTATACATTGCCTTAAATGTTAATGATTATTTATGAAAGCTTCTGCTATATTGTTATCCTTACTGAGCATCTGAGCTCACCCCTTTCAATGTTTTAATATTTTCCAGGATGTGAAGAAGTATTTTATGATTGACCTGTAGGGATAGTCAGAAGAGGATATGAGTGTGGACTATGAAGACATTGTAATTAGTTTTTTTTTACTTTATGATGTAATGAAAGACTTATGAATGTATCTAGTGTTTCCAAGGCTACTAAACTAATCGGTTATTCGAGACTTGATCTTTTGTGATCATGCCAATGTTACAAAGTAATGCACCGACTCTGGGTAGCTGGGGTCGGGGAGTTATAAACATAGTCTTATATAATGGTTTTCTAGTAGAAACTCATTGTCCTAATTTATACGGAGGGTATGTTCCCTAACTGATGAACACTGCAGAATCCTAGAATAACGTACAGCTAGAATATCTTCTTCAGTTATTCATCTGAGGAGGATTCCATCAATTCTTAATTTTTAGTGGCCTTTCCCCTTATTTGGCCAAAAATAAAATGTAATGTTTTACACTTGGTTAAAGATTTGATTCTTTTTGGATCATTCTACTGGGAGGATCCTATTTCATAGGAAACCAATTATGGGATCCTCCATCCAGGGGTGGAATTTGTTTCATCATGATCTATGGTGGTGTTGAATTGTTTTGTTTTATCTATATTGCAGTTGATGATCGATGAGACCATTATTGTATGTGTGGTACATACAATTACATCTTCCCAATTAGGGTCATCCAAGACTTTTTCTGCATTACCCAACACACCATAATTATAATTTTGTGATCCAGAAACATGATGAAATGCGGGTTCAAAAGTTAACTATTCCATAAATTTCATGATGTTCCATGTAAGAGGGTACAAATATTTATTTTTGAAGGGTTATTACTTATTGATCAGCTTTATCACAAAATATAAATCCCATTTGATGATTAGGTATTCTATTAGGACCTATATGGACAATTCTAAACCATTAATTATGTATTTTTATTCAAGTTATTTTTTCATGAAGCCTTCAGATAATGAGAATGTGTGGGGAAATTTTTTGGTTATGGAGAATAAAATTCAATCTCTAAGCCATCTATCATGACATTTGGTATTTCCTAGCCACATTTTTATTTTAAATCAAGAGGTTACATGATAATACACCTACTATGTCTATTGAGTTTCATTTACATATAAAATTACATCATACAAAAGCTCTGTGTCCACTGATGTACATTCTGTGATGGGGTGTGCCATAATGAAATTTTCCATGGAATTAACTTTCACTGAATTTAGTAAAATAAACTGAATGTAATATTTTTACATCATGTATTCCCATTTAGACAAACACCTAGTCTGTATGTGAAAAAGGATGTACTTTATAGTATCAATATAAATGTCCAAGTGGAAATCCTAGTGTTTCATATGAGGACTCATCTTTTTAAATGCAATGGTAAGTGTGAGGAATTCCACCATTACTTTTGAACAATGGTTCATATTCTCTAGAATCATTCCATTAAGATATTATATAATTTTCTCATTCCCCCATGTAATTTTTATATTCTATGAGAGTTACATATGATCAATCCATGGTGTCCACATATAAGATTGGTCGATTTTATTCTTCTAGTGGAATGATGTAAGATGTCTATAGAAGGTACTTCATAATTATATTGAAGGATTATTGGTATTCAACATACCCTAGATTGGTTATTTACTTTTTCATTAGTTTGGTGATTCGGAGAAATTTATTATCCAGGTTGGCTATTAAATTTTAAATGTATATGAGGTGCCCTAGGATCCCCTGGAGTTCATTGAGATTCTAATGGGGTGACATCTCTAGGATTTAAAATGTATTATCTGTATCAAATTTTATACCAAATTCACCTCCCATAATGAAATGGAACAACATAGATGATATCCCAAAAGAAAATTTCATTGAATCTATCGTCATACAGTGTTTTCATAAAATTTAAAAGTTGTTTTGAAGAACCCTGATGTGATCACCTCTCTATTTAAACTTTACCACCATATTCATGAAAATAACATTCTTTTATTAATCTCAAGAAGGGTATAATGATATTATTAATTGTAGTTAATAAATTGGGAATGCATTAATTAATAAAAATTTAATGAACTCATATAAAATGATCCACTAGGGTACTGTAATGGTAGTGGATTATTTAGGACCAGGGGCCACAACTATCTCATTGTACCCTGAGTAACCATTATTAATGTAAATGTATTAGAAGCCCGTAGTTGAGAAAAAAAATATTAATGTGATTGAAAATGTGAATTAATCCTTTGGGAAGTGTCAATTATGGTATCTAAAGGAAATAAAAACCCTAATCATCACATTATATTTCATGAATGTGACAATTTTGAATGTTTTTCTTGGGTATTTTACTTCTCAGAAGAAATTTTCTTAGATTAATTTCTCTACATTTACAACAACATTTGTAACATTATAGGGCTGAATCCTCCAGGATGACTTCATGTTAACTTGATCGTAATAAATAAAGCTGTGGTGATGCATAGCCACATTAGGATTCAGTTTTGGAATTTTTGTATGATTCCAAATAAACAAATTTCAAAATTTCATTATAATTGATATATATATATCTTTTTCATTGAGAGTAATGGATGGAATAATTTGTATAATTCATGGGGTTTTCTCTATTATTAGATTTTTTTTATAGATCAATTCATCGGCAGTGGGGATGTATTCCTCAAATTTGGGTGTGTGTGGGGTTGGGGGGTACTTATTGTCTTCCTATTCATCTATCTACTTTGAGAATATGGAGGAATTATTAGATGAAGATGATAATCATAGGGATTTAATGACACTGTTAAGAAAAGAGTATCTTTGTGAAGAGATATTGTAATCCCATAATAATAGAGTCATTATATAGGGATTTTTTAATTGATTTTCTTTTACATGATCACTAAAGTTAGAAGGAGATTAGACATCTGAGATTGAGTCTATTGACTCAACTATATTTATGGGTAGCAAATAATCAATGCCAAGCCTACTATAGAAATTCGACGGGTGTTACCCAAGACATATGGGGATGAATCCTATAACGACCCGAACTTTTAAAAAAAATTTGTTCCCTAATTTTTTTATTTATTTTTATACTCAACAAAACTGTTTCAATTAATGAAATGAGTATAATTAAAATGAGAACTTTGGGTTTCGACTCTTATATCAATGTTGGTCAATAAGACCGTTTGAAACTAAACTCTTAATTTTACAATTATTATCTATAAAAACAAGTTATCTTGGTTAATTAATACAGAAATAAGATTCTATGGCCTAATAAAGTAGTCTCGGGATGATCGAAGCCCATATAACGGAACTTGGGAAGGAGGTAGCACCGATGGGCTTTGTTCTGGACCAAACCCAAACCAAAATTCATCGTGTTTTGCTGGAATGGAATCGCCTTTGGGAGAAGTTCAAGCGGATAGAAATCATTACCCAGGAAATGTTGCCGGAGACGCCCCCAGATTCTATCACCTTAGCAGACAATACAGATAGGTCTTATTCTTCTTTTATAAGGGGATATGAAGCGAGACTGTTGCTTCTTTGTGTAATCCATTGAGATAAATAAAAATTGTGATTTTATTCATTTGGTGAATTTTTTTAATTTTCATTTGTCCAGATAAATATTAAATTTATATTATTGATGAATTTTGAAAAAAATTATATTTTAAAATATTTATGTGAACCTTAAATAATTAATTTTGTGTAATTATTTAAAAAAAATTCTTCTACAGATGTGTTTAGTAATAAATTTAGAGTCTAATAAAGTAAACGTAATTTTTCATGAATAGTAAATTATGAATAGTAATTTTACGCTTATGAATAGTACTGTGACAAAATGGATTAGTAACCTCACTTATGAATGTATTTATATTTTTTAGGGACCTTGATTAGGTAATGTAATTCAACCAAATAAGTAAATAACCGCATCAAAAATTATTATTTAGGTATTAGTTTTTTATGGTGAAAAGTGTTTTTATTTAAAAACTAAATTAAAAATATTTAGATATATATTTTCATAAAATGGAGTTCATTTTTTAATTCAGAGCATTGATATTATGTTACGATGTAATTTTTGGATTTTTCTGAAAAAATTGAATTTTCGGTGAATAGTGAAAATACAGTTTTGAGTTTTGTGTGTCTGATGACTTTATTAAGGATGTGTTAATTATTTATTAATTCTGGTCGACATATAAATATTTATATTTGATATGAGGTTTCCCAAGTGGCCAATACCATGGTCAAATACAAGGGTAATTCCCATGGTTTAGCCAATACTATCGATGAAGTGTCCCTTGGAAATTAATGTTTTGTTCCCTCAATTATCCTATAAATACAAAGCCATTCACTCATAAATTTCAATTTAAAATCATCCTCAACGAATTTATCGTCTCTTTACCTCTCATGGAGTCCTCCCCAGGTTCCCCCAGCATCCCAATGTCCCGAACATCATGATTTCTATGTTACTCTTCAAGGTAAGGGATCTTTTCACCCTCCTCTTCTAAGTCTTGATTTCTTCTATGTTGTGTCTTCTAATTTCGATATATTTATGTTGATGGTATGTTTTTATATATTCTCAGTACATTCTATTTTATTTCAAATTTTTGTGAGACCCTTTACGCTATCATCATTTTTTTTAATTTTTAAGTGACGTCGTTAGTTGTTGAATTTCTTATAAAAGATATCGCATCCTCTCTTTCCATTCTAGCTTCTTTTTCTTTTTTGGTATGTCATTAATAAATCCATAACATGTTATTATTTCTATGTTATTATGTATTTATATTTTAATATAAGTTATTTATGATTGGGTTACCCCTGTATCATCTCTTTTTATTATTTTCTAAAACCATGTTATGTTTCCCTTATGCTACTGAAATTCCGTCTAAAAATTTCTCTAGCTTTCTCTCATGAAATTCCCTTGATTTATTTATTTTAATACTACGACCTATTTCTCTTATATGGGTCTTAATATATAAAAAAAGAGATATATTTTATTCTAGAATTGTCATACATATAACCCTCACACCCTTTCCATGGGTTATAAATGACACAATGATCTTATTTTTAAGAACTTTTTAAAACGTCATGATTTTGAAATGAAAAACATTTCATTTATTGTATATGGGTTATTTATAAAATGTTTTATTATGATATATGAAGCTGACATTAAATTAAATAACATATAGCGTGTTCCTGGATAGTGCTCCAATGCATTGGGTAAATAATTAATCTCTAAAGATGAAAATTTTCACGATACCTTGGTGAATAACATTATTAATTTTTATGACACCAATGGGATGGACCTTGGTGATATGTTCATGAATATTTAAATGAAATGTTTTAGCCAAATATTCAATTATTTTTCATTTTATTTTCATTATTATATTCCTATACATCCATTTCCCATGTGTTCATGTTTTTATTCAAATTCTTATTGATATCACAAGTAAACTGATTCCTTGCTTACTATTACTGGGTCTTCTTCTCAACAATTACTTTGATTTATGTTTCCAGGATAAGAGATGTAGTAATTATACATAGGATGAACATACATTGAGTCCTTAAAAGTGGATTAGAAGAATTTGTTATGTTTTTTTCATGTTTTATGTCCCTTATTTCGAAAACACTTGACTTTAAAGATCATATGTTTGTAAAATGTAATGAAAAGTTATGAAATAAAATGGTGGTATTCCATAGTTTGTATCAATGGATTGGTTTTTTATTTATGTAAATTAGTATTAAAAAACTTTAGAACAAACCTATATTTAGGTTTAAATATAGGAAAACAATCTGGAATTTTGGTAAGTATTGAGAAAGCCATTTACCAAACAAATACATCCCAGCCTGGATACGAGTAGGTAGAGGCAGCTCTGGAATAGATGTTCATAGGGGTGATATCCGAAAACAACACTTTGAGATAGACTCAATGTGAACTTTTTCAAAACAATGGGCCTTTCTTCACTCTTGGTTACGACACTCCTAGAGGATATGTTTGGTTAATCCCACTTTTTTGTTAATCATTATGAAGTAGTTGTAGTGAATTGTAATTATATAAGCATGAGGTTTTATTACATAAAATACTTATAGTTAAAACTCATAAATTAAATTAGTTTCTCACTAAGGATTTATTATTTTAGAAAATGGTGGCCAATATGAGGAACCGTACAAGTGGTGACCGTAATGGAGCATCCACTTTCGTTACTCCGATGAAAACCGGAATTGAAACATTCATGCAAACGATGAATCCACAGACTCAAGTTATGGGAAATAACATGAATAATGTTGAGTGTCTGATATAACCGCAAATGGAACAACATTCTTGTTGAGTCATTTATGTGTCAATGACCACCATCCCTCGGCGGATCAACTAACACATTGATTAGTGAGAAGTGGATCATCTCCATCGAGATGATATTTTCTATGCTCCGCTATTCAGCTCAATAAAGGGTCGCCATGGTTGTGTATCCATTTGAAAGAGAATCTGATCAGTGGTGGGAACTAATAAAAAACCCGAGGAAAAGAGTATAAGTCGAAGTTATGGAGTAGGAGGAGTTTAGAGGGACCTTTTTAAGTATGTATTTCCATTATTACATGGGAATAATAATGGAGAAGGAGTTTCTCCAGCTGAAGCAGAAGGGGAAAAATATGTCGGTAGCTATGACATGAACATCACCAAACATTCATGATATAACTCTTGCTTTTCATGGATCCAAATGTTAAGGTGGATATATTCTTCATTGGACAGAGACCTCAACTGCGGAAGAATGTAGCCAACCGAGACTATGATAGCTAAGAGGAGATCGTGCGGAGTGTGATGAAAGTTGAGATAGCGTATGGAGAGACGCAATGGACTCATAAATCAAACGATGAGAAGAGATCATTGGATCCAAGCTTATGGAGGAACTTAAATCAAGTAAGAAGAGTCAAGAAAGTAAAACTTACCATTTGTAAAAAATTTGGGAAGAAGCTTTGGAGGAACTGCCTGCTCGGGAGTGGGAAGTGCTAGAAGTGTGGTAGAGATGGCCACATTGTGAGGAATTGTCATAGTGAGGTGAAAACACAACATCCAAACACTAATGTCATAGAAATGATGGTGCAGGCAATACCTGCGGTCTAGTGCTACATGTATGCACAATGTGGGAACTATTCAAAACATTGTCCAAATCTGAGGGTAGTGGAGGGGAACCACCATCAGCCACAACAAAGGCCAAGGGATCAAGGCTATGCTTCTACTATCATGACAGCAAATGTCGATTCTCTGAATGATGTGGTAGAAGGTACCCTTATTTTCTTCTCAAAGAAAGCAAGTATCTTGTTTGATTCTATTTCTACACATTCCTCTATTTCTTCCATGTTATCAAAAAAATATAGATTCAAACATTGTTTTTCTGAAATTTGATTTATCAGTCAATAATCCTAGTGGGACTATCCATGAATCATCAGTTTTTAGAAACTCTAGTATTTACTTTTGTATGAATAATATTATCGCACATCTCGTAGTCATTGCCATTCTAAAATTTGACATTATACTATGGATGGACTAGCTCTCAAAGTATAATTCTAAGATAAATTGTAGAAGCATGGAAACATTTGTACTCTAGAATGGAAAACCTATAGTTATCTTCCAAACAGATATATATCAACCTGAACATTGTCAAGAAGAACCTACTATATCATTATTTATGGATTTGATTGGTGAAGAAGAAGAAGGAGATGAGAGTTTAAGGATAGAAAATTTCCCCATCATCCAGGAATATGTTGACATATTTCTTATGGAGTTACGGAGAACTCCACTAGAAAAAGATGTAGAGTTCTCCATTGAAATCATACCTGGATCTCATCCGATATCAATGACACCATATAGGATGGAAAATGCGGAGCTGGAGGACTTAAATAAATGACTATGAGATCTATTGGAGAAGGGGTTCATCTGACTGAGTGTGTCTCCTTGGGGAGCACCAGTTCTATTTGTGAACAAGAAAGAAGGATTGATGTGGCTATGCATTGATTATAGAGAACTGAATGGGATCACAATGAAGAACAAATTCCATCTTCCAATATTGATTACTTATTTGCCCAACATCGTGGGGCCCAATTCTTCTCTAAGATTGAACTTCGTTCTGTTTATCAACAATTGAAGGTGAAGAAAGAAGATATTCCAAAAACTGCCTTCCGATCATGATATGGGAATTATGAGTTTGTTGTTATGCCCTTAGAACAGATTAATGAACCTGCTATTTTTATCGACTTTATTAATAGAGTCTTTAAGGAATACCTTGATAACTGTGTGGTTGTTTTTATTGATGATATTATGATGTATTCCATAATTCATGTGGAGCATGAGGATCATCTAAAAGATATTTTAAAAACTCTATGGAAGGATAGGATTTTTTGGAAATTCAGTAAATGTGAATTATGGTTACAAAAATTTTCTTTCGTGGGGGACATTGTTACCAATGAAATAATCTCAATTGACGCTGCAAATAAAAAAGTTTTATAGGAGTGGCCTTATCCTACAACAATAACTGAGATTCGAAATTTCCTTGGATTAGATTGAAATTATAGGAGCTTCGTGATGAAATTTTCACAAATTTCTAATCCATTAACCAGATTAAATCGAAAAGGGGTCAATTTAATATGGAAAAATTAGTGTGATAATATTTTCCAAGAGCTGAATAAGAGATTGGTTTCTGAAACCGTGTTAACTCTACCCTCATGTGGAGAAGGATTCATTATTTTTAGTGATGCTTCTCTGAAATGGATTTGGTGCATCCCCATCAAAAATGACAAGGCCATTGATTATGCATCTTGATAGTTGAAGACTCGTGAGCATAATTATCCTATGCATGATATGGAGCTGGTTGTGGTTGTTTTTTTCTCTGAAGATATGGAGGAACTATATTTATGAGGAGAAATGTGATATATACACAGACCATCAAAGTTTGGAGATTATTTTCACACAAAATAAAATAAACATGAGACAAAAGGATATGTTTGGAACTTCTTATAGACTATTATTGTTCAATTCATTGTCACCCTGTAAGAGAAAACAAAGTTTCTGATGCATTAAACAGGAAATACACAGTTGTTCTTTCGATGATGAGGATTCAAAAATATCCTTTGATCAATGACCTAGTAAAGATGGACATGGGAATTATAAGGGAATGTACATAATCAACCCTAACCTAAATGATTTCCCAACTGTCATTACTAGAGAATATCAAGAAAGCTCAGAAATAATATCCTTTGTTACAGAAGAAGTTTTAGGCTGTAAAGGATGAAATGTTTCCTGAGTTCAATATTGATCAAGAAGCTGTACAAAAATCTCGTACAACACTATGTGTTCCATCTATTCAGGAAATATAGAAGGAGCGGATGGATGAAGCTCAGTTCTATACATTCACTATACATCCGAGAATCACAAAAATGTATAGGGACCTTCGTGATCATTTTTGGAGGGGTAATATGAAATGGTAGATTTCTGAATACAATTCAAAGTTCCTAGAATTCCAGTAAGTGAAGGCAGAATGAAAACATCATAAAGGGGTATTGAAACCACTACCCATACATGCATGGAAGTGGGACAATATCATTACCGACTTCGTTATTGGTCTCCCGAGAATATCCAAAGGAAACAATACGATATGGGTTATTGTAGACCGTCTCACCAAGACTGCCCATTTTATCTCTATTCGGGAAGATTTCTCTCTTGATCAACTTGCCAAGATTTATGTAAAGGAAATGATAAGGCTTCATGGAGTTCCACTTTTTATCATATCTGATCATTATCCCAGGTTCACATCAAAATTCTGGAGAAGTCTCCAACATGATATAAGAAATGAAATAAATTTCAGTATGTCCTATCACCTCCAAACCGATGGCCAATATGAAAGGACTATTATAACACTCGAGGACTTTATACGAACATTCTCAATTAAATTTAAATGTGGAAGGGGTCATCATATCTCTTTAGTATAGTTCTCCTAAAAAAATTCTTCCAATCGAGCATTCAAATGAAACCCTATTAAGATCAATATGGGAAGCAATGTAGAACTCCTTCTTGTAGGGATAAAGCTGGTGAGAGAATGATTCTTTGACCTTCTCTTCTAAAAGAGCTGACAGAAAAATAACATGCCATCCAACAACACATTAAGGCTGCTCAGAGTCGGAAAAAGAGCTATGACACCAATGGTCGAAGGGACTTGTATTTTGATGTTAGTGACAATGTATTTCTTCAAATATCAACTTGTAATAGATTCATGAGGCTTGGGAAGAGAGGGAAGCTCATCCAAAGGTACATTGTCCCCTATGAAATCCTTGATCACGTGGGAGTAGTGCCCTATCGGCATGCACTTCCTCTAAATATATCACATGTTCATGATTTCTTCCACATATCCCTCTTGAGGATGTACATACCTGACCCTTCTCATGTACTGAACCCAGACATGGTACAACTGGAACATGACATCTCTTATGAGGATAATCCAGTTGACATTGTTGTTTGTAGAGACAAGGGTCTACATAACAAGACTACCCCCTTGATAATGTTTTATAGAGGAACCACAAATATGTAGAAGAAATTTGGGAACCATAGGAGTCTATGAGGCATAAGTACCCACCCCTTTTCTCTTATGAGGGTACGAGTTAAAAATTTTAGTGACCAAATTTATTAAGGGGGGAAGAATGTAACGACCCAAACATTTAAATAATTTTGGTTTCCTATTTTTGTGTGTTATTTTATTTTATACGAAACAAAAGTATATAATTTAATGAAATTAATATAATTTAAATGAGTTCGTTGGGTTTAAACTGTTATATGACTGTGGGACAATATGACTATAGGAAACTAAACACTTAATGCTGGGATTATTATCTATAAAAATAAGTGATCTTGGTTAATTAATACAGAAAGAAGATTTGATGGCCTCATCCAGTAGTCTCGGGCCGATCGAATCCCATCTGACGAAACATGGAAAGGAGGTAGCACCACTGGGCTATGCTCAGGACCAAACCCGAGACGAACATCATCTTGTGAAGCTGGAACAGAATATCCATCGGGAGAAGGTGAAGCTGATAAAAATCACTACTTGGGAAATGTTTGTAAAGACCCAAAAATTTAAAGGATTTTTTTTATTCATTTTCTTTGAAATTTTACGAGTCTACGGTTTCTGGCGGTACCAGATTCCGAGGCGCGGTGTGACCGGAATCAATTTCCAAAGTTTAGCTCGGGTACGTTCAGTGAACGAACGAGTGGGTTTTTCTAACTTTTGAATGGGTGATCGGAATTGAAATTTGAGGGCACCGATGAACTCACAACACTGATAATTGCTTAAGAAGACCCTTTCCGGAGTTGAGTTTTCTTGGGTGTGGTTATTAAAATATTGGGTTAAGTAATGAATAAAAAAATAAAATTTGTGCAACCAATTTTATTTTTATATCATTGTGGTTTAACTTCTATGTGAGGGAGTTGGGGTGGGACCCCCTAAAATCCTAACTCTCGGTAGGATATTAGTGACGTGGGGCCCACAAGTGTCCCCACCTATTCAAATTCTCTAACCCTCCAAACCCCCCATTAATTTTTGTAACACACCTGCATCCCCTTAACGGAAAAATCAACTCATTAATTATTTAACTTATTCAATGTAATTAATGAGGGAATTCATTTTGAATTTCAAATGGTTTGGCATGAGAAATAAAATAAGGAAAATCCTTATTTTATTAGGTTGTTTCATTGTGAGAGAAGATTTAGGAGAGGTTTTTCTCTAAGTCTTGAAGAACTTTCTTCCTCCTTGAAGACTGCGAAGAACACACCGTCGCCGATGAAGAACGCCAGCCTCCGACAAAGGACATAGAAGAACTCCAAATCCTCAGAGATCAATGACGCGATGCTGTGTACCGCGACACCGACAGTTCTCTTCTTCATGAGGCCGATAACGCTTATGGAACCATGTCCCGCAACGCCATATCCCACGACGATTATTTTCTATGACGAACCTTCGTTCAATAACACCTTGAGGTAGGGGTTATTTTATTTTTCATGTGGTTTTTTCTTTTCCATCATAGACTTCTCATTGGGACAACTGTTATCGTAATAACAGGTGGGGGTCAGACCGCACGAACACGACCGACCCTCATCCCCCATTGTTGGTTGTACTTGTTGTGGCACGAGCAAAGGCGGCGCGGGGCAACGTTACCGTGCGGAAACGATGAAGAAAGGGTGAAGAAGAATGGAGCCGTCGCGCCACTCCATTACGACATTTTGAAGGCCTCAGAGTTTGATTAATTGACGGAGGATCGAAGACATTGATGGAACGGGCCGCAGAGGTGGTTTGATGATTCTGCAGTAAAGTGTGAGACCCGAGGTGAACGCAGGCGCAGACAGAATCGAAAACAGACCACCAGAGAAATTTCAGTGGCCCGTGGAATTCATCGACGGCACGGGGCACCGGCGCGGCGGCACCGGCGCGGCGGCACCGGCGTGGCGGCGCCGGCGGCTAGAGGCGGCTGCGGCACTGGCTGGCCGCCCAGAGGCGGCGGTGCCCGGCACGCCACCAGGAGGGACCGCCGCGGCTTCAGCCGCGACGGCAGGCGTCCGGTCTCGCGGCCGTGTGGGACTGAGGAGGGGACGTGGCGCTCGGCCGCGTCCAATATTAAGGAACTTCCCTGACATGGAGGCCGTGACTACAATCAAGGGGCAGTCACCCCCTTTGCAGGGCCATTCAACCAGCGTCGAGCTGACCCCGGTCGGCCAGCACCAAGATGCCCCGGGTCGGACCGGGCCCAGACCCCCATTTTCAGACCACTTCCGGTCATTTGTCTGTATCATATGATACAGTCCTCCTATTTACACACCATCAATTGCATAGATATCATTGAATTGAGACGTTCATTTCGTTATATTAGACTAAAGGTTTCGAAGAACTTTGAGTACAGCCGGGGTGGTTCGAATATGAAACCAACCGGGAACTTGGAGCAGAAACGTTTATATCTTGAGCTCTGGACGTCCGATTGACGTGTCGTCGAAATTGTTGGATTCCTCTTGATGAGACGGAACTTTTGGAATACTTTTCCATAGGTTTGGATGTAGATGGGTAGTGGCAGGGTATGATTGAACCCGAAATCCAACTAGGCCCCTGGAACATAAAAGCTGATAACTTTCAGACCGGATGTCCATTTGACGAACCATCAGCGGCGTTGGTGATCACCTTGAGAACGGTTCCCTATGAGTATACCCTATGGGAGTTCGGGGTATAGTTGAGATACGGTCGGGTTGGTTCGTACACGAAACCAACCGGGCCCCTGGGACGAAAATGCTAATAACTCACAGACCGGGCGTCCGATTGACGCACCTTCTATTGCGTTGAGACCCCTATAACGAGGTGGTCCTTTGAGATACTTATTCATGGGACTTTTTGATACTTGGAGTATTGACCTGTAGCTCATGGAGCGGACCTCCCGGAGACAAGCGTACAGAGTACGTAGACTGTGTAGCTGGATGAGACCTGACGACTACATGACCGAATCGACTTGGAGTGAGTCGACTAGCCCAGTGGTCGGAGCACTAATATGTTTGGGTGCAGACCCACGGCGGACGGAGCGCCTGGTAGCAGGCAGCAGACCCGCGATACTCAACAGAAAAAGTACCTCTGCATGCTATTGGCGGGGGGGGCACTACTGTGTTTGGGTGGCAGACCCTGGCGGGAAGCACAACTGTGTCGGGTGGATGACCTGCTATACTCGACAGGAGGAGTACCATAGCAGTCTTAGGTTAGTGAGCATTACCATGGAGTCGTGACAGGATCACTGTACTCGTTAGTGATGGGGCTCTTCAGTAGTTACAGTTTCGATAATGAAAATCCGGGTTTGAT
Source organism: Viscum album (assembly GCA_963277665.1). Lineage (NCBI taxonomy): Eukaryota > Viridiplantae > Streptophyta > Magnoliopsida > Santalales > Viscaceae > Viscum > Viscum album. The sequence goes on from OY728152.1 coordinate 1,849,126,917, forward strand.
CTGAGTCTATGACCTTTGTGTTTACCTCAAGACTGAGCTGGGTCACTTGATCACTTAGGTATATGTATGGGAATATACATAGGTATTGGGTATCCGTTGATTTTTATAACCTTTGTGTTTCCTCATGTTTGAGATGGGTTACATGATAACTCAGGTATATGTAAGGGAATATACCAAAGTAGAGGTTATCTGTTGAAATCTTTCTTTTTGGTTATCATTGTTGGATTTAGTGAGACCTTGAGGGTCTCTGGGTCCATACTAAGTATCATTATACTCACCCCTTCATGGGCTATGCCCGCACCACATTGTGTTGGTTGCAGATGACGGGCAGTGCTAACAGAGGCCGAGTGTTCGAGGACTGGACGGTATCCGATGGTGGACCTCACGACGAGTCAGTATCCGGAGGTGGACTTCACGGTTAGATGATACAAAGAGGAGTTCGACAGGCGAGAGTGTTGTGGAGGCTATCTGTACCTACCCTTCAGGTAGGATCTGTGGTGGACGATCCAGGAGCAACGCTATTTGTACCTACCCTTCAAGTAGGATCCGAGGTGGATGACCCAGGAGTTTCATCTATTATTCCAATTGTTTTTCTTTTCTATTGTACTTTTGTTAAGTTGTAGCTGTACTTTCGATTGGGTTTGTATTCTGGCCCATTTACTTTTCTGCACTTTCTTTTGTACTTTGTTTATTACTTCCACATTACTTTGTGGGGTTTTCATTACTTTTTAAATGAAATTCCTTCCCAGTTATCGGGATTTTATGCCTTTGGTTCTAGTCTCCAGCCCCTGGCCTATGGAAGGTGGGCTTGGGGTAGTCACAGCACGGGCCCCGAGGACGGGTCGTGAAAAATTGGTATCATAGTACATCGGTTCTATAGCAGAACTTATAACTCTGATATTCCTTTTCTGTGAAGCAATAGTGTTAAGGGTACCGAGTGTGGTTTTTAGTTCAGGGAGTCCTCTATTGGTGTGGGCGACCGACGTATCCATACACCAGGACCCGGAATTCTTATTTCTGACATTTTTCATGAAAACAATGATTGCGTGTGTGTTTTCAAGGTTTTCCCTTAAAGAAGCTCAAACCAGGTCAGCTAACCTTGTATAAATCATTTGACCGTGTCACGTATGTTTCTTTGAGGATTCCTTTTCACGAACGACCATCTAGATCCCAGAGGGATGTACGTACTGACAGCCTGCCAAGTGACGAGGCTTCGGTACAGGGCCCTCTTTCATTTGAGGCCCCAGCGGAGGCACCAGTGGTACTACCACCCATTGGGCCACCCATGCCACCAGCCCCAGTAGCAGAGAGTGCCCACTTCTTGAGAGCGCTGCACAAGTTCCATCGCCAGAGGCCACCAAGGTTCTAGGGAGAGACGGGCCTGCAGGTGACTGAGGATTGCCTGGAGGCTATGGTGAGAGTTTTCAGGATTGTGGGTACACCAGTAGACTTCCTGGTTATCTTTGCTGTCAACCTCCTTCAGGGAGCATCAGGTTGGTGGTGGAGCCAGATTCTCTAGTTTTGCGATGAGATGACCTTCACTTGGGAAGACATTGAGACCTTTTTTAGGGTGGATTTTGTACCAGTGGCTCTACACCCTGAGCATGTTCAGGAGCTATTGCCTTTGCCGCATGTTTTTCCAACAGTAGCTGAGTCATTTTTAGGCAATAGACAGATGATGCAGAGGTCCAATAGGACCATAGCTAGCCATATGCGGATCAGGAAGTGTTATGAATGGAGCAGGAAGGGTCTCCTGACATGTGACTCTACGACCCCCACACCGTTGATCCGCATGTGTTGGAGATGCCACCGAGACAGAAGTAGCAGTGAGTTCTTGAGAAACAGTCGAGTAGTGGACAAGGAAGTAGATCTCTGTAAGCAGGTGGACATGAGCAGAACTAGTGGAATTCTTTTTTCCCTTAAACTTCTAGTTCCATTTTGTTGTTGCTGTGGTTTTTGTGTCTTTGTACTATAAGATGCTATAATAAAAGACACATATCTTTGTGTTGTTTTCTTTCATGTCCTTTTGTTCAGTTGATACTGAGAGGTCTCAGTTAAAACTGTTGAATTGACCCTCACATTCGAGATTTATGCTGGAGGAGACCCAGTGACCTCACACTGATGCCGATAGTGTGACTCAACCCTTGGAGGCGAGAGTGATGGTTGGATCTCTTGGTAGTAGCGTCGAGGACATATGACATCATCCATGGCATGAATGCATCATTCATGTCAGGATTGAATACATTAGGCAATGGTCGTGGTTCATCCAGGGGATGAGACTGAGTTTCTCATTTCCAAAAAGGATAAATCTTAGCAGCTCTTCCAGATCATAGGCAAGGAAGTTGCAGATCATCCAGGAGCGGATGAAGACTACACAGTGCAGTAAGAAACAGGAAACTGGCGCTGGTCTTAGAGACTCAGGCATGTTAAATGTTTCAATAAGAGGAAGCTTAAGGAGAGATGAGTCTGCGAAGCAGCAGACTTGGAGGTAGAATTAGGAGAGCAGCATGAGGTGGTGTACAATTTAACATGCTACATCCACCCACATTAGTTGTCCCCGCCAGGCTCAAGGAGCCGGAGAGTAGGGGAAGAGTGTTGCTGCATTCGGTCAAGGAGTGTGACCCAATGGCTCTAAAAAATGATTCAAGGGACTGTCTGTGTCTGCTACTAGCTGCCGTAGTAACAGACGTTGATATAAATCATTCATTCCTTCCACGAATCTTGTCCCAGACCTAGAGTTTTCGGTATGCCGTGGAATTGACCCTCATATTTAGAGAAAACATTGGGATGAGACTCTATAATCACAATTACACTGAAAGTGTGATCTGACCCTCGAGGCGAGAGTTTCGGTTGGAATCTCTTGGTGGCAGCATCGAGGCCTTACGACGTCGGTCTCGGTATGGATTGGATTCACAGTTCAGGCTCATATTGTCTATATTAGCCAAAAAGGTTGTGGTCTAACTACAATGTCAGGATGGGTTTTCCTTGGTCGGTGAAAAGGAAACCCCAGGCAGCATAGCATGAACTCATTCATAGGAGGGTTTGGCCAATCACTCTTGGGTCTACCAACCGTACCCTCGGGGGAGCAGGAATTTTGAGTTTCAAATCTAATCAAGAGGTGGAGGCCTCTAATGTTCGAGGATGGCGATCACACCCTTAAACCTGTCTCACCTCGATGAGGATTTCAGAGATGTGGCTGAGGCGACAAGTTATCTCTGTGGTTCAATGGACCTTTCTAGGTCCTTAGCTGGGTAGGCGAGGTGGCTTACTATTTGACCCATCCACCTCAGTTGCACAAGGTGCACGACGACTTCCACGTATCTCAATTGAGGAGATACGTTAGTGACCCGACGCATGTCATCGACCATGGGGAACTGGACTTTGGTGATGGGGTGACTTTTGTGGGTTTCTAGTAGAGGATGAGGATCGACAAGAGTGGATCCTACGAGGATGGTCAATTTCTCTTGTGTGCTTTCGTTGGCATCACGAGAACCTCCAAGAGAGCACATGGGAGCAGAAGGCTCAGATGTGTGCTCAGTACCACTTTTGTTTCCCTAGTTTGTGTTATAGCTTTATGGGGACGTAAATCCCTGAGGTGGGAGTAATGTAAAGACCTAGAAATTTCAAGGAAATTTTTTTATTCATTTTCTTTAGAATTTTATGATTCTGCGGTTTCTAACAGCACCGGATTCTGAGGCCCGGTGTGCCCGAAATTAATTTTCAAAGTTTAGCTTGGGTAAGTTCAGTGAACAAACGAGTGGGTTTTTCTAACCATTGAACGGGTGATTAGAATTGAAATCTGAGGGAACTAATGAACTCACAACACTGATAATTACTTAAGAATACCCTTTTCGTAGTTGCGTTTGCTCGGGTGTGGTTATTAAAATAATGGGATAAGTAATGAATAAAAAAATAAAATTTGTGCAATCAATTTTATTTTTATATCATTGTGGTTTAACTTCCATGTGAGGGAGTTGGGGCGGGACCCAATAAAATCTTAACTCTCTGTAGGATATTAGTTTGGTGGAACCCACATGAGTCCCCACATATTCAAATTCTCTAACCCTCCAAACCCCCCATTAATTTTTGTAACACACTTGCACCCCCTTAAAGGAAAAGTCAACTCATTAGTTATTTAACATATTCAATGTAATTAATGAGGGAATTCATTTTGAATTTCAAAAGGAATGGAATGAAAAATAAAATAAGGAAAAGCATTATTTTATTAAGTTGGTTCATTGTGAGAGAAGCTTTGGGAGAGGTTTTTCTCTAACTCTTGGAGAACGTTCCCCCTCCTTGAAGAATGAGAATAATGCACCGTCGCCGACGAAGAACACCAGCCTCCGACGAAGGACGATGAAGAATGCCAAATCCTCGGCGATCAACGACCCAATGCCGTTCATCGAATTCTCATTGAGCCACCAGTTATCATAATAACATGAGGAGTTCGGACCGCACGAACACTGCCGACCCTCCTCCCCCTTTGTTGGTTGTACGTGTTGCAGCACGAGCAAAGGCGACGTGGTTCAACGGACTGCGTGGAAATGATGAAGAATGGGCGAAGGAGCATGACACCGTTGCGCCGCGCCGTTGCAGCGTTTCAAAGGTTCCACAAGTTAATTAATTGACGGTGGATTGACGGCATTAACGGAATAGGCCGTAGAGGCGGTTTGATGATTCCGCAGTAATGTGCAAGACCCGAGGCGAACGTCGGCGCATAGGAAATCGAAAACGGACCACCCAAAGAACTCCTGTGGGCCGTGGAATTCACCGGCGGCACGGGTCGCCTGTGGTCGGAGGCGGCGGTCAGCACCGGCCGTCCGCCCGGAGGCGGCGGCGCCCGGCGTGCCGCCAAGTGGGACCGCCGGGGTTGAAGTCGCGGCGGCAGGCGTCCGGTCCCGCGGCCGCGCAAGAACGAGGATGGGACGCGATGCTCGGTTGTGTCTGCATGCAAGGAACGGACCCCACGCGGGGCCCGTAGTGGCAATCGAGGGGCATCCGCCCCATTTACGCAGCCGCTTGGCCAGCGTCGAGCCGACCCCGCCCGGCCAGCGCCGAGCCGTCCTCACTCGGCCAGCGTTGAGCCACCCCGGGCCAGGCCGCCCAGGCCAGGCGGGGACGGGCAGGGCTATGCCCTAATGGGCCAGACTCGGACCTAGTTTGGGTCGACCCGGTTCGGGATGACCCGGGGGGGGGGGGGGGTTGGGCCGGGTCGGACCGGGCCCTGACACCCATTTTCAGACCACTTCCGGTCTTTTGTTTGTGTCATGTGTTGCGGACCTCAGATCGACACACCGTCAGTTGCGTAGCGATCCTTGGATCGAGACAGTCTTTTTTCTATATTACACTCAAGGTCTTAAAGAACTTGGTGCATGGCCGGGTTGGTTCGGATACGAAACCAACCGGGCCCTTGGAGCGGAAACACTTATATCTTGAGCTCCGGACGTCTGATTGACGTGCCGTCGACTTTGTTGGATTTCTCGTGATGAGATAGAACATTTGGATTACTTAACTAGAGGTTTTGGACACATATGGATAGTGGTCAGGTAGGATTGAACCCAAAATCCAATAGGGCCCCCTAGAACGGAAAAGCTAATAACATTCAGACTGGACGTCCGTTTGACGAACCGTCAGCGGCATTGGTGATCATGTTGAGAATCAGTCCCAATGAGTATACCCTATGAGAGTTCGGGGTGCAATTGAGATGCGGTCGGGATGGTTTGTACACGAAACCAACCAGGTCCCTGGGACGAAAAGGCTAATAACTCACAGACCGGGCGTCCGATTGACGCATCGTCTGTTGCGTTGAGACCCCTATGATGAGATAATACTTTGAGATACTTCGTCATGGGACATTGTGATACTTGGATTATAAAACTGTAGCTCATGGATCGGACCCTCCTGGAGATGAGTGTACAGAGTACGAAGACCGTGTAGCTGGCTGAGACCTGATGAATGCTTGACCGACTCGACTTAGAGTTAGTCGACTAGCCTAGTGGTAGAAGCACTACTATATTTGGGTGCAGACTCACGTCGGACGGAGCACCTGGTAGCAGGCAGCAGACCCACAATACTCATCATAAGAAGTACCTATGCGGGCTATTAGGGGCGGTGCACTACTGTGTTTGGGTGGTACACCCCGGCGGGAAGCACTACTGTGTTTGGGTGGCTGACCCATGGTACTCAACAGGAGGAGTACCTTAGAAGTCTTAGGCTAGTGAGCATTATCTCAGAGTCGTGACAGTATCACAATACTTGTTAGAGATGGGGCTCTTCAGCAGTTACGGTTTCGATAATGAAAATCATGGTTTGAGATGATTCTATGACCTTTGTGTTTACCTCAGGATTGAGATGGGTCGCTTGATAACATAGGTATATGTATGGGCATATACCTATGTAGTGGTTATCCCGTTGATTTTCATATCCTTTGTGTTTCCTCATGTTTGAAATGGGTTACTTGATAACTCAGGTATATGTATGGGTATATAACTAAGTAGAGGTTATCTGTTGATATCTTTCTATGTGGTTATCCTTGTTGGATTTAGTGAGACCTTGATTGTCTCGGGGTCCGTATTGAGTATCATTATTCTCACCCCTACACGGATGATGCCCGCACCTCGTTGTATTGGTTGCAGACGACGGGCAGTGCTGACAGAGGCCGAGTGTTCGAAGACTGGACGGTACCCAGAGGTGGACCTCACGACGAGTCAGTATCCGGAGGTGGACTTCATGGCGAGACGATACTCAGATGAGGTCGACGGGTGAGGGCGTTGTGGAGGCTATCTATACCTACCCTTCAGGTAGGATCTGTGGTGGACGATCTAGGAGCTGCAATATTTGTACCTACCCTCCAGGTAGGATCCGAGTTGGACAACCCAAGAGCTAATTCTATTCTTCCAGCGGTTTTTCTTTTCTGTTGTACTTTCATTCAGTTTCAGCTATACTTTCGATTGGGTTCGTATTCTGGCCCATTTACTTTTCAGCACTATCTTTTAGGCTTAGTTAATTACTTCTTCTTGTACTCTCTGGTGTTTTATTTACTTTTTAAAGGTAATACCATCCCAGTTATCGGGAATTTACGTCTTTGTTGCTAGTCGCCAACCCCTGGCCTATGGAAGGCGGTTTTGGGGTAGTCACGGCACGGGCCCCGAGGACAGGTCATGACAATGTTGGTCAAGCCGCCCCCTGATTCTATCACCTTAGCACACCTTACACATAAGCCTTATGTTGGTGTTATAAGGGGATATGTAAAGAGACCATAACTGCTTTGTGTTATCCTTTGTGATAAATAAATATTGTGATTTTCTTCTTATGGTGAAGTTTGTCAATTATCAGATGTCTGTATAAATATATGATGTATATTATTGAAGAATTTTGAGAAAAATGATATTTTAAAATATTTATGTAAACCATAAATAATTAATGATGTGTAATGATTTTCAGAAAATGTTCTTCTACAGATGTGTTCATTAAAAAAAATTACAGTCTAATAAGATCAACATATTTTTTTGGTGAATAGTAAATTATGAATAGTAATTTTCTGCTTATGAAAAGTAAAATGGCCTAATGGATTAGTAACCTCATTTAAAAAATTATTTACATATTTTATCCCTCTTGATTAGTAAAATTGTTTCAACAAAATATGTAAATAAATGTTTCAGAAATTATTAGATAAGTATTAGTTTTTTTGGGTGAATAGTGTTTCCATTTTAAAATTAAATTAAAAATATTTAGAAAATTATTTTTATAAAATGGATTTCATTTTTGAAATCAGATAATCGATATTATATTAAGGTTAATTTTTTTAATTTTTATGAAAAAGTTGAATTTTTGGTGAATAGTGAAAATACAGATTTGAATTTCACATGTTTAATGACATCATTAAGGTTGTAATATTTTCTAATAATTCTTGATGAATTATTAATAGTTATATATTTTATGAGGTGCCCCACATGGCCAATACTATTGGAAAGCCCATGGTTTAGCCAATACCACCGATGAGGAGTCCCTTGGAAATTAATGTTTTGTTCCCTCACTTATCCTCTAAATACCAAGCCATTACCTCATCCATTTCATTAAAAAATAATCCTCAATAATTTATGGCCTCTTTACCTCCAAAGGAGTCATACTAGGGTTATTTAAAGCCTCCCATGGTCACGAACTTCAGGAATTTTATGTTACTGGTCAAGGTAAGGGATCCTTTCACCCTCCTCTTCTAAGTCAGTATTTTCTCTATGTTGTGTCGTCTAGTTTCCATATATTTATGTTGAGGGTATGTTTTTATATGTTCTCATTACTGTAAATTTCATGTCTAATTGTTGACAGACCCTTTCCGCTCCCATCAACTTTTTTTCTTATTTTTTATGTGACGTTCTTTGGCTACCGAATTTCATATAAAAGATATTGCATCTTCCCTTTCTTTTCAAGATTTCCTTTATTTTGGTAAGTAATTAAAATATCCTTACCATGTTTTTAGGTCCATGTTATTATGTATATATATTTTAATATGAGTTATTTATGAGTGGGTTAACCTTGTAACCTATCTTTTTATTATTTTCTAAGACCATGTTATGTAGTCATTATGCTATGGAAATTTCGTATCAAAATTTCTATCACAATCTCCCAATAATGTCTCTTATTTTATTTATGTGAATACTAAGAAAATTTTTAAATATATGGTTGTTCATAAATACACAAAAAATATATATTTTATTCTATAATTGACATACATATCACCCTCACTCCCTTTCCATGGGTTATAAATTACCAAATGATCTTATATTTAAGTACTTTTTAAATCGTCATGATATTGAAATGAAACCCATTTATTTTTTTCTCTATGGGTTATTTATGAAATGTTTTATTATGATCTATGTGGATAAAATGAATGTAATGGCATATTAAGAGTTCTCCGTGATAGCTCTCCAATGTATTGGGTAATGAATTAATCTTTATAGATAAAAATTTTCACGATACCATGGTAAATAACCAAGGTAATTTTTATGACACCTTGGTGATGGACCTTGGTGATATGTCTATGAATGTACAAATAAACGTTTTTATCCAAATATTCATGTATGTTTCAAGTTATTGTCATCATTATATTCTTATACGTCCATAGCTCATGTCTTTATGTTTTTATTCATGTTCTTATTGATATCACAAGTAAATTGATTCCTTGTTTACCATTACTAGGCCTTCTTGTCACCCTTTAAATTGATGTATGTCCCCATGATATGAGATGCAGTAATTTTACATAATATGAACATATGATGATGCCTTAAAGGTTGAATAAAATAAATTTTTACGTTGTTTTCATGTTTTATGTCCTTGACATCCAAGACACAAGATTTTGATGATCCTATGTTTATAAAATGTAATGAAATGTTATGAAATAAAAAGGTAAGATTCCATAAATCCTATATAATTTTTCCATTTTTTTATTCACTTTTATAGAAACCTACCTCATAATATGTGGATTCACATGTTCTTAATGGAGAACTATCACCCTTTTTGTATAATGGCCTTTCTATCGATGGGTTATTTGACACATTGATTGGATGTTGAAGGCACCACAACATAGAGGGAGAGATATGCCTTTATTATAAAGAAATTGTATATAGTTTCATACTAGAAAAACATTAACTCAACATTACATGTGATATCTCCACAATGGGATTTGAACATGATATTCCAGATAAATTTTTTTTGGGATTTCTATTCACATTAATTGTCAAATATCTTGGAGCAAGATCCCGTTCTCTATATCCCAAACATTAGATGGACTGAATGAGATTGGTCAAAAAAAATCATCAATAAAATCCCTCCAAATTTCAATACTATCAATCTTACGTAATTAATATGGGAGTATGATGTTTTCCAATAGGAACTCTTAATGATCATTCTTTATGAATGAGATGGTGATATTTCATTCTGATGACATGGTCTCAACTCTATAAAACTCATATGCACTAAATTCACACTCAATATCATGTGGTAATTTGAGGGATTCAAAGAGTTCCACCCTGAGTTAGTTTGAATGAAGGAGTGCATGCATGATTGAGATCTTTTTTATGAAAAATGCAGATGTTTTCTAATTGCATACATCTGTTCGAGAGGTAGGTGATTTCGATGGTGGGGTACCTTTTTTATAATGTGATTATGGAACTAAGTAATTTGTGGATGACTAGACTGGTACAGTTGTATAGGTTGAGGTAGAATATTTTTCCAGTGGAATTGATTTCACCATCCTTCCCCACTTTTGGGGATGATTACATTCTCAAACCCCTACAATATGGACATGTATGAGGATTGGGATATGGATACCACTAGAGGGATCAGATGAACCTATATGTTTACTTTTATATTTCTTGAGAACATTTATGTTGGTATTAGGTATACATATATCCTCTTTGGGGAAATGGTGACAATATGAGGACTGGTATTGTATGTTCTAACCTTGGTATCCTCTTCTCCCACACATTCAGCCTCCGACTCAATGGTCGGGTATAATGAACTCAAAATTAGAGGTATATTAAACATAAAATAGGGTTTATTCCATGTGAATCATTTTAACATTGCCATATAGGATCTATTCATCCAATGTGGGTTCCATTTAGTGGGTTAGTTCCCATACAGATATATTTCATGGAAAAAGATTATATGGTCCAGATCGTTCATAGGATATGAATATGGATTTTTCGATTCTATTTATGCGTATTTCTGATAGTCACATTCACCTCTAGGTGGAATATTTACTGTGACCTTCCTAGGTGATGGGATTATTATGGGTCTATAAAGTGGTTCTCCTATGATGGGTTGAGCTCAGTCATATATCTTTCAATTAATCTAGTTGATTTAGTTATATTGATCCCAAATAAATACATTTTTTTCCAATAACATTCTTATTCTCAAAGGAAGATGGTTACCAAAGTCACCTATGCCAGGGAGATATAAAAAATAACTTGTTTGAAGTTGACCATCATTTATATGATTTCATTTAAGATGATTCAATCATGGTTTTTGTTAGAAAACATTCTGTGAAAAGGATAATAGTTTTGGTTTTTAGTGTGGTTGATCAAATTGGTGTTCCTGGGCTATTGATTATTGGAATGATTATTGACCATGGATTCAATGTTGTAATCATGGAGTTTTTAATTTTAGAAGGATTTTCCTTTATTCATCTATTACTAAAATAGTTTGAGACCTAGTTCATTTTTCATATCTTTGAGGATGGTTTTTTTGTTTATTCCATTTTATATGATGGGATTGGTGGTCTTATATGTACATGGGTTCTTGGATTGGTGCTGCAACCGAAACATGGGTAATAGTGGCAGTTTTTGCCTTTCCAATCATTTCCCTCAGTGATGAGGACATGAGTAAATAGTTATGTCTGGTCCAAAAAAAGGGAATCATCAATAAATTTCACAGTTTTTTCCTTTTTAATCATTTCCCACATGTTCATTATTCTATTTTTGTTCAACCAAGGTGATCACACAAGGTCTCTAGATATTCATTTAATCAACCAAATTTACGTGATTAACCAATTTACATATTCCACAATGTTCTCATTCACAAAACTGTCTATAATGATAGGGAAACATTTAATTTCACAAGAAAAGTCCCCCAACGAACGTCATTTCTAGTAGGAATAATACTATTCAATTCACAACATAACAGTAGGATAGTCAAAGATAAACATAACAACTTTCCACCATCCCCATTCATTAAGCTAGTTTTTATCTTCATTAAACTGGTTTAACTATGTGTCATGAAAGTAAGAGGACACCCATCCTACATGATTCACAAATTAGAGAGATAAAGGAAGGATCCCTACCTCAACAGGTTATAATCACAATGCTCCCCTGGATCAACTTTAGAAGATGTTCCTCGGCGTCAGTCGCTTCTGTCAAAACCCGGTAAAAACCTCCTCGGGTGGTAGCTAGGAAGGAAAGGCTAAAGGGAAAGAAACAGACCCAAGATCATAAGTTCCACCTCGTCGTTATGATCTCGTGGCTGCTGACGGATCGTATATTGGAGCTCGGACGAAGAAGTTATCGAAGAAATGAGCTTTGGAGTCTCTCGGGAGGGATCTGCTAGAAGGAATGGGGAGGAGAGGAATGATCTGAAATGGAGGAGAGCCCCCCTCCTTTTATAAGTGAGAAAAAATAAAGTACACGGCGTGTAATTCCTAGTAAACGGCATGTACTCGGCCATTTCACACGGTCGCCACACAGCCTCCAACACGGCATTCAACGAGGCACACGGTCGTTGACTGTTCAACACACAGTTTGAGGGTAATGTGTACGTGAGGAGAAACTACACGACATGTATTATGGGCTACATGGAATGTACTTATTTATTTCACGCAGCAAGGACACAGATTCAACATGGCACACAACCATTGACTGGTCAACACACAGTTTGAGGGTAACGCGTACGCGGGGAGTAACAACACGGCCTGTAGGATGGGATACATGGCGTGTACTTATTTAATTCATGAGGAAAGGACACGGCATCAACATGGGGTATACCCAGCAAGGTGGTACACGATGTGTACTCACACTACACGGCGTGTAGTTACAAAATTCTAAACAGTGTGGGAAAAGTCCATTTAACCCTCAATAAATCTTCATGACCTTCTTTTGGACAAAGGAATGGGCCGGAGAGGTCTAGGCCATAACATAATCATAAAAAAATTATGATCAAGTTTTCTACTAACAAGGATAAATTGAAGGATTTCTATAGTGATTATTCTAGTTATCAAATTTATTCAGTTAATACCATTAGAAATGGTATAAAAATGTGTATTATTTTAAGAAAGCATAACCATGTTTTATAAAATAATTGATAATATATTATCTAGGAATATTATTTCAATGTTCTGGGGTTATATATTTAATAATAATGGTAAAAATTTCAAACCAAAAGAATAATTTTTAGTTGGAAATGTACAACAATGATTCCTCCATTAGCATGTCAGGTTTTTAAAATATACAACTATCATGAAAAGGGATTTATGATTCCATAGGTTTGAGATTCCTATAATATCTAAAATTATTTTTGAAACTACATGGAATTATAATGTTAGTTATTACAACTATATTTATTAATTATTGATTTTTGATGGTCATCTAAAACTAAATGTATAAATAAATATTTTATTATATATATAAGAGTTCAAAATCAATGTAATAATTGATAAATATTGTTTTTTATTTCTAATATTCAATAATATATCTTATATATCTTCGATATAATTGAAAAATAATTTATTAAACTCATATTTTTCATTATAATTTTTTCTTTTTATAATCTATTATACCATATACGCTAAGAGTTGATGTTTATTAAAAAAAAATTATGAAATATATGACATGATACATAGTGTTTATGATTCATATGATTCTATAACATACACGGGTGTTAGATAAGGATAACATGCTAAAGCCATGATAAATGAGTTTATCCAAGGTTTTCCTTGAAATGTTACATTTTCAAATACCACAACAAATTACTGGCATGTTTTAATTAATAATATTATTTTGATGAAAAATTCTGAAAAAAGTGAATTACATATATGAGATGAATGAATCTTTTTTCTAAAAATGAAAAAAAAGAAATATTTATTATATTTTAATATAAATGTTTTTTTAATTATAAATATATATTTAAGCTAATATTTAGTCTACATGGTTATTTGTAATATATTTTTAGAAAATATCAATGTTATAAAATAATTTATTATTATATTAAAATTACAAAATAAATGTCATAGAATATTGGAAAATAGTTTAGAATATCTTGGTAATGTAATAATTTAAAATGGTTATATTATTTAAAAAAAAATCATTGAAAAATAATGTGTCAAATGTTTATTAGAATGATAATGTTTCACTAATGAAGAGTTATATAATGAAAAACAGTTGTTGACAATATAATTTTTTATATTTATTAGTTAATTATTTGAATAATTCCAAGGAGTTTAAAATTAGCAATATTATTCATAATTAGAACTATTATTCAAAATTACTTACTGCATAAATGTTAATAACCTAAGAGATTAGTTGGAGGGGTTTTTCTATTTTTTACAAATTCCCATGGATTGAATTTGATAAAGATTAAATGAGTTAGAAAACCCATTAATGTGAATAAACATGAGGATCATATGATATTCTATCATATATGATATGTAATAAATTTTCTGAAGTATGATTTTTTTTAATTTTTCTAAATTTAAATTACGAGTATTGAATTTATAATTTTATTCAAAATGGGATCTTGACATTATAATTCAAACCCATTTATTGCATTTATGTATATACTGATATAACATTATTGTAGTGAAATGATAATTTTACTTTCAATGTATTATTTTCATTTATCCCTAATGAATATTCATTAGGGTTCAATATTTGTTATGATGAAATATTAAGGATAGTGTGTGTGAGAATTATATATCATTTATGGAATATGGTCATGATGCTAAAAAGGGAGTTGTTTAGTTGATGAACTAGAGAGTATATCATATGGAATGTCAAAAAATATCTCTTCATAAAACCATGGATACTTATATCATGTTAGGAATTCTAACTTTCTATTATTTTCATGATACCTTTCATTAGAACCTTCATACATTTTAATATTTCTTATGAATGGCTTGAGAATAGCTAATCATGGTTGGTTTGTTATGTTGCTCTTAATTTTTTATAACATTAATTAACCAATGTGGTATTTTTCCTCTAATATTATGAGTGTGAAATGAGGGACTAAAACTATCATAGTCTAGATAATTTAATAATCATACATAAATAGAATATATGATATTATAATCTATATGACTAAGGTCTTGTGATGTTCTCATCCACAATTTGGAATAATACATGATTTATTAAATTACCCAACTTGTCATTACTCAAGTAATTTAGAATTTATAAATTGGATATTCAAGATTTCATACAATATCTATCATTTTGAAACTACATATCTGATTAATGGATCTTAAAATAATACATACTTATATAAGGAGCAGTTGGTCGATACATGTAAAAAGGGAAATGTGTTTGATGGTTATCATACTAGATCTCATTTTCACAGTAGTGTAATGGATTTTTATCTAAGGAAATTTTTTTCCATACATTGTTTGATAAAATTATTCATATTTTGGTTTAGTGATACTGAAGAACATATTGGTACACAATGTAGTTATTAAACGGGGACTGAATATGATTGAATTTCTTCATTAAATGTGTTTTAGAATTTATCCAAATTTTTATGGGGATGATTAATCTCAAGAATCATTATATAATGTAATAAAAGTTAATGTTTTGTGATATAAAAACAAATGGTTTTTAAAATATATTCAATATATATTATTTAAAAGTTTTGTTAATTTATTTTATATGATTCAATCATATGGGAAATGGAATTATTTCTATATTTATATAGTGAAGGAGGTGATTGTAGGATATATTTCATAATGACTAAACATAATATGATGGCTAGTTGCTATATCTTCTTATGTGTTATAAGAAAGTAATTTCATATGATATGTTTCATCCACTATAAATCATGAAAGTCAGAAATTATATGATATTGTTTTAAACACTTCCACTAATACCATAACATTGCTAAAGTGTTTCAAAAATTTTAATTTTTTTGGACTATTTATGATATATACAAATCATCAGAGTATATGTTTCCAAATAATTACTTATGTCCCTTGTAATGTATAATTAGGATATTCATAGAGTGAGAAATCATCTTGTAGACTTATATAAATAGGTAACCCACTTTGAATGGGTGTGTGATAAACATCTATATATCCAGTGATCATTATCTCGTACGACCAGTAAACTCTCTCACCCCTCACCCTTTTCCTGATAAAAATACTACCATATCATTGGATTTAGGAGGATCCATCTAATGTGAACGATTATTCAAATTATTTTCCTCGATACCACCTAAATAAGATATTTCATTAGGCTATATCTATTAACCTTCATCCACCCAATATGAATAATTCTAATAAGGTATCCAATTAGTTAAATATAGAAAAAAATTATTTTTGGATTTTTTCCATGGTTTGTGTATAATGGACTTTTCATACAAAATTAGGTCTTTATAATCACTTCAATTACTTAATTTAATTATTAAATAAACCACAAAAACAATTTAATAAAAAAATTTAAACCTCTTAAATAACATTTAAATAATTACTCCCTAACTAGTGACAATCCAATAATGAGTCCACAAAAAAGATAAGGATACCATATAACCCCATCATGGTTGACATAACTCCCAGAAATACCTTTCAATGAATTCATACATAATATGAACTAGTAATTTACATTGTGACCAAATCACATTGTCACATAATCCTATGTTATCAAATTAAAACCAAATCATTTACCAATTAAATATTCAATCGAATCCTGACCATTCTGAATTCTGAAAAATTTATATGACACATACCCATTCTATATTGTTCCTAGTGAGAAAAAATCCCACATTTCATAAAACACTGAACATACATTGAATATACATACATTCACACACAATTCTACGGTCTAGACCAAACTATTATCCTCATTAATTATCTTGTCATTATATGTAACCCCACTAATTCCTTTGATAGCATGTGAAACATTACCCACTAGTTGAACATCCACAATAGTGTATCTTGCTACTTTATTCGATCAAATATGTGTAACCATATCTCTTATAGGGTTTATATTCGATACTCTATAAAAGATTATATTTAAACCTAAAAAATAAATTTAACTTTAGAAATAAGAGAAATACACATTTCACACTATGAAAACATGGAATTTCATTCACATTGAATATATCATTCTCAAATATTCAACTAATTGATTTTTTTGAATTTTCAATAAAATTCTTTTCAATCAAAATAGAACAATATTTTCCGAAACAATTTGAATGATAAAATGTATAGTGATATTTAAATAAAATATGTTAAGATTTATTTAACTACATTCCTTTTGATATTCTATGAACTATTCCTACACTAATTCTTATACTCAATCCAGTTTAAACCCAACATGTGTTTACCTTGAAAAAAGAAAAAAACATTGAGGTCATCTACAACTATACATTACCAAAAAATCAGCATGACTCATTGTATTACATAAAATGGTTAGCTAGGTTTTTTATTGGTATGATTTCAGTATTATCCATCTTATTATAATTTCATAAAATCCATTCAATGAATTAACTAAAAAACCCTACCTCATACAATTTATATCACTATAACTTTTGAACATATATTCCAAGTCTCATATCAGGATGTCACATAGCATCATGGGTAATACTATATTGTTAGATATTTTTTAGAATCCATGAGGGATAAAAAAGACTACATAGAGAATATTTTTCATCAAATATTGAACCAAAACCAATATATTTAATTGTAGAATGTTTTTATGAAATATCACAAAGAACATAGAAAAAACTCATTAGAACTCAATATTAAATACTATATCCAAAAAAATGAATCCAAAATACCTAATCATTTCATGATATGAGTTTTTGCGTAATTTATAACAATTATAGCATTAAAACTAATTATTTAAATTAGTAATGACTTATTGGTTATGAAATCAACATTAAACATGATGAATACAACACAAAATATCTAAAATGTATTCTTATATTACTAATATAAATTTATATTGTCTTTTGATTTATATTTTATGTGTTTAAATAATAAATTTGGATATATGATAAATATGCTCTAAAATGTTATATAATGGGGGGATATATCTGGTTTTACATTTGTATTTAACTATTTTTATGTGATAAAAACTTGGGATTTATATTTTTATATTTAATATTGATCATATGAATAATATATGAGTTATAAAATAATTTTTTAAATTCAATTTCTACTTCAATGGCACAAAATTTTCTAAATTAAATGAAATTATATAATTCCATGATTAGAACATAATGATATAAATTTTCAATAACGTGTTTAAATGATAATATTTTGTGATTAAATTTTAGAATGATATGATACTATATTGTTCTGAAAATTATGTAATGATATATGAATATAAATATATTCTATTTTAAAAATAATTTACTTTATGTTTATTGTTATTGATATATTATATTGTATATTGAAAAAATGTTATATTTTTAAATTACATTTTGAATTTTTATGGTAATTATTTAATTTTAATTGATATTATATTTTTAAAAAGTATATTTTAAAGGTTTCTGTATGATTTTTATAATTTATGAAATAATACAAATTATGATAATCATTTTAAATTTTAAAATGATATTAAGTGAAATTTAATTACTGAAAATGGATTAATTGAGTTTTTCTTCTATGTTATATATCTTCATTACATCAATTAAGATATATTACCCTCAACACATAGCATCATGTTACTCCTTTATTTTTGTATTTTTTCTATCAATGGATCATATATTGTGTTTTTTATCAAATGCTAGTTCATTATTTTTAAAGTGGTGCATCAGATGTTTACTGTAAGAATCATTACTCTAGATCATATTGGAAATTGTTTAGTTCCCTTACATTGGGGATATTACTAATGTAATATATCTTAGAGAATCCACATAACACTAAAAATATAATCAGTTTCCACAATGTGTTCAATCTAGAGTAAGAAACTCGAATGACAAAGATGACGACCACAATAAGGGAAAAATGAAAAAAATAAATAGATCAATATACAATTATTTTAAACTAAAACAAGAAAATAAAGAACATGATCTAATTTTCATTAGAAAATTCTAGTCCTATAATAATCATACGAATTCCACCCATAAAAATGATTTATAAAGATAAAAAAAATTATAAAATAGTTCGGTAAGAATACTATTAAAAGTACGAGGAAAATTTTAACCAAACAAATAAGAAGAATAAAAAATAAAAAAATTCCACAAATAAAATAAATCCTAATTAAAATTATTTTTTTCATACAAAGAAATTTTAATTATTAAAAAATGAAAATATGTCTCGTTAACAGAATATAATTTCATGATATACTTATGTAATGATAGTTTAAAATAAAAACTACATAGCTAAATGTCCACCATTAGATCCCCACATATAGATAAATATTACGACTCTATCGATGAATGATCCTAAAAGGAATAAATATTAAACATCAATGAAGATCTTCAACCATATAAAGTAAAATCACATCGTTTTGATAGAATTTTGAATACTGATATTTCCTATGTAGTCTATGTGAACAAAAGTGATTACAATCTCATAAATAATTTTATTCTTCCCACAACATAAAGTTACAGATGTTTAATAAAAACAAATCTATATTTCTATTTAGCTGAATGCTAATGTCGGTTCAGAAACATTGTATATAAACTAGCTAATGATAAAAATAGATAAAAAGTCAACCATTCTATTAAAAATCATGGAATACATTATAATACCAAAAATAATTTCATAAGGGATTCAAAACATGTATTAAGCATAATACATTGTAGATAGTTCTCGATATAGTGAATGAATAAATTTATATAAAAAATAAACAAATATAGGCTTATGAAATTATCAAATACATCTCTATAGGGAATTCATAATATATAAATTTGGATACATTTATAAAATTTTCTTACTTTTATAAACAAAATATGTATATTCATTAAAAATTTTTATCAATAAAAAGTGAATTAGTTTTTAAATAATTATTTAGTTTTGATTTCAAATATGTAATGAGGTTTATTTCATTGTATATAATCATCATATTATCTTCATATAACCTATGAAAAATCCTAAAATTCATTATAAATTTACAATTAAAATATTGAGTTATGATTTATCCTAAAAATATATATCAAGGATGAATGAATCAATTATTATTTTCCATTATTTAGTTGATTGATTTATAACATACAAACATTTATATTTATTTCATACAAATTTCAGTTTTAAATCATTTATTTAACTATAAAATGTTTTCATATACAATTTATCAGTAACATATCTAATGATAAGTGTAGTTATAACATCATGAAACTCAATGATATTTTTTTGGTCAAAACTACATGAATGAAGCAACAAAATAGATAACTGTTTAACCATGGGAAAAAAATTTGATAATAGTCATTACCCTTTGATTGTTGGAAACCATTTTCTAGTAGTTTATCCATGAATTTAAATATCATATATTGAATATTTTCTTAATTACATTTTTATAACCACTTATATCCGAATAATTTAGAATAAGACAATTATTATTAATTGACCAATTACTATTATTTTTTATTGAATTCATCTCCTCATATAGGTATATATATAAATACGTTAATTATTATCATTGATAACATTGAAAACGATATTTTGTATATAATACCTATAAAATGGTCAATACAAATAGAAAATGAGTTAATTTAATATTGGAAAAAGAAGAAAAAGTATTAACTACCCTCCTATATCTATATTTCATATTATAATATTCTATGAAATTAGAGGAGGGGTCAATGTATAACTTTTAATTTATGTTGTAGTAAAATTATGTAATATATTAAGGATTATGTGGAGAGGGATAAATGGGGGTCTCAAATTAGTCTAGAAAATCATTCATAACAATATATGTTTGAGGTGTATTTTCACATTCATTATTGAGATACATGGATTTATGCGAAATATTATAATTGAATATTATATCCTGAATAATTATATATTTTTTATTACCATTTTTCTCAAAAAATATTATATAAACTCTAACTCTTTCATGATAACCTACATATATGAATATAAGAATTCATGATTATAATATTTCGATTCTAGTTTGGTCAAAAGTATTTCACCCATAGTCTCTAATATGTTTATAAAAATTGGGATTATTATTCCATAGAACATCAAGAGAATTTAACTACTTATTAATTTATGGAAATCTATTTCTTATATAGAATTTAATATATATATTTCAATCCCAAAATTATTTTTTGTAGGCTTTGGCTTGATGGAATGATATGATATCACTCCAATATAGTTAAGTACATCAAATAAACCAACCCATTCAGTTAGGGAGTATTCAAAATAGTATGTTTTCAAAAAATGTCATCAGACTCGTAGAATTTAAAAAAATAAGTGCATAATTACTATAATCCATTATATATTTAATTAGTTTTATGTTTTCACCCAATATTAAATTCATCAATAGATTTATAGGTATTGAAGGAAAAACATATTTTTATGAATATATATCTCAAACATTAAGAAAACTGATTATATAATGGTCAAATAGTATGATACCACACCATGAGAGGTAGTCTAGAACCTAAAATGTCACAATGGACATATTAATGTGGTTTATTTTATCTCAAGGGGGTCCTTATAATATTGATTAATTGATATTTACTGAAAAAACAATAACCAAATAATAGAATATTATTAGGTGAGATGGCATTAAATAATCCTTATTTTCCATTCTCATAAAGGCCCTTGGAGCTTCAATGCACCAACTTCTTATTACACAAAACATTATTCATCATATTTGTAACATACCTACTTCCCATATGTATATAACTTGATTTCCAATTCAAAACATCAATCCCATTGACAAGATATGGTTTAAAAACTGTTTTCGAACCATGGAAGATCATAAAGAATCAAAATATTGATATTATATAAAACCCTCTCTTCAATAAAAACATTGGGAGTTTAAATTTGTAAGAGAACATGGGAGAAATAAAAAATAATTTTGTGTTACAATTGATGTTTCATAAATGTAAATCAATATATTGTCTCTATCCATGGAATAACAACTTTTATTTATTTTAATAATATCCTATAATTACAATATCATGTTGTGATCAAAAAAGGACTCTCTATTGGGAAACATGTGGATGGATGAACCTTATTGTTAGAACCAAACATCATTTTGGTAACACCTATACACAATGAATAATTTTTCACATTCTTAATCAATGTTTACAAACAAGTTTGTATCAATATGATAATCAATTTTTTGTTTCTATTTGGGATTCCAACATTTTGGTCTAATATTTCTTGTATTCTATTTTTTTAAAATGTATCATTTCTAAACATAGATATTAAACTACCAAATATATGATGTTCAAATCGGGAATTATTTTTAGTAAACATAATAGTTTATTTTTTTAATTTATATTTCTAGATCTACACATATGGAATAGCCCCTATTTCTCATACATTACTGTAGTTTTATTTTAATGATCCTTAGTATATAAATCTAATTTAACTTATTCACATGTTATGGAGTCTAGACCATATATTATGGATTCAGTAAGAGTGTAGTATAAATTGTCAGGGGAAATAATTTGGATCATATCTCAGACATTATAAACATTGTATAATTAATATTATATAGATCGAACATAATCTTATAAAATTTATCAAAATAGATTTGGTTTTGAGTAATGAAATTCACCATTAAGGTAAAAATTCATATTTTTTATAAATATTTCCATCCAATGAACAATTATTATTTAATTTCAATATTTTAAACAAAACAAAAACAAAATAATATTCATATGAAACATCCCTTAATATTTTATCACCTAAAGATAACAAAATGGAGATATGGGAATTAACTAGAACATCGATAATGATATCATCATTGGTGGTAGTGGTTTGAATATCATCATACCATGTAATTATTTTTTTTCCTTGGGCCATCAAATCAAACAATCATAACCTTATAATCACAATGAGTTTCATATTTATTGCCTATAATTTATAGTCAATTTCATTAATAAATTTTTTTATCCCATTCTTGGGGCATTAATGTTTTTAATTGGGATTTTGTATACCAATTAATTGGGTTTTTTCGAATGTTATACCTCTATGAATTTATAAATACCATAAATTATATAAAATATTTCAATTAATAAATCAAAGTACAAGAATAATACATGATTTCAATTAATGAAGTCATTAGAGATGAATATATGAAGATATTAATAAGGACATGAACCAAAAAACAAATAAATAAAGCAATTTCATTGAAGGTAATTTAAATAAGTAAAATATGTTAAAGAAATAACATTATATTGGTTGTTTTGGTCTCAAATTAATACTAAAAACATCACCTAGTCACATGTTTTATAAATCCCAAAACAAAATTACTAAGGAGTGAAAATATACCAAAAAAGGATAAAAGTAACTAAACTAAACAAAAAATTTAGAAGGTTAACAACAAACCCAATCATATTAATATAAATATTTTTACATTATCTAGATATTGGGTATGATAAAATTGTCATTTTTATGCCTGAAATGAAACACAATATGATTTCCTCATATATGCAAGATTATAAAAAGTACAAATATCTTATAAAAAATCTAGTATGTCAATTAAGATGTTAAGAATACATTAGAGCTCCCCAAAATTAACCCGCGAGTAGCTTCATTGGAGGATGAGGTTATTCTTCTCTGATCTCTCTAATTTGATCGATCATAAAAATTCTAGTGTTTCCATTGAAGGATTTAGGGAACGAATGATGTTGATAAATGATAAATGGATATTAATTATGTATTTCAAAATAATAATAAAAAAATAATGGGAAAAATTGTAGGGATATTATGATAAATTCATACACTAATGTATAATAAGTCCATATTGTGGATGAATATAATGTTCGGAAGTGTGGATGGACTAGATGATATTATTATCCAAAATTAAATATTTTCATAGAAGAGCCAAAATGATATACTATATTTACCCAAAAAAAATTTACATAGATAATTTATATTAAAATATGAATGTTCATTCCATATTTACAAAACACAGATGATGACTATAATGATTTAGGATATTTGGAAACATTAATCATAAAAAAAATATTTCAAAATTTATCGAACTCATCCCTTTTTAGGTTTATGATAACAATATTTCTTAATAAAATTATCATACAAAAAACTTTTCGCTATAACCTTGCGAAAGGATACCAAGTAATGGGTGTGGTCAAATACTCGCTATGGCTAAACAAGGGATATATCAATTATTAAATAATAAAAAAAAGAGCATAATGGTATGAGGAAATTTTATTATCATATGAATCCCATAACCAATATATCAATGAAAATAATTTTCAGTCTTGGAATAAATATTTTTTTTAATAGGTCATGAAATATAATTTAATGAAAATGAAGAATCCATTGGAATATAACATTAATGTAAGACATAGATTTATTGGACACACAAAAGAATATAAAATAATTTCCATTGTAGTAATGTATCATTTATAATCCTGTAATTATAGTCTAGGTTCACTACCAAGATTATCATATCAGACAAAGACCCGTTTGGAATTGGGTTCACTCCACATTCCAATACTATTTATCTCAATAGATATCAATTCTTTTTCTATTCATTGAAGAGAGATATAGTTCCCTACTATCAAATAATGAAAATCGTACATATGTATTCCAAAAGATAATAAAATAGTCATCATAAAATAACCGATGAAATGAAGTAGGCTTTATAACTGTTTCATAATTGAGTAACCATTTTAAATGAAATATGTTTCATAAACATTTCATCATTTCATCATTTCTTTATAGGTGGATGAGGAATGGGTTTTATTTAAATTCCATTATTGTATTTCCAGTGTAAGTGAAATGAGTTTCATAAAAAATTTACAATCTTAATAAAAAATAAAACCCATCAAAAGAAATAATACAGATCATACAACTGGATTACATCCATAGTAACACAAAATCAGAACCCAATGACTTTTTTGTTAATGATTATAAATTCCATAAGATTATTATTAAACCATTATTGAAGAAAATATATATTCAATTTTAATATAAATTTATAAAAGTAAAATGTAATAAATTATGTCAAAATATTCATTGAAAATAAATTTGAAAACATTTACAAGACACTTCAAAAAATTTATTGGTTGTGATGGTGGAAATTTCATTAATTCCATGTACATTTGAAAAATATTCTATTCAATTTTATGATAAAAATTCATGCGAACATTGTTCAACATTTGACAAGAATATTCCATTGAAACCATTTTGTAAAACAAATAATGGTTAAAAATATATTACAATTTCATTGGATAATAGTAAGGATATTCATGAAAACAATTATAAACAACATGGGCAATGAAGACAAAGACATTAATCATGAGAGATATATAATGTTTGATTTCTGTAAAAACATTATTTGGAATCTTGAGTAAATAAAGAGACGAAAATAAATTGATAAAATTTGTAGTCATAAAATGTAAATAACTAAATGAAATATTGGAGCTTCAATAGATGTATAACATAAAATTTCATCATCATAAATTTATTAATAAATAATCTAAATAAACAATGAGATTATAATTGAAAAGGCATTACAACATTGGAATATTTTCAATCATAATCTCCATGATTGAATAAAATTTAATGAATTTTTAAATATCCATATATTAAATAATTTCATTAAATAAATTTTTTAATATTCTATATATACATCATATAAAAAAATTCATATCATAAAATATGTCCCAATGAAAACAATTTGAGAAAAAAATCACATGCCTCAATTTGTGACATTTTAGGTACATGTTCAATCCTTATATATAATAATCCTAAATTTATTTTACCTCTGTTTTATAATTAATCACATATATATAACATCATAAATTATTAAACTATTAACAATTATTTCTCATTTATTAAAAAATAATTTCAAAATCACATTATGATTAATAAAACAATCATTTTTCAGGAATGACTTATATAGGTATTTTGGGTTTTTTATACATCAATCATGGTTCCTTAACATCCAGAAATTAAACCAAGAATAAAATATAATATATAATTTTTTTATATTTTTTTTAAATAAATCTAAAAAATGTAGATAATAAAAATAAGTAAAAATGAAAGTAAAAATGTAGATAATGGAGATGGAGATGGTTGGACGTACTAACATTAGAACAATATTTATGGTATATCGACAAATGGAAAAATATGAATGTTAATATTTATTCACCTAAACATAATAATTTTTATATAATATTTATAATATATATTTATAAAATATATCAACCTTACCATATATGAAAAAAAAATTTAAAACATGTCACATCGCTGTATGGAGGCATCCATCAACACTTACGCATCAATGATGTTATTGAATTCCAGCAGATTGGTAGGTTATAATGAATATGTTATATTTAAAATCTAGAAGGATAATTTTTCCATATATATAATATATAAACATTAAATAAATAATTATATCCAACATTGAGAGGTGGTGATGGAAACAAATTTCATTTGTTCGGGAGGTGGTAGTCTTCCATACACAGGATCGATAAATTCATTTCCCATTTGATATAATTTGATATAGTTATATATTATTAAAATAAGAAAACACACATACATGTTGGTTATAAAATAAATTCATTATATTTTAATTATTAAATATGTTATAAAGGTGGAATGAGATGAAGTTACAAACAAAGAGTATAGTTAAGACAATTATCTTTGATTACAATACCAACATTGGATATTTTTTTAGAAAGATAGGGGTTTGAATTATGTGAAGACTAATATATCTATTAATTTTATATGGATATTAAGGAGTGTGTTATTCCGATATTTTTTGAACCAAAAGGATTTAGTTGTGTTATGAGGATAGGATTTCTATATCTCATTTACATGTGTGAGAGAGCACACAATTAGAACTTATGAAATGAAAACGTAATAACCAGGTTTAACACATTTCAAAATACTCAAAAATGTATAATTCTCAATACTTTTATAAAATAATGTCTATATATACACATATAATAGTAATTGTAAGTGTTTTAGGACTTTTTACCATTATCATTTTAGTATATTCTCTGGGAATACCCATTTTAAAATTATCTATGTTAAATAATATTTATTTATTTTTACTATACATCATGAAAAAATATTAAGTTAATCTTATTATAGAATATTAAGTATGGATGTTGAAAATTTGGAATACATTTTTTAAAATTCAATTCATATAAGTGTAATAATTTAATTAAAACCCATTCACTTTGATACAATCAAAAAGCATTTTTCTAGAGAACAAATTTATATAAGTGCACATATTTTTAATATAAAAATTCAATTTAAAATTTATTTTATAAACCAAATATTATTTAAATGATATTAAAAGGAAAAAAAATTATTTTAAAACCCATCATAAAGTAGCATTTTTTATAAAATATTCAAGTGAAATTAATTTTTTTTAAAAATTAGTGTTTCTTACACTTCATCATAAAAATAATAATTTCTGAAAATACAAAATAATTAACTTGAATATAATTTTTACTTGAGGATTTAAATAAATATGCTAATATTTTCAAATATTTTTTCTAAAATTAGAAAAAATGTATTTTTTATTTGTTCATAAATTGA
This sequence comes from Viscum album, assembly GCA_963277665.1. Classification (NCBI taxonomy): domain Eukaryota; kingdom Viridiplantae; phylum Streptophyta; class Magnoliopsida; order Santalales; family Viscaceae; genus Viscum; species Viscum album. The sequence goes on from OY728152.1 coordinate 1,849,154,317, forward strand.
AAGAAAAAAAATATTTTTTTACAAAAAAATATTTTTTTTTGAAAATAAGACTTTACAAACAATTATGTACATATTTATAAAAAAAATTATTTGTATAAAAACATAATACGTAAATTTAATAAATCTTTTATTCTGATTCATATAATCATGTTTAAGAGATAGGCTATAAAATTTATGTCTAAGTAATAAAGTATACTAATGTTCACTAAACTCATTTTTTATGTAATGAAAGCTATTAATGAAAGTAAATTTACATGAAAAAATATTTCATAATAGATTAGGGTCTAAAATAACCCCCCCCCCCCTAAAATAACTTTCACCAATAAAAATCCATCACATTGATACAAACAAGTCCGGATACGTTTAAGCACATCATATCCTCAGGTTCCCTCATATATTCCTTAGGTTTGTGATATAAGCATAAAACATTGACCAACTGTGTTGTATTTTTTCATGCCACATTATATCTATGATGTATAATTTCCATTGGTTAGAATCTAAGTGAAATAACAGGTTATAGATTTATGAAAATTTAGTATGATACATGTGAAGGATCTTGTATGTACTTCCCAATGAGAGATATATGGGACACATGAATTATTTGACATAGGTTTCGTGGAAGCACCATGAAATAAGAAACTATCCTTACTCGATAAAGAATCTCAAAATGGACAATATAACATGGGATTAAATTTTCTTTTCTTTTCAAATATCATAGATTTATTCAACGGATTAATTTATTAAACACCTTCTCATTAACATCACGTTCAATTTCACGTCAGCTAATATTAGCATAACTATTTCTTCTATATTGTATTTCCCTTATGTGTTACTGAATGTCTCTAACCTTATCTATTATTCCAGTATCTAACTATAGTCATATTGTAACGCCCCAACCCAAGATGATTGGAGCTCGTGCATTATAACATTTCATTTTAATTATTACAAGGAAGTAAGTTCCCAATCAATATACAATTTAGCAGTTCTGGAAATCCATATTACATAAATGATACCCACACAAAAATGATAAAACAAAAAAAATGAAACAAAATAACTAAAATAAACTGCATCCATGAAAACGTAATCAATGTTATTTTCATCATAACATGGTGAGTGAAAAATAATAAGGGTGATATCAAATTATCATTAAGGGTAAATAATTATGAAGTAATAATGAATCAATCTATATAGAAAGGAAAATAGATGAACACACATTCCATTTACATAACATTATAAGGAATAAATAACATTTAATGTAAGAAAGTGAAACAAATTGCCTAAACTAATAAATGAGAATAAAATAAATCCATAGATATTTCGACAAAAAAATGTCATGGATAAATATAAATTGAAACTAAATGTGGGAAAAACATTCATTATGGAGGTCATGTCTCAGGAACAAGAATAATTATTACCGTCGAGACCTTTCGTAAGATAGTTTAAAACTAATGGTATAAACTTATTTGGCCAACTTACTCATATCATGAGAACCAGTCGATGCATCGAGGAGATATATAATGATTGGAATGAAATCATAATTTAAATTAAAATTATTTATCATATTTAATAACCAAAATATATAATATTTATTCTAAAATAATCACATTAAATGATTCATATGGATCTATCAATAATTCCCTGCATGGAAATAATATAATATCATAAGAATAATGAGATTCATGATATTTTTATTCAAAATATATAATATACACCATATAAAATGAAGTATGATCATAAAATTACAATATTTATCAATGAAATGAAATTGAGTAGAAATATCTGACCTTAGTTTACCTTTTAGGTTAACTTTTGTTAACATCCTCTAAATCAGGTAACTCTTTTTTTCTTTGTTCCCAAAAGGCTTCCTTGAGTTTCCTTTTGACCATGGTAAGGCTTATATGTTTAATTGAGTGATTTTGGGTTCTTTTTGGAGTGGTGTATGGTCGGGCCAAGGGGTTTGAGAGGTGTGTGGAAGTGGGTGGTGGTGGTGGCCTTTTATAAGAGTTATAATGGGGAATTTAGGAATGTCACAAAATATTAATTTATTATAAAATAAATTTTAATTGAATATGGTCCAAAACTCATTTAAATTGAATATAAGTGTAGGATAGTTTCAAATCATTTCATCAAATATTTTTAATATATTTATTCAATATTTTTTAATACTTATATTTTTTTCTTTAACGCTTATTTTAACTATTTTAATCTTATAGTGATATCATGTTATTTAAAATTTTTGTGTTAGCATAATTAAAATAAAATGTTATCAGACCAAAAAAAGTTCCATTTATGATATATTACGAATTACCCTAACCACTTGGTCATATTTCATATTTTTAGGGATTTTATAACATTTAATACACTATTTATATATTTAATGTTATGAATAATTTCAATTTTCAAAACTATTCAGTGTGATGTTTAAGAAATTAATAAAAACATTATTCCATAGAAAAAAATAAATTTAATAAATAAAAACATTTCATGTTAACCTATAAATACGTGGATGACATACATTATGTCAAATACTATTTATTTTAATATGTATAATATCATTTATTTGAATGTTGTATTAATAAAGAAATTGATGCATCATAATTGTGTCATAAGATCTAAAAATTATAAATAAAATTATTTTATGAATGGAATCATATTATCTTTATAATTACTTTTTTAGTCGAAGTGAACAATTATATTAACCCATTTTAAAATTATTTTCATCTGAAGAAAAATGTTTATTTTATATTTCCCTTTATATTAAATTAATTTTTATGAATTGTCATTATCAAACCCATGTTGCTCACAAAGGACAAATGTGAATACCATATATTGTATTGGTCTCCCATAACTCATCTAATATGATTATGACAAGTTATGTGGTAGAATTATATTATTATTATAAAATTTATACATTAAATTACATTATTTAACTTTAACAGTGGTAAATAAAAATAGCTAATAAGGATAATATTCATAATGCACAAAAATAAAAGGGAATTATCTATATAATTTTGAACTTTTATTTGATAAAATTTAATCAATTTTTCAAAATTCAAAACACATTATTTGTAGTAAATAATTTTAAATTAATTTCCTTTGTCAAAATGAGAAAAAGTTTTTTTTTATACATTCCATCAAAATATTGGCATGTGTTTTTTTCAAATTACAATGTTAAATTACATCCAATGACCTGAAATATATTAAATAATAATAAATTAATATAATTATACATTAAAAACAATTAAAAAGTTAATCTAATAATAATAATAAATAATTTGAAAAAGTTTTTGTCAAATAAAATGAAATATTTTTTACTATTTATTAAATATTAAAGTTATCAGAAAAATTAAAAACCAATTTGCAAAATAAATTTTTATTTCATGAATCAAAAGAAGTAGTTTATTTTTAAAATTAAATTTATAACTATTTTGAATATTTTAAATAAAAATTATTCTCCATTAAAAGGTGGTAAAACATGATTATTTGAAAAATAATTATTATATCTGAAAAATTGAATTTTTTATTATATTATGCCTAAGAAAAACATAAGATTAATGTTAATATGGTATGGAATATTTAGAATTAAAAATATTGTTAATAATATTCATAAAAATTCTTTAAATGACTAGTTTTATAGGTCATAGTGCACTCAAACATTGTGTTGTGTGTAGCACATGATTTTGAACTGTTTAAAATGAAGAAGACTGTGGAAGCATGGGATGTTACGTTCTTTCCTCCGTAAAATATTTGTATCCTCAAAATTTGATGAATATCATGAATTAAAAATATTTACGTGGTAATTCAACATTAGTTCTTTAGATTCCCATGTTTCCAATACCATTTTATGGTTTAACCAATGAACTTATACCAAATGGGTCGCTCGATTACACAACACTTATTCTCCAGTATCAGGATTATTTATTGTAACTTCACAATAAGACAAATCAGGTCCCAGTTCTATTTCATCACAGTTGAATATATATATTGGGTCTGGATTTTATTTCCTTAACAATGATATGTGTAACACATATTGGACTTTTGAGAGACTTGGAGGCATTTCCAATTGGTTGGCGACAACTCTTTTTTTTTCTACACATTAATAAGGTCTGATATACCAGGGAATTAATTTACCCTTATTACCGAAATGTATAACACCCTTCCATGGAGATACCTTCATGAAAACATGATATCTTATTTAATATTCTAAATCCATCCTTTTATAATTGGAAATTATATTTTTCCATCATTGTGTAGATTTGATATGGTTCTTGATAATTGTATCATTATCCATTGATTCTTCAATATGATTTGGACCTATGAATTTTCAATCACCTAAATCATCCCAAAATGTTGGTGTATGTCATCTCTTTCTATATAACACTTTATATGGTTCTTTCTAAATACTTGAATGGAAGTTATTGTTATAGTAAAATTGTACTAGAGGGAAATAATGATCCAACATAGCTTGAAACTAAAGTGTGAAGGATCTCAACATGCATTCTAACGTATGAATAGTCCATTATGATTTCCCATCAGTTTGAGGGTGGTATACAGTGGTCTAAAAAATTCAATATTTATATCCATTTGAATACATTTAAAAAATCATGATTTAAAATGTGGATCATGATCAGAAACAATTGATAGAGGTACACCATTAAATCTTAATATATATCATTTCAAAGCGTTAAAGTTCTAACTCTTCTCCTATTGCAATAAAATATGCTGAATTATTAATACTACCAACAATAACATATATTTCATCCTTTATACTTGGAGTATTGGGTTTCCCCAGGACAATGTCCATCATAATATCATCCCATTTCCACAGCGGTATAGGAATAGGTTTCATGAATCCTCTATGATGTTGTCATCCAACATTCACTCATTGAAAAACAAATCATTTCAACACATAATCAGCAATCTCCCACTTCATTTTGTCCCAAAAATAATGTTCCTTTAAATATCTATACAACATAGATCCATTGTGATGTAAAGCGAAATTAGAGCTATGAGCATCATCCAATTATTCCATTTTTATCTCTGGTATGGATGGAACATAGTGCCTCACCCCACATATCAAAATGTCATCATGAAAAAAGATATCAATCAATATCCCATCATTCACTGTTCCTCATCATAATTCTATAAAAAATTTATACTTTCATGAAATGATGGTTTGAATACCATTAAAAAAGTATTGATGTTTCATCCTCTATAATAATTTCTATATTTCTCATTACTAGATCTGTGACAATAGGATCCCGTTCAACTCTCATCTTATTCAGAACTCCATCGTCCTTTCTCCTCAAGGAATCCACCACCTTATTTCCCTGCAATTGGTGGTAGTATATTGTGAAATTATAATCCTTTAATAGGTCAATCCATCTCCATTGTCTCATTTTGAGTTGTTTTTTTGTGAAAATATATTTCAATCTCTTTTGATAAGAATATATCTCACAATTTTCCCCATAGAGACATTGTCTCCATATCATAGGAGCAATTAATACTGTAACTAACTCACAATCATGATTGAGATATGTTTGTTCATTTTTTTTAATTACCTTGATTCATATTCAAAAACCCTATCATTGTACATGAGGACACGACTATTTCATTTCTATGACACATCACTATAAATAACAAACCCATCATTCCAATATGGTAAATTAAAGAAAGGATAATTGTTAAATCATATCATTATTTAAAAAAAACATTATTCACACTATTTTTCTCTAATGAAATTAACCCTTATATGTGTGATCTTTCTTAATGGGTTAACCAGTTTTGAAAAATTTGGGACAAAATGGTAATAGTAACCTGCTAAACCAATAAAACTGCATACCACGATTATTCTTGTCGGTGCTGGCCATTCTTGAATCTCCATTGTATTTTAAGGATAAAAAGGGATTCTATACTTGGAGACAATATGCCCATGTAAATAAATTTTCTGAATCTTGAATTCTCACTTAATAAATTTACCATATAAATCTTATCACCATAGATTATCTAGAATGATTCACAGCTGATTCTCATGGAATTCAATGATTTTAGAATAGATCAGAATATCATCAATGAATACCAAAAAAAATAATCATGATATTCATTGAATAATATATTCATGATATACATAAAAAATTAGGGTCCATTAGTCAATCCAAATGGAAATACTGAAAATTACTAATGACTATACCTCATATGAAAATCTATATTTGGAACTCATTCATTCTTCACTCATAATTAATGATTTTAAAAATATATAAAAATATTCTAAAAGAATTTATCTCATTGAATTTGATCAAATTAATCATCAATAGGAGGTAGAGGATACTTTTTCGTTATTTTAATGAAAATGATTACCCTATAACCAATACACAGTCTTAGGGATCCATATTTCTTCTTGACAAGGAGAACATGGAAACCCTATGTAGATACACTAGGAAAAATAAATCCATTTTGACAAAACTCGTCATGTTGTTTTTTAGAACTAAAAATTCAATAATTTTCATTCTATATTGATTTTGTATATTGGCCTTTCATTAATGATTTAAATCAAAACAAAACTCAACATCATTCTATGGGGGTGTGTCTATAAATCTTGTGAAAAAACAAAAATGCATCCCTTTACAATAGGTACATTCTAAAATTTATGATTACATCCTTCATCCATATATGTTATTTTATCTTCCCCCTAAATATTCGCATTCATTAAAGAAAATAAGGATGGACTTTGATTAGAATTATGTGATGTTTTTTCTACTCTAATGAAAATGGATTCTACATTTTCCTCAGAAATTAAACTTTATTATTATTGAAATTTATTTCCACATAATATTTTCAAATCCAATACCTTCTATAGATTATATAAAAATCAACTATTAGTATGATACCAATATTAGAAATTAAACCACATTTATATTCTATAAAAGGCAATCATTAACACATCTTCCCTTCAATAAGGTTCCCACTTGGATTTTTGACTGAAAATTCCTTTATCATGGTGAATTTGAAATATTTAATTTTCAATGAAAACAAGGATGATATAAAGGAATGTAATAATCCAAAATAAAATAATGCTTTACATAGATTTGAATAAATAATTAACATACCTAAAACCACATAATTTATAAATTCAACCATCTAATTTGTGATTGTAAAAGCTTGTCCATCACTACTAAGCACCTTCTATGGTAGATTCCCTTGATGTTTGAGTCATTCATTCTCATAGAGTCACATCTCTTTACAATTGTAGAATTAGAAAACTTTTATTTCATTCTTCCACTTTTATTCATGTGCCTAGTGTCCCTTATCAATGAAGTTATAAAAAATGCCTAATCACATTAAAAATTTACTAGGGTTCCTTTTCCAAAATTTTATGAAGAAGAAAATAGTTCGAACCGATTTTTCTTCATTGATTCATTCCCTTTTTCAAGTTTCTTAAATATCCTATTCTCGTATTGGTTTCCTTTTAATATAATGATCCTAGATGATTCATTCTTCATCTAAAAGAAAAAACAAAACTATTTCATCATATGATGATAATTTTTGAGAACCCAGTTCCCTTTGGATATTTGGATAAAGACCTTAATTGATGTAATCAATCATGCACTTTGATTTTCATATATAATCCATAGTAAACCTGGATTACCTTGTAAAAATAGATTAATTATTTGACACACTCAATTATTCAATTTTCATTAAGGTATGTAACTTCCTATTCATCTCAATTTGGTTATCATGAGGGATGTTTTTTTACTAATGTTTCCTAAATATTTCTCCATTCGAAAAGATATATTCTATATTCCTCTATATAATTTTGGATCAAGGTACAACAATAATCAACATCACCTTTAAAACAATATACCACAAGTATAACCTTTTCTATTTCTCTTCAACTCAAAGATATAAATATCTTTTACATAGACTTAATCCAATTCCCAGCTACAATTGGATTATTTGTCCCGATAAATGATGGGGGATTTTTTCTCATAAATCAATACAAAAAATAGATTATATTTTCGAAATTTATTGTTCTATTCGGGAAAGTTTATTTTTCATAACCTGATTAATTTTATCTTGTATCATCATAATTTTCACTGTTCCAACAAAACTGGAATTGGTTTCCTCAGTAGGGAAACACCTACATTTTCCTCGAGTATTTATACCATTGTTCCTTATAGGTGATATTTCTATATAATGACACATATAAGATTAGATAATAAAATTGTGAATATCATATACAATAAAACAATCAACATAAAATAATAATTTATGTATCATATATTTTTTTTTCTATGGGTGAATTATCGTATGTGAATTCGTAATGTCTATCATAGATATTTTTTTGTAATATATGTTCTATAAATATTATTTCCATTTTTTTTGAAACTCCCTAATATACTAAATCTAACTCCTTATCCCCAGAAGTCCGGAACAGTTATTTATTAAATTTTATTTTTATTATTACAAGGAATAATATCATTAAATATAGTATAGTTTATTAGTATTTGAAAGACATGTCACATGCATGATACCCACAATAAACTGAGAAATCAAAATAAACCATGATACAAACTAACATAAAAAAAATAAACACTTGATATAAAAATTAATGTTATTTTCATCACAACAGGGGGAGAGAAATATTATAAGGGTGAGATCAAATGATATTTCATGGTAAATAAAATGGAAGTAATAATCAAAAAATCTATATGGACTATTAAATAACTAAACCCACATTCAATTTACATAACAATATAATTCAGAAATAATATGGAATGTATAAAACATAAAAACATGAAATTAATAATTAACTGATAATAAACTACATCCATAGATATTACGACACAAAATTATCATGGATAAATAATAATAGTAACTAAATGGGGGAAACAATTTCTTTATGTATTTCATTTCTGATGATAAAGAAAGCCTATTAATAACATGATCTTTCACAAGTTGGTTTAAAACTATTGGTATAAACTCATTTTTCCAACTTATTCATATCATGATAACCTTTCAATGCATCGAGGATATATATATTTTCTGGTCTCCACCCTTCATTTCGAGTCCAATGTACTTCTCATTTTGAATAACAAAAATAAGTAATAGTCCTTATCATAAAACCATACTGAATGATTAATATGGTTCTATAAATAATTCCCATTATGGAAATAATATATTGTTGAGAAAATGAATTGAATCATCATATAAAAATTCAAAAGGTAAACTATACAAAATATAAAAGGAATAAGGTTTATAACATTACCATATGCCTCATTTATATTAAATTGAGATGAAATCCCTTACCATTTTCTTCCTAGTATTGTGGTTTATGGATTGGACAATAATTTGAAATGTTCCCTAAAGCATTGATAATATGTATCCAAAACAAGAAAACAATGGATCATAGTCATTATTGCTAGTTTGGAACAACATTAAATAGATTAATCATTGATGGATCCACCAATATAACATCTCATTAGATTATATAACAAAAAATGATAAATTTTGTATTCAAAATAAAAATTTTCAAATTTTTCAATTGGCTTACCCTTAGGGTATTCAAAACAATTATAAAAAGTTATTCATCCTCTTTCATTCAATTTCAATATATAATAATATAATTTATAATTTCTACCACAAACTAATCGAGATAATCTTAAAATAATCAATATATTAAATCTATCAATATATAGAGGGAATTGGTAAGATCAAATGTAATAAATTTATATTCATTGTTTTTATGCCTCATACAAAATTCTATATTTGGTATTTTGTCATTATTGACCCTCAACTGATGATATCAATAATATATTTCCATCATGAAAATGTCTTGTTCCCTGCATAGTTGATTAGAAAAATCATCCATATATTATATTGGATTATTTTTCTTTATTGAGACCATGTTAGGTTTATTTCAAATAAATGAAGAGTCAAATCAACAAATATTTCTTCTAAACAAAAAAGAACAGTTGCACCCAAAGGTGACACACATGGATAAACGAATCTAATTTCAATACTATCCTATACTTTATTCTTCAATTCCAACTAATCAATCACGAACATTATATATGGAGTCTTTAAAATATTTTAGGATCATGTTTGTGTTCTTTATAAAACTCAACATTTTAATTTTTAAGAAGAATATGAATATTAATATGAGAGACATCAACAGACTCCCACACAATATGAATATCATTGGTTTTCAAGTTTTCTGTATCCATCTATGATAAACTCCCCCATTTTTAATATGAATAATGTCTCATATAATATATATGATCTCAATAAAAATTTCATATCTGTCATCGCACTAATAGATGATCGTATACCGGTCTATGATATCAAATATGACTTCTCTTAATCAGAAATTGATGTTGAATTTATATATAGAATAAAAATAGAAGTGCATGATAGAATCAAATTATTTTATAGGGATAAAATAAAAATTTATCCGGAGAACTTTCTCATTAACATAAACTGAAGAAGAATCATAGAATTGATATGTGATGATTGTTAAATTATGGGTTTTCACTGCTAATTCTTCATATAAAAAATAGGATTATGAATTAAAAATCATATAGAACTTATGTAGTATATTGGAATACATATAACTGAGAGGAAATCAGGTTATTTGATATTTCATTATACTTATTACAACCTCATCTTCATTATTATATCGTTAATAAATAGTAAAAAATTTATTTATTGAACTATTATTAGGAATATTCTATCAGAGTGATAAATCATGAAAAATAAATCATAATATTCCTACATTTATATACAATTTTCGAATCAATGACACCTTATGTTACAACATATCAATTAATTTTAATCATTTGTTAAAATCCTTCATGGTTTTATCATTATGTTTTTTTTTAATTTCCAAAACATGTCACAAGGGAGTGTCCAACTATGTGCGCAAAAAAGACCATTATTGTGAACCATTTCTTGATTTATTGAAATCCCAATGTTCCATTTTTGGAGATATAAACCCTTTTATGACTATTTTAGAGCCACATCCCATTGATGTATCTTGAAATTTATATAATTTCCTTGAATTCGATCACGCAATCCATCACAAAAATTCCATGATATTTTCTTATACATAGAATTATCCTTATGTTTTACACTAAAATTATATAATAATTGATTCTGATGGTTAACTAAATCATTATTATAATATATACTATAATGGAAACAAATTCTCACACATTGAGATACATATTATCATATGAAAATTCATTTCATCTTATAGAACAACATGGGAAGTTGATATGAAATATAGTGTATTTGGAAACATGGTTACATTAACAACTAATTTATAAGTGGACTACATTAAATAATGTTATTATCATCATATATTGATCCCCTTTTTAACATATCATACATTATAATTATTCATTATATCATTTGGAAATGAAAAATAATATATTGTGAGCATATATGCATTATAAGGGTATACAAGTTAGCTATAAACAATATAATATGAATAACATGAGATTTTGGGTATGAAAATATGATATAAACATTTCAACACAATATGATACATTTTAATGTTCACAATATTCTTTTGGGGAATAAATCATGGTAGTTCATAATAGTCATAAATGAATTTAAAAAATTATCTATTGAAATATAACATTGGTATGAGACAATGATTTAATGAATACACATATGCATAGAAAAAAATTTCAATATTAGTGAAGGATCATTTATAAAACTATCATAGTGGAATGGGTTCAACTCCCAATCCAACGTATTGGTTAAAGTTCACTATAAATACTATTATATTGGAAAAATCCTCTATCTAATCTTGGTTCACTCCCCATTACATTATTTTTTATCTCAAGATATATCTATCATTACCCAATTAATTATAGAATGATATAGGTATCAACTACCAGATAATTTATATCATATATATGTATAACATTTGAACATAGAAAAGATTTCATATCACAACCCCTGAAGAAGAGTGGGTTTCATAAACATTTAATCATGGAAAACGCCCTGGAAAATAAATACATTCATTAACGTTTCATCATTTTGTCAGATAGTAAACTATACAAAAGGATTGGTTTTTATAATAATTTAATCATAGTGTAACCCATGGGAATGAAATGGGTTTCATAAAAATATATTCATCATATCAATTAACATAAAACATCATAGGAGAAAATAATGATTGTACCATTTGATAATATCCCTAGTGAATCACATAAAGCACCAAAGGTCGTTTTCCATAGTGAATTTAAATTCCATAACTTGATTATTAGACCATTTTTATGAAAATATCGTTTAAATATTGAATTCGTTTCACTAAAATATAAGATTTTCCCAAATATTTAGGAAACAAATTTCATTCAATAGAACCATGAAATCCTATAAAAAAATATTTGAATAATTAATTTGTTAAGATAGTCAAAAATTCAGTTCATTCTTCATATAATAAAGAAATGATTACTTTTAAAAAATTGGAAAAAAAAGTTACCATGATTGTAAAATGAAATTAATATTCATTCGAACTTATTTTGAGAAAGGCCATACAAGGATAAAATTATCATTATATAATCATTCATGAATAGTAAAAAAATTCTTTTAGAAGTTTATCCAGAGAATGGAAAATGTATTAAAAGGATATTTTGTCGAAGATAGAATGAGTTTTGGTCTTCCATAAAAACAATCTTTTGGACTGTTGTCTTCATTAAACAAGTAATATAAATGGAAAAAAGTATTTTCATGAAATGACCATTATATAAGAAAATGCATGAATTACAAGAGTGGTATATCATAAAATAAAATAACTATAATCATGGTCATAAACAATCCTAATAAAAAAATTATACTGAAATATAAATGATTTACCACATTGGTATCATTTGAATCATAATCCCCATGGAAAAATAACATTAAAGGGTATTTTTAATTTCATTTGAATAATAAAATTCATGATATATCATGTCAAATTGGATGCCCTTTTGGGATTACCAATATCCATGTAACATGGATTGGGTTGTCAGGGAGAGATTATAGTATATAATTTCCTAACTAAAATACATTAGATTTGTGAATATAATAAGAGGGAGGGTTCCCATTTATAATTGGGGGAGATGAAACATATGGAGATTTTGAAATGAAAAATGTATAACCAAATATTACACATTATAAAATTTTCTAAAATGGATAATTCAAAAACCAAAGATGATATAACATTTCAACATATCCATACAATAGGAATTGGACAATAATTTTAGGCCATTTTTACACTTCTCATTTTAGTCTAACATCCTGATAAACCCTTTTTAACAGCAACTATGGAAATTAATTTTGTACTATTTTTTTATATATGAAAAAGTTATAATGATCATATAATATAATATTATTTATTTTGATTCCAAATAATGAAATCATTTATTTAAATTTAATTAATTGAAGTGGAGTAATTTCATTTAAAAATACTCTCATATATGGATGAAAAATGTGATTTTAAAAATGAAAACTTTTTATAAGTGAAAAAGGTATTAATATAAAAAATATTTATAAAAATTAATTCAATTTAATTAATAAGATAAATAAATATATTTGTTGAAAATTTTTACTTTTATGAACCTTATAAAATAAAATATTTCGTATAAGTGTTTTCAATGAACTCGATGTTTTTTTAAAAAAATATTTATTTATATTGAATGAAGAATTATTCATATTACAAAATTATAAAAAATTAACGCAAAGATTATTTTGAATTGTTGATTTTAAATTTTTATATATTTTTTAAAATAATATTCATTAAATTGGAAGAAATTAAATTATTTATTATTTTAAATAATATTAAAAAAAATCTAGAATAAAAATGTTTTTTGAAGCATTAATATACATTGTATTGAGATAAGGAAATATATATTAATGTATTTTATTTTTCTTAAATCATTATAAACAATTTTGAAGAAATTTTTATTCTAACTCATATCTCCATGTTCAATGGTGAGGCTATAAAAGTCATGTTTCTATACTAATTTTAATAGTATATTTTAGATCTCTAAAATGCAGTGTTTCACGTAACACGAGATATAATATATATTAATATTATTTAAAAAATAACAACCAAACCCTATATCAGGCTTGGTCCACAACTTCCCCAAGCCTGCCTCCTTAGGATAGGTGTGGCGATTGGCATTGAAAGGCTTAACATAAATGCAAGGCTATTGATTAATATAATTGTACACACACCTAACCACGTAAATTCATAAGTGAAGATGAATAATAATAAAAATATGAAATAATTTGAATGAAAAATAAACGTGAATAAAATCCATGGTGTATATTATTAGAAAGGAGAAAAATAAAAATTAAATTTAAAAAATACACACCCAATAAAAAATAGATCCCAAAATGAAAAAACATGAAAGTTAACTCCTCATATAGACTAAATCATTACATCCAAGACATTAAAACCACACATAGTCTAAAGTACCTCAATTCCCTAATACCCATTAAATTCATTATTCACCTTTCTTTTGTCGGTAAAATACACAAAAAATATTTGAAAATCCCATATTAGGGATAGTATATATAGATAATATTGGACTCCATGAATGAAAAAAGGGGATTAGTAAGATATAAAACTATAATAGAATGAATGTTTATGGTAAAAATTATATAACTCATCCAAATAAATGTGATAGAGTATTCTCATGCAAGAATTAGTGGATCACCACGGTGTGTAGATGAACTACACATCGAATCTATTCCACACATAAAACGATAGTAAACACATCCATCCTTGAGAAAAAACATGGAAATTTGGTGGAATACAAAGTTACTATTTTTAACACATAGATGTTGAGTAACAAAATCCAAATGTATCAATAAATATATATAAATATATACTTATATGATAACTAAAAGAAGATAGATATTTATAGAATTGGGATCTCTATCTCACATATCAACCTAAGAAAAGAGTTTCTATTAGTTATTTTATTCCAAAAATTATATCCAATATCTCATACATCTACCCTAAAAATACAATCCACATCAAACCATGACTTGTCACTATTTTTCACAGTCGAGGGGAAACATCTCCAAGCAGTGGACCCATTCCTTGGAACAACCGGAGGTTTCCACTCACTAGATATATAGAGGTCCCATTACCGTCCCAATAGGAGGGTTCCTCTATAATGGTAGAGGGTGCATGACTATAAATGATGGAGGGTACAGTATAGTGGTAGAGGACCCCTGCCAAGCCCAATCGAATGGATACACACTAGTAGTCATTAAAGGAAATTTTCCATGCCAATTCTGAAGGTTCCACGCTAATGGTAGAGGACCCATTTCCAGCCCATCTCGAGGGTTCAACTCAATGAGACTATCTATGAACCATGAAATTTTCCAATCCAAGGGTTTCAGTCAATAATTCTATTGATTACTGATTCCCATAATAGTGGTAGGGTTCCATACTAGTCATCGAGGAAACATGACCAACCATGTTGGAGGGTTCCACTCGGAATTCCTATTTGATCCCGCATGGTCACTTGCATAATTGAGCATCTTATAAAAAAGAGAAATTCCAGAATATAATTCAAATTTCATTCTATAATAAAAAATTGAGTTAAAAATAGTGTTATAAATCGAAAAAACATAATATATTCTAATTGTGGGACAAAAAATGATCCCTAAAAAAATATATACAACAGTTTGATTTTCCCTAAAAACAAACCAATTGGTACTTGGTTTTTAAGGAGACCCACATGGCATGTGGTCTTACTCCATCTCCTAATCATGTAACTATATGTACAAGGCTCTCCTACCATGTAGGATGACATATAGTGAATATATATAGCATCACCATTCTACTCACGGCCTTTCCCATGTGAATGGTCATGTTTGTGTATCATCCCATTATTTTCGTACATTACATTGTGTTCGTGTTCTTCCCCACATTTTTATATACTCTGGAAATATTCCATGAGCCTAGTCATGTACTACCACACAGAGTCCTATCATTGTGTCCATAAAAATGGAAAATCCACTTAGGTAATCTATACATGGAGTTTAAGATAGCTACACACCATGTCATCCTTATAATTTTCCAAAAAAAGCCATTGCAGCAATGGTCCAAACACACCATGTGTTTTTTGAACATGTAATTGTGTACTTGAGATTTTTATTGCATAAAAGATATTATATATGTATTCTATATATGTTATTATACCTTTATATCCACATTTATTTTCACCAAATATTGGAAGATCATGTTTTTGTTTTTCATTTATGCAAATCGATTGGTTGGAAATATGATATTCACGACCTATGGGGTCTCACTGCATGTCGGGTTCATAATAGGTCCTTCTACTATTGATAATCTACCTCATATAACTGAAATGATCTCCCATTACACTAAAATAACCTTCATCAATCCTTTATTCATCCATACATCCATCATAAATTGATCCATCTTTATTATGGTGGTCTGATCCCATTCAGTATCCCTGAAAACATCAAACTGGGATAGCAAGGCCCAATCAGTGAGTAATGTGAATCACATGAGGGGGAAAATAATAATAAAAAGTTTAAATTGATTGTTTCCATGAATTTTGGAAATCAATAATGAATTGGGATATCAGGGGTTTGGAAAGAATTGAATTTTCAATTTAATTAGTACATATTCACAAACTAAGGCCACAATTGGTGCAGATAAAATGTTGATATTGACATGCTTAGTAATTTTAATCAACACTCAAGTAATACAAAAAATTATGATTTATACCTAGATATTGGTTCATTATTCAAAATATATCTCACTCTCCAATGATTGATGGAAATTTTTTCTTTTCCTACATCATGATCTCCTTGGATCCAGAGTTTCAAATCTATTTGATATTATCTGCCAATGAATGGAATGGATTAAAAATATTTCAATGATCTCCAGATTATGAAGATGAAATAGAGATTATTTCCTTAAAATATATTTTTAGTTACATTTTAGGTTATTTCAATTATTTTATTAATTTTAATAATTAATTAATACACTATAAATACCTCCAATGGGAAAAATATTTTTATTCTCCACACCAATCTACAATAGTTCATGCCTTAGGTATTCGTTATTTACTGGATGTAACTATATTCTCATATTTCAAATCCATTTTCACATTTAATAGTTATCCCATTTTATTTATGAAGCTGAATGAATATACAATAAAATATTTTAATTATTTTTATATATATAATTATGGGATCACAGAGTCTCATAATTTCACACAATCTCATCAGATTGAAATGATAATATATATAGAAAATTCTCAATGACATACAAGTTAAAAAATGGTCTCTACATCATTATATCCCCCCCATGGTAGTTTTCCCTAAAAATAAAATCGAAAAAATGAACATAGGATATGAATCCCACATCAGTATCTTTCTCCTTAGATCTCTCCGACACATTCCCATACTTCCCCCACATTTGAAAAATGTTTAATGTACATCCATGCAATTTATACTCCTTTAAATCCATGATTCACCGTAGGTTCTCTGTATGTTGTATCCATCCTTGAGGTAAAACTCACCCCAGGTGATAACATGAATACAGTCATGCATGTAAGAACTCAGATGGGACACGTGGAATACATCATGCTTCTTCTCTAGAATTGGGTGTAGGGTGAGGTTGTAAGAAAATTCTCCAACCCTCTACATGATAAAAATGACTCGATGATCCTTAGGGATATATTTCCTTCCCTAAAAGACCTCTACAATCCTCATAGTGGGAATAATCTTAAGAATATTGACCTACCTTCTTGATATCCTAAGACCTATGATTGGTTTATTAGTAATATTTTTTTCTATAATGATTTTTTTATAACATGACAAGAATGACTGTCAGACCCTGAACCGTGATTTTAATTTATTTTATGATTTAATTGGGTTTAAATTTTTTTCTCTAGTTTTTGTTCAGTCTCGAATGAGATTTTTGAGTCTCTGATAAAAATCCAACTTTTTGGTATGACAACGTGGGATGCCCGGGAGGAGCGCGACATCGCACGGCTTCTCCCAGGCAACTGCGTGGCCTTTTCAGCTTTGATGAATTAAAATAAATTAATAGATTTCAATTTAGTATGTCTTTTAAAATATTTATGGCTATTAGGAATTTTACTATTTTTATCCTAGATGAAAACTAAAATTGTTAATTTTGTTATTAAAAAAAAAGAGTTCTTTTGTTAGTTTTATTTCTATCATTTTACTTTTGTATTATTATGTATTATTATTATTATTGTCATTTATTATTATTATTATTTGTTTTTTATTTTATTACTTTTTTCCTCCTTCACTTCTAACCCTAATGGCCCCATCCCTATTTTTTTGGGTCCCCTTCCATGGCCCGCCGCCTCTACCCTCCCTCCTTCTATCGTACGCCATCCTCATCTACCTTTCCCAGTTCCATGACTCCCTGCGCGACCCCCCCACCGCTTTGCCTTAACTACTTTCACAATCCGACCAGTGCACCCACCAACACCTCCTCCCCGTAGCGCCTTATGATTCCCTTGCAGCAGCCGTCACTCACACACAACAACACTCGACCGGCGCGATCTCCCCCAATGTAACATGCCTCCTCCTGTCAAATTCCACCGGTGCTACCCCTCTCCTCCCTTACTCCAGTGCGCAGCAGCGCCTACCTGAGCCTCGCCCCGCACAACATAAGCCACCTGCCTCCACCCTCTTGTAGCCTGCAAGACTCTATCAGCCTCAACTCGCACCTCCTCTCCTCTTCGTCGGTGCCTCCCCCCCCCCCTTCGTTGTGGTGTTTTCTGGGGACCCATAGCAAGCGGTGAACCCCGTAGCCAGACCTCATCCTCTTTTTCTTGATCTGAAACCGTCGTAGTCTGGCACCCTCCTGGATCTGAAACACCGTCTCTGCTTCCTCTTTCCTAGCCTTCGGTCGAGACCCCCTGCTCCCTGCATCCGACGCCCAGTAGCGCATGCCTCCGTGCTACTCCGCCTCCTACGTGGCTCCCTACCGCCTGGCGCCTTTCAGCACGCACCCCCGAACAGGTTTCATTTATTTTTACCTTTATTAATATTATTAATACTATTATTATTATTATTAGTGTTATTATTATTATTATATTTATTGTTATTAGTGTTATTATTATTATTGTTGTTATTATTACTATTAATATTATTATTATTATTAATCTTGCTTTGGCCTTTGCTTTTTTAGGGGTTTTATCTTCTTATGTTTGTTTTTGGTTGGATTATTGTTTTAGAACACATGTAAAGAGATTCCGAGTTTACGTCGTCATCTCGCTTCAGTTTCAAGGTGAGCATTTCTCCCCAACTCTTGGTTTCACATGATTTAGTGAGTTTTTGGATGTGTTTTGAGTCCTTGATATTTTTTATATAGGGTGTTGGACTTTGCCGCACATTTTCGAAAGTGCGTAGTTTCATCGCATCGTGTATCTGAGGTAGGTTCACTTTGCACTACTTTTAAAAATTTAAGTTACTTTATTTCCTGCTGTTTGCACACACTATTTCATCTAATTAAAAATTTTATTAATTCTATTAAACGTGAAACATTATTTGAGAATTTTCTTTTTTTTTTATAATTAGTCACTGAAAGAAATTGATGTTTTTTTATACACGACACATTAAATATTTTCATGACGAGCGGAGACACAATAATGAAAGAATTCTAACTTGGATTATAAACTTAATTCCTGAAATATAAAATAGAGTTTAGTTTTAATGTTAAATGATTTCTTTTGATGTGTGATCTATTACTTTGGTTATTTTGAGAAATTTCATGGTTGGATCTTAATGTTTATTTGGAAAATTAAATTTTTTTGTTTTGGTTTGGTTTATAAAAATGTTATTAGCCTATGAAGTAGTGTATTGGGGGTTCCTTAAATTGTTTCAAATAGGGTATGGTCTTATAAAGAAGTTATAATTTTTTATTTGTGATCGTGAAAGGTGTTTAATGCCCATTAGGCACTTTATGGAAAATGATGAGATTGTTTTGATGAAACCCTCCCAGGTTAACTCTCCTGCCATAGATGCAATTGATTGTTTGGAGGGTCATGCTTAGAGGCTCCCGAGTACTTGAGTAGTCTAAAGGAAAGAGGTTGTTCCATGGAGTTACTCGGGGTGATGCCTATTGTGCTATATATATATATATAGGATTTGATGCTTGGTTGGCATCGGTTGGCACACCCCTTTCCAAACACTTGAGACATGGGAATTTGGCATATTGAGAGAATATTGTAAGAATGATTGCTGCACTGGTAGATATGGTAATGACCAGAGCCACATAGTAGATGGATATATTGGGTTTATTACTGTGGGATTTTCCCTTGACCTGCCTGAGAGAGGATGGTCGAGCGTATTGTGCATTTTAATTTCATCGTGACATTTCGATAACGATTATTTCTCTTGTATTGGTGTCTTATGGTTTATTCTCGGTATCCTAGGTTCACCCATGTCTATTCGCCTTTTTTTATTGTATTAGTGATTATGATGCTTATATGTATACCTACATTTCCCTTGCAGTGTGTTTTACTTTGTGTATTTCTCGTGTATTGTATTCCTTGGAAAGTGGTAAGTTTCTTTTGATTAGGTTTCTAAAAAATTGTATTCAAATGAAAGTGTTTAATCCTATTTGTACAAATTTGAAAATATAAACATCAGTTTCCCATTTCCTAAAAATCCATTGACCATAATAAAATGAACCCCAATTTGGAAATGGTTAAGGGTAATGGTTCGTACTTTGTTTTTATGTAAAATACTTCGAAAAACATAACTTTATAAATTGTAGTTCAATAATGAAATGATGTATCTTTTATTTTAAAGGTTGTAACATAAAAGACATATTTTAAAGTTATTTTTCATTTAATTTACATCATTTATTTTTTTGGGGGTTTCCCTAGGTTTTAGGGAGGAATAGATGAGTATTCATGAATTGGGCCAAACTGTGAGCCCAATTCCAGATTAAAAATTAAATTTTGTATCTTTTATAAAGTTTTCATTTTTCAACATTTTTCATCCATTAAAATTCCTACCTGACCTCCCCTAACCTATTAACACCACAAAGGTACTTTGGAGCTTTTAGAAATCCATAACCATGGTTTATTTGGGTTTTTATCAAAGGGGTTGGGCTTGCCTGAAAGCCCAATTCCTGTTTTAATTATAAATTTTGATTATGTTATAACATATTCAATTTTTTTGATTTTTCAGTTATTCCAATTCTCACCCAAAACCAATTAACCCCGCTGCATGTCTGAACTCTTTCCCCCTCTTTGAGCTCTGGTTAATCGTGATTTGGTTCCAAACTTCATAGGATTCCTCAAATCGCCAAGATTTGAAGAGATAAAGTATTTCTTTAATAACTCTCTCAATTATCTATAATTTTCCTCCATTATAGTTCCTAATTTTCCTAATATATCGTTTTCGAACGAACCCTAAAATTTGGCACTTTTAAATTTCATCTACTAGTTTTTTGGAGTGATTACTTCAAGATACTTCATGTAAATGAGCCCTTTTATTTCCTCTTCCAAACTACATCAGGTTTCAATCATTTTTATTAGGGTTTATTCGGTTATCATTGAGTTTCATAATGTCCAGAAACAAGGTTTTCGAACCTATGGTTTAACATTGGTCTTTATTGGCCTATTCCCATGGTTTTAGGTTTGATCTAGGTCTCTCTTGGTGCGGCGGGGGTGCGATTTGATTTTCGCACGGAGATTCAAGGGTTTTTGTTACTTTGGTTGGTGAATCCATTGTGTGTGCAATTTTTGTGAATTATCTTTCTATGTTAATGGTACCTTAATGTTTATTTCACTTGAATTTTTCTGTAAAAAAAAATTTTTAGTTGCATTTATAATGCAAATGAAATTTAAGTTCCAATTTTTGGTGAAATTGGGGGTTTTTCATTCAAATCATTTATTGGTTAATTTTGGTCTGACCTATAATTACTTAGTTGATTTTATTAAACGTTATTAGCACTGGAAATATTGTTTTTAATGTATATTAATTTTTATTGTTGCTATGAAAGTTTGTTTAAATGGTGTTTGTGAAGAAAATGGGCTTTAAGTGCCATGTTTCTTTGAAAATGGTGGGTTTTAAAAGATATAACTTCTTGGTTCACATTGGGCTGGACCATAACTGAAATTTTGGTTTCATTAAAGGGTATTGAACTGATATTTTGTTTTAATGACTTACATGTGTTCATATAGTGTGAAAAGTGGATACCTTAAAGAGCTTTGGGTGAAAAACTATGTGATGTTTTGAGAGGTTGTTTTGTTGGAAATAAAATTATATTAATGTGTGTTTTAAATGGAATAAAATGTGTGTAGATATTGTACTATTAGTTTTTGAACAGTATTGATATTTTATTTGAAAAAGTATGTGTGTTGTTAGCTGAAATTGTTTGAGCACAAAAGGGGACGCTCGGGTACCTAGGTGGGGCAGATTTGTTCTAGTACGGCTAGTGGATCGGATGGGTTTTGTCCCTGTTCCACTTATCATTTTTATAAATAAAACTCTAAATAATCTATGTGGATGATGATTGGGGAACACTAGGTTATGGGTATGTTCTCTACTAGTGGATCATGCATGAGAACCGATTCTTCTATGGTTACTCTACACCGAGGTACGGGGTACATAGGGCCTGAGACAACCTAGTTCTTAGGGGTGTTCCTGATTTTGATGCTCATTGGATTTATGGTATTTACCATTGTTTTGGGGTGTTTTTGGCATTACTTTACAGTATCTCACATTTATATTTAATGTGTTAACATTCTGAAATTCTCGTATTGAAAACTATTTTCATTTGAATGTTGCATTTCTTTGAATTTTAACACTATTTCACCTTGTGTATTAAAATTGCTTGTTTTGTTCACATTGTATTTCATGCTCTTTGAAATCATCTGGTGGTATCCTATTGGGATTAGGCTCACACCCTACATACACCCCTTGGGTGTAAGTAGACCTTCTTATGCTTGACACAGTTAAAGGAAAGGCTAAGGGTGATGGCGGTTCAGGGTGTTAGTCCCCATCATTGGGGCGGAGTTGCGGAGAAGGCTTGTGGGAGATGACCCCCTTGTCATGTGGAGTACATGGGGATGTATTTATGTTGTCATTATTTGTTTTTAGACCACTTTTAGTGTCCTTAAACACATGTATTCAGGTATGGTTTTGTTAATAATTATTTATCATGAAAATTTCAGATTATAATAATTCATTGTTTTTTTTATTTATGCATTCATACTTGGGTAAATCGTTCCCAAACTAGATTTATTTGATATCCAGGAACTTCTGCCAGCTTGTGGGGATAGGGAACGCCCTCGGGCCTTTCCATGGGCCTGGTTTGGTGTCGTTAATGGTGGCGACCAGATTTTGTTCGTGGAAAAATGGAATCATATGTTGTTAATGTTTTTGGGTTATATTGTTTTTTTGGGATGAGTCGGGATAGACATGAGCTAGGACTGTCAGGGATCGGGGTATTGGTTTTGAGTAGGGTTCCTGGCCCGCACCTTTCATGGCAGAGGTTTAGTCACCAAGGGATGTTGTAATTTACGGATTGACTTCACTTCCAGGTGAGACATGTGGGCTGCAAACCACATATGGACATAAGGCAGATGTGGAGTAGTTGTTTCTTTTATTACTGTTATGTGTTTAGATTATTTATATTAATTGTATTTTATTACAATTTTCAGAATTGTGGTATTGAATATTGTTTTGTGGATATTTCATTTTGTAGCAACATGTCTCCCCGCAAATCTCCCACGCGCCCATGGGAGGAAGCTGGAGAGAGTTCTCCCACACCGATTGATCATAGGCTTCTGGAGGCTGTGGTTTCGGATATTCATGCTTTGGTACAGGGACCAAATCCTACTCATATTCGTGTTAGGTCAGAAGAGATAGGTCCTATAAAAGATAAAGCACAATATTTTCTAAAAAACAAGCTTCCTACCTTCCGAGGTAGCTCAGAATCTGAGGAAGCATAAGAATGGATTGAGAAGATCTATTGTATGTTTGAGTTCCTAGAAACCCCCGAGGAGCTCAGGGTGAATTGTGCCTCCTTTGTATTGGAGGGTCCCAACCGTTAGTGGTGGGAGTCAGTGCTTCAGTCTAGGAAGAATCAACAGATGCACTGGGGAGATTTCAAGGCTGTCTTCAATGAACAGTATTGTCCTGAGGTGTTGGATTATGCTAGGTCTAGAGAGTTCATGGAACATGGTTAGGGGAATCTATCTATGATGGAGTATTCCAACCATTTCTTTGAGTTGGTTCGGTATGCTCCAAAAATTGTCTCTAATGAGCAAGCAAAGGCCTATAGGGTTGAGAAAGGCTTGTGACTAGAGATATACTCCTAGGTGTTCTTGTTTAAGCTGAGGACCTATGATGAGGTCATTGATTGGGCGTGCATGGTGGAGATTTATAGGAAAGGCAGAGATGGTTTCTATGGTTTAGTGTCAGTAGGGGGCAGTGGCAGCTCCTCATAGAAGAAAAGGAAGCGGGAGGACCATGTGAAGAAAGGAGGGGGAAGTTCACGCCACTCTTCAAGGCAGTTTTCTTCTGCGGCTTCTGATGCGAGATCGGTCGTGTGCCACTAATGTGGGAGGCATGGAAATATTCAACCAGCATGTCCACTTCCTCCGAAGCCTTGTTACCAGTTTGCAGGTATAGGGCATTTGCAGCAATTCTGTGGTGTGGCACGTCCTCTCCCATGTGGGGAAGGGTCAGTGGCTTTAAGAGGTGTGACATCATAGTATGAGCCGTCGAGGACTGGGGGATCTCGATTTGGTGTTCGTGTTGGTAGGGCTGGATCATCTTCTAGGAAGATCCAGTTCAGGGAATATCCACAGACTACCGGTTGTCTTCAGGCAGATACTGGACATCTCCATGTAGTGGATCAGTCACCAGCAGGATTGGTGGTGGGACCATCAACAGTTCGAGGTACTGTTCTGGTCACATCTTCTATAGATAATGCTCCTTTTGATACTAGTGCCTCTATTTCATTAATATCTTCCAATTATGTGGACATTCTGAATTTTACAACTGATTTGATGTCTTTCACGATGGAGTTGCTGACACCACTGGGAATGAAGAAGTAGCAGGGCATTAGGTGCCCCTCATGTGCGATTTCTGTGTCAGGGGTCGAGATGGAGTGGTACCTCTTGGAATTAGATATGGACCATTTTGATTTCATACTTAGGATGTATTGTCTAGTACACTTCCAGGCACACATCGATTTCTACAAATGGCTGTGAGTTTCATGGGACCTGATGTGAGTCGTCAGGTTTTTCATGGAGAATGGGATCCTCGATCAGGTCGCGCAGGGCCTCCACTCCCAGAGTTGGGAATTGTTATCTTCCAGTTGTCTTCGCATGTGCTATAGAATGGTCTTTCTCCTGAAGGTGCACTACCTCATGTAGTGAATGATTTTCCAGAGGTATTCCCAGATGATTTTTCAGGTTTTCCCTCTGAGCGAGATGTGGAGTTTTTGATTGATATGGCGCCGGAATCATAGCCGATATCTCTTTCCTCTTATATCATGGACCCCACTGAGATTAGGAAATTAAAGATACAGTTGGATGACTTAGAATCCAAAGGAATCATTCTTTTGAGCATCTCTCCTGGGGCCACTCTTATATTGTTCACAAAAGAGGCTGATGGATCCCTCCGGTTGTGCATTGACTACCGGAAGCAAAATAAGGTAACAATTAAAAACAAATACCCTTTTCCCAAAATAAATGATTTGTTTGATTAGTTGAGGGGGGAAAATTGGTTCTCAATGATAGAAATGCGTGCAGGGAATCATCAACTCAGAGTGAACGAGTTAGATATCCCAAAGACAGCCTTCCGAAGCAGGTACGACCACATTGAGTATTTGGTCATGCCCCTCACATTGACCAATGTTCTAGTGGTCTTTATGGCACTTATGAATAGGGTGTTCCATCAGTATCTCGATTCCATTGTTGTGGTGTTCAAGGATGACATTCTGGTATACTCTTTCTCTGAGGAGGAACACAAACTTCACTTGTGGATCATTTTGGGTAAATTACAGGATGACCACCTCCTTGCAATGTTGTCAAAGTGCACTTTTTGGATCAGAGAGGTGAGATTTCTGGGGAATGTGATCTCAGAACATAGAGTTTCAGTGGACCCTGAGAAAATTAGTGCAGTCATGTCATGGGAGAAACCGAAGAATGTGTTCGAGATCAGGAGTTTTCTTAGCTTGGCTGGTTATTACAGGCAATTCGTATGAGATTTCTCTCGGCTTTCTTCATCGATTATTTCCCTCACCCAGAAAGGGGTGATGTTTTTATGGGGTCCAGAATGCTAGGATTGTTCGAGGAGCTGAAGAGGTGGTTGACTATCGCCCTCGTGCTGATTTTTCCAGAGGCTGGAAAGGGATATGTGGTCTATTGTGATGCTTCAGGTATGGGTCTTGGGTGTGTGCTTATGTAGGATGATCATGTGGTCGCGTATGGCTCTGCCATCTTAGACCACATGAAAAGAAATACCCAACCCAAGACTTGCATTTGGCAGCAGTGATGCATGCTTTGATGACATGGCATCACTACCTCTTTGGGGAGAAGTTTGTGGTATAATCTGATCACAAAATCTTTGCATATATCTTCTCACAGAATGACCTCAACTTGAGGAAACATCGCTGGATCGAGTACTTGAAGGGGTTTGACATTGACATTGTCTATACCCCAGGAAAGGGTAATTTAGTGGCTGACGCATTGAGGAGAAGAGTTCCAGTGCAGGCTTTGAGGAAGTCTAGTGATGAGTGGACATTGATGGGGCTCTTTTATCAGATGCATGTGGAGACCAGGGACACAGTGGAGGGGAATTCTTGGAAAGCTTCAAGTTGAATCATTCTCTATTGGAGTTGATTCATCAGGAACAGCCCAGGGATGATCTTTGTCAGCGGTCAAAGTAGTTCCTTCATGGTGGGGAGACATCCTCTGATTGGTCGTCGTCTCCCGAGGGCATCTTGTGCTTCAAGGTCTGTTCAGTAGTGCCTTTATCTCTGTGGAAGGTGGTGATGCATGATAGCCACCATTCTCAGTGGGATTTCCATCAGGGTGCCACTAAGATGTATTATGATGTCCGGCGGCTGTTTTGGTGGCCTGGAATGAGACGAGACATAACAGACTTTGTTTCGAGGTACTACACATGTCAGCAGCTGAAAGCAGAGCACCAAAGTCCTTTCATTTTTCTCCATCCACTACCCATTCCTACATATAAGTGGGACTAGGTTGCCATGGAATTCATTGATGGCTTACTGTGTACACCTCGGGGTAAGAATTCCATTTGGGTGTTGATTGATCATCTGACCAAATCAGCACACATCATTCCGATAAAAGATACAACGTAAGTAGATGAGTTGGGCCATTTTAATATTCAGGAAGTGGTGAGACTCCGTGGTGTACCATCAACTGTTGTCTTAGATATAGACCCCCGCTTCACTTCTCAGTTTTGGGAAGGCCTTCAGAAGGCCTTGGGGTCTTAGATTAAGATGAGAATGACATACCACTCTCAGACGGATGGTCAGACAGAGTGGGCGAATCAGATTTTGGAGGAAATTATTCGTGCATGTATCCCGGACTTTGTAGGTTCTTGGGATAGCCATTTATAATTGGTTGAGTTTGCTTATAATAATAGTTACAATTCCACGATTCGAATGGACCCTTTTGAGGTGATCTATGGTTGGCCTTGTTGGTCCCCCCTATGTTGGGATGAGGTAGGAGAGACTTCCCTATTGGGGCCGAGCCTTGTGCAGGAGACTTCTGAGAAGGTCATGTTGATCAGGGAGTGCTTATTGACAGCTCAGAGTCATCATAAATCTTATTTCGATAGGAGGCATCGAGTACTCGAGTTTTCTGTGTGTGACAGGGTATTCATAAAAGTGGCCCCTCGTTTGTCCATCATCGATTGGGGAAGCAGGGTAAGCTGATGGCACGATATGTCGGCCCCTTTGAGATCACCGAGCATATTTGAAAGGTGTAATACAGGTTGGCCTTACCTTTTCAGTTGACGTCTATCCATGATGTCTTCCACGTCTCTCAGTTGAAGAAATACAACCCGGATCCATCCCATGTGTTGAGTTGGGAAGAACTGGAGAAAGAGTCTGACTTCTCTATTGTTGAGAGTCCGGTGAAAATAGTGGACTCCCAAGAGAATATACATCGAGGGAAGTATATTCCATTAGTCCGGGTTTTACGGAAGCATGGTAATGATACACATGAGACATGGGAGCGAAGGTCATTGGTCGAGGAAGAGTACTCATTCTTGTTTTCCAACCAAGCATCATGTTGACATTCTGGGGGGGAAATTCCTTCATGGTAGGGAGAATTGTCACATAAAAGACATATTATAAAGGTATTTTTCATTTAATTTACATAATTGCTTTGTTTTTTGGGTTTCCATAGGTTTTATGGAGTAATAGATGAGTATTAATGAATTGGGCCAAACTGTGAGCCCAATTCCAAATTAAAAAATAAATTTTGTATCTTTTATAAAATTTTCATTTTTCAACATTTTACATCCATTAAAATTCCTAAATGACCTACCCTAACTTATTAACACCACCAAGGTAATTTTGATCTTTTAGAAACCCATAACCATGGTTTATTTGGGTTTTTATCAAAGGGGTTGGGCATGCCCGAAAAGCCAATTCCTGTTTTAAAAATAAATTTTGATTATGTTATAACTTATTCAATTTTTCAGCTTTATCAGTGATTCAAAGTCTCAACCAAGACCAATTAACCCACCCGCAAGTCTGAAATCTCTCCCCCATCTTTTAATCTCTTGTTAATCGCGATTTGGTGCCGAACTTCATATGATTCCTCAAATCTCCCAGATTTGAAGAGGAAAAGTATTTCTTTCATAACTCTCTCAATTCACTATATTTTTCCTCCATTCCAATTCCTAACTGACCTAATAAATCGTTTCCAGAGGAACCCTAATTTTTTTCTCTTTTAAATTTCAGCTACTGGTGATTTGAAGTGATTACTTCAAGATCCTTCATGTAAATGAGCCCTTTTCTTTCCTCTTCCAAACTATTTCATGTTTAATTCATTGTTATTAGGGTTTATTCGGTTATCATTGAGTTTCATAATGTCCAGAAACTAGGTTTTCGAACCTAGGGTTTAACATTGGGCTTTATTGGAATATTCCTGTGGTTTTAGGTTTGATCTAGGTCTCTCTTGGTGCGGCGGGGGTGCGATTTGATTTTCACACGGAGATTCAAGGGTTTTTGTTACTTTTGTAGGTGAATCCATTGTGTGTTCAATTTTTGTTTATTATCTTGCTGTATTCATGTTACCTTAATTTTTATTTTATTTTAATGTATCTGTAAAATTTTCTTTTAGTTGCATTTATAATACAAATGAATTTTAAGTTCCTATTTTTGTTGAAATTGGGGGTTTTTCATTCAAATAATTTATTGGTTCATTTTGGGATGAACTATAATTACTTAGTTGCTTATATTGAACTGTATTAGGACATAAATTCATATTTTTAATGTTTATTCTTTTTTGTTGTTTCTGTGAATGTTTGTTTAAATGGTGTTTGGGAAGGAAATGGGCTTTAAGTGCCATGTTTGTGTGAAAATGGTGGTTTTTAAAAGATATAACTTCTTGGGTCACATTGGGCTACCCCAAAACTGAATTGTTTGTTTCATTAAGGGGTATTGAACTAAAGTTTTTTTAATGACTTACACGTCTTCACATAGTGTGAAAATTGGATATCTTAAAGAGCTTTGGGTGCAAAACAATGTGATGTTTTGAGAGGTTGTTTTATTGAAAATAAAATTATTTTATTGTGTGTTTTAAATGGTATAAAATGTGTGTAGCTACTGTACTATTTTATTGTGAATAGTACTGATATTTTATATGAAAAAGGATGTGAGTTGATTTCTGAAATTGATTGATCACAAAAGGGGAAGCCCAGGTACCTAGGTGGGGCGGATTTGTACTAGTACGTCTAGTGGATCCGATGGGTTTTGTCCCTGTTCCACATAGAATTTGGATAAAAAACTATAACTAAACTATGTGGATGATGATTTGGGACCACTAGGTTATGGGTATGTTACCTACTAGTGGCTCGTGCATGAGAACAGTTTTTTTTATGGTTACTCTACACCGAGGTATGAGGTACATAGGGCCCGAGACAACCTAGTGCTTTAGGGTGTTCCCGATTTTGATACTCATTGGATTTGTGGTATTTAACCTTGTTGTAAAGTTTTTTTGTCAGTTCATTTTAGTAGATCACATGTATATTTAATGTGTTAAAATTCTGAAATTCTCGGATTGAAAACTGTTTTCATTTGAAAGTTTCATTTCATTGAATTTTAACACTCTTTCACCTTGTGTACTAAAATTGCTTGTTTTGTTCACATTGTATTGCATGCTCTTTGGAATAATCTGGTCGTATCCTATTGGTATTAGTATCACACCCTACATACAAACCTTGGGTGTTAGTAGACCTTCTTATGCATGAATCGGGTTAAGGGAAGGCTAAGGGTGATGGCAGTTCAGGGTGTTAGTCCCCCTCGTTGGGGCGGAGTTGCGGAGAAAGCTTGACGGTGATGACCCCCTTGTCATGTGGAGTCCATGGGGATGTCTTTATGTTGTCATTATTTGTTTTTAGACCACTTTTAGTGTCTTTAAACACATGTATTCAGATATGGTTATGTTAAGAATTGTTTAGCATGAAAATTTTAGATTCTAATAATTGATTGTTTTTTTGATTTATGCTTTCATACTAGGGTAAATCATTCCCAAACCAGATTTGTTTGATACCCAAGAACATGTGAAAGCCCGTGGGGATAGGGAATGCCCTTCGGGCCTTGCCACGGGCTGGGTTTGGTGACGTTAATGGTGGAGACCGGATCTAGTATATGACAAAGGTAGTGCATTGGGAATAGATATCGGGCTAGCCTACTGAGTTTTAATACTCACGCCTATATTTATTTTCTATTTTTTGTGTTTGTGAAGGATATAGCTTGAGTGCACTCACCTAGGGAGACGCTTGATCACTGAGTCGGAGAGCGACCCGTGAGGTCGCATAGAGTTTGTTCGGACGTCATTTTTGGTCAGTTTTATTTTTATTCTATTCCAGTTTAGTAACATTATTTTGATTATCATTTCTACACTACTCTGTATTATTTTTGTTGTATTATTTATTTATATTCGGAGAAATCATTCCCACAGCCTCTGTTGATGCGCTGGCGCTTGTCACCAGCCCGGGAGGATCGGGAACACCTCTCGGGCCATGTCGCGGGCCGACTCGGGTGACAGGTTCAGGGTCAACCATGGTTGGTTCGTGAAAAAATGGTATCAGAGGAGGTCAGCTCTTAGGAGACCTCTATTTTTAGAGTGCCCTTTGTTTTTTGGGATGTCAAAGTAGATGTAGTAGGATTATCAGGACTGGAGGGGTAAGTGCTGGAAGAGCGTTGCGAACTCTTTCTCGTACTGATCCTCAGGTTTCCATGGGAAGTCCGGTTTAATTAATTTATTTGGGGTTTTATGTAAATGTTTTGCGAATGGGAGACAATAAAGGGAGTTGGGCTAATAGTCCTTAGCTGTATGGCCTGGAAAGCCATGTGGATCTAGGGTCATGGTCCAAAAAGACTCTCTGTGTCCGTGATGTGATTACCATATGGCCGCCAACCATATGGTCAAGTCGTCCACCAACACTAGTTCCATGTTTGGGATGTTTTGCGTCTCAAGTGACTTTTGAGTGTGGTTTGAATTTGAAAAAAGGGGTTTAAAAAAAAGGTTGTTTTGAATGACCTGTTTAATTTGTGGATTGTTTTAAAAGAAGTGGTAAGAATGATTTGTTTTTGGAAAATGATGTTTCTTTGTTTTGGCCTTGGTGTTCCTATGTGTGCTCACATTAATAGTGGTATGTTGGAAATGTGGACGAATTTATGGTATGGTGGATGGATGCTCGAGGTGGCACAGATACATGCATGTGAGTGAGACCTTAAAGAATACCAATGGCGAGGGTTTATCCCACCATGCTCGTTTTAAATTAAAGATGTTTTCAAAGATAAATTTTTTGATGTTATGATAACTTGTTTTCTCGTGTTTCAAACGAGTCACTTGCACAATGTTTGATTTTGAGATTTTTATTTATTCATTGAGTGGTATTGATTGGGTTTTTGACTTTTTTTTGTCCAGCGGTTATCCCATTGAAGCTCCGATGGGTGATCGTAGTACGGTTGATCAACCTAAGGATTTTATGCTTGTGTTTCGGAAGCTGGATCCAGCTCTATTTTATGGTCAAGCAGACCCTTCCATAGAGGAGGAGTGGATACAGAAGATAGAATGGGACTATAACCTCATTTAGTTTCCCGAGTCATTGAAGGTCATGTGTGCAACCTTCATGCTTGGAGGTTCATCTTGGATGGGGTGGAAGTCAGTGTCTCAGAAAAAGCCCCATCAAGATCTTACTTGGGAGTTCTTCAAGGCCTCGTTCATTCGCCAGTATTTCTCTGAGGAAGAAAGTGTGAGAAAGGGGATGGAGATGTGTTGTCTACAGTAGGGCAATAGATCCGTGTTGGAATATTTCCAGTGCTTTGTGGAGCTAGTACCTTATGATTTAGGGTATGCCACAGATGACCCCATAAAGGCTCGATGCTTCAAGGTCGGTCTCTGCTCTGACCTACAGTGGAAGGTGTCAGAGTCCAACCTATCTTCTTTTGTCAATGTGGAAAGAAAATATTTTCATGTCGAAGCTATGATGGCAGGAGTGCTTGAAGTAGTTCTCCCTCCTTCGATCCCTATGGGAAGTGGTGAAGATTCTGGAAAGGAGATGAGTAAGCAAATGAAAGTGGATGGAGCAGGTCGTGGAATCAAGAGGCCTCATGATCTTTCATCAACCTCTTTAGAGCGAGAGATACTCATGTGTTATCAGTGTGGCAAGCCAGGTCACAAGAAGCCGTCATGACCAAGCACTCTGAAGCCCTGCCATGCATGTGGATGCCTGGGTCACTTGAGGCGATTTTGTCAGGGAGTTTCTAGAAAGTGTCACATAGGATGTTCTCAGAAGTGATGTGTTGTTGGGTTTTTGTACAAAGTATTTGGTGTAAGTTTCCTTTTAGTGTAAGTAATCTTTTATTGTTGCAGGGTACTGATGGTGTTTTTGATTTTGACATATATGAGATGTCTTGGGACATTTGATGAACTTTGGTTTTCAATGCCAGTATGATTTTTATTTTAAAATCCTTTCCTTTATTTTATCAAATCAAAAGATGTATGTTTCTTTTTGGGATTATCAAAACCTGACTGCGAGGAAGAAGATGCTTTATCCATCGTATCTCCAGCCAAAAGGTCTCGGAGTTAAGCCAGTGCGTAGTCAGGAACCCTCGGCGAATTTTAAGAATTCTGGTTAAGGTTACGTCTCTATTATGTGGTGAGACAATTTTGGAGTTGCTTCCCTGGTTTCTCTTTCATTGCAATTTTTTTCTCCTCACAAATTGCACGATGGACTTATCCCTCATGAAATGTCAGTAATTGTGCCTTTTGGATGCACATTGCTGATTAGTGACATTGTCTGGGCACCCATGTGAACGAGTTGAGACTTTGGTTTGTGTACATTTCTATGTGATGGGTTGTGAGTAGTTGTATGTCATGGTTTCATTGATCTGATCCCTGGGACATCCCTCCCCAACCATGGGGTTACGGTTTTTAGTTGGTGCATACATTGCATTTAAGCCCTTATCACTTTCGGACGGGAGTGAGTTGTTTAATTGTCATTACTGTGTTCTTTCTAGCTTGAGTAAGGCCTGGTGCAGGTTTATGTTGTATTTATGTTTGGTCTCTATTAGTTTGGTTCTTTATGGTGGTGAGACCCACCTTGGGTCTCCTTGGGTTTTCTCTTAAGTCATTGTCAAATGCTAGTTGAGTCCTTATGGTGGGGAGTCCATTCTGGTCTCCCCTCTACTGATGGTCTATTTTGGGAAATGAGATTGAGTCCCGTAGATGGTCGAAGAAATGTCCTTTGGTTAAGAGGTTGGATCGTGTCGTGTGGAATTCTTAGGTATCGATCGATCCGCTGGATAGTGGTGTGGCTTTCCGGGGGTATAACGCATTATGGTGGGGAGAATTGTCACACCCCGAATCATGTTTTTATTTTATGTTAGGATTTCTATGGTTTTAAATTATTATGCTCTGGTTTGCGTTCAGTCTCAGATAATATTTTTGAGTCTTTGATAAAAAGGGCACTTTTGGGTTCGACAACGTGGGACGCGCGGGCGGAGCGCGACACCGCGTGGCTTCTCCCATGCAACTACGTGGCCTTTTCGGCTTTGAGGAATTAAAATAAATTAATAGATGTCAATTTAGTATGTCTTTTAAAATTTTTATGGCTATTAGGAATTTTACTATTTTAATCCTCGATGAAAACTAAAATTGTTTATTATATTAGTATAAAAATAAATGTGTTATTTTATTAGTTTTATTTCTATCATTTTAATTTAGTATTGTTATGTAATATTATTATTATTTTCATTTATTATTATTATTATTTGGTTTTTATTTTATTTCTTTTTTTTCCTCCTATTCTACGAACCCTAATGGCCCCCTCCCCATTTTTTTTGGGGTCCCCTACCCACGGCCCACTGCCTCTCCCCTCCCTCCTTCTCCCGTACGCCATCCTCATCTGCCTTGCCCAGTGCCCCAACTCCCTGCACGACCCCCTACTCCTACTTAACTCCTTGCGCAATCTGACCAACGCACCCACTGCCTCCTCCAACCCGTAGCACCTTATGCTTCCCTCGCAGAAGCTGTCACTCGCGCACAACAACACCCGGCCGGCGCGATCTCCCCCGGTGTAGCGCGCCTCCTCCTGTCGAATTCCACCAGTGCTACCCCTCTCCTCCCTATCTCCAGTGTGCAGCAATGCCTCACTGAGCCTCGCCCCTCACAGCACAAGCCTCCTTCTTCCACCCTCTTGTAGCTTGAAACTCTCCGACGGCCTCGCCTCGCACCTCCTCCCTTCTTCGGCGGTGCTGCCCCCCCCCCTCATTGTGGAGTTTTCCGGTGACCCATAGCCAGCAGCGAACCCCGTAGCTGGACCTCAGCCTCTTTCTATTGCACCGAAACCATCGCATCCTGGCGCCCTCCTGGCTCAGCAACACCATCACAGCTTCCTCCTACCTGGCCTTCGGTCGAGACCCTCTGCTCCCTGCATCTGGTGCCCAGCAGCCTAGGCCTCCTTGCTGCTCCGCCTCCTGCGTGGCTCCCTCCCACCTTGCTCCTTGCAGCACGCACCCCCGGGCCAGGTTTCTATTATTTTAACCTTTAATAATAATAATAATAATAATAATTATAATTATAATATTATTAGTGTTATTATTATTTTTTTTATTTTTATTATTATTAGTGTTATTATTAATATTATTTTTGTTTTTATTATTATTATTATCATTATTATTATTTATATTATTATTATTGTTATTAATATTAAAATTATTATTATTATTATTATTTCTTTGTCCTTTGCTTTGATAGGGGGTTTTATCAACTTATGTTTGATTTTGGTAGGATTATTGTTTTAGAACCCGTACAGAGCGATTCTGAGTTTACGTCATCGTCGTGCTTCAGTTTCGAGGTGAGCGTTTCTCCCTGATACTTGGATTCGCATGCTCTAGTGAGTATTTGGATGTGTTTTGAGTCCTTGATATGTATTATGTAGGACATTGGACTTTGCCGCGCATTTTCAAACGTGCGTAGTATCATCGCGTCATCTATCTGAGGTAGGTTCCTATTGCACTACATTTAAATTTGAAGTTACATTATTTCCTGCTATTTGTGGACACTCTTTGTTCTAATTAAATATTTTATTAATTCTATTAAATGTGAAACAATATTAGAGAATTTTCTTTTTTTATAATTACATAGTGTAAGAAAGTGCTGTTAATTTTATACACGACACATGAAATATTTTCTGGACGACTGGACACCCAATAATGAAAGAATGCGCATTTGGATTGTAAACATAATTCACGGAATATAAAATAGAGTTATGGTTTAATGATAAATTATTTCTTTTTATGTGTGAACAATTACTTTGGTTCTGAGAAATTGCCTGGTTGGATCTTAAAGTTTATTTGGAGAAATAAAATTTTTTGGTTTGGTTTGGTTAATAAAAATATTTTCAGCCTATGAAGTAGTGTTTTGGGGGTTCCTTAAATGGTTTTAAACTGGGTTTACTATTATAAAGAAGTTATACTTTTTTTTGTGATCGTGAAATGTGTTTATTTCCCGTTTGGAACATTATGGAAAATTATGTGATTGTTTTGATGAACACCCTCCTAGGAAAACTCTCCTGCTTTGGATGCAATTTTTTGTTTGGGAGGTCATGCTTAGAGGCTCCTAGGTACATTATTAGTTTAAAGGCAAGAGGTTGTTCCATGGCATGGCTTGGGGTGATGCATGTTGTGCTATATATATATATATATTATTCGATGCTCGGTTGGCATCGGTTGGCTCACCCCTTTTCCAAACACTTGAGACATGAGAATCTGGAATATTGAGAGAATATTCTACGAATGATTACCACACTGGTAGATATGGTAATGACCAGTGGCCCATAGTAGGTGGATATATTGGGTTTATTACTCTGGGATTTTTCCTCAACCTACCCGAGAGAGGATGGTCGAGCATATTGTGTGTTTTGATTTCATCGTGTCATGTCGATAAGGATGATTTCTTATGTATTGGTGTCTTCTGGATTATTCTAGATCTCCTAGGATCACCCATGTCTATTCGGCTTTTGTTGATTGCAGTAGTGATTTTGATGCTCATATGTATACCTACATTTCCCTTACTGTGTGTTTTACTTTGTGCTTTTCTAGTGTATTATTTTCCTTGGAAAGTGGTAAGTTTCTTTTGATTAGGTTTCTAAAAATGTGTTTCAAATGAATGTGTTTAATCCTATTTGTACAAATTTGATACTGTAAACATCACTTTCCCTTTTCCTAAAAATCCATTGACACTAATAAAATGAACCCAAATTTGGAAATGGTTAAGGGAAGTGGTTTGTAATTTTTTTTAAGTAAAATACTTAGAAAAACAAAACTTTATAAATTGTAGTTCAAACGTGAAATGATGTATCTTTTATTTTAAAGGTAGTGTATTGGGAATATATATCGGGGTAGCCTACTGAGTTTTAATACTCACGCCTATAGTTATTTTCTGTTTTTAGTGTTTGTGCAGGCTATAACTTGAGTGCGCTCGCCTAGGGCGACACTTGATCATGGAGTCAGAGAGAGAACCGCGAGGTCGCACGGAGTTTGTTCGGACGTCATGTTTGGTCAGTTTTATTTTTCTTCTATTCTTGTTTAGTCACTTTATTTGGATTATCATTTTTGCGATGATCTGTATTATTTTTGTTGTCTTATTTATTTATATTGGGAGAAATCATTCCCACAGCCTCTGTTGATGCCCTGGAACTTGTCACCAGCTCGGGAGGATCGGGAATGCCTCTCGGGCCATGTCGCGGACCGACTCAGGTGACAGGTTTAGGGTCGGCCCAGGTTGTTTCGTGATAGTGACTAATACCTTCTATGTCATTTCTGGCCCCACATCTGGGCCCAAAGAGGTGTCTCTCTAGTCTTTTTCAAGTACAAGGGTGACCTGTAGGGTCTCTTGTATTGTGACTCAAAAGGTTTCATTAAAATAGTACAGAGGTACTTATTGTTCTATAAAAACAATACTAAGGTAATGAGATCATTCCAGCTTTATCCCAATTCTAACACACATGTCTATAACATATCCTCTAACATCTAGATAGTGCCCTCGAACTACCCATCATTTTGGAAGTGAATGGTTGTAATAATCCACATTTGTGTCCCAAATGACCCCTGCATGACTCTCCATAAACTTTATGTCATCCGTACATCATGATCAGGGGAAATAAACTAGATAACCCCATGATGGTGACCAATATCTTGTACATACAAATGTCCCAAACTCTACAATATACATTGTTCCTAGATAGAATGGGGCCATGATGACTTAATGAGTTTGTCAGTGATCACAAAAAATTCATCGTCGACCTTCTCCACCCATGGATACCATATAATAATGACAATGTCTATGTCACCCCACTTCCAGTTTGGGATCACAAGGGGCTGGAACAAATTAGATTTATAGTATTTTTCATCATTCACCTAATTATAGGTGATGCATGTATAAATTAATTAGGCAATGTTCTTTCTCATTTGGTACCACCAAAATGTCTATTAAATACCTTTTCACATCTTCCCCACACAAGGATGTACATCTGTATGTGATGTTTGGAACTCTCACATCACATCATCTAGAAGCATGACTCAAACGATCATAGATACATAGAAAATGATAAAAATATTCTCTCATTCAGAATATCTATATGGTTAAACCACTATATATATATATTCCTACAACACCTTAGGGTTGATGTCTCCCAGTAGGGACTCTCTCTCATGACTGAAAAGTGGATGAGTCAAAACCACCAACAGATGATTATTTGTTCCCTACTACTCCACCATGGTTGGATGAAAGGAGGATAACTACTCAAAAGCCACCTTCACCATATGAGATTGGGACTTACTACTATGGGAATAAACTACACCATTTTTAATCCCTTGTGTATTGCCTATATCTAATTCATTGTTCTACATGATTTAAAACTAAAACCAGTGTCTTTGGTGGAATTATCACTATATGATGAAGTTCTTGAGACTCTAATTGTGTGAGTAAACCAAAAAACCCACTCCTAGAAGATAATATCTTCACATTACCGAGGAAAAGACTGCTACTATTGGGACATGTTCATGATTTGTGTAGTTATTATCATGGGATCAAAATTCTAGGACCCATTCGTGATATATACCTTTTACTACAACATCATGTAGATAAGACCTAATCTTGAGGCATCTCAAAACACTAAATACTCAATTCCTTTGTCAAGTTGCCTCAATGTTGGAGCACTATTCAACTTTAGCTACGACTCCTTGAAGTCCCAAAGAAACTTTCCAGTATAGGTTAAATGATTCAATTTACTTGTTAAGGAAGTCGAAGAAGATGAAATCATGGACAGTTTTTCCAAAATACTCCTATATTTCCCCATAAATATAGGATACCATTTCACTTATGCCATTCTATTGGGTTTCCTTCATGAATTTACTACATCAATCTTCATTGATTCTATAGATAAAACATTCTCAGAAATGGCATGCCCTATATATTAAACCTCATGAATAATACATTAGAACCCTGAGACATCCCTATAATAGTATATTCCTTGAAAATATTGAACCATAGTCAAGTACTTTTCATATCCTCCTCAAATTCAATTTACATGATAATTTCGTCTATGATGATGATAGAAAAATGGTCCAATTAAATATATATAATATATTTAATCAACACCATAAACATGGTTGGGTAATTACTCATTCTAATGGGAATCACTAGGAACTCATATCATCCATAGTGGCATTAGAACACGTCATTGTAATTTTATCCTAGAAATGTCTCAAATGGTGGAAGTTGGACCGAGGATAGATCATCATGAAGCATCTCATGCCTCACAACTGGTCAAAGAGGTTGTCAATCCATTAAAATTGGTAATTTTTCTTTATCATGTACTTGTTCGGATTGTGACAATAATCTAAAATACACAATCTACAATAAAAAAAATTCATGACCAACATTTCATTTGCCTAGGTGAGCACGTTGTCTTATACAAATCCATGACCATTTAAGACCACTAACTACACCAGTAGATCATGATTCCCCACCTGTTCATCCACATTTATAATGAACACATCAGTTCATACCTCGTTAAACTATATACAGAGGCCTACATTATGTTTGGGAGGTAAAGTGTATATGTAATTACACACCACCATTAATGTAGTGGGATGAGAGATACAAACATCATTTGATTAAATTGTAACACTATAAAAATGCTAAATCATTTGTAACCTCTAGTGAATGAACTCATTCTTCTATATCCATGGATCACACCTCCTCAAGGGGGAAAACACATCCAATTAACTAGATGAACTACCAAATCTCTGGTATAATTCACCTATGCATGGATGGTCGAGGGCAATTCTATACCGAGGAAAACCTCATATAGTCTCACTACAACTATGGACTTACATGGAGTGAGTCTCTCTATCTTATCCTAGTCTAAGATTCCTCCATTGGTTGAAAAATAAGACCACTAATCCAATCTACATGTTACCAAAACAAAAGTCTGTAGAATAAATGGGCCTTCATTTGTATGGCTAAGTCTCAAAAAAAGGATACCCACATAGAAATGTGTCTTCAAACTCCGTGCTAGCGACATCTACTAGAGTATTGGTGAGATATATCATACTCAAAACCACACTGAGGACTCTCTATTATATGTCACATCTATAGCGTGGTCATTGTATACATTTCCTCATTTATCTCCTCATCCATGTCCTTCTATGATACCCCATCACATATGTACATCACGAAAACACAAGTGAAAGGAGCTTGTACACCACAACTTGAAATTATCAATTGTATATGGAAATGACTCACCCTCATGGTTTTGAATCATTTCATAAGGATGTACCTTTGTAGGGTATGTGTCTCCATTATCTTATTCTAGATTCCCTGAAAAAACAACTCTATCATTGTACTTTACCAACCCCCACCTTCTTCCAAGAGTGGTCATGTCATGGGGATATAGATTGGATGGTTTTTTATCCTAGTGGGATATCTAGGACACAAGATCGAGTCTAACCTTAAACACCAGTGAATAGAGTCTGGAATGGAACAATACTAGGGAAACCTTTGTTTCTGGACCGTAAAATGCACACTCGGAATGGTTGTTTCATCATCTGTTATAACTATCAGTGACTACATCTCTAAAAAGATAAATTATTATTAGTAAAACTATTTTATCAGTCAAGATCCATTGAAGACTGAAACCAAACATCACAGATTAAATCCAACCCTAGGATAAATTGGAACTGACTCGTAAGAAATCCTCAGTGGCCCGTACTGTTAGAACTCATAAGATCTTATAACACTATGTTCATTGTTGTCTTACTATTCATGTACCAATGACAATATGACAAGTAGAAGTGCTACTACATACCCTATATAATGAAGAGTTCTTGTGGGATGAACCTTGATCTGGGGCCTCATCACTCATCAAATCATAATCATGATCCAAAAACTCATAACATGGGTGAATTTATTTACATAGGAATATCAAAATTTATCAATGTGTTCCATATAAAAATGATAATATATATATATATATATATTAATGTGTATTTTCCTAAAAAATTAATTCCAAAGACACAATATTATTTGATGCTTATACCATTGATCCCTACATCAATGGTCATTGTATTCCGAGTCAACAAGAAGGTATTCAAGGCCATCTAGAATGTATATGTCATCCGTCCAAACCATCATTGTATACACTAGAATTTGAGTCAGAATTGAGAAACATTGACACTGTTATACTAATACCATCCAAAATCCATATAAAGGGACACCTCCGAACCAAAAAAAAATTAATTGATTATATACCAAACTTTCAAGACCGGACCCTAATCGAGGATCTGGCCACAACATTTGAATTCCAAATCCATATGCCAAAATGTTTCGACAAGAACCCAATGTCAAAACCTTATTGAGAGCCCATTCGATAATTCCTCTATATGGAGACACCCAACCATCTTAATGAAAATTTTTTGATGAAAAATAATTAAAAGTTGAAACAACTAGAAAGTAAACCAATCATGGAAAAAATCTCTTGTTTACATTAGTATGAGAGTGAAAAATATTATTTTAAGGGTAACATACTCACCCAACTAGAAATATTTTCCAACTTGAATAATCTAAAAATGAAACTGTAGAGTGATCATTTAATTTGATCTCGAATCTATGACCATTGTACATTGTCTAGAGGACCTAGTATCCATATGCTCCTATGATGTCACCAATGAACTTTTTATCATTTTCATAACACATGATATACTTGGGAAAATACGATGAATGTTTGATTATATACATACCATGTGGTATCCACAGAATGATTAAGGGAATGTAGTAAGAGATGAAACAAGAAATTCAAAGATAGTGGATAATAAAAAGGATTCCTCTCATCCCAAATAAAGAGTAAGTGTAACAACCACCATGAACAATGGGATAAAACTAATTTTTAGATAAACTATATGTCGAGGGTTTTCAACCCATAAAAGGAGAGTAAATTAATCCAAAAATGAGAATATAAACACCTAATTCATGTGTAAAACCCCATGTGTCTTCCCAACATAAGGTTAACATAGTTACAAAATCCAAAGTTATTGAAAAATTTGATAATATATATATATATATGATCATTAAAAATATATAACATTTGAGAGAAAGGGGTTCTCAATCTCCCAGATCAGCAACATAAATGAGTCTCTAGTGATTCAATTTCCCATAAAATTATTCTAAGCATATCACACATCTAACCAGTGGAAACCATCCAGAAAAAGAAATGCATGGTAACTTTGACACATAGTAATTAGGCCAAAATCTATAGGTAGATGACACATTCCATGTCGTAAAATTCATGATCCACTTGTTGAATAGAGAGAAGAATCATTCCCTTTCTAACACGAAGGATCCAATTCGGTGGTAAAGGACCCACGACCATCCCTCTTGGAGAGTTCTTCTCTAGTGGTAGAGGACCCATGCCCAGCCTAGTTGGATGGTTACAATCTTATTTTAAATATAGTACCCATGATCTGTATGTTATGATTGTTCCCCTTTAATGGTAGAGGTCCCATTTCCTGGCTAGCTGGATGGTTCCACTCAATAAGCATGTCAAGGATGCATGCCCTATTCAAATTGGAGGGATCCACTCTAGAAGCCTGTAGAGGACCGATTACAATCGAATCTAAAGGGTTTCACTGTCATCATCAAGGACACATGCCCAGTCTAGAGGTAGGGTACCTCTATAAATTCATATGTTGATCCTTCATGATCATTGCCATCATCGAGAATTTCTTAAACAAGTTCCATACCTAGAAAGATATCACATCAAATTTAAAAATCCACAACTAAGGGAACCATCACCGTCTACATGAAAAACACTTGTATAGGATTCTGGAGATCCAAAATATGAGTATAAACGAAGGAGTTACATGAGAATATAGTTTCAAAATAAAATAGAATCAAGTGGTACATAGAATATGAGGGGAACCACATGGTATGGGGTCCTAATCCATCACCTAGGTGTGTCCTTGGAGGCACACAACATACATATAGTGTATATATACACATTGGATATGGGATATATAGAGAATATCAATGCCAATAAGGGTCTTTACCATGTTTTTGGTCACGTCTATGTATCCACGCAATGTCATTGTACTTTACTCCATGTTCATGTACTCTATCCCACTGTTATGTACATCAATAAACGATTGTTTTCCAAGACGTATACTCCCACACAGGGTCCATCTCATGGGAAATTTCATATGGTTCATCAAACTGAGTATATTATACATGGAATGAATGATGGATACACACCATGAAATCGTTATAATTTTATGAAAACCGAGATTCAACATCATAGGTCCTGACACTCCCAATGTTCGTTGAACTATATGGAACATATTCAGAAATTTATTAATATGTCATATCCACTCCCCACACACCATATATGGTCTTTGAACATTAGATATTGATTTTTTCAACTGAAATCAGTGGATATATATATTTTTCATCTT
This sequence comes from Viscum album, assembly GCA_963277665.1. Classification (NCBI taxonomy): domain Eukaryota; kingdom Viridiplantae; phylum Streptophyta; class Magnoliopsida; order Santalales; family Viscaceae; genus Viscum; species Viscum album. The sequence continues at coordinate 1,849,198,094 of OY728152.1, forward strand.
TTTAGCACATCTAATGGATGAAGATATGATTATGTCGACTAGTTGGGTTTCACCATATGAAACACTTGCCTTGGGTCATTTTGTTATAGATAATTTGGCTGCCGATTATTGAAATGATTTCACATTCCCAAGAAAGAAACAAGAACAATCCATGATTTCATTATCATTCTTAGATTTTTTCCAGGCTCGGTACTACCTAAACATCATCTAATTAGAACTGTGTTGTCCAATTGGTGAACAAAAAAAAGAAAATGAGAGGGGAGAGGGAATTTTTTTTCAGCTGTTTCTAATAATTATTGGTCATATATCAATAATATAGATATCCAGGGTTATAAAAACAAAATAATAATCAATGTAATCAAGAACATAGGCCCACAAGAAAGCCAAAATTGGAGACGATAGAAATGAGAGATTGATTTGAAAAATATTTTTAATAAAAATGGTCATACTAAAAAAATTGAAGATTCATACCTTTATATTGGATCATTCATGCACAAAGAAAAAACTATTAAATGAATGAATGTTGTTGTTGAATTTTCTAAATTCCAATCTGCTCTGATCAAGACTTTCGTTGTTTTAAAATTTTATTAACTAAGGGGATAAAAGGAAGAATCTCTAAATAGACCTAAGGTTATGAGGTAAGAGCTATGATGATTTTCTAAACAATATATTTATATGAAATTTTGTTAGTTTAATTAAATTAATTAATTAATCCACTGAACATAAAATGAATTGCTGAGATATCCAATCAACCCATGATGAATAATTATATGTTTTTTCTAGGGTAATCGATGTGATATAGACTCAAACATGGTCTCAAATTTCTAATCCGAGAATTTGTTTAATAATTATCCAATTTATAGAGAAATTTGGTGCACATAATTTAAAATATGTTTATTATTTTTATAAAATAATTTATGGTAACTTCATCCCTAAAAATCACAAGCCGTCTTACTGAATGGCTCAGGAAATAAATGTAGAAATATTTCAATGTTATAAAAGGAAAAAATTCGGTCTCTACATCATATTTCATATAATGTTAGGGTGTTACAAGTATAAAGTACTAAATTTGGCATATAGTAAAAGAAAACTAATCTTGTAGGATGTTACCTACAAAATAGAACCAAAGAACACATCCCATCTAAGAGAATCTAATCGCAAAAACAAGTGGTCCATTAAGTGAAACAATATAGTTCAAAAATTCTAGAAACTAATAATTTGAGTAGAATAATTATAAATATATTTAACATTCTTGATTTTCATTTATAAAACAAATATGGTATCATAATAGTGAAACTTCTAATATTGATATTAAATTAAAACCATCAATATGTTTTTTCATAGATGATACTCAGAAAAGATATGATTTCTACCACAACATCTTGAACTATTATATTTTAATTTAGAATCTTATTTTAACAAAAACATTTATAATTTCCTTAGAGATAACATGATTATGTTTCATTATTGTTATATTCTAGGTTCTTTTTTCTCTTGACTGTAGATTATTAGGTGTAAGATGTTCTATCATATAGATAAAATGATGAAAAATTTTCTTGAATTCAATAAGGCTTTGACATGGTCACTATGGGGACTAGTTTTCATACTCATTCCTCTTCCTACTTCATTTACCATGATATGAGGTTTAGATTAACGGCATCAAAAAATGATAATGGTGCATGCCATCTCATCAATGGGAAATTCTTGAATAATTTTATGTCCTCATTATTCGTACTGTATTTTAGAATATTACCAGATTATTTAGGTGAGGTTTATGGTTCCATTCTATGGTTGGATGTAACTCGACACCATTTATCCAATGATTATTCCTTTAATTTATGAATAAATGTATCAGTTGTTTTCAGGATCATGCAACTAGGATTTCTTACTGAACATAATGCCTCTTCATTATGGAGATAATTTCATATTATGTATTATATTTTTCCATTAGTCAATATAATCATTAAATTTTGGTTATCATTCAATTGTTTTTTTCATTTCACATACAACTAGTATGGATGATACATTCATACCTCGATGACCTATCAATATGACCCTCCCATTAATAGTTGATTCATGTTTCAATAATTTTTTTTCTAAAAGGGGGAGACTATATATGATCAAAATAGATGGCATCGACTCTATTTTTGATATTCAGTGACATTATTCCTCCTATAACAAATAAAGTAATCCATTGATCTGTTATATTTTATATACAATATAAAATTGTGTATTATTGGTATTGTGTTATTTATTAAATAAATGGAAAGTAATTTATATATAAACTTATGTGTAACAAACATGATTAGTCTCTAAATCAACTATTAATAATTTTAATTAAGTTTAAACATTCATTAATTATTGAGATTCAAGAATAAGAAAAAAACAATGAGAATTGGGAAACCATGATATGTAAATGAAAGTAACCAAGGAAAGAAGAACATAATGATTTAACATTGTTTAGAATATCCATTCCTAAGAAATGGGAATAATAAAAAAATATTCATACATTTATTAAATGATCTATAGTAACATAAAAGGAACATAATAAATCAATCCATCAATCCTAGAGAAGTAACAGATAACAAAAAACATTTTATGAATATAGAAAATGAATGTATTTATTTTGATTATATTTCAAAAAATTCCGTCAATGGAAGTTTCTTCACATATATCTAATGGAATCAACAGAATAAGAGAAACTACTCTCATGATTAGCTACATCAAGATTCCACTAGAAAAAAACATTGAATAGAGATCCAATCTTTATCCATGGTGGAAGAAGTGAATTTGGTAGAGAATATGGAATCCAAATAATCAACCTCATCTGGATGGAGTGATCTCTGTCCAATTGAATAACAGTAGTAATATCCATTGAGGATTTTGAATAATTTTTATTTTATATGAGTGTGGTTTTGTATAAATATCTATGAGAATTTAGGATTGTTCCAATGACTCAAAAAAATTAAAACGGTTGGATTAAAATATAGAAGACATAAAAAATTAAAAACCCACATAAAGAAAATAATAAACCATGAGTATAGGTAATAATATCCTTTATTCAAGATTTTTGGGATATTCACTTTAATTTCATCTATAAATATCCTCCTATGTACATATAACAAAAAACCACACCATAAAGTTAATTTTCACAATCAACCACTTCTTAAATGTTTGTTTCAGAGGACCACATGTGAATAATCCAAAGTAGATAATATGAGGGAATTTTCTCTTCATAATGGTACACAACATGACCTTCATTCAAGAGATAAATGTAATATACCATGTTTTTATACTACTGAATTATTTTTCAGGCATTTGAATTTTACCTCTTAGTGGATTATATGTTATCTGAACCAAGAATTCAAATCTAAATATTTGAATTAATAAACATTAAGGTTTTCAATTAAGGTTAATATTAACCCATGTATATACCCTTAGAGTTTGGTAGGTTTTTAGAAATTTCATTCTACGAAAGAACATGTTTTGGGGAAAAAATTTGGGTCATGGTTTATTCCTTGGATGATTTCATGTTCACATTTGATAAGGTACCACATAGTGTCTAGGAATGGGTTTTGGGAACATGAAAAATTCAGTATAATCTTAACAACTTTGGGATCAATGTTTTGTCAGTTCTAATGGTGTTTCATAGGAAAATAAAGCAGTAAATGAATGGTTAAGCGATGGAATGTAACTTAATGTAGTTTATGAGAATTATAGAGAATAATATAGGTTATCTCAATGTTCCTTAGGATAATTGAATAATACTTAGGATTTGATGACATGTTCGAAGCTAGAACCATGATTAGAAAAAAACATAATCCAGAAGAGGTTTTCATATCAATCTGATTTATTTCTAGATATATCCTGTTAGTAACTACATTAATAATTCCATTTTTGAGGGAACAATGTTTTTCTATAATTGAGAATGGGTATTCAAAGAATGTTTGAAATGCTCATGTTTGGAAGGGAGGATTGTAACACATTAATTATATCATGGAATCTGGAAATGAAAATAGGGTCCAATGATTAGTTGAAATCCTAATCCTTTAATGGGTACATTAATTGTGAACCATTTTAATATTGTCATTCAGATTCTAGAGGCATGGTTTGATATGAAAATATTATAATATAGTATTAATGAAAAAATAATTCCTTCATAATATAAGACATGGTTGGGGTTTTCGATGGAATTAGTAATTTTTTGGATGAAAATTAGGGCATATTCTAGTTAAATTGTCGCAGTTATATTTCATCTCAAAAAATTTTGGGTGTTCATTACTCTTCGATCGGGTTTCATTGTTTTTTTTTGAGTTATGAAAAAGTTTTAACTTCTAAAATGATACTACAGTTAGGAGGTTAAACATGAAAATTTGAGTGGTTATATATGACCAAGGTATGTCTGCATATTGTGTTAGATTATCATCAAGAATTCTCATTAATGATAACTATTATTTTAGGGAATTTGTATTGTCCTTATTCCATATAATTTTAAAATTTCATTATAGTTTTTAATATTTAATTACTGGATGTAAAAAATTTTAATTATAGATTTAGAATAAAATTTAGAAATTGTAATGGATATGTTATAGTCGTTTTTTAGATTTCTACATTGGGTGTGGTGATTGGGGTAACATTTTTAGAAAAAAGTATGTTGCTCTCAAAGGTATAGGATGATTGCAGTTCATCTTTAATAGAAAATGTATTTTGGGAATGGATATCACATTTTTTGGAGGAATCCATGTGGGACATAGAAGAAACATTGTGGATTTATGGACTTGGAGATATGCAAACGATTTTTGTATGGTTTCAAAACAACTAAGTGAATGTTATAGATAGGTTTTATAGCTATACGCATGGTTAGAACACAATTTGATAAACCAAGTGGTTAAATTTGTTGATGTGGATTAATATGAGGTATATCTATCTAAATATTTTTGCAATGATTTGTAAAACCATGTCACCAATCCAAGTGTATCATTAATGAAGGAAAATTTTTTATTCATCACTCATTAATTGATAATATGGGAACCCAATTAACGATCTCATTTGAGCCAAATGTCACATAGATAATATACCCATATTCCTCCTTTTATCCACCTTTTTATTTGGGGCTTCATTAAACATTTTACAGTCTATAGAGTTACGTCTCACCCTCTATTGGTGTCTGTTGTTTCAATACATCCACAGTTTATTTTGTTTCCTCAACTATGGTTTTTATTTAAATTCAACTATTTCATGGTGGAATTGAACACCAATTATGGGGATATTTATGTTCCTTGGAATAGGATATCACATGGTTCCATTTGAAATTTTCTTTTTGTAATTTTATCAAGGTATTATTCGAAGGATATTTAGTTCAAATTTTTATTAATTATATTAACATAAAATTAATATAGTTTTATTATCATGTTTTAGGTATTTGATAAGATAGAGTGAGGGGTGTTCCTAATGGACCTACTATAGTTGAATTTCATTGGTTTGGGTGTTACACTAAAACATAGCTATTTTTTCATATTAATCCGAATTTTAAAATTTATTAATAAATAAATTGTTAAACTATTAACTAATAAATTTGTGATACCCGATGTGAGTTGTGAGATCGGGGAGTTGGTACATTCTTGGTTTCCCTGGGTAATTGTATTATTTTCCTATAAAATAAATGGATTATATTTTCAGAAAATTAAAATACGTAGAAAATGTTGGTGATTTGTAGGTGGTAAAGCATAATAGTCCTATGGATTATGTTTTTTTATGGTTCATGTCGATGCACATTAATCTCATTTATAGTGTCTATATACATTAATTTAATTAATGGTGATGTTTTTTTAAAAATTAAATTAAATTTATAAACGGATATATCCCTAAGGGTTGTGAACAATCCCTATATATGATCTTGATTCCTCGACAACCATTAGCTATATTCAAAAAACTTTTGATAATGGATAGACACCAAACATCATGATTGGTGTGGCTGGACTAACAGAGGCTAAGGTACCCATGCATAGGGTCAATAGACAACTATATGTTAGATGAAATAGTGGACTAGTGATCCTAGACCATGTAGTCCACAAAGTAACCCTCCATGGAAATATATTCTTTTGAGTCAGTTGATATGTGAATGAGATAAGTTATCTCATCATTTTTAATCGTACTAGGAAAAAGTGGACAAAACAAGAGAAGACTAATAATGGGTTTGGAGTTAGGAAAAACCTAGAGTAATTGTGATGACTAAGAAATATCATGGGAAATATCAATAATATATTTGATATGTTGAGACCTCTCATTTTTAGTGATTTATGCTATAATTTTTATGAAAATGTTATATAAAGAATGTTAATAACTTTTTGTGATGATTTTAAACCTTTATTGTTCCATGTAATCCAAGTGTTGAGCCTCAGTTCTGTTTTACTATATGTACCCCACTAGGAGACAATTGTAAAACTAACCCTGAACAAGTGTATAAGGCCATAGCTAGTGAATGATGCAGGTGTCAACCTAAACATAATCCAAGATGAAAGTCAGATGGGGAGGATATTATGGTGATATGAATGAGACTTTAACTATTCCCAATCTATTAACAATATATGGAGGAATTTAGGATGCACCCTTCAGAATGATGTTATGTTATCAAGACATTATATTTATTATGTCAGGTATATATATCATTTCCATGTCTTAGATATAAATAGAGTTGGAGCATCTAGACACAAAAATATAATTAGTTAAGGCTACTTTGGACTAGGTTATTGGTATATAATAGGTTCCACCATGTACATGAAGCTATGATACCGATCGTGGATACCATAGATTAGAATCACATGTGATATTACTGTCACATTTTGTGTCACAAGAGTCATGATGTTCTAATATGGGGTTCCATATTCTTATCTCGCTGATTATTGGAATATCATCAGCCAAATCCATGGACCAGGATCGTTTATGTTACATGAGGATATGATTCTGATCGTTCATGTTACTGATAGTGGATAGCATGTATTTGAGGGGATATGATCCTTGAGGGATTATTGTATGATCCAGTCATGTAGATATGGTGTGTATAATAGTTTGGTTGATATTCATCATGTAATATTATTTTATATGAGACCAGTTTGGTTGGTGTTAGGATACTGATTTTGTGCTTTGATATTAGAGTTTTTATGAACCCCTATGCACTCTAAACTTTTATGAGTTTTACATTGGACGACCAAGTGAATTTGATGTGAGATCAGTATTTTTGGGATTGATGGATAGACATAAGTTCCCTCTTATGAGATTATACATTAATTCTTAGGTGGGAGACATATAATTTCCCTAGCTTTCCAGCATAACCTAGTGGGTTGGTGTGTGGTTTGATTGAGGTAAATTAATGTGATTTTTTAGCATGGGTTTGTTGGTGCATTTTTGGGATGTGGTGATCATGGTAATATGAAAATGATGATATTAGTACACCTACGGTTTTACATTTGGTGTGATCAGGAATGATGATTCCTTTTGTTTCTAAGGAAGAACCTAAGGTGTATGTGTATTGATAGTGACCTTGAAGGGTTGGAATATTTTGGTGATTATCCTTATTGACTAGTAGATGCACAATTAACGTCACTATAAGTTCCATAGTTGACGTTCATTCCTCGAACATTCCCTCACGGTGTCTATCCATGTGTATGTACTGGACATGAACTAGAACGAGGATTAGAAGCTGTTGTTCTAGTAGTATTATAATTATAAGATTGTCATTTAAGGAGTTATGTTACCATTGAGGTGTATGGTCTGTAGATGGTTACCAATGGAACTCTTGGGTTGGTGAGACTTACATGATGTAGAGCTCGAATAAATTGGTCATTATCACCTGAAACTCATAAGATTGTGTGATGGGTTTTGAAATGTTTACACTATTTGGGTAGGATTAGAACTAGTTGGTTTTATTGAGTTGGATTTGGGTGGGTTTATCCCTGCAATCTAGTGAGTATGGAACGAGTGTAGTGTAATATATGTTTGGTTGTCGATCTTGTTTATATGAAGATCCAGGACATGTTGTGGAAATCCCAGTTATAATTTCCAAGGATATAAGGAGAATGTTTTTCAAGTATGGGGGTATTCTTGGAGTAGTGAAATGATTTGGATTATTCAATGTGAGAGAGAAGGATATCAATCATGAACATATGACCCTCACGTGATAAAGGCCAATGAATCATCTGATCGACGGTTGGAAGATAATTTTTTTATTTTAGATGCCTATAGATAAATTTAACAAAGTTAATTTTGAATCTTTATTAGATTATTTGTACAATATAGATATATTTTCATGTGGATTCTAGGCTTGGGTGTTGGGCTATGGTTTGTTTCAGTATAATATGGACATGTTGCAAATCAGAGTTGTGCCAGTAGTCATAGTTATGAATGGAGATGTAAAATGTATAGAGGATTATTTGGATATTTAATTTCAATAGAACTAGGATTTAGTATACAATGAGTATGACAATAATTATTATGATTTTCATTAGGATAAACATATTATCCATTATTTTTTATGAAGTGTCAGCTACAAGTGTGAGTGAATTCAAGGATAGGATTCTGAAGGAGGTTTTTCTATAAAATTACCATGTATATGTTTAAATTTGGAAAGTAACTCCATCAGGTATGTCAATTGGGTTATGGTGTGATTTTTTGAGGCAATATTCATGGATTTTAAAATAAAGTCTAACTTGATATTATTTTGAATACATAATGAAGGAATACACTTTTTAACATGAAATCATGAAAAACAATTATTGCTGATGTATATAAGGACATTTAATGTTCTAATATGTGGAGTATTTTTTAATCATGTTGTTTCCACATTATGATTCTAGAGTCTTTTTATAGGTAATTGTAATAGTGGATACATGGAGGCCTAGAATTGGTCTTCGCATGCTATTCCTTAAAATAGGGAGAGCCAAGGGATGATTGTCTCTATTGATGATAATGTTATTTTTTTCTAGTTAAAATTGTCTCATGAAAGTGTTTTATTAATAATTTTGTGGTTTCATTATAATTTTTATGTGTTCTTAATGATAACATTATTTTAAGGATGTCCAATTAAAATATTGATTGAAATTGTTTGGGAGAAGAAGGATACTTGAGACAAATTTCATGGCCATGGATGGTTGGAATATTTAGATAGATGATCAAAATTGATTCATAGTAATAATAAGTGTTAGGATAGGTAGGATATATGATACCAATTTTTTATGAGTTTAAATTTTCATGATTAATGTGATTATTCAATTACTGAACAATTCAATGAATATTTAGAGACTCATAAATGATTTATTATAGTTTTCACTCATCAATGTGATGTTTCTTAAATGGAAATGAGTATATGAAGGTCTATTATGTTATTTGGTTTACCTTATAGGTTACATGTTTTTTTGAGTTTTGGATAATTCATGAAAGGGTTCATTGTTTGGGGTGAACTGCTTAGATGAAACTATGTGACACCAAAAGGAAAATTTTCTTTCCATTTCACTTTCAATGGTACACATTTTTAATAAAATAGATATAGAATCATTTTTTAGGAAATTATATAGGTCTCAGAGGAAGTAGTGTGGATCTTCATAGAACTATAAAATGGTCAGGAGTATGAGAATGGTCTTAAAAACCCATGGTATATTTTGTAGGGGAGTTCCATATCAATATTAACAATTGGTATATAGTTTGATAGACCATATAGATAAATGATGTGAATTTAATGGTGGTGAGGATTATCAACACATACTGTTGGAAAATAGTTTTAAAAATCATGTGGGAAAACCATGGGGCTCATTAAAGAGAGAAAATTTATTATTTTCAATATGTATTTTTTTAAGAGGATAACTCATCTCCCACTAATGTTTTATCCATAAATTACATGAGGATTATCCTCCATTGTTCATAAATTTTATTACTCTTTGTTTGAGATTTTTTTGGGTGACTCTAGGTATTTATCTCCCTCCACTGTAATACATTTTTTAACACACACCATTTTTATTTTTTATTATCCCAAATTAGGTTTTTTATTCTAATTCCCATTACTCATACTTGAATTATATACCAATTATGTTTATTTCCATCTCAAAGTAAGAGTACATACTAAGGTGCCATCATTATTTTTTATTATGTTGTTTCATTATGGTATTTCACCATGATGATTTTTTCATGAATTGGATCAAAAAATTATTTGAAATTATTTTTTTTCATAACATGTTAGGTATATCATAGAAATGGAATTTGGAGTTCAATGTGGACCTTCTACAAGAAACTGAATTTTTTTCTTGTGTGAAAAGGAGACCATGTTAGTTATATATCATAATTATTATTTTGATATTTATTTTTTTTAATTAATTGTGGAATAATTAACTAACTTCCAATGGTTGGAGTCAGTTATGAGATTGGGGTTCCTAGAGTGGATCAGTTGATTATGCTTTAGACTAAACTATCTTGAAAAAGCCTTTTACGGGACTTTAATCCCCTCTGTATGTCTGTAAATAATCATTGAATTGTAGGTTGTCTCACGTATTATTGACAAACATATGTTTTTTAATGTTCTATGTGGATTGTTTGTCATTCAGTGTTGGGAAATTCTCTTTAAAACATAATTTAATGAAATGATATTAATTAAGATAATGTGACTGTGTAAAATGGTTGAGTTCATGGGGTCTCTAAAACCCCATGTGTTCATGATTAATATCAATGTCCCTGATGTCCATGTTTATAAACATTAGTATTCTAGTTGGACTATATACCTCAAGAGTAGTGAGTCTACGGCAACTAAGTCCCATGATTCTATTCAGTATGGATTAATAAACTTCTAATCATTAATTGGGGTGTATGAATGATCCAAGGCCATGTAGGACTTAAATAACCTCTCCATATACAATGAACTATTCAAAAATAATGAAATGAGTATGTGGTGGGTGATCCTCCTCTGTATTAATATAACCATTCCCATGTGGATAGACCATCATCCAACCATTAATAGGTTGGGTGAGCAGACTAATATAGAGTGGGATTAAGGATCGTGATAGGCCATGGTCCAATTATTTACAATTACCAAAGTGGAATGATCTTGTGTCTCCTCTGAGCTCATTCTTTCCAATTGGTGATGTAATGGGAAGATGCATCCTTAGAATATTTTGGGATTTCCCATACCATGTTTATGTCAAATAACTCTATGTTGAGTTGATTAGTTTGTTTTAACAAGATGGAAAACAATGTGTTCCTTTTGGAAAATCAAACATAAGTGGGTTTGTATAGGCCAAAGTAGTGATGGATGTAAGTGTAACCTAGAACTGGGACTAACAAAATTCTTTTTTGCGGTAGATACGAAGGAAATGATATATTATGTGGACACTAAAAACTCTATATTTTTGTTGGGGTATGAGACTCTTCCCATGGTGGAATGTGATATGGTCAGACCACCGGTGGTATAAGGACATGTATATATTCATGAAACCTTTAAATGGAGTTATATATGGTGGTATATACCATTTTAATAGATCTCATTGGATGGAGCTGCCATATATTTGGATCTCAGTATATGAAAGGTACCTCCATGGATTTTGGACTCAGCTACTAATAGGGTCTACATTGGATTATTATCCATGTGATTGGACTATCATGATCCTCATACCTAGAGTCTTCAGGATCCTATAAGTGTTAAATTTTATTAGGAACCTATATTATTGTACTTATATGGGACCCATCGTTGGATATGATTGATATGATAGGGTTAGCCTTGGATATTGAACTTGGGTGATAAGACTGTCATGAACCTCATCCACAAAGTAATTTGGATAATAGTGGATACCTAAAATTTGGATCCCAGATGGAAAAAATATGATGGGATAGATCATCAATGTTATGGTGATTTGTTTGGACATACACAGACTTGTTACTACATGTTACATTGGATGAACTATCTAAAATTCATCCTTAAAGACATCATAATACTGGACACAGATGGTATGGTTTATCGAGTCACATGTCTTAGGGTAAAATGTATTTAAATATTATATTTTAATAGACTATTATTTATATTAGATGATCATGACACATGCACATATTATCACATATAATGGTTTGGAAATAATCACGACGGTGGTTCCGTACAATGTTTTATACTCACACCATTCTCCGGTTACTAAAGATCTTGGGTATAGATGCATAATTTCAATTGGTTGTAGGTACAGGTTTGGTTGAGTCCTATGTTTGATTGAATGAGATTTCTCAGACATGTGAATTGATCTTACTATGTGGTATGCTTAAACAATTCAATTTTCTAGTGTCTTTATTTTATTTTACAATTAGTCTCCATGTTTATTCGGCCTACAATGAGGTCAGTTTAATTATCGCATTTTAGTTTATGTCTTTATAGATTTTCACACATTTATTATATTCCTTATCATATTAATTTCTCAAAATTATAATTTATTTCTAATTTATTTTAATCATTTATTTATATATTTTACCATGAAATAATATATAGGGGGCATAGACACCCAATAGTACTACCTTTTACCTCCATTGTTAGTTGGTATCCTATGGAATATAGGGATTCGTGACTAAGTTCAGATGATGAACCAGGAAATGTAATGTTCATAGAGAGAATTATGGTAGGATGTTACAATAATATGATTTATATTTTATAGATTCATATTATACATAATATTTTTAAATAGTTTCTAAATAGACGTATTAATAGTTTTACTTAAACTAAACTTTTTTCCAACTATTGTATGGTTTTATTTAAAAGTTAACATTTAATTATATAAAATTGACTTTGATATAATGGTTTTAATTTTTTATATCAGTCTAAATAATATCTAAAAATGATTTATTTAACGATTTTTGGGAAATGATATATTGTTTAGTGAATAGTAAATATAATTTTTATTAAATCAATTAATTGAAACATACAATTCTATTTTGGATTTTGAGTTAATGTAACATAAGATATATTTTTTTAATCATTATAAGGTGATATCTTTAAAATAATGGATAATATTATTTTTTAAATAATAATTCCTTTTAATTCATCCCTACAAACCTTTTAGGTTTAAATTTTTGACTAATTATTCCATAAATGTTACATAATAAATCCACCCCGTATAGTGTGCATACTTCCAATTAGTATATATCTTCTCCATAATACAGTAATTTTTTTGACGAAACCAATTTTATTTTAATCAAAATAATTCATAATTATAAACATGAATTCTTCAACATTCCTTCTCATCCCTAAGTCACTATGAATGGCTATTCACAATGTGGGATGAACAATTTTTTTTACTCGGGACAAAAATATTGAAGACAATAAGCTTGATATTGGAACACCCCTAGATTTCATAGTATGTTTTCTCTTCAAAGTAATTCAATAACATCGCAACCCACAACATCGAGTTTGAGCGCACCACAACCTACCTAACTAGCCTTTCAAAAAGAAGTTATGAATAGTGTTAACTTAATTTTGATTTTTATATAATCTATAAAATTTTAGATTCCATATTATTTTTTTCATAGAAATGATATAATAACAAATTGATTTTTTCAGATAAAAGAAATCTTTTTAAAAAACATCAATTTTATAGAATTTTAATAGAAAACACTTATTAAATCAAATATTTGAGATTTTATTTATTCAATTTGACAAAATAAACTTATTCCTTAAAATCGGGACATAAAAATTTAGTTTTGATAAATTTTTGTTGTTTTTCTGATAACTTTCATATTTGGGTGAATAGTGAAAACAAATTTTTTAATCAAACTAATTTATAGAGTTCTATTATACATTTGAACTTTTTTATATATAATTAAGTTATATTTTTATCATTTAATACAATATTTTCATTATATGTAATTTCAAATTTGAATTTTACATAAACAGGTGTCAATTATTTGATAGTTTTCATTTTTTTAAAATATTTCTTTATGGTTTTGACAATGGGAATTAATTTTAAATTAAAAAATGAAACTTCAATATTTTGAATTTTTTATAATAGAATTCATTTTTGAATAAAGAATATCAAAATTAGCATAGGGTGAATTTTTGTAATTTTTCTGAAAACATTCAATTTTTGATGAATAGTACAAAACAATGGGTTATTATTTAAAACTGAATTTTTATTTAAGTAATTAGTTATTTTATTTTAATTCATTTTAGGTCAAAATAGATACATAATACATATATATGTTAAATTTAATTCATTTGAGTAATTTTATAATAATTTTAGATACATAAAATTTTATTGAACTTTTTACCATCTTTTACCCACCTTATAAGAGCATTTGAAGATTTGCATAAAACTTAATTTTACCGCTTATGTGAGTTGAATTTCCAAAATCTGAGAGACATGGTTAACCTCAGCAGGTAAAATGTGGTTCAATATGATGAAAATAATTTTGGGTGAATAGTAACTTTTTACTTTTATTTACAACGTTTAAAAGGAAATAAGGTAATTATTTAACACCCCAAGCTTACATGGTATGCTTCTCTTTGAATAGTACAATAACATGTGTTGTACGTAACATCAAGTTCTTACAAACCACAACCTATCAAACTAGCCGTTATGAATAGAAATACACACTTTTTGAAATTTTATTAATTTTATTTTTCAAAAGTAACTTCATTTTTGGATTTCGAATATCGAAATTAGCCGAGGGTTAATTTTTTCTATTTTTCTGAAAACATTCAATTTTTGATGAATATTGAAAATCACTAAGTTATTGGTTAAAACCGAGTTTTATAATTTTATACTTTTTTTTAATGTCAATTTATTTTAGGTCAATATAAATACAAAATACCTATATATTTTTAATATAATTCATTAGTGTCAATATATATTAATTGTAGATTTATAAAAATTTTATAGAACTTTTTACCGTCTTTTACCCACCTCCTAGGAGCTTTTGCAATATTGCATAAACCAAAATTTTACCACTTCTGTGAGTTGAATTTCAAAAATCCGAGAGACACGGTTCATATCAGTAAGTAAAATGTGGTTCAATGAGACAAAAAGATTTTTTTGGTGAATAATAGCCTTTTACTTTTATTTACCACGATTAAAACTAAATAGGGTAATTAATAGTCGAAATGATATTTTCTTTAACGTAACACATGACATATTTCTATTAGATAACTATAATTCTACCAAAAACAAACATAGGAATAAAATATGATAATTTAGTTCCACATGGATTAGATTATAACATTTATTATTCTTTAAATCAACGAAGAGTTAAAAGTGTTAAATTCAACGTTTAATAACTAAAACATTTTTAAAGTTTGGTTAAACATAAGATAAATGCCATTATAAATTTTCATTAAAAATAGAAAAACATTTCCTACATAGTGGTATTTTATTTATAATTTTTAGACAATAAAAAATTTAATTTATTTATGACACAATGATGATGCAGTAATTACCATATTAATGAATGATTAAAATAATTGATATTATAAATAACCAAATAAATGTAAATTAACATTATTGATGAATTCCATGGATTTTATAGGTTAATATGAGATGTTAGTGTTGATTTAATTAACATTGTTCTAAGTAATCATGCTGTTATTAATTTCACAAAAATCAATTACCAAATAGTGTCAAAATTTACATAAAATGGTTATTAAAACAAATTTTATATAATTAATTGATATTCTATTTCTAAAAATTTGAGGTTTTGTAAAAGGAAATATATAATGATAGGTGTATCATTAATTAACCACTTGGGGTTATTTTGGCTGGTTATAGTAATATTATTAACCATATAATATAAAAATACAAAGGGACATGGTAAATATTAAACCAATTAACTAAGAGTTAAATCTAAAAGATAAGGTTAATGTAATGGCCCAAACATGTCTAAATCCGTTTGGTTGAGTGTTTTTAGACCTATCCCCACGTTTTACTTTAAATAATTAATTTTGGAGCCATTATAAACCTAAAATGATATTATTAGAAAATAATATTTCTAGATTTTCCTAAGGTTCCCCTCACCCCTCTTATAAAATGGAACTCCCCCTTCTCTCAAATTCACACATTCAAAGACATTTGGCTTGGCCAACCCCTGCCCATATATCCTCTCAACTTCCCAAAATTCAACCTACTGGCCTTACTTTAGTCATAAAGCCATCCTAAGGATCCCTTTCGATCAAATCAAAAGTAAGAACCTGAAGAAGAGGTAAATATTTCATAACCCTTTTTAAATTCTTTTTTTCTTCCACTTCCTCTTTCATTGATGTTGCCATTATAAAATAATAACTCCAGTATATTCTATATACTATGATGTTATTATAAATATGGTAAAACCATATTCAGTATTCTATCCATCCTTTGAATGACATGTAACCAAATGTGCGTACATACAACTTTCTGTCTCCATGTCGTGGTGTAATTGTTATTCAATAAAATATTATTTGTATGGGTATGATAGTGATATGTAATTGATTTATGTAATAAATATGACATAATAATTATTCTGTATATATGATATACAATACAATTAAATATTATTTTTATATCAAAAGAATGATATTGTCGCTCATGCGTACGTACGGATTACCGTCTCCACGAACGCGATGAGATTCATTCCCCATCATATACATTCGAGAATTATTTTAATTAGATGATTAAAAATAATGTTTAAAAGACAAAATATCATTCATAATATGAATACGATAAATTCTATCAATAAAAAACATACTTATGTAACAAATCATATAATGTAAAATGAATCAGTTAACACCTGAAACGACGATAATACTAAGATATTATTAACAAAGAAATGTTAAGAGATCAAATATAATATAATATTAATGTATATGATTCTTTTATAATATTATAAAAATTATTTCACCATTATAAAACATGTTAACCAACCCTCGACCAACGAAAATTACAAGGCATGTTTTATTTCGAAGCTCTTCATTATACGTTCTTGTTTATACGTAATTATCTATTGGGACCTCTTTATCATCCACATCCATGTTTCTTAAAAATGTTATTAATATTTTATTTACTATTTAATAGAAACTGGATTAAATTCATTTATACCCTTTTTATCAATGTCTATAAGATGTTTATAAAGTAATCTTTTTGTCATTTTCCAAACAATGTCCATTTTAACCTTTTCGACAAAATTAAGGTAGGAATGTCTTTTTTACCTTATACAGCGGGTGTGGATGCTTTCTACAGTTATAAAATCTTCGAATCTTACCTTAAAAGTATATATGAATATTTTGAAATTAATGGTTCTCTTTTATAATTATGTGACATTTAAATGATTTCAAAAATGTGTTATTTCTCTCAAATAGTTTTGATTTCATCAATGTCAACATCCATTGATGGATTTTAATCGTATTTGATGTTGATTTATTATGATACAAAACTTTCATATTGTATAGAAGGTTTTGTGATATTTTTTACTATGGATGTGTTATTTTTTACACCATTCATGGTTTATAGATAAATTATTGACATTTTGTATATTAGTTTTAATACTAATATTTATGTTATGTTTAAACCTTTTCATATGAGAAATTCATTGGACATAGTAAGTGATTGGTGGAGCCCTCTATAGCTCCTTGATGCATCGGTAGGTCTCATTAGACAAACTAGTGTCTTGGCACAAGGCCTTTGAAAAAATATTATTTTTATTCTTGGCACAAGGCCTTGACTATATGGATATGATAGTCTTGCATTATGGATTCCATCATTATGAAATTGGCTATTGATTTTGCATGTGATTATTCAATTAGTATAATATTCATGTGAATTTTAAAATGGAATTATTTTATTTTATCTTTTCAATATATTTCTGATGATTATGTTTAAAATCCATTTGTTTTATTTATACATTTCCTTAAATGTTTATTCATATTTATGAATGTTTCCACTATATTGTTATCCTTACTAAGCATCTGAGCGTAACCATTTCTATGTTTTATTTTTCCCAGGATGTGAAGAAATATTTTATAACTGACCTGCCAGGATATTCTATGGGGATATGAGTGTGGTCTATGGATACTATGTTGTTGTAGTTTTTCATATTATGATATAATATAAGTCTTATTAATGTATCTAGTATTTCTGAGGCTACTAAAGTGATCGGTCTTTCAGGATTTGATCCTTTGTGATCAGGCCAGTGTTATGTAATAATGAACCGACTATGATTAACTGGGGTCGGGGCATTACAGTTGGTATCTGAGTAATTTTAGTAAGAACCTTGGAATCTATATTTAGATATAATATTATTAGAACATGTTACCCTATGATTGACTTTGAAGAATAGTATAGAATAACTTCCTAGAATGTTGGTAATGTAGAGATTTGGTGAGTTTCCTGAGCAATAAATCCCTGTCTATATACGAGTAGGTAGAGGCGGCTCTGGCACATGTGTACCTATGGGTAAAACCTGAAAACAACGCTTTGAGATAGACTCGAAGGAGAATTATTGCACGACCACGGGCCTTGCTGCAGTCTTGGTTATGATACTCCCAGGGGATATGAATAGGATAATTATCATTTTATTTACAAATCATTAGGAAGGGTTTATGAGTGTATACATCTTTAATGAAAACATTTTTAGGATTATGGATTATATCCATAAACTGTACAATTTATGTTAAGTGTTTTACAAGTTTGGATTTGTGTAATTTGATTTGAAAACTAATTGAGTTTATTCCATTATTCAGAAATAGAGCCTAGTAGAAGGAAGGGAATCCTTATCAATGCACGCACTCCATATAGGGATTTACCTCCAACTCAACCTAATTTTAGTGAAGCTGGTGATGCAACAAGTGCTGATCAGCTAATCACCAGAATGGGACAACTCACTTAGGTTATGAATAATATCCTTACCTGTATAGAGAACCCAGATCCGTAGTGTGGAGGTTCAATGTTACATTGCTTCATGAGGCAATAACCAGCAAAATTTAATTGGGTAAAAATCCAGTAGTAGCTGAGGAATAGATAAATTCCATAGAGAAAATATTCCATACCTTGGGGAGTAGAGAAAGAAAAGAAAATTTCATTGTAGTTTACCGCCTCACTGGAAATACTGATCAATGGTGGTCATTGATTCAAAACACAAAAAATGAAGATGATAAAGTATCAAATATGTAATGGAGAGAGTTTAGTTAAATTTTATTAGAAAATTACTTTCCTCATGACCATTGAGCAGATATGGAAAGACAATTTCTGAATCTGAGGAAAAAGGAGTATGAGAATGTCGCAATGTATGAGTCTAACATTACAAGGTTAGCAAGGCATGCTGCAGATTATATACAAATCCCAAGAAGTAAGATTGATCATTTGTTTGATGAGTTAAAAAAATTTCTCTGTCGAGCATTAGTCTCATAATGCTTCTTGTCATACGAAGATAATTTCTGATGTGCTCTCAAGACCAAAAAAGAATTCTCTATGTCTTACGACTTTAAATCAAAGAAAGAGAATAAGAGATCTTCTGAACACTATAGAAATGGAAATAAGCGGAAAAGGGAAATTTTGAATATCCATCCTTCAGTAAATATAGGAAGAAACACCATGCTACCTGCTTGAAGGGAATGGGAGTCTGTTACAAGTGTGGTGAAAAGGGAGGCCATGCTCTTGATTACAAGGGTAATAAAGAAGCTACCGATGTTCAATGCTACAATTTTAGGGAGATGGGACATTATGAAAATAAATGTCCAATGCACCAAGGAATCTTACCTCAGAAAAGGCCATGGTATCAAGGACAAGCTTATGCTATTACTACTGGTGAGGTTGAAGTTCTGAAACAGAAAGTGGCAGGTAATTTAATGGTTTCCTCATGTTTAGAAAATGCTTTATTTGATTCTGGATCATCACAATGTTTCATATCATCCCAGTTTTCTAAGAAAATTAGATATTTCAAATTTGATTGAACAAGGGAGTTTTCAGTCAAAACTCTTAAGGGAAATATCACTGAAACCATTTTTTGTCAATCTGTTCCCATTAGAGAAAATAAATGTTCTTTATATGCTGATCACATCATTATATCCATGATTGAATTTGACACAATCCTCGGTATGGATTGGATTTTGGAAGATGTTGTGAAAATTTATTGTATGATAAAGGATGTTACAATTTTATATTATAATAGGAAGTAAATATCTTTAGAGCATTAACATCACCACCTATTTCTTATCAAGATCCACCCTCAGTAGATCAACTAAATTCAATTATTGGGGAGAAGGATAATGAAATAATTGTTGGTGAGGAAAGGGATATTTGGATAGAGGATGTACATATTGTGCATGAATATGTTGATTTTTTTTCAAGGGATTACCTAGACATCCTACAAAACGAAAATTGAGTATTCCATTGACCTAATTCCTCGTTCAAGGCCCATATCAAAGAACCCTTATAGAATGGCCATTGTTGAATTATAGGAACTAATGAAACATCTAGTGGAATTGAGTAATAAGGTATTTATTCTCCCTAGTGTTTCTCCATTGGGAGCCCCTGTTCATTTTGTTAAGATGAAATATGGATCTTTGAGGTTGTGAATTGAATACAGGGAGATCAATGCTATAACAATAAAGAACAAGTATCCCCTACCTCGCGTTGATGATTTATTCGAACAACATCAATGAGTATAATACTTTTCAAAATTTAACATTCATCTGGATATCATCAGTTGCATGTGTAGAAGGAATAAATTTCGAAAATAGCATTTTGATCCAGGTACGGGCATTACGAGTTTACAATAATGCCTTCTGTGCTGACTAAGGTAGCCTCTGTTTTTATGGATATAATGAACAAAGTATTCATGGAATATCTTGATGCCTTTGTAGTGGTATTTATTAATGATATCATGGTATACTCACAAAGCTAAGAAGATCATGAAAATTACTTGCACATTATCCTAACAACTCCTCGAATAAATGAATTATATGGGATGTTTAGAAAGTTTGAATTCTGGATTCGAGATATTTCTTTTATTGGCTGTATTGTCTCTATGGATGGAATCTATATTGTTCTTTTTAAGATATGGAAATCCATGAATGGCCAGAACCAATGAGTATAACCGAGATACATAGTTTTAATTGGTTTAGAAGGTTATTATTGATGTTTCATCCAGAATTTTTCCCGACAGGATAACCCATTAACCAAGCTCACATGTAATGGGGTTAAATATGATTGGACAAAAGTGTGTGAAGAATGTTTCAAATAACTAAAGATAAGATTAGTCAATGCTCCTATCGTGACTCTACCATCAGGGAATGATGGGCTTGTTATTTTTGTGATGCATTAATGAAAGGAGATTGATATTTCCTTATGCAGAATGATAGGGTTATTTCCTATGCATCACAACAGCCAAAAATTCATGAGGAAAACTATACTACTCATGATATTGAGTTAGCAGCTGCAATCTTTTCTTTCAATATATGGATAAAATATCTCTACGGTGAAAAATTTGACATATATACTGATCACAAGAGTTTGAAATATATTTTCTCTCAGAAAGAACTCAATATGAGGTAATGGTGATGACTTGAACTAATCAAGGATTATAATTTCACGATACACTACCAACCAAGGATGGAAAATAAGGTGGAAGATGATTTGAGGAGAAAAAATCATGTATTATTGAACAAGATGAGAGATGAAAGGGATCCTTTTTTCAAGGATCTAGTGAAGATGGATATGGAAATTACCATGAATGGTGAAACATAAATACTTTTTGAAATGGTTTCTAAACCATCTTTTATAGAAAGGATAAAGAGTTCTTAGACTTATGATGAATATTTTCAATAGAAGATTAAAGTTTTGAACGATGGGATATTGAGTGCCTTTGTGTATGATGATGGAATTTTGAAATTTGGGAATCAAATTGGTGTTCCTAAAATTCCTAATCTCAAAAGATTATTCTTGGATGACGCTCATAGTTCTAATTTCTCTATACACCCTTGTAACACAACGATGTATAGAGATATGAAGGAACATTTTTGGTGTGAATAACAGAAGAGTGAGATTGCTAATTTTGTGTCAAGATATATGGTTTTTCAACAAGTGAATGATGGAAGGAAACAACCCGGAGGAGTCATGCAACCTCTTCCCATACCCGAGTGGAAATGGGGTTATATTATGATGGTCTTTGTCATGGAACTACCATATACTCCTAGATATATTAATGCAATATTTGTAATTTTTGATCATCTTACCATGTCAGCACATTTTCATGATATAAGAGATGATTTACCACTTGAACGTCTAGAATGACTATATATTAGTGAAGTTGTGAGACTCCATTGTGTACCTCTATAGATATTTTGGATCGTGATCCTCATTTCACATCAAGATTCTAGAAAAGTCTTCAGATGGCCGTGGATACTGAACTTCATTTGAGCACTGCCTACCATCCTCAAACAAATGGATAATCAGAACGAACTATTCAAACCATAGAAGTCATGTTGAGATCCTGCTCACATGACATTCAATGTGTGTGGGAACAATATTTATCATTGGTATATTTTTCCTATAACAATATCTTCTATTCAAGTATTCAGATGACACCATATGAAGTATTATATGGAATGAGATGTCGCACACCAACTTGTTGGGATGATTTTGATGAAAGAAAACTAGTTGGCCCAGAACATGTTAAGGAAACAATGGAAAAGGTAAAGGATAGCCAAACCCACATCAAAGCATCACAAAGTTGGAAGACGAGATATGCTGATAAATGAGGGAAGGTTTTAGAATTTTAGGTAGGAGATCATGTTATCTTTAAGGTACATCCATGGAAGGGTGTTATACATTTCGGTAAGAAGGGTAAATTGAGTCCCAGGTACATCGGACATTTCAAAATTCTAAAATGAATTGGGGTTGTAGCTTACTATTTGGTAATGCCGCCAAATCTCTCCAAAGTTCATGATTGTTCCCCGTATCACTGTTCCGAAAATACATGCCTGACCAAATGCATGTACTCACCTATGATGAATTAGAACCGGATCTGGATCTTCCTTATTGAGAAGAGCCTTTTATGATTCTTGATACAGGATATCATTTATTGAGAAACCGGGCAACACGTCTTGTAAATGTTCTATGTAGAAATCATAAGATGGAAGAGGCGATGTGGGAACCCGAGGAACATATGATGGAGAACCACCTGAGTTTTTTTATGGATTAATATTTGAGAAAATTTGAGGACAAAATTATTTGAAGAAGGGGAGAATTTAACACCCCAAGCTTCCATAGTATCCTTTTCTTTGAATAATACAATAGTGTGTGTTTTACGTAACTTCGAGTTCTAACACACCACAACCAATCAAATTGCCATTATGAATAGTAATATGAACTTTTTTAAATTTAATAAATTTTATATTTCAGAATGGACTTCATTTTTGGATTCGTAATATCGAAATTATCCTAGGATGAATTTTTTGTATTTTCTGGAAACATTAAATTTTTGATGAATAGTGAAAAACACTATGTTATTAGTTAAAACTGAATTATCATTTAAATAATTATTTATTTTATTTGAATTTTTTTAGTTCAAAATTGATACATAATATCATTATATGTTCAATGTAATTCATTGGAGTCAATTTATATTAAATTTAGAATTATAAAAATTTTATTGAACTTTTTATTGTCTTTTACCCACCTCATATGAGCTTTTGAAAAATTCATAAAACATATTTTTACATATTTTTTCAATTGAATTTCAAAAATCAGAGAGAAACAGTTGATATCAATAAGAAAAATTTGGTTCAGTGAGATAAAAATAATTTTTGTTGAATAATTACTTTTTACTTTTATTTAACCCGGTTTAAAGTAAATATGGTAATTAAAGGAAAAATTGATATTATTTTAACCCTAACACATGTCCTAATTCTATTAGATATGTATAATTTGATTAAAAAAACTTTGGAATAAAATATGTTTCTTTATGTCCACTTATATTAGATTAGGTCATTTATTATTATTTATTTCAAAGAAGAGTTAAAAGTGTTAAATTCAATGTTTAATAACTAATATTTTTTAATATAGGGTTACACATAATATAAATTCAATTATAAATATTCATTAGAAATATAAAGAAATTTCCTACATAATACTATTTTATTTATAATTTTTATATATTAAATAATTTAATATATTTATCACACAATGATGATGAAGTAATTATCAAATTAATGAAATATTAAGATAATTGATATTATAAATACCCAAATAAATGTTAATTAAGAATTTTGATGAATTACACGAATTTTATAGGCTAATATGACATGTTAGTATTGATTTAATTAACAATTTTTTGATGTAATCTTGCTGTTATGATTTTCACAAAAATTAATTACCAAATAGTGTCAAAATTGACACTATAGAGTTTTTAAAACAAATATTATATTATTAATTGATATTATATTCCTAAAAATCTAAGGATTGTACAAAAGACATATATAATGATAGTTTTATCATTATATAACCACTTTGGGTTATCTTGGATGTTTATAGTATGTTTATTAACCATATAATATAAAAATACAAATAGACAAGGTAAATGTTAATCTAATTAACTAAGAGTTAAATCTAAAATTTAAGGTCAATGTAATGACCCAAACATGTCTAAAACCAATTGGTTGAGTGGTTTTCGTCCCATCCCTACCTTAGACATTTAATAATTCATTTTGGAGCCATGAGAAACCGAAAATGTTTTTATTAAAAAATAACAATTATAGATTTTTCAAAGGTGCCCCTCAACCCTCTTATAAAAGGTCAATTCCCTTCTATCAATTTAACACATTCAATGCCATTTGTCTCGACCAACCCCCACCCAAATATCCTCTTAAAATCTCTGAATTCAACTTGGAGGGCTTAATTTAGCCATAAAGACAATATATAGAGCCTTTTTTATCAAATCAAAATGAAGTACCAGAAGAAGAGGTAAATGTTTCATCACCTCATTCAAGTTCCTTTCTTCTTCCACTTCCTCTTTAATTATTGTTTACAATCTAAATTAATAAATCCAGTATCCTCTATATACTGTGATGTTATTATAAATATGGTACAACCATATTCAGTATTCTCTCAATCCTTTGAATGGCATGTCACCATACGTGCGTACGCATGGCTTACTGTATCCACGTCGTCGTGTAATTGTTATTCAATACATTATTGTTTAGATGGGAATGATAATGATGTGTTATTGATGTAAATAATAAATATAACATCATAATTATTCTTTATATATGATATATCATCCAATTATATATTATTTTAATATCAAAAAAATGATATCGTTGCACGTGCGTACGTACGAATTACTGTCCCCACGAACGTGATGAGATTCATTCTCCATCGTATCCATTCAAGACTAATATTAATAATATAATTAAAAATAATGTTTAAAGTCATAATATCATTATTAATATGAGTAAGATACATCTTATCCCTAACAAAAATTACTTATGTAACAATTCATATAAGGGAAAACGAATCTGTTAACACCCGAAATGATGATAATACTCAGATATTATTAACAGATCAATGTTCAAAGATCATATATGATATCATATTAATGTATATGATTGTTTTACAATTTAATAACTATAATTTACCCATTATACATGAGGTTAACCTACCCTTTACCAAAGAAAAGTAAAAGGTGAGGGTTTATTTCCCAATCTCTTTATTATCCGAGGTTGTTTATACGTAATTATATACTGGGAAATCATTATCACCCACATCCGTCTTTCATAAAAAATTATTTCAAAACATTTTTACTATTTAATAGAAAATGGTTTAAATTTATTTATACACTTGTATAAATTATTATAAGATTTTTATAAAGTAATCATTCCTTATTTTTCCAAACAGGGCCCTTTTTATACTTTTTGACAAAATTAGGGTAATAATGTATTATTTATGTTATACGGTTGGTGCAGCTATTTTACGTTGTTATAAAATCATCGAAGCATCCATTACAAGATTATAAAAATATTTTCAAATTAAAGATTATGTTTTTTAATTATGTGACTATTAATTGATTTAAAAAAACATTTATTTCTCCAAAATAGTTTTTATTTCATCTATGTTAACATCCATTGAAGGAATTTAAGTTTATTTGAAGTTGATTTATTTTGATACAAAACGTCCACATATTATTGAAGGTTTTGTGATATGTTTTACTGTGGATGTGAAATTTTTTACACCAGTCATGGTTTAAGAATAATGTATTGACATTTCATATGCTATTTTTAATACAAATTTTATTGTTATGTTTAAACCTTCTCATATAAGGAATGCATTGGACTTAGTAAGTGACTGGTGGAGACTACTATATATTCTGGACGCATCGGTAGGTCTCATGAGACAAACTAGTGTCTTGTAACAAGGCCTTGACACACAATTATTTGTAGTCTTGGCTAACAGACTTGACTATGTGGTTATGATAGTCTGGCATTATGCATTCCATCACTATAAAAGTGGATTTTGATATTGCATAGGATTATTCGAATAGTAGAATATCCTTGTGAATAAGTAAATGTCATTATTTGATTTTATCTTTTCCATATATTGATAAAGTTCAAGATTAAAAGGATTTCATTTTACACTTAAATTTACTTAAATGTTTATTCTTATTTATGAATGTTTCCGCTATATTATTATCGTTACTGAGAATCCAATCTCACCCCGTTCTATGTTTTATTTTTTCTAGGATATGGAGAAATAATTTATGACTGACCTGCAGGGATAGTCTGAGGGGATATTTGGTTTGTATATGGAGACAATGTTTTTGTAGTTTTTCATATTATAATCTAATGTAAGACTTATGAATGTATATAGTATTTCCAAGTATACTAAAATGATCGGTGTTTCGGGATTTGATACCCTGTGATCATGCCAATGTTATGTAATAATGCCCTGACTCTGAGTAAATAGTGTCAGGCCATTACAAATTAAGGGTAAAATTGATATTATAACTACCCTAAACCTTGTCATAATTCTATTGGATAAATATAATTACACCAGAAACCACTATAGGATTTAAAATATATTCATTTAGGTCCACTTGGATTAGAATAGGAAATTAATTGTTGTTTTTTTAAAGAAGAGTTCAAAGTATTAAATTCAATGTTTAATATGTAAACTCTTTTCAATATAGGGTTATACATAATATAAATCCGACTATAAATATTAATTAGAAATATAAAAATATTTCCTTCATAATGGTATTTTATTTATAATTTTTAGATATTAAATAAATAAATTTATTTATGACATAATGATGATGCAGTAATTATCGTATTAATAAATGATTATAATAATTGATATTATAAATACCCAAATAAATTTAATTTGAAAATATTGATGAATTCAACTAATTTTATAGGTTAATATGAAATTTTATGGTTGATTCAATCAATTTTTTTCGAAGTAATCATGCTTTTATGATTTTAACAAGAAAACAAATACCAAATAGTTTCAAATTTGATATAAAATATATTTTTTAAAACAACACTATTGGTTGTTATAATATTTCTAAAAACATAATGATTTGGAAAGAAATTAGATAATATTATATATGTCATTAATGTACCACTTGATTTTCTCTTGGAAGTTTTTAGTATGTTTATTAATCATATATTGTAATAATACAAGAAGACACCGTAAAAGTTAAACTATTTAACTAAGAGTTAAATCTAAAAGATATACTTAAAATTGTAACCTATAAAAGTCTAAAACCTATTGGTTGAGAGGATTCCTACCGATAACCACCTAAGTCTCTAAATAAATACATTTTGAGCCATTACAAACTGAATATTATTGTATAATAAATTAATACTTTAATCTTTTCCTAAAGTGACCCACACCCCTCTTATAAAAGGTAACTTCCCCTTCTCCCGAAATAACTCCCCCATAGCCATATGTCTCTTCCAAAACCAAAAACAATATCCTCCCAAGATCACTCACATAATCCTAGAGTACTAAATTTGTTCATAAATCCAACCTATTTATCCCTTTTTATCAACTCAAAAGAAAACACCCGAAGAAGAGGTAATTATTTCACCACCCTCTTTCAAGTTCATTTCTTCATCCACTTCTTCTTTCTTTGTTATTACCATACCAAAATAATAAATCCATTAACTTATACATACTGTGATGTTATTATAAATATTCCACTACCATATAAATTATTATATCCATCCTATTATTGATAATTTCAACATGAGTGCGTACGTACAACTTACCATCACCATGTCGTGGTGTAATTTGTTATTCAACAATATGTTATTTGGATGGATATAATGATGAGTAGTATGTATATAAATAATGAGAATAACATTATAATTTCTATGTAAAATTAATACAGCATCCAATTATGCAAGTTATTATTAATAAAATGATATTGTTGCTCGTGCGTACGAATGTATTACTGTCTGCACGACGCGATGAGATTCATTTCCACGTTCACCATTAAAAGATGATTATAAAAATATATATTATTAGTAAGTATGTAATATATGACATAATAATTATACTGGAGATATATATATGTATATCTATGTACATACATATATCTTATTAAATTACTTTCATTCAATACAATTTCAAAACAGAAACACCATTTATTTGTACATATGGCCTACCGTCTCTATAAACCTTGTTTTCCATTTCGTATATATATATATATTCTAAATATTTATATTCTAAATATGTATAATATTTAAATCATTTTTATATTCTGTAATTATTTAAATCATGATCTAAATTATACTATGAAGAGCAACAAGTTAAAACACGTACGATAATGAAAGTCATTTTTACCCAAAATGTTAATTTAATATGAAATTCATTATTAAATGGGTAGTATAAAGTCATAAATGAATAATGTATTATATAATAAATATGAATATGGTTTTGGAATATATTAATAACATACAATGGTCATTGCAAGTGGTTAAGCGTACCCTCATCCAATGGAAATTGCATGGTAAGAGTTATTTCCTCAATCTCATTATTATTTGAGATTGTTCATGTGTAAGTATTCTCTAGGACATACTGATCATAGAAACCAATATTTCATGTAAATGCATTCAAAAGAAATATTTTATGGTTTTATGGGAGGATTATTTAACTATATAATATTATGTAAATGTTTTAAAGATTTATCATTCTAAACCAATTTAATTAATGTCCTAGTTTTTAAAATGATTTTAAGGATTTATTTATATGGAAATGAATGTTTTGAAATGATAATAAATTTAAAAAGTTTCAAAGTGGTATGGGACACTTTGATTCAAAAATATATTTTAAATGAATTCCTTTAAAAAAATTTATAAATTTAAATGATTTCATAAAAAATGGTATTTCTCTAAATGAATTTTACTTATCATTTTCATCTATGTCAAATCTTTTTATGGATTTTAAACTTTTTTTTGGATGATTTATTATATATAAAATCATCCATATTGCATTGATGTTTTTGTGATATTTTTGACTGCAGGTGTTCTATTTTTATATCATTCATGGTTTACGGATAAAGTATTGAAATTTAATATGGTAGTTTTAATAAGAATGTTTATATTATGTTTAATCAATTTCATATGAAGAATTCATTTTACTTAGTAATGGATGGGTGGATCTCTCTATATCTTCTTGATGAAGTAGTAGGTCTCATGAGACAAACTACTCTCTTGGAAAAAGGCATTGGAAAAAAAATTTATTTGTAGTCTTGGCACGAGGCCTTGACTATATGGTTATGATGTCCGACATTATCCATTCCATCATTATGATATTAGTTATTACATGTTATTATTAAACATTTAGATTATCCTTTGTCATGATAATATCAAAATGTTTGATTTTTTTCCATATTATGTTCATGTTTATGTTTAAAAGTCTGTTTTTTATTACACATCTTGCCTTAAATGTTTATAGATTCCAATAAATTATTTACCCTTGCTGAGCATCTGATATCACCACTTTCTTATGTTTTATTTTCCTAGGATCCCAAGAAGTGTTTTATGATTGAGATTCAGGGATAAGTTAAGTGAACAATAGCGTTATCAAAGGATTATTTATGATGAGTTTTATGTGAGGATGTGAAATTTAACATTCATGTATGTAATTTATTTTCCAAGACATCTAAAGTAATTATTCCTATGGGACATGATTCCTTGTAATCATGGAAATGTATGAAAATAATGCACTGACTCTGGGTAACTGGGGTCAGGGCATTACAGTTGGTATCAAAGGATGTTTAGTACAAACCTTAGAAACTAGATTTAGAACAACTCTAACTATAGAACACTACCTTGAGATAGAATTTGAGGACTAGAATAGAAGAACTTCCTATAATTTTTCTAATGTAGTGATTTTGTGAGTTTTCCAAGCAATACATCCCTGTCTAGATATAAGTAGGTAGAGGCGGATTTGGCACAAATGTACCTAGTGGTAAAACCCAAAAAAACTGCTTTGAGATAGAATCCAACGGGAACAGGTGCACAGCAATAGGACTTGTTGCACTCTTGGTTAAGACACTCCAGGGGGATATGCTTAGGATAATTCACATTTTCATTAGAAGCCATTATGAAGGATTTAGGATTAAATACTTCTCCAAAGAATAAATTTTATGATTATATATTATTCAAATAATATTTTCAATTTTTGTTAGTCATTTTACATGTTTGGAATTATCCATTGTGATTCATAAACAATCCTAGTGTATGCCATTGTTCGGAAATGGTGCCCATTAGAAGGAATGAGATCATCATCAACACGTATGATCCAAAGAGTAATAAGGATCATATATTTCATTGTATTAAGCCAAAATTTATAAGGGAAATAGTCTACCATTTCATCTCAACATTTGAAGAAATATTATCATGTGTTAATAAGATAAGTAATGAATTATCTAATTCATATGTATTTTATGTGAAGAAAGGGAAGAAAAGGATTGTAGAGTGAAGGAAGGATTTTACCACATGTGAGAACTATAGAATGAATAAACTTAGTAAATTATTGAAGGGAATGTGTGTTTTTTATATGTATGGAGAAAAAGGACACCAAGTGCATGATATAAAGGTTATGAAATTGGATTCAAATGTAAAATAATTCATTTTATAAGAGTTGGAGCACTACGTGAATCGATGTCCAAGTAATCAGAGTATTCAACAAATGATGCTATTGGATAATAATAAAGTTACGATAATACCACAAATAAAGAGTAACAACTAGTGTTAATATGTTTTTATTAAATAATTATTTCATTTCACTCTTAAACCGATGATTTACCAGTTATATGAATTTTGAAAATAAATAATGATTGTACTATAATACTATTTCATTAAGGATTTGAGATTATTTGGCTCTATGAAAAGTGACATAGAAATAAGTTAAACCTTTTGGAAAATACTTGGTTAGAGGAAAGATTAACCATAATATTGTCATGATACTATTGTAGTAATATGGGAATAAGATATGTTTGACGCGGATAAATTATATTGGATATTCTTGACTACCTTGGAACTGATTAATGGTTTGTTTATTCATTCATTGTTTAAATATTCAAACAATTTGGATATAAGGAATATATCTAGTATTATATAAGGAATAAGGGAGAATTATTGTAATCATTAAGGTGTTTTTTTAATTTAGGGAGTTACCATGTTTTAAACTAATACATGATGAAGGTATTCACATGTTATTACATGGAAAAAAATATCATCATTATGTTTTCCTTCCTTTTAAATTTTTGATTGTAGGATTGGGCAGAAGTATTTTGGATAAATCTATAGATTTTAATTGATTAAGTTTTAAATTGGATACTATTGTTAATGTTAAAGAATATATTAAGATTATTTTTGGGTTGCTATAAATAAGGACAACCTGGATGTCCGGTGACAACTCATCGTATCCGGGAAGGCCTCGAGACTTGAACCCGCAACTGAAGGGAGACATGGTTCCACCACCTACCAATGTCCTATGTGATTTCCTGGTTTGTGTAATTTAGGTTTTTTTTAAAATTATGAAAAATAAATTATAAATTCGTTATTTTTAGAACCATATATAATTATGATAAAAAGATATATTTTTTGAATTATATTATCTTATAGAGTGAAATATGAGTTTCTGGTAGGAATTAGGTGAGGGATGATACTCTACTTTTCAAGTATATTTTTTTCCTCTTATTCAATTAATAAATTAATTCTTAGTCATTAGGGAAGGGATCTTAATACAAAAATGTGTTCTCCTAATACCTTATGTTTTGTTGAACGATTATATTTTAAATCATCATAGATTGATGGCTTTGAGGCCCTCAATTTTACACTTTTTGTGATTGATGACCTCAATAAATCTCTATAAATATTTGAATTTTCCCTCAAATTATGTGTCTCTAATTTCCACTAATGGTCTCCTAATTGATATCATAATTTAGTGGTGACTTATCATTTCCCTTTCCCTCTTATTAAGACTAACTTTTATTAACCAAAAATTTTAATGTGGTTTTTCCAAAAAGGTTTTTTCTATTTTTAACATTTTATTTTCAGTGAAAAAACTAAAATTGATAGGTCACAATTATTTAATGGAGATAATAATATAACATCCCATGATTTCATAGTACGTTATCTCTTTAAAGTAATTAAGTATCTTGCGCAACACGTAATGTTGAGTTTGAGCACACCACAACTTACCAAACTAGCCATTCAAAAAGTTGTTATGAATTGTGTTAACTAAATTTTGAATTTTATATAATCAATAAAATTTTATAATAAATATTTTTTTTTATTATACATAATATAAGAAAAATTCATTTTTTCAGATAAAATAAGTATTTATAAAAAAAATTGAAATTTTATCGCCATTTAATAGAGAACACTTTTTAAATCCAATACATGACACTTTTTTATATTCAATTTGACAAAATAAACTGATTCTATAGAATCAGGACATTATAATTTTGTTTTGATAATTTTTTTGTGTTTTTATGGTAACATTCATAGTTGGGTGAATAGTGAAAATTAATATATTTTAACTAAAAACATATTTTTTATTCAATATAATTTATATTGTTCAATTATACATTTGAATGGTTTAGAGGTATAATTCGATTATATTATTATCATTTAATAAAATGTTGGTAATTATATGTAATTTCACATTTACATTTGACATAAACACGTGTCAATTTTTTGATAGTTTTTACTTATTTAAAATCCCACTTTTTGGTTTTGACAACAGGAATTAATTTTAAATTAACATATAAAACTTCAATATTTTGAATATGGGAAAATAAACTTCATTTTTGAATTTGGAATATAATAATTTTCTTAGGGTTAATATTTGGCATTTTATTAAAAAATTTCAATTTTTATGAATAGTGAAAAACAATAAGTTATTGATTAAATCCAACATTTTTTTTAAGGAATTAGTTTTTTTATTTTAATTTATTTTGGGAAAAAATAGATACAAAATACCTATATATGTTCAATGTAGTTCATTGGAGTCATTTTATAATAATTTTAGTTATATAAAATTGTATTGAACTTTTTACCGTCTTTTACCCACCTTCTAGGGGCATTTGAAAATTTTCATAAATCATAATTGTACAGCTAATGTGAGCTGAATTTAAAAAAATAAAAGATACATTATTAACCTCAATAAGTGAAATTTGGGTCAATAATATGAAAATAATATTTTGTTGAATAGATACTTTTGATCTTCATTAACCACGGTTAAATGAAAATAAGGTAATTAAGTGTAGAAATGATATAATAATTAATGTAACACATGTCCTAATTCTATTTTATAAGATTAATTAGTCCAAAAAACAACCTTATTAATAAAATATGATCCTTTAGGTCTGGATGGATTAGATTAGTACATTTATTATTATTTTATTTAATGGAGAGTTACAAGTGTTAAATTCAACGTTTAATAACTAAACCATTTTAAATATAGGGTTATACATAAGATAAATTCTACTATAAATATTAATTATAAATCTCAAAAGTGTTCCCAAATAATGAAATTTTATTTATAATTTTTAGACGTTAAAAAATGAAATTTATATATGACACAATGATGATGCAGTAATTACATTATTAATAAAAGATTAAAATAATTGATATTATAAATAACAAATTAAATATAATTTGAGACTTTTGATTAATTAAACTAATTTTAATGGTTAACATTAGATGTTAGGGTTGATTCATTAATTTTTTTCTATGTAATTATGTTGTTACATTTTTAAGGAAAAAATACCAAATAGTCTCAAAATTGACATAAAATATTTTTTAAATCAAAAACTATATTATTGGATTATATATTAATCCTAAAAATATAATCTAAAATATAATGTTAAATTGGTAACCTGAACTTGTCGAAAACCTATTAAATGAATGGATTTAAGCTCATAACCACCTAATTCTCTAAATAAATTCATTCTAAGCCAATATAAACCAAATATTATTAAATTATAAATTATAACTTTAATATTTTCCTAATGTGACCCTCACCCCTCTTATAAAAGGGAACTTCTATTTCACTCAAAATAAAACCTCCAAAGACATTTGTCTCAGCTAAACCTTACCCAAATATCCTCCCAACTATCCTCAATTCATCCTAGAGTCCTTATTTTGATCAAAATTCCATCCTATGGATCCCTTTTGATCAACTAAAAAGAAAACACCTGAAGAAGTTGTAATAATTTCACCACCATCTTTTAAGTTTTTTTATTCTTCCACTTCCTCTTTATTTGTATTACCATACCAAAATAGTAACTCGAGTAAAATATAAATACTGTGATGTTATTAAAAAATGGCACAACCATATTAATTATTCTATCAATCCTATGAATGATATTTCCACCATGTGTACGTACGTACGACTTACCTTCCCTATGTCGTGGGGTACTTTGTTATTACACACTATCTTATTTAGATGGATTAATGATAAGTAATATGTATATAAATAATTAATATAACATTATCATGTATCTGTAAAATTAATATACCATCCAATTCAAAACCATTTAATCATTAAAGAAATGATATTGTCCCTCTCGTGTATGTACAAATTACTATCACTGCGACGCGATGAGATTCATTTCCATGTTCACCATTCATCGATGATTATAAAAATATCAATTATTAATAAGTATGTAATGTATGAAATAATAATACTACTGGAGATATATATATTAATATATATATATATTTATATTTATATTTTTATGTATGTACATAAATGTATCTTATACAATTACTTTTGTTCAATACGATATGAAAATAGAAACAATGTTTATGAGTACATACGTCCTACCGTCTCCATAACTGGTGTTTTCCATTTCACATATTTATCGATTATAAATAATTATATTCTAAATATATATGATATATAAATCAAGTTTATATTCTGGACTTACATCAATAATTATCTAAATGATACGATCAAAAATAACAAGTTAAAACACATACGATAAAAAAGAGATTATTAGTAGAAACGTTAATTTAACATGAAAATAACTATTAAATGGGTAATATAAAGTCATAAATGAATAATTTGTGATATAATAACTATGAATATGGTTTTGGTATAACTTAATAATAGACAATGGTAATTATACATGAGGTTAAGTGTACCCTTGACCAAAGGAATGTATAAGATACGGGTTATTTTCTCAATCTCATTATTATCCAAGATTTTTCATGTGTTGGTTTTTTCCTGGGACATATTTATCACAGATACCCATATTTCATAAAAAAATCCAATGGATTATTTTAATTATTTATGGTAATTCATATTTAACTACACCATCATATTAAAATGTTTTAAAGATTTATCTTTCTAACCCCTTTTAATTAATGTCCATGTTTTCACTTTGATTTTATGGATTTATTCATATGGACATGAATTCTTTGAAAATATAATTCATTTAAAAATTTAAAAAGTGTTTTGGGAAAATTTTATTCAAAAATCAATTTTAAATGACTACCTTTAAAAATTGGGGGACATTTAAAAGATTTCATAAAAATGGGTATTTCCCTCAAAGCATTTTACTGATCATTTTCATCTATGTCAACATAATTTGATTGATTTTAAAAAATTTTAAAGTTGATTTATTATAGATAAAATCATCCATATTGTATTTAATGTTTTGTGATATGTTTTACTATTGAGGTGTTATTTTTATATCATTCGTGGTTTATGATTAATGTAATGAAATTTCATATGCTAGTTTCAATACGAATTTTTATGTTATGTTTCAACCTTTCCATATGAGGAATGCATTGGATATAGTAAGTGATAGGTGGAGCCTACTATATCTCCTCGATCCCTCGGTAGGACTCGTGAGACAAACTAGTGTCTTGGCCGAATGCCTTGGAAAAAAATTGTTTGTAGTCTTCTCACGAGGCATTGACTATGTAGTTAAGATGTCCAACATTATGCATTCCATCATTATGAAATTAGTTATTAAATGTGATTATTATACTACTAGAATATACATGTGCCTGTTCATTTGGTAACGTTGGATTTATTTTTTCCATATTAGGTTCATGTTTCTGTTTAAAATACTTTTTTTTATAAAAGTATTTCCTTAAAAGTTTATAGATTTGCCTAAAATATTTACACTTAATGATCATCTGAGTACACACCTTTATTATGTTTTATTTTCCCAGGATCCCAATAAGTGTTTTATGTTTGAGATGTATTGTTATTCTAGGGGAACAATGGAGTTATCAAAATATTATTTATGTTGTGTTGAATGTTATAAAGTGTAATGTAATGTTCATTTATGTAATCTATTTTCTAAGACTACTAAACTGATCGGTCTATAAAGAATTTATTCCTTGTAATCGTGAATATGTATTAAAATAAAGCAACGACTTTTTGTAACTGGGTTTAGGGCATTACAGAGATTCTCTTTTCAAATAATGAGATGATAAAATTGAGTTATCAATTAAAATAATAAACGTTGAGATCAAATAATAATTTACATACATATTAATGTAGCATTAATTCAAAAATCCTTTCATATCTCACATATTAATAAAACCTAATAAAAAGATGAAAATAATAAAATCATCATAGAAAACATGTGTAAATATATAAAAATTTCTATGAAAACATTCATATTTAACCTTAATGGTAATATATATTTTGTCAATATAATGATCATTATCTTACCTTATGAAATCAAAATATTCCTATAAAATCACATGAAAAATAATTGAAAAGTTATTTATGTTCATTGTACATTATATTTACATAATCCTTACAATAACCCATATATATTGAATAACATAGAAAATTAATTCTACAAAAATTCTCCAGATAAAATAATCATTATCTAAATCATTAGAACGCTTTATTACGCTCAACCACCAGCATAATATTTCTAAAGAATATAAACATAATTTTAAGTATATTATATTTAATTTATATAATAAAAAATAATTAAAATATAACATTTAACACACAAAGATAATTTTTTTTGAATATTCATATATACCTTTTCTTTAAAACCACAATTTTTAAAAAAATCTCACTATAAATAAAATGATTGATTTTTATAATGAAATAATGGAGTATTATAAATTATGAAAAATATTAAATCATCATTGGGGTAGTGGGAAACCCACATATATTAATTTTAAAAAAAATATAACATTCCATTTTTTCCTTCAATAATGACTTCGAAAATGTTCTTTATAAATTATGTAAAAAGTTTGATTTTGAAAACAAATGAATATTTAAATAAGTGAAAAATAATTCAACTAATATGATAATTTTTGTCAACATATATGCAATAATTAAATGATTATTTGAATATGGACATGGAGATCATTTATTTTGATATCAAATCAATAAATTATTAAAACTTGATCCGAATTAAAAGATCCCCTTTCTTCGAGTCTGAATTGTAATGCAAATTCAGTAGAAAACTATCCAAAAAACTAATATTAATTATTTAATTAGTAAATATATTTTTTTTGTTTAATACAAAATTTATTTAATTTATACCCTTATTATAAATAACTACATTGTTTTTTATTTTTTCATTGAATGTTTTCATTACATTTAGTATATAATTCTAAAATGACTTGATTAGAATAACAACAGTCACATATATAATGATTATATAATTTAAAGGATCTTAACTATTAATTACTATTTTTTAAAAAATATATCTATACATTTATATACATCCATTTAATTTTCTAATGAAAAAATAATTAGGTTACATCATGGAGAAGGTATTCCATAGGAACACATGGGAAAGAATTCTATATATCAAAACACTATGGGAATGATGGTTAAAATAATGATATGTTTTCTAAAAGTATTATTAAATAATAAATATCATATGTTGTATTTAAATACACTTATATATGTACAATACATGTGATCCGTTGATGAAAAATTAATCACATTGCTTGGTGGGGGTATTAATCGATGTGTACACATTAATGTTGTTATAACTTTATAAAGAATAGAATTGTAAGAATATATATTGTCACAAATGAACATGATTTTTATTTTATATTATTATTTTCATGGTATTAGTTAGTTTTCTAGGATTTTTGGATGATTTTCCATATATATAATTCTTGAGTTATTGAGGTTTTGGGATGTTTTTAGTCTTGGGCATGGTATGAGAATGGATTCTTCAAAACCGTACATAGCCCAGGGTAAACCATCACACACATAGTTGATACCTAGGTAAAAGTGCATATATTGTGAAGAGTTGGAGGATACCATGAAGAAAGCATGTTGGGTGGCTCAAACATTTGATAGATTCGTTACGCATGGATTGAACATGGTTTCCAAATTCAAATGGTCAGCCTTTGTGGAAGTCCTCCTCTTCTATTAGGTTGGACACAGTTGGGGGGTGACATGGAAAACCATGTACCAAGACTCTATGGTCCGGTAAAATCTAGAATTTTCTATTATACCCACCCTCTTTTTTCACTTTTTTATTTCTCCAACCATTGTCTCAATATACGTTCAGGAGCGGGATTCTTATAATCCTCTCCATTGGTTCTCCTCCTTCTATTATATATTCTCCAAGATTATAAGGTGTGTTCTTCAAGGTTTTTTGGGTTATTGCCTTATCTTTTACTATAAATTTTCTTTTTATTAGTTTTCATTGGTTTGGATCTCTCTTAAACAGACCCTATGAGTTATGATTTATCATCAACATTAAATTTTTATTCAAAAGTAACGAAACTAAGGAAACTAGGAGAAATAAGGATAGGGTTCCTAATGTAGTGGAGACCAAGGGAATCCCTCGAATCAGGTTCACCCCTCCAGTTTGAGGGAAGAGTATGAGTGGTTATTTATGATAATCATTTTTCCATTGATTAAATGGTGTTCGAATCATTTAATGGTCTTAGTTGATACCCCTAATGAAGTGACATTATGTTCACATGTTATTGAGATAGGTGTTTTGGTCCATTTTCTTTCCATAATATTCTAACTAATTGTTAGAATTCCATAATCAAAATCAATATTTTTCAATTATTTTTATTTTTTAATTTGATTAACTATGTTGTTTTCATGGGTTTTATTTGGTGAAAATGGATTCTCAAAAGATTTAATCATTTATTGATATGTATATTTGTATAAAATTTGTTTTATAGAATTTCATATTGGTGTTTAATAACCTAATTTGATTCCCCATTAATTTTTTCCCTTAGTTATTATATGGTAATTTGTTATTCATTTTGATCGGTGTTTGATGTTTGGTTTGGTGGTTTGATGGTTATTTATAATGGGGTTTTAAACACTTAGTGACTATTAAATTGAAACATCTATTATATTATGGTTACCAATGAGTGTTGCATTGGATGTGGTCTTATCCATATGCGAACATGTTGCACATATGGATAGGAACAGAAATTGTTGTGGATTTCTAAATTGATTTCCACCTTAGAACCATATTTCAAATGAACCATTTGTTCCACTTCCTTCACTTATTTATCCCATCTCATTACAAATGTTTCATAAAAAACCATTATGTGTTATAAATGGATTCATACTTTAAAATGGTCTCCAAATGTTGTTTTCAAATGTGTTTCATCACTTTTGTTCAATTTAGAACCAATACACGGGTGTTAGTATCTAAAATACATAATGGCATATTTTGAACCATTCATGATTCTGGTGTGCTTTCACCTTAGTTTGAAAATGAATATGGAGATTGATTATGATGGTGAATGTAGAGAACCGTTTTGAACTTCTGGTATTTTGGAATGTGTTTTGAAACTTTTGTGATGTATATTCCCTAGTGTCATGTTGGATTATTTTATGTATTAATGGATCATATATGGTAGTAAATAAGACTATAGGTTCATCACATAGGTTGTTTAGGGGATTTTGAGAGGCTATAGGGAAAATATATTTGGATTGTTGATTTTTTCCAGGTTGAATGGCCTCCCCATTATGCATTTACTATTATTATGGTATTCGTGTGTTTTTCTATATGGACATGTGATAGTTACTTATCTCCCATAATTAAATAGTTTGGTACCCCCAACGAATTTATTAGATATTGGTGGGACCAACCACTAGTGAGGCTATTTTAGAGTTTCCAAATTTTTATCTACTATGGATATACACCATACTTCAGTTGGTGATTCTAAATTTATTTTTTCCAAGGATTTCATCTAGATATGTTTATGGAATACACATGATTATATGTTGGTATGTTTTGTTTTTTTCTACTGTAATTTTTATCATATATATTAATTTTCATCTTATTTTACTATTTATTTTATTTCATGTGAAAATAGTGTATAAACAAGTGTGGTTTTTTGAGGATTTGGTTAATGAGATAGTTTTTAAAAATGTAAACTTGTTTTGGAAATAATATAGTTTTATGCTTTCATTTTCAAAATGGAATGTTTTTATTCAATAAAATGATAAAATATTCTTTTCTATATTTATTTAGAAATTATTTTTATGTATTTTTTTAGTAAATGAAATTTATGGATTCTACGGTGCTTAAAAGCTGATCCATTTATGCTCACACCCTATATATATTACTTATCATCGGTATACCATTGATGGTTTGTATGTTTTGTTTGTATTTAAATTTAATTTTTGGATCGTGTTGGACTTATGGTTTGGGGATACCGTGTTATCACATAGAGATCATGTTAGTTATGTGTTGGTTTTATATTTTAACATTTTTTCAGTTATTTTGTTATTGTGAAATGTGGATTTTTATGGATTTATTGACATTCAATAATTATTGGATTAAACTATGTTATCTAATTTGAATACATGAACCTGATTTCTCCTTTCATAAATCATTCCCACTATGATATATTTTATTAATTTATATAGTTCCCAACCTGAGTGGATTTGAAATGCCTCTCATACATTGTCTCTAATCGGGTTTGGTGATGGGTTGGATGGAATCTCATACTATTTTGTAAACAAATGATGTAACAGGATCCCTTTTTTATGGGGTGTTATTTAGTTTGGAGATTATGATGGTTGGTACATGGGATGTAGCTGTGGGATGTATATTAAAAAACCCTACTAATTACGATCCTTGAGTTTTTAATGGTAGTATTTTACATGAGTCTTTTTTTGGGTTATGTGGATAGAGAATGAAAAATGAGGTGATCTTGCGATGTTTTTTAGACATATGTTGTGTAGTGTCCAACTGGAAGCCTTAGTAATTGATAAAAGAACTCATAATGTATTGTACATACCTAGGTAATGGTCAACTAAACCATGTGTTGGTGATATGCCTAGCCACTAGTACTATATTCCATGGGTTTCCATGTGAGTTTTTTTATTGATTTTACTTTTTTTCAGTGGATTATCAATATTATAATGGTTTGTAAAAATAGTATTTTATAGTAAAAATGATTTTGGTTTATGGTTCTATTCTTCAGTGATGAATTTTTTTTCATATAAAATTTAAAAATGAGTATTAGTATTGGAAAAGAGGACTTGGAAGAAGGCAGTTTTAAATTCGGATTAGTAGTGGCGGTTTTTGAAAGGGATACTTGATTATTCATGTAGATTTTGTATTATGAGATGGGATTTTTGCTTGATATGTTTCTTTTGGTTGGTTTTTGAGTGCTAATTGATTACAATATTATTTTATTTATTGTTTGACACCCAAAAGATCTTCGTGGTTTTTATTGAGATTGATCCTATTGATAGAAGTTCCCAGACTCCTTGTGGTGTGGTAAAGTCATTTTTTTCATGGTTTTTCATAATTTATGTGGTGATCAACGAATACTAGAGACATTATATTTACATATGGAAGTCAATGGTGTTTTCATGTCCTTGGGAGCTCCCATAGTAGTTAATACATCTTGTATTTTGATATTTTGTTTATGATTTTAGTATTGATTAGTTGACAATGATCCTCCCATCATTGACATTAATTGAAATGTCTTGGAAATTTTCTACATAAAATATTATTTATTTGCTCAAACATGAGGAGGTGAATATGAGTAATGTGTTAGATGTCCTGAGAATTTAGCAAAGATAATAGAAAGTGAATCCATTTTTGTGTTTCATCAATGAGCTTGTTTCATTATCAATATTAATTGCATTAAAAGATCAATAGAAAACTCATCTTCTCCTTTGGGGTATTTGCCCAGAGATTAAATATTGTGCCCTCTCATATAGTGATGTTTCATTTGAGAGGTTGAATGAAATTTATATCTACATGAGTTAGTTCACAGATTATGGTTTAGATGGATGGAAATCAATTTACTTCTACCACTATAGAACATTACCCATATTTATTGATGTGTATTTCATAGGAAAATTTTCCTGATAAGATTCCATTTTTGGTTCTGACTACTTGTTCATTGGACTATTTTATAATGGGATTCTAGTGTGGTCAGTTCAATAATTTGAAGTTATTTTTTCAAAATCCTCTGAGTACTTTTCGTTGTGTGGATGTTTGGGTCACTTGGAGAAGTTATGAAAGTGGAGTTTAAAAAAATGAAGTATATATTGGAGGATTTAAACTCCATAATACATGGATGTATATTCATAAATACTTCATGGCTCTATACATAGGCCTCAATGTGAAGAAATTCATGTGATTATGAATCCCATGGGGTGTGGGGAACCATGGGTCAAGAAGAGTTTGACGTACTCTACTGTTGTTCACTTTTTTTTATATTGTT
The DNA here is from genome assembly GCA_963277665.1 of Viscum album. Lineage (NCBI taxonomy): Eukaryota > Viridiplantae > Streptophyta > Magnoliopsida > Santalales > Viscaceae > Viscum > Viscum album. The sequence continues at coordinate 1,849,241,259 of OY728152.1, forward strand.
CCTTATTGTAAAATTTAGGGGGTCTTATTTACATGTATGTTTAATGGTTGTTTTTAATTTATGGAGAATATTTTTTCTAAATGTGTGAATTTGTTTTGGTTCTTATTTTTTTCATTTTTGGAGATTCTCATGTCTTAAAGAAATGATGAATTGTTGTTCAATTCGTTATATGGTTTTAGTTTCTTCTTTTAGTTCGCCTTGTGATGGGATTTCCATTTTTGTTATCATGGTGCTAGTTTGTTTATTATGGTGGGTACAACCCTGTCATATTTTTCAGTTGGTTCTCCTTACCTTTCATTCCATTAAGTACAGTTTTGTGTTGCATGTTTTGATGAATTTTCAAACTAAGGTTCATTCTATCCCATGGATTCATTCTATTTCGAACATCATTTTGGTTTCAATTTTGGATGGATGAAATTCAAGTGTAATAAATTTTTTTGGTTGGGATAATTTTCACACCCCATCCATAGCTTTTATATTCTTTTACTCTTTATCTATTATGAGTTAGTTTGTTTGAGGATTAGGTTGTGCATCATTAGGGTGTTTTTAGCATGTTTTGGGTAATTTTGACCTAATGTGAGGTTTGGGTGTGGTTTGGAACAAATTGTGTGAGGGGATGGGAAAACCATCCATCTCTTAGTTTGAAGCTAGGACAAATATCACAAATTATGAAGAGTTAACTGAAACCATGATGAAAACAAGAAAAAATATTATGAAATTTGATATATCCATTTTAATTGTTTGGTTCGTATTTTCCCAAACAACGTTGCTATCCCATAAAGTTGTCCTCCTCATATAGTGGGGTATAGAGGATTGGCACATGGCTTGTAAATATGAATGGTCAATACTATGTTACTTTCATAGGACCATTAATGTCGTTAATATTCTCCCTTCCCCTCCATATTTTTAACCAATTTCCAGATCTCCTCCCATTGGATCGGCCTAGGATTTTGAAAGTGCATCCCAATATCCTATCAATTGGTTCTCCTTCCTCCATGGTGGATTCTCTAATATTATAAGGTGAGTTATTCATTGTTTTTTATATCTTTGAATAACTTTATATATATATATATTTACTTGTTATTGGGTTTCATTATGTCATATCTCTCTTGAAAGAAATTTTTTTTATATGAATGATATATATCTTGGGTTTCTTGATGTTATTGTGTACACATCATCCCATTATCGTTGTTCTTCCCACTCATGTGGTTCAACTTCATTTGTACATATTTTAGGGTGTTTTTAGAATCCATTTTATTTTTGAAACATTCTTATTAATGTTTGGTCATAAAAAAATAATTCTAAAATATTATTCCCCTGATTTTGATGTGTTGTCATGATGAATTTATTTTTTTTATTGTGAAAAATTGGGGAAACTATATTCTCAATAATTACCATGAATTATACCTATGAAAAAATGTATAATTTTTTTTAAATAAATCCAAATTGGTAATTAAAAATGAAATTATATTGTTTGGGATGTGCTTGGAATTTTTTATGATTCAGTATTATGTGTCTCATTTTTTAGTTGGTATTATTTTGTGGTTTTCCAGTTTGATGGTTTGTGTAATTCATTTTTAAACTCATAGTAATTATTAAATTGAAACATTATGAATTTTTTAGTATACAATGATTGTTCCATTGGATTTGGTAATATCAATATGTGAACAAGGGTCACAAATGGATAGGAAAATATATATTAATGTATTTATAAAATGTAGTGGATTGTTAAAATAGACTTCAAAATAACATTTAATTCCACATTATTCTCTTCTTTACCACTTATCCTTCCATACGATTACTATAAAACTATAATGTGTTGTAAATGGAACCATTGTTTCCAAATGGTCTCAAAATTTTGTATTTAAATTTGTTCCTTAAATTTTGAACCTTATGGAACATTGAAATGGGGAATAGTAACTAAATGCCATAAAGGATATTTTGGAACCTTTCAAACATGATGTGTGATTTCATATTAGTTTTTAAATGGTTTTTAAAATTGATTTGGAATGAAAATTTTGAGGCTCATTTTATAGTTGTGGTATTTTGGAATGCATTTTGAAACAAATGTTAAGTGTAGTCTTGGTTTGAGCCTTGGCTGAAATTATGTGTGATGGTCACTTCTATGGTAGTCCCTCTGAGAATAGGGTCATTAAAAATGTTGTGTAAACCTTCTATCAAGGAATGTATAGTGTAATATATTGGTTATTGGTTTATTCCACACATGGGATGACCTCCACATACTCCTCCTACAATTATCATTAAATTAGTGGGTATCATATATAGGGTTTAATGATTGTTTCTTATCGAACCCAATTATATGGCGTTGTAGTCTCTATATTGGTTGAGAGGCTTATTTTTTTTCACCACTAGTGTGCCTAGTTTATATAGCCTATTTGTTGTTGACTATGTTTTTTCACCACACATAAACATGTGAGTATGAACCGAATACATATATTGATTATATATAGATATTTTTAGGAAATAATCAAGATTATATATGCATATGTGCTATTTTATTCTGATTAACTTTTTACCGGGATCTAATTGTTTTTTCCATTTTATAATGTTTATTTTATTTCTCGTTTAGTTTTCTAAAACCACGATGTTGTTTCATTTGATCTTTTGGCTCATGAGCATGGTTTTTTAAATGTTAATATATTTTCAAAATTATTAAATGATGTGTGTGTATGTTTTTTTTAAAAGGGAATGTTTCATTTGGTTCATTAATAAGATAAATCCTTATTTTATATATATATTTAAAACATTCATTTTTATATTGTTTCACCAAATGAAATGTATGTATACTTTTTTTATTACATATTGAGCTATTTAATTTAAACCCTACATGTGTCACTCGGTGTCGGTAAAACGGATCTGTTATTCATGTTTAGGTTTCCGGTTAAGGTTTTACTTTGGTGCATGTTATTCTTATGGTTAGTGGTAACCAAGTAGAAATATAGATATTGTGTCATCATATATTTGGGTTTTCTTCTATTATTATGTTTCACTCTATTCAGTTGTACATGAATCTTGATTTTATATTTCTTTATTGTGTTTCAATTATTATTGGTTTATTTTTCATGAACATATTATTTTATTTTATTAGTTTTTTTGGGATAAATTGTATCCAAAATTATATTATTAGTTCCTTTCACTAGTCGCCCGCACGATATGCATGAGGAACACTGCTTTGGTATTGTCTCAAACTGGTTAACGTAACAATTAATATGAAAACTCATCATACATCATGACACAAATGATATATTATCATGATTTTTTTATTTAGTATTAAATTAATATCATATTTATAAAATTATTTCTTTATTATGACACACCATGATAGGTTGATATAGAATATAAATTACAACCCTTCACAAGGTAGTATACCATTGTACACACAAATGATGGTTTAATTTCAAATTAAATGGAAGTGGAGATGGATAGATGTTATGAAATAAAAATAACAACATCTCAAATTATGTAATACTATAATGTCATTATATTACAATTGTTATGTTATTTTTTATTATGATGAAAGAATAAAACTAAATTAAATACACATATTTATTTGATTTACCTCTTCATTAGACAATCACATTAGGTTTACACTGTATGTACTCAATAGTTGTTATTATAAAAATACCAAGACCTATATGTATACATAGGGATTTTAGGAAGATATTTGGGCTTGTATTGGATAATTTAATATGAACTTCATGTTTGAATAAAATATGAAATTGGTTTCCTTTTATAATTAATAGAGAGGATACACCTGTAATTCATAAAAATATTTAAATATTATTATGTCAGATTTTAAGAAAGCTACCACATAACAAAAATATTATAATAATAATGTGATATGTGTTGAAATAAATTGTTTAAATAAGATTAATTAAAAATTGTGGTGGCATTATCACTTATTTTTAAATTTTATTTACTTGTTTTACTCTTTTAGAATGGTGATACAATTTTTTTACTATAGTGACAATTCATGATGACCAAATATTAAATTTAAATGATTATAAATTATGTATAATTATATTAAAAATAAATATACTATATTTTATAAAATTTATTTTATATAATTTCAAATAATATATTATTATTTATGTGTGAAAAACCAAAAAAAACATGTTTTCTGAAAACACGTTTTTAATATAAAACTGAATTTACTTTCATTCCATTCCTAGTAAAAATAAAAAATAAAAAATGAAAAAATTTGTATTTATGTATAATAACTCAATTTAATTGATAAATTTAAATAAATAGATATTAATATATATTATTATGAAAAAAATAAATTCCATAGGTAAAAACAGTTTTTCAAAGAAAAGTGTTTTTAAGGATAAAAATGAACATACACAAAAAATTATATTTTTTAAACTATTTTAAAAAAATTGTTTATATTTATATTAATTAATATTAAAAATAAAATTAATTTGTATAAAATTAGAAAAAATATTCATATATTTAAATTAACCAACATAATTAATACAATTGTGTATATTTACATAAATAATCATTCATTTGAATTACTAAAAAACAATCTTTTCAAAAATGTCCCAACAAGTTTCAAATGATATTTGTTATTAGAAATTTATAATTCATTTATTGAAATAAAATTTCTAAAAATAGAATAAATTTTTTATAATTTCATTGAAATAATTAATTTAGAGGTATTTTGTAAGAAAATAAGTTTTTAAGGACAAAATGAATTTATTATCCATCATTTCATAATAAAAATAATTATATAATTTTTATTTATTTAAAATAGAAATATATTTCTATATAGTATACGTATATCATTATAAGCATTTATCAAAAGTTAAAATTTAATCAATTATATTAACAATATATTGAACACATAATAATAATATTATGAAAAACAACTGTTTTACAATCATAATATTTTAACTATAATTACAACTAATTGAAAAAAAATAAATGATTTATTATTCATTATATTATGGGAATAAAATTAAAATCATATTTAATAATATGTTTACTCTTATCTATACCATCTAGACTAATGCCCTTCTAAAAACTTTTACACATTATTAATAAAATCTATTTTCTCATTATTGCTTGGTGTTTCCTATATAACATGTTAATGAATATACAAATATAAATTCTAAAATCTATATATCCCTACACAATGAATTTATTTCCTAAAAATTTAGTCTCATTCCTCAAAAAGGGGCTAAAAACCATTCCATGGAGTTGAAGAGAAAAAATATATATTTTTTAATCAGGAAATTTATTTTAATATTTTAAAATACCTTTGTCGAAAAATTACATCATAAAATGGGATAATAAAACTTGCTCCTGAAAATATGGAATATTAAATTTTAAATTCATCAGGAAGAACACATGTCTACAATTATGCACAAAGATATGATTTGTGGGACAAAAAATCATGGACATCAGAAGAATATAAATTTAGTAGAAAATTAAAAATATTTTTTTAGAAGAGAAGAGAATAAACATTCTTAAACCGTATTTTAATTGTATAATATTTTTATTTCAAGTTCCTTTTCCAATAGTTGAGATATTATTTTATCATGAGGATATGAAACATTAGAACAAAAACATACATGATTTATTGTTATTTCATAAGAATAATTTCATCCTTTGGTTTTTCTCAAATAAATTACAAAATCGATCTCATCTCCCACACTATGTTAATAATATTAATGATAAATATATCAAGAATGATGACTAAAATAATAATTTAATGAATAAAATTATCGATAAATGGTAAGAATTTTATTCCACATATCACTAGGAAATCACCATTACCAAAATTATTAACAATTATTATTATACCATTCAATATGAATAAATACATCATTAATCAGAAAATAATCTATAACAAACACCCAAAAATAATCATTATAATTTATTTCAAAAACATAGCCAAAATATTCCAGACAAAATTCAAAAACAAAATATCCTAGGGAATTGATAATATATTCCGAAAAAATAAATTCAACAGTTATCTATAAAAAACATTATTCACTAATAATTTAATATACCCAAAAATATATATTTCGTAATCATATAATCTCCAAAATTTTATAATATTATCAATTGAGAAAATGAATCACTATAAATATAAAAAAAATCAAATATACTTCTACAAATATATCATCATTTATTCCAAAAATTAAATACAATATTAGAAAATAGAATTTCAATTTATCTTAATAATATATTGTGTCCAGAATATTAATCCTCTTTAAAAAATAAAACAAATCACATAGTCATAAAATTAAGTTTCAATCCCATGGTAATCAATATGATAAAACTTATGTTACAAAATTTAATATAACTTTTATCTATGTTATCCAAAATTAACTCAATATAAATAATCATTATATACCAAAATTTTGTAGACACCATTACCATTATGTCAAAAACAATTCTTTATTCCATAAAAAACCTTTCATTAAGACATAATTTTATCATATGGTTAACGTATAACTCATAAATTTGTTATGTCACTTATAAAATATCCCAATGTACTAAAATATCATAAAACATAACATCAATTTGAATTCCCTTAAATTTATGATCAAAATATAATGTTTCAATACATTATAACTCATTAATCCTAATATATATACACTTAAATCATTCAATGTACTTCATTATCAATAAAAACATGTTTTGAATATTATTCATTATGGAACGCTGCATACAATAAAAAATATGAATCACATTAATACACTCATCAATATCAAATTAGATGCCAAAATATAATCCATAACATTAATATGACATTTTCAATTTCGTAATCTTCAACATTAATGGCATTATTTATTACATAATCTTTATATGTATTGGGAATTTGATCCTATTATATTTATTTTTTTAATTTAAATTTATTTTTGTAAAAAACATACTCCTCACATTTAATTACTTTTATTGCTGTTATAGGATGAATTTTTTTCCACTTTATGGTGTTTATCAAAATATTCTTTTCATCATTGGATGTTTATTTCTCTAGGGCCTCCATTATAGATAATAAAATGTAATATTACACATTTAACTCATTTAAATTGGCCCTTTTTTACAACATTAAATACATATAGGCTATTTAATATTTTCAACTTCATGATCTTTTTTCATATAATCCATTCGAACCCCATTTTACACTGATTTTCTGTTTATGGAAACTCCCCTAGATTCATGTTTGTAGTCACCAAAAGTGAAAACTTATGAAAAATAACTACATGTTTCTCACTACGTATCCCATTAAATTTTGTTAAACAATTATGAAAACCACAAAATCTTCCTCCAAATTCCTTTTTAATTTATATCCCATTAGATCAAGATATTTACTAAAACAATTATGGTTATATTAAGGTGAAAAAATAAAATCATAATAAACTATTTTATGGATTTGATAATGACTAATATATCCTTAGTGATTTTTTCTTCTATAAAACATTTTATATTTGTACAATATGAAAATAATTATGAAAAAAATTACAATATTTTTTATAGTGTAATTTAAACTTATGATCAAATAAAGCCTTAACATCTAATTTTATATAAACCATTTAGATTAATAACTATATGAACCCATCCAAAATTAGTTACACAATCATGAGTGATTATATAAGAATTCAATTTCATGAATCCACTAGATTCGTTTTTTTTATATTTATGGAGAATTATTTCATAACTCTTATATAATACACTCATGCATTACAATGAAATCATTAGCACTGGGAATCAATGTATTATATAATATAGTAATTTTAAAATGATACATATTTTTCATTAAAAAAAAGGTCTTGGCTTTCAGCATGAATTCATCAATATTTATTATTCATTCATAAACACATGAAAAAAAATTTAAAACAGTTCATGAGAAAAAAATATTAATATGAGACATAAATAATGAATAAAAAACACATAGGAATATTTGAAACCCATGAGATCATACAAGAGAGTTTACCATTCACAAAATATACATTGAACTCAGTTAATAATTTTATTACATATTAAATCATCTATAATAAGAAATGTATATTAATAATCAATTTATAAAAAAATTAATAATGAAAGTCATAATTTGGGCGTTTCTTTTAAAACGTGGGCGTCAAAAAAATGAATTTGTTTTATAAATAATCATTTTACCCTTAAATAGAATAATCACTCCATTAAATAAAAATCATTATAATACCCTGTGAAATAAAAAATTTTCCATGAAAAAAAATTATAATCATATGAAAATAATTTATATTCCTTAAGACATAATATTAATAATTCACTCAGAAAAAACCCTTACATGAACCCCTACAAATGGATTAACCTAGTGAGTTAATTCTAGCATAATTTTCCAAATAACATAATCATTACCAAATTCATTGGTGAGATAAAGAAGGATCACCCATCAACATAAGAAATTTCCATGGACAATAACATTCATAAAACACATATAATCTTAAATTTTCATCATAAGTCTGAAAAAATATTCCTTTGAACCCATATAATTTTTTTGGATATTTTATATACCATGTTCCTTTAAAGACATATTTTAATAAATATAATACATAGAACAAAGGGAAGTATAATTTTTATTTGATGAAAAAATGTATTCTTTCTAGGTAATAGATATATATAATTATTGTTATAGTGGTATAAAAAATATGTTTGGGTTGTATAAATTATAATAGAATATTTTTTCATTTTGTAATTAAGGTGAAAACAATTTTTATATAACAATAAAATAATTAGAAATTTCATTGAAAGAAAAACATAGACATAATTTTCCAATTATAATTAATTTGTTTAAATTTTAAAATATATAGTAATTTATATTTAGTATATTTATAAGGATAAAAATGATATAAAAATTGAATATTTATAATTTTTAAAACAAGGATTAAATGTAAAGTGACCCTTACAATGTGTTTTACATAAAACATAAATTCATTATAATATTGATTAATAATAATAGTGAAATTATTTACATTATTACTAATAATTATTCTGTTTATAATCATTTTATTTTCAATTTATCAATGGTATACTTAATTACTTAATTGATTCACCCCCTTTGAGTGTCTTGAGGACATTAGTCTTATCAGTATAGAATGTCTTCTAAAAGCTCAATATAATTAAATATTTCAAGATGATTACATTTATAGAATAATTGGATTGGTATAATTAAAAATTTTATACACTAATTATACTTTTATAACCAACTAAATATGGTGGTTCTGAAAAATTAATTAAATTACATCTTGGAGATAGTAGTATGTACGTACATAAGAATAATGATTCCATTTTTCAAAAAATGTGGTGGACTAAAGGTATGTTTAATATATTAAATATATATTTCTTAATATATAATAAAAATAAATTGACCTCATTAAATACACCTATATGTATACCACCAATGTGAATGGTTGTCAAACACAATTCATATTTATTTATAGATGTGGAAATACACACGTATGCATGAATGATGTATCATTTTTCAATGGATATGAAGGTAAGAAAAATGATGACATCATATATTAATATTTTTAAAACTATGTCATGAATAATATATATATATATATACTAATAAAATTTATCTATATTATAACCAACAATGATTGGAAGTGATGGAAAATGATTTAAATTGGTTTGGGAGGTTAGTAGTCCACTGAACATGAGAACAGTGGATTCATTAACCATTTGAATAAAATGAAGATGGATTAACATTATTATAAAAAATATAAAATATCAATATATTTTAAAAATTAATATACATTTTATTGGTTAAAATTTTTTTAGGCTTATAAATGATGAAATATAGTAAAAACTCTTAGTTCTCTGCTATACCTCTTCTTTGGACAACATCCCTATGTTTTAACCAATTGAAATAAAAGATGGATATTCTAATTGATCCATGATCATTATTTCATGTTTAGGGACATTAATAAGGGATTTTATTAGGATTATTGTATCTAATTGGAGATTAATGTTTGAATAAAATAGGATAGGGTTGTTCTTTTATAATAGAGGGATATGAAACTCTTATAGTATTAAGAAATATTTGAAATATTATAATTTCCAAAACATTGATATTTTTCAAATTAAATTATTACTTTTATAATTTTTATAAGATATTATAAATAAATGAATAAAATAGTAATCAACAATAGATTTTTTATCCTTATCACATATCATTATCCTACACTTTTATCAATTTGATATATTTTTTCAAAAGCTCATGTATATATAAAACAATAATGAAAATTAACTCATTACTGAAGCTTAAAATAATTAATTAAAATATGGATTTAATATTATCTAAATAAATCTTGTTAAATGGTTGTAATTATATTTAAATAATCAGTCATATCATAATGTATACATATTTTTAGAAAAATACATTTTATGTATAAAACTGAATTTACATTAATTTTGTTCCTCATAGAAAACATGGAATGAAATTTAAAAATAACTTATGAATATAATATAAATATTAATATTAAATTAATATATTTAATAAACATAGATTAACATAATTTATTTATATTAAAATAGAGAGCATGCATAAAGTAGTTTTTAGGAAAAAAAATTTAAGCCAAAATCATAACTTATAAAAAATATTTATAATTCAAATTATTATGTAGATAATTATTTTTATCAAATTATTTTATAATAATGTTAATTTATAATCAATATCATAAATGAATATGGAATTATAATTGCTTAATTTTATAAAAATAATTTTTAGTTTTACAAAACAAATATATTTTTCACTATTCCATGAAAAATAAATCTTTTCAGAAAAGTAAAAAAAAATGAACATAAGATAGTATTAATTTAAAATAATATATTAAATTTCTCAAATTAAAATTCAAAAAAAAAGAGAAAATTAATGTATTTGAATGAAAAAAGACATTTAAAACCATTTATAAAGAAAATGTTTTTTGAGTATTAAAAGAATTTACTCTCATCCATTTCCTAACAACAATAATTAAATAAATGTTAATACAATATATTGGAAATAAAAATTACACTAATAAAATTAAGTTCATCAATAAATTGTGATAAATTTAATCTATCAAGGAATCTATTGAATGCACACATAGAAATATATTTATTAGAACATCTATTATACCTTAAAAACATTTCATCATAATTTCATTGGAATTACTAATAAATATTTTAATGATATTTCTTTTTATTAAATATTATATGTATATATACATATTTCATAATAACTTTATTCACAATCATACCCTAAAGAAAAACAACTACTTCATAATGGTTATATTGATATACATCTACATCATGGATCATTTATGCTTGATGTTTCTTATACATCAGGATATAAAAAAAAAATTAAATTATAAAATATTTGGGTCTTAAAAACATAATAAAAATAGATAAATATGATTAAAACTAATATTTTACATGCTGTATGATAATTGTTATGGTTACATTTTTAAATGTCATACAATGTATTATTTTTTGTGTCTTGCGAACAAATATTAATAAAATGTTGAAAAATTATATAAAATTATTGTTAAATGTGGATTCCATAATTTATAAATCTATGTTCAAATTTTTTTCCTGTGGTTAATTTCAATTTTTCATATATGTAATAGTAACAGTGGTAAATAAGTATCATCATGGTAAATGATAAATTGTGTTCATTAAGGTAAATAATTTTTGATAAGGCTACGAAATATTGTCTTTAATATTATTTAATAATGGGATTTTACCCATGTCACATTTTATTTTTAATTATATTGATTTTGAGCCATATGAACAAAAATATTAAATTATTAATATTTAAATGTTTTGAAAATTTACTAGTGTGTCACTCCACTCACATATAAATGGGAACTAATTATCTTATCTTAATCACCCCTCATGAGAAACCTATCTCAAAAAATACATGCTAAAATACTAAGAAAACCATTATATACATAACCTATAGGATATATTATAATAAAATTACCAACCATTAAGAACTAAGGTTTACTTCAAATAATTATTACAAAGAATATGTATACATCATAAATAAATATTATTATTTTATTTTTTCATCTTCTTAGATAAATATTTATTTAACCATGATGAAATAGCACCCTATTTACATTAAATATACATACATTGTATTACTATTATTAATGTAAAAAATTTCATTCCTTTTCAATTTTATGATTAATTAAAAATAATTTTTTCATATTTGTTAACTACCACCTTGAGTAATTGATGTTTTTTTACATCAACCCCTATCGTGGATATCTGTAATGATGTAATTATATTACATATATATATATATATATATTATATGGAATAATTTTCATTCTCTAAAGATAATTCAATATATATATTATTATATTTTTATCCATTGGAAAGTTATATTGTTGTTTGTGAATATGTGTAGTTTACCACCTCCATGAAGTGATGTGATTAAATTTTCATGTATTCATTTTGTGGAATGTTTTAAAGTCAAATTAAATCTATAAAAATGAATAATATTTCATGATTAATATTCTCAATATTATTGAATGAGAACCCCTATGGCCATGTTCAACCAACCAAACACTTTCTTAGATTATTAACTATACATTCTCATAACATCAATAAAAAAAATGTATTTACAAAATAAGTAATGGAATAAACTGAGTTATTATAGAAAAACAAAATAATAATAATGAAATTTTTTATGATAAAAAATATATTTAATACTATTTTATTATACAATATTTAAATTACATATAGAACGAGTCTTACTCGAGGAATAATGAGATTTTAAAAATCATTATTTAATAGATTAAATTCTTTCCATATATTTTTCATCCATATCGTCATTCCATAATGTTATTCATTTATGTTTTTAAAATTATTAATAGATTTTTTTGTTTCATTTTAAACCATTTTTAAATTATTTTTGATGGATTTAAAATAATTTATTTATATAATTTCCAAAAATGTTACTTGTCAATATTTTAAAAAAAATCTGAAAAAATATTTTTTAAATATATATTAAATAGAAATCATATCATTCTATCATGAACACCATACATTATGATGATTTTACTAATTTTTAAAATTATTAATAAAATTTCATATTTTCCATTCTTTGGGGAATTTCTCTTTATAGAGATTCAATGAAATATGAATTTTATCCTTATTTTAATGTTTAATCAATAGTGATTCTGTATATGTATTATGTGGAATAATTTATAATATATTACTATAGAAATGTTAATTAAGTTATGTTCCATGTAAAATGTTCATGATTATGGGATAGCATGATATTGATCTCTATTGGGTTGGGTAATGATTTTTTTCTCTTGGGAAATAGGTTAGAGTTAAACGAGTAGGTTATTCCACTTCTAATAGTTCATTTATTAGTGACTGTAAGAGGGATATAATGATGATTTTCCAATATATATAAATTAATTTTCAATTAATTAAATTTTATTCAGATGGATGCATTTTTATTCCATAAATTAATGTAATAATAAAATATTTTCAGAGAATTTTTACACCACATTTAATAGAGATATGTATGTTTTTTCTAAAAATATTTTTATAAACACCCATGTTTTATAATCTTCCCAAATATTTATATTTTTTATATAATATTTAATAATATATTATTTAGGGAAATATTTGGGTAATAGAGCTTCTTTATTGAGTATTAAAATTAATACTTGATCTCTATCATTATTATAAGGACATGGAAAATATTCATATAATAGTACATGATTTTCATAATGGATTGAAATGATTATTTATTTATAACCATTACACATATTTTTATTCCCATATTATATTTTTAACCATTTTCACAAAGCATATTGATTTGTATGATAATATAGCATTTTATAGCATTCAAACATGGGGTTCAACATTAAATAAATGAACATGTTTTTTTAAAAATATGACTTTATGTTTATTTATACTTCTTTTTGGAATCAAATTGATATTGATATGAAGTTTCAAATTCTTATTTTAGGGTTTTGATGTTTGTGTGCTTTTAATGACACTCCAAATCTTAAAACAGTAAATCTATTGGAAATGTAAGAAAGTAGAACCATTTTTCACGTAATCTATTTGTAGCTTGTTTATTTTCTGGGTTTATATGATTATAAAAAAGATACAGTCATATACTAGGATAAAATTATAATTATTTTAGACTAAAATTCAAAGAAATAGGTGAATCATGTTGTGTGGGAAGTTATCGTCATTTATAAGTGAAGTAAGTTGGAATTTCTCTATGTACTCTATATATTTCAATAATGGAATAACACTATAAAAATTTAAAAGGGTCAAATTGGATGAAATAATGAGTCTTCTGAAAATGAAGGGTCTAGAAAAATCTTGAATACAAATTTTGGATAAAACAAAATTGAATTTAGTTTTCCCCTTAGTTTTTTATCATTTACCATAATTAATCTTCACTATGGTATTAATTATTAACCTTGTTCATTAATTTATATGAAAAATATAGTATTTCCAATATTACATAATTTAAAACTTTTATTTCTATACCTGAAATAATTTTATTAATTAAATGTTTGATGTGTAAGAAAACATATTTTTATTGTTAACTCAAAAATCATGTAAATTTTTTTTCACAAAATCTGTTCTTTCAAATTAAACATTATTTAACATAAATAATTTGAATTTTTATATACATTCATGACATGAGTAAGTTTTTTATAAAATAGAAACATTTTATGTGACTATTATTAAAAAAAATTATTTTACTAATAAAATATTTAATTTAATAGAATTTCCAATATTAGTTGACTTATTTGATAATATTAATTTTTTCCTTTAAATTTTAAACATAGAATTTATGAAATCAATATAATAATTTACAATCATTCATATTAATCCTTAAATAAAAATTACATAATGGAAAATTTTAAATATATCTTCAATTAATACATTTTTTTGGTATATTAAAAAATATCAAAGTTTTTGTTGAACTTTTATTTTCACTATTAAAATAAAACAATTTATTATGTAAAAATTAAATTAAATAAAGAAAATTTAATTATTAATTTCTAAAGAATATGAATAATTTCTAATTTAAAAAATAAAATTACATAATTTATACAATGATTTTTATAATTGAAATAAAACATGTATTGAAAAAATTATTTTACTGTAAAATAGTCTATTTATGATTTAGTTGTTATTAATCTTATTTTGTAAGAATTACTAATTAATTGTCATATATTTATTATCTATAGGTTATTTATTTTCAAATATTCTTAACAATTTATATTAAATATGATTCATCTCATGTTTTTTTGTTGTGTTTGGACAAATATAACATCACAATTATAATTGAAATTAAAAGAGAATAGTAAAATACTATGTGGTTATAGAACATCCATGATAAACTATGAAATGGTTACTTTCTCTATCATTGTGATTTATCTTTGTTAATTATTGATTGAATATAAACACACAAAAATAAAAACATTGATGGATTGTTAAAATATTTAAATTATATCAAAATCTATAATAGGGCCATGTTTAGATATAGAAATATAATTATTATCAAAAAATCAAAAATATGATTGCCTCAAATTTTTTTTGATAAAATATTCATCCATCACAAAAAATACATGTACCTTATTCATTTATTCAGTATTAAAAAGCTATTGTTTTTGGAGATTGATACATGAGATGTTTAGTGTAACAACACATGGATCAGCTTAAAGCTCTCTATTATTTCAAGATATAACCAATTAAAATGGTTGTTTCATTCTATCAGACTCTAGATGACTATATCTGATGTATATTAACATGATCAAATTTATAAATCCAAAGGGACGGTAAAATAATAAGGCCCATGTTAGTCCCACAACATCAAATACCCTGAGAGGGAGTGGGTGAATCAGAGTATAAAATATTCAAACCATTACCCATTTGGATTTTGTTTTGTTGTTTTGAATAACACTCTTATATCTCTTTCCCAGATGAATGTATGAATAGAAATTAAATATTTCACAAGACACAAATTTTTTACTTGGGTTACCCTCACTAGGTTACATATAAGTAATATTAAATGACAATTTGTTCATGAAAAAAAATCACTAAATGTGAAATATTATTCAACAATGATTGGTGCTGACTCACTATACATCGTGGTTTACAACCAATCACAATTTGAAAGCTCACAACCCTCACTTAAATGATGTGATCTACCTACTTCTTCAAAAGATCTAAAAATAGTTTATATACATTTTTGTACCTTATTTATCCCCAATGAATGCATCATCCATTGTATGATATTTCTCTATTGATGTTCGATCATTATCTACTGATGATGAACACTTTAAAAAATATTAATTAGAATCCATATTAAACACTATTCACGGTGCACACTAACTTTTTGATACTCCTTATTTTTTTATGCTAAATGTATACTTCGAGAGATACAATCCTTTTTAAAATTATGAAATAGCCTTCGCAATGTAGACCCTATTCCATATTCTCTACAACACTTTGGGAACCTCCTTACTTTCATAAGGGTCAACTAGAATTTCAGAATTCCATATATCTTAAGAAGCATAGAATATTCAGTTTCTTATTCTATCCTTCATGAATATCTTGTCAAACCATCTCATGACGCACCTTCACATCCCACCATTGCAATCACATAGACATAGAATTCTCGTTGAGTATATATTCTATTCTGATGGGGGTAGAGGCTTATTTATATGCATTTTACAATAACTCAAGAACCCTCTATCCACATCAACATCATCTCGCAGAGATACCAAATATATTACATGATGCCACCTTTTTTGCAAAGCTCCACATACATTTTATGGTTTGCAATGCATGTCGTAACGACAAGGACATCCTTAGAATATTCATTTTGTCACGATGCTCCACATGAAAAGATCCTCACCATTACCATCCACTGTGCTTTTCATAATTGTAGAGATCACCGAGAGAAATATTTCACCCCTTTCGAATCAATATTCATAAATCCAATCTTTGAGAAATTGAAATTTTTTCCTTATTTTGATGAGATCATCAGGGAATTAGACTTTTCACCATGCTATGAAATCTCCAAAATTTGGAATCCAAATTTTTTTCAATTACATAAAAATTCCACCACCTTAGATACCTACTTTAAAAACCACCAACTATCCTCATTCCCCACCATATAGATTTTTCAATAAACACAATCACACCCAAAAACAGTCATAAGATTACCTAAGTGATTTTTTACAAAAAATATTCCCCTTTGGGTTTGTTTATAACTTCTTATAATTTTAATACCACATTAATGCTTCTTCCATCATCTAACATCATTCACTTCATGCAATTAACAAAGTGATAAATGATTTTCTCAACATGCACTCTAATCCTACATAATCAATTCTCATTATGGGAAACAAGAGTGTAATAAAACACTCACTATTGAATCTTTTCATTCCATATTAACTTAACTGATTTCGTCACAAAACATAGCAGTTGTGATATGTAATATTTGATCAATAATTTGTACCATCATCATATTTACTTCATCGACCATCTTGTTGTTCCCCATATCTCATAACTCCACCTGTCCACTTCTCCCTGTGTTTTGTAGCCACAATTTCTCCATCGTGAATAGTCACATATTCTCAAACTTTTTTCAAAAAACCCAAAGGTCACCCCATTATGGTTTTAAACAAGATAATGAACACTGGTTTTTAATTTTACTTTAAAACAAACCATACCTCTATAAGAGTGTATTCCACATCCTCACTTTATCAAGTGTGGGGAGTCAACTGAACACCTAGAGCTAGTCAATTACTCAAAAATTATTCCTTGGGAAAGCCTTTTTTTCAGATTGTATTATACCTGTATTTCTATAGGCACATACACCATCCTTGCATTCCCTTTCTCTAACTTCTACTTGATAAAATGATATTTTATTTTAATGTGATTTTTTCATAAAAGATGGGAAATATTTTTACTAATATTATAGAACTTGAATCGCTGTGTTGGATTATGATCGGACACTTCACTGTTACTCCCATATCATTAGGTTTCTGCATCATCCATTATAGATGTGTGAATGATTTTTTGGATGAAATATAATTATATTATATGGTGATCAATGAAATTCAATTTTCTCTACAAATTCATGAAATAAACAGTCTATAATGATAGAATGTACCACCTGATGATGTTTTCATATCATCTATGGAACAGGCCGCAAATGCATCTGTATATCCCAATATCTGTGACTAATATTATTTATTATACGTCAAAACAAAATCTACAATTCACTAAATATATTGAAGTATTATTTTCATAGCAATCATGTGTCCTTCCATATGATTGATTTGATATATTATTGCTTGGCATGTGGAAAAATCAGTATCAGGTATTGTCTCTTTCATGTAGAGTAAACATTCAATGATTGGCCTATATTATGTTATATTATCAACTTTTACACAATCATATTGTGATAGTTTTGTCTAGGTAACAACTATAGTTTTCATTTTTTTGGAATTTTCCATTCGAAATATTCATAAAACCTACATGTAATATTTGGATTGAGAAATTAATCATTCATTCCTTCATTATGCCACTTATAAGCCAATTAAAAAATTTAAGTCACCAATCTTTGAGATTTTGAATTCAGTTTTCATGAATTTGGAGAACTGTCTCCATTGTGGTTCGTCTGGTCTACCAAAAATTATGTCATCGACATAAAATAGCACCATTGTCCTTTTATTATTGTCATTATTGACTTATTGGTTATAATCCACTCCACCACACTGAAAACCATGATTCTTCAAATACTAATCTATCCTCGAATACCATACAGTTGGTGATTTCATCAACCCATATAGCGCCTTATTTATCCAAAAAAACATTAGTATCATCTTCATGAATGAGAGAACCATATGCATGATCAATATAAAAATCTTCTTGTAGAACACCATTAAAAAATGAAAACATTGAATCCATATAAAAAACTTTTAACATATGTTCAACTAAAATAGAAAAGAATAATATGATTCTCTTCCTCCTTATAATAGGTGAAAATATCCCATTGACATAAATACCGTATATCTTGTAGTAATATTTTCATAAAAGTCATGCTTTGTTAGGAATTAATTTTCTATATTAATTAATATTATTAAAAAATAATCATATAGTCTAGAGGATATTCTTAACGTTTGGGAACAAAATAATCTCCATTTTCTGATTGTATTCAATTTTGTTTATCTCTATATTAATATCATTATATCAAATTTCATCTCAAGCTACATATGCCGAAATTTTAGGCTCTACATAAGATAGAAAAGATGACTACTGTAACGACATCATTCTTCTTTTTTGAAATGGAATTGTCTGATCACAAATATTATTTTTCATGTTCATTTTATCTCGACTCATTGGATTTTATGAAGATAAAGACTTATCCTCATCATACTCTTTGTTAGTATCTTCTCCTTAATCACGATATTATACATTATTCCCCAATGGGATTCTTACATACTAATCCCTTTCATCAAGAAATTGTTCACTACATATCATAATATTATTTTCATTTTACACTATAGTTACATTATTTCTGTCAACTACTTTTCCCATCCACTTATTAGATCATTTATATTCTTTTATTTTTCCTGTGTAGTTGTGGAATATTTTATCATATCTAATTGATTCACATTTACAATTTTTTTATTTGTTTGGAAGACATCACATAATTTAAATTATATTAATTTATTTTTACGTTGGATTCTTTCCATAACACACCTCATATAGAGTATTAACTTTATTTGGAAATAACTGACCCTTGTATAAAATGTAGACCAATGTCTATCCTGCATCCTTGGAAATTTTCCATGTAGGTTTTTTCAATATGAATCGTTCTGGAATTATTTTTATGATGTGATTTATCCTCTCAACAACTCCATCATTTTGAGGAGTTCACATTGAATAAACATGATTCCTTATCCCAGTTTACTAAAGGTATTATTAAATAGGTATTTTTGTGAATTTCGTAACATTATTAATATGAAACATCAAAATATTATGTCTAAGAATACATTCACATTAGCTCAGGTAATATTATATTCAACTAAACACATTATACTTGTATTAAATGAAAAATATAGATTCCATTTTACTAAAAACTCTAACAAAATGGATGTAACATATATTTATGTTAATGGATATTGGTGAAATAAATCCAAATACATTTACATGTCCCAAATAAAACAATTTGGTTGACTTTTGGCCTTTTTGGTTGTAAATATTTCTAATGATATTCCCTTGTTGTAAAGAATCACATCTATGAGTACGATCGCTGAATAGCTTAGGTAGGTTTGTATCTTCATCAAACATTACTAGATCTTCATAGATGGTTGAAATAGATGACCAGGTCATTTATGACATGACTTGTTTTCATCCTCTATAGATAAAAAGCACATATCTTCTTCTAATATAAAAAGGTAGCAATTACCTTTGATAATTTTCCTTATAGAAAAATTTTACCATCTCTTCCATTAATGATACACATATTCTCTGTGATTCATATTGCATGACCCAAGTCGCATAGTTGACTGACAACTAGATGGTTGAGACTGATACCTTCTACTACCAATACATGTTCATGTCTCATTTCATTGCCCCGAAAAGGGCCATTCATAAGCTAATTATCTTAAATACTTCATTATTTTCGAACATGAAGAAATAATCATTATTATAATTTATTCATGAAATAAGATAATTATTTCTCATTGTATAGGATGTGAAACCACATTCATGGATTCATACACCGCAATTATTAGATCTGTTAAGGTAAATTTTTACAACCACATCCCTCTCAAATATATTTCCCATTATCAAGGTTTTGGACTTCATACTCAGTATAGGTTTGGATTCATGTTCTTCCTTGGATTATGTTTGAAGAAAGTCATACTATAAAACTGCGAATCGATTTTTCATTTTTATCTCACTCGTCGGTTCTCTAATTTTCTTCTTCAGACTATTTGCGTTATTATTTGGAATATTTCTCTTCTTGGTTGATATAAAATATCTAATCTTGTACCCAAATCATCTACCCCAAAAAGAATTTCCCTCAATGGATAATCATGAGTATCATTATATGTTTGGTTTCCACTATTTTTATTATTCCCTTCTATATCTCTTATCTAAATAACACACATTTTTTGAGTGTACCATATTTCAAAAATAATAGAAATTGATGTAGGGTTCAATTCTTCATGTCACTTATTCTCCAGTATGTGTCCCTTGGGTTCTTTGAAAATTTAGATTCTTTACTATACACAAATATTCATTCAATCTCAGTGTGGGTTTTTGCATTCTGACATCAAATTTCATATTTTTTTAGTTAATCCCCAAATAAGACTTAACATATGAACATGACTGTTCCATTTGTTTTACTAGTACTTTATTCCCCAATTCCATTTTTTCCACCATCTGAGTGATCTTATTTGAATATATCACATTAAAAGTCAAGATTTTTTCATGTTCTTTAAAATTTTTCACAGATCAAAAAATTACACATAAAGCTCATTAATGAATTTGATTTGTTCATCTAAAGTGTTATTAAAACCATTGATCTCCCTATTTGTGTCACGACCTATCCTCGGGGCCCGTGCCGTGACTACCCCAAACCCGCCTTCCATAGGCCAGGGGCTGGCGACTAGCACCAAAGGCGTAAAATCCCGATAACTTGGAAGGCATTGCCTTTATAAAAGTAACAAAACACCACAGAGTACAAGCGGAAGCAAAACACTAAGTACACAAGAAATGATGAAAAGTAAATGGGCCAGAATACAAACCCAAAAGAAAGTACGACTACAACTGAACAAGGTACAATAGCAAAAAGACAAACAGCTGGAAGAAGGAAGCAGCTCCTGGGTCGTCGTCCTCGGATCCTACCTGAAAGGTAGGTACAGATAGCCTCCTCTACGCTCTCGTCCGTCAACCTCCTCTGTGAGTCGTCGCGTCGTGTAGTCCACCTCCGGGTACTGACTCGTCGTGTAGTCCACCTCTGGGTACTGACTCGCCCTGTAGTCCACCTCCGGGTACTGACTCGTCGTGTAGTCCACCTCCGGGTACCAACCAGTCCTCGAACGATCGGCCTCTGTCAGCACTGCCCGTCGTCTGCAACCAACACAACGAGGTGCAGGCATAGCCCGTGCAGGGGTGAGTATAACGATACTCAGTAGGGACCCCGAGACCCTCAAGGTCTCTCTAAAACCAACAAGGATAACCATAAAGAAGTTCTCAACATATAACTTCTACTTAGGTATATGCCCATACATATACTGAAGTTACCAAGTAACCCATCTCAACCATGATGAAACACAAGGATCATGATATCAACGGATAACCACTACCCAGGTATATGCCCATACATATACCTAAGTTATCAAGTAACCCATCTCAAACATGAGGAAACACAAAGGTCAAAAGTCTCAGCTCAAACCAGGATTTTCATTATCGAAACCGTAACTGCTGAAGAGCTCCGTCTCTAGAGTGTATACTGGTCCTGTCACGACTCCGAGGTACTGCTCACTAACCTAAGACTGTTGAGGTGCTCCTTCTGTCGATTACTGCTTCCCAGCAGCTACAACCAAGCGCTCCCATGTGCCGCTACAACCAATCGCACCTCTTTCGTGGGTCTGCCGCTACAACCAAGCGCTCCCATGTGCCGCTACAACCAAGCGCACCTCTGTCTTGGGTCTGCCGCTACAACCAAGCGCTCCCATGTGCCGCTACAACCAAAGGCACCTCTGTCGTGGGTCTGCCGCTACAACCATGCGCTCCCATGTGCCGCTACAACCAAGCGCACCTCTGTCGTGGGTCTGCCGCTACAACCAAGCGCTCCCATGTGCCGCTACAACCAAGCGCACCTCTGTAACACACTGATTCATTCGATCAGCAGTCGTCGGGTCTCAGTCAGCTACACGGTCTCCGTACTCCGCCCGCTCGTCTCCGGGAGGGTCCGCTCCACGAGCTACTGGTCGATACTCCAAGTATCACAATGTCCCGCCAGGAAGTATCTCAAAGGACCGCCTCGTCATAGGGCTCTCAACGCAACATACGGCGCGTCAATCGGACGCCCGGTCTGTGAGTTATTAGCTTTTTTGTCCCTGGGGCCCGGTTGGTTTCGTGAGCGAACCAAACCTGGCCGTATCTCAATTTTACCCCGAACTCTCATAGGGTATACTCATAGGGACCGTTTATCAACGTGATCACCAACGCCGCTTACGGTTCTTCAAACAGACGTCTAGACTGAAAGATATCAGCTTTTCCGTTCCAGGGGCCCGGTTGGATTTCGGGTGTGATCCAACCCGACCACTATCCAACTGCATCCAAAACTCGGACGAAATATGCCAAAAGTTCAATCTCATCAAGAGGAATTCAAACAAACAGACGGTGCGTCAATCGGACGCCCAATCTATTAGTTATTGTTCTTTCCGTCTCACACCCACCCTGGGAAACTTCCCAGGAGGTCACCCATCCTGATCACTACTCTAGGCGAAGCACGCTTAACTATGGAGTTTTAACCACGTAGGCTCCCGAAAAGGAAGGTGCACCTTGAGTATAGTATACCGAAACGACCGACTCGATCCAAGGATCGCTACGCAACTGACGGTTCGTCGATCGGAGGTCTGTAGCCCGAGTTATGGGCATTTGAATCCAAACCGCTCGGTAACGGGGGTTTCGGGCCCGGGCCGTCCTGGCCCGAGACACCCCGGTTGGCCCGAACCGGGTCGACCCATCCCGGACAGGGTCGACCCGGCGCGGCGCGGCCCGGCCCGGCGCGGCGCGGCCCGGCCAGGCGTGCCGGTTCGGCGCAAGGCAGCGCGCTGGGGGCGCTGCCAGCTCGGCCAAAGGCCGAGCTGCTGGAAAACGGGGGGGGGGGGGGGGTGCCTGCCCCCCTTTTGTGAAACCGGCCCCCCTCATTATGGGGGGCCGTTTATTTGCTGGCCGGGGGATTAATTCCCCTAGGTTTGCCTCCCTTCCATCCAGCCCGACCTGGCCGGCCGGTTCTTCCTCAATGGGACCGGCAAGGGCTGGTCCCCCTTCCGGCTTCCGACACTGGCGGCCCGGCTGGCCGCAAGTCTTCTCGTTCCGCCGCGGCCCGGAACCGGCCTCGGCCTTCATCGTCCGGCGCGGTGCGACGGCACCGCGCCCCACCGCCGCGGCCCCGCTCCGGCCGCGGCGCCTTCGGTTTTCCTTCGACGCAGCGCGACGACGTCGTGTCCATGAAATTCTTTCCACGGCGCGGCGCGACGGCGTTGTGCAATAATTGTCGTGCGATTCCCGCATGGTGTGATGGAACCAAACCATCTCATTCCATCCGCAAGAAACAATCAAGAACAAAGGAGGGGGGTTCGACCGTGTTTGTGCGGACCGGCCCCCCTCTCGTTAACGATAACATTTAATCGTTTATTCTCGAAGTTCGTCAAGTTAGAACCAAGAACGGATATAATTAATTAAAACAACAAGAAATACCTACCTCGGAATTGTCATTTGTTGACGATCTCAGAAAAAGGGCGGATATCGATTCCTCGATTGTCGTGTTCGTCACACACTCCCATTTCTCACGCTCATGCGTCGGAAAAGAAGAAGGGTACTCGTCGTTGGAGTTAGCGTCGTCGTTGATGGCGACGTTCCCCGTGGTGACGCCTCCTCCCTTCAAATTCCAAAATTCAAATAACTTAATTAATTAAGAAGTTGAACTCATTAATTTAAATGTGTTGGCATTTAATTAAGAGGGCGAGAAGTTCAAGAGTTAAAGGAAGATTAAATGGGGGGTTTAGAGGGGTTAGGAAAGTTAAGGAATTTGAAGAGGTGGGGAGAGGTTCGTGTGGGCCCCACCCTTTCAAATATCCACACATGGGATGTTGGATGAATGTGGACCCACCAACAACTTCCCATGGGAGAAGTTAACAACTTAAATGAAATAAAATTGATTTAACAATTTTATTCACTTTTTTTAATTAAACCCCAGAAATTAACTTCTTCTCCCGCACAAACGCAACTACGGTAAAGGTTCCCTTAAGCGATAATCGGCGTTGCGAGTTCATCGGTGCAATCGGATTTCAATTCCGAGCACCGGTTCAAAAGATAGAAATTCCCGCTCGCTCGTTCACTGAACGTACCCGAGCCAAACTTCGGAAATTGATTCCGGGCACACCGGGCCTCGGAATCAGGCACCGTCAGAAACTGCGTTCTTGTAAAATTCCAAAGAAAATTAAGAAAAAAAATTCCTTGAAATTTCAGGGGCTTTACATTACTCCCACCACAGGGCTTTACGTCCCCATAAAGCTTTACCACATACTTAGGGAAACAAAGGCGGTACTGAGCATGCATCTGAGCCTTCCAATCCCATGTGCTTACCTGGAGGTTCCCGTACTGCCATAGAAAGTGCACTCGGGGAATCGATCGGCCTCGTAGGAACTGCACCTATCGATCCTCGATCCCCACTGGAACCTCCGTGAAAAACACCTCATCGCCATCGTCCAAC
Organism: Viscum album; assembly: GCA_963277665.1. Taxonomy (NCBI): domain Eukaryota; kingdom Viridiplantae; phylum Streptophyta; class Magnoliopsida; order Santalales; family Viscaceae; genus Viscum; species Viscum album. The sequence continues at coordinate 1,849,266,784 of OY728152.1, forward strand.
TCCTCATGGTCGATGATATGCGAAGGTTCAAGCACGTATCTCCTAAGTTGAGATACGTGGAAGTCGTCGTGCACCTGGTGCAACTGCGATGAACGGGTCAAGCGGTAAACCACCCCGCCTACCCAGCTGAGGACCTAAGAAGGTCCGCTGAACCTCGGAGATAACTTGCCGCCTTGGCCACATCTCCGTAAACTTCGTCGAGGTGAGACCCGTATAAGGACGTGATGGTCATCCTCGAACTCTAGTGGCCTCCAAGTCCTGTCAGCATAAGGCTTCTGTTGGCCCTGTGCCATCATCATCTGCTTTTGGATGACCTGGACCTTATCTAGTCTCATAAGATATGCTATGATTTCTTCTTTGTCGATAAGAGAAATCTAGTCTCATCCTCTGGATGAACCACATTCGTTGCCTAATACAGTCAATCCTGACGTGAATGATGCATTCATGCCATGGATGACGTCCTAAGGCCTCGACGTAACTACCAAGAGATCCAACTGTCACTCTCGCCTCCAAGGGTCGAGTCACACTATCGGCATCAGTGTGTGGTCACTAGGTCTCCTTCAGTAGAAAACTCGAAAGTGAGGGTCAAGTCAACAGTTTTAACTAGAACCTCTTAGTAACAACACAAAAGAGGACATGACAAAAATCCTCACAAAGGTAAGCATCTTTTATTATTGCAGCTCATAATAAAAATATGCTACACAATAGAAACAAGAAACTAGAGGTATAAGGGACGTATCTACTAGTTCCGCTCCTGTCCATCTGCTCCAAGAGCTCCATGATCGAAGGCCTTAGCTTCCTGAAACTGAGATCTCACATGTCCTCCAACTCCCTGTGGTCGGGGCGGACCTCCTGGTGGTGGTGGTGGCAACACCTCGAAGCGTCGTCCACCTCCAGCTGCCCGGAACAGGCTCTCGAAGTCTTCCCATAGAAGTGTCGCCTCGTCATGCATCTGGAGCATCAGGCACCACCATCTGTCTGCTCCTGCCTGAAGAAGGCTGGCAGCAAGGATCACCATGAAATCTGTCGGCGTCCCCACTAGCCTGAAGACTCTCACCACAGCCTCCAATCAATCCCCAGCTGTCTGCGGGTTCGTCCCTCCCTGGAACCTGGGTGTCCTCTGGCGCTGGAACTCGGGCAGTGCGCTCTAGCGACGTGCACCCTCTGCTGCTGGGGCTGGTGGAATCGGTGGCCCAATGGGTAGTAGTACCGCTGGTGCCTCTACTGGTGCCTCAACTGGGATAGGGCCCTGTACTGAGGCCTCGTCGCTCGGCAGGCTGTCAGTATGTGCCACTCTCGGGGCTCTAGATGGTCGTCCGTGAAAAGGCATCCTAAAAGAAACATCGTGACACGGTCAAACGTTTATACCTGGTGAGCTGACTTGGTTTAAGCTGACATTTAAAAACATCTAGAAACACACACGCAATCAGTGTTTTTGTGCACAAAGTCGGAAATCAGTTGTCAGGGTCCTGGTGTATGGATACGTCGGCCGCACGCACCAACACTGGACTCCCTGAACTGAAAACCACACTCGGTACTCTTAACACTATTGCATCACAGGAAGAAAATATCAAAGTTATAAGTTCTGCGGTAGAACCGACTCCTTTGATACCAATTTATCACGACATGTCCTCGGGGCCCGTGCCGTGACTACCCCAAGCCCACCTTCCATAGGCCAGGGGCTGGCGACTAGCACCAAAGGCGTAAAATCCCGATAACTGGGAAGGCATTTCCTTTATAAAAGTAACAAAACACCACAGAGTACAAGCGGAAGCAAAACACTAAGTACACAAGAAATGCTGAAAAGTAAATGGGCTAGAATACAAACCCAAAAGAAAGTACGACTACAACTGAACAAGGTACAATAGCAAAAAGACAAATAGCTGGAAGAAGGAAACAGCTCCTGGGTCGTCCTCCTCGGATCCTACCTGAAAGGTAGGTACAGATAGCCTCCTCTATGCTCTCGTCCGTCAACCTCCTCTGTGAGTCGTCACGTCGTGTAGTCCACCTCCGGGTACTGACTCGCCGTGTAGTCCACCTCCGGGTACTGACTCACCGTGTAGTCCACCTCCGGGTACGGACTCGTCGTGTAGTCCACCTCCGGGTACCGACCAGTCCTCGAATGCTCGGCCTATGTCAGCACTGCCCGTCGTCTGCAACCAACACAACGAGGTGCAGGCATAGCCCGTGCAGGGGTGAGTATAACGATACTCAATAGGGACCCCGAGACCCTCAAGGTCTCTCTAAAAACAACAAGGATAACCATAAAGAAGTTCTCAAAATATAACTTCTACTTAGGTATATGCCCATACATATACCGAAGTTACCAAGTAACCCATCTCAACCATGAGGAAACACAAGGATCATGAAATCAACGGATAACCACTACTCGGGTATATGCCCATACATATACCTAAGTTATCAAGTAACCCATCTCAAACATGAGGAAACACAAAGGTCAAAAGTCTCAGCTCAAACCAGGATTTTCATTATCGAAACCGTAAATGCTGAAGAGCTCTGTCTCTAGAGTGTACAGTGGTCCTGCCACGACTCCGAGGTACTGCTCACTAACCTAAGACTGTTGAGGTGCTCCTTCTGTCGAGTACTGCGGTCCAGCTGCTACAACCAAGCGCTCCTATGTGCCGCCACAACCAAGCGCACCTCTTTCGTGGGTTTGCCGCTACAACCAAGCGCTCCCATGTGCCGCTACAACCAAGAGCACCTCTGTCTTGGGTCTGCCGCTACAACCAAGCGCTCCCATGTGCCGCTACAACCAAGCGCACCTCTGTCGTGGGTCTGCCTCTACAACCATGCGCTCCCATGTGCCGCTACAACCAAACACACCTCTGTCATGGGTCTGCCTCTACAACCAAGCGCTCCTATGTGCCGCTACAACCAAGCGCACCTCTGTAACACACCGATTCGTTCGATCAGCAGTCGTCGGGTCTCAGTCAGCTACACGATCTCCGTACTCCGCCCGCTCGTCTCCGGGAGGGTCCGCTCCACGAGCTACTGGTCGATACTCTAATTATCACAAATTCCCGCTAGGAAGTATCTCAAAGGACCGCCTCGTCATAGGGGTCTCAACGCAACATATGGCGCGTCAATCGGATGCCCGGTCTTTGAGTTATTAGCGTTTTCGTCCCTGGGGCCCGGTTGGTTTCGTGCGCGAACCAAACCTGGCCGTATCTCAATTGTACCCCGAACTCTCATAGGGACCGTTTATCAACGTGATCACCAACGCCGCTTACGGTTCTTCAAAACGGACGTCTAGACTGAAAGATATCAGCTTTTCCGTTCCAGGGGCCCGGTTGGATTTCGGGTGTGATCCAACCCGGCCACTATCCAACTGCATCCAAAACTTGGGCGAAATATGCCAAAAGTTCCGTCTCATCAATAGGAATTCAACCAAACAGACGACGCGTCAATCGGACGCCCGGTCTATTAGTTATTGTTCTTTCCGTCTCACACCCACCCTGGGAAACTTCCCAGGAGGTCACCCATCCTGATCACTACTCTAGGCCAAGCACGCTTAACTATGGAGTTTTAACCACGTAGGCTCCCGAAAAAGAAGGTGCACCTTGAGTATAGTATACCGAAACGACCGTCTCGATCCAAGGATCGCTACGCAACTGACGGTTCGTCGATCGGAGGTCTGTCGCCCGAGTTATGGGCATTGGAATACAAACCGCTCGGTAACGAGGGTTTTGGGCCCGGGCCTTCCGGGCCCAAGACCCCCCGGTTGGCCCGAACCGGGTCGACCCATCCCGGACAGGGTCGACCCGGCCCAGTGCGGCCCGGCCCGGCGCGGCGCGGCCCGGCCAGGCGCGCCGGTTCGGCACAAGGCAGCGCACTGGGGGCGCTGCCAGCTCGGCCAAAGGCCGAGCTGCTGGAAAACGGGGGGGGCCGCCTGCCCCCCTTTTGTGAAACCGGGCCCCCTCATTATGGGGGGCCGTTTATTTGCTGGTCGGGGGATTAATTCCCCTAGGTTTGCCTCCCTTCCGGCCATCCCGACCTGGCCGGCCGGTTCTTCCTCAACGGGACCGGCAAGGGCTGGTCCCCCTTCCGGCTTCCGACACTGGCGGCCCGGCTGGCCGCAAGTCTTCTCGTTCCGCCGCAGCACGGAACCGGCCTCGGCCTTCATCGTCCGGCGCGGTGCGACGGCACCGCGCCCCTCCGCCGCAGCCCCACTCCGGCCGCGGCGCCTTCGGTTTTCCTTCGACGCAGCGCGACGACGTCGGGTCCATGAAATTCTTTCCACGACGCGGCGTGACGGCGTTGTGCAATAATTGTCGTGCGATTCCCACGTGGTGCGATGAAACCACACCATCTCATTGCATCCGCAAGAAACAATCAAGAACAAAGGAGGGGGGTTCGACCGTGTTTGTGCGGACTGGCCCCCCTCTCGTTAACGATAACATTTAATCGTTTATTCTCGAAGTTCGTCAAGTTAGAACCAAGAACGGAAATAATTAATTAAAACAACAACAAATCCCTACCTCGGAATTGTCATTTGTTGACAATCTCAGAAAAAGGGCGGATATCGATTCCTCGATTGTCGTGTTCGTCACACACTCCCAATTCTCACGCTCATGCGTCAGAAAGGAAGAAGGGTACTCGTCGTTGGAGTGAGCGTCGTCGTCGATGGCGACGTTCCCCGTGGTGATGCCTCCTCCCTTGACGCGAAGAAAGAAGAAGAGAAGACACGTCGTTGGTGCCTTCGCGTTCTCCGTCGGAGGGTCGGTGTTCATCACATTCTTCGTCGAAGTCTCGACGTTCTTCAACGATGGTGATGAAGTTCTTCAAAACTAGAGCTTCCTCTCTCAAAATCCTCAATTAACCAAGGAACCTCATAAAATAATCTCTCCATTTATTTTATTAACACATGCCAAGCTTTTCAAATTCCAAAATTCAAATAACTTAATTAATTAAGAAGTTGAACTCATTAATTTAAAAGTGTTGGCATGTAATTAAGAGGGGGAGAAGTTCAAGAGTTAAAGGAAGATTAAATGGGGGGTTTAGAGGGGTTAGGAAAGTTAAGAAATTTGAAGAGGTGGGGAGAGGTTCGTGTGGGCCCCACCCTTTCAAATTTCCACACATGGGAAGTTGGATGAATGTGGACCCACCAACAACTTCCCATGGGAGAAGTTAACAACTTAAATGAAATAAAATTGATTTAACAATTTTAATAACTTATTTTAATTAAACCCCAAAAATTAACTTCTTCTCCTGCACAAACGCAACTACGGTAAAGGTTCCCTTAAGCGATTACCGGCATTGCGAGTTCATCGGTGCAATCAGATTTCAATTCCGAGCACTGGTTCAAAAGATAGAAATTCCCGCTCGCTCGTTCACTGAACGTACCCAAGCCAAACTTCGGAAATTAATTCCGGGCACACCGGGCCTCGGAATCAGGCGCCGTCAGAAACTGCGTTCTTGTAAAATTCCAAAGAAAATTAAAAAAAAATTTCCTTGAAATTTCCGGGCCTTTAAAATTTGGCTATTTAATTTTGAGATTATTCCCAGTAATTATTTCTATGTTCTCTGAAAATGAATACTTCAGATTCTCAATTTATTTATTAACCCACACTTCCCATCTTCTTGCCGATGCATGTTGAGTTTGGCCTATTAGACCACATTATTGTATTCCATTGTTTTTTAACTCCAAACATCAATATCATCAATATCAGCCTCTAACTCATCAAGCATAACAACTATTCTTTCACTTTCATCATTATAATTTTCAAACTATTCCCTTTTATTTGTGTTACCTCTAACTTACACCATAGAATTCTATCTAAGATCATTATAGTTAAATATCTATTAAACCTCTACAACATGAGAACAATCTAAACTATTAAATTCATGTGGAAAATTATTATTTTTTATAAAAAAAAATTTCATTAAATTATTCTTTCCTTTCACATAGGTTGGATACTTTTTCGTAGGTTTTTCATCATCATCCTAATCATCTTCTTATAAATTCATGGGAAACATTGCTGCATGATAACCGACCCTTGCACATTTAATGTAAGCAAGTGGATGTTTCCCTTTGAATTATCCTCTCCATATTTTTAGATTTGAATAAAGGAATAACATCAACTCATCTATTTATTCTTATTCCTGATAATAATCAATGGTGAGATTATTCGTGGCCTTAAATTCCTCCACATTATATTCCCACTCTTCCATAGCACTATTTTCATAATTTCTCATTTCATATTCTATAAAGGTAGTATTAAAATTATCCAGTTTCAGGTCATTTTGATATTTATCTTCCAATACTAAAATGTTTCCATTGAAAAATGGTGGATATTTTATCAAGATACTAATAATAATAAATATATCTTCAATAATATCACTAATTCCACACATTCCTTCCACTAAAACATTTACCATGTCACGTAATTCATCAACATACTCATTTAGGTTCATTATCAGATCATCATACATTTTCCAAAAAACATACAGCTTTTCTTCTTTGACCATTGAATCACCTTAAAATATATTCAATATATTTTCCCACATGGAAGGTGGTGTATTACATAAAATCACCTTTGTATGTGTTGTATTTTATTGGGATCCACCGAAAGCATTTCTATCTTTGGTGTCAGAATTTAATTTTCATCATGTAGATTTTGATAATGAAAAACTATTGATATTATCTAATATTTCATACATAGATACAGAAAAAACATCTATTCCCAATGATCATAAATTGTGTTGCATCTAATTCTTCAAAATAAGGAAATTATTGCCAACAAAGATTGGAATCGCTTTGTGATTGAACACCTCTATCTCTTCAACTGAGAGAGACCCATTGACTTTAATCCCATCCCTCTGATACAAAATGTTATTTCAAAAAGTGTATATACCCTAAGAGGAGGGGGTGATTAAGGGTGTGGTGTATTAAAACCTCTATCCCTTGGGATCTTGTTTCACTGTTAATAAAACAACTCTTCCCTCTCTCTCCCACAAAAAAAGTATGAACTGAAATTATATGATGCACAAAAAAGAAGAATTTTACTTGCATAACCTTCACTTGGATACATCCAAGGAGAATAAAAAAATAATGTAATGATGTGCCAAATCCAATAAAATCACACTATTGTTTGACAAATTTTGGAGAGGACTTATTGTCACCCTGGTTTACAACCAATCACAATTTGAATGCTGGCTACTCTAACTCTACTAATGTGTGCTCACTGCTTCTCTATATATTACACTCATAGTTTATTGACATGGTTGTCCATTCATTATATCAAATTAATAAATTCTCCTTCGTATGTAGATTCTCTATTGACATTACACATTCATCCACTAATGACTACAACTTTCCACAGATTACTAGGAAATCTATATTGAACTATTTTCGTGTTGCATACTACCTTATCAAAAATCCATATTTTGTGAATATCAATGTAACTTTCACGATGTAATTTCCTCATTCAAAATCTCAAATATCCTTTATAAAGTACACCACTTTTGTGTAGTTCAAATATCCTTCTCAATAATCCTTACCTTCTCAAAGATCAACCATCCTTTGTGAATTACCTATCTTCTATGAATCTCACAACCTTTGTTTGGATGTAATATCCTTTGAAATATTCTTATTAATGAAATTATCAAACCAAATTTGTAACAAACCTTCGAAAACTCAGATGCATACATTTCTCATTGACTCTTCGTACTCATCTAATGGGGCTAGAGGTCTATTTATAGAAATTTTATGCTAAATCTATATCATTTTGGGGACGTCAGCATCATTTCACAAAGCTACACAATTTATTATGTGGTTCTCCATTTTTCAAAAAGCACTAATGACAATTTATATATCAAAATTCATATAATAATCGAGGATCCTTATGTTAAAAATTTATGCTGATGTGATGATCCACTCGAAATGATCCTCAACTTTTTCATTCGCGATGTTCGACATAATCATAGAGATCGTCATCCCAATTATCTGATTATTTGTGAAAAAAGCTTCATAAAACCCATATTTGTAAAATTAAATCATTTTCCATATTTTGACCTGACCTTTAAGGAAATCCAATTTTAATAATCCTAGATAACTTCCCAATTTTGAACCCCAAAAATTTGCAAAACACTAGGAAATTGAACCACCTTAGACACTTTCTTTAGAGACCACCAACTATCCTCATTCCCAATAAACCAGCATTGTAAACAACCTCACCCAAACCCAAAAACAATGATAGAACAACATCAAGGATTTTTAACAATATCCCTTATGGAGTAAAGGGAACTACATATGATTAAAAAGTTTGAATTGTTATAGAATAATTAGATTAATTATGATATTCATTTAATATAAAAATTTTGAACACATAAGGGAGCGAGGTGGAATATAATTTTATATGAGTGATGATCATGTATATAGACTAATTTTATAAATAAATTAATTGCATAAAATAACGAAATATATATTTATGAGATATATCGGATCTTGAGTGATCAACGACTCATGCCACACATACTAATAAGGAAAACAAAATCATCAATAAAAAATGATCACATGATATATATAATTTCAATTTAATAAAAAATTTCTCAGGTAAACTTGAGATATTATTTATTACGTATTTGAAATACTATGTAAATACCCATGAGTGAAAATAAAATACAAAAATTCAATTTAAAAGATAAATTAAATTGATATATGTAGAAAATTGGACACATAAGTTTCAAAAATATACTCATAATTTAAATGAAGTATTATTTACAATTCTCTCACAACTTAAACTATATAACTATGATTTATTAATTCATAAAAAAATTTATTAAATATTGTTAGTTATTTTGATTTACATTGAATAATATCCAGATAATATACTGTGTGTATATTCATCAAACACACCATCCCTGATTCAGTAATCACACAATAAAAATGGTTTCATATGTACATAGGCTTTGAGGTTCCCAAAAAACATGATTTGGGAGAAATTAAATGCTGAATGACTTAAAAATGGACATCTATACTCATATTTTATAATGAAAACTAATATTTGAAGACAATTAATTTTTTTTTCCCTTTTGTAAATTAAATTATTTATAGATATATTTCTTCATTGGTGGAGTATAAAAAATAGATTTTGTGGTTCAATTCCATCAATCCGTTCTACAAAAAATCAATATAGTAAAAATTTTATCTTCATCAAGATTGATTGCATAGTTTAAATAAATTGATACACTAACATCAAAAATATATTCATCATCACTTCCATAGAAAATTAATAAATTGGATTTCATAGAGACATTCCTACTGAGCCATTTTGGAGTGTTCTAATAAAATTTCATAGGTTATTCCAAAAAAAAACCTTTGGTACACATAATTAAAGACACACATAGTAATGAATAGACCATGACATAAACAAGAATACCAACTATGTAAATATATATAATCATAGTAATAAACTATACCTCCATTTCAAATTTAGGGGATTGACTAAGGGATATAATAAGATTTCATTATTTAAAAAGAGTAAGATTTTTTATTTTCTCAAACATATATCATTGTAACACATTTTCAACATTAGTATGTAATGGTGGAATAAAGTCTCCAGTAACCCTATCCATAAAAATTTACATAATAAAAAGATATTTTTAACAATAAAAGTCTCTATGTTTAAAATTACAATTTTGTTATACTATTAAATAATTTATTAGTGTATGGTTTTCAATGATAACTAAAATATTAAATAAATATTAAAGGAATTAAATCATCTCATTCTTAAGTTGGTTAAATATAAATTTGCAACTAATTTAATTCTGTAGAATCTATTTTTAAACCATTAATTTTTTAAATCTATTATATAATTTTCTTGAACATTTATAAATTCCATAAATTTACTTTTATAAAAGAAATATTTTATTAGGTATGATGAATTATGAAATTTTATTAGGAGGTTTCAAGAAATTATTACATCCATTTTACATGGAAATTAATGATTTTTAATATCTAACTATCGAAAATTAAATTTATATATAGAATCAATTGAAATACAATTTATAATTGATAAATTATTAGTAATATGATTAGTATCTCACTATAGTTAATCCATTATACTTGAATGAATCCATTTTCATCAATAAATGATGTTTATTTAAATGTTAAATCTCCATTATTAGGTTAATTCCTTTTAAAATACACATATAACTAATGAAATTAACACATATATGTTTTGTTACAATTTTCCATGTTTAAGTTTTATGATTGGAGGACATTTAATCTATTATATAAGTTCTAAATTGCAATCTCCCATCAATTTCCAGGTATGAATCTCTTTGATTGATTATTTTTAGCCTTGGTGGATAAGTCTTGTTCAAAGATGAAGATCCTTTTCTAGAGAAAATGACATAATGTTTTGGCATTTATTCTTGTTTGAAATAATGGAGTCTGGATATAATGGATTAAATGTTTCACTTCTTCTTGATATGTTGAAAATAATTTATGGGGATTTAGGTGGAATAAATGTAAATTGGGATGAAAAATCAACTGTAGAAAATTTAATCTCTATGTAAAGGGATTACATATTGTGTACTTGTTGAACCATTTTAATAAAATAATAATGTGTTGATGGATTTTTTAGATAATTTCATTAAAAACAGTTAAATTATGTGTAACCACATTACATGCCATGTAAATTATCGACTTGTTTTTTGACACCCTTTTTATGGGTATTTGTTATTCTAATCCAATGTATTGTCTCTCCACTTGACCATATGTATTTCTATAGGAGAATTTGGGGTGAAAAAATCCCATATCAACACACCATTTTCATGAAAAATCCACGATATATACTCTTCCTTATGTTCCTACCTTCTCTCCTTTCTTCTCTATCCATTGTTGTTAAATGTTTGAAGTTTTTTTATTTGATATTGATCAGTACTGATAAAGTAAACTATTTCTATAATATTCCCCTTCATTCTCATTGGAATTTTCCATTATAAGAAGTGTTGGATCATCGATTACTATCGGGTGTCTAAATTAAAACCCTCCAGTTTGATAATATCCAAGATTATGCAATATTGTGATCATGCCAATGAAATGTGCACCCAAATTTAAAAAATAATAAACATGATTATTCCATGGATTAATTTTTATCAATTTGTTTGTAACATAGATTATGTCTACCCATTAGGTTAGAAAATATTGAATATATTTAAATTGGATAATTTCTTAATTTCTATTTAGCATGAAATTTGACCTAGGGTGATTTCCTATTACAAAATCCCTATATTATGAATTATAGATTATTTAAATTATATTTATTAAATGGTGAATTAAATTGAACGTGGAATATGAATGAGGGATTTCTATTTGAATAATTAACCATTGAGAATTGTTATATGATATGGTTATATCCATGTTGTATGACATGGAATGTGTTCCATGATGTATTACTTAAATATCGGGCTCAACCTAAGAACAATCACTCTTATATGTTGTAATACTATTAATGAATGGGTTTTTTTGCAATTTTTATGTTGTAATTATTATTGTGAGGGTGCTATTCTCATTCCGATTTTATAATACATATAGGTATTTGAATCAGAATTATATAATTCTAATAGGTCATTTGATAATGAATTTTGTAATGCTTATAGGGATTTGTCTTGGCTTTTCTGTTTTTAATTTTCCATGGTTATGTGGTTTTGGTCTGTATGGTCGTAATACATGCTCAGTTATATTTTGGAATGGCTCTGAAAAATTTCATGTTAACATGGTTATATTTTGGTTGTTGGGATTGTGGTAATACCTTTTGAGAGATATTATGGGATTGCACTAAATTAGGTTATTTTACGTTGGATATATGGTTGTAGTTGGCATGGTCATAAGACATGATCACAAACATATGATCATGGTTCCAATGTTGGTTGGAGTTGTATTCTATTAATTGTTGAATTATTTAATACACATTTTTATCACATTATTTCATAGAATTCATATTATAGTTGTTTTGTTAAGACATGGTGGTGTCGACCAAGTAAGTTATACTGACCCCCTATTTTAGATTCCATTGGGTACCTATGAAGATTTCATGTATATAGGTTTGGGAAAGTGTAATAGAAATTATATTGATTGATAATTTTATGTTGGACAGAATTTAGAGATGTGACTGATGTGGGGATTAAGGCCTATGACTTTGAGTCAGTTATTTAATTCTGATGGAAATTTATTGTATTCATCTTGACTGGCATTTTTTTAAATTTCACCATGTCATTACATTAGTCATTCTTATTTTTTGTTGGATTTATCAGTTGAATTTGGTTTTTGTCATCATCTATGTATTTAAATTAATATTTTCCAATATATTATTATTTGTTCCTACTGAAAAGTATCATTATACCAGTGGGTATAATCTCCCCTATGCATTTCACACCCTTATTTCTTATTGGTAGCCTCTACTATATAAGGATGCATGTGTGAGGTCTCGTAAACAACCCTTTAGAACAATGTGAGAAATTTCCATGTTGACTGATGTTACAAAGTGGTATCAATGATATGTTTTATTTCTAATTAATATAGTCTAAGAATGTTATAAAGGATACTAGGATGTATCGTGACTTGTTAACGAGCTTGTGCTTGGGAATATATAACATGTGTATGGGGGAAAATATATTTTTTCCTGGATGGTATTTCTATTGTGTTGTTTGATTTTAATAGTTCGTATTATTTCTCCTTGGGTGATTCATAAGTTTTTTGGGATTATTTTTCTATTATCTTATTGTTTCTTGAGATTTGTACATGTGGCATTGTATGGTGTGAGTGAAGTATACAAGAATCATAATAGGAACATAGGGATATATTATTATACATTGTTCATAATAATGGAATATATATTTTGTATGTTATATATAAATTCCTATTAAAATGGGATATTAGATATATTTTAAACTATATAAATTAAATGAGTTTTTTTGTTGTGCTAAATTTCTTGTAAGCGGTATCTAGGGAGACCAAGATTTAGTTGTTCTCTATTCTGGTATTATGTTGTGTTGAATATCCTGCAAGATAGTACTCTAAGGTGTTATTTTGTTTTATAGAATAAATTTCGCCATTTGGTCTTTGACTTTAGTGTCAGAAGAGTCGATATCTACACACTACTAACATAGTAGAACCAGGACATCCGATAATTCATGAGGATTTGATCGATGTTCAGTTTCATAGAATCTTCCTTATTGACATGTGTTGCATGAAAATGGAGGATGGTTGTGTCATTCCTTATATATATGTGATTACAAGAGTGTTTGAATGTTATCATCAACCTCTATATACAAGGGAAGCTAGACCCTTGGCTATAAAGTTCTAGATTGAGATAGTCTAGAAAATTTCAAGCATAATGAGAAAACCACAGATTAGAGGGTGAAAAATGATTCAAATATTATCCATGTATTTACTAACCATTATTGGGATATTCTGAAGGATTTTCTAAACCATGTTGTGTAGTATTATATGGCCGTTGATGTGAATATCGAGGTCCATTTCTATCCCAACACAATGAATCATGAAAAAGATCACGAGTTCATGCATCTAGCGTGTAAGGACTCAGATCTTATTTTTTAGGTATGTGATCCTTGTATGATTTTTTTTTCATGTTTTTAACATGAAGGGTGATTAATGGGAGAGCCAGGAGAACATTGAGTGATGTTTTGAGGAAAAGCAGAAGTCGGACGGGTGGCACACAGTGTGTCTAATCGTGCGACCGAACCGTGCATGGAAGTCTATAGAGGCAGTGGCTAACACAATGTTAGCACACATTTTGTCTAACTGTGTGGCCAAACTGTGCGTGGAAGTCATCCGAGGTAGTGGCTACTGCACTGTTAGTGCACGATTTGTCAAACCGTGCGAGCAAACCATGCTGGCACTTATGTGAGATCCTAAAAAAGTGGATATCACACGTTTTAGCCTCTAAGTGGCTCGTTTTTCATCCTAATAGGATATAACTCAGTATATTTCTTCTTATCGTGTCAAATATGGTTCTCCTATCATTTTAGAGGAGATCTGAAGGCTTCTTTGTGAGAATCAAAGCTGGTTTCTTGAGGTATGTTGACGTTCTTCGTCGTTCTTTTTCAGTTTCATAGATCTACAAAGATATACTTCTCCTCTTCTCTCGGTTTCATAGATCTATTCCCGTTATGTGTAAATCTATGTATTTGGGTGACATTCTTGATTAGGTTTGGTATTGGTCTTGTTATGAGAAGATATCTAAGGGGGTTTCTTGGTGTATCAACCCAGTTTTCTTGTGCATTCTTATTTTGTAGGGGTTTTCGACAAAAAATAAAAGGTAGGTGGTTTGTGCCTTTATGTTGAGTTCTTTGAGTATTATGTGCAATTTTCATAACTCCCTTGAATGGGGTATTTCCTATTTACCGTTTTATCGATATTGATTTCCTTCCTTCTATGTATTCTTGAGTAGAGGTCAATTGTTGTGAATAGGGTGAATTACAATGCATTGGATGTGTTGCCCATGCATTGTTCTGTTTACGACCGTTTGGTAATGTTTATCCTTTTTGGACATTATTTCTATTTTACCATTCCTAGAGAGTGTAGGATATAGTGTTAAATTCTGAAATTCTTGATTTGTTGTAGTCTTTTCAGCCAAGTAGCTCTGAGGATTACTTTGGTCATATTGCATTGCTATGTGTTGACATACACAAGGCCGGGAGAACCTAGTGTAGTAGACTATAAGGGGATAGACCGAGTAATCTTCCTTAGATAGTCCTTTAGAATTATATACTATAATGGGATACACCGAGTGAGCTTCCTCAGAGAGTCTTTGAGCATTATATACTATAAGGGGACAGACCGAGTGAGATTCATCAAAGAGTCTTTGAGAATTATAGAATATAAGGGGATAGACCAAGTGAGCATCCTTAGAGTGTCTATAATCATTATAGACTATAAGTGGATAGACCGATTGAGCTTCCTCATAGAGACTTTGTGCATTATAGATTATACAAGGATAGATTGAGTGTGCTTCCTCATATATTCGTTGTTTTACTTTGAATTACTTTGACTATAAGGGGAATTGACTGAGCGTGCTTCCTTAGAGAGTCTTTATATTTTTCCTTGTGAATGAACCAGAAGGGATAGGTTGTGTGTACTTCCCATAAGGTTAAATTTCTTGTTTAGCTACTTACTTGACACGTGGAATTGTTTACTATTGAGTACATTCATGTTTTCTGCTTTCTGTAACTTTACCTGCCATATATTCACTGACTATTAGGTATAGATCTTTGGGGGGTTGCCTACTGGAATTTATTCTCACACCCTCTTTGGGTCATGATTTTGGGGCCATAAATATTATAATGTTTCATGTATTTATAAGGGAAGTCACCCATCTACTTTAGGTACTTGATGTGTTGTAGAGCTATAGAGCATGGGACCAAGCTTAGGCTTGTGATGTTGAGGAGTTGTTTGTCTTTTTCCTTGTACTTGGGATCAGTAATATTTTCTATTCCAACATTGTGGTATGTTTGGATGCTTTATAGACATATATATCATGCATCAGATATATATATATATGCACCATTTATTTCATACTTCCAGTCTTCCGCTATTTACTTTTGTATGGTTTATTACTGCTACCGCTATTGCTTTTGTTTTTCTCCTGCTGTGTACTCTTCCAATGCAGGAATAGTTTCCCCACTATCACACCCAAGGCCCTTGCTTTTAGTCGTCAACCTTTGGCGATCGGGGAAATGAACTTGAGGCCATGTGACCAACCGGGTACTGTAACACCCGATACTTTTATGTTATATAAATCATCAAAGGAATCTTTTTCTACACAACACTTGCTTGGCTTGCTTTACACGCAATCGCGACCTTTCTCGATAGCTTGCGTCGTACGCAATACCGAGTTTCACTAAACAACAATATGCTATTAAAACTAGCCATTATGAATAGTAATAACCACTTTTTGAAATTTTATAAATTTTATTTTTCAAAATGGACTTCATTTTTGGACTTAGAATATCGAAATTAGCCTAGGGTGAATTTTTGGTATTTTTCTGAAAACTTTCAATTTTTGATGAATAGTGAAACTACTAAGTGGTAGGTTAAAAAACCGAATTTTGCATAAAACATAATTTTACCGCTTCTGTGAATGGAATTTCGAAAATCCGAGAGACACGGTTAATATCAAGGACTAAAATGTGGTTCAATGAGATGAAAATAATTTTTGGTGAATAGTAACTTTTTACTTTTTTTTACCGCGGTTAATAGTAAATAGGGTAACTAAGGGTAAATATGATATTAATATTACCCTAACACATGTCCTAATTCTATTGGACAAGTGTAATTCGACCAAAAACAAACTTAGGAATAAAATATGACCATTTAGGCCCACTTGGATTAGATTAGGGCATTTATTATTAATTTATTTAAAGAAGGGTTAAAATAGATAAAATCAAAGTTTAATAAGTAAATAATTTTTTAATATGGGGTTATACATAAGATAAATTCGATTGTAAATATTCATTAGAAAGCTAAAAAGATTTCCTACATGATGGTATTTTATTTGTAATTTTTAGACATCAAATAATATAATTTATTTATGACACAAAGATGATGCAGTAATTATCTTATTAATGAAATATTGACATAATTGATGTTATAAACACCAAAATAAATGTAATATGATAATTTTTATGAATTCCACTACTTTTATAGGTTACTATGATATATTAGTGTTGATTTAATTAACATGGTTTGAACATATAATTCTGTTATGACTTTCAAAAAAATCATATATCAAATAGTGTCAAAATTGACACAAAATAGTTTTTAAATCAAATATTATATTAATAATTGTTATTTTATTCCTAAAAATCTAAGTTTCGGCCAAATGACTTAGATAAGGATATATATATTAATAATAAACAATTTGGGGTTCGTTTGGCATGTTATAGTAAGTGTATTAACCATATAGTGAAAGAAAACAAAAAGACACGGTAAAAGTTTAATTAATTAACTTAGAGTTAAATCTAATTGATAAGGTTAAAATAATAACCTAAACTTGTCTAAATCCTATTGGTTGATAGTATTTCGACCCTTCCCCACTTTATCTTCGAAATAAGACCCTTTGGAACCATTATAAACCGATTTTGACTTTAATATAAAATAATATTTTGAGATATTCCTAAGGTGCCCCTCTCCTCCCTTATAAAAGGGCACCTCCTCCCCCTCCTCCTCACACCAATTGGAGCACTCAAGCTCGGCCAACCCCTGCCATTTTCTCCTCTCCACTTCCCTATAATAATCCTAGAGGTCCTGGTCTTCTTAAAAGACCAATCTTAGTTCCCTAAGTGGAGGATTCAAAGAGGCGTTCCAAAGAAGAGGTAATATCCATTACCGATCTTTTCAATTTCTTTCTTCTTCAACTTCTTCTTCTTTAGTTGTTTCATGACAAAGTAATAACATCAGTATTACTTACATACTGATATGTTATTATAAATATGAAACAACCCTAATTCACCTTCTATCCATCCTACGGAAAAATGAAATCACCGCGCGTGCGTACGTACGGAATACCGTCTCCACGCCGTGGTGTAATCTATTTTCCACCATCACCTTACAAGGATGGGTATAATGGTGTAATGAGTAACTATATATGATTATTATGAAGTAATATTGATACTGAAATAATATATATATACTCCAATACAATTCCACGATCATAGGAACGATATCATCACTCGTGCGTACGTACGGAATACCGTCTCCACGATGTGATGCGACTCGTTCTACATGATCATCATTTCATAATGATTATATAAATGAATTGAATGAATGAATATGGTATATACTACACTAATACCATTTTGGAAATGAATTATCTATAACCTAAAGATAAGAATAAGAATTTATTCAACAAAACACGCATAAGAACAAAAAGTTATAAAGACCCGAGTAACAAGTAACAATGAAATATTACTAACAAGAAGCTAATAATATGACCATATATGATATCATATCAATATGTATGATTCTGGAATAAGTCAATAACATTATTTAAACCATTATACAGGAGCTTCGGACACGAACAAAGCAAATCGGACCTAAGGTAAGGGAAATATCACAATCTCATTTTTATCCGAGATTGTTTATTCGTAAGTATTTATTGGGGTGTATTTTATCATCCACATCCATGTTTCATCAAAATATAATATTATTTCCATCCACCTACAATTGTTTAAATCCATTTTTACCCTTCAGTGAGTTTTTAGTAATATGTATGAAAGGAATCTTTGTCGTACGAGGTACTTTTTGACTTTTCTGACAAAAGTACGAAGAATGTTTTTATTTTAACTTATACGGCATGAATGGATTTTTAAAACATTATTTCCAAGAAGCCTCCTTTACAAGTTTTCAAGTTTATTTTTAATCAACTTCTTTTATTTTAAAGTCGTATGACATGTTATGAAAGGAAAAATGTTTTTGAAGAAGAAAGGATATTTTCCTCAAGAATGGAGTTCAAGAGTTTTATCAAAATTATTTTCCATCTAAGATAATAAAGGGTTCTGTTTTTATCCCTAATATTACATTTATTTGATCATGTTGTGATGGAATTATTTTTATGAATTCCTTTACCTTATATGATTTGTTTTATGATGTCATGATATTTCAAGAATCCCATTTTTGTTACATGTGTTATACGATGATGTATGATTTATGATTATGTGGCACACATAAGAAAGGATTCATTATAAGATGGGTGGGACCTATATCTCCCTCTAATGCATCTCATGAGATAGACATGGCTAGAACAGAAGGTTATTTCGGTTCAGTGATACAGGACTGAAACGAGGAGTGAACTCAGTTCAGAAAGGGACTTTGTCCACTAAGATAGTCTTGGCAATGAGTCATGACTAACAAGAAATGATTTTCCATGATTATGTGTGCATGCCACAAAGTTTCAAGTTTTATGTTATGATTATGGGGATCTCATTTTCACTTATATGATTTATTGCATGTTAAGATATTATGATCTCTTTTGTAGGTTTTGATTTTCATAAAGATATGATATGATTTTTATTTCCTTTATTTGCCCTTGCTGAGCATTTGAGCTCACCCTTTTATGTTTTCTTTTCCCCAAGTCAGGAAGATGGATATTAAGTAGAATATGCTAAAAGGGACCCTAGATATGATGAAATAAATGGGAGACACTGTAGAAGATTTATGAACCAGTTGTTTATGTTTCCCAGTTTCTAAAGACACTATACCTATACGGTCCTTTGTGGTTTTGTCATATGTTTTAATAAGTGTGCTTCAATTTCGAAGTATTAACAATGTATGTAAAGTATGTGTCGTTATAGGTACGGGGCGCCTCTGGGTGGCATCCAGAACCGGGATGTTACAAAGTAGTATCAGAAGAATTCATTTCTCTTAACTTACTATTTGTAGCCTATAGTCAGGGATAAGAAAGAATAGGTACATGGTAATAAACTTTTCCTAGGAGTAGCTAACCCATGTACATGGAAAAGATAATTTACCTCATTAATGTAATTTTCTGATTTTTCAATTTTACAGTTAATTTGATTTTCACCGTTGGGTGACTCACATGCATTATGCTATAACTGTTGATGCTATTGAGGCACTATTTCTAACACAACCCAATATGATGAGGGTATTCCATCTCATGTACCATATCGGAACTTGCATAAAATCACATGACATGAATTCTTTCCATTCCAACTAGGATGCATTAGCAATTGCATGTTGTTGTGATATATGTTGTCTAGAATATGCATGCTATTGGGATACATTCCTTGATAAAAATACATCTTTTTTGATAGGTTATTTTTTGTGTAAGGTTTTGTTTGAATGAATTTCATTCTTTGGGTCTTGAGGTGTTATGAGCCCTCATGGACCACAATTTGGTGGATTATTGTCTTTTTACCCTGTTATAATATGTATAAGATTCCAAGCTTTGATTCTCGGGAGTATTGGCCCTCACGGATCAGATATTTGAACTTAAATGTATGTTTTTAGTGTTTCAAAGGTTATAGAGTAATTTTTTAGGATTAATGTCTAGAAAAACCCAAACAACATGCCGTGTCACTGACTGTGTGGGCAGAGACATTGTCACGAACCAGGTCGGATCGTCATCCGACTCGCCACCAGACCCGGTCCGCGACATGGCCCGAAGGGCGTTCCCGATCCCCACGGGCTAGAAACTAGTGTCGGGCATCAAAACAAACCAATTGGGAACTGTTTGGCCCATGACAAAGATAAATAAACATAAACTGAACAAGTAGATAAATAAAGGAAAATAAATTGAACAACATGGCATTAGAAAAAGGAATAAACAAAGAAACGTGACATACCTCTGGTGACCCCGTGGATCACCATGGTACGACAACCACACTCACTCCCAAAAGCGATCCAAGACTGAAACCTGCAGCTGAAAAGTAATGTAGGCGTGAGCACCGAGATGCCCAGTAGGAAAGACAAAAATAATCATGTCCTATGCCTCCGCCTTTACTAAGAAATCCAACTATGCCAGTTTGAAAATAATATATAATAAAATAATGTTTTCCCTTCTTTTCAAATTCAAGTTATGAGTTTTCATTTTCAAATAAAGTATTTCACTCTTACTATATTTTCAAAATAGGTTCCAAGCGTGCACTAACATTTCAAAATGAAAGATACTAGTTTGGAATAAAATGTGATTTTTTTACAAACATGACATCAGTTATGAAACAACTGAAAAGGAAGTTACATCACAAGAAGCATGTCAAAAATGTGAACTATGGGTAATCCCTATAGGTATCTAGAACAAGTGGGAACCTAGAGACCTCGTACCTCGGTGAAACGTGGCTTAGAAGACCACGACCCTCAGAAAATGTGGCATAGAAGGCCACGACCCTCATAAAACATGGCTTAGAAGACCACGACCCTCAGAAATTCATATGTTTAGTTAGTGTTGTTGCGTCAATCCTGCTAGACAAACCGGGACGAACCCCTTCCCTATCATCTAGCGTACTAGTCCTGTTCACCCACCTAGATACCTGGGTTTCCCATTGTGCTCTATTTCAAATGGTGGTGAGTTTTCTTTATCAAGCAATCAAACAAGTACATTGCACTTTCATTATCTAAAACTCATTCAACCTTTCACCACCACACTGCCTACTTAATTGAATTCCCCCTCTTTACATCACACAATCAGGCACAAGAATTTACACTAGGCACATATCACAACCAACTCATTAACACATGAATCACATTTTATTTTTAAATTAAGTGGAATGACTCAAAAGGGGTTTTCTATTTTCGCAAACCAAATATTAAAGTGCCAAATGGGCCTCAACAGAGGTTTTTCTATTTCATAAAACATTCTTAAGATGCCTAACATGCGTAATTACATAAAGGGAACACTTTTTACAATCAACCAGCCAAAAGTCCAAACACCTTTGGAAGTACACCTTACCAATTCCACACCATTTAAGAAATCAATTTTTCAAGAAAAGTCACTTAAGACCAACGGCTTTGAAATACATTTCAATTTTCCCAATACAAGGCATAATAGTTTCTAGCAACTGTAATCATATTCCATAGCATGTGTATATAGAATAGTGTAAAACATATTTTTAAAACAATTGAGCAATTATGAATTTCAAATTAAATGCTTAGGCATAGTGGACCTACCTCAACATGTCGCTTCTTGAAGACGAACATTCAAACTGGTCCTTGGAACATACATGCACATGAATTTATACATATATATATATATACACCCCTAGGTGCATTGCACATATTCCCTTCACCATGAGGGAATCTGAACAATGAGGGAATATCTATATATATGTCTTACCGTATGCATGTACATGCAGCGATCCTCGATACCCGCGACCCAAAATCATCACAGCGAGGTACGAAACACTACACATATAATTTAATGAAATAATTCAAACACATAATCAAACATTTGACCAATTTATAAAACATTTCAGCATGCTCAAAGTGGTGCATTTTCCATTAAAAATTCTTTTCCAGCACCCATGCACCTCAAGTACCCACAAAAACACATTTCGCACTACAAAAACAATTAATTGAACACTTACAATGATTGTCACAACAATATCCGCACACATATACCCTTATATGTATGCTCAAACCCACTTTTGAAAATACTCACACCAAAAAAATATACAAACATGTTTCACACACTTTACAAGATTTTATTAACCACTTAAAATTTTTATAAAACAAAACCAAGTGGTATTACAAGACATTGAACACAAAAGCCCACCCCAAAACCTCTTATAAGACCAAACACACACCACTCACTTGTCAAAACAGAAAATTCAGCCCGTGCAAAACATAATAAACCAAATGCACAATAAAAAAACACTTTTAAAACTCAAAAAACAATTAAGAAAATTTATTAAAAAGTTTCAAAACATTTTGCTTAACTTTGAATACCAAAAGTTCACCCAAAATCTCTTTTATGATAAAATGCATTTTAACGTTGCATCAAAACACAAATCGCATCCATTTCACATCTTAAAAAACTATCAAAACAATTAATTAAACACTAATAAATAGTTCATCATAGGTTTTTCACACATTTACACACTCATATTACACAAACAGACTACTAAAAAAATAAATGCACATCAAAAATCAAATACAACTAATTTCACCCTTTTCACATTCTAACAAATTAAATACACAATTTATAAAATGCTGATAAACATCTCAACACGGGTTTATACCAAAATTTGTACACATATTGCATCAACATACTATTGCAAAATTAAATGTATATCAAATCTCAAACAGAATCAAACTCGCATCTTGCAAATAAATAAATAAACAAACTGAATTAATTAAACTCCCAAATTAATGCATCAAATAATTGTTATACGCAGAATCACATAGTAATATGGAGGAATTTCAAATATCAGTGCGAAACTTCAATTGCATGATGTTTGCACAACAAGGAACTCATAGAAAACCCTAGACGAAGAGCATGAGGTAGCGGGACGGCGTGCGGGGTCACGGTCACTGGAGGAGGTCGACGAAGGGAAGGTTGAGGGAGGATGGGAGGCAGGGAGGCGTGCCATGGGAGAGGGAGGCCGGGAGACTAGGCAGCGCACGGTCGCCGGGGAGGAAAGAGGGAAGCATCGGCGATGGGAGGGGATGGCCGCCGGTGGTTCGGTGTGGACGGTGTGGGAGGTGACCTAGGCTCTGCTCGAACGGGAAGAGGAGGGATGTCAGCGGTCTCATCTTGGTCAGTGGCGCACACCGGAGCTGGGAGGAAGCGGGTAGGGGCGACGGGTGGTGCGCCGGAGAACCCTCATCAGTGGGGGGTGGCGCGAGCGAGAGATCAAGGTGAGGGGGGGGGGTGTCGGCTGCATAAGGGGAAGGGGGAGAGAGTGAGTTAGATTTTAGAAAATAATAATAATAATAATACGGAAAACAAATAATAATAATAATAATAATAAAATAAATAAATGAATAACATATAAAATAAGGGGATAAAAGAAAAGAGTATAAAATAAATGAAATAATAAAATAATAACAAATAATAATGAAGAAAATAATAATTTTAATAAACTCCAATAATAATAATAATAATAATAATAACAATTTTATTAATATGTAAATAATTTAATATTCTAAGCCTAATTAAAATATTAAATAAAATAATAATAATTAAATTATTAACTGAGAGCGGACACCACACACGGTCTCACGCGCAGGGTTGTGCGCATGGCTTCGTGTCTCAAAAACAACACATTCGATAAAAAACAATCCCTTAACAAAAATTAGGAACTATGTAGGGTGCGCATACGCTCGCACGTTCGAATAAAAACGTGATTTTTCATTTAATTTAAAACCTGTTCAAAACATAGTTCAAAAATGAGACCTAAAATAATTAAAATGAAATAAAGCATCGGGTCGGGGTGTGATAGACATGGGGTTGTGAAAATCATGGTAGAACGTGTCATGAACCGTATGTGCACACTGTGTGTAGAGACCTTGTATCCACCCGTGTATCTAACAACACGGGTCAGTAATACAAGTTTAGTACATGTCATTCCTGGAGAGAACAAACTGTGTAGTTTTGTTTAAGGGATCTGTGTGGGTTAGTCGTGCATAAGGACTCGGACAGGGGAGGAGAATCCAAGTACAAGCCTTCCAGTCGTGTTTTTCAAAACATGATTTATTTCTTTCATCTATCCCTTTCTTGTCCTTCCAATTTTCAGTACATGATAATCTTGAATATAAGGTGTGCAGTTGACCTTGCAGAGTCATGCCAGTGAGACGTCCTCCGGTTGAAGGCTAGTTACAGAGCGATGATCAGACGCCATATATAGCTAATCATGGACTACATGCAGATCCTCCAGTAGTTCCAGTCTTGGCACCAGTAGTTATCCCTGGCACAGGTTCCAATGCACAGTTTAGGGAGGGTATCATGAGGATGATGCATTCCTCCCAGGGATCACCAAAAACTTCCCCTTCTATGGAAGTGTTGATACAGGTCTTTCAGCAGCAACATCCTCCCACATTTTCAGGGGATGGAGGACCCCAGGCTGCAGAGTCATGGATTGAAGCCACATTGACGATATTCGAGAATCTAGATATGCCTACAGAGAGGAGGGTCAAGCTCGCTACCTACATGCTTCGAGACTCCTCCACGAGGATGTGGGACGTGATCTCATAGTTGGGACTGCAACAGAATATGGCTTGGGAAGAGTTCCAACGTGTTTTATATGACTACTACTATCCAGAGAGCCTAAGGGTTGACCGAGACAGAGAGTTTATGAGTTTGGAACATGGTAATCTTTTCGTTCTGGAGTATTCTACTAATTTTACTGAGCTGTAGCGCTTTACACCATTCCTAGGGGAGATGAGTTGTTCCATGAACGGATGTTTGGGGATGGTTTGAGGAACGACATCATATTTCATGTGAACATCTTCAGGTTGACTTCAATATCTTCTATCATCAAACAGGTGCTGATCACAGAGTGCAATCTGAGGGATTCTAGAATGGTGAGCCAGGGCGGTTCGACATCTAGAGTTAGTCTTCCTCCTTCTGATAGCAGGAAGCGTCGCAGGGAGTCTGCACGATGAGATCACAGTAGGCGCGATGCATCTTTAGGCATCCAGGTAGTGTGCTACTAGTGTATTAGGAGCGGTCATACTAGGTCGTAGTGCCAGAGAGACCCGATGGAGTGCCAATCTTACGGAAATATGGTCCATCTTCAGCGTTTCTATCAGATCTTCTCTCCAGCAGCTGGTGACAGGGTTTCATCTCTGACTCCTCATACTGAAGCAGCCCCACCAGTTTCCCACCTGTCTGGGAACTTGATTTCTTCTGGTCGATCAGGCCGAGGTGGAGGTTTCAGCCGTGGCGGCCATTCAACAAGCTATTAGCGACAGTAGGGTAGATCAACTCAGAGTAGTCAGACATGGTCACAAGGCTGTGGAGAAGGCCATAATTTTGTGGTGGAGCAGACCCAGCAAGAGCAGGATCCGAGACCCTCTACAGTTCAAGGTACTATTCTAGTTGCCTCAATTTTTTCTTCTAATCTTTTCAACACAGGTTCTTCCCATAGTTTTATATCTGTTTCTATTGTGGATATCCTTGGCTCTATATCTTTTCTTTATCTGATATCATGACACTAGAAACTCCGTTGGGGATGAGGAAATCTATTGTACGTTAGTTCAAGGAGTTCCCTCTTGTGGTTGGTGGGTGTCACTTATTTTGGGACCTCTATGTCCTAGAGATGACATGATATGTCGTCATTCTCAAAATGGATTGGTTAGTTCCCTTCCAGGAAATTTTCGATTGCTATCGCTGTAGGGTGCATTTTATATCATCATAGGGTGAATAGTTTCTGCACAAGGCCATGTGGGATGTCTAGGTGAGATGAGTGGGTCTGTATCATCATGGGTTAGGGGGAGTCATAGCACTGATTTCTAGTCTATATCTAGATGACCAAGGGACTTTACAATTATACTTCCCTCAAGTAGTAGATTATTTCAGGAATGTCTTTCTAAAGGACTTTTCAGGTTTGCCTTTGGAGCATGAGATAATGATTTCTATACATCTTGTTCCAAAAGAATCATTGGTGTCCATTTCCCATTATAGGATGGCTACACCAGAGTTATAGGATCTCAAGAAATAGTTGGAGGAGTTGTAGGTAAAGGGTTTCATCAGACCCCATAGTTCTCTTTAGGGTTCGCCTATTCTTTTTGAGAAAAAGGAGGACTGTATCCTGAGGTTGTGTGTGGATTATCAGAAGCTAAACCAGTTGAAAATCATAAACTGATATCCCTTGATGAGGATTGATGAACTATTTGATCAGCATTTAGGAGCCTAGGTGTTCTCTAATATCGCTTTCAAGTCCGGTTATCCTTAGTTCTGCATTAGACCGTCTGATATACATTTTACATCTTTCCAGAGCAGGTATGGTCTATACGAGTATGTGGTTATGCCGTTCAGTCTCATGAAAACACCTATAGTTTTGATCGAACTATTAAACCTAGTCTTCCATCCATACTTGGATTCTTTCATGGTTGTCTTCGTGGATGATATCTTAGTGTACTTTCACACTCAACACAACCATTACACACATCTTGAGATCGTTATATGTACACTAAGAAGGCGTTAGTTATATGCTAACATCTCAAAATGAAACTTCGGTATGGACCCAATCCACTTCTTGGGTCATGTTATCTCAGAGACAGGGGTGTTATTAGACCCTAAGAATGTGAGAGAAGTTTTTTTCAGGGAGCATCCGAAGAATGTCTTTGAGGTGAGAATTTTTATAGGATTGGCTTGATACTAATGCTTCATACATGACTTTTCATGCTTAGCAGCACCGTTGATGGGTCTAATTAAGAAAGGTGAAAAGTTCTTTTTGTCAGATTCATGTGATCCATCCTTTCAGAAGATGAAAGGGAGGTTGACATTAGCATGGATACTAGTCTTGCCAGAGTCGGGAAAGAGTTATAATGTTTACTACAATGCTTCAGGTATCGAGCTGGGAGCTGTTCTCAAGCAAGGAAATGAAGTCGTTGTGTATGGGTCTCAGCAGTTGAGTCCACATTAGTGGAACTACCTGAGAGAAAGGGGAAGACGTTTCTCTAAGATGGATTTGTAGGTTCACGATAGATAGGGGATGACATTTTTATATTCGGTAGCTTTTACCACTACTCTTCTTGATTGAGTTCGAGTGAGTAATCTATCAGATTCTGAAGGCCTAGTCCTACATGAGAGCGTGTCCGGAAAGGACCCTATTCCCAGATGGACTATAGGTGAGGATGATATAATGTGTTTCTAGGGGCGTGTATGGGTACCAGTACATATACGTGAGGAGCTTATGTGGGACTTTCATTCCTCAGTTTGGGAAACTTATCCTGGTGTCGCAATGATATATCGTGATCGACACCATCAGTATTGGTGACCAAGTATACAAAGAGATATTGATGGGTTTGTCATGAGGTGTTCCACCTTTCAGTAGGTGAATGAAGATAATTAGTGACCATTAGGACTTCTACAGTAGTTACCCATTCCCTATTGAATGTGTAATGGCATCGCAATGGGATTTGAGACCAGTTTACCGAGGTCCCCTTGAGGGAATGATGCGGTATGGGTTGTCATTGACATACACATGAAGGGTGATCAATATTTTTCAATCAACGATACCTTCAGTTTTAATGAGATGGGACAGGTGTACATCTCAAAGATTGTACGTCTATATAGAGTTCATCACTCCATTGTATCAGACTGGGATGCACCTTTTTACTTCATGGGTCTGGAAGGGGATTCACATGGCTTTGGGTAAAAAGGTACTTTTGATTACACCATACCATCCCCAAAAAAATGGTCAATTCAAGCATACAATTCCAGTTATTGAGGACATAATTTAAGCCTGTAATCTAGATTTTAGAGGTTCCTGGGAGAGACATATACATCTAGTGGAGTTTTCCAACAACAATAATTTTAAATGAAACAATTCAGATGGCACCTTATAAGGCTTTTTAAGGAAGGGCAAGCTGATCACCCTTATATTGGCTAGTGGTAGGAGAAGAAGAAATGCTAGGACCTCGTCTTATCTAGGAGACCATAGAGTAGATAGTGTTCATTCGGAAGAGGATGGATACTCCAAAGACTCGTCAGAAGTTTTATGCTGATCAACGGAGACGACCACTGGAGTTCGAGGTTGGGGATCAGGTTTCTCTATGTGTCTCACCGAGGTTGGGACACAAGAGGATTGGGATGAACGGTAAAATTTCTCCAAGGTACGTCGGGTCATTTGAGGTGTTGGAGAGAGATGGGATTGTTGCCTATCGGTTGCATTTACCTCAGAGGTATTGGGTTATGCATGATTTTTCCATGTTTCTTAGCTTCGATGTTACTTTTCATACCCATCTCATGCTTTCCAACCTAAGGAAGTCGACTTGGAGGTGGATGCATCATTTTAGGAGCATCCAATCCGGATTGTCGATCACAGCCCGAAGGTTCTCCATGGTCTGTCTATTCCTCTAGTATGGGTTCTATGGAAGCACGGGTGAGTGAAGGACGATCCTTGGGAGAGGGAGGCTGATGTATGATCATAGTGGATGGAGTTGTTCGGGTTTTCTTCTTCTGCACCTTTCTAGGAAAAATCGTGGACGAAATTCTTTAAGGGGGGAATTTTATAAGAAAACAAATCTTTTTTCAGGTATTTGACCATTTTTTGATGTTTTTCATTGTTTTAATGTTAAGGGTGATGAATGGGACAGTCAGGAGAACGTTGAGTGAAATTTTGATGAAATTGGGAAGTCTATGTCTGTGGATGAAAATCTTTATGAGTTTTGGTCTTGTTCTTGTTAGGAGAAGAGATATAAGGCGGTTTCATGGAGAATAAATCCAGTTTTCTTGTGCATTATTCATTTTTTGTGGTTTTCGAAAAAACCTAAGAGGTATGTGGTTTGTGCCTTCACATTGAGGTCTTTGAGTATTATGTGAAATTGTGCTAGTACCCTTGAATGGGGTATTGCGCGTTAACCATTTTAGCCATATTGTTTTCCAGCATTCCTTGTATGCTTGAGTAGAGGTCAATTGTTTTGAATAGAGTAAATTACTATTCATTGGATGTGTGGCCCATGCATTTTTTTGTTTATGACTGTTTGGTCCTATTTAGCCATTTTGGTCATTTTTCCAATTTTCCCATGCCTAGAGAGTGTAGGATGGAGTGTTGAATTATGACATGCTTTAGATGATGTAGACTATTTAGCCATGTATCTATGAGGTTTACTTTGCCCATATTGCATTTTTATGCATTTAATTACATAGGGACGTAAGATCTTGGTGTCTTAGACTATAAGGGGATATACCGAGTGAACTTTCGTAGATAGTTTTTTATAATTATAGACTAAAAGGGGATAAACCGAGTGAGCTTCTTCAGAGAGCCTTTGATAATTATAGACTATAAAGGGATAAACCATGTGAGCATTCTGAGAGAGTCTTTGAGCATTATAGACTATAAGGTGATAGACCGAGTGAGCTTCCTCAGAGTGTCTTTGATCAGTATAGACTATAAGGGGATAGACCAAGTGAGATTCCTCATAGATTCTTTGAGTATTATATACTATATGGGGATAGAATGAGTGATCTTCCTTAGAGGGTCATTGTTTTACTTTGAATTACATTGACTATAAGTGGAATTGACTGAGCATGCTTCCTTTGAGAGTCTCTATATTTTTCCTAGTGACTGAACCAGAAGGGATAGGCTGTGTGTACTTCCCATAAGTTTTCCTTGCTTGTTTAGATCCTTTCATGACATGTGGAATTGTTTATTGTTGAGTACTTTTCTATTTACTGATTTCTGTAACTTTACCTACCATATATTCCCTAACTATTAGGGGCAGATCATTGGGTGGTTTCCTACTGGTATTTATTCTCACAACCAGTTTGGGTCATCTGTTTGGGCCCAAACAGATTATATTGAGAAGGTATTGAAAAGGGAAATATCTCTTATACTTCAGGTACCTGATGTGTTGTGGAGCTGGAGAGCATGGGACCAAGCATAGGCTTGAGATGCTGAGGAGTTGTTTGTCTATTTTCTTGTACTTGGGATTAATACTGTTTTGTATTCCAGCAGTGTGATCTATTTGGATACTTTCCTATTCATATGTATCATGCATCATATATATATATATATATATTTATGTTCTTGAGTTATTTAATACTTTCAGTCTTCCAATATTTACTTTTGTATGGTTTATTACTTCTTCTTCTATTGATATTGTTTTTATCCCACTGTGTACTCTACCAATGAGGGAATAGTTTCCCCAGTATCATACCCAAAGCCCTTGCTTCTAGTTGGCAAACTCTGGTATTCAGGGAATTGCACTTGAGTCCATGTGACCAACCGGGTATGGGTCACCATTGGGTGGATTCTAGAACCGGGACGTTAAAAAGTGGTTTCAGAGGAATTCATTTATCTTGACTTAATGTTTGGAGTCTATAGTCAGGGATAGGATAGAATAGATACTTGGTAATAAACTGTTCTTCGTTGTAGCTTACCCATATACAGGGAAAATCTAATTTACCTCGTTAATGAAATTTTCTGATTTTTCAATTGTACAGTTAATTTGATTTTCACTATTGGGTGACTCACATGCCTTGTGCAATTACTGTTGATGCTATTGAGGTTCTATTTCTGACACAACCCAACGAGATGAGGGAATGCCATCTCATGCACCATATAGGCACATGCAAGAAATCACATAACATGCATTCTTTCCAATCCATCTAGGTTGCATTAGCAACTTCATGTGGTTGTGATTGATGTGGTGTATAATATCCATGTTCTTGTGATAGATTCCTTGAAAAAAATACAAGTTGTTTCATAGGGTATTGTATGTGTAAGGTTTTTTTTGAATGAACACTAAACATTGGTCCGTGATGTGTTATGGGCCCTCATGGACCAGAATTTGGTGGATCATTGACTTGTTTACCTTTTTATAACATGTATTAGATTACAAACATTGATTTGTGGGGATTATGGGAAATCACGGATCGGAAATTAGAATTTAAATGTCTGTTTTCAGTGTTTCCAAGGTTTTAGAGTAGTTTCTGAGGCTTACTGTCTGAAAAAACCCAAACTACGTGCTGTGTCACTGACTGTGTGTGTAGAGACATGGGGTTGTCAAAATCATGGTAGAACATGTCGTGTACTGGATGTGCACGCCGTGTGTAGAAACATTGTATCCGACCATGTAACTAACAACACAGGTCACTAATGCTGGTTTAGTACATACCATGCATGGAGAGAAAAAACCGTGATGTTTTTTTAAGGGAACTGTTTGGGTTAGTCATGTATAAGGACTCGAGCACGGGATGAGAATTCAAGTACATGCCTTGAAGTCGTGTTTCTCAAAACATGATTTCTTTCTTTCTTCTGTCACATTCATGTCCTTCATATTTTCATTCATTAATAATCTTGAATCTAGGGTGTGTAGTAGACCTTGAAGAGTCCTGGCACAATGACTTACTACAGTTGTACGCCAGTTACAGGGCGACGATCAGAATCCAGATATAGCTGATCATGGACTACATATAGATCGTCCATTTATGCCAGTCATTGCACCAATTGTTATAACTAACACAGGTGTCAAGGAACAATTCAGGGAGGTTCTCTTGAAGATGATGCTGACATTCCAGGGATCACCGTAACCTTCCCCATCAATGGAAGAGTTGATGCAGGTCTTTTAGAAGCATCATCCTTATGACAACCCTGCTTTTATTACAAACATAAACATGATATATTACATAAAACTTCAATTGGTACAACAAAAAATATTGAGAGGATTAGTGTCTTTAGGGCTTAGGATCATTTCTTAAAAACATGAAACATGGAATACAAGATCTTTATTGAAAACTTCCTTTACATGGCCACTACATTCCCTCATACTTAGCATTGCATGGGATTACCTGAAGACATCCATAATAAAAGGGTGAGATATATAGCCCAGTAAGGGAGTACACATGGAATAACATGAGGAGTACAATACATGTTAGACAATATGAATATCAATAGATCATAAAAGAAACATGAACATAAAGGCATGATAAATCATGATAATCATAAAATGGAAATGTGGAAACAACACTTAACATGGAATTAGTATGAACCAAGGATCATTGCACATAGAGAATGAGTAAATCCTCATTGCACATGAAGCATGAGTAAACCATAATTTCACTTGAATTAGCATGAGTCATAACTCATTTCACATGACGTATCATGATACTTTACTTTACCCAATTCATTGGAGCGCTATAAGGGCACACCATTCTTAAACATTTCATTTCATGCATAAGGGTGCCATGTGGATCATAAAACATGGATTCATAAAACATAATAATTTATTCCATGATAAAGGAATATGTAATTCATACATGAAAATTTATAATCAATATGTAAAGTTTCATAAATGTGAATAACCTTGATGGATAGATGGAAATGGTATTCACTACACAAAGACATTGGCTTAGAAAATCGGTGCGATTTCGGCAGCGTAACAGCGTGACATAAGAATTCATAAAAATGGATGATGAGAGAGAAATAATTTCGTCATCATATTAACATGTAATGGTTAGTAAGGAGGTCATATATATACATTTACCAACAATTGTAATGGAATTTAGATTCATGATACCAAAGTATTGCTTTAATGTAGAAGCGGATAGAGATGTTCTTTTCGAAATATCGACATAGTAACAGGTGCACATAAGAGGCATTTAATGAGAGAGAAAGGGTCTCCCATCATTCAAACATAAAGAGGGAAGTATGAGGGAGGTTATAAACCATAACCCAACATTCATGATTGAAATTAAAAGGGAAAAACAACTTAATGAAAATTGGACAAAAATGTGAAAGGAAGAAAAAACCCTTACCTGTAAGTGTGCTTCCAAACGCCATAGAGAGGTTTTTGAGAGAATTATTGGGAGCTTGGGGCACCATGGGAGGATTATAGAGATAGTAGGGAAGAGTTTGGACGAACTCCAAAGGCTTTGAGTGAAGAGGAGGTGGGAGCTTGGGTGGGTTTATATAGAAAAGGTGAGGGAATTATTTATTATTTTGGTTTGGGTCCCCTTGCATTAAATTAATGCAAACCACAAACCATCCCATGGTATTTTCCCGTGGTTTTTGGAAAAGGGAAGTGGAAAACAATTTTTTACAAGTCCAAAGTCCGAACTTCTTAAAATATTAGGTTTTTCTTATGTGGATGTGTGTCACACTCCCATGGAAATTAATTTAAAAAGACAAGGTGATTAATAAGTCTTCATGGGTCCATTAATGCTCTAAAAAGTAAGTCAAGCAAACCCAAAATCACATTATTTTAATGGTAAACCATATATTGGCTGAACAAAATTATTATAGTATTTTATTACATCACTATTGGGTCATTATGATGACATAAAACACATTATATATTTAAACGATATTTAATTTTTACCCAAAAATTTGATTGTCTTAGAAAATTAAGAAAAAATCACCATTGGATAATTTCGATATCCTGATTCCATAAACAACATTTATTTTATCTAAATAATTTTCTAAATATGTTAATTTTCACTTTTAAATTAAAAACTGACATTTATCGAAAATTCAAGGGGTTTTGACAAAAATGGCTTTCAAACCTTAATAAAAATTATAATTGCATTCATAAAATTAGAAGATCACAAATATTTAATAGAAATTAATTTAATAATAATAATAATATTTTATTAAAATATTATTTATTTCAAATATCCCTTAATTTAATATAATATAATTCTTAATTAAATAATAAATAAAAACACTATTTGTAATTTAAAAACTATTTATAATGTATAAAAAATGACTAGAAATTATATTCATTATTATATACAAAAATTATTCACATTAACAAAGTACTACTTATTTGTTACATAACCCCATAAAATTTCCGCATAAGACCTAAAGGTAAGGTGTGCGATGGTGAATGACTATTTGGGTGGCTCGGATAACATCACTTGAGTGGTAATTTCTATCGTCTTCCACTTCTCCTGTAGACGGTCCTATTCGAGCTTGACATGATGAAGCTATGCATGGGCGTGGTCAATAGTGAAGCCCAAGGATTACACCTCTTTTCCGAGCTCCAAAAAATGGGCTTCGTATGGGACAATTCTACTGGATGAGGCCATCGCTTCCTTTATCTGAGTATATTGGATTTGTTAACATCAAATATTTATACTAATCATGTGATCACTGTTCGAAAGGTATATTATAAATGGTCAAAATTCTTATCATCAAATCAATTAATTTGACATTTCATATAAACATAAAGAGACATTTAATTATTTCAAGAGGGGGTTCCATTAATGAAACTTTGGGTCCTTACAATATCCACCACTTAAGAAATTTCACCCTCGAAATTTTCTTTTTCCCACACTAAAACAGATGTGGGTAACTCAGTTTCATCATTTCCTCGGATTCCCAAGTCACTTCTTCAAACTTGAGGTTTCTACACAACACCTTGATGAGGGGCATTTTTTTATTTAGAAGAACTTTTTCTCTATGATCTAAGATCTTCATCGGTTGCTCCTCATAAGAAAGATCATCTTCCAATTGTACCACCTCAGAAGAGAGTATATTTGAAGTATCCGGTATGTACTTCCGTAAGAGGGATACATGAAAGTCATCACATACTTTGGCCATAGTAGGTGGAAGTGCTAGTCGATAGGCCACAACCCCGACACGATCAAGAATCTCGAAGGGGCCGATGTACCTTGGACTTAACTTCCCTTTATTTCCAAACATCATGACCTTCTTCCCCGGAGATATGCGTATAAAAACAATGTATCCAAATTTAAACTCATGGTCTCATCGACGATTATCTGCATAACTCTTATATCGACTCCAGGTTACCATGATATACTGCTGAATGGTTTTCACCTTCTCCACCATTTCCTCGACTATTTATGGTCCAAGTAGCTTACGTTCACCGACCTCATCCCAACATGCCAGTGTTCTGCACCTTTTACCATACAGGGCTTTATATGGTTTCATTTAGATGCTCGAGTGGAAACTGTTTTTATAAGAGAACTCAACCAGAAGAAGATGTTGATCCCATCCTCCTTTAAAGTCCATTTATCATGCTCTGAACATATTCTTAAGTGTATGGATAGTCCGCTAGGATTAGACATCAGCTTGAGGATGATAAGCCATTCTGAAGTTCAGTTCAGTATTCAGATCATTTTGAAGATTCTTCCAAAACATAGTGGTGAATGTTGGATCCTGGTCAGACACAATAGATAGCGGTACACCATGCAACCTTACCACTTCCCTGATATATATCTGTTCCAGTTGATCCAATGAGAAATCCTCCCTAATAGAAATGAAGTGTGCAATCTTTGTAAGACGATCCACAACAACCCAAAATGCTATGTTGCCTTTGGATGTCCTCGGATGTCTGGTGACAAAGTCCATGGTGCTGTTCTCCCATTTCCATTATGGTATGGGCAATGGTTGCATCATCCCCTTAGACTTCTGCCTCTCTACCATCACTTGCTGGCACACCAGGCACGTTGATGTATATTCAGCGATCTCCTTCTTCATATTGTCCCACCAAATGTTTTCTCAGAGATCTCGATGCATCTTTGTGCTCAATGTGAGAATAGAGAAATTTAAACTATTTGCATCAACCAAAAGTTCTTTCTTCAGCTATAGACCTAATGGAACACATATTCTATTCCCAAACTGCACAATTCCTTCTTCATTAACATTAAACACTGAGGATTTACCTTTTTCGATAGCTTCCACTTTTTTATGAATTCCCACATCATCCTTTTGATCATCCATTAACCTTTCTAAAATATATGGTTGATAAATAATTTGTGAAAGGATTCACGATGTTCCCTTCTCTATGATTCCCATGTCCATCTTCATCAAGTCTAATAAGATTGGAACCTTCTCAATTCTCATCATTGATAGAATCACTGGATCCTTTCTAATTATGGCGACTGGCACCTTGTTCGCTTTACCATTTTGGTAATTTATTGAACAGTAATAATCCATGATGAGCTCTATCCATCTTCTTTAGTGAATATTAAGCTCTTTCTATGTGAGTATATATTTAAGACTCTCATGGTCAGTATATATATCACATTTCTCTCCATAGAGATAAGGCCGCCAGATTTTCAAGGCAAAGATCACCACTACCAACTCCATATCATGCATTGGATAGTTTCACTCATTGATTTTCAACTGCCTTGAGGCATAAGATATAACTTTATCATTCTACATCAACACACAACCTAAGCCCTTCTTCGAATCATCACTGAATACCACAAAAATTTCCCCACTTGTGCGTAATGTGAGCACGGTCACAGTGATAAGCCTCATTTTGAACTCCTTGAAACTTTATTCTCATTCATCACTCCAAGAAAATGTTACTCCTTTTCGAGTTATCTTGGTAAGAGGGTTGGACAATCGTGAGAAATTTCTCACAAATTGTCGATAATATCCAGCTAACCCCAAGAATCTACAGATACCATTACTGAAGTTGGCCTCGGGCATCCCTCAGTTGCATCTGTTTTGGAGGGATCCACAGATATCCCATTGCTTGTAATGATATGGCCCAAGAATGAGACTTCCTTCAACCTGAAATCACACTTGCTATACTTTTCATCGACCTTCTCCTTGTGCAAAGTCTCCAGTACAGTTCTTAAATGCTCCTCATGATCCTCCTTGGTTTTGGAGTATATTAGAATATCATCTATAAAGACTACCACAAATTTGTCTACGTAATCTCTAAAGACTCTATTCATTAAGTCCATGATGATTTCCATAGCGGTTGTGAGTTCGAAATACATTGCTATGAATTCATAGTCCCCGTATCTTGTGCGAAAAGCAGTCTTGGGGATATCTTCCTTATTAACCCTTAGTTGATAATATCATGACCGCAAGTCCACCTTAGAGAAGTATTATGCTCCATGTAGCTGATTGAACAAGTCATCAATTCTTGGGAGAGGATACTTGTTCTTTATTGTTATTTTGTTAAGTTCATGATAATCGATGCAATGACGCATTGACCCATCCTTTTTCTTGATGAAGTGGACTGGTGCACCCCATGGTGAAGCACTTGGGCGTATAAACCCTTTATCCAGATTATATTGTAGTTGTTTCTTCAGCTCTTCAAGCACAACAATATCCATTCTAAATGGAGTCTTGGATATTGGTAGCGCCCCACGTATAAGTTCTATTGAGAACTCAACATCTCTTCTAGGAGGAAGACCAGTCAGTTCCTTGGGAAACACTTCAGTGAATTCCCTCACAATAGGCATTTCTTCAAGGATGGTTTTTCCATAGACTGAATCATTTGAGACAAATACGCATTCTCATAATGTAGTAATATCTATGCTTGAGATGATGAAGATAAAGGAGATTCATCTTCCTCCATACACATGTAATGAATCGGGGGTCGATTCTCCATATAGAGTGTGATTTCCCTCTCCCGAAAATTTATGTTGGCTCTATATAAGGAAAACCAATCCATGCCAAGAATTGCATCAAATTCCACCAGAGGGAGTATGACAAGGTTCTTCGGGAAATTCAATACATAGATTATAATAGGGGAGGACTTATATTCATGGGATGCAATGATTTGCCCATTTTTCATACTCACCGACATCTTCACTTCCATGTTTTGTGGTGGTGCTGGGATTGTTCTAATAAACATTAGAGATATAAAAGAATTCGTAGAACCTGAATCAAAAAGTACATTCTCTAGTCATGAATGAATAACTAGCGTACATGCAACCACTTCGTTGTCAGGGTTCACTTCGGCAGAAGTGAGGGCAAAAGATCTTCCTTGCTGCCTTGGAGGTTGTTGGTTGTCTTCGAAAACCCTTGGATTAGGGCACTGATTTGCAAAATGACCCGGTTCTTTGCATTTGTAGCATTGAACAACTCGTTGAGGTTTGAACATAGAGTTCCTCTCCTATGTCGTAGTCGCAGGTCTTTCTTGCCAACAATTAACATCTAGGTGCCCTTCTCTTCCACACCTAAAGCATTTTCTCGTCCCCTTAAGGAAATTTACAGGGTGCTTCTTTCCACACTTTTGGCAAGTGGGGTACTGGATCTTCTTATAACAGTTGGATTTATCAATAGGACCACCACCATTGAAGTCCACCATACGCCTCTTGTCCCCATGATACCCCTGTGATTCCTCGATCTCTATTTCTACATTGAGGTCACATCAGACAATTTCCTCATAGCTGTCGAAGTCACGGATCGCTAATGCTTTCTGTAGGCTTGGCTTCAGCCCACCAAAGAAGTAGTCAACCTTGAATTCATGGGTAACGACAAAGCCGAAAGTGTATCGTACAAGACTCTTGAAGTTTTCCTCGTACACTCCAACAGATTCTTCATCTTTTTTCTTGTGGGAATGTAAGTCCCTTTCCATCTTAAGCCGGAGGGTGCACACAAAATATTATTCAAAAAACATCTTCTGGAAATCCTTCCTTTCCAATGCCTCGATCTCCACCTCAGACATCATATTTTTGATCAACATGCACCATTGATCAGCTACACCCTCCATACGATAAGCCTCCAGGATGACCTTCTCTTGTTCAGAATATTTTAGGTTGGAGAATATCATTTCAATGGAGTTGATCCATTGTTCAGCGATCGTGGGATCAGATGATCCACTAAAATTATGAGTCCATTGTCTCATGAAGCCCTCGATAGTGACTTGTACCTTATTAGGGGGGTTTGGATGTTCCTCTTGACCTGTGTTTCTATTAAAAACTTGAGTTAGCTGAG
Source organism: Viscum album (assembly GCA_963277665.1). Classification (NCBI taxonomy): domain Eukaryota; kingdom Viridiplantae; phylum Streptophyta; class Magnoliopsida; order Santalales; family Viscaceae; genus Viscum; species Viscum album. The sequence continues at coordinate 1,849,305,607 of OY728152.1, forward strand.
AGAGAAGCCTAACAATGTTCGCGATTCCTGCTCCCACTCGATTGGGAATCTAACTAGTACAATCATCACACTGAGTTTCACAATGGTTGTTAGTCCGAGTCCTCCTATTACCGGCCATTGGCTGGAATAAAAGGAAAGTTATAAGTAACACATAAACGGTAATACGAAGACAAAATTGATGACTTATAAATAAACTTTTATTTCCTTACTCAAGAGTCTATAGGCTTCAATCTAGGATTTTCATGATCTACTTTCTAACATATATTCTTAGTGGAAATTTTTTTAATTCCCTTAATAAGTGTTCATACTAAGCTAGTGAATTTATTAGGACATATCCCCCGGGAGTGTCGTAACCAACAGTGCATCCAGGCCCATTGTCGTGCACTAGTTCCCGATCGATTCTAGCTCAAAGAGGAGTTTTCGGGTTTTACCCCTAGGATACATCTGTTCCAGAGCCGCCTCTACATGCTCGTATCCAGACATGGATGTATTTGTTTGATAAACCACTTACTAAGTACTTACCAAAACATAGGGATGTTTTTATAATACTTAATCTTTTCTATAAGTCTTTACTAAGTTCTTCTAATCCTAATCCCAAAAATAACTAAACCTATCCTTTGATACCAACTATGAAAACCCTGCTATTATTACAAAATTAAACATGATTTATTACATAAAAAAACACTTGATACAACAAAAAATATTGAGAGGCTTAGTGTCTTTGGGGATTAGGATAAATACATAAAAACCTGAAACATGAAATATAACATCTTTATTTAAAACATCCTTTACATGACCACTACATTCCCTTGTACTTATCATTGCATGGGATAACCTGAGGACATGCATAATAAAAGGGTGAGCTATAATGCCCAGTAAAGGAGTACACATTGAATAAAATGAGGAGTACAATACATGTTAGAAAATAGGCATATAAATATATCATAAAAGAAACATGAACATAAAGGCATGATAAAGCATGATAATCATAACATGGAAATGTGGAAACAACACTTAACATGGAATTAGCATGAACCAAGGCTTATTGCACATAGAACATGAGTAAATACTCATTTCACATGAAGCATGAGTAAACCCTCGTTGAACTTTAATTACCATGAGTCAACACTCATTTCACATGATGTATCATGATACTATAATTTACCAAATGCATTGGAGTTCTATAAGGCCACACTCTTCTTAAGCATTTCATTTCATGTATAAGTGTGCCACATGGATCATAAGACATGGATTCCTAAAACATACTAATTTATTCCACGATAAAGGAATTTTTAATTCATACATGAAAATTTATAATCAATATGTAAATGTAATAATGGTGAATAACCTTGATGGAGAAATGGTCATGGTATTCACTACACAATGACATTGGCTTAAAAAATCTGGGCGATTTCGGCAGCGTAACGGTGTGACATAAGAATTAACAAAAATGGTTGATGAAAGAGAAAGGGGTTACTCATCATATTTACATGTAATTGAAAGTAAATAGGTCACATAGATATATGTCCCAACTATTTTAATGGAATTTAGATTAATGACACAAAAGGATTTCTTGAATGTAGAAGAGGAGAGAGAAGTTTCTTTCGAAATTTCTGCATAGTAACGGGTGTACATGGGAGGAATTTAATGAGAGAGAAAGGGTCTCCCATCATTCAAACATAAAAAGGGCAGTATGAGGGACGTTAGAAACCATACCCCAAAATTTATTATTGAAATTAAAATGGAAAAACAACTTAAAAACATTGGACAAAATGAGAAAGGAAGAAAAAAACCCTTACTTGGAAGTGTGCTTCCAATAGCTAGAGAGAGGATTTTGAGAGGCTTCTTGGGAGCTTGGTCACATTGGGAAGATTATAGAGAGAGTAGGGCAGAGCTTGGAAAAACTCAAAAGGCTTTGAGTGAGGAGGAAGTGGGAGCTTGGGTGGGTTTATATAAGAAAGGTTAGGGAATTCTTTTTTATTTAGGTTTGGGTCCCCTTACATTAAATTAATCAAAACCAAAAACCATCCCATGGTTTTTGACCATGGTTTTTGGAAAATAGAATAGGAAAACAATATTTTATAAGGCCAAAGTTATAACTTCTTAAAATATTAGGGTTTCTTATAGGGAGGTGAGTCACACTCCCATGGAAATTAATTTAAAAAGATAAGTTGTTTAATAAGTCTTGAGGGGTCCATTAATGCTTTGAAAAGTAAGTAAAAAAAATACAAAATCACATTATTTTAATGTAAAGACATATATTGGCCGAACATAATGATTATAGTATTTTATTACATCACTATTGGGTCATTATTGTGTCATAAAACAGATTATATATTTAAACGATATTCAATTTTTACCCAAAAATTTGACTATCTCAGAAAATTATGAAAAAATCACAGTTGGATAATTTTGACATCCTGATCCTAGAAATAACATTTATTTAATCTAAATAATTTTATAAATATGTTAATTTCCACTTTTAAAATAAAAAACCCCATTTATCGAAAATTCATGGGTTTTCAACAAAAATGCCTTTCAAACTTTAATAAAAATTATAATTTCATTCATAAAATTATAAGATCATTTATATTTAATAAAAATTAATTTAATAATAATAATAATATTTTATTAAAATAATATTTAATTCAGAAATCCTTTAATTTAATAAAATATATTTCTTAATTAAATAATAACAAAAAACACTATTTGTACTTAAAAACTATTTACAATGTATAAAAAATGACCTGAAATTATATTCATTATTATATTAAAAAATAATGTACATGAACATATTACTAATTATATGTTACATAAACCATTAAAATAGCCACATAAGACCTAAGGGTAAGGTGTGCGATGGTGACAGACTCTTGGGGTGGCTCGGATAACATCGCTCGAGTGGTAATTTCTATAAACTTCCACTTCTTTCGTAGACGGTCCTGCTCGAGCTTTACATGATGAAGCTCAGCTTGGGCTTGGTCAAGAGGAAAGCCCAAGGATGACACCTCTTTTCCGAGCTCTGACAAATGGGCTTCATATGGGGTAATTCTACTGGATGAGGCGATCACTTCCTCTGTTTGAGTAAATTGGATTTGTTAAAGTCCTATATTTATACTAATCATGTGATCACTGTTCAATGGCTATATTTGAAATGGTAAAAATTTTTATCATAAAACCAAATAAGTTTACATTTTATATAAATATAAAGAGACATTTAATTATATCAAGAGGGATTTCCATTAATGAAACTTTGGGTCATTACAATCCTGCCACCTTTTCAAGGGATGGAGGACCCCAAGCTCTAGAGTCATGGATAGAAGCCACATTGATGATATTCGAGTATCTGGAGATGCCTCCAAAGAGGAGGGTCAATCTCACTACCCTCATTCATTGAGACTCCCCCAAGAGGTGGTGGGATGCGATCTCACAGGCATGACACCAGCATAATATGGATTTGGATGAGTTCCAGCGTGTTTTCTATGACTACAACTATCCAGAGACCCAAAGGGCATATCGAGCAAGAGTGTTTATGAGTCTAGATCAAGGTAATCATTCTGTTCTGGAGTATTCTACTCATTTCAATGATCTATATCATATTACACCCTTCCTAGGGGGAAATGAGTTGTACCATGCACGAAAGTTTGAGGATGGTCTAAGGCACGACATCAGATATCAGGTGAATATATTCAGGTTGAATATGATATCCTGTATTGTCAACCAGTCGCTGATCACAGAGTGCAATCTATGGGATTCTGAAATAGTGATCCAGGGTGTTTCGACATCAATAGTTAGTCTTCCTCCTTTTGATAGTAGGAAGCGCCGCAGGGAGTCTGAATGAGGAGATAATAGTAGGCGCGATGCATCTTCAGGAATCTAGGTAGTGTTCAGCTAGTGGGGGAGGATAGGGAATACTAGGCCACAATGCTAGAGAAACCTGATAGAGTACCGATCGTGCAGAAATATTGTCCATATTCAGTGTTTCTGTCGAATATTCTCACCAGTAGCTGGTGACAGGTGTTCGTCTACGACTCCTCTTACAGGAGCAGCCCTGCTGTTTTCTCACCAGTATGGGAACTAGAGTTCTTCCCGCTATTCAGGACGAGGTGGAGGTTGCAGCTATGGTGACCATTCGTCTGGAAATCAGGGACATCAGGGTGGATCATCTCAGATTATTCATGAATGGTCACTGGGTCGTGGAGTAGGCCATAATTTTGTAGCGGAAAAGACCTAGCAGGAGTAGGATCCCAGACCCTCTTCAGTTCGAGGTACCATTCTATTTTCCTCAGTTTTATCTTCTGCTCATTTCAAAATAGGTGATTCCGATAGTTTTATATCTGTTGCTGTAGTAAAGAGCCTTGGGATCTGTATCTTTTCTTCATCTTATATCATGACACTAGACACTCCTTTGAGGTTGAGGACATCTAGTGTACGTCAGTGCAAGGAGTGCCCTCTTGAGGATGGTGGGTTTCACTTTTTATGTGACCTCTATGTTTTAGAGATGACAGGATATGACATCATTCATGAGATGGACTGGTTAGTTCTCTTCCAGGAAGTCATCGATTGCTATCGCCTTAGGGTGAGGTTCATATCATCAGAGGCTGAATCTTTTCTTAACAAGGGAAGGTGGGATGTCCAGGTGAGCAGAGTGGGTCCGAATCATCATGGGTTATTTAGAGTCACATCCCAGATTGCTAGTATATATCTAGATGACAGGGGACATCACATTTAGACATCTCTCTAGTATTAGATCGTTTCTCGAATTCCTTTCTAGAATACTTTTTAGGTTTTCCTCCAGAGCGTGAGGTAGACATTTCTATTTATCTTGTGCCAAAAGCAGCACTGGTGTCCATTTCTTATTATAGAATGGCTACACCAGAGTTACAAGATATCAAGAAAAAGTTGGAGGAGTTGCAAGAAAAGGGTATAATCAGACACAGTACATCTCCTAGGGGTTCGCCTATCCTTTTTGCGATGAAGGCGGGTGATATCCTTAGGATATGTGTGGAGTTTTAGAAGCTGAATCAGTTGACGGTCAAGAACGGATATCCCTTGCTGAGGATTGATGACATCTTTGACCATCATTGTGGATCCTAGGTGTTCTTGAAGATCTATATTAGGTTCGGTTATCATCAGTTGCGCATTAGACAATCTGATATACCACTTATATCTTTTCAGAGCAGGTATGGTCTATACGAGTATGTGGTTATGTCGTTCGGTCTCACGAACACGCCTGCAATTTTCATGGAACAGTTGAATCTAGTGTGCTATCCATACCTGTATTCAATCATGGTTGTCTTCGTGGATGATATCTTAGTGTACTCTCAAACTCTACACGACAATGCCACACATCTTGAGATCGTTCTATGTACACAAAGATAACATCAGTTATATGCTAAGCTCTCAAAATGCAACTTTTATATGGACCCAATTCACTTCTTGGGTCATGTTATATCAGAGATAGGAGTGTCTGTAGACCCATTGAAAGTGATAGAAGTATTTTCCTGTGAGCATCCGAAGAATGTCTTTGAGGTCCAAGTAATATAGGGCTACATTGATACTACAGATGCTTCATAAAAGACATTTCACGCTTAGCAGCGCCATTGATGGGTCTGACTAAGATGTGTGAAAAGTTATTGTGGTCATATTCATGTGAGTCAGTCTGTCAGGAGCTGAAAGAGAGGTTGACATCTACACCGATACTAGTCTTTCCAGAGTCAGGCAAGAGTTATATTGTTTACTGCGATGCTTCAAGTATTGTTCTGGGAGCTGCAAACATGCAAGGAGATGTAGTTGTTGCGTATGGGTCTCGGTAGTGGAGGCCACATAAGAGAAACTACCTGATGCACGATCTGAGGTTGGCAGAAATTGTACATGCCCTACGTTGTTGGAGAAATTATATTCGGGGGGAGAACATTGTGGTTTTCACTGACCAAAAAAATATCTATTAAATTTTCACACATCGCGATCTGAATTTAAGATAGTGAAGGTGGGTTGAGTACTACAATCCTTCAATTTCGAGCTTGCCTATATGCCTGGAAAATGCAACACTGTGGATGACACGTTGAGCAGGGGGAATCAGATACTGGTAGTTCTGGATGACAATAGTTACTGGTAGCTTATGGCTCTATTTTCTAAGATGCATTTGGAGGTTCATGACAGACAGGGGAAGATGTTTATCACTTCTGTAGCTATTACCTCTACTCTTCTTGATTGAGTTAGAGTGAGGAATATATAAGATTCTATAGGCCTATTCCTACGGGAGAACCTTTCAGGAGAGGACCGTATTCCCGGATGGACTATAGGTGAGGATTAGATCATGAATTTCTAGGGGCACGTATGGGTGCCAACAGATATACGTGAGAAGATGATACATGACATTCATTACTCAGTTTAGGAAGTTCATCCTGGTGTCACCAAGATGTATCGTGATATACATAGTTACTATTGGTGGCCAGGTATTAATAGAGATATTGATTGAGTTTTTGATGAGGTGTTACACCTATCAATAGGTGAAGGCGGAGCATTAGTGGCCAGTATGACTTCTACAGTAGTTACCCATTCCTGAGTGAAAGTGGAATGAAATCGCGATGGACTTTGTGACCAGTTTTCCGTGGTCTCCTCCAGGGAAGGACGCGGTATGGGTCGTCATTAAAAAAATCGGGAAGTTTGCTCACTTTTTCCTGATCATGGATACCTTCAGTGTAGATGAGTTGGGACAGTTGTACATCTCAAAAATTGTACGTATACATGGAGTTCCGTACTCCATTTTATTAGGCAGGGATGCACGCTTTATTTCTAGGGTCTGGAAGGGGATTCATAAGGCTTTGGGTACAATGGTACTTTAGAGTACACCATTCCATCCCCATACAAATGGCCAATCTGAGCATACTATTCAGGTGAATGAGGACATGCATCTAGTATGTATTCTAGATTTTGGAGGATCTTGGGAGAGACATATACCTCTAGTGGATTTTTCCTACAACAATAATTTTCAAGCAACTATTCAGATGTCACCTTATAAGGCCTTGTACAATAGGGTATGCCGATCACCTTTATGTTTGCTGGAGGCACGAGATGTAGCTATTATGGGACCTCATCTTTTCTAAGAGACCACTAAGCAGATAGAGTTTATTTGGAAGAGGATGTATACTGCACAGACTCGTATGAAGTCTTATGCTGATCAGAAGAGACAATCTCTGCAGTTCGAGGTTAGGGATTAGGTTTTTCTACGTGTCACATAGAGCATGAGTAAATCCTCATTTTACATGAAGCATGAGTAAACCCTCATTGAACTTGAATTACCATGAGTCAACACTCATTTCACATGACGTATCATGATACTATAATTTACCAAATGCATTGGAGCGCTATAAGGCCGCACTCTTCTTAAGCATTTCATTTCATGCATAAGTGTGCCACATGGATCATAAAACATGGATTCATAAAACATATTAATTTATTCCACAATAAAGGAATGATTAATTCATACATGAAAATTTATAATCAATATATAAATGGGCATAATGGTGAATACCCTTGATGGAGAAATGGGCATGGTATTCAGTACAAAATGACATTGGCTTAGAAAATCGGTGCGATTTCGGCAGCGTAACTGTGTGACATAAGAATTAATAAAAATGGTTGTTGAAATAGAAAGGGGTTACTAATCATATTTACATGTAATGGAAAGTAAATAGGTCACATAGATATATATTTCTCAACAATTTTAATGGAATTTAGATTAATGACACAAAAGTTTTGCTTGAATGTAGAAGAGGAGAGAGAAGTTTCTTTCGGAATTTCTGCATAGTAATGGGTGTACATGGGAGGCATTTAATGAGAAGTAAAGGGTCTCCCATCATTCAAACATAAATATGGAAGTAATAGGGAGGTGAAAAACCATACCCCAACATTCATGATTGAAATTAAAATGGCAAAACAACTTAAAAAAATTGGACAAAAATGAGAACGGAAGAAAAAACCCTTACTTGGAAGTGTGCATCCAAAGGCTAGAGAGAGGCTTTTGAGAGGCTTCTTGGGAGCTTGGGGCACCATGGGAGTATTCTAGAGAGAGTAGGGAGGAGTTTGGACGAACTACAAAGGCTTTGAGTGAGGAGGAAGTGGGAGCATGGGTGGGTTTATATAGGAAAGGTGAGGGAATTCTTTTTTATTTAGGTTTGGGTCCCCTTACATTAAATTAATCAAAACCACAAACCATCCCATGGTTTTTGCCCATGGATTTTGGAAAATAGTAGAGGAAAAAATACTTTATAAGGCCAAAGTGCGAACTTCTTAAAATATTAGGTTTGCTTATGGGGAGGTGAGTCGCACTCCCCTGAAAATTAATTTAAAAAGGCAAGTTGTTTAATAAGTCTTGAGGGGTCCATTAATGCTTTGAAAAGTAAGTCAAAAAAACACAAAATCACATTATTTTAATGGAAAGACATATATTTTCCGAACATAAAGATTATATTTTTTTATTACATCACTATTGGGTCATTATGATGTCATAAAACAAATTATATATTTAAACAATATGCAATTTTTACCCAAACATTTGACTGTCTCAGAAAATTATGAAAAATTCACCATTGGATAATTTCGACATCCTGATCCCAGAAATAACATTTATTTAATTTAAATAATTTTCTAAATATGTTAATTGTCACTTTTAAAATAAAAACTGACATTTATCGAAAATTCACGGGTTTTCTACAAAAATATCTTTCAAACCTTAATAAAAATTATAATTACATTCATAAAATTATAAGATAATTTATATTTAATAAAAAGTAATTTAATAATAATAATAATATTTTATGAAAATAATATTTAATTCATAAATCCATTAATTTAATAAAATTTAATTCTTAATTAAATAATAACTAAAAACACTATTTGTACCTAAAAACCTATTTACAATGTATAAAAAATGACCTGAAATTATATTCATTATTATATTAAAAAATAATGTACATGAACATAGTACTAATTATTTGTTACATAACCCCTTAAAATAGCCACATAAGACCTAAGGGTAAGGTGTGCGATGGTGACAAACTCTTGGGGTGGCTCGGATAACATCGCTCGAGTGGTAATTTCTATAAACTTCCACTTCTTCGGTAGACGGTCCCATTCGAGCTTGACATGATGAAGCTCATCTTGGGATTGGTCAAGAGGGATTCCCAAGGATGCCACCTCTTTTCCGAGCTCTGACAAATGGGTTTCATATGGGGAAATTCTACTGGATGAGGCGATCACTTCCTTCGTTTGAGTAAGTTGGATTTGTTAAAGTCCTATATTTATACTAATCATGTGATCACTGTTCATTTGCTATATTTGCAATGTTCGAAATTCTTATCATAAAACCAAATAAGTTTACATTTTATATAAATATAAAGAGACATTTAATTAAATAAATAGGGGTTTCCATTAATGAATCTTTGGGTCGTTACAATCATGCCACCTTTTCAAGGGATGGGGGAACCCAGGCTCTAGAGTCATGGCTAGAAGCCACATTGATGACATTCGAGTATCTGGAGATTCATCCAGAGAAGAGGGTCAATATCACTACCCTCATTCATTGAGACTCCCCCAAGAGGTGGTGGGATGCAACCTCACAGGCATGACACCAGCAGAATATGGCTTGGGATGAGTTCAAACGTGTTTTCTATGACTACTACTATCCAGAGACGCAAAGGGCCTATCGAGCCAGAGTGTTTATGAGTCTAGAACAAGGTAATCATTCTGTTCTAGAGTATTCTACTCATTTCACTGATCTATAGCATATTAAACCCTTCCTAGGGGGAAATGAGTTGTACCTTGCACGGAAGACTGAGGATGGTCTAAGGCACGACATCAGATAGCAGGTGAATATATTCAAGTTGAATTTGATATCCTGTATTGTCAACCAGTCGCTGATCACAGAGTGAAATCTAAGGGATTCTGAAATAGTGATCCAGGGTGTTTCGACATCAATAGTTAGTCTTCCTCCTTATGATAGTAGGAAGCGCCGCCGGGAGTCTACATGAGGAGATAACAGTAGGCGCGATGCATCTTCAGGCATCCAGGTAGTGTTCTACAAGTGAGGGAGGAGAGGGCATACTAGGCCAAAATTCTAGAGAAACCTGATAGAGTGTCGATCGTGCGGAAATATTGTCCATATTCAGCGTTTCTGTCGGATCTTCTCACAAGTAGCTGGTGACAGGTGTTCGTCTACGACTCCTCTTACAGGAGCAGCCCCGCTGGTTTCTCACCAGTCTGGGAACTGGAGTTATTCCAGCTGTTCAGGCCGAGGTGGAGGTTGCAGCTATGGTGACCATTCGTCTGGGAATCAGGGACATTGGGGTGGATCATCTCAGAGTAGTCAGGCATGGTCACAGGGTCGTGGAGTAGGCCATAATTTTGCAGTGGAAAAGTCCTAGCAGGAGTAGGTTCCGAGACCCTCTACAGTTCGAGGTACCATTCTAGTTGCCTCAGTTTTATCTTCTGCTCATTTCAACACAGGTGATTCTAATAGTTTTATATCTGTTTCTATAGTAAAGAGCCTTGGGATCTGTATCTTTTATTCATCTTATATCATGACACTAGACACTCCTTTGAGGTTGAGGACATCTAGTGTACGTCAGTGCAAGGAGTGCCCTCTTGAGGTTGGTGGGTGTCAATTTTTATGTGACCTCTAAGTCCTAGAGATGACAGGATATGACATCATTCATGAGATGGACTGGTTAGTTCTCTTCCAGGAAGTCATCAATTGCTATCTCCTTAGGGTGAGGTTTATATCATCAGAGGCCGAATAGTTTCTTCACAAGGGAAGGTGGGATGTCCAGGTGAGCAGAGCGGGTCCGAATCATCATGGGTTAGGTATAGTCACATCCCAGATTGCTAGTATATATCTAGATGATAGGGGACATCACATTTAGAAATCTCTCCTGTATTAGATCGTTTCTGGAATGTCTTTCCAGAAGACTTTTTAGGTTTTCCTCCAGAGCGTGTAGTAGACATTTCTATTGATCTTGTGCCAAAATCAGCACTAGTGTCCATTTCTTATTATAGAATGGATACACCAGAGTTACAAGATATCAATAAATAGTTGGAGGAGTTGCAGGAAAAGGGTATATTCAGACACAGTACATCTCCTGTGGGTTCGCCTGTCCTTTTTGCGATGAAGACGGGTGATATCCTTAGGCTATGTGTGGATTTTTAGAAGCTGAACCAGTTGACGGTCAAGAACAGATATCCCTTGCTGAGGATTTATGACATCTTTGACCATCATTGTGGATCCCTGGTGTTCTTGAAGATCTATGTTAGGTTCGGTTATCATCAGTTGCGCATTAGACAATCTGATATACCTCTTATATCTTTTCAGAGCTGGTATGGTCTATACGAGTATGTGGTTATGTCGTTCGGTCTCACGAACACGCCTGCAATTTTCATGGAACAGTTGAATCTAGTGTGCTATCAATACTTTTATTCATTCATGGTTGTCTTCGTGGATTATATCTTAGTATACTCTCACACTCTACAAAACCAAGCCACACATCTTGATATCGTTCTATGTACACAAAGAGAGCATCGGTTATATGCTAAGATCTCAAAATGCAAATTTTTTATGGACCCGATTCACTTGTTGGGTCATGTTATATCAGAGATAGGAGTGTGTGTAGACCCATAAAAAGTGAGAGAAGTAGTTTCTTGTGAGAAGCCAAAGAATTTATTTGAGGTCCAAAGTTTTATAGGGCTACATTGACACAACAGATGCTTCATACAAGACATTTCACGCTTAGCAGCACCATTGATGGGTCTGACTAAGAAGGGTGAAAAGTTTTTGTGGTCATCTTCATGTGAGTCAGTCTTTCAGGAGCTAAAAGAGAGGTTTACATCTACACCGATACTAGTCTTTCCAGAGTCGGGCAAGAGTTATATTGTTTACTACGATGCTTCAGGTATCGTGCTGGGAGCTGCAAACATGCAAGGAGATGTAGTTGTTGCGTATGGGTCTCGGTAGTGGAGGCCACATAAGAGAAACAACCTGACGCATGATCTGAAGTTGGCAGCTATTGTACATTCCCTAAGTTGTTGGAGAAATTATATTCTGGGGGATAACATTTTAGTTTTCACTAACCAAAAAAATATCTAGTAAATTTTCACACAACGTGATCTGAATTTGAGACAGTGAAGGTGGGTTGAGTACCTACAGTCCTTCAATTTCGACCTTGCCTATATGCCTAGAAAATGCAACATTGTGGCTGAAACATTGAGCAGGGGGACTCAGATACAGGTTTTTCTGGATGACAATAGTTACTGGTAGCTTATGGATCTATTTTCTAAGATGCATTTGGAGGTGCATGACAGACAGGGGAAGACATTTATAACTTTTGTAGATATTACCTCTACTCTTCATGATTGAGTTAGAGTGAGGAATCTATAAGATTCTGTAGGCCTATTCCTACAGGAGAACATTTCAGGAGAGGACCATATTCCCGGATGGACTATAGGTGAGGATTATATCATGCATTTATAGGGGCGCGTATGGGTTCCAGCAGATATACGTGAGAAGCTGATACATGACTTTCATTACTCAGTTTGGGAAGTTCATCCTAGTGTCACCAAGATGTATCGTGATATACATAGTTACTATTGGTGGCCAGGTATAAATAGAGATATTGATGAGGTGTTACACCTATCAACAGGTGAAGGCAGAGCATCAGTGACCAATATGTCTTCTACAGTAGTTACCCATTCCTGAGTGAAAGTGGAATGAAATCGCGATGGAGTTCGTGACCATTTTTCCAAGGTCACCTCTAGGGATGGACGCGGTATGGGTCGTCATTGAAAAAATTGTGATGTTTGCTCAATTTTTGCTGATCATGGATACCTTAAGTGTTGATGAGTTGGGACAGTTTTACATCTCAAAAATTGAACGTATACATGGAGTTTCGTATTCCATTTTATCAGACAGGATGCATGCTTTATTTCTAGGGTCTGGAAGGGGATTCACAAGGCTTTGGGCACAATGGTACTTTGGAGTTCACCATTCCATCCCTAGACAAATGGCCAATCTGAGCATACGATTCAGGTTCATGAGGACATGCTTCTAGTATTTATTCTAGATTTTGGAGGTTCTTGGGAGAGACGTATACCTCTAGTGGAGTTTTCCTACAACAATAATTTTCAAGAAACTATTCAGATGGAACCTTATAAGGCCTTGTACAATAGGGCATGCTGATCACCTTTATGTTTACTGGAGGCACGAGAGGTAGCTATGATGGGACCACGTCTTGTCTAAGAGACCACTAAGCATATAAAGTTTATTCGGAAGAGGATGTCTACTACATAGAATCGTATTAAGTCTTATGCTGATCAAAAGAGACAATCTCTGCAATTCGAGGTTGGGGATTAAGTTTTTCTACGTGTCACATAGAGGTTGGGACACAAGAGGATTAGGAGGAAGGGTAAGCTTTCTCCGAGGTACGTCGGGCCATTTGAGGTATTGGAGAGAGTTGGGATGGTTGCCTTTTAGTTGATGTTACATCAGAGGCATTGTGTTATGCACGACGTTCTCCATGTTTCTCAACTTCAACGTAACTTTTCAGACCCGTCTCATGATATCCTACATGAGGAAGTCGAGTTGGAGGTGGATTCATCATTCATGGTGCATCCCACCCGGATTGTAAATCGTAGCATGAAGGTTCTCCATGGTTGGTCTATTCTTATGGTATGGGTGATATGGAAGCACCGGCGAGTGCTTGATGAGTCTTGGGAGAGGGAGGCCGGTGTATGATCCTAGTGGCCCGAGATTTTTGGGATTTCTTCTTCAGCACCTTTCTATGGAATTTCAGGGACCAATTTCTTTATGAGGGGGTATTTTTAAGAACCCAGAAATTATTTTTCAGGTATGTGACCCTTCTTTGATGTTTTCCATGGTTTTAATGTTATGGGTGGTGAAATGGAGAGTCAGGAGAACTTTGAGTGATGTTTGGAGGCAAATGGGAAGTCGCACGGGTGGCCACGGTGTTTCTAACCGTTCGGCCAAACCGTTGGTGGAAGTATTCCAAGGCAAGGGCTATTTCACGGTTAGCACAAGGTTTGTCTAAAAGTGTGGCGAAACTATGCGTGGAAGTCTTCTAAGGTAGTGGCTACCGCACGACTGGTGCAAGGTTTGTCAAAAAGTGTGGGCAAACCTTGAGGTAACTTAAGTGATATCCTAAAAAAGTGAATCTCAACCATTTTAACCTCTTAGTGGATCGTTTTCAAACCTATGATACTATACCTCGGTATATTTATTCTCTTAAGGTCAAAAAGGTTCTCCCATCATTTTGGAGGCGATCAAAAGGCTTCTCTAGGTGAATCGAGTCTGGTTTCTTGATGTATGTTGACATTATTCTTCATTCTTATTCAGTTTCTTAGTTCTACTTAGATATACGTCTCCTCTTATCTGAGTTTCTTATATCTACACCCATTATGGGTAGATCTAAGTGTGTGGATGATAAGCTTGATGAGTTTTGGTCATGGTATTGTTTGAAGAAGAGATATAAGGTAGGTTCTTGGAGAATCAACCCGGTTATCTTGTGTGTTCTTCCTTTGTTGGGGTTTTTGACAAACCTGAAGAGGTAGGTGGTTTGTGACTTTCATAGAGGTCATTGAGTATTATGTGGTATTGGGAAAATACTCATGAATGGGGTATTGCACTTTTACTATTTTATCCATATTTCGTGCCTTTCTTTCTTGTATATTTGAGTAGAGGTCAATTGTTGTGAATAGGGTGACGTATTATTCATTGGATGGGTTGCGCATGAATTGTTCGGCTTACGACAGTTTGGGCATGTTTAGACTTTTGGGCCATTTTCCTAATTTCCCATACCTAGAGAGTGTATGTTAGAGTGTTTAATTCTGACATTCTTGAGATGTTGTAGACTATTTATCCTAGTATCTCTGAGGTTTACTTTATCCATATTGCATTGTTATGCGTTGACTTATAGAGGACCGTGAGAACCTGGTGTAGTAGAGTATAAGGGTATAGACCGATTGAGCTTCCTTAGAGAGTCTTTTATAATTATATACTATAAGGGGATAAACTGAGTGAGCTTCCTTAGAGAGTCTTTGAGCATTATAGACTATAAGGGGATAGACCAAGTGAGCTTCCCCAGAGAGTCTTTGATCATTAGTGACTATAAGGGCATTGACCGAGTGAGCATCCTCAGAGAGTCTTTCATCATTATAGACTATAATGTGATAGACTGAGTGAGAATTCTCAGATAGTCTTTGAGCATTATATAATATAAGGTGGTAGACATAGTGATCTTCCTCAGTGAGTTGTTGGTTTACTTTGAATTACTTTGGCTATAAGGGGAATTTCCTGATCATGCTCCTCAGAGAGTCTCTAGGTTTTTCCTTGTGACTGAACCAGAAGGGATAGGTTATGTGTACTTCACATAAGGTTACCATTCTTTTTTAGAAGCTTACTTGACACATCGAATTGTTTACTGTTTATTACTTTCACGTTTACTTCTTTATGTACAATTACCTAACATATATTCACTGACTATTGGGCACAGATATTTGGGTGGTTTCCAACTAAGATTTATTCTCACACCCTGTTTGGGTCATGCTTTTGGGCCCAAATAGAGTATATTTTTGAAGGTATTGATAAGGGAAAGCACCCTTCTACTTCACGTACATGATATGATGTACAGAAGGAGAGCATGGGACCAAGATTAGGCTTGCGATGATGAGGAGATGTTTCTCTTTTTTATTGTACATGGGATTAGTACTGTTTTTTATTCTAGCATTGTGATCTTTTTTGATGATTTCCTAGACAAATATATCATGCATCATATATATATGTGTTTCAGTTATTTCTTACTTTCAATATTCTGTTGTTTACTTTTGTATGGTTTATTACTGCTTCCGTTATTTCTTTTGTTTTTATTCCACTATGTACTCTTCCAATGAGGGAATACTTTCCCCACTATCACACCCAAGACCCTCACTTCTAGTCGGAAGCCTCTGGCATTTGATTAAATGACCTTTAGTTCATTTGACCAACCGACCATGGGGCACCTCTAGGAGGCTTCTGGAACTGGGATGTTACACTTAGAGAGCATCCATTATATGTTAAGCTCTCAAAATTCCACTTTTGGATAGACCAGATTCACTTCTTGGGTCATGTTATCTCCGAGAAATCAGTGTTAGTAGACCCAGAGAAAGTGAGAATAATAGTTTCCTTGGAGAAGCCGATTAATTTCTTTGAAGTGCAGAGTTTTTTGGGCTGGATTGATACTATATATGCTTCATACAGGACTTATCACGCTTAACAGCACTGCTAACAGTTCTGAATAAGAAGGGTGCAATGTTCTTATGGTCAGATTCATGTGAGCCATCCTTTCAGGAGCAGAAAAGGAGGTTGACGTCAGCACCAATATTAGTTTTTCCATAGTTGGGAAAGAGTTATATTGTTTACTGCGATGATTCTGGTATCGGGATGGCAGCTGTGATCATGCAAGGAGATATACTCATTGCGTATGGGTCTCGATAGTTGAGGCCACATAAGAAGAACTACCCGACGCATGATCGGGTGTTGGAAGCTATTGTTCATGCCCTACATTGTTGGCCACATTATATTTTGGTGAAGCACATTGTGGTTTTCACTGAGAAAAAAAGGCTCAAGTACATTTTCACTCAGCATGATCTAAATTTGAGATATCGAAGGTTGGTTGAGTACCTACCATCATTCTATTTCGAGCATGTCTATACGCTTGGAAAAAGAAAAAAATGTGGCTGACGCATTGAGCAGGATGACTCAGATATAGGTAGTTCGGGAGGATAATAGTGAGTGGTATCTTATGGCTCTATTCTATAAGATTCATTTGGAGGTGCACGACAGATAGGGGTAAACATTTCTCTCATATGTACCTGTTAAATCTACTCTTATTGATCGAGTTCAAGTGAGGAATATATCAGATTCTGAAGGCCTAGTCATATGGGAGAGCGTTTCAAGAGTGGACCTTATTCCCAGATGGAATATACGTGGGGGTGAGATCATGCGTTTTTAGGGGCACGTATGGGTTCCAAAATATATATCCGAAGAGATGATGCATGACATTCATTCCCCAGTTTGGTCAGTTCATCCTGGTGTGACAATGTTGAATCGTTATCTATACTGTCAGTATTGGTGGCCAGGTATAAAGAAAGATGTTGATGGGTTTGTCATGAGGTTTTCCACATGTCATCAGGTGAATGAAAAGAATTAGTGACCAACATTACTTCTATATCAGTTACCCATTCTCAGGTGAATGTGGAATGACATCGCGATGGGCTTCGTGACTGATTTTCCGAGGTCTTCTTGAGGGAATGATGCGTTATGGATCGTCATTGACAGACTCACGATGGATGCTCACTTTTTGCCGGTCAAGGAGACCTTCAGTGTTGATGAGCTGGGACGGTTGCACATCTCAAAGATTGTACGTCTACATGGAGTTCTGAACTCAATTATATCAGACAAGGGTGCATGATTTACTTCTTAGGTCAGGAAGGGGCTTCAGATTTCATTGGGTACAAAGGTAATTTTGAGTACACCATACCAACCCCGGAGAAATGTCTAATCTGAGCGTACAATTAAGGAGCTTGGGGTCATGATTCAATCATGTATTCTGGATTTTTGAGGTTCTTGGGAGATACATATACCTCTATTCGAGTTTTCCTACAAAAATAATTTTCAATAAACAATTTAGATGACACCTTATGAGGCCTTGTACGGCAGGGCATGCCGATCACCCTTATGTTGGATGGAGGTAGGAGTTGTAGCTATGCTGGGACCTCATCTTTTCTAGTAGACCAAATAGAAGATAGAGTTGATTCTGAAGAGGATGGAAATTGACAGACTCATCAGAAGTCTTATGCTGATCAGGGGAGACGACCTCTAGAGTTTGAGGTTGGGGATCCTGTTTTTCTACGCGTCACATCGTGGTTGGGAAAAAGTGGATTAAAAGGATGGGTAAGATTTCTCTGAGGTACGTCAGGCCGTTTGAGGTGTTGGAGTGAGTTGGGATGGTGGCCTATCGGTATAAGTTACCTCAGAGAGATTGGGATATGCATGACGTTTAGCACGTTTCTCATCTTCGACATTATTTTTCAGACCCGTATCATGCTTTCAACCCCGAGGAAGTCAAGTTGAAGGTGGATGCATCTTTTCAGGAGCATCATTTTTGGATTTTCGATCGCAGCACGAAGGTTCTCCATGGCCGGTCTATTCCTCTAGTACAGGTTCTATGGCAGCACAAGCGAGTGCATGATGAGACTTTGGAGAGGGAGGCTGATGTATGATCACAGTGTCCAGAGTTGTTCGGGTTTTTTCTTCTGTGCCTTTCTAGGGAAATTATGGGATGAAATTCATTAAGGGGGGATGTTTGTAAGAACCATGATATTCTTTTTCAGTTATGTGACCCTCTGTTGATCTTTTTAATGGTTTTATGGTTACTGGTGATGAATAAAAGAGTCGAGAGAACTATGAGTGATGTTTTGAGGAAAATGGGATGTTGCACAGGTGGCACACGGTGTGTCGAACCGTACTACCAAACCATGGATGGAAGTATGTCCTGGCAGTGGCTAATGCACGGTTAGTGCATGGTTTGTATAACCGTGAGCCAAAATGTGCATGCAAGTCTTCCGAGATAGTGGCTACCGCACGTTTAGTGCACTGTTTGTCAAACCATGTGAGCAAACCATGCAGTCACTTAATTCACATCCTAAAAAAGTGGATCTCAGCCATTTTAGCCTCTAAATGGCTTGTTTTTCCTCTTAAGAGGATATAACTCGGGATTTGTTTCTCCAAAAGTCAAAGAAGGTACTACTATCAATTTGGAGGCTATCCGAAGGATTATCTGGGCGAATCGAAGCTGGTTTGTTGAGGTATGTTGACGTTATTCTTCAAGCTATTCAGTTTCATAGATCTACTTAGATCTACATATCCTCTTCACTCAGTTTCTTATATTTATGCCCGTTATGGTTAGATCTATATGTGTGGATGACAATATTGATGAGTTTTGTTCTCGGTCATCTTAGGAGAAGAGATCTAAGGCTGGTTCTTGGAGAGTCGATTCGGTTTTCTTGTGCGTTCTGTGTTTGTTGGTATTCTCGACAAAACCTAAGAGGTATGTGGTTTGTGCCTTTCCGTTGAGGTATATGAGAATTATGTGAAATTGAGACAATACTCATGAATGGGGTATTGCGTGTTTACCATGTTATACATATTGTTTTCATTCCTTTCTTGTATGCTTGAGTAGAGGTCCGTTATTGTGAATAGAGTGAATTACTAGGCATTGGATGAGTTGCCGGTGAATTGTTTTGGTTATGAATAATTGGTCCTATTTATCCTTTTTGTCTATTTTTAATGTTTTCCAATTCCTAGAGAGTGTAGGATAGAGTGTTGAATTCTAACATGCTTGAGATGTTGTAGACTATTTAGCCAAGTAGCTTTGAGGTTTACATTGGCCATATTGCATTGCTATACGTTGACATACACAAGGCCGAGATAATCTGGTGTAGTAGACTATAAGGGGATAGACCGAGTGAGCTTCCTAAGAGTGTCATTTAGGATTATAGACTATAAGGGTATAAACCAAGTGAGCTTCCTCAGAGAGTCATTGAGCATTACAGACTATAAGGGGATAGACCATGTGAGATTCATCATAGAGTCTTTGAGCATTATAGAATATAAGGGTAATGACCAAATGATATTCCTTATAGAGTCTTTGATCCTTATAGAGTATAAAGGGATAGTCTGAGTGAGATTCCTCAGAGAGTCTTTGAGCATTATAGACTATATAGGGATAGACCGAGTGAGCTTCCTCAGAGAATAGTTGTTTTACTTTGAATTACTTTGAATATAAGGGGAACTGAATGAGCGTGATTCCTCATAGAGTCCATATATATTTTCATGTCACTAAACCATAAGGGATAGGATGTGTGTACTTCCCATAAAGTTACCTTGCTTGTATAGCTACTTACATGACACATGGAATTGTTTATTGTTGAGTACATTCCTGTTTACTACTTTCTGTACATTTACCTTCCATATATTCAATGATTGTTAGACACATATCTTTGGGTGGTTTCCTACTGAGATATACTCTCACACCCTGTTTGGGTCATTCTTTTGGTCCCAAATAGAGTATATTGCTGCAAGTATTGATAAGGGAAATCACCCTTCTACTTTAGGTACATGATGTGCTATGGAGATGGAGAGAATGTGACCAAGCTTAGGCTTGCAATGCTGAGGATACTTTTGTCTTTTTTCTTGTACTTTGGATTAGTACTGTTTTGTATTCCAATATTTTGATCTGTTTGGCTGATTTCCTTGAAAAATGTATCATGCAACATATATATATGTTTTCAAGTTATTTCATACTTTCAATCTTCCATTGTTTTCTTTTGTATGGTTTATTACTGCTTCCACTATTGATTCTGTTTTTCTTCTGCTGTGTACTCTACCAATGTGGGAATAATTTCCCCACTACCACACCTAAGGCCCTCGCTTCTAGTCGACAACCTCTAGAGTTCGGGGAAATGCTCTTGAGGCCATGTGACCAACCGAGTACAGTGCGACTCTAGGTGGATTCTAGAAACGGGATGTTATAGTAAGAGAGCATCATTTTTATGGTAAGCTCTCAAAATTCCACTTTTGGATAGACCAGATTCACTTCTTGTGTCATGTTATCTCAGAGACATGAGTTTCAGTAGACCAAGAGAAGGTGAGAGTAGTAGTTTACTGGGAGTAGTCGAAGAATGTCTTTGAGGTGAAGAGTTTTTTAGGGATATCATGATACTACATATGCTTCATACAAGACCATTCACAATTAGTAGCACCGCTAGCGGTTCTGACTAAGAAGGGTGAAAAGTTCTTGTAGTCAGATTCATGTGAGTCAGCCTTTTAGGAGCTGTAAAAGAGGTTGATGTCAGCACCGATATTAGTATTTCTAGATCTGGGTAGGATTTATACTGTTTATTACAATGATTTATTTATCGGGATGGTGGTTGTGCTCATGCAAGGAGATGGATTGTTTGTGTATGGGTCTCAGCAGTTGATGAAAAATGAGAGGAACTACACGATGCATGATCTGGAGTTGGTAGATGTTGTTCATGCCATACATTTTTGGAGACAATATCTTCTGGAAGAGCACATTGTGGTTTTCACTGACCACAAAAGTCTCAATTACATTTTCACTCAGTGTGATATGATGTTGAGACACCAAAGGTGGGTTGAGTTTCTACAGTCCATTGATTTCTAGCATTCCTATACACATGGAAAAGTCAATGTTGTGGCTGACGAGTTGAGCAGGAGGACTCATACACATGCAGTTCAGGAGGCCAAAGCTAAGTGGATGCATGTGGCTCTGTTCGCTGAGATGCATTTGAAGGTGCATGACAGACAAGCATAGACGTTTCTCACTTCTATAGCTGTTACCTCTACTATTCATGATCGAGTTCGAGTGAGGCACCTATCAGATTCTGAAGGCCTAGTCTTATGGAGAGCGTGTCAGGAGAGGACCCTATTCTTAGATGGACTATAGGTGAGGATGAGATCTTGCATTTCTAGGGTGCGTATGTGTGCCAGTATATATATGCGAGGAGATGATGTGGGACATTAATTCCTCAGTTGTTGTAGTTCATCCTAGTTTTACCAAGATGTATCGTGATCTACACCGTCAGTATTGGTGGCCATGTATGAAGAGAGATATTGCTTGGTTTTTCATGAGGTGTTCCAACTGTCAGCAGGTGAAGGCATAGATTCAGTGACTAGAAGGACATCTAAAGAATTTATATATTCTTGAATCGATGTTGAATGACGTCTCAATGGAATTCGTGACCGATTTTCCGAGTTCACCTCTAGGGAGTGTTGTGGTTTGGGTCATCATTGACATACTCACAAAAAAAGATCGCTTTTTTCCTATCAATGATACTGTCAGTGTTGATGAGCTGGGAAGATTGTTCATCCGAGAGATTTTACTTTTACATGGAGTTCTGAACTCTATTGTATTAGACATGGATGCACGCATTACTGCTCGGGTCTAGAAGGGTCCTGAGAAGGCTTTGGGTACATAGGTACTTTTGAGTACAGCATAACATCCCCAGACAGATGGCCAATTCGAGTGTACAAATTAGGTTCTTGAGGGCATGCTTCGAGCAAGTATTATGGAATTTTGAGGTTCTTGGGAGAGACATATACCTCTAGTTGATTTTTCCTACAAAAATAGTTTTCAAGCTACTATTCAGATGGAACCTTATCAGGCCTTGTATGGTAGTTCATGCTAATCACCCTTATGTTTGCTGGAGGTAGGAGAGGCAGCAATGATGGGACCTCGTATTGTCCAGTAGACCACAATGCATATAGAGTTGATTTAGAAGAGGATGGCTACTACAAAGACTCTTCAGAAGTCTTATGATGATCAGAGGAGACAACCTCTGGAGTTCGAGGTTAGGGATCAGTTTTTTCTACGTGTCACACATAGGTTAAGACAGAATAGAATTAAGAGGCACGATAAGCTTTCACACAGGTAAGTCGGGCAGTTTAAGTTGTTGGACAGAGTTGGGACTGTTGCCTATCAGTTGTAGTTACCTCAGAGGTATTGGGATATGCATGACATTTTTCATGATTTTCAGCTCTGATGTAACTTTTCAAACTCGTCTCATGCTTTCCAACTCAAGGAAGTCCTGTTGGAGGTGGATTTATATTTCGAGGAGCATCCTATCCATATTGTTGATCTCAGTACTAAGGTTCTTCGTGGCTGGTATGTTCCTCTGTTACGGGATTTATGGCAGCACAAGCGAGTACATGATGAGACATGGGAGAGGGAGGCTGATGTATGATCACAGTTGCTGGAGTTGTTCGGGGTTTCATATTCTGCACCTTGCTAGGAAAATTCAGGGATGAATATAATTAAGGGGGGAAGTTTGTAAGCTCACAGATACTTGTTTTCAGGTATGTGACCCATGTTTAATGTTTTTTGTTTTCTAATGATATGGGAGATGAATGGGAGAGTCGGGATAATAATGAGTGAATATTTGAGGCCATGGGGAAGTCTCATGGGCGGCGCACAGTGTGTCAAAATATGTGGCCAAACCGTGCATGGATGTCTGCCAAGGCAGGGGATAATGAAGGGTTAGCGCCCGGTTTGTGTAACCGTGCGGCAAAACTGTGTATGAAAGTCTACTGAGGTCATGGCTACCGCACGGTTAGCGCATGGGTTTTCTAACCGTGTGAGAAAACCATGGGAGAACTTAAGTGAGATCTTAAAAAAGTGTAGCTCACCCGTTTTAGCTTCTATGTGGCTCGTTTTTCCTGCTAAGCAGCCATAACTCGAGATTTTTCTTCACCTAAGGTTAAATAAGGTTATCCAATAATTTTGGAGGAGATCTAAAGGATTCTATGGGAGAATCAATGCAATTTTCATGAGGTATGTTGACATTATTTTTCGTTCTTATTCAGTTTCGTAGATCTACTTAGATCAACTTCTTCTTTTCTCTTGGTTTCATATATATACGCCATTTATGGGTAGATCTAACTGTGTATATGAAAAGCATGATATGTTTTGGTATTGTTCTTGTTAGGAGAAGATATCTAAGGTGGTTTCTTAGAGAATCAACCTAGTTTTCTTGGGCATTCTTCATTTGTTGGGGTTTTCGAAAAAACCTAAGAGGCAGGTGGTTTGTGCCTTTCCCTTGAAGTATTTGAGTATTATGTGCAATTGAGACAATACCCTTGAACATGGTATTGTGTATTTACCATTTTATCCATATTTTTTGACAGCATTTCTTGTATTCTTGAGTAGAGGTCAATTGTTGTGAATAGGGTGAATTATAATGCTTTTGATTTGTTGCTAATGTATTGTTGTTTGGTAATGTTTATCCTTTTTGGCCGTTTTTCCTATTTTCCCATGCCGAGAGAGTGTAGGACGGAGTGTTGAATTATTACAATCTTGTGCTGTTGTAGACTATTTATCCATGTAGCTCTGAGGTTTACTTTGGCCATATTTCATTGCTATGCGTTGACTTACACTGGGTCGTGAGAACCTGGTGTAGTAGACTATAATGGGATAGACTGAGTGAACTTCCTTAGAGAGTCTTTCAACATTATGGACTATAAAGGGATAGACCAAGTGAGCTTCCTCAGAGAGTCTTTGAGCATTATATACTATAAGGGGATAGACCGAGTGAGATTCCTTAGAGAGTCGTTGAGAATTATATACTATAAGGTCATAGAACGAGTGATCTTTTTTAGAGAGTCTTTGAGAATTATAGACTATATGGGGATAGACCGAGTGAGCTTCCTCGTAGAATTTTTTTAATTTGAATTACATTGACTATTAGGGGAATTGACTGAGTGTGCTTCCTCAGAGAGTGTCTATATTTTTCCTTGTGACTAAAAAAGTAGATTTTTGTTTTTTGTACTTCCCAGAAGGTTACCTTGCTTATTTATCTAGTTACATGACACGTGGAATTTTTTACTTTTGAGAACATTAATGTTTTCTGCATTATGTACCTTTACCTGCCATATGTTCACTGTCTGTTAGGAACAAATATTTGGTTGGTTTCCTACTGATATTTATTCTCACACCCTATTTGGGTCATTATTTTGGGCCCATACAGATTATATTGTTGCAGGTATTGATAAGGAAAAGAACCTTTCTACTTCAGGTACATGACATTTTGGGGAGCTGGATAGAATGAGACCAATCTTAGGATTGCGATGATGATGATCTATTTGTCTTCTTTCTTGTACTTGGTATTATTACAGTTTTGTATTCCATAATTATGATATGTTTGGTTTCTTTCCTAGAAATATGTATCAGGCATCATATATATATGTGCTCCAGTTATTTCTTACTTTCAGTATTCCACGGTTTAATTTTGTATGGTTTATTACTTCTTCCTCTATTGCATTTGTTTTTCGTCAGCTGTTTACTATTCCAATGAGGGCATAGTTTACACACTATCACACCTAAGGCCCTCACTCCTTGTCGGCAGCCTCTGGCATTCATGGAAATGTGCTTCAGGCCATGTGACCAACCGAGTTTCGGGCACCTCCGAGTGCCTTCCAGAACTGAGACGTTACATAGCATAGGATGATTTGTCAGTGCATATCTATACTATATGGTTGAATAAAATGGATTAAAATCATAGAAGTACATATTTCTAGGGTTATATTTTTTTATTCTACAAATGGATGACGGGTTATTGCCCTTATCTTTGGATTATGTTAGTCGGAACCTAACTACAATCAATAAATTGTATCATCTACCGTGCATTGATGATATATTCGATCAGTTCGGAGGTGCTAAACAGATATCAATGATTGAATCGGTAATAGGATATCAACAGCTTAGGGCGAGACTAACATATATATCTATAAAATCTGTTTTGGAGAATGTATACCTGTTTTTAATTAATAGGGATGGTATTTTGGTTGACTAATTATCTTGAGGTAATAATGAGATTAATGAATATGATCTTTTAGCCTTTTCTAGATCAGGTTGTACTAGTTTTTTAGGATATCATAGTGTACATCCAATCAAAAAACAACCATTTCAAATATCATGACATATTTTGCAGTACATTGAAATTGATTCATCTTTATGCAATCCTATGAAAATGCAGTTCATGGATTAATGAAGGGAGCTTCATTGGAAATATCATCTTAGAAAAAGGACTGTCAGCAGACCCAGATATTTTCACTGCCTTTCTATCATGGGATAATCTGAGTACTGTCTTAAAAACTTTGAGATTTATTGGATTAGAAGGTTATTACATGTGTTTTATCAAATATTTCTCCCATTTTATAGAATAATTTTCTATCCTAAACAAGATATGGGATATTTTTGTTTTCTCTTCTAATTGACAGAGATATTTTCAATAGCTAAATGTTAGGATTATCTCATCACCAATCCCCACATTAAATGTCTCATTTAAATAATATGTAATGTAGTATGATGCATCTGGATATGGAAATGGAGAAATTTTATTGCTTGAGGCTTCTGTGGTTACTTATAACTCCAAGTATCTCACACTATATAATACAATTTACCCTACTAATGATGTGGTGTTAGTAGTATTGGTACATGACTTGAGCATTTTGGGACAAAATATCATGGTTCATATGTTTGTTGTATAGCCAGATCACAAGGGTTTTAGGTACATCTTTTCTCACCGAGACCTGAACCATTGAAAAAGGAGGTGGGACAAGTTTCTACACTCCTTAATCATTATTTTGGATTATATACTAGGAAAAGGATATATTTTTTTGGCTTTTTGAGAAAAAAAATACCTAAATAGAGTCATTACCAAAGTCTTGTGATGATTGGTGAATAATGTACCTATTTTCAAATTTCTTCCTCAATGTTCAAGAATCTCATGGGTGACTAGCTCTAACATCAAAATTCATTGTACTTGTTCATTTTTATATGATTAAAATAGATCAGTTGTCCAATCTAGAAGGATTTTTTCTGGGATATAATTTTTATGTTAGGTATACTCCATAATGTTGGCCTCTCACCTATGATAATTATCTCAAATTCTATTTCCATATAAGGATTCTTATGGGCTTTTACCAGGAGATGATGTGAGAGTTTCAGGATTCTAGATTGGTGGTTCATCATGGTTTAAATAATACGTATCAGGATATCATTAAATAATTATATTTTTAATGAATGAATAAGGAGGTGTAAAACAACGTGGCTAATTTCTCCACTTATGAGAAGGTTTAATATGAGCATGAGAGGACATATAGGTCTTTAATGTCTTCATTAATATATGGAAATGGGATTATGTCACAATGGATTTTGGGATAGGAATACCAAGGATAACCTTAAAGAATGAATATGTATGGGTTTTTGTGATCAACTATCTTAGTAAACCCATTATTAATTATATGGGAAACCATAATAGTTGATGATAAATGAAATCATTATGAGGATGAGGTTCTTTTTTTTAATGGTGTTTCAAATTTCATCGTTTCATACAATGATCCATGTTTCACATATCATTTTTCTATGGTTTTTCAGAAATCATAGAAATCATGAAGTCTTTTAAACATAGCCTATATTCCACATACTGATGTTAATTTAGTGTGATGTATTCAGGTTCTGGGGAAATTTTTATGATCCTATGTTTTGTATCTTTGTGTGTAACACCCCAAGATTTTATAGTACGTTATCTATTCAATGTAATTAAATAACATTTTCAACATGCGACACCGAGTTCGAGGGAACCATAACCTACCAATCTAGTCGATCAAAAAGCTGTTATGAATAGTATTAACTGAATTTTGAATTTTATATACAATATATAATTTTGACATCCATATTATGTGTTTTTAGACATTATATTAGAAAAAATACCATTTTTTAGATAAATGATTTATTTTTCAGAAAATGAAATTTTACCACCTTTTAATGGAGAGCCCTTAAAAAACTATTTTACTCTTTTATATATTCAATTTAATGAAATTAAATTCATCTTTAGAATTGGGACATAGAAATTTATTTTTGATAAATTTTCGGTACTTTTCTGATAGCTTTCATACTTTGATGAATAGTGACAATTACAAAATGTTAATTGAAAACATATTTTTTAATCGAAATAATTTAAATTGATAAATTATGAAATTTTAATAGTTTCTAAGAATAATAATATTTTATTTTTATCATTTAATACAATTTAGGTTATTATAATTAATATCACATTTAAATTTGACATAAACACATGTGAATATTTCTATAGTTTTTATTTCTTAAAAACCCAATTTTTTGTTTTGACAACTAGAATTAATTTTAAATTAATTAATGAAAATTATATGTTTGGAATTTGGTTATTTACAATTCCTATTTGAATTTAGAATATCAAAATTATATTAGGTTTATTTTTTGGTATTTTTCTGAAAACATTCAATTTTTGATGAATATTGAAAAAACATCGTTTTTGTTTAAAACCGACTTTTTATTTAAATAACTATTTGTTTTATTTAAAATAGTTTTATGACAAAATGTATAGATAAAACCTATTTTTCAATTTAATTCATTGTAATCATTTTAATTATAAAATTACATATATAAAATATTATTTAACTTTTTACCATCTTCGACCCATCTTCTAGGAGCATTTCAAAATTTTCATAACAATTAATTTTATTGATTATGTGAATTTAATTTCAAAAATCTTAGACACACGGTTGATATTAATAAGTAAAATGGGGTTCAATAAGATGAAAAGAATTTTTTTTGTGAATAGTAACTTTTATATTTTATTTACAATGGATAAAAGTAAATTGGTTAATTCAAGGTAAAAATGAAATTATTATTACCCTAATGCATGTCCTAATTCTATTGGATAATTTTAGTTTGACCAAAAACAACCATACTAATAAAATATGATCTTTTTGGACCACTTGGATTAGATGAGGACATTTATTATTGTTTATTATAAAGAAGAGTTAAAAGTGTTAAACTGAAGTTTTCATAGTAAAATATTTTTAATATAGGGTTATATATAAGATAAAATCAACTATAAATATTCATTATAAACATGGAAAGATTTCCTATATAATCGTATTTTTTTATAATTTTTATACATTATGTAATTAATTTTATTTAGGACACAATGATGATGCAATAATTACGTTATTAATGAATGATTAAAATAATTGATATTATAAATATCGAAATATATATAATTTTATAATTTTGATGAATTAAAATAATTTTATAAGTTAATATTACATGTTAATTTTGATTAAATTATTTTTTTATACGTAATAATTCTGTTATGATTTTAACAAAAACAAAATACCAAATAGTGCCAAAAATGACAAAAAAGTGTTTTTAAAAAACATTTTATATTATTAATTGATATAATATTCCAAAAAATATAATGATCATAAAAAGGAAGTATATAATGATATTAATATCATTAATGAACCACTTGAGGTTCTATTTGAATTTTATAGTATGTTTATAAACCAATTATTATAATAATATAAGAATACATGGTAAACGTTATACTATTTAACTGAGAGTTAAATATAAACGATAAGGTTAATATGTTTACGCAAACCTATCTAAATTTTTTTGGTTGAGATGTTTAAATCCACAACCACCTTATCCTAGAATTAAATCATTTTGGAGCCATTAGAAACCGAAAATGATTTTATTATAAAATTATTTTTCAATATTTTCCTAAGGTGCCCGTCACCTCTTTTATAAAAGGGCACTTCCCTTCTCTCAAATTCACACCTCAAAAGCCATTTGGCTCATCCAAATCCGGCCCAAATCTCCTTAAAAATTCCCTTAATTCAACATAGAGTACTTACCTTAAGAATAAAGAACAACCTATGGAGTCCTTTTGTTCAAATCAAAAGGAATCACTTGAAGAAGACGTAATGATTTTACCACCCTCTTTCAAGATATTTTCCCCTTCCACATACAATTTCTTTGCTTTTTCCGTACAAACATAATAATTCCAATTCCTCCTATATAATATTATGTTATTATAAATATGTTACAATGATATTAATTATTCTACCCATATTATATATCACAATGTCACCATACTTGTGTACGTTCGACATACCTACTCCACGTCATGGTGTAGATTTTCATTAAACACTTCACTGTTTGGATGAGTATAATAATGAGTATAATTTATGTAAATAAAAAATATAACAGGTTGATTATTATTTATATATGATATACCAACCAAATATATACTATCTCACCATCAATATAATGATATTTTCACTCGTACATTTGTACAGATTTACGTCCTCACGATCGCTATGAGATTCATTCCCCATAATAATCATTCAAGAATAATATTAATTTTATGAATAAAACTAATGTATCAAAAAATAATATAATTATTGATATTAATATAACCCATCCTATCTATAACAAACAATACTTATGTAAAATAACATATAAAGGAAAATGAATCATTTAACAACTGAAACGAAGATAATTATAAAATATTATCAACAAAGCAATATTAGAAGATCATATATGATATAATATTTATATGGTTCTTGAATAATTTAATAACAATGATAAAACTATTATACAGGAGGTTAATGTACCCTTGATGATGGAAAAGTAGAAGGTAAGGGTTAATTTTAGAATCTCGTCATTATCTGAGTTTGTTTATACATGATTATCTATTGGAACCTCTTTATCTTCCAAAATCATGATTATTAAAATGTAGTTAAATATTTTTTACTATTTCCTAGGCTATGGGTTAAAAGAATTTTTACCCTTTTTTGAATTCTTATAAGATGTTTATAAAGGAATCATTCCATAATTTTCCGAACAAGGTAGTTTATTACCTTTTCGAAAAAATTAAGGTATGAATGTCTTTTTTTAACTAATACAGTGGGTGCGGCTATTTTTTTCCATCATAACGTCTTCAAATATTCCCTTAAAAACTTATAATAATATTCCCAAAAATAAATGGTTTATTTTTTTAATAACATGACCTTTAAATGATTTCAAAATATAAAGTGTTATTTTTTTAAAATAGTTTTCATTTCATCTATGTCAACATCCTTTGATAGATTTTAAACATGGTTGAAATTTATTTTTGATAATACAAATATTATATATTGTATTGAAGTTTTTGTGATATGTTTGAATGTGGATGTGTTAATTTTATACCATTCATGCTTTATAGATAAATTATTTATATATCATATTCTAGTATTAATACGAAAGATTATGTTATGTTTAATCCTTTTCATATGAATAATGAGCTGGACATAGTAAGTGATCGGTTGAGACTGCTATATCTCCTCAATGCATCGGATGGTCTCATGAGACAAACTAGTGTCTTGGAACAAGGTAATGGTAGAATATTATTTGTATTCTTGTCACAAAGCCTTGATAGTGTGGTTATGAAGTCTGGCATTATGCATTCCACCATTATAATATTGGGTATTGATATTTAATGTGACTATCCGACTAGTTGAATATTTATGCGAATAAGTAAATTACATTAATTCAATTTATATTTTCTATATAAGGATGATATTTATGTTCAAACGTATTTTGTTTTATTATTATACATTTCCTTAAATGATTATTCTTATTTATGATGGTTTCTTTACATTATTATCTATACTGGGCATGTGAGATCACTCCATTCTATGTCTTATTTTTTTTAGGATGCGAAAAAGTAAATTATGACTGACCTTTTGGGATAGTCTAAGGGAAATAAATGTGGTCAATGGATACATTGTTGTTGTAGTTTTGAATTTTATAATGTAATATAAAACTTAAGTATGTATCTAGTATATCCAAGTATACTAAACTAATAAGTCATTCGATATGTGATAATTTGTGATCATGCCAATGTTATGTAATACTACCCCAATTATGGGTAACTAGGGTTGAGGCATTACAATTGATATAAGATAAATTTTAGTACAATCCTTGGAAACTAGATTTATAAAAACTATGATTAGAGAACATTATCCTAAAAAATAATTTGAGGATTAGTATATAATAACTTCCTAGAATTAAGGTAATGTAGATATTTTTTGTTTTTTTCCATGCAATACATCCCTCTCTTGATATGAGTATGTAGAGGTGCCTCTGGCACAAATGTATCTATGTATAAATCCCAAAAACACTGCTTTGAGCTAGACTCGAACGGTAACTTGTGCATGACAACAGGTCTTGCTGCACTATTAGTGATGACACTCCCAAGGGATATGGTTAGGATCATTCTCATTTTCACTACAATCCATTTTGAAGGATTTAAGAGTAAATATTGTCTCAAAAGAATTTTTTTTAATGATTATAGAATATATGCATAATAATTTTGATTTATGTAAGGTATTTTACATGTTTTGAATAATGGATTGTGAATCATAAACTAACCTACTGTAAGACATTGTTTATAAATGGTACCTAGAAGAAGGAATGAAAAATCCAGTAGTACAAATGATCCAATGAGTAAGAAGGATAATATCATTAATTTTATTAAGGAAAAATTTAGAATGGAAATAGTCTCCCACTTATTTTCACTATATGAATAAATAGTATCATGTGTTAATAAAATAAGTAAATATTTCTCTAAGTCCTATGGATATGAAGGGAACAGGATATGAAAAGGATGATAGTGTGAAATGTGGATAAAGGGAGGAAGAGAATAAAGGATTTTCTCAAAAGTGATAACTGTGGAAAGAATCACCTTAGTAAATGATTTAAGGGAATGGAAGTTGTTATACGTGTAGAGGAAAATGATACCAAGTAAATGTTTTCAAGGGTAATAAAAATGATTCAAATGTACAATGCTTCATCATCTACGAGTTGGGACACTGTGCGAAGAAATGTCCAAATCATTAGAGTATTCTACAAATGATTCTTTTGGATAATAATAAAGTTATTATACTACCACAGATGAAGAGTTGTGACTAATTTTCTTATGTTATTATTTAATAATTTTTTCATTTGAGTTTTGTATCAACAATGTCTTGGTTATATGGGTTATGGAATTAAATAAGGATTGTACTGCATTAATATTTCATTGAAGATTTGAGATTATATGGTTCTAAGAAAGGTTTGTCAATATAAAGTTAAACTTTTTGGAAATTAAATGGTTTAAGGAATGATAAACCTAAATATGGTTCTAATACTAAAATAGTGATTTAGGAATAAGATATTATTGATTTGGATAATTTATATTAGATACTCATTACTACTTTGAAACTAATTAATTGTTTATTTATTCCATCTTGGTGGGTGTATTAAATATTTTTGGATATAAAGAGTATATCCAATATTCTATTTTGAATAATGGATAATGAATGTAAGAAATAAGTTTTTATGGTAACTCGGGATATTTATGTGTTTCAAAATTATACATGATGAAGGTATTAATATGATATTAAGTGGAAAAAAGGATCTTCATTGTTTTTATAATACTTATAAATTATGGACTGTGAGTTCAGACAGAAATATTTTGGATAAGTATAAAGGTTGGATTGAATTGAGTTTGAAATTGCATACTATTTTTAAGGGTAATGAACTTCATAATATTATTTTTGGATTGCTATAAAAAAGTACAAACTGGAGTTCGGCCGACAACCTATCCTGTCATGAAAGGCCGCGAGACATGAACCTGCAACCGAAGGTAGATAGGGGTGCATCATCTACCACTGGCCTACATGATGACCTAGATTTTATAATTTTTGTTTTTATAAAAGGTCTGACAGATTAATAATAAATTCAATTTTATTGGAACCCAATACAATTGTAATAAATAGATTATTTTAAAGACCTATTATTTATTTAGACTGAAATATGAGAATGTAGATGAAATTAGTAGAAGTATGTAAATATATTTTTTATGTTTATATATATATATATATATTCCCTTATTCTATGAAGAAATTATTCCTAAAACTTTTGGGAATGGATCTTAAAACAAAAAATGTGTTATCCTAATAGCTTATTTTTTGTATAACCGATGACATTTTAAAACATCATTGATTGATCTCTTTGATGCCCTAAATTTTACATTTATTTGTGATTGATGACCTCAATCAGTCCCTATAAATATTTACATTTTCCCACATATTATGTTTGTATAATTTCCACCAATGTTCTCCTTTTTGAAACCCTAATTTGGTTGTGGCTTTTTCATTTCCCTTTCCCTCTTATTAAGACTAAATATTTTTAACCCTATTTTTATGTGGGTTTTCAACAAAGGTATTTTCTATTTTAAACTTTTTATTTTTTTATTTTTTTTCTTCAAATTATGAGGATACAATTTATTTGAGAAGAGGATAATGTAACACCCCCTGATTTCATAGTACCTTATTTGTTCAATGTAATTCAATAACTTGGGTAACACACAATTCTGAGTTCGACCGCACCACAACCTACCAAACTAGTTGATCAAAAAGTGGTTGTGAATATAATTAACTGCATTTTGAATTTTATATACACCATATAATTTTAAAATCCATATTATTTGTTTTTAGACATAATATAAGAACCAATTCCATTTTTTAGATAAAAGAAATATTTTTAAAAAATGAAATATTACAACATCTTAATTGCAGACCCTTTTTAAAACCAGAATTAAAACACTTTTAGATATTCAATTTAATGAAATTAAATTCTTCTATATAATAAATACATAAAAATCAATTATGGGTAAATTTTTGGTAGTTTGATGATAACTTTCATATTTGGATGAATGGTGAAAAATAATAAACATTAATAGAAAACAACTTTTTCCAATAGAAATAATTTATAGTGTTAAATCATGAATTTGAATTTCTTGGAAGTATAATCAGAATGTATTTTTAATATTTAATAAAATATTGATCATTATAAGTAATTTATTATTATAATTTGAAAGAAACAAATGTCCACCTCTTGATAGTTTTTACTTCTTAAAATCCCGCTTTTTACTTTTGACAACGAGAATAAATTTTAAATTAATTAATGAAAATTATATGTTTTCAATTTGGTAATATATAATTCCTTTTTTAATTTTGAATATCAAAATTATCTTAGAGTGAATTTTTTGTATTTTTCTGAAAGCTTTCAATTTTTGATGAATAGTTAAAAACATTGTTTTATTGATTAAAACTGTCATTTTATTTAAATAATTATGTATTTTATATAAATTTATTCTAAGTAAATTTTTTTAAATAATAACTATATTAGTTCAATGTAATTAATTGGGGTCATTTTTATAATAAAATTAGATGTATAAAATTTTATGGAACTTTTTACTGTCTTTTACCCACCTTCCAAGAGCATTACAAAATAAGCATAAAACGTAATTTTACCTCTTATGTGAATTTTATTTCAAAAATAATAGGGAAATGGTTGTTATCAGTATGTAAAATGTTGTTCAATAAGATGAAAATAGTTTTTCGTGAACATTAACTTTTATCATTTATTTACCATGGGTATAAGTAAATAGGGTAATTAAACGTAAAATGATATTATTATTACCCTAACACTTGTACTAATTCTATTGGATAAATTTTATTCGACCAAAAACAGCCCTGAGAATAAAATATGATCCTTCTGGTCTACTTGGATTAGATAAGTACATTTATTATTATTTAATTTAAAGAAGAGTTAAAAGTGTTGAACTCATGTTTTCAAAACTAAATCATTTTTAATACAGGGTTATACAAAAGATAAATTCAACTATATATATTCCATAGAAAGCTAAAAATATTTCCCACATAATGGTATTTTATTAATAATTTTTATACAATATTTATTTAATGTTATTTATTACAAAATGATGATGCAGTAATTACCTTATTAATTAATGGTTAAAATAATTGATATCATAAACATCCAAATAAATCTATTTTGATACTTTTTATGAATTAAACTAATTTTATATGTAAATATTACATGTAAGGGTTTATTAAATGATTTTTTTGAAGTATTCATGCTTCTATGAATTTAACAAAAAAAATACCAAATAGGGTCAAAATTGACATAAAAGTGTTTTTAAAACAAATATTGTATTATTAGTTGATATAGTATTCCTAAAAATATAAGGGTCAGACAAAGGAATTATATAATGATAGGTATTTCATTAGTTTACCACTTTAGGTTCTCATGTAATTTTATAGTAAGTTTAATAATCAATCATTATAATAATACGTGAATACATGGTAAAAGTTAAATTGTTTAAATAAGAGTTAAATCTAAAAGATAATGTTAAAATGGTGACCCAGACCTATATAAAACCTATTGGTAGATAATATTTTAACCCATAACAACCTTATCCTAGAAATAAATCATTTTTGAGAAATTAGAAAAAGAAAATTATTTTATTATAAAATTATATTTCAATATTTTCCTAAGATTCCCCTCACCTCTCTTATAAAAGGGAAATTCCCCTTCTCTCAAATTCACACCTCCAAAGCCATTTCGGTCAGCCAACCCAGACCCAAATCTCCATATAACATCCCTAAATTCAACCAATAGTAATTACCTGGAGCATAAAGCCTAACTAAGTATCCCTTTTGTTCATATCAAAATGAAACACCAGAAGAAGAGGTAATGATTTCACTACCCTCTTTCAAGTTCTTTTCCTATTCCACTTCATATTAATTTGTTTTATCCATAAAAAATGTAACTCTAGTACATATTACATAAATTTATGTTATAATAAATATTTTACATCAATATTCATTATTCTATCCATCCTATAAATTACAAAGTCACCATATGTGTGTATGTACGGCTTACCGTCTCCACATCTTGGTGTAGTTTTTCATTCAACACATCACTATTTGGATGGGTATAATAATGAGTATAATTGATGTAAATAATAAATATAACGTGTTAAATAATCTTTATATATTATATACCATCAAATTACATAGTAAATCACCATCAATGTAAGGATATTTTCTCTCGTGCATACATACAGATTACCATCTCCATGAAAGAGATGAGATTCATTCCCTTTCATAATCATTCAGGAATCGTTTTCATTTTATTAAAAAAATAA
Source organism: Viscum album (assembly GCA_963277665.1). Classification (NCBI taxonomy): domain Eukaryota; kingdom Viridiplantae; phylum Streptophyta; class Magnoliopsida; order Santalales; family Viscaceae; genus Viscum; species Viscum album. The sequence continues at coordinate 1,849,342,153 of OY728152.1, forward strand.
TTTTTAAGAAATTAATATCATTGTCGATATGAATCAAACCCATTCCATAGATAATAAACATGTCTCATTTAACAAAACAGATAATGTAAAATGAATTAATTCACACCTGAAACGATGATAATACTAAAATATTAATAACATAGAAATATTTGAAGACCATATATGATATCATATTTTTATTGTTCTTGTATATTTTAATAAAAAATATTTATCTATTATATAGGAGGTTAACGTACGCTCGACCAAGGATATGTACATGGTAAGGGTTAATTCTAAAGTCACTTCATTATCTGAGGTTCTTTATACGTAATTATCTACTGGGACTTCTTTATCATCCACATCCATGTTTCTTAAAATGAATTTCAAAATATTTATAATATTTCCGAGGCTATGGGTTAAATTCACTTATTCCCTTGTTTTATTTTTATAAGATTTTTATATAGGAACATTTCCATTGTTTACCAAACATGTTACTTTATTACATTTTATATAAAATTAAGGTAAGAATGTCTTATTTTTTAACTTATACGCTGGGTGTGGTTACTTTCCGCCGTCATTACATCTTCAAAGATTCCCATGAAATGTTATAACAATATTTTGAGAAATAAATGTTTTATTTTTTAATTATATTTCCTTTAAATTATTTTAATATAGAAATTGGTATATCTTTAAAATAGTTTTCATTTCATCTTTCTCAAAATCCAATGATGGATTTTAAACATTTTTTTAGTTGATTTTTTATGATATAAATCTTCCATATTGTATTGAAGCTTTAGTGATATGTTTGACTATTGATGTGTTATTTTTATACCATTCATGGTTTATAGATAATGTATTTATAGTTTGTATGATATTTTTAATACTAATGTTTATGTTATGATTAAACCATTTTATATGAGGAATGACTTGGACTTAGTAAGTGACGGGTGTAGCCCACTATAGATCCTCAATGAATTGGTAGGTCTCATGAGACAATCTAGTGTATTGGAACTTTTCCTTGACAAAATCATATTTGTATTCATGGAACAAGGCCTTGAATATGTGGTTATGATGTCTGGAATTATGCATTCCATCATCAAGAAATTGTCTATTTATATGGCTTGTGATTATTCGACTAGTAGAATATCCTTGTGAATAATTAAATAGAATTATTTTTATTTATATTTTCCATATTATAATGATGTTTCAGTTTAAAATGATTTTGCTTTAGTCTTATAAATTGACTTAAATGTTTCTTCTTATTTATGAATGTTTCCACTATATTGTTATCCTTACTGATCATCTGAGCTCACTCTTTTCTATGTTTTATTTTTCCCAGGATTTGAAAAATTATATTATGACTGACATGTAGGGATATTCGAAGGGAAATGAATGTTGTCAAAGGAGACAATTTTTCTTTTGTCTTTTATTTTATAATGTAATGTAAAACTTAAGTATGTATCTATTACTTCCATGCATACTAAACTAATCTGCATTTCAAGACATGATCATTTTTGATCACGCCAATGTTATGGAGGTTCACGGCATTACATGTTGGCTGATGGGAGATACAGATAACAATACCATTTTTATATAATAATATATTCAAATAACCAATCAAAATGACACATTTTGTCGTTTTATATGGTATTCTTTTACATTATCCACTTTGTTTTCCAAGGGAAGGTGGGTCATGAACTGTTGGGATTAGTCTTATACAAGAGAAATCTAATCAGGATATGTTGTTCAAACAATTGTTGGTGATTGGGAAAAGAAGGATTAACTAATTTTGTGACCATCAAAGACGACCAGTGGAATTTTAGTTTTGTTATAATGTTATCGTTATAGTGTTTCCTATATTATGGAAATTTTGTATCAAGAAATAGTTAAATCTAGAACCCATTTTTGTTGATCCATTAGAAATAATAGAAATCATGGGTCTGGTGGCATACTATTTAGACCATCCATAGTGCTGCAGATCTAATCTTGAAGTGTATTACATGTCTAAAATTTGATGATATCGTCATGAAATTTCATATGTGATAGAAATATTATATGACATTATTCATTCTAAATCATCCTTTGAGGGTCATGAGATTTTGGTTTTGGACCATACTGAGAAATATATTCTTGATTGGACTATACCATTTGTTCAAGTGTAGTGATATTGTTAAAAAGTTCATTAGGAGTCCCATGAGATATATTATGATATGAGAACATATTGGAAAAAATTATTCTCTATGCCCTCACAATGATAGTTTTATTAGCTCAGGGATGATCATTTATATGGAGGTGAGGTTATAAGATCACATTATTTTCATGTTATATCACTCTATGAGGTTTTCGTTTTATCCCTGTTTGTAATATATTTCTCGGAGACGGGGATACATTTTTGCCGAAAATTACCTAATGTTTCTCGATTTATGATTCTTTTAATTAATATATTAGATGTATAATGGGTTACATGTTTCATTGGATCTTCATACATTGAGAATCATTAAATGTGGGTTGGGTTGATTAAAAGGAAAATAGACTTAAAAATAAACTGAATAACATTTACATTCCATTTAAATGGATTACATGTCATGTAATTTTTTGAGGGTTCTAAAAAAATAAATCTGAGGCAACCATTTTTTGTCTCATTTCATTGAGAAAATTTACACAACATGTAACCAGATTACATGCTATATAAATACTCAAACATATATTTTAAACATAAAGTTTTGTTGATTTTAACTCTACTATAGTGTATTTGTAACACCCCAGGTAAATAAACAATATGACATTTTTATATTTGTCCCTATTTGTGAAAAAAATATTAATATTACTTTAAAGGGAATGCTGTGCTCGATGGCGTACCCAATATGCGACAACAAGTTCCTTTGAAATCTTAAATTGCACTCTAATAATAAAATAATATTACGCCTAACCATTGTAATGGAAGGAAAGAACAGAACTAACTAAAAAATTATTATATATTTTTTTCAAATATTTTTACTTTTTACAATAAATTTTAGGGGACAAAAAATGAAAATGAATCCACTTTTAAGCGTAAACATTCTAATATTCTTTAAAAGGTTGATTAAGTGTTTTTTAATGGAGAACCTCTTTTCAATACACTTTTTGATAATTTTATGTGTTATATTTCACAAAATAAAACTCTTCTTTATAATCGGGACATCAAAATTTACTTTTTGTAATATTTTGGTATTTTTCTGATAAAGTTCATTTTTTAATGAATAGTGAAAAATGTTGTAATTTAATTCAAAACATCTTTTTAATATAATTTATTTATATGATTTGATTATATTTTGAATTGGTTTTAAAGTGAAATTAGAATATATTTATTACATTTTATCCAATGATGGTCATTGAAATTAATTTCACTTTTAAATTGGACTTAAACTAGTGTCAATCTTTTGATATATATTGTTTCTTAAAAACACAGTATTTGATTTGACAGCAGGAATTAATTATTAAATTAATTAATGCAACTTATATGTTTTGAATTTCATAAAACAGACATCATTTTTAAATTCGGAATATCAAATATAGCTTAGGGTGATGTTTTGGTATTTTTCTGAAAAACCTAAATTTTGGATGAATAGTGAAACCACAAAGTTGTAGTTACAAAAACTGATTTTTCGTTTAAATGGAACTTTACCACTTCTGTGATTTTAATTTCAAAAATCCAATATATATGATTTTCATTATTAATTAATATGTGGTTCAATGGGATGAAAATAATTTTTGATGAAAAGTTACTTTTATGTTTTATTAATCGCGATTAAAGGTAATTATTGTGATTTAAGATAAAATGATATTATAATAAAATGAAAATATCTTGAGACTTGTCCTAACCCTATTGGATGAGTCATGGACAACCAATAAAACTCATTGGTCTATTTGTTGGACCCCATGGAGCCACTTGGGTATGATAATGACATTAATGCCTTTTATTTAAAGTAAAAGTAAAAATGACACAAAACATGTTTTGTTTTACTAAAACAATTTTAACATGGGGTTATACAAGTCATATATTTGACTATAAATAGTAATTGGAAAGATAAAATGATTTCCTACATCATAGTATTTTTTTTATAATTTTTAGACATTAAATAAATTAAATTATTTATGACACAATGATGATATAGCGATTACCTCATTATTTAACGATTTAAATAAAATGAAATGATAATGTAAAATCTAAGACCTAAACATGTCAAAAACCTATTGTATGAGTGGATTTAGAACCCTTATCAACTTATCCTTGAAAAAAATCATTGTGGGACCCTCAAAATCCGAAAATCATTTGAAAATAAAGTAATATTTTATACATTTCCAAGAGTGCCCTTCCCCTCTTCTTATAAAAGGCCCCCACCTCTACCTCATTACCCACAATTCTCAAGCCTTTGGATCGGCCAAGCTCTACTCATTTTTTCTCTACACATTCCTATCCTCATCCTATAAGCCTTACCTTAGGCAGGAAGCTCTTCAAGAAAACCTTTTGGTTCAAACCAAAGGGAGTTACCCGATTTTAAGGTAAAGTCTTCTCTAATGTTCTTTTGTTTTATTTTGCTTCTCCAACCCTATAAAATCTTTTTATTTCTTCATTTTGTAACAATACCATTATCATCAATATATTAGGATGTTTTTATATGATTTATTCTAGCTACACTTACACACACCTTCTTCTAATGGTTAAAGAACATATTGTTTCTGTGGATGGCGAATTTCGTCCTCACAAAACGATGATTGATCAATCTTCTCTTAACACCTTTCATGGTGGCCATTATGATAACATTATATTTTATATATGATATATTTGGTATTTATGTTTTCTATATGCTTCTGAATTTTATATTTAAAACATGCCTTTATGCTTTTCATGTTGTGCAAATGCGATAATTTCATACGAGGAAGTGTGGACTACCACCCCTCAAGGGATGTGACTCCTTCATGCAATACATGGAATGAATAAAGAATGAAATTAATGAACATATGTGACATATATAACATATATATTATACTGGAATTATAATATATATATATCTCTCAAATATTTTTAATTCCATTAATATGACAACGAAATGAAAGTAGTGTTCATGCGTACGTACGGCCTACCGTCTCCATAAATGGTGCATTTCATTTATTTTAGTCTCCAAATGTTATGCAGTAGTATAAAATGAATATGTACTGGATATATGTGATATTAAAATCATTAATACTATTCTGGAGATGATTTACTTATAACTACATGGACAATCATTTTCATACACGTTCATTTTTGACTCATGTACCAAACATCGAAAAAACGTCTGATATGAACTCACATTATTAACCAATTATTAGAACATTATAATATGTGATTTGAACTGAATAATAATAATTAAAAGAGGTCCTTAAGAAATTATAAATCTACCAATGTTTATTATTCAGGAATATAAAGAAACAAACAAGACAAGTCGGACTTGAGGTAAGGGATCCTACCTCTCTGTTTCTTTTTAAGAACTCTGTTTTATGTCATTTCCATTAAGCTAATCTTTATTATGTTTGGGGATGTTATTTTATATTCCCCTTACTGTAATTTTTATGTTAATTTTATGAGAGACCCTATCTGATCTCATCAAACCATTTTTGGATGTTTTAAGTGGTGTCGTTAGGCTGCCGAGTTTTCGTAAGGGATTTTTCATCTCACTTTTATTCTCGTAACATTTATGCTATGTTTTCCACCATTTCCATTGGGTGGTGTTTTTACTGACCATTATTCTAATATTTGTGTAATATAATTTCGTTTATGGGTATTTTCATCTTCATTGTATGACCCATCTTCCATGGGGTGTACGTTTCGAAAGTTACCAATGTCGGTAAGGGAACCTTTCACCCTCCTCTTTCTAAAAGACATCTTTTGTTATGTCTTTTAATTAACATACTATTATGTTGGGATATGTTCTTTTATATCCTTATTGATGTAAATTTTATTTACAAGTGATTATATACCATTTTATCTCTCATCAACTCATTTTCTGAATTTTGATGTGACGCCATTAGGCTGTCGATTTTTTACAAGGGAACATCTTAACCCAATTTGGATTCTTTGGGGTAAACTTGTACTCCTTGAATATGTCATTCTATGAATATGGGTGAATTAACTCTGATTGTTTTACACTTAATATAAACATATATTTGGTGAATTCGTTTGTCACACATAATTATGTAATTGATTTATCCTTAATATAAGGATACCGTCTTTGTAAGGGACTTTGTCTCAATCTTTTTTCATTGAGGAATATTTTGATTATACACAACATTATTTATACAGTGTATAAACCCCTTTAAATTTTACTTTTATTCAATGGAATATTTTTTATATGAATCATTTTACTAAATGATAAAAAGTATGTTTCTTTTAACGTACGTTGTGACAACAACCTTTCTGCCGCCGCGAGTATTATTTGATCTTTGGCTTCCTTAACAAGCCATAATATTTTTTAAAGGTAAATAAATACCATATACTCTTTTATGTATTTTGGTAGTGAAAATGGTTTTGATAATGGATTTTTTAAGTCAATATATTTAAGTGATAAATTGTGATCGAAATATGGAAATGTTTTCTTTCATTTATAATATTTTTATGTATTATGATTTTGTAATGGTACCTGAACATTTTTCCGGGTGGTTACATGATAAAAAATATAACGGGTGGTGCCGTGAATACCAGGATGGGTGGTTACGTTATAACCTCCAATGAATTGGGTATGGAAGTCAGCCGTATGGCTATTCCATTAAGTATGTGTCGAAGTCGACCGTATGGTTGTTCCATTTAAGTATGATTATGTTCCAAGTTACATTTATATGTTTTTTATTATTTATATGGGTTTTATGGTAATCGTTTGGTTAGAAAAGGGTATTTAATGGTCTTTTAGTCAGTGAAGAGTTTTAACTACTTCATAAAGGTGAAAAGTATCACTTTGGTAAAGTATTCATGGTTTACTTTTTGTTTTGAAAAACTAATAGTTTTCCTTATTTTTGTTTCCTTTACTGGGCTTTTTATGCTCATCCAAATATTTTGAAATGTTTTCCACAGGACCTAAAGATGAATAGGGTCAAGGATTGGATCAAGGAAAGACATGCTATCGAAAACATGGAAGTAGACATGTTTCTTTTTAAGTTTTTTTTATTTTATGGAAACATAGAAGAAGTGTATACTATGTAATCTTTTGAGATGTAATAGTTATGACCTAATTCTCTAAAACTCTAAACCTGAAAAGATCCCCAATGTGAATTATTCATTTAATTAAATATTAAGAATGGTTTAAGGCTGAGGACTTACCGTTGGTATCAAAGGTCGGTTAAGATAACTTTAGAGGTTAGGGTATTCTCTAAGCATAAGTGACATTACCATAATGGTTAGGATTTCAGAAAGATTCCTAGTTATAGATAAAGTGAATGAGTAAGTATATCATAGTTTTTATCTTCCTCATTAGTACATGATGGTTTTTTTGATATACTCACACTGACCTTTTTGGATTTAGTAAATGGCTGGATCTAGCAGGCACCAAAGTAAAAGTGGATGTGAAGGAAACTGTGACAGTTTTTTGAGTGAGCAACTGAATGATATGGGTGCGGCAATGAGAACTCTTGTGTTTATCCTCAACCAACTATCTGGAGTCATTATTGACCACCTAAACCTTGGTTATTTCTATAAGGCATCATATATGTGAGAAACAAATCCCTACGGAACTACAAGTAATAATCACAAAGGTAAGTGTGTTCAAAAACCTATGTGTCAATGATTTGGAAAGAAACACCTAGGAAAATGTTTCAAAGGGACAGAAATATGCTATAGATGTGGAAATGAAGGTCATAAAGCAAGAACCTACCATGGAAAAAGGAAACATCCAGTTGACTCGGGGAAAGTGAAAGAATTTATTTCTGAGGGATCAATTGAATGTTTTAAATGTGGTGTGCATGGTAATTATTCAAACACATGTACTATAAAGATGTTTCGGGAATGGTATCACCAAGATCGTACAAATATTCATTTACCAATACCTAATGACATTCTGATTGAGGATGAAGAAACTGACAATGACCAATTAAATGTATGGATTATTTCTTAAAATTTGTTTTCCTATTTTTAAATCATAGGATATGATTCATGATTTTGTTTGTAGGAAAGATGTATTTCAGAATATGTTGGAAAGGAATGGTTAATGGATCATGCAGAATGTTGAATCAGTAAGAAGTCAACATATAACGGCTTCAAGAGTCATGGTGAAATTCTTAAGAGTATTAAGTCTCTTTTGATGATGGGGTAAAATTAGAAGACTTTTTATAGTATGTGTAACCATGATGTTTGACATATGAAAATTTTATTCAAGGAATAGTTATCTGTTATTTTCTAGACATAGTTATAAAGAACTATTTGCGATAATATGATCCTTACTTTTGAGGTAATTATGGGTTACTATATGTTATGATGGAAAGTCAATGAAATGAGATAAAATTGAGGTTAAATTATGTTATGGTTATTTTTGATGATTTTATCTCTTTTTGGGGAATGATTTGAGAATTATATAGTTTAGAAAAAGGAAAACACACAAACCATGTGATTACCCGTCGTGTCGGACAAAGCGGCGGGAATTGAACCCATAACCAAAGTGCGACTGGTATTTATCGCCTACCACTGGACTACGTGACGTCCCTGGTTAGTTTGACTAATTCTTTTTAGTTATATGATTTTATGAATTAAGAGTAAGTTGATTTTGGGTTAACTATGGAAATTATTAACCTATCACAGAGGATATGTGATTAAGTTAATTACTTTTCAATACGAGACTTTAAGAGCAACTGATGTTGTTTGGAGATAAATGATACAATTTAACTTGGATGACTATGTGATTAAATCCTTCAAATATTTAGGTTTCAATCTTAGTTTGGTTTACATATGGTCTTCGTTGAACTTTGGGTTTTGTTTGAAAAATATTGTAGATTAAGAATATATTTTTTTTATAAAGGGTTATCCTTTTCAGGATTATATGATCTTATACTAACCTTTTTTCGTTTTGGTTTTGGTTAAATTATAAAGACATGGGATGTATATAGTTCTCTTTTGTGGATTAGGAGATTCTCTAGAAGTTTATTATTGTACTCTTAATGTGAACAAGTCTTCCTAAATACTCATCATTTTTGGAAAGTATGAGTTTGAGTAAGAAATCTAGTAAAAGTTGAAAGTCAACATGAGAAGTAAGTATGTTTCCTTAAGATCAAAAATAAATTCCTCAATGAAAAGTAACTTAAAAAAATGTTGTCTGTTAACTTTTCCTTCTGGGGAATCGAATACCGTTTAACCCACCACATGTTTGTGATTTTCTTGTGGTTAACATTCTCCTAAATATTTTTTCTATAACTCTCCCTCAGAACATGACCCTTTGCTTTTTCATCCATACCCATGTTTTCATACATGGAATCCTAGTATGTGTTAGCTCAGGTGACCTCTGTACTTCTCTTTCTTTCTTCTAAAGTGATTGTTTTACAGACTCTTATTCCGATGTGGGACTTTCAATGATGTTTTTGAGCCAAATTTTAAAATTGTGAGGACGCAATTCCCAAAAGGGGGGAAGGATGTAACACCCCAGGTAAATAAAGAATATTACATTTTTATATGTATCCCTATTTGTGAAAAAATATTAATACTAATTTAAAGGGAACGCTATACTCGATGGTGTACCCAATACGCGACAACAAGTTCCTTTGAAATCTTACATTTCACTCTAATAAAAAAATAATATTACGCCTAGCCATTGTAATGGCGGGAAAGAACGAAACTAACTAAAAAATGATTATATATGTTTGTAAAATATTTTTGCTTTTTACAATTAATGTTAGAGGACTAAAAATGTAAATGAATCCAATTTTAAGCGTAAACATTCTAATATTCTTTAAAATGTCGATTAACCGCCTTTTGATGGAGAACCTCTTTTAAATCCACTTTTTGACAATTTTATGTTTTATATTTGACAAAATAAAATTCTTCTTTAGAATCGGGACATCAAAATTTACTTTGTGTAAATTTTTTATATTTTTCCGATGAAGTTCATTTTTTAATGAATAGTAAAAAATGTTGTATTTTAATTCAAAACCACATTTTAATCTAAATTATTTATATGAATAGATTATCTTTTGAATTGGTTTTAAAGAACAATTAGAATATATTTTTACCATTTAATCCAATGGTGGTCATTGGAATTAATTTCAATTTGAAATTGGACTTAAAATAGTGTCAATCTTTTGTTACATATTGTTTCTTAAAAACATGCAATTTGATTTGACAGTGGGAATTAATTATTAAATTTATTAATGCAACTTATATGTTTTTAATTTTGTAAAATATACATCATTTTTAAATTAAGAATATCAAATATAGCCTAGGGTGAAGTTGGGGTATTTTTCTGAAAAACCTTAATTTTTGATGAATAATGAAACCACAAAGTGGTAGTTACAAAAACTAATTTTTTGTTTAAATGGAACTTTACCACATCTGTGATTTTAATTTCAAAAATCCAATAAAAATGATTTTCATTATTAAGTAATTTTTTTCAATGGGATGAAATGATTTTTGATGAAAAGTAACTTTTAAGTTTTATTAATCGCGATTAAAGGTAATTAGTGTGATTTAAGGTAAAAATGATATTATAATAAAATGAAAATATCATTACACTTGTACTAACCCTATTGGATGATTCATGGATGACCAAGAAAACCCATGGGTCGATTTTTGGGACCCCGTGGAGCCACTTGGGTATGATAATAACATTAATGCCTTTTATTTAAAGTAAAAGTAAAAATGACACAAACATGTATTGTTTTACTAAATTTTTTTTACATGGATGTTATACAACTCAAATTTTTGACTATAAATAGTCAATGGAAATCTAAAATGATTTTTACATTATAGTATTTTTTTATAATTTTTAGATATTAAATATATTAAATTATTTATGACACCATGATGATGTAGCGATTACCTCATTATTTAACGATTTAAATAAAATGGACGGATAATGTAAAATCTAAGACCAACACATGTCAAAAACCTATTGGATGGGTGGATTTCGAACCCTTATCACCTTATACTCGAAAAAACAAATGTTGGGCCATTAATATCCAAAACTCATTTGAAAATAAAGTAACATTTTATACCATTACAAGAGTGCCCCTCCTCTCCTCTTATAAAAGGCCCCTACCTCTACCTCCTTACCCACACTTCTGAAGCGTTTGGCTCAGACATGTTCTGATAATTTTGTCTCTCCACATCCCTATCATCATCCTATTAGTCTTACCTTAGGCATGAAGCTTTTTAAGAAACCCTTTTGGTTAAACCAAAAGGAGTTACCAGATTTTAAGGTAAAGTCTTCTCTAATGTTCTTTTGTTTTTTTTGCTCCTCCAACCATCTAAAATGCTTTTATTCCTTTCTTTTATAACAAAAACTGTATCTTCAATATACTAGGATGTTTTTATTTAATGGATTCGAGCTAAAATTACACACACCATCTTCTAATGGTTAAAGAACACACTATTTCTGTGGATGGTGAATTTCTGCCTCACGAAACGATGATTGTTCAATATTCTATTAACACCTTCCATGGGGGCCATTATGATGTCACTATATTTTATATATGATATATATGGTATTTATGTTTTCTATATGCTTCTTAATTTTATATTTAAAACATGCTTTTATGATTTTCATGTTGTGCAAATGCGATAATTTCATACGAGGAAGTGTGGACTACCGCTCCATCAAGTGATGTGACTCATTCATGCAATACATGGAATGTATAAAGAATGAAATTAATGAACATATGTGACCTATATAAAATATATATTATACTGTAATTATAATAAATATATATCTCTCTCAATTATTTTTAATTCCATTAATATGACAAAGAAATGAAAGTAGCGTTAATGCGTACGTACGGCCTACCGTCTCCATGAACAGTACATTTTGTTTATTTTTGTATCCAAATGATATGGAGTAATATAAAATTAATATGTACTGGATATATATGATATTTAAATCATTAATACTATTCTGGAGATGATATACTTATAACTACATGGACAATCAATTTCATACAAGTTCATTTTTGACTCATGTACCAATCGTCGAAAAAAACGTCTGATATGAACTCACATTATTAACAAACTATTATAACATTACAATATGTGATATGAACTGAATAATAATCTTTAATAGAGGTCCTTATACAATTATAAATTGACCAAAGTTTATTATTCAGGAATATAATGAAACAAACAAGACAAGTCAGACTTGAGGTAAGGGATCCTACCTCTCTCTTTCTTTTTAAGAACTCTCTTTTATGACATTTCCTTTAAGCTCATCATTCTTATGTTTGGGGATGTTCTTTTATATTACTATTACTGTAATTTTTATTTTCATATGATGATAGACCGTATTTTATCTCCTCAAACCATTTTTGGATGTTTTAAGTGGCGTCGTTAGGCTACAGAGTTTTCGTAAGGGATTTTTCATCTCACTTTTATTCCTGTGACATTTATGCTAAGTTTTCCACAATTTTATTTTGAGTGGTGTTTGTAATTACCATTAGTATACTTTTTGTGTAATATAATTTTGTTTATGGTTATTTACATCTTCATTGTATGACACTTCTTCTATGGGGTGTAAGTTTCGAATGTTACCCAAGTCGGTAAGGGAACCTTTCACCCTCTTCTTTCTAAAAGACATATTTTGTTATGTATTTTAATTCAAATAATATTATATTGGGATATGTTCTTCTATATCCTTATTGATGTAAATTTTATGTCCAAGTGATGTGATACTATTTTTATCTCTCGTCTTCTCATTTTCTGAATTTTGAAGTGACGTCGTTAGGCTGGCGATTTTTTTGCAAGGGAACTTCTTAACCCAGTTTTGATTCTTTGGGGTAAAATTGTAATCCTTGAATAAGTCATTATATGAATATGTGTGAATCAACTATTATTGTTTTACACTTAATATCAACTTATATTTGGTTAATTTGTTTGTCACACATAATTATTTAATTGATTTTTCTTTAATCTAAGGATACCGTCTTTGTAAGGGACATCGTCTCAATCTCTTTTCATTGAGGAAAATTTTGTTTATACACAAAATTATTTATAAAGTGTATAAAAACCTTTTCCTATTACTTTTATTCAATGGAATCTTTTTTATATGAATCATTTTACTAAACGACAAAAAGTAAGATTCTTTTAACATACGCGGTGAGAACGACCTTTCCGCCGCCATGAGTATTATTTGATCGTTGGCTTCATCATCAAGCCATAATATTTTCTAAAGGTAAATAAATACCATATACTCTTATATGTATTTTGGTATTGAAAATGGTTTTGATAATGTATTTGATAAGTCAATATATTTAACTGATATACTGTGATTGAAATATGGAAATGTTTTTTTCCATTTATAATTGTTTTATGTATTATAATTTTGTAATGGTACTTGGACATTTTTTTGGGTGGTTACATGATAAACCATATGACGGGTGGTGCTGTGAATACCAGGACAGGTGGTTACGTTATAACCTCCAATGCATTGGGTGTGGAAGTGGGCCGTATGGCTATTCCATTAAGTATGTGTGGAAGTCGACCGTATGGTTATTCCATTTAAGTATGTTTATGTCCCAAGTTACCTTTATATGTTATGTGTTCATTATATGGGTTTTATGGTAATCGTTTTGTTACAAAAGGGTAGGTATTGTTCTTTTAGTCAGTGAAGAGTTTTTACTACTTTATAAAGGTGAAAAGTATTACTTTGGTAAAGTATTCATGGTTTACTTGTTGTTTTGAAAAAATAACAGTTCTCCTTCTTTATGTATCCTTTACTGGGCTTTTTATGCTCATCCCATGTTTTTGAAATGTTTTCCACAGGACTTAAAGATGAATAGGGTCAAGGATGGGATTAAGGAAAGACATGCTATCTAAAACATGGAACTAGACATGTTTCTTTTTAAGTGTTTTTTTATTTTATGGAAACTTAGTAGAAGTGTATACTATATAATATTTTGAGATGTAATAGTAATGACCTAATTGTCTAAAACTCTAAACCTGAAAATATTCTTAATGTGAATTATTCATTTAATTCAATATTAAGTATGGTTTAAGGCTGGGGCCTTACATTATTTTATCCCCTCTTCACCCAAGATAATTTTAAAGATTATTTTTGGTATCCAACATCTCTTATAAGAATCCTGTTTGTGTGAGAAATCAATGGTATGTCTTTTTGGTTTCATTTTCCCTCTTATCATCATTGTTCATATACATTTGTTGTTAAATCCCCTGACCAAGTGCATTGATGGTTTTGATCATGATTAGTTTTTTAGGAACATATTTTAATTATCAGAACCATCTTCCTCTTGGGAGTTTTCAATTGAAACCATTGTTGGATTGTTGGTAAAAAGTAGGTGGCTTTGTCTTAACCCTATGGTTTGATATGTGACTTATTTCATCAATTTTATTATTTCACCAAAAAATTGTGATCCCAAATTGAATAAATACAAAATATTTTTATTATTTGAAACCAATTATATTCAATAAGAATCTTACTTAGATTAAGGATAATCATTGTGTGATAAAATGATAAATATATATTAAATGGATAATTGAATAAACTATGTTAATCATGACCTATTACATAGGGTGATATATTTTTATTGAATCCCTATATTCTGATTATTTACTATTGATATAATTTTTACTCAATTGTGAATTAAATTTAATGTAGTTTATGAACGAAGAATTGTTATTCACATAATTAGCCATCGGGAATTGTGTTCTGATATTGTGATATCTATGATTTATTAAAGGAAATTTGTTTCATACTGTAGTGCATATATATCATGCTCATCCTGAGAACATGTACACATATATTCTGTATTGTTGATATTGAGTGGGATCAACCCAGTCCTGTGGTGAAATTATTATAGAGCGTGGGATATTCCAAATCCCATGATGTAATTCTTATAGGTATTTTTCTTATAATGTTGTATTTCATATAGGGATTTGACCATGCATGATATAATGCATAAAGGGATCTGTTACAGATTCTATTTTTGTACCTATAACATTGTTATATAGTTTTGGATATAATATTTATAACAAATGCTCAGTGATATTTCATCATTGTACCTAAGAATGATATTTTACCTTGGTTATATTGTTGTGGTTGGAATGTTAATAAGACATTCTCAGAGATATTTTATCATGGCATCGAAACATGTTATTTTACCATAGATATATGTTTTTGGTTTTCATTGTTTTTATGGAATGCTCATATATATTCTATCATGGAGCTGAAGATGGTTGTTGTTGTATTGAATTAATTATTGATTAAATTAATACACTTGTATAACATGTTATTTCATACTATTCTTATAAAAATGTATTTTATTGACATGGTGGTTCTACACTACTGAGTTATACTCACACCCTATTTGAGTCTTCATTTCATACTCGAGAATATTTCTTGGACACATGTTTGGACAAGACAAAATAACATTTGCTGGTGATTTCTTGTTTTTGGTTGAGATGGAGATTGGAGATGGGACCGATGGGGGGTTCGAAACCCTGAATAATGATATTTTTATTTGGTTCTATTAGTCTTTTATTGAATTTTCCTAGTAGGTCAATTAGTAACATCCCAGCACACCATTACATTATTTATTTATTATTTATTGGATTATTGAAATGGATTTTCATGTTTCCATACTTATTTTCTTTAAATTGATTATTTTCATTCTATTATAATTTTTTTATACTTCTACGACAATTCATACATGGTGTATAGTATATGGCATATATAAAAATGAATAGGTTCCAGGTTACTATATTTTAGTAGTGGAAGATAACTTAGTCAAATTTCCGAGGCCCATGAAACTCAAAAAATATGGATATGAAGACCACCAAAACTAGTACCACTTCTATTAAACATTGGGGCACCCGATCCATGATTGTTTTTTTCAAGGATCTACTACAAATGATTGTGGACAAGAAGCATGTGAAACTAAAAAAATCATGAGGCTAGGAATCATGTGTTACTGGTATTGATCATGGGTAATAAGACGAATGGAAGGAAGTCAAAAGAATGAATGCATAAAAATTTGATTAAGGAATGGTTCAAAAACGATCAGTCAGACTCACACCTTTCTACAAACACAGTTGAAACAACTGGTTGTGCCTCCTGTTACATACACTATAGTGATGCTATATTCATGAAAAATCTAGTCTTATGACGACCATTCCATGATGAAGAAACATGGAAATATGTATAAAGATTAGTCAGAAGAATATGAGTTCGAATCAAGGAATAAAATTTCCATTACATTGGATGATTTCATTCCAATAGTCTCAAGAGCATGGACACTACTCCACCAAATGGAACAATTAGATTCACCTTATTAAGAAGAATCATTTTCAAAGTAATATTTTATTTTTTTTCATTTTAATTTATTCACAAAAAGGACCCCTTCATAAGTGAAGATTATGGTTATTAATAAGATAACCCCACACATGATTTGGAAATTGAAGGACATGTCCGTTTGATTCAAGGATACAGAGGAATACATGGTCATGCTGGACTTCACAACATCAACCATACCCTTTCACAAATTGTTTATGCATGAAATAAATTTGGGAGAGAGCTCCATTGAGTTTAATAAAAATAAGGAAACTACACCACATATGATTAATCATTCTCTAATATAATCACCTTGGAAGATCGGTTAGAGGCAATTCAACCACAATATCGGCATATGGACAGGCATAGCCGACCTAAATCACCAAGGAATGATGTATATCAATACCTAACTTCAAGATATGGTCCATACACATCAGGGAAATTAACTCTGAAATCACTGGTAAAAGGGTATCTCCATGCGGGGATGTATATACATTCACACACGAAGTACGATGTTTTTCCGAAAATGGCCCAGATAAGGGCCATGTTATCAATCATTGATTCTCTATGTTTTTCAATAGAACATTGGGATGAAAACATTGAGGCTTTTTAAAGACCTGAATATGTTGACACTGATGTTCCTACTTCTATGTTATACTATATAGAAAATGATCATTCACAATGCAATTCATTCATATCTTTCATTGAACATGATGAGGATGATTTTGTGCATGTAATAATCAGCCTCATATATCTATATTGAATGGTTAACAATACTGAAATATGATGATACATTACTGATAATGGAGAAGGAATCAACCTCATTACCATATGTACATATTGTCAGTTAGGGATCACTAAATCTGAATTTTCTCCCTCCAATATGATGTTGTGAGGTTATGATAATAATGAACATGTACCTCTGGCTAAAATTACACTCAGAACTCATTTTTGATATCTTTTATATGATTCATATATCTTGGTTATATGATAGGATACTACCATCAGCATTCTACTAGGATGGATTGGATATATCATCATGTGGCCATTCCTTTTACGAACCACCAATATCAGAAATATTTCTTCAATGGTCAAATTGGGACATTTCACTGTGATAATGACTGAATAAAATCTTTTGAATATTAGTATATTGATACTATGTTCAACCACACAATGAATGGTCCATTGAAAAGGATGAAACAATAATCAATTCTCCAAATGTTTTGGAAAATATCCCAACAAACCCATTGATGAATCTCGGTGTAGATTGTTTGTTTCCTAGCAATTATATTAAAAGGGTAGACCCAAATCAATGAACTCATTAAGTGGTTTTCTTAATTTTAATCATGAAAACTGATCTTGGAGGAACAAGATAAATCATTTACTCAATTATCAGTGATTAAGTCATGAATTTAAAAAACAAAAATTCTTCCCACGAGAACAATAAGCCCATGCTTCATCAATCAGGATTTATAAACATGTCGTATTAAAGGATAAATGTATGTATGTTGATTCCCAACCCCATATTTACACTTTAATGCTTCATGGATACCCAAAATTGTTAGTTTTGTTTGAAATGATTTCCTCATCACTAGGATGTAAAAATTCCAACTCCTCCCCTAACATTGATGATCTTATTTCATCAATTATCCTCAAAGACACTATATGAGAAGACATAGAAGATGTAATACATAAGGAAGAGGAAGAAGAGGAATACCTCAAGGAAACCCCTCCAGAAATGGAGAAAGGTGTCTCCAAAACAATAGAAGGACATACAAAAATAAATTTGGGTAAAAAAGAAGATGCATAGTCCACATTGATTAGTGTTTCCGTGATTATTAACTATAATTAAATATATACATACTTCATAAAGAATCATCAGGATGTGTTTGGTTGGAACTATAAATAATTGATAGGCCTTGATCCTAATGTTTCTAGTAAACATTTAGGTTTTCTTTAATATCATTGGGGACATAAACATGTGGAATGAAGAATACTCACAACCCATGCCTCTAAATATGAGGGGGAAGTCAAAAAGATAAAAAATATGACATAATTAGAGATATGAAATATCCCAAATGGGTGATAAATATTTTCCCATTGAAAGAGAAGAATGGGAGAATTAGAGTTTGTATTGAATTTAGGGATATCAACAGGTATTGTCCCAATGAAAACATCCTGATTCCAACAACATATCTCTTAATTGATGAAAAATCTAGAAACATGTCTCTCACTGTCATTGGTGGATATTCTGGGTATGAAAAAATATGGACGACCATTGATGATGAGGAATCTACAAACTTCAGAGACCCTCAATGACAATTCCTCTATTAGGTAATGTTGTTTGGCTTGAAGAATGCTCGTTCGAAATACTAATGTACAATGCATCACATATTAAAACCCTTCATTTTAAAATTTGTCAAATTCAATGTGGATGATTTAGTGGTCAACTCCAGGAATCATTTTTTTTCATCATGATGATTTTGAGACCATATTTATGTTGCTTTAGCCACATAATCTGATGATGAACCCGTGGAAATGTGCATCCGAGGATACCTATGGAAAATTATTCTTCGTTTATTTATGCCATCATGGAATCCTAATTGATCATGAGAATAAAAAATATATTCTTCACATGTAACCTCCTCAAACATGAATGATTTGATATGAGTTCAAGGACACTTGTCCTATATTTGATGCTTCATATAAAATTTTTAATGCAAGTGTTTTTTGTTCCCCAAATTGATGAAGAATGGTTTCACGTATCACTCGACCAATAAAAACCAAGTGGATTTTAATACCCTCGAGAAATACTTCTTGATCATAATAGTATTAAAAAAAATTTAAATGGAATCCGATCATTCTCCACATGACAGATTTTGAGGGATCATTGGTTTCCATAGTTGTGAAAAATATTTATGCTCGAAATAAAAATAGACTTTAGTATCTTAGTCGAACCATGATCGATGTAGAAAGTAGATATTCACGATATTGTTAAAATGTTCCCTGACATTAATCACTATAGTTTACAAGCTGAGGGAGTACCTACAACATTGTGAGATCCACATAGTATCTTGCAATAAACTTCTCAAATTCATCCTCTATCGTCCTATGAATACATGAAATCTATCACGATGGGATGTTATTCTACAGTAGTTTGATGTACAGTTTGTTCCTCAGAATTCAATAAAAGGGATAACCATAGAAAACATCCTTGCTTAGCACCCATGTGTAGAAGATACATCATTTAATCATAAACTTATTGATAAAGAAATATTCTCTATTAAAGATATTCCCCAAACATGGGAATTGTACACTCATGATGATTACAAAATTCCAATAGGATAAATATTGTATGTCCCCAAATTTGACTTATTTTGGTTAGGAATTGTGCTTATATCTCTATAAATGTTAGTTTTTCTATATTATTATTTTTATCATATAGTGGTACCAACAATGAGGAAGAGTATGAAGCTCGCATTTTACGCTTGGTGATGGAATTCTAGGTAGCATTAATCCACCTAGAGGTTAATGGTGACTCGTAATTGTTAATCAAGAAGATCAACAGAGAGTATAATATCAAAAAAAGAGTTAATTCCCCTATGTAATTATGTTTAATGGTTAATGTCTAAATTTCCCTCTTTTAAAACATTGTCTTACATCCCGTGATCTCAAAAATCTCAAGATGATATGTTGTCTAATACAGTGACATCCCCATAAGATCTAAATCGAGATGAGAGAATCATTATTTTTGTCCATCATTGGGTGGATTCACCTTTTGTTCATGTTAGAATACATGATATCAATTGAATAAGCCTCATTTCTGATCCATGTGGTCATTCCATGGGATTCATGGAATTCTACATGGAATATCTAATGTAATTGGTACATCCATTGGATAGATCTGGGATTGAATAGGTCTAGTGAGGAGTGATCAATTTCACTCTTTATGATGGCCCATATCACCAGAAGATCTTCTATAAATAAGGATTTGATGGTATTATCAACATATGAATTCTTGGAGAAGAGACTGCAACTGTGATGAAAGAAGTATATATAGGAGCCTATTGTTCCCACATGCATGGGAAGAGGATTTCTAATAAAACCTGAGGACATGGATACTCATGGTCATAAATGATGCAGGATTGCACATATTTCACCGAGAAATTTCTTCCCTTCCATGTGCATGGCAACATCAATCACCCCTAGAGCTTCTACACATACCCAAATACTCCTCGATATTTTCTACATGGGGAATTGATGTAGTGGGGCCTTACACTCTAGATATGGATAAGTAATCTAAGTATATCATTAGTTATACCTATTTGATTTCCAAATGGTATGATTCATTGCCCTTCAACTAAGTTGGATTGAAAAGAATATGTTGTTTTTTCAAAGGTATATTATTTTCTATATTTTTTGGGCCTCATACCATATTAATGAACAGTGGAACTAATTTTTAATCTATTGAGAAAAATATATATCAGGAGAACAATATCAAGTCTAACCATTCAACCCACTATCATGTAGCAAACAATGTATAGATACTGGATTTCAACAACACCAAAGAAAATATACTCTAGAAAATTGTGGATAAAGATAAAAATAATTCGCTTGATAAGATCTTGCATGCTTTAAGGGAATACAAGACTACTACCTGTACAACAACATAAGCAATTTCTTGCTCATTAATATATGGAAAAGAATTATTTTTACCCATTGATTTTTAATTATCTTTAGTCATAGTTTCCATTTGTGATCACAAATGTAATGATGATAAATATCAGAAGAAACAAGATGAGCTGTAGTGATTGAATGAAAAGAAATTTCATACCTTACATCACTTGAAAGTCTATAAGAATAGAATAATTTGATTTCTAGACAATGATGTCAACCCTTTTTGATTCCTCCATTGATAATTGGTATTAGTCCTTAGGACTCCAATGATAATAGGAAATAATCCTTCAACACTGGAGCCAAAGGGGGTGGGACCTTAATCCATACATAAGGTCGACTATAATGGAGATTATTTATAAATCTCAATGGAAATACATCTCATTAACACTCAACCGAGTTCATGGTTCATAAATCATTACATTGTATAATCATTCAAATATCTTCCTATCTGTATTGCGATAAAATGCATTACAATATATGACATAGTTTTATGATTTCAAATTCTATAATAACAATTTATATTTTAATTGCATTAAACTACAGATAAAATATATATTTTCATGTTGGATGATGTTAATATGTGTTCTATATTCGTCCTTGTTTCATATAATTAAACATCATTGCATAATTTTTCCTTTCTATATGATATTAAAATACATGGTTAATATCTCATTGATTTTATGTTCAGAAATCCCCCATGATAGCACAAATTGGCATTAGTTGTGGTTCATTAAAATATGTGTAGTTTCCATGCTCAATAATTACTCACATCATGGCCACTCATTATTGGAACATGAGCCCGATTTCACCTAATTCTTTAATTATATATACATAGAGAAAATTTTTCAAGATTTATGTATCGCTTTATTCTTACCCCTAGAATGATATGTATTAACAGTCATGTCTTTCTCCCTAGTCCAGGCATAATGTGTCATTCAAATTAGGTAACCTAAATCCTAATTCAAAGACATTAAACTACAAAGTTCATTCAGAACTAAATATGGATTGATTTTCAATCTTTTAAAACATGTAGTGACACCTAGATCTCCAATATTTTATCCAATCGGGATAAGAAACCTCCCTCATTCATTGTGTGTATGATAAAGATCTACATAGGGAGTACAATTTCATTCATAACTATGTATGAACTCATTCTCAATATAATGAGATACCTAGAGATTCCCAAATATGAAATCTTGAGCCTACAAAAAACCACAATGAAACGATTTCCCCTTTTATGATATCTGAACTAAATCTATGTAGAGAAATCTTCTAGAATATGTTGTTTGATTCTCATGACATCCAATAACTTGAGATTAACCACTATTCTTGAATTTATCAAATCCCAACATGATCATATAAAACTTATTTGGTGTGGGGAACAATTATTTCAAGAATAATGTATGGCTTGATTCTCATTCCAATGATATACGTAGAGATGCCTAGATGCCCAATAATGGATCCATACATAAAACAAATATCACATTAATTCCCTACATGTGTGCATAAAACTTACATATGGAATGTTTCATGAACTATGTTTTTCTTGATTCTCATCCATATGAGATATAAGTGAAACTAGGATCCCATATCATGGGTTCAGATATAATTTCATGAATGAATACACCCTTTATTTTACCCATCCACAAAAAAAAATTCATACAAAACTATTCTAGGAATTTAGTGTTGATTCTCATTTCAATGAGATATATGTTGATCCCTAGACTTCTTCCTTTAGTCTAAACCATCATCCTAGAAATTCTAAAAATCTCTATTACCCATGTCAAACCCTAATGGATTGGGGATCAATATTAATAACTATGTGGGGCTTGATCAATCCACCTAGAATTATACGTTGTGACACTCAGGCCCAATATCCTAGCTCAGATTCCATTCAATCATTAGACCCTAATCATTCACTTGTTTTATTTTTGTGTTGGGAAATTATCTTTTACCACCCCTTATTTCTGACACAACAAATAGGTCATGTGGGATTAGGGGTTGGGTAAATATATTCCCTTCATAAATAAGTTTATCAATTCCTATTTTGGGTTGTCAAGGGTCTTGGATATAATACCTCAAAAGAAACAATTAATATCCTCATCGCATGCTGATAAAATGCACAATCATTTAGAACCAAAAAATATATATAGTTTAGTACTATCTTTCATAAGTTATATATTCATTTCCTATTAGTTAACCTATATCATTATCACATGATGTTAAACTACATCAATTCACACTAATTATGTGTAAATTGATTCTCATGTTTATTGAGATATGTAGTGACACACTGACCTCTTATCTAAGTGTTTTTTTCTATATTAAAATATCACATTTCTTATGAATGGATTATACATTCATAAGAAACCCAATTAAGAAAAATTTATGGCATGATTATCATACATATAATATGCCTAGTGATATTCTGACTTTCAATCATGGACCTAATTGCAACATCATGAAATTAATCCCTATTTTATCCCATCTATGTTCGAGATCTAGATGAGTATATCAACAAAATTTTGCATCTAATGTATGAAATATTATTCAATAAACCCCATTATCCCCAATTTGTAAATTGAATTATGATGGGGGAACAATTACTCAAAAAACTAATTGAAGATTTATTCTTTCCCCAGTAATATACATAGTTACACCTGGTTCATATTCTCTAGCCCATGTGCTGTATTATTTTTAAAATTAAATTCACATTAAACCCTCGCCGCATGAAGATTAACTTAATGAAACATTACGAACTATGTGTGGAATGATTTTCATTTCTATGTGATACATAGTGATGTCCAGATTTTCAATCATGGACCCAAAATTAGAATTATATGAAAAATCCATCTTTCTCACATGTAAATGTTATATCTACCTTAGGATATTAAGTTAAATTTTTCACCATATACATGGAATTTTATATGATATAACTATGTGTTTCATTATTATTTCATTACCTGAATATGAAGTACATGAACCAGTAGGGATTGCATAAAATATTCCCCCATAATGGGTGTTTAATCTAATGGATTCTATTATGATTCATATTCCCTAGCAAGGTCTACATTTTTTATCACCCATAATGGGTTTTTCAAATAAATTGTAAATTTTTTATTGGAATAATCTTCTTTCTTCCCATTAACCATTAATGACAGTATGCAAGAACATATAATTTGATGTGGTCATCTGTTTCAAATTAGTACCATATATTTTCACCCGACCTAAAAGACTTTAATACTAGGTTTTACATTTTTGTCTTTCAATTGATCGAATATTGCTGATAAAACCTTGGACCATTTGATGAAAAAACATCAATTTTATTTATCATATTATTGTACAAGTCTTGTGAATTAAAACTACACACAATATACTTCCTATGTATAAATTATACCTCCATAGAATTCCTATCCTCCAATTATTTGGAAATCGTTATTTGAAATACTCTTTATATATTCAGGTACTATTTTGCATAAACCAAACTCTATGAATGAGATAATATGAATCTCCAAAATCATTCTTCCACATTTAGTAATTGAAAATAAAAAATAGTAAAACACCACTTAGATAACTATGCATTATGCTTGCCAATTGGTTGTGAATAATTCACCCACTTAACGGCCATGTCATCCAAAGATGACACTATTGACTATGTAGCACATGCCATAGTTGGACCTTCATAATACGACCCGCATAATAGGTTTTTCAAATAGAGATTACATTGGTTTTTTGGAAAAGACCTCCTTTAATTACTTTATACTTTTTCCCATGTCATTCTATGGTTCCATAAATTCCCCAATCATTGTTTACAATTATTCCATTCCATAACTAAATATGTATCATTTTTACAGTCAAATTACTGAGAAATTGGAGACTCATAATACATTGGTAATAGATAAGTAACATAAATTAAATCCCACTTAATGTCATTTATGATTGAAATTAAACTATAAAACATACTGTTAAAAAGTCCCTTAATGTCCTTGATTCATGACATTAAACTTCATAACATAATTTATATACTACATGACATCAAACTGCATATCACAATATCCGAAAGCCCCCTTTTCACAAATTTTAACTCTCTTTCACACATCAAATTCCTGTAGAAGTGGTTTCTCATTCAAGTAATATATACGTATATATGGAACCTTTTAATCATCTAATTATTTCCTTATCAAAAAAACTATTGTCTTGAGACATCCATATCATTAAATAAATTATCTATCAGTCTTATAATGTAAAAATTCCATGGAACACCAATACCTGACTTTGAGTATGTTCCCCAGTTTTCCATTCATAAGTCTCATAGATAAGGTACATTCCAGCCTATGGATTACCCGATTTAGTTATGCAACACATTCCCTAGTCAGCAATGCATTATACATAAGATATATCATGTTTTTAAATTAGATGTAACTTAATTCATGAGAGAAACCTCTTCAAATTTATATAAATCAAGTATTATAGTCAGTGACCAAAAAAATCATGACACTTGATTCCCTTTGTAAGTATCTAAAAAATAATATCAGTACCTTCTTAGCCATCATTAATTATTTGGGTTCTAGTATAAAAATTCTTGGTAAATTATATTTGAGCTAAAACAATAGACATTTTTGTCCAAATTGAATGAATTTAAACTACCCATTAAAAGATACCTTGTATTAACCAATTAAAAAGTCACATTGGGATTTGTTGACAAAATTTTAGTCTCAACTCACTAGACTTACACTCTGTATGGTCTGCAAAATATCAAGTAATTTAATGATAAAATGAGCATACAATGATTGGTTGAAAATCATAAAAGGAAACTTGGGAAAACTCTGAATATTACCCGTTTTTTATTCCCCATATGGAGATTAGTAAAAAATATGAGTAAGGACACAGAAGATACAACATTTGTAGGTCAGTACATATTTCCCATGAAAAAATAATATTGCACTCACAAGGCCCCCTGGCTTAGGTAAAATATAAAGTTCCCCCAACTATATCATTGTAATTATTTTTTATATATCCAAAATATGAAATTCTATAAATTGGATTTTAACATTATGATTATAGAAAGAAAGAACATATGGGGGAATATATATGATTTTTAAAAAAAATACATTTTCATTTATATTGTAAAATTATAGGAATTTCCACAAATTGAAGTATTTGTGTCACAAGTTCAATGTCCACTGAAATACTTCTTCATTTTTTGAATGGTCTTATAGGCCCCATCATCCACCTGTTGAATTTTCATCTGTCAACTAGTTGAATTATCCTTGTCTTGTGGAAGCACATCCCTAGAATATGTAATGGATTTATCACTTTACTTTTGAGATTCTCATTATGATAAGTGATGTTGTTAATTTTCACTTTTGATAGAATCCAACTTTTTCTATAGGTGTGACATTTGAATAGAATTAAATGCGATTTTCTGCTTTTAGGCCACTAATTTTTCACTATGACTGGTCTTATTTTGAGATACTATTTCTCATAATTCATCAATATTATCAATCAGTCTAGAATATATCATATCCAACATATGTTTGTACTCTTCCTCTCATTTATAAATAGTCTCCATCATCAAAATGTATATTTTATGGTAATCGGAACATCTAAATTCCAACATGATGAATAGACCTAAATGATGTTGGATTTTCAAAGGAATTTCATCTAGGGGTGTATCTGAGATAAGATTCCATATATCCTTCCATGTTTTGAGATGTGTGATACAGAGAGAATTCTGTAACTGTATATCCAAATTAGTGTCTCCATTATAAGGAGTGATGTACTATGGGATTAATGTTGATAAAGATGTTTCATGTTCTGCTCCCTCACTAAAAATGGATACCATTCTTCCTGATGTTGGACAAGATAATATATAATTTTCCCCATCAAAAATATCCATTGAATTTTGTAATACTACATGATAAATAATAAACTCATGATTATCTTCATAAGGAATGGAATTAATTGGACGCCATCCCAATGGTTGCTAACATTTACATAAAAGTCGGACATCAGCATTAGATGGATCTCCAAAAAAAATACCAGCCCTAGTAGTTTTGGATTGAACCTCTTGGTGGGGGACACCTTCTTCATCATGCTCATGATTATCCAGATGAACCTCGTGTATATTTTCAATTTCATGGTTCACCTGAGTCGAATCCTTCTCAATAATAGGATGGATAGTATTTTTATCATCTCATCCTAGAACAATTATTGTAGAAGCTTGTGTAAATAGAGTTGAGAATTTTAACAGATCATGGTTATGAAACTAGGAATAAAAAATGATTGTAAGAAAAATCAAACCCACATCCACATGGTTATATATATATATATGGAACAATATTTCTTATAGAGATTTTGTAATATTAAAAAGTCATAATACTATATACAAAGACATGAACTGATTTATCACGGAATCTAATGATATCCCGAGAACCAAGTTAGTCTCAACTATTGAAACAGTTTGAGCCATTGCTTCATGATGTTCCTACGATGAATTTAGACCAAGAGTAACCTCATTAGTTACAACATTCAGGTTGGAACTGGTTGTCGTAGGTTTTATAGTGCATGTGAAGAACTTGAAATACTAATATAAATCGATGTGAGTTATTTTCATATACATTTTCATGAGTCAATTATAAAATATGAGATGGAAAATCTCTCATAGTAGCAAGAATACGAGCTGTTCTACGAGTATATGTTGTTTCCTCTTGAATGTATTCCCCTTCATTCTATGGATCCACATCAATAACTGGGATCTACAATTGATCAGAAGATCCATTTTTGGATCTCAGAGGCTCATTAAAAACAACCTTATGGGATAAAATAAAGATCATACAGTTATCATAATATTAAACAATTTCTATGGATGATACTGATGTTAATGATGTCAGGATGACTTACTGCTCCTGATGAAACGTTTAGCAACATTGTTCATTCATTGGTGTCTTATATATTTCACCATCATAGGAGGACTAGAGTCGTTGTATCCAAAAAAATAGTATTTGAGATCGCATGACTCCTTCTATATCATCATTCATGGCCTCTCAGCCTGGAGATATCTATCCCAATTCAGGGGGTGATTTAACAGCTCTGAGTATGGAACCACGAGTGCTATATAGTGAAGCTATATGTTTAGTGGAATTTCATTAATAGATGAAATTTTAGATGATATTTCCCCTAACAAATAATGAATTTTCTAAATATAATAGGAATTCAGAATGGAATATTAGAATAAAATAAAAAAAACTTCAAGATTGACAAATTCAATCCATCTGCCTTATGATAAATGACCAACCCATTTAGCTGTGGAAAGATCAATCATCTCCATCACTCATTTTGTGGTGGGATTGAATTGTTTGGTTCATATATGAAGTACTCTATCTCATCGATATGAATAATAATTTTTTCAGGATTATTCGCAAACTGATTATCAGATGAGTCTTTATGATCTCTTATTCCTAGAATAGGAAACCCCTTGAATAAATGTAACCACATAGATTTTTCATCAAAATACAATATATATTATGTTTTAAAATCCTTTGGTCATACATAGTTAGAATATATTGCTTCTTTTTTTATGGAATATTCTAAAGACTTAGATCATATGAGAATACAAATTCCCTTATTAACATAAAATGGACGCGAAAATGAATCCTAGTGTTTTTCTTGGTGATGACCACTAGATCAGCATGACGCAAAAACAAATGGTGATTTTGTTGTTGCCTGATTGACTATAGTGGGAGGATTGAATCTTGTGTGAGATTTCATCAGAGATCTAGGAGCCTTATCAACCTTATCCTCTGACTCTGATGATTTACAATCAAAAGTAGAAGAATCACCTTCAAAATGATATATTTCTTTCCTACTCTGAATCTTTAAACCAACCAGAAGAATAGTTTGGTTTAATATACTATTGGGATATGGTTCCATCCATGTTTTAGTATATAAGTATTTCAACCTTTTTTTTGCTTCATATATAGGTAAATCAAATACATCCCCTATCTTCTATGTGATTTTCAGCAACTATAACTGTTGAACCATCATCAGATATAGTTATATTCTTACATGAAATTGTGGGATACACAAGATTTTATTTCTATAATTTTAATTAAATTGACAATATGTAAGGAAAATAGGGCATGCATATTATTTTACCATCAATCATGGTAGAAAATAATCCATCCTTAAACGATAAAACATACACACTTTACTATAAATTATCCATCACATCATCAGAAAATCGTCCAATAGGAGAATTCACATAATGAAAGAGAGGGAAATTATTGAACATAATCACCCTTCTTTTAAGATCCTATGGTGAAAGGGAAAAAGGTGGAATACCCAAAAAATCTCGAACAAATGGTCAAAATGAGTATCCAAGGACTTAGATTACACAATTCATAGTATAGGTTCTAAAAGGAGTCTTGATATATCCCCAACAAATATGGAATGATCCTAGTATTATAAAATTTTACTTCTTCCATAGATATGAAAAAATATCTTAAAAATCATCACCAGAATAGTCGTGGATAATCACACGACTTTCCTCTCTTCCATCATAGGAGTTATGGAAATAATATACATGCAATACACCACCTCTAGAATCTCGGACTGGTAACAGATAGACACTAAACCTCATGGTAAGGAATCCTACCAGACCCATATTGGAAGGAATTTTGTAATTGATGTTATAAATCCACTTTTCAAACACTACTTCATCTAATGTAATCAATAATGTTTAGTGAACACCTATCTTCTTCTCCTTGGATAAGGTTGTTGGATGATAATAGTTAGACCCTTATCCTTCTTCTTCATTAAGAATATTTCAATCCACTCATTTGAAAAAATAACCCTTCATATGTTTGACTTTTATTTTTCATTCTTAATTTATTAAGATAATTTCAATAGATCATTATATATGGATGGTGTCTTCTATGGATCAATCTATGTTTCCATTGGGGGAATAAATTCGTTATAAGTATCTCCAGAAAATGGATCTCTGAATATCAGGTAGAAATCTCAAAAACACATGCCTACTTCTCCATGCGTCAAGTGGAATGAATTTTCCTCTGGGATCTAATGGATGAGTAGATCTATCACAGAGTCATCATTCCAATAATCATAGGTCTTCCCAACCCATGCAGCCTCAAAAATCATGGAAGTATTTAGATCATCTTTCCACTCTACACATGTTTGGTGAACCCAATATTCCCACATCCATGCTGGTTTAAAACCACCACCTATGGAAAAATCCCAACATTTAAACCAACCATTCAACTAATATCTATTTGATTCTTGGAATATAGTTGAATAATAGTTTCACATTAGCTCTAGTGTATACGTTTTAATAACTTTAGAACAAGGGCTGTGATTTATGAGATAGACCTTAGATTCCATCCCAATATTAATAAATATTCCTCCAATAGAAATGATGGAAGATGATAAATTGTTATGATCAAGAAATCATGAATGTGAGAGATTTTTTTCTAGATCAGTTATATTGACTTCTTGTAAATATCCATAATCATAATGTTTCAGATAAATAGTGCTAAGAACGTATTAGTGGAACTTCTTCAGATACATTTCCTGGTGAGGGAGGGTGGTGTCCAAAACTTCATAACAGTCACCCCCTATGACCGTCATCATATAATAAATTTTATTTCTAGTTAGTTAATCAGTAGTTTCAGTTATATTTGGTGACATTGAAACTGAAAAAATATATAAATTCATTTCATAGTTGGTTCATTTTGGAATTTTTTTTAAAATAATGAAAATTTTAAAAAAGGCACTAGGGCTCGCATGTGAAACTATGGTGTGCAACATGGTCGCTCAAGTATATACGAGAAAGTATCATACCTAATGTAATATCAATATACAGAAAAATATTAATCAAAAAAAAAATATCGATGATTTAGAATTGTGCAACCATAGCAGATATTTCTAAATCCTTCATGATTTTTCAATGAACTGAATCTCATATATACTGACAAAGAATCCATATTACACACCAAACCCTTTCATAGTAGACTGAGAATGACTATCTAAGAAAGGAAACATACGTGATCCAAAAACTTTTTTTATCTCTTTACCTCATCATTAAACCCTCATTTTCATTCATAAAAAATCTTGAGGGGGGATTTTGATGAAACTCTGTTCGATGGAATGTAGAAAAAATGACAAACGTGAATTCCTTAGAAAAATGAGGAGAAAATACATGATGAAATTAATTATTTTTAACGGATTTAAATTTGGATTTCCCTAGGTAAGACAATTCAAAGGAGGCACACAACCACTTGTAATGCCCCTTGCTGGAACACCACCCACTTGAGAACCAAATAATTCTTTTCACATGGTCTTATTTTTGCTTATAAATAGATCCATGGGGTTTTCATTTATAT
Organism: Viscum album; assembly: GCA_963277665.1. Classification (NCBI taxonomy): domain Eukaryota; kingdom Viridiplantae; phylum Streptophyta; class Magnoliopsida; order Santalales; family Viscaceae; genus Viscum; species Viscum album. Next base: position 1,849,373,693 of record OY728152.1, read on the forward strand.
GGAAAAATTTCCCTGAAGCCAGATTTATACTCTAGTTTACCTAATTATTCACCCAAGTCTTCTAAAACCTCAAATGTAGAAACATAACACCTAATGAATGGGATGTAATGGAGGATAATATGAATTATATCCATTAAGTTTTAAAAATAAATATCATTTGCACAAATTAGTCATCAAACCTCCCTGATTCAAGAACCCTTGTGTGCCTTCAATTCCTCATTCAGGAACATTCACACCCAACATCATGGAATACTTGTGGAGACTCTTGTAGAATCGAACCAAGTCTCTCAAATGTCTAGTCATCTAGGGTTTTCACCACATAAAGTGACATCATGTCTCCCAATCAATCTTTTGGTCCCCATACCACCACACAAATCTCAACTTCAACGCCCTTCCTTGATGTTCACCCATCCCTTCATCCTAAAACAGTTTTTCATGAATCCCCCTTTAAAGACAATCATGGAAAGGATTCCTATAAATTTTTTCCCTTTTCGAAAATGGTTCATGTTAAAACCTCCACCAGGATCGTCTGATTTACCAAAACACTGGGAAAGCCACATCAATGTGTCTCTCATTTTCAATTATATTCCATAGTCAATGGATTCCCACATTAGTCATATAAGGGAGTTGGGTTATTTGGGAGGTATATAGGTTTCTATAACTACAGTCACATTGAACCTTACTATAGAGACTATGTTGAAGAGTTTGTGATCTCAAATTATAGTGGGGGAGGACTTCATCCTACCATTATTGTCTCTGTGATCTGGAGAATCGGGCCCCTAATAGTGATAGTGATGATCACAATTGATTATATATTAAAAAAATAGATAATTCACCATCCTTACTATGAGGCCCATTTTAGTGAATCCATCATGGAATAATCACTTAACCATTCCGTCCGGAACTGATGACATTCATCATCATTTCAAACTAAATGGTTCATTGCCCCGTGCCCTCGTCCACCATCACAATGGCCTCTTCCGCCATAGGCATATCCTCTTCCACCAGTGGAGGAAACAAATTTTGTTCCTTTGTTGAATCATTCAAATCCTCTTGTTTCTCACACTCATCAATAATCTCATGGACATAGATAATTTTTATGATCCTAACATCTGCACGATCCACCTTGAATGGACTACATGAACTCTATTTACCACCATAAATGGGATATGTAAGAACCCTTCCTAAGGACCGATCTCTATATCATATCATCCATAAAATGCGAAGTCAATCCTAATTCCTTAAATCAAGTAATACTCATAAAAAGTAATAATTAAGCTAAGCCCCCTGTTCTCCATGTGTTAAAATTCCCTCATGGGCCCTCTCACTACTATTACTAGCCATCTTCCTTATTAGTAATCCCCAAAATTAGGATCCACTATTATAATGAGTCAATACATTTACTCATGTTAAATTTTTACAATTATTCTTCTTTAGTAGTAATCCCCAGCCTATTCCTCTCAAAGGGCCATAATCCCCTATGATAACTAACTAAGTTACGTGGGATTTGATTCCCATTTAAGTGAGATATTTAGGAAGCCTTACTAAGGTCAAAACAGAAAACCCCAAAAAATAACCATATCCTTTATTTTAAACATTACATGTAGTTTCTAATCCAATATGTAAACTCATATCCATTCCAGTTCCCTTGGTTTTCTTTGTAATAAGTCATGCACTAAACATTGACTAGGAACCATCCACATTGGCATCCTTTATATATTACTTTAAACTATATGTTAATGTCTATATTACATGGACATAAAAGGCAATGTGTGTCCCATTATACAGAACCAAACTACGTTTAATCTGATTCATTTCTCAGGGATACATAGGTATCCTATTTATGGGTTCGATCCCGACATAATAACATATCTGTCTACCTAGATGAAGATAAATTCAAAATTAATATTCCATCTCCCTATAGTAGTTTGTTACTATATTACATTTGAACTAGATGTTATAAATCACATCATTAAGGAACAAATATTCAAGTAGTAATACAAATCTAGATATGTAAAAAAATATAAAATTCATGTGAAATATATAAATTATAAATTTTATCTGTTTTGATAAAACCATTATTTCCTTTAGAATAAACCTGAATATCAATTTTCACACATTTCATGAAATCTAGGGGAAAGGAAAAATAAGATTTGTGTCAGATTGGATACTCAATAAGGTTATGTGTACAACAAAATCTATCATTAATAAATAATTCATAATAAATATTTCATTGAAAACATATGAAAAAACATTCCATTCAATCCATTATATTAGAATAAAAAATAATATGGTATGAATAATTGATGCATGATTAATGTCATATAAATAGTCACATGATCATGAAACATGTCCCTGAATATCAATAATAATCATATACTCACAGGGAAGTCAATAAAAAATCTCATAATAAGGTAATTCATAATATCATACATCATAAACCTAATACCAATTCCCTTTTCCGGGACATCATTCATAAATGGTAATGACCTCAGAAAAATTGGCTTTCCAGTTAGTCCCATGCGACCTATAGATGCATAAAATAGTAATAGAGGGACATTCCCATCACATAATATTTATAATTAGTTTATAATATGAATGTTTAGAAACATAATCATTATAAACCTTCATATTTTAAAACTAGCATGAAAATAGTTATAAATTTTCCCAATTAGTAAACATAATCATAATCCATCTAGAGTAATATAGAGACTGGATTCAAAATAGTACATCCCTATGAAAATTAATCATGAAAAATTAAAAGAAATTATAAGTGTGGTTTTATTAAAACCTATCATTCATCATTCATTTGAAAAATAATGTTTCTCACTTGTAGAAACGAAATAACACATAATGTTATTAAAAAAGTACTTGATTAATATATTCTTCATCACACAGAAAATAACTTTTTTTTAAAAATACAATAACATTAGGAAAAAAAATTTCTTCATAAATAATCATGGAATCCTATAATGTATGATTTATAGAAATTAATGATCATGAATATGTGAAATTTTGTACTTCATATTAAAAAAACATTCCTTTATCACCATTGTAAAATGCTCCAAAAACACAACATTCGAGAAATGAAAAGAGTATTAATTTTGAACCATTTTTTATAATGTCATAAATTAGTAAAATTTAAATATTCTAATATTATTAAATATAATATAATGAGTGTTTTTAAATTTTCATTAGATATAATTGACCTGAAATACAATACAATATCTACAAAAGAGAGAAATAAATTAATTTTTCCTTCAAAAAACAAATTCTAGACACCATGAGTACATAAAGATTTGAAAATGAAATGAAAAAATATTATTTTAATTAATTAACAGATTATAATTAATTTAATGATTTTCTTGATAGTTAAGTGAAATGACATTATAATTTTTTTAGATAAAAAATCACAGTGTAACATAATGCATGACCACTTGGGTAAGTATTAAATCCTAATCCCAATGATTGAAAGAAACAAAATATGAAAATTTATATACCATAATAATAATGATATGAAAAAATTAATTCATTTATAGAATAAAGAGAAAATAAAAATATATGTTGTGGATAAGGAATGTGTCCCATTGAAATAAATGTGAGATGAAAATCCCATATCATTATTATGATTTTATTCATACATGTACTGACCTCCGGTATAAATAATATTTTTTTATTATACATATGTTAATGAAACATATTAAAATATATAATACCATATATTATTTAATAATAACTTTTAAACACCAACTTATTGATAATTATTTGATAGAATCTCTATTCTCGGTGATAACTGCTTCTCCTTTTCCTATAGGTTTTCATTCAGTAGTTTTGGTATTCATACATTAATAATTGTTAGAATATATAAAAAATGATCTTTATGAGATAATTATAAAATATATCTACTGTATATGTCTTTAGTGTAAAACATGAAATTTGGAGATAAAAATTGAATTACACCATTAATGGAGACTAAAGGTCATATGTGTTAATGCACAAGGTTTCCATTTTTAGATGGATGGAAAAAAATATAGGTAAATAAAAGTTATCCTTTGAAAATTTATTATAATTTCATATATATATATATATTACATATTAATTTTAATCTATATTTATTATGTTTGATATCAAAAAAATGAAAAATTAATCACCTTAAATTATGGAGGAAGTTGTCCACACGTATGCAAATGTGACGTTATCATTTTCTAATGGATTGGAATGTAAGATGGTAAATATGATGTAATAATCCCAAAATCATATTTATAAAAATAAATATCATATGTAAATATTAAATCTATCATTATATCTATCCATTATATTTTGTAAAGGAAAACAGATGACCTCATTTCGTGAGGTCAGTGTATGCCTTACACATTATCAATGGGTTTGTCTCTAATTTAATTGATGGGAATGATGATATATGATATGAAATTAATATAATAAAAAATTAATTATATGGGAGATACTTATTTTAATATTTTCATATATATTGGGATAATTTTAATGCGATATATGTTGGAATAGAATTAATATTCATTATAAAGAACAATACTTCTTGTTCGGAGAACCTGTATAGGATTATACCAACATATTTAGTAATATTGTTTTCTAAAATAAAGGAATATAGACCATGATGATATATATTAACAAAGGATTATGGTATTTATTGTCTGAATCATATGGATCATGAAGAGTAATTTTAGAGGATATAGGTTCCCTTTTACAAGTGGGGGAGGGGACATAAATGGTGTTTTTAAATGAAAAAGATATAACCATATTTAAAAACCTATAAAAGTCACCCAAATGACTTATTATAGAAAAATATATGAGATATGGTTGGAAAATGTCAATAAAATTTGAATTGATGTTTTTTAGGTTATTTCCACTATTTTCTATTTAGTTTAAACCCAATTAAACTATTTTTATCTTTATTAACATTATTTCATTTTTAATCTTTTTAAAATTATTCATTAGTGAAAAAATATTTAACAAATTATCATATAAGAGTTATTACAATTTATAATATGTTATTATTTTTATGAAATTCAAATCATAAAGGTTTGTAATTAAATTTAAAATTTAAACTGTAAGCATGGAGGACATGTGGATTTCCAAATTCAAGTATTCGTACGTAAATTAATTCCATACTTTAGATTTAATTTTAAAATTCATTCAAATGATTTAAATTGTATTAATATCTATATAATATAAGTATTATTACATTATAAATAATTTTAAATCAAAATTGATAATTTCATATGCATTTATCAAAAATAATGTTTTTAATAAAAATCAATATTTTTCATCATTCATAAAAAACATATTCATTTAATAAATTTATAAAATATTAACATTAAGAATATTTTGAAACTATTATATAAATATTAAATTTCATTTATTCAAATAATATTTATAAAATTTTGGAAAGTTAATTTTAAAATTATTGTGAAAAACATGACAGAACAAGTTAAAAAAATTAATAAAACATTGATAATTCTTATCTCATGCCTAGAAACAGTATTAAATGAATGATAAATTATTTATTTTAATTTATTATATATATATTTCATTAAAATCAATCAAAAATATTAATTAACAAGGTTAATAAGGTTAAAACACATTTCATGCATTATAATAATTCATTAAAAAAATTCAATCATATTATAAAAATTATTTTAATTTATCATATATTTATAACCAATTAATTTATTTAATACATGTGTAAACTATATAATTTTCGTAATTTATCTATTAAAATTTATACCATTAAATTTATCTTTTAGGCTATATTGACCCAACTTCTTTAAAAATGACAATTACATCATTTTAAATTTAAACAACATAATAGTTATACATTCAAGGATTTAATGGTTTAGTATGATGGGAAATTAATAATCATAAATCACTTATAAATAACAAAACATAATCCTCTATTTATATATTTCTTAATTATACTTATAATATATCTCTTTCTCCTTCGTAAATTTAATTACCAAACATATAAGTTGAAGAAATGAGTAAGATAAAATCCGAGTAATTAGATGAATAAGGGATATGATTTAAATAAAAATTAGATGAATCATTATCATAATAATATCATAATAATATTGAAATAATCATAATTATGATTGAACCTCTTACAATTTCATGGTTTAATGTCCCTTACTGGGTTCAACACACTAGTGCCCCAAGGTGGTTCATTATATATCCTTAAGCGCACCTCCTGATAAAGCATATGTTGTCGACTAGAAGTGAGTGTAGATTGTCGACCAAGGGGATAATATACCCTATTTATCAGAGTAATACTACAACCGAAATAATAACACAATAAATGAAAGATATAAACAATAAGAAAAAAACCAATAAAATAAGATTAACAACATGGGAAATACAATATCTGAATTGAATAGTATACCTGGAATTCAAAAGTAGACGTCAAATTTAAAAATGAATACTTGAAAAAATTATAATTAATACTACTAATAGGTTCCAGAAAACAATTCTTATTCCCCATTGTATTTCCCATTCGGACATATCTGTCTAACATATGTACTTTTCCCTTAACAAATCAAGTAACTATATAGACTATTTCCGAACTGATGAGGATTTCTGAGTATGGTGTGAGTACAAATCAGTAGACCACCAAAAAATATATAGACTATAACTGTGTATACAGTTGTATTGATAATAAAAATCAGATGAATAAAAAACATATATATTTATTCATTTATTCACTATTTAACCACATAACTCTTAGATTCTCAAGGACACCTGATTCATCAACACTAGTTTCCTCCTAGGATGGATTATTAATTGTATCACAATTATGTTCAAAAATTATTTTAAGAGTTTTTCACTCATTTTATATTTCAATTTAATTCATAATAAAACATATTTTAACCATAGTCCAATGGAAACTCATAAAAATAGAATCTCATTTCTAGAACCGAATGGGTACTTAGAGAAACAAAACATTTCTCATACCCCATAGGTATTTGGTGCATCAGTCCATGTCATGTAAAATATAATTTTTATTCAAAAATTTCTTCTTAGAATGTCATGGCTAGGACACCATGTCTATTTGGAGGGTCTGTTCATTTACTACACCCAATTCCTCATTTATTTTTTGAAGGAAATTTGTTTCATGATATCTGCACCTTCACTGGTAGTTGTATTGATTTTTTCCAATAGGAAGCTTGGGGATGGTTCATTTCTGGAAAGATGGTTTTATAGGACGTCTGACAAGGGTGCTGAAAGCGTGGCGCTGTCCATAGTGTTTAGTGTTGGCTGCTGGTGTCTATGGAAGTCCAGGAACCAGGCCTGGCACAAAGGTGTCCTCCCTTCAGTGAGGGCCATAATTACGAGAACGGATAACTTGATGGAGGATACAGTTTCACTTATCAACAGCTATCAGGAATCTCCCTCGCTGATTGTTTTTTAGGCCGTCCTTCCACCCTGTTTAGATTTCTAACGATGGACCCCATGGGTAGTGGATTGGTTGGCGTTCACTAGAGATATGGTACAAAATCAATACGAATGGTTCGTTCTTGGGGGTTGATATGTGTGGATGGGGAGTGGTATGTGATTCGAGGCGAGGGATAGTATAGCCTTCAGTACATTAAACTACATGGGGTTTTCCCTCCAAGACAAGTCCAATGATTTATTCACCATTCTCATATTGTGCAGATATGAGAGGATGGCTAGTGATCATGCTGAGATTAACTCCATGATCCTCCATGACTTTTTTCTTGGAAAATGATCCACCCCTTGGTCTGTTTTGTACAAATTTAGAAACTGTAGATTTCTTCTTAATAACCATATTCATGTAACCCACACAAGATGTGAGGGTAACAAGGTAGCTGATCACCTTGCTTCATTGGTTGCCCAGGGTCCTATCAACACATGTATTCTCAAAAAAGACTATCTAGTGACTAATATTATTAATTTCAATAGAGGGGATTCCCTTGGCATGAACAAATTTAGCCCACCCTAAACCATGGGAAGCCATTTTTTGACTCCTTATTTATCAGTTTTTTTCTTCTTTCTCTTGAATAAAAAATATGATGTTTTATGGATGAATGTTACATAAACCTAGTTATTTATATGGATGATATCTTCCTTATATATGGTCTAATCATATGTTTACCCCCAACCTTCATAGATTTTCCTCAAGTTAAATAACTCTAGATCATTATACTTCATACCCTTTATCACTCTAAAAAGTGTATAATCCACTAAAACTGATATGATATTCATATTCTTCTGACTCTCTTAATCGACAAAATACATCTCATATAGTACATTCATAATTTTCCATTCTATTCCAGTCCCCTGAACATCTTGAGTGTGATACTTCCATCCTATGTTGATAAACACAGTATTTCCATTGGAATGAATAAATCCTAGATCAAATTCAAATGATTGAATATAATAAAAAAATTCTACTATTTCAAAGATTCATGTATAATTGGGAGAATATATACATTATGATTTTTTATGAGTATACAAAGTAAAACTCTCTCTCAAATTATAATGTCACCAAAACATCAATTCATACCCTAGAATATCTAACTTGAGGTTGTGTGTAGTGTAGTTTCGTTCATGTTACCTCAATAGATGAGACTCATATGACACAATTCAATCAACATTCATTAAAAATTCTCCAAGACCAATTAAAAAATCAGAAAAAATTATCCCACACTAATCACCTGGATCTAGAAGGATCAATATTGGTGCCATTTACAAGAACATATTTATCTTCTAGAAAGAATTATTACAAGATCTGGACCATTCAAAACTTACATCCTCCATGGTCAAGACAGTATATGTTGATTCCAAATAATAAATGTAACGACCCAAACATTTATTAATGGAAATTATTTTTGATGTAATTAAATGTATTTTTATGTAAAATGGTTATAAAAAACATATAAACAACCTGGGTTTTATGATTTTTGTTTTTAAAATACCGTTAAGAATTATTACCATTTCTAATATAGGCGTTTAACAGTGATCACGTGATTAGTATAAATATAAGGCCTCAATGAAATCAATTTACATAGATAAAGGAAGCAATTTCCTCATCCAGAATAATTTCGCTGTGCCATTCGGATTTTACAAATCTCGGAATGTAGGTAGTGTCACTAGGATTTCTCAATGCTATTCGAGCCACCCTAAGAGTCTATAACCATCCAACACCTTACCCATAGGTTTTATGAGGGTGTTATAAGTGGTTATGTAATAGTACCCTAGCACTATGATTATGTTCAATATCTTTTGAATAAATATTATACATTCATTTTGTTATTATTACATTGTAAATGGTTTTGGATGAAAAAATAGGGTTTTTTGTTAATATTAAGTCAATAAAAATATTTTAATGAATTAATGTATTTTTGTATTAAATAATATATTTTAAAAATATATTTACTATGTTAATTTTTTTTAAATACAAATGAATTTATAATTTTTATTCAATTGATTTTTTTTAACATTTGAAAGCTCTTTTTGTGAAAACCCATGAATTCTCAATAAATATTTTTTTTATGTTAAAAGAAAATATTCACCAAATTATAAAATTATTTTAATAAAATGAATTTTTTTTTGATTAAGTATGTTGTATGTAACACCCTAAACATCCACGGTATGTTTCCCTTTGAATAATGTAATAGCTTGCATTGTATGCAATTTCGAGATTCAAACACGCTGTGAAAAATAAAAATAGTCGTTATGAATAGTAATACAAACTTTTTAAAATTTTATAAATTCTATCTTTCAAAATGGACATAATTATTCTATTCGGAATATTTAAATTATCCTAGGTTGAATTTTGGGTATTTTTCGAGAACTTTTAATTTTTTATGAATAGTGAATATACTATATTTTAACTGAAAACAACTTTTTTAATCAATTTAAATTATAGTGTTCAAGTATACATTTCAATGGTTTTAAAGTATAATTAGATTATATTTTTACCATTTAATCTAATTTTGGTAATTTTAGGTAATTTCAAATTTAAACTAGACATAAACAAGTGTCAATCTTTTGATAATTATTGTTTCTTAAAACACGATTTTTGTTTTGACAGCGGAAATTAAAATAAAATTAATTTCTTCCACTTCTGTGTTTCAAATTTAAAAAAATGGATTCCATATTTCGAATCATTATTTAAAAATTGTGTAAATAGGTAACATTTATTTTTAGACAATTTGAATAATTACTTCGGTAAAAATTATATTTACCATGGTTAATGGGTAAATCCAGTAAATAAGGGTAAGGAAATAATATTATAATAATATAAAATTACCCTAACACATGTCCTAAAACAATTGGATGATACATGTCCGACCATGAGAATACTTGGGTCGAATTTTAGACCCCATGGAGCCACATGTAAGTGAAAATAACACTTTATATTAATTAAGTTAATGTAAATTAAAAAATGACATAAGCATATGTCTTTTAGTAAATCAATTTTTACATAGGGTTATATATGTTATCTTTTCTACTAAAAATATTCATTATAAATATAAAAATATTTTCTAAAGAATGGTATTTTATTTAAAATATTTATACATTGAATGATTAATTTTATTTATGACACAATGACGATGGAGTATTTTCATTATTAATAACTGAATCAAATAAATGTTATTATAAATGTTAAAATAAAAATAATATGAATGTTTTGATGACATATATGAATTTTATATGTTAATATGACATGTTAGGATTGATAATCTAAGTTTATTTCTTTGTAATAATGTTTTTATGACTTTATTAAAAATCAATTACCAAATAGTGTCAAAATTGACATAAAACTGTTTTTAAAATAAATATTATATTATTTATTGATATTCTATTCCTAAAATCTATGGTTCGGCCAAAAGACTATATAATTATAGTTGTATCATTAATTTACCTCTTGGGGTTCTCTTGGAGGTTTATTGTATGTTTATTAACCATATCATATAAAAATACAAAGAGACATGGTAAATGTCAAACTAATTAACTAACAGTTAAATCTAAAAGATAAGGTTAATATAATGACCCAAACCTATATAAAACCTATTCTCATAGTTGATTTACATGGTCACCCACCTTATACTTGAATTAATATACTTTGGAGACTTTATAAACCTAAAATTATTTTAATATAAAATAATATTTCTAGATTTTCCTAAGGTTCCCCTCACCTCTCTTATAAAAGGGCACATGACCTTCTCTATAATTCCCAATGTCAAATCCCTTTGGCTCTGCCATACCCCACCCAAATATCCTCTAAGATTCTATAAATTAATCCTAAAGGCCTTAGTTTGATCATAAATCAATCCTAGGGAACAATTTTGATCAAATGAAAAGGAAGAACCTGAAGAAGAGGTAATGATTTCACCACCCTCTTTCAAGTTCCTTTCTTCTTCCACTTCTTCTATCTTTTTTATTTCCATTCTAAAATAATAACTCCATTATATTCTATATACTGTGATTTTATTATAAATATGGTAGAACCATATTCTGTATTCTATCTATCTTTTGAATGACATGTCCCCATACGTGCGCACGTACGATTTACCATCTCCACGTCGTGGTGTAATTGTTATTCAAAGCATTACTCATTGGAGGGGTTTGATAATGATATGTAATTGATGTAAATAATAAATATAACAATATAATTATTCTCTATATATTATAAAACATCCAATTATATATGATTTTAATACCAAAATAATGATATTGTTGCTCATGCGTACGTATGGAATACCGTCTCGACGAACGCGATGAGATTCATTCCCCATCGTATCCATTCAAGACTAATTTTCATTTGATGATTAAAAATAATTTTTAGAGAGTTGATATTATTATGTATATGAATAATATACAACCAATACATAACAAGCACTTCACACTTAAAAATGAATATAAAGGAAAACGAATCAGTTAACACCCAAAACGACGAATATACAAAGATATTATTAACAATGCAATATAAAAAGTTCATATATGATATCATACTAATGTATATGATTCATTAATAATTTAATAAAAATTATTCCACCATTATACATGAGGATAACCTACCCTCAACCATGGAAATGTACAAAGTAATGGGTTTCTTATCTCACTCTTAATTTCGTGAGATTTCCATTGTTTTCCATTTATTTATTACATGTTGTGTATTATGTACTGCCCATAATTATAATCTTGGTGTAATATAATTTAATTTATGTGTATTTACATATTCTTTATATGATCCTTCTTTCAGGGGTATATGTTTTGTATGTTACCAAATAGTTAAGGGAATTTCAAATTCCACTCACTGGGCTTTACACTTAATTCATTGATTATTTTACTCCATGATTATGTGTGGAATCATTATTTATTGTTTACATAGTAATTTCCAATCCACTTGTGTGGATATAATTTTGATGCACATAATCACCCCATTGATAATTTCTCATGTTATTGATATGAACTTGATAAGAGTAATTTTAACCCAATTTCTATTCATCGAGTTAAACATACAATTCCTTGGTGTTTTATCTACAAGAATATGTGTGAATATCCTCTGATTGATTTACACTGAAGATACAATTATATTGAGTGTATATATATTTTTCACAAAAAATTATGTCATTGATTTATCCTTAACCTAAGGATATTGTCTTTATAAGGGATTTCATCTCATTTTATGTTCCATCGAGATTTTCTTATTGTTATATGCAAATTCATTTTTATATGGTGTATAAAATGTACATTGACATAGTATATCATGAATCCCTTTATTATCATTATATTATAAAGTGTTTATTACCACAATTATTTGTATTCAAGTGTCTCTATTTTGGTTAGGAATTTTAACTAAAATATCATTTTGAATGTTTTAACGATTTATTTGTCTACATTTTTCTCATTAATGTACATGTTCTAAAAATGGTTTTAAGGATTTATTTATATGGACACTAATGTTTTAAAGGTAAAATTTATTTTTAGTGTTTCGAAGTGGTATGGGACAATTTGATTAAAAATCTATTTGAAACGGCTTGTTGATTAATTGTGAGACTTTTAAATCTTTTCAAGAAAAAAGGGATATTTCTCTGAAATTGTTTTGATGATTTTTTTAATCAATGTCAATATACTTCACTATTATTGATTGAGGTTAATATATTATAATACAATATTCCATATTGTATTTAATGAGTTATTTTTGACTATGGATGTTTTATTTTTATACCATTAATGGTTTATGGATAAATTATTGAAATTTCGTATGCTAGTTTTAATACGAATGTTTATGTTATGTTTAAACATTTTCACATGATCAATGAATTTTACTTATTAAGTGATGGGTGGAGCCCGATATAGCTCCTAGAGGAATTGGTATCTATATTGAGACAAACTAGTGTCTTGGAACGAGGGCTTGACAAAATCATATTTGTAGTCTTTGCACAAGGCCTTGAATATGTGGTTATGACAGTCTGTCATTATGTATTCTATTATTATGAATGTTGATATTGATATTTCATGTGATTATTCGATTAGTATAATATCCATGTGAATAAGTAAATGGCATTATTTGATTTTATCTTTGACATATTATGCTGAATTTCATGTTTAAAATTCTTTGGTTTTAGTTATATATTATCTTAAATGTTTATTCTAAATTATGAATGTTTCCACTATATTGTTATCTTTACTGAGCATCTGAGCTCACCCATTTCTATGTTTTATTTTTCCTAGCATGTGAAAAAGTATTTTATGAATGACCAGTAGGGATAGTATACGGGGATATGAGTGTTGCCTATGGAGACAAAATGTTGTTGTATTTTTCACTTTATGATTTAATGTAAGACTTCTGAATATATCTAGTGTTTCCGAGGCTACTAAACTAATCGGCCTTTTGAGACATGATCTTATATAATCATGAAACTGTTTTGTAATAATGTACTGACTATGTTGAACTGGGGTCGGGGCATTACAATTGGTATCAGAGGAAGTATAGTTCAAACCTTGAAATCTAGATTTAGATAAACTCTAATTAGAGCACATAGCCCTAAGATAGACATTGTGGGTTAGTATAGAATAACATCCTAGAATTTTGTTATTATAGAGATTTTGTGAGTTTTCCAAGAAATACATCCCTGTCTAGATAGGAGCAGGTAGAGGCGGCTCTGGCACATATGTACCTAGGGGTAAAACCTGAAAACACCATTTTGAGATAGACTAGAACGGAAAATGGTGCATGACAACGGGCCTTGATGCACTCTTGGTTACGACACTCCCGGGGATATGCTTAGGATAATTAAATTTTCATTGCAAAATGATTTGATGGATTTTAATATAAGATGGTAATAAATGAACTTGATTAATCCTAAGGTGTTTCAATTTGATAATATGTTATCATTATATTTTCTAAATGATTTTATGACTGTTGTTACTCACACAAGTCATTTTGGTTTTAGTCAATGGATGGATTCCGAGGAAGTCACAGTAGCTTTGAACATGATGTACAAGGTGGGAACAATGGCGGAAATGAGCAACAAAATGGAATGTTGATAGGCATAAAAGATATCATGTTCATGCCAAATCAATTTTCCAAAAATATGATCAACAACATATATATTAACCAACTACCAAACTAAACAGAGAAGAGAATGGTGATGAATGATAAGTTCTCCAGCAGTGGAGGCCACGGAGAAAAGAATTCTCAATTTCCATCATGCATGAAATGTGGAAGGAGACACCCACGAATGTGTCTCAATGGAACAAATAAATTATTTATGTGTGGGAAATAAGGACATAATGTAAATAATTGTTGAGGAAAAATGAGGAGTTATATGGAAGATAATAAAAATGGTTCCAAGAATCCATTTATAGTTATTTTCCATAAATTTGTGGGAACTGTCCATTACCTGAGTGAAATCCCTCTTCTATAGGATATTTTCTAGGTAAAAGAAGAAGCTATGCAGAGATAAATGGAATGGGAAATGTTTAATAGTATTAGTTCTCCTTGTTGATGGGATTACATTGGAATAATTTTCACTTGTATTTTTAACCCTGCAGTTCGTCATATTAAAAATTTCTTTTCTCTTGTGGATATAGTTATAAAAAATCATTTGGTTTTATATGATCATTGGCTTTGAGGTAATTACAATTTATTATACATTGGAATGAAAATGAAAGGTATGACATAACATATGTGGTTAAATTGTGTTATGGTTTTTTTGAGAAATGTTTCTCATCTTTGTGATTTTATAAAATATAATTTTTGAAAAAGGACAAAATGTAGATCGTGTGACAACCCGTTGCGTCAAACAAAGCTGTGGGAATCGAACCCACAACCAGAGTGCGATTGGGATTTATCACCTACCATTGGACTACATAAAGTACCTGGTAGTGTGACTAATTATTTTTAGTAAAATGATTTTATTAATCAATAATATGTTTATTTTGGATCTTATGTCTTATCAAATGAATACCCATAGCATAGAAAAATTATTTGGTGATTAAGTGATTAATGTTATTTTGGAATACGTTCTCTCTAATGGGAACACTATATGGTTAAGGAAAATAAAATACTTTGAGATTTCATTTGAGGAGTAATGGTGGATTTGTATCTATGTTTTTATTGTGTATTTATAGTGATTTTGGTTTTTTATGGAAATGATTAACCTATAATAGAGAATATGTGATTAGGTTAATTACTTTTAAGTATGTGAATTTTATAGTAGTCCATGTAATTTGGAGATACAATTTAACATGGAAGACTATATAACCAAATTATTCTACGTTTTTTGTTTCAATATTATTTTGGATTATATTTAAGTATTTTAAGGTAAATTGTTTATCAAATGTTATTAATTTAACTTAGGGTTATTGTTCATTTAATTTTAGAAATTATGATTAGTGTTTCATTCCCTAAAAGAATATCCTTTTGGGAGGACATCTGATCTCATACTAACAATTTTGGTTTTGATTATACTCTAAAGACAAGGTAAATATATAGTTTATCCTTTGTGGATCATTTGATTCTCTAGAAGATGATTCTAGATATTCCGGTGTGACCAAGTCTTCTTGAATACTCATCGTTTGAAAAAAATGAGTTAGTTGTAGAAATTTAGAAAAGAATTAATGTCTACATGACAAGTAAGTATATTTCCTTACTTTCTTAGTTATTCTCATAAATAAATTTCTCAACTTTAGGAAATATAACTTAAAATAAAACCATTTTTGGTTAACATTTCATACTAGGGAATCAAAGATCGTTTAACCAATCACAAGTTTGGGTTTTTTTGGTAGTTAATTTTCTCCTAATCCTGTTTTCTACAACTCTCCATTAGACCGTGATGGTTGTTTCTTTTCAATATCTATGTTTTCATAGAATCCTAGTATGGGTTATCTTGGGTGACCTTTTTACTTCTCTTTCATTCTTTTAAAGTTATATTTGTATTAACCCTATTTCCGATGTGGGTTTTCCAAAAAGGTATTTTCTATTATCAAACATTATTTAAAAAAAAATTCAAATCGCGAGGACTCAATTTATTGATGGTGGGGAGAATGTAACACCCCATGATTCGACAGTACATTTCCCTTTGAATAATGCAACAGCTTGCATTGTATGAAACTTCGAGATTCTAACACACTATGACCAATCAAAGTAGCCATTATGAATAATAATACCCAATTTTTTAAATTTTATAAATTTTATCATTCAAAATGGACTTCATATTTGGATTCGTAATATCTAAATTATCCTAGGTCGAATTATTTGTATTCTTCCAAGAACTTCTATTTTTTTTGTGAATAGTGAAGAATACTATATTTTAACTGAAAACAACATTTAAAATCAATTTATTTTATACCATTCAAATAAACATTTTAATGGTTTCGAATTATAATTATATTATATATTTACCATTTAATCTAAATTTTGGTCATTGTACGTGATTTCACATTTAATCTAGATATAAACAAGTGCCAATCTTTTGATAGTTATTATTTCTTAAAAACATGTTTTTTGTTTTCACAAGGGAAATTAAATTTAAATAAATTTATGCAACTTCTGTGGTTTGAATAAAGAAAAATTGATTCCATATTTGGAATTAGGATGTCCAAATTGTGTAAATAGGTATAACTTTTATTTTTAGACATTTTGAATAATTACTTCGGTAAATATTTTATTTACAATGGTGAATGGGTAAAATCGATAAATAAGGGTAAAGAAATAATATTATAATAATACTAAATTACCCTAACACATGTCCTAACCCTATTTGATGATACATTTCCGACTGTTGGCATCCTTGGATCGAATTTGGGACCCCATGGAGCCACTTTTACGTTAAAATGAAACTTTATATTAATTATGTTAATGTAAATACAAAAATGACAAAAGCATATATCTTTTAGTAAAATATTTTTTACACAGTGTTATATATGTTATATCTTCGACTATAATTATTCATTGAAAAGATAAAAATATTTACTAAAGAATGGTATTTTATTTATAATTTTTAGACGTTTAATAATTAATATTATTTATGACAGAATGATTATGTAGTATTTTCATTATTAATGAATGAATGAAATAAATGGTTTTATAAATGTTAAAATAAATATAATTTGAATGTTTTGATGAAATACACGAATTATCTAGGTTTATATGAGAAGTTAGTATTGATCATATGAGTTTATTTCGAACTATTAATTTTTTTGTCCTTTATCAAAAATCAATTACCAAATAGAGTCAAAATTGACATAAAATAGTTTTTAAAACAAATATTATATTATTAATTTATATTCAATTCCTAAAATCTATGGTTCAGACATGAGACTTATATAATGATAGTTTTATCATAAATTAACCACGTGGGGTTTTATTGGAGGTTTATAGTATGTTTATTTACCATATAATATAAAAATACAAAGAGACATGGTAAATGTGAAACCAATTAATTGAGAGTTAAATATAAAATACACTGTTAATATAATTACCCAAACCTGTCTAAAACCTATTGGGTGAGATTCTTTCAACCCTACCCAACCTTATCCTCTAAATAATCAACTTTTTATCTTTTAGAAACCGAAAATTATTTTAATATAAAATAATATTTCTAGATTATCATAAGGTGCCTCTCACCCCTCTTATTAAAGGGAACTTCCCTTTATCTCTAATTCACACCTTCAAATCCGTTTTCCAAGGCCAAAAACATCCCAAATATCCCCTCATCTTCCCTCACTTAATCCTATTGGCCTTAGATTGATCATAAATCCAACCTAATGATCCATTTTGATCAAATCAAAAGGAAGAACCCGAAGAAGAGGTGATGATTTCACCACCCTCATTCCAAATCCTTTATTCATCCACTTCTCCTATATTTGTTATTTACATTAAAAAATTATAGCTCCAGTATATTACATATATTTTGATGTTATTATATATATGGTACAACAATATTCAGTATTGTATCCATCCTTTGAATGACATTTAACCATATGTGCGTAGGTACAGCTTACCCTCTCCACGTCGTGGTGTAGTTGTTATTCATAACATTATTCTTTGGATGGGAACGATAAAGATATGTAATTGATTTAAATATTAAATATAACATTATAATGAATCTTTATATATGATATAACATCCTATTATATATGCTTTTAATACCAAAAGAATGATATTGTCTCTCGTGCGTACGTACGGAATATCGTCTCCATGAATGCGATGAGATTCATTCCCCATCGTATCCATTCAAGACTAATTTTCATTTGATGATTAAAAATAATGTTTAGAGACTTGATATTATTATGTATATGAATAATATACATCCCATCCATAACAAATATTACTTACATAAAAAAGAATATAAAGTAAAACGAATCCGTTAACACCCGAAACGACAATAATACTAAGATATTATTAACAAAGTAATATAAAAAGATCATATATGATATCATATTTGTTTATATGATTCTTTTATAATTCAATAACAATTATTTCAACATTATAAAAGAGGTTAACCTACCCTCTACCAAGGAAAATTACAAAGTAAGGTGTTTCTTATCTCACTCTTAATTTCGTGATATTTCCATTGTTCGCACTTATTTATTGCATGTGGTGTATTATGTAATCACCATAATTGAATTCATGGTATAATATAATTTAATTTATGGGTATTTACCTCTTATTTATATGATACTTCTTTTAATGGTTTATGTTTCGTATGTTACCAAATCTGTAAGAGAGTTTCAAATTCCACTCATTGTGCTTTACGCATAATTCATTGATTATTTTACTCCAAGATTTCGTGTGGAATCATTATTTATTTTTCATGTTGTAATTTACACTCCCCTTGTGTAGATATAATTTTTATACACATAATAACTCCATTGATAATTTCTCAAGT
Organism: Viscum album; assembly: GCA_963277665.1. Taxonomy (NCBI): domain Eukaryota; kingdom Viridiplantae; phylum Streptophyta; class Magnoliopsida; order Santalales; family Viscaceae; genus Viscum; species Viscum album. Next base: position 1,849,393,093 of record OY728152.1, read on the forward strand.
CATTGATATGAACATGATAAGAGTAATTTTAACTCAATTTCTATACATTGAGTTAAACATCAAAGTCATTGGTGTTGTATCTAAAAGAATATGTGTGAATGTCCTCCGATTGATTTACACTGAATATACAATCATATTGAGTGTATTTATATTTTTCAGACATAATTATGTCATTGATTTATCCATAACGTAATGATATTTTCTTTATAAGGTATTTCATCTCAATTTACGTTCCATTGAGGCTTTCTTGTTGTTATACACCAATTCACTTTTATATGGTGTATATAATGTACATTGACATAGTATATCATGAATCTATTTATTATCATGATATTATAAAGTGTTTATTACCTCAATGATTTGTATTCAAGTGTCTCCCTTTTTGTTATGAATTCTAAGTAAAATATTATTTTGAATGTTTTAACGATTTATTCTTCTAAATATCTCTCATTACTGTCCATTTTCTAAAAATGGTTTCAAGGATTTATTTATATAGACATTAATTTTTTAAGTGAAAATATATTTTAAGAGTTTAAAAGTGGTATGGGACCCTTTTATTGAAAAATCTATTTTATACGGCTACTCGATGAATAGTAAGACTTTTAAATGTTTTCAAGGAAAAGGGGGATATTTATCTCAAATAGTTTTGATGATTTTTTTCATCTATGTCAATATCCTTCACTATTATTGATTGAGGTTAATCTATTATAATACAATATTCCATATTGTATTGAGTGAGTTATGTTTGACTGTGGATGTGTTATTTTTATACCATTCATGGTTTATGGATAATGTATTGACATTTCATTTGCTAGTTTTAATACGAATGTTTATGTTATGTTTAATCCATTTCATTTGATGAATGCATTTGAATTAGTAAATGATGGGTGGAGCCGCTATAGCTCCTCGATGCATTTTTATGTCTCATGATACAAACTAGTGTCTTGTCACAAGGCCTTGAAAAAATCTTATTTGCAGTCTTGGAACAAGGCCTTGACTATATTGTTATGATAGTCAAGAATTATGAATTCAATTATTATGAAAGAAGTTATTGATATTTCATGTTATTATTCGATTAGTAGAATATCTATGTGAATAAGTAAATATCATTATTTGAATTTATCATTTCCATATTATGATGAAGTTCATGTTTAAAAGGCTTCTGTTTTTTTTATTAATTGTCTTAAATGATTATTCTTAATTAAGAAAGTTTCCTCTATATTGTTATTCTTAATGATCATCTGAGATCACCCCTTTCTATGTTTTATTTATTCTAGGATGTGAAGAATTATTTTATGAATGACCTGCAAGGATAGTATTAGGGGAAATGATTGTAGTCTATGGAGACAAAATGTTGTTGTAGTTTTCACTTTATGATGTAATTTAAGACATATAAATATATCTAGTGTTTCCAAAGCTACTAAACTAATTGGTCTTTAGAGACTTGATATTTTGTGATAATGCCAATGTTATTTAATAATGTACTGAATCTGGGTAACTGGGGTCATGGAGATACCTCAAAATTATGTAATGGTGAATTTTTCATAATTTTTTAAAGACAGTGAATATTGTGGAAAAAAATAGATTCCGTTTAAAAATATTATGTGTTTTATGACATCATAGTGACCCAATAGTGATGTAATAAAATAATATAATAACTCATATTCCGACAATTAATGTTTTACCATTAAAATATTTTGATTTTAGTATTTATGATTAATTTTATCGTACCTTAGAGTACCCTCCAAGTATTATTAAATATTTAGAAAATTTTAAACGATTCCCTTGATAGTGTGACTCACCTCCAAATAAGGAACCCTAATATTTTAATTATTTCGGCCATTGTCTTAATAAATTTTTTTTCCTCTTCCATTTGGAAAAAAATATAGGAAAAAACCATCGGTTGGTTTGTGGTTTTTAATATTTAATTATATAGATTCCATAATCCTATGATTGTGAAATATTAAATAATTCCTCACGCTTTTCCTATATAAACCCACAAAATCTCCAACTTCTCATCACTAAAAATCCATGGTACGCATCCCTAATCTTCCCTCCTCTCTCTAGAATCTTCCAAAGGAGCCACAATCTATCAAGAATTCCCCACTCAAGTTCTTGAAGTCACACACTCAATTAAGGGATACTCACATTTCTTCTGGCCTTATTTTTGACAATGTTTCAATATATTGTTATCCACTTTTAATTCTAAATTAAGAATTATAAATTATTATTTCCCAACTCACACATACATCAATCCATATGTTTTAATACTGATAGACTCATTTATCTCTCATTATTGTCATTCAGGTACACCATTTACCATGCTGAAATTCCATAAGGGGTTTCCATCTCCTCAAATTACATTCAAGAAATGAATTTAAATTATGTATATAAATTATATTATATATGTTGGTATATTATATAACATGACCCCCACACTGTCCTTTTATTGTATGAATGATGATAGAATGATTTATCTCTCAACAACCCATTTTAAATTTTTTATTTACCATCATCATAATGCCGAACCTAAACAAAAATTTCACATGAAAAAATCATCATGTAACTGAAACAATAACAATTAAACTATCTAGGGTATTCACCTTTATGCACATGTACTTGGGGATTGAGGAATTAGATTCATTTATTCCATATCTCTTATTCATAGAATAAATTATGATGTTTAATGAATAGATGTTGTATGATCTATGTGGCACACATATGGATGAAATGAAATGATTAAAAGTGTTCACCCTAACAGTACTATAACGAATGGGGTAATGATTAATATCATGATACATAATGTTAAATGATGGATTTCTCATGACAATTCATGATAAACAAGGGTTACTCATGGTCCATGTCGAAATAGCCTTGGCTTATACTAATATATTGTAATTTTTTTTTGAGACATCTCCATTATATGATAAGCATGCTACAAAATTCCATTTTTTTCATGATTCCCTTATGCTCCATTAATATGCCTATATATTCAAATGTATATTATTCTATACGGTATTCCTTGTTTACTCACATACTAGGCTTTATATCTCACCATTTTCTTATGTATGTCATAAGCTTATCCCATTAAAAGTAATGTATGAAAAAATGGTGTGGTCATGTAAAATATGTTTTCAATAAAGATGTTTGATGTTATATCTTACGTTGTCATGTAATTTCATTAATTTACCAAGACACTAGACCTATGGATCCTCATAGTTTTCTAAAGTGTATTTTTATGTAATAAATCTTGATTTTGTGTGTAATAAAGAAAAGGGTTGTTATAGTTATTATCAAAGGATATGTTTAGTTATTTATGTGATTCGGAATATAAAACCCATGTGAAAGCCTTATGGATAAGACTATGTATAATTAAAACTTCCATAAATGTTTGTGTTCAAAGACTAAGTGGTATATAATGAAACTACTTCCCTATTTAGATATGAACAAAAAGTGGTGTCTCTCATATAGATGTATCTAGGGGTAAAATCTAAATACACCTCTTTGAGCTAGAAAAAAATGGGTGATGGTGCACAAAAAAGAGCCTCCATACACTCATGGTTCAACCTTCTAATGGGATATTATATGTTAAAATCATAATCATACTATGACCCTTTTATTAAGGGAATAAAAAACCCACTACAAACATATGTTCGTATGTAGTTCATGGATAACAGATATTGAAGCCTATAAATTCAAATTTTAAGGAAGTAATTTTAATTTATATGATATCCATTTTTTTCATTGGATTCCCCTTTATGTGTTACTGATAATATTTCATTTATTCAATATGATGGCCGGTAATAAGAGGACTCGACATATGAAAAGGTGAAAAGATCAATGTGATGACTATTCTAATTAGATTCCCAATCCGATGGAAGCAATAATCAAAATATTTTCAATGATAATATCTATATTCACTCGTGTTTTGAATAGAAACATGGGTCATGAGTATCGTACACCCCCCCCCACAACCCTAAGAAACATCAAGTCACAATTGATATTTTTATTAGAAAAATAGCTCCAAATTTCAACGGATCATGTGATCACATACTTCATGAACAATTGGTCAACTCTATTGAAAATATCATCTCCATCCTTAAACGTTTAGAATAAGATATTGTTCTTCTAGATATTTATCTTATAGTGGGTGAAGCTGATCAATACTGTACATTGATAAAAAAATACAATGTGTGAAGAAGAGGTCATGGAATTTGAATTTAAGGATTTCCAGAAAATGTTTTCCAATAAATATTATCCTTGAACCCTATGACTTAATATGGAAAGGGACTTCATGTCCCTCATGAAGAATGATGGTGAATCCATGAGAGATTATAAGAAAAAAGAATATCTTATTCAATATATACCTATGACCTTGTTATTATCCTTGAATTCAAGGTTGGACACATCATTGGTGGGCTAAAACATAGCCTACTAAAATCCCTAGAGATCTGTGAGTTTGATAGCTATAAAAAATTATCTGATATTCCCTCAAAGTCTAAATGGAGATTGAAAAATCTCAAGGTAATCATGGGGATAAGAAGAATAATATGGAATTTAATTCTGGAAATATGATGAAAAAATGCAATGGTTATTTGAAATTCCACACCCCACATTCCAAAGGAGCATAAAAAAGAACTTAAAAAATTACATGAAGGGGAAGAATAAATGATTTAGGTGTGGATGAGAAGGGAAGATGTCCATTAATTGCGGACACGAAAAACATGCTGCTACGATAGAGGTGAGGAAGGATCTGTTCGACCCTAAAAACAATGTTCATTTCTTCAACTATAATGAACCATGGATCATTGAAAACCAGTTGCCTTATATAAGGGTTTTTTAGCCAAATAACATCCTCCAAGGATGCAAGGGTGATCGTTTTCGATCACTACCACCAATGTGAACCACGACATCAATTTGGTGACAAGTATGATAGTTATTCATTCAAAAATAGAGAACATACTTTTTGTTTCTAGTTCTAGTTATTGTTTGATATCCCTATTGTTTAGTAGAAAAATCCCACCAAAACCACAAATCATGGAAGTAAAGATGTAAGTGAGAACAAAAAATGGGTAAATTATTGCATCCCGTGAATATAATTCCTATGATATCTCAATTTGTGGATTGAACTTCCCTAAGTTCCTCATCAAACTCCCTCGAGTGGAATTTGACACAATTATTGGTATGGATTGGCTTTACCTATATAGAGCCAACATAAACAACCATGAGTTTGATATCACTCTCCATATGATGAATCAACCCATAGATTCTATACAAGTTCAAGAAGAAGGATGAATCTTATTTTGAACTGTCATATCAAGCATGGATATTAATTCCCTATGAGAATGATTATCCTATGCATATGATAGAGTTTAAGGATGAAACCATCCATGAATATATGCCTATTGAGAGTAAATTTTCTGATGTGTTTCCCAATGAATTTCATGGACTTCCTCCTAGAAGAGATATTAAATTCTTGAATGATATTATACCTGGGGCGTTCCTAATATCGAATACTATGTATATAATAGATATTTTATTGTATGAGGAGATAATGAAACAACTAATTTAGAATTTGGATAAATGGTTTATATGCCCATGTGATTCACTATGGGTTGAGCTAGTCCTCTTTGTCAATAAGATTGATGGGTTAATGCCCCTTTTCATTGATTATCATGTGATCAAAAATTTCATTATAATGAACAAGTATCGTATTCCATGAATTGATGAATTTTTTCAATCATATATGTGGAGAAAAATTCTTCTCCAAGGTGTATCTGCAGTTAGGTTATTACCATGTAAGGGTGAAGAACTAATTTGTGTACAATGTATGGGCACTATGAATTCACATTAATCCCTTTTAGATGCACTAATTCTCTATCAATCTTCATGGACATGTTGAGTAGTATATTTAGATGTTACCTTGAAATATTTTATTTATTTATTTATAGATGATATTCAAATATAATCCAAAAATAAGGAAGATCACTAGGAGCATACCTACACTTTACTAGAGACCATGTCAAAGGATAATATCATTGCAAAGTATAGTATGTGTGAGTTCAGGTTGAATGAAGTCTCATTCTTAGGTCATATTAAAAAAAGCAACAGGATATCTATGGAAACCTTAAGGAAAAATTAATTTAGGGATGGAAGAGGAAAACATTTGTGACAGATATTCATAGATTCTAGGGGTTATCTAGATACTATTACTGATTCGTGAGAAATTTATCACGATTCTAAAACCCTCATTCCAATAATACTTTAAAGGGATTTTTTTTTGTTTTTTGGAGTGATTAATGCGAAGAGATCAACAAGGAATTTAAATGGAGGATTATCACTACGCTCATGGTCACACTACCCCAACGTGGAGATATTTTCATGTAATTTAGTGTTTCTTTGAAGAAGGTCTTGGGCTTTTTATTGATGAAAAAGTACAATTTCATTTCTTATGATTCAATTAAATTGAATGTTCATGATAAAAAAAATTCAACACATGATCTAGAGTTGGCTGCAATAATCTTCTATTTGAAAGTTTTGCGACATTACCTCGTTGGGGAGAAGTGTGAAATATATAAAAATAATAAAATTATCATGTATATATTTGCACAGAATGAGCTGAATATGCATTAATGAAGATGGTTATATATGATCAAAAACTATGACTCCTCAATTCATAACCATTCTAGGAATGAAAACATGTTGGAAGATTCTCTAAGTAGAAAATACATAGTGATTATATCAATGTGTAAAATTAAAATGAATCCAATCTTCTTATATTTGTTAATGATGGGAATGGAATCACAAATAAAGGAACACCTTAAATCCATTCAAAAATTATTACATAACCGTCTCTTTTGGAATTGTTAAAGGATGCTCAAAAGGATGATGTGGGAATTACGTAGAAAGTGGAAACTATTTGAAAATGGAAATCCTTAGTTTTCAATGTTAGTGGAGAAGGAATTGTGAGATTTGGGTCATTAATATATGTTCTATAAAATCAATAGATAATTAATCAACTTTTGGATAATGCACAATGTTCAAATTTAACCATTCACACAGGAAACATAATGATATATTGAGATCACTGAGAGAATTATTTTTGGGATAACATAAAGAATAAGATCACTGAGAATATGTAAATGTTCCTGGTATTTCATCATGTGAAGGCTGAGTGGAAGATGTCTAAGGGGGTGATACAACCATTACCCATACCAACATATAAATTGGAAAACATCAACATGGACTTTGTCATTAGAAATATGAATACATTCAAAGGAAATAATTCTACCTGGTTTGTTTAAGATCGTCTTACAAAGACTGCACACTTCTTTGTAATTCAGTAGAATTTATCAATGTATCAACTGGAATATATATACATAAGAGAAGTGGTAAGGCAACATAGCGTACCACTATCGATTGTCTCCAATTGAGATCCAGGATTCACCTCTATGTTCTGGAAGAGTAATCAACATACTCTGAATATTGAGCTCATCATAAGTGTAGATTATCATCCTCAAACTGATGGCCAATCTTAGAGGACTTTCCAAACACTTGAGTACATGTTGAGATAATGTTCAATGGACATCAAAGGAGGTTGGGATCAATATCTTCCTATGGTTGAATTCTCTTACAATAACAGTTTTCACTCAAGAATCCAAATGGATCCCTATGATGTTCTTTATGGGAATAGGTGAAGAACCCTAGAATGTTGGGATGATGTTGGGGAGAGAAAACATCTAGTTTCAAAAATGGACGACTAAATTATGGAGAAGGTTAATACCATCCTTCCTCACATTGAAGATTATAAGTTTCGACAAAATTGTTATGATGATTATCATTTATGAGACATAGAGATTGATTTTTGGGGCATGGTATTCCACAGAAAATAATCGGGTAATAGAGTAATGAGATTTGGGAAGTAGGGAAAGAATAGTCAAATGTACATCGGCCCAATTCAGATCCTTTATTACATTGGAGCAGTGGCCTATAGACTATCACTCCCACTGAAACTATCTCAATTACATGATTTATTCTATGTACCATTTTTGGAGATGTACATACCTATACTATCCCATGTACTCAATCTAGATGTGAAACCATTGGGGAATGACATCACTAAGGAAGAGAATCTGGTGAACATCATATATCATAGAGAAAACATTCTATGAAATAAGACAATTCACCTCATCACGCTGTTGTGGGGAAACAAAAATTTTGAAGAGGGAACATGTGAATTGAAGGAAGTGATAAAGCATATTATACCTCATATATTTTAATGTTTGAAAAGGAAATTTCATGGGAGGATTTTCTTAAGGGGGGAAGATAGTAATGATACAAATTTTGTTAATGAAAATTAATCATTATCTAATTAAATGTATTCTTATGTAAAATGGATATAGAAAACATATGAACATAATTGGTTTTATGTTTTTGGATTTCAAAATAAAATTATTAATTGTTACTATTTCTAATATAGTCATTGAATATTGATCATGTTATTTGTATAAATATCTAGGTTTTACAAATCCAATTTACTCAAACAAATGAATCGATGACCTCATCCAGTAGAATTGATCTATATGAATCCAAATTATTGGAGCTTGTAAAGGAGGTAGTGTAACTAGGATTATCTCTTTATCAAGCCTTATATGAGATTCAAAACATTAATTTTAAATAGATATTCCTACAGGATAAGTGGAGGTTAATATATATTACCACCCGAGCGATGCTATCTAAGATGCCCCAGGAGTCTGTCACTATTTCACACTATTCCCATAGGACTTATTCGGGTATTATAAGGAGTTATGTAACAAGACTTTAGAACTATGATTGTTTCCATTATTTTTGTATAAAGAATATACATTCATTTTATTATTGTTACATTTTAAATGCGGTTTAAATCACAAATAATATTTTTTGTTAATATTCATATAGGAAATCTATTTTTATGAGTTAATGGATTTTTAATGAAATAATATTTTAACAAAATATTATTTCTAAATTAATTTTTATTAAATATATATGATTATACAAGATTTATACAATTTTAATTTGTATGAAGGTTTGAATGATTATTTTAAACCCATGAATTTTGGATAAATGTCTGTTTTCAGTTAAAAATTTCAAAATCAAATATTAGAATATTTTTTTAAAGAAATTATTATTATTTTGATTCAGGACGTCAAAATTATATAATAGTGATTTTTTTAATAACTTTGGGCAACAAATAATTTTTTTTGTAAAATTTATTAACTGTTTAAATGTATAATGTGTTTATGACAACAGAATTACCCAATAGTGATGTAAAAAATACTATAAAATGGTAATTTGTACAACATATATTTCAACATTTAAATAATTATACTTTATGATTGTTTTATTAATTTTATGGGTCCATAGTTGACCCTCCAATAACTATAAAACATTTCAACATTTTAAAATGATTTCCATGAGAGTGTGACCAACCTCCACATAAGAAATCTTGATATTTTTATATGTTTGTTCATCATCCTTATTAAATAATTTTTTAAACTCCCACTTTTCATATACTTAGGAAAAAACCATGGGATGTGTTGTTGTTTTGAATATTTAATCATGTATATTCCAAAACCTATGTTTGTGAAATATTAATGAATCCCCCTCACTTTTCCTATATAAACCCACCCAAGATCCCACTTCTATTCACTCAGAATACTTTAATAACGTCCCTACTCTTCCATCATCTCCATATAATCCTCATATAGTGCCCTAATCTCTCATGAATCTCCTCCTCATTCTCTTGATTTCAAACACTCAGGTAAGGGATCCTCACTTTCCTTCCTTATTTATATACGTGTTTTAATAAAATGTTATGACCCGTTTATTTTAAATTAATTAATTTGGGTTATAATTTCTAACCACCCCAATACAACCCTCCTTATTTTAGAATAATGATATACCCCTTTATCTCTCATTAATGTCTCTCATGTAGACATGTTACCATGCTGAAATTTTTTAAGGGGTATAACTCTCCTCTTTTAAATTAAATAAATTTTTTTATATTATGCATCTATATTAAAATAAAAAATTTGGTTTATTATGTTCCATGACCCCCTTACTCTCCATTTCATATATAAATTATGATAGACTTATTTATCTCCCATCAACCCATTTTTTGATTTGTATTTAACATCGATATGTAGCTGAAGTTGCACAAAAAATTCCAATGCCAAAATCATCATGTATGTGAATACATTACCCATTTCTCTGTCATGGGTATTCACAATTATTAACATCTACTTATTGAATGAAGAAATACATTTATTTATTCCACATCTCTTATTCTTGGAATATATTATGACGTGTAATTAATCCATGTTGTATGATCTATGTGCCATTCTTATGCATGAAATTAAATGATTATGAATGGTGTGACTTAATAGCCCTCCAATGCATTGGCTAATATTTACTTCCATGGCACATCATGTGAAATTTGGGCATACTCATGATAATTAATGTTCAATGAGGGTATACTAATTCCCTGTGTGCAATGAGCCCTGGATCATGCTAATATCATGTTAAATTCTTTTCCACATCTCCATGTTATTAATATCATCCTAGATCATACATGTATGTTCAGGTTTCTCTTATGTTCCATTGATACTCCAATTTCCTAAAATTCAAAATATTCTTCATGTTATTCCATGTTTAATCACTTAATATGCTTTATATATCACCTTTTTCTTATGTATTTTTTCAGGATATCCCTTGCAATGCTATGTACGAGGGAATTTTGTGGTCATGTAAAATATGTTTCCAATAAATATGTTGTATTTTATGTCTTCATGTTTCATGTAATGTTCCAAATTTACCTTGAATGTAAAACTCTAAATCCCAAAATTTTTATTAAGTGAATGTTTATGTAATAAATCGTGTTTATGTGTGTAAAAAAGGGAACAATGTTTACAGTTAGTAGGAAAGGATATGATTAGTCATTATTGAGATTAGGATTAGAAAACGCATGTGAAAGTATTGGTATATGAATAAGTATAATAAAATCATCAGTAACATTTCGTAAATGTAGAGTAAATGGTTTGTCATGAAAACACATATATTTCTGGATACAAACATGTTGAGATGGATCTGACAAAGAAGTATCTAGGGGTATAATGTGAAAACACTACTTTGAGTAAGACTCGAATAGGAGCTGCTATAGGACAATGGGAATTGCTACATTATTGGTTTGGCAGTCCCTAGGGATATGTTTTGGTAAATTAATAACCATAGTATTAACAATTATTAAGGGAATAAAAACATTCCCATATGAATATATGTTTTGAATAATATCATGGATAACATATACTGATGTCTATAAAATCAAATGTTAAAGAAATAAATGCAATTTATAATCCATCCCTTGTAGTCATTGGATTCCCCTTTATGTGTTACCCATAACATTCGTTATATTCAATGAAATGGGAAGTAAAATGAGGATTCAAGATAATAATTGATGTGAAGATCAATTTGATGATTGTTCTAATGAAATGGACAATCTGATGGGAGTATGAATTTCAAAAATTGGCATGATACTCTCTAATTTAAGTAACGTTTTTATAAAATCATTGGTAAAGAGGATAATAAAACCCCCCCACCCCCCATAAAAAATAAGAATCATTCTATATATTCATGATACAATGTCCTCCTACATTAAATGGATCATCTGATTCCTCAGTTACAAAACAATGGATCAACTCCATAGAGATTATCTTCTCCATCCTTCAATGTTCAGAACATGATAATGTTCTTCTGAATACTTATCTTATGGAGGGTGAAGCTGATCAGTGGTGTACATTGATAAAAACTTTGAAACATGAGGGAATGATTTTAGTGTTAGAATGGATGTATTTATGGAATAAAAATTTTGATAAATATTTTCCGAGCACCCTCTAACATAAAATGGAAAGGTACATCCTTGTCCATAAGAAATAAAGATGACAAATCCATCGAATCGTACGAGCCAAACTTCACAATTCTTCCACGATATGTCTTCATATTTGTCGTTACCCTATATTGATAGATTTCCAATTCTTTACTATGATAAAACGTATCCTATGGAAATACCTAGTGATTCATGACTCCAATAGTTTTGACCAAAATGTATGGTTTTCCTTCATAGTCTAAATAGAGATCATCAATTATCAGGGGTATCATGAGGATATGATTATTATGTGGACCTTAATTCTAACGGTCCAATTGATAAATCCAATGGTGCATTGAAATTTCATCACCCCAATTAACAATGATGAAGAAATAAGAACCCTAGAAATTTACTGATGGTATGAGGAAATTCTTTAGGTTTGGATGAGAAGGGAACATGTCAATTAATTACTAACAAGAATATCTTGCTGCTACAACCGAGTAGAGGAACCCTCCGTTTGACCATATAAAAATTGTTCATTAGATAAACTACAATGAACCGGGGAACATTTCATACAAGTTCCCAATACTAAGGGTATTTGGTGGAAACCAACAACCTCCAAGTAATCAATGGAGAGTTTTTTTCATCAGTACCGCTGAATTGAACCCGGAAAAAGATGTGGTGACAGGTACACTAGTTATTTATTCACAAATAGAGAATGTAATTTTTTTTATTGTTCTACTCATTCTTTTATATACCAAATGTTTAGTAGTCAAATTCCAACACCACCACAAACAATGGAAGCAGAGTTGTTGGTGAGAGTGAAAAATGGGTAAATTATTTCATCCCATTAATATAACTCCTCCCTTGTCACAATTTCATGATTGATTATCTCGTCAAACCACATAAAAATACATGTGGAGGAATTTTATGAAATTATTGGCATGGATTTATTTTACTATACCGATCCAACACAAATTGACCTCAAATGGAAATAACTCTACATATGACGAATCAACCCCCGATTTTTTTCAAATGTAAGGAGGAGGATGAATTTATTTAGCACCATAATCTAAATCATAGATATTACAACACTATGAGAATGCTTATAATTATCAAATAATGACGTCTAAGGATATAACCATCCTTGAAGACATTCCTATTGGGAGGGAATTTACTGAAGTGCTTCACAAGGAATTTTCTGGTCATCCTCCTAAAAGTGATTATGAATTCTTGGTTGATATTACAGCAGGGGAATTATCAATATCAAAGGCTCCATATATAATGGATGTTGTGGAGCATGAGGTTTTAAAGAAGAAACTACATGAGAATCTGTATAAAGGGATTATACACCTATGTTCATCAACATCTGGTGCACCAATCCTCTTCGACAAGATGAATTATGGGTCAATGTGGCTTTTTATTCATTATTATGAGTTCAAAAAACAAGATCAAGAATATGTATAATCTTCCATGAATTTATTTCTTGTTTGATCATATTCAGGGAGAAAAATACACCTCAAAGGTGGCTCTGTGCTTCGGATATTGAAAATTTTGTGTGATTAAAGATGATAACACAAAGATTGGTTTTTTTACAATGTACGTGGAATGTGAATTAATAGTAATGCCTTTTGGACTCACTAATGATCCATAAATCATCATGAAATTGATTTATAGAAACATTAGATATTTCTTTGAAATTTTTTTGGTAGGCATTATAGATGATATTCTAATATATTCCAAAACCAAGGAGGATCATGAGGAGAATCTAAGCACTATACTAGAGACCTTGCGAAATGAAAAGATCTATGAATATTATATCAACTATAGAACACTATTTTCAAAAATTATATGGTGTTGAAGATCCCCATTCGACACACTAGTTCCACCTAACTCGTCCATCATTCCCAAACTATCACAAGTTCCACTAGAGTATTTTTTTGATGAACCATTATATGAAAAAATCTCAGTACTTTACCATTGTTCTTGTAAAATGTTTCTGAAAGTTACACAGACTACTACACTCATTGAAAATCACTCAGGTATGACACAATGCAACTATACCCTCGGTCTTGAAACTCTTCATTCCACTAATGTGGCTAAAATTATCATCCTAATGATTCCTAGCTACAAATTTAATACATATAGATCTTCTAGAAGGAACAAAGAGTCCTCTAATTGATGAATCATTCATTTTCCCATCAGACATGAGACCTAGATTGACCACATCTAAAAAATTCTCCATCCTAATGATAATCATGTATATATATATTCACATATAATCCTATCCTGAATATTATTTTCCATTGTAGAATCATCTCAAATATTTGATGGAACGAAGTGATGAAAATATTTAAAGCATCTAGAATAGTCCATCATGGACATAATCTATGTAGTCATCCACATGAACTAGACTATACAATCCTATCTCAGCATATATGGATAAAAAATTTTAGGAAATGATCTTGAATATCCTTTCACTTCATATTACCATGCTTCCCCTACCCTGTATTGATATATCACCAATGATTTTCATGAAAACATAACATATAATAATAAAATTTGACATTCTCTTTAGTATGAGTCTCCATGTAGACATATATATTCTAGATAGAATCAATCCAGAACTCAATATCATATGGTCTACCATCTCCAATAAACATCAAAGGATGTTTCAACTGAAACTCTAGTGACTTTTCAAACATGATTTTAAAAACCCACCATAGATCTCAATAATTATATTTCATGAAGTGATCAACGCTCTCTAATAACATCTATTCGAATTCTTCACATGACACAATGAGTGCCTCTAGTTCAACTATTGGAGTATCATTTCTATCCATATCAATATAGCATGTTATGAAAAATGATACCATGGATTCTTGTCTCTACAATTCCAAACACACGTCTTAGGACACATTTCAATGCATTAAAACATTCAAATAAGTGGAAAATTATAGTTATCTATATCAATAGTTTCTCCAAACCCCTCCACCTAGTTAAAACAGTGGTGTAATCACTACCCTTCACCAACCTACATCATGGTCATAGTTATCCATCATTATTAATTTTTCTAATTAGAAAACCATTTATATGAACTGTAAATAATTTAGAAAAAATTCAATTTTATATGAGTCTATTTATTTTATATCACACATCAATGAAATGAATTTTATTTTCAAAAACATACCCAAAATATGTTTTCCCATGCATGGATAAAATGATACACATCTCAAAAATAATATTTACTGACTAGAAAGATACATGGATACGCATCTATATTAACATATTGATACATGATTCATATATTATAAAATATAAAAAATAATTTTTAAATCACACAATTATTTTTGCATCCATGTGGAAATAAAATAAAACTATAATTGAACACATCAATTATTGCAATCCCACCCTTAGTACATGGTATCTCACACATACATTAGTTAGCTACTCCCATGAATGGTCCTATAACCAAGGTCCTAGTGTTATTATTATCATTTATACCTATCCCAAATGAAAATTAAAAATAAAAGAAAACAAAAATTCTCTTCCATATGTATTTGTAACATTCTGACCCAGGTTGAAAACACTAACACCGTGAGTTGGTACACTACATGACATTAAGCATTCCTCCCTATATATCTAAGGATGAAGACTAACAATGAGGTTCAATTATTGATCATGGGGAGACAATATGTGCATTATCAGGGTAATACACCACCATAAATAAATACATAATAAATACAATACACATCCAATAAGAAGCCAAACTAGTACCATAACCTGATAAAAACATGAAATACTATATCATACCAGAACTGTAGATATTCCATTCTAAAGTATGTATCATGTGCTACATTTAGAACAACAAAATAATAAATCTAAAAACTCCCAATAGGGTTCCAACACCATTTCTGGTTCCCTCATCCATGCTCTATCTAAACTCAACAATCTAACAAAGGCCACTTTCTCTCAACATGTTTTGTAACCATGTTGTCTATTCAGGTACTGATCAGGCAGATCGGGTAGTGTATCAGTACAACTATGTATCCCACCTTCAATATCATCTATAACAATATCCATTCCACAGATTTAATATGAATTTTTATAAATAATAAATAGAATAAAAATTCTAAAATAGTTTAATTTATTGATGTACTATTTATTTAACCACATAACTCTCGAGTTCCTGTGGACACCTGAACTATCAAAATCTTCTTTGTACCTTTCCAGAGTCTAAACCATATCACAATTTCTTTCATAATTTATTATAACACTTTGGATTTCATTATCAGTGTCCTTTAGATTTATAATATGGATAATTGGAACCATGGTCCAATGATAACTTGTTGATGTATAATGCTTTGTCAAGAACCCCATGGGAATTTTGAATATTAATACCAATCCCACACCCCATGGTTATTTTGAGCATCAATACCTATCCCATAAAATATTATTTTCATGATTTCCTTTTTCCTATAATGTCATGGATTAGACCAGTTTGGAGTTTGGTTCATAAGGTCATGTCCCACACCTCATTTAAAATCAACCACATAATTCACAATATTACATATATCAAATTTTCTCATATATCACATCAATCAAGGATTGTCAACATTGACCCCCTCATCACATTTCACATAACATTATTACATAATTATTCCCTAAATTAATTAATAAAATTTCATCTATTCCATCTCACAATAATGTATATTAATTAATTGATAAATTAATTAATTCAAATTAATCAATTCAATAATGAAAATAAATTACATAAATTAATTCAAAAATTAAATAATATGTTTCAATAAACGCAACAGACAAATAATTAATTCAGCAATTATTCATTCAAAAAAATTCCACAATCTCTATGTCTCATTAATTAATTAAACATTAAATTATCAAAATAAATTTCTATGTCTCAACTTATCATTAATCAATTATTTAATTAATTAATCAAATAAATTTCAGGATATAAAAATCTCTATAATAAATTAAATAGAAAATTAATCAAATGAATTTTTAAATCTCAACATCTAAATAATTAATTCAATTTTAAATTAATCAATCAAATTTTCTAATATGAACATCTCATTTATTTATTAAACAATTAGTATGTCCACTTTATTTCATAACCTCAATATCTCATTAATTATGTAAAAAAATAAATAGTACAATCAATTTAATCAAATATAACATTATTTTAATTTATTAAATGATAAATTTAATGAATTCAATTAAATAATGTCAATAAATGTAAATTACTTATAAATAATACAACTAAAAACTTATAATTAAAAAAATATATTTCTGATTAGAATAATATACCACCTACAAAAATTCATTGATGAGCTATATCCCCACATAAATTCAAAATATTAAATAAATAGGTCAATACACTTATTTAGAAGATTATCTAGATTTGAAACTAACATCCATGATTAAACAAATGATGATATAAAAATTCTAGATCTAGATCTAGATTTAACTGTCAATAATAATCCATATTTTATTATGGAAGAGGATGTAGAGAGATATGTATATCTACATTGGAAGAGAGCACATAACCTCGGTTTTATAGATCATTAATTTTGGAATCTAATTTCTAATAAAGGGAATAAAATCCAACTAGGAGACTCAAAAAATGGGTGAGAAATTTTATTATTTATCAAGGGCTGAGTATGAGTTAATTGAGGATTTAATATAATTTTGATACAAATTTTTGAATTAATTAAAAACTAAGACGCAATTTCCTGTGAAGGAATGAACATTTTTCCAAACTGTTCTCCTTAATAGTGTGCCAGTGTGTGGATCCCTCTACTTGTGTTCACACTGTTACCAAGGTCGGTTATATAGTTTTACCAAAACATTTTCTTAATGTACATAGCCTCATATTATCATATATCTCTAATTTTTACCCAATCAAAAGCAACTTAGAACCCCAAAAATATACTCATAAAAAGTAAAATTGTACATATAAACCAATATAAGAAAACTAAAGATAAGTTCATATTGTTACACATGTAATGTAATGATTTTATAAAATGAAGCACCATTTCATATTGGACAAATAACACACATAGTTGTTAATAAAGATAAAATCATGTTAATTCATAACATGTGTGAATAATCATGAAATAATATTTATGATAAAATATATCATAATGTAAATTCATAGTTATGATTATCTAATGATAGAAATCACACTACCCTATGCATTTGATGGTTATATAATTCCAGACCCACCTATCAAATTATAAAATTTATATATTAATTCATTCCACATAGAATGCATATAAATTATAATCAAGAATTATCCATCATAAATTATTGATTATAATAAGGATATAATCAAAAATAATTTCATGAATAAATATGGGTTTCCCAAATTTATAATTGAAAACATATATTCGATAAAAATCATCATTTTTGATTAAATAAGAATAAACCTAAGAGCAGTAAAATATCTTTCATAGAAATAGAAATCAAATTTGGAAAATCTCATTATTTAGATTATAAATTAGGGTGGTTAAATGTATTTCCCTTGAAGAAATGTTAATAATAGTGAAATAATTTTTAAGAATAATTAGATAAATATTCATAATAAAATTTATGTGAAAGGAGGGATAACCCATTGAAAGGGAGTTGGGATCAAGAAACCCCTTTACATTAATCCTGCTTCATTTCATCTCTTTTATGACTCTGGAATAAAAAATGGATTTTTAAAACATATTTTAATATGATAATTTTTGTCATTTCATAAAATCTTTATCCATTATAATTATTGGATATAATTTATCACAGAATGTTTTGATCTTTAATTGTATTTATATTACACTTTCTATATATTTTACAATTTTTTTGAAGGTATCCACTTTTTCTGAGGTAATTTAAATAAAAGTAGAATTAATACTTAAAGATAAATATAATTATATATTTAAATTTGAGTATAATAAATATTTTTTAGTACCAATAATAAGGGTGGGAAAAGGTTATGAATTTGGGACCATGCTCATTCACGGTTAACCAACTGTTAGTGGGAACATTGTCATAATATGATGAAATGATTTGTGAAATATAAAATAAATAAAAGGATAATATTCATACTTCGATATAATAATTAATATAATTTTAATTTATATAATATTTAACTCTTATATTATATGATTTATAAATTAATTTGAAAACTATAGGGAGGAACAATAAAATGAGAGGAGAATTTTGAAAAAATACTATTTATTTAGTGTTGTTTCACTTTTATGGAACTTTATATCCTTGATGGATAGTGGTGGATTAGTCCAAAATTTCCCTAATGATGATATGGGAATAAAAGAGATGATTTTGGATGTTCTTTCAATTTTTCATATAAGGGGTGTGTGGTTTTATATGTTGAGGAAGATGGGTTTTTTATAAAAGTTGATAGTGTTGTTTTTACAATTAAATATTATATAAAAGTGAAAAAATAAAAAGAAATTTTGAATATATAAATAATATATTAATAAAACATAATTGTTTTTTGAATTTAAACTTATAATTAATTATAATTTATATAGTTTATTAGAATGGAAATCTAAAAAAAATTATTCTATGAGATCACATTTGACTTTAGGTTTTAGAGTAGGGTTTTTAGTTTGGGAATTATTTTTATATTATTTCAATGAATAAGTTATTATAATTTATATATTTTTGAAATAATATCAAGTTATGGAAATTATTAGGCCACTATTACATTATTAATATCGATATTTATGATTCATTGATTATGTAAAAAAAATTATATTTTTATTATTCACATGTAAAATTGAAGTATTTCCCTAAATTTAAAAAAATTCAACACTGAATGTTTTGACATGCTAGTTTTTGAAATTATATTAAATTTTAAAAAATAAAAATTATCATTAGTAGTTTTTATTTTTAATATAAATATTATTTTTTATTAAATAATTGAGAATATATATTATTTAAAAAAATTCTTAAATTTTCATTTAGTTTCAAAAATAGATAATAATATTATGGTATTATAACATAAATAATTATTTATATTACACATGATACATATTATATATATATAACTATATTATTAGAAGTAAAAATACTATTCAAACCATGAGATTATTATTCCAAACTGTCTAGTTACTATTCTTAATTATTTGGTTCATATTCCAATGGTAAAATGATTATCAGTACAGTAACATTAATTATAAAATGGTCACATTAAATCCTATATAAACGACTTCCTAATTTCATTCCACATTCCCTAAAGTTACTCCCACGGTTATTTAACAATCCTTTTAATGATGTGGATTGAAATACTAATTTTTTTATTCATTTCGCTAGAGTTTTTCTTAGGGGAGATGAATCTAAGAGTTTGGGGTGATCCATATTTTCCCATTATTTCTTTCCTATTTTATATTTTCCCCACTATACTATATGTAAATTTCTATGGTTTTGTTATTTATTAAGTTAATTATAATTTTTAATGAATCAATGTGTTTTTTTCATACGTTCTATAAAAGTATAATACTTATATAATATAATATCGCACACATATATTTATGATAATATTATCATTTAAAAAAGCATGGGTAATTGAATAGGTGTCAATAATCACATTTTTTAAAATTATTTTATATGTATATCTTAGTTCATTTAAACATGGTGTTGCGTGAAAAATAATCAATTGAATAAATAAATTTATTTTTATGTGGAATATATTTTAACATATAAGGGTGTTACATTATAAGAATCATAAATACATTTTTACCTACTAATTATAATTTCTTCATCAAATGTATTACCACTGTTGAAAACCCACATTATTAAATTTTATAATAAAACATCCTCTTAACAAAGGATCGAAAAAACTACAGTAATATTGACTACCACAAAACATGGTATCAAAGCATGAAAACATTATTGGGATGTGAATATATAGACATGGAAGAAAAAGATAATACCCAAATAATTTTGTAGAGTGAGATAGATCATTTATTTAAAGAATTTTATCTTGTTATTATAAAGGAAAAAAAATTAAAACTACTATATTTGAAAAATGTATTAAAATTTTTTTAAGATAAATTTTCTAATGTTGAGGTATTATATTAATATCATTATAGAGGACACTGGAATGTATACTTGTTATCTATTTATTTCGAATGAAAATATCACCCTTTGGTTTTTCATCAATCAATTTTACCGTCATTTCTATTTTATGAAATGAATAGAAAAGATTAATTTTTAATGAGTAATTAACTTATATTAACCTTTAATTTACCATGAAGCCTATAAATTAGTGACAATAAAATATGTCTGTATATATATATTTCCCAAAACTATAATGGATAGCATTAGATATTAAATATAATTAAATAATCCTGAAAGATCAAAAAAAATATTACATATCAACATTATATTTATCCATAAAACAGATTATTTTAAAAAAAGTTATATTAACGAGGACATCACATGGATTAGTGGTAGGTGTTCCACAATTTTCACCAATATATTGTCTATTCAAGCACTGCCACATGTCCAGATTCAATGGGTTGTAACATCATCGGTGGGTTATACTCTTTCTATGTCTATATTATTATAATTATTATAACATTCCAAAAAAATATGATGCAAATAATCAAAATAGAATTAAAAATCAAATATGTTTTTATCCCCGTTATTATTCTATATAACATAAATTTTCCAAAAAAATATATGATAATCATAATTTATTATAATTATCTTAATATAAATGTTCATATTAACCCTAATTATTACAAATAAAAGTGAAATTATATAAATAGAATAGTTTCCTAAATAGTACATCATGTTAATTCAATGGGTTACATATAACTCAATCTAATAAAATGCCTCACAAAATTTCATTACTCACATTAAAATACCGTCACATAAAACATCAAATTAATTGAATAAAAAATTTAAATTGTTATCATTCTTAAAATCATAATCCCATGAAGTTATCTATAACAATTATATTAATTATTAATGAAGTAATGTATGATTCCAAAAATTAGAAAAATCTATAGATGATTCATGGTATTATAACGAATATACCATTGATATAAATTCCTATAAAAAATAATCATATAATCACAATACATAAATACTACATTACATTTATATCATTTATTAACATATAATAGTTCCTTCCATATTCTAGGTCTTAATAATTAAATAGGTATTTTGTTGAGAAATTTCGTACTATAACCATATTTAATTCACAAAACTATAAACATATATTTAGGAAGAAATTTTTTTCCATCCAATATATTCCTCATGTTTCTTCATAAATTCATTTATCTATGACATTATTTTCAATTCATAAATAATTTCCCTATTCCATGATGACAATATTCTTGATTCCACTTTAACATGTATGACATGAATGAATTTGATCCCTTTTCCTCCATGGTCTCCCTAATCATAGTTTGAACCTAAAAAATCATTGATATGATTTATAAATAATGACCCCTAATTTTAAATCATCTTCACTACATATTTAATCTACGTCCGTAATTTCAATAATCTATTAAAATCAATAAAAATGGTTTTCAATGAAAATGTGAATTACCATGAGAATATCCCTTAGTTCTGTGAAATTAATTGTGTTGAAAGGAATAATTCCATTACCAATGGTTTGTTGAAGTAAAATAACAATGCATGATTTTCATATATAGTTCCCCTAGGTAAAACTATAGTAGATCCATATAATCATATATTATCTATAGAGGGGTGTATTTAATGTATAACTATATAATCTCTACCATACCAAAACATTTGGATGCATTAAAATAGTTATACCTATCCTCTTATTCATTCATATATATATATCTCGAAATATATATTTTCCTAAATATATTTACCATGGAATCAATAAAATTCCTCTCGAACAAACTTTAAAGACATTGATCCTAGCATCATAGACTTGGTAGTGACTTTATTACATTATCACTACATGAAAGTAATAACATCCCAAAATAACGAATTGTTTAGTTTTATAAGAAAACAAGTTACATAAATTAATCCAAAATTATTACTCAAAATATAAAATAAAATAATAAATTTTCATTGTGGACATAATTATTCTCATTATCATATCCTTTAATATCAATCATAATACACCTTATAGTATTAAGGGGAACAGAAACATTAGAAGGGGGTGAGCCCAGATGATCTGCATGTCTATGCATACTATGGATGATATCATGAATAAAAACATAATACACAATATGGAAAGGAAAAAATATGAGAACACATGTCATTTAATCAATAACATGAGCATAGAGAATAATATTGCATGAGTAAATAATGATAAAAGAATTCCATATAATAAACAGATGATCATGAAATTTGATATCATAATAAATCAAACAATAAAATGTAAATTAATAATAAATAACATAATCAGGGAATTCATATGTATAGATTATGTACACATACAATTAATTCCTCATTATAAAAACCATATATGAATGCCTACGACCTCCTCAAAATAAACATGTTTGATTTTCTCAAGATATTTATCCATCCTTTTAGAGTCTATATTCGGCCCCTACCATTTCAAAATAGTCTAATTAATTCCACATATGAATGTGGGGAAATATAATATGTAATATCACAATATTTTACGAAGATATACTATGTTTGATAGTGTACAAAATATGAAACACTGAGCTTAATTGAATCATGAAATATTGTTATATGACTACCGTAACCTAGCCATTAAATTGGCTGGTTTGAATATGATTAAATAATTTTTAATATATATATATAATGGTATTAGTTAATAAAAATTTATTTATTAACAAATATAAAATAAGAACTAAAATTTTATTAAAGTCATTTTCCCCAAAATATTCATCAAAAATAATTTTTATTTAGTTTTCTTTGTGAATATCATATGTTTTTTTATCTTTAATAAATTTTATTTTCATTATATAAATTTCATTTTTGAAATAATTATATCAACATTATACTTGGAAAAAATATTTATATATTTTTTTGTAAAAATTGTTTTATTTTTGGGATAGATAATTATAATGATATTTATTGAAAACTATATTTTCATTCAATGTAGTGATAGAGTAAAATTATATATTGGATTGGTTATAATATTTAATAAGATACATTTGATATTAAAAAATACAATTATATCTTTTGAAAATATTATTATATTTTTATATAGTATAAAAATTTTATTTTTAAACATAATATTTTTATGAAAAATCCTTTTTCATCATTAATTTCGATATTAATTAAATGAAAAAATAAATTTTATGTTCTTTGAATTTTTAAAAATGGATTAAATATTTTCAAACAATTTTTCAATTTTTTAACATATTTAAATTTTAATTTTGGTCATTTGGAATATTCGACATAGTATTTTTTATTATCATTATAAAGGGTAAATCAGGTAGTTACATTTTAAAAATGGTAAGAGTTATAAAATGTCCCTAAAACATAACAAAATTGTATTTTGTGTCTTATTTTTTCCCAAACGCATCATATGATTTTTTATATGGCCTTTTTTCTTTTAGGATGTGATTAACACATTTATATTATATTTTTTATAGAAATGTAAAAAATTGACATGCTCTAGTATTTAATAACTATGATATTTTTAATATGGGGATGAATATAAGATTTTTTCTCTAATAAATGCTATTTTGAAATTTAAGAGCATTATCTTCATCATGGAAAATTATTTTTACTTTTTTCTTTTTAAATAATTACCTTAAATTCATACACAATAGTAAAATAATATTTATTCAATGAATGAAAAAAATAAAAGTTAATTTTATTTAAAATATTAGAAAAACCCATTTTTTTGAAAACTAATGTGATCTATGAATTTTAAAGATAAATATGAAATTTTAGCGATATGATGAAATATTTTAGTCATCTAATTAACGCTGATATAATATATAATATCATCAATGGTCTATTTGAGGGAATATTTCTATTTATATTAACTCCATTGAACCTCAATATGTAAAACCCTTGTTGTCATGGTATGTTTTCAAAGGAATTTTGATTTTTTAAAACCATAATATAATGGTAAAATAAATTTCAAAACATGACTTCTTTTTATAAGATAAAATAAAGTCAACCCTTATTACCTTAGTTTCAAAATAATTTGTTTATAGACTATTTTTGCAACATCCCATTATCCTCTTTTAGGTATTTCTCTTCTCTATATTTCATTTCCCTGTGACTGAAAATTAATTTTTTGTTAAAAGGGGTTCTATTTTTCATTTCCCTCATTATTAGGGTTGGATTTGGGACTCTTGAGGATGGAGTGTATTTTCTATGAATAAAATTACCTAAATTTTAGGGGCATATATATCTTAGATTTAATTTAGTCTGGTTATAAATTTTTTGAAGGCCATGTAAGGTTCTCTATGATTTCAGATAAAATTGGTGTTGGTTTGGGATTTTGAGAATAATATGGTTCTATTTTTCTCTACTATGTCATTACATACCATGAATGTTTTTACACATTATGGAATTTAAGAACTCTAAGTAAAAATGAACCATGTTTCGAATTGATTTTCGGGATGATGTTGTGAATGAGTAAAAGATTTGAATAAATTACAGACCCTGAATCATGTTCACCTCATGTATGGTACAATGTGGTGAATTTGTATCATGGAATAAAGGGTTTTAATTATGTGAAAATAATACAAACTGTGAAATTGTAAAAATAAGGTTTATAAATTTGAGGTAATGTATTTTTATTCATTTTTGGGATTCATGGATAACACGTCATTAAATTTTATTACACAACTTTTGATTATTATGACTTTTTTTAAGGTGTTTCACAACTAATTATTATTTCATTCGACAATAGGATACTTTATTCTCAATTTAAGAGTTCTATCAAAAATATTTGGGGATCTTCGCTCATTCTAAATCACTTCCCTCCTTTATGGATCTCTATTATGGTTGTGGGGAATTTATATATGTGTTTTATCCTCATCCTTCTTAGTTTTCATTCACTATGGTATCACAATTGTTTTTTATATAGAATACATTGATATATTATGATAATATTCATGACCATATCTAAATTTATTTCAAGATATTTCTCCTCAAGGTGACTATTTGGATGATATTGGTGTGTTTAGAGTGTTTCATTGAGGTATGTTCTTTTTATCCTTTTCACTAAATAATGTTCATGTTCGGTCGAATCAATATTGTTTAGATTTATTCTAGGACCTACATTAGTGTCCCTGTGTTATTCCTTAATGGTGTGTCTTGTTTTTGGAAAGTACGATTATTATTTTTGGAATGTGTAATGTTTCATGAATATGTATTATTAAAAATATATCAATAGTTTTATAAAATTTTTTATATATTAAATGGAATGATTTATGGATTATTATTTGTTTTTTGAAATGTTGTTTTTGGAAAATTTGGTTTCCCTATTTTTTCCTTAAATTAATAGGCACAATGAAAATGTTTTGAAAAATATTTCATAAATGGTCTTTAAAGAAAGGTTTTGATGAAATGAGTTGGAAAATAAGGCACAAGTGAAACATGGGAACATTGGTTGACAATTTAGTAAAATAAATCATCAATTTATTGGTGGTTTCACTTTCGGGTCTTCCTCTTCTCCCTATGAAAAGTTATCTATAGATATGATAGACCTGATGAGGGGGTTGAAATTGTTTATTGTTTCTCCACACTCAATACATGATAAATATATTATGAGACATGTTTCATGTGATTTTCTATGATTAGGAATGAGTGTACTAGTTATTCTGACCTATAGTGATATTTGGTTTGATGTTACATGTTCCTTTTTGGAAGTATTTTAATTTTTTATTCAATAGATTTGATATTAAATGTGATACAAGATTTTATGGATTTTACATTTTTTTGTTTATTAATTTCAATGAAAATGATTTACCTAAACCGCTTTAGAAATGATTAAAATGCAGAAATTAAATTTATAACCATGATATTGATATTAATATTGATTAAGTGTTTATTAGGACTTGATTTATTTTATTTTGAGAATTGGAATTATTTTTAATACAGGAATGATATGGAACACATGTGGATAATCCAAATGAACATATTTTTATCACACCATATGCACCACTTCAGTAGTTATTATACCATTGTATTCCATTCAATTATGTATAAAGAAATGAGAAAATATGAGGTGGAGAGTTTTATATTAGTTGTGTCTAAGTGGATGATGGTTAGATGGTGGGAGTTTCCCACACTATCGCATAGAATTGTAATTAATGTAATAGTTTTCATTTGATATTGAACTTTTATATTGGGTAGTTCACTCTTCTTTTTAATTATATTGTCTATGTTTCCATGTTTTAGTTATTTAATATGAATATTTATTAAACTTTTTATCTTTTATATATATATATATATATTAGATTTCAATGCATTATGATTGTAAAAATATTTTCATTTGGCTGTTAGTTGATGCAAAGTTGCTAGTCACTAGCCTATGTGAATTCGAATTTCCTTTCAGTTATGTGGTATTTAGGGTGGGGAAACAGTTTGACAGGGTATTTAGGACAGGTTCTCCATAACTTGGTATCATTTGAGGTCTTCTATAAACTACGATATATTGGTACATTTGAAAGTCTACAGATAGAATTCTTGAGACTTGAGATGATTTTTTGACGGGATAATTGCTAGCTCTTATCATGGAGAGACTCAAGAAACCATGGTATTATGGGATTTGTGCCTCATATCTTGGTTATTTTTCTTAAACATATTTTTCTCTTATGGTTTTCTATTTTTAACTACGATTATTATTATTTTTTTATTTTTTCTTCATTTTTGTGTGAAACATTATTCCTCCGAGACATCATAGAAGGTTTCCTTGGGAGGGTGTTGCAGATACTCCCTGATGGAATCCTCTAATAAAATATAATCTTATCGATTCAATCAGGAGGGCAGTTCTCACTTTTGACAAAAATGTTACCTATGTCTAGAAATAAGTTTTAAAGGTACATTCATTATTAATAGGGGAAAGGGATCAATCATTATATCATTAATTGTATAATAACAATTACCTTAAGGGTGTGATAGAACCTCAATTGATGGAGTACGATCTAGAAAAGATAGATAAGATCTTCAACTTCTTTGAAAACCCTAACAGTATCATGTTGAAATGTATTTCAATTAGAAAGGACAGTCCTAAAAACTGATATTTGGATTCCATGGTGTAAGAGGATATAAATTTGGAATCTTACTATAATGGTTATAATACCATCTTCATTTGATCATTTTTTCTAGATTCTCTAGTTATTGATATGTTTCTAGTCTGTATCTCTTTATTATATGGAGGGAGTTTGGTGTCAGCCTAATCAAAGTTGTTTATGGAAATTGTTTTTTTTCATCCAATGGTAGTAAATAATGAAAAGAGAAAGGATTTAAAGAACGTGAATGGTTTGAAAATAGATATCATATTTATTTTATTCATGTACAATCATTTGAAACATGTAGATATAGTATATTGGAACATGATGGACTATATGAATATGATAGGAAATGATGGTTATTCTTCCCCTTCTGTTCCACATAGAGGTAGATTTAGTGAATCTCATTGGAGGAAGAAGATGAAGTGGAAATATCATCAGAGAAGTAGTGTAAGTGGTTCCAATTAGTTGGACTTCCAGGCACTATATGTTAAAGATGATAAAATTCCATTAGATTTCTACCAATGTAGGAAGGTCGGAAACACCTAAAATTCTTTTCTGGCACCTGTGAAGATGTGTAACATGTGTGGATGTAATGACCATCTTTTGTGTTTCGATAAGGGTATTTCTATGACTATATATTGTCTTGGATCACTAGATTCATATGATAATATGTCATAGTAAGATTACTCAATGACTACATTGATCTATAAACATTCCTTAGTAGTGGATCACCGTTATAAATTCGATGAATTTATGGAATATGTAGATGTGAGTTTAGATTAAGTCTAAGATACCATCTCTGTTTCATCATTAGAATATTATTCATTATTTTATATTTGGTTTTCCAACATAATTATATCTCAATATTATATTGATATTATTAAAAATTCAAATGATATCATGTAACATGATATGGAGTTAGCGACGCCACTTTTGAAGAGGACGTAGGAGGGGATTCAATGTTCATTTTGTTCGCTATATATAGCTTACGTGGAGTAAGTCTGTTATTTTAACATTCTAAATTTGGAAATGTTTGACATAATCATCCTAATTTATTATCTTGTTTCTCATAATTTTGAGTTTGGTTTTCATCATTTGTGTGTTTGGTTCCTTCAGCAAATGGGATCACACAGTTCTATCAAGGAGAGTTGGATCTATGGTCTATTCAAGAATAACCTTTATTCTGAGAGAATTGGATTTGTTTTCCAACTATATAATTTGTTCCCAATAAATTTTTTTTCTATTATTTAACATTTCTCTATTTTTCATTCTTTTTCTATGATTTTACTAGAAATTTTTTGTTTTCTTCCTCTATACAGGGGTGTAGTGTTTCTAATTAACGTACTTCAAGTTATATAGATTAATTCAATACCTTTTGATCAGGTTTCATTAATAGACAATTATTATCTCAATATAGGTATGTATGTTATTTTAATTAATGGATCCTAGTTATAAACATTTTAATGACATTATTGGGTTCTAAATGTATTTTGATAATAGAAGAGTCTGTTTGGGATTTCAACTAGAATGTAGTGATTTAAGTATCTATGGGTTGATTAAATGTCATGTAAAAGACGACACTACTTTTATTTTTTTACTCTATGACATAGATTGACATCATGAATTGGTAACAAGGAATATGTTGTGAATACGAAAAAGGAATAATAAATTTACACTCCATGAATCATGTTAACATAATTTAATGTATACTATCATGATATGGGTTTATAATATAAATGGTTTAAATTATGTAAAAATATTACACATTATGAAATGGTAAAAGTAAATATTTTTAAATTTATGTATCATTTTTTTTATCATTTTTCTGTTATGTATATTACATGATGATAAGTGGGATTATAGGCCATGAAATGCGCATGGAATTTGTTTTTAGTGAGTTACAAAGCTGATTTTTTATTTCAATTGACTATGGGATTCTTCACTCTAGAACTAGGAGGTCTGTTAATTGGATTTTGGGGTTCTCTTTTCCTTTTTTATAACTTCATTCAGTGTTAGATATCCATTTTGGTTGTGGTAAATTTCTCTAGGTGAGTAATCCTTCTACATCATTATTCACATTGATTGTTGTATCACTATTGGGTTTAATAATTATATTTGTTTATCTATGATGATGTTCTTCTTGATACATTCTAGATATGTTACTTGTGTTTTATATATAGGATGATTGTTGTCTTGGTTATAGTGTGGTGATTGAATTATTATGGTATGTTTTTTAATTCCACTATACCAACAACTTTTATTGTGGAATAGATTCCGAGTTATCAAGGATTATTCAAGGACATACATTTTCATAATATCAATCTTCCTTTGGGTGCATCCTGTTGCAGGTGCATACAACATGAATTTGAGGTAGGTGGATCCATCACAAGAATATATTTGATGAAATATATTTACCTGGATTTATAATCTTAATATAAATTTAATATAATTAATGATTTCTTTTTTTCTGTGCGTGGAAATGGATTTTTGAGAGATTATGGGTATCCATATTTTAGTAAATGAAAAGGAAATTTCAATGATTTGTGAGATGGATTTCAAAAAACTATTTCATATAATGGTTTTTATGAAACTTTATTGTCAAATTCATCACATGATAATCCTTGGGGAAATTTTTGAAAGGTGTGGGAATATACCTCAACCTGTTTTTATGGGGGAGGGGGGGTTCAGTCATGTGGTGTTCATATACACATCATCCCCATTGATCTAGAGACCTGATAACTTTATTATGGGTTCACATTTTTGTGTGTTCCTCTTCTCCCTGGATTTTTGGCATATCCCATGAGAATTTATGGGACGAAATTTATAAGTTTAGTTATGTGTGTCCTAGCTATCCATATCTGTAGAAATCATTGGAATGATGTTACATGTTATTATGATTTTAATAATTTAGTTAGTACTTAAAAGGATATGATATGATATGTGATACATGATTTTTATTATTTGAATACATGGATGTATATAATTTTTAACCTAGCTTATTTTGGATCTCTCGAATATGGGGAAATTAAATGTTTCTCTAAGGTGTTAAAATAAAAATGGTTTAAATAATTATTATTACTTGTTTCAATTAAATTATAGAATTGTTGGATTTATATAAAGAGACTTGATATGACACACTAGTATGGGATCCTAATGATCTTATTTATCACACAACCTCTTAACCCCATTGACTATTCCTATGAAAATTTGTGTCAATCAATGTTGGGAATAGCCAGGTTCAAAAGCTCTGTAAATATGTCCATTTCCACTCTATCTAGGTGTTAATGGAAGGGATTGTGGGAGACTCTTATTCAATCACATAGTATGGTAAATTTTCTATTTAGTTTTCTTTTGATGTTCAGCTGGTACGTTTGAATATTCTTTCTTATTTTGAGTTTTATATTTTTTATACCTTTTATCAATCATCGAATATGATTATCTATTTCAATTTTCTCCCTTTTGTATATATATATATATATTCCATGTCATTTTTTCCAGTTTTTCAAAATCACTCCCTATAGTTTTTATTTATCCTTGGGTGGTTGGTTTACGCCCATCGAGATCAGGAATTCCCAATGGGTATGTTATAGCTCTCATTGGGTTCATGTTTGAGAGGATATCCATGTGAGGTTCACCACACTTTTCGATGAGAATAATTTATATATTATTTAATTCATTTAATGTTATAAAATTAAACTCTCCCAATTTATTATATATCTTATCTTTCCAAAAGGGAAAAAATATAGCTGTGAATAAATATAAGTTTCTATTTTGAGATTAATAAAAAATTTCATGATATGATTTTATATCTGATTTTAAGTAATTATATATTAACCAAAATATATTATTAAATGATTATACATGATTAAATCCATTATTTATAAACATAATAAAACATTTATAAATTATTAATATATATATAATTTTAGTCATTTTACATGTGACATGAATTATATTGGGGAATATAACATATTACTGTTGAGTTATATGATTATATTTAGATTTCTTCTTTTTATTTTTTATTTTTAAGTCATAATAAGTGAAAATATTCTAAATTTACAATTATGAAATTTTATGAAATAAATATTTTACTAAAAAACATAAATATTTTAGGAATCATAAAAATGTAAAATGGGGAAATTTTGTGGTAAAAAATGTCGTCCATTTTTTAGTTTTATACCATTTTTAACTATTTGGAATGATAATAAATATAGTATTCTATAATATTTTGAGAAATTCCAAAAGTACCCCTAATATCAATAATTGATTGGATCCTATTCAATGAATTATTTACAAAATATTTGGCCTTATAACATGAACATCCTATGAAAATTTACATTCTCAAATTCTCAATTCATATTCTAGAGGTTTCGATATTCCTTATTGACTAATGATTATTCTCATGTACGACATCCCATCTCTACAAATGGTCTAATTAATTTTTATATCTATAAAATTTTGGAAATATATAAATATGTATATAATGAATATATGAGAGTTTTAAAACAAGGTTTATGTTATGTAGCTGACGAAACTATGATAGGTATACAAAAACCAACATAACTGAATTGAAATACTCTTGATAAATGATGTAGTCAGCACTGAGAAATAACAAATTTAATAAGGAATTATTTATAAAATTGGGTTTTAATTGTTATAAAGTTATCATAGATGACATTATAAGTATAAATATTATTAAATTATTGAATTATAATAAATTTTATTTATATTATACATGATATAATGGTGCACGAAAATAAATGATAACTCAAGATAAGTGAATCTTGTTTTACTTCTATTTTTCTGGGACAAATGCGAGAATCACCAATTATTTGCTTTTCATGCTATATAAATATCCATTTTTATATAATATATAAAAAATCATTTAATTATCATGTTATTTATAGTTTTATTTGACTTTATTTATTTCATGGGGCTTATGATTCAAAGGATACACATGTGTACAAGTTTTATTTTTCAACCTCATCAATATTCAAGAAGGATTTTTTGAAGTCTCTATTTGGATAATTATTTGATAATTATCATAAATATCAATGTTTTCTAAAAAAAATTCTCAATTTTGTTACACATATAAAATTATTTTTTAATGTCGTTTTTAATCATTTTTGACTTTCCTAAAATAGTTAAATATAGACTTTTGTTGTTTTCAAAACATGGTATATTTTTACATTGTGAATTTAA
Organism: Viscum album; assembly: GCA_963277665.1. NCBI lineage: Eukaryota > Viridiplantae > Streptophyta > Magnoliopsida > Santalales > Viscaceae > Viscum > Viscum album. The sequence continues at coordinate 1,849,426,387 of OY728152.1, forward strand.
TTGTTTTTACTTATATGACATTAACATTTTTTACCAAAATCATAATTCTTATTTCATTTTAATACTACATTAAGATTTTATAATATTTATTTCAAATAAATTTGTTTTTTTATCTTTTATAGGTCAATATTATAAAACCTAAATTATTTATTTAAAAGGGTATTTTCCTCGATATTGTTTTCATGATCTTATAATATCATATATATTAATAAATGAAAACAAAACAAGTTTATACTTATTGGTTAATGGTATTATAATCATGGTAAACCATCCTTATTCCATCACATTATGGATTATTATTATGATAAAAAATGTTTATAAAAACTATTATGAAATGTTCATGAATCACATTTAATTTGATAGGTTCGGATATGATGAATGTTTATGATTTCCTGGTTCACATATGTATAATGTTTTAGTAATGAGTCGAGTCTATATCCTCCTCTATTTTTAGGGTATGTTATTATAAATCATGATTTTGTTCATGGAAACAAGTCAATGTGGTTGATTTGTAATGGAAAATATGATTGAGTTCATGATATTTTGTGGGAAATAAGTCAATGTGCTTGATCCAAAATTGGAAGAATGAGTTTATGCCTTATCTGATAGTTTTTTAGATTAACAAGTCCTACGAATTTCATAATAAACTTATGTTGGTGTCACACACACACACTTATTACATGAACATATGTTCAATATTGAGTTATGAGGATTTAACATTCTTATGTATCTTATCTTTTGAAACAAAAATATTTTAGGTCAAAATAATTTGTTTGATCGTTTTTAGATTTGGTATGAACATTATTAGTAAATTTCATCTTTATGTACCCTTATTATTATATTATTCTTAATGTTATTGAGCCTATAATATCACCCATACTTATGTATCATTTTTTCCTAGTAATGAAGAATGATGCGAATGATTTTTAATTTAATGGTTTGAAATGTGATGAATATTATGGGATATATTGATGTCTACTCATGGAATATGAAATTATGGTTATAATGGGAGATAATTTTGATCTATTTGAAACATTAATTTATGTAACCATATTGTTAGGATCTTTTTTAAAATTATATAAATATATAATCCAAATTTTTTTGATATGTAAGTTGTCTAATACATCCTTCTTATGCTGTAAATTATTTATTGAATAACGATTCTTCACATTTATTTGTGTGAAAGAAAGAAATGTAAAATTTATTTTTTTAGAAGTTGAGCAGGGAGTGTCGATATCTGGCTATTCTATAGTCAATGTAATCATTGCTTTTGTAAAACTAGAATATTAAATGTTATTAATTTACCCTACCTGTAAATGAAATCATATACCATCTAGACTAATATGGAGAATGTTATCAGAATAGTATATCCTCAGTCAAACTGATCATAATCCATCAAGATAAATTATATAGATTGTACCATTACAACATATCCAAAGTTCTGAATATGTAAAACAACAGATGTTTTTTTTGATGAATAGAAATAACATAAAAATGTAATTGAAAACATTCTTCATTAAAATACCATTTTTAATTTGAATTTAAATTTTATAAAATAAAGTATTCAAATTTTTTTGGTAAAAAAATTATTTGAAAATATAAATGAATAAATGTAAAAAAATATTCAATGAAATGGGTGGTATTTATGGTGTGTAATTTAGTACATGCTGTTAAAAAAATATCTTTCCCACTATTTAATAAAAATTCAAAAACATCCTCCTTTGGAAAATAATATGAATATTCGATTTAATAGATTTTTTAAAAATTAAAATATGGGTAAAAATGAGTGTTAAAAATATTATAAATATCATAAAATAAAATATTTAATTTTTTTTGAAAATAATGTACATGAAAGAGAATGGGATTTTTAACAAAGAGATATATAAAGTCTGTTTTACAAAAAAAATATTTGACCCTTCCGTTCATAATGGGGGGGATGAAAGGGAAAAATATCATTTAATATTTAACTGTCTCATAATAAAATTTTAATAATTTATCAATTGTTAGATAAAAATATATCTCCATTAGATGAATTTAAATGAAAATTGATTATAAATAATTGGACTGTATAATAAAACCCTTACCAAATTGTATGCGTTTAAATCATAAGCATGATGAATTAAAGAATCATATATGGAAATATGTATCAGATAATTTTCATGACAATTAACCTAAAATAAAATCATGGGAGTTATATATACCACACAAAATAAGACTTTGGTGTATTAGCAATATATCCGACATAAAGAACTATGAGACAAAATTCACTTACCTCAGGTCTTGTTTCCTTCAACCATTTATAAAACTCTGATATAATTAATTTTTTTTATTATAAATCTATTTCAAAAAATAAGTAATATATCACACCATATGAATTTTAATTATAAATGTTAATAAATCGTTTTTTCCATTTAATTAATAAATTCGCTATTACAGGTGATAAATGATTCATTTTTTCATATCTGTTTAGTTTTTTTATATTTTTCATGAATATTTATCAAGGTTTTGAGAATATTAATTGTTTTAATTAATATGTAAATATAATAAAATTTCATTGGATATGTTTTCACACTAATCCAAAAATCATAGAGATAGAAATATGAATTACACCATTCATAGAGACTATAGAAAGTACATAGACCATAGATTTTTTTCCTTTTATGGTGGATTGAAAAATACAAATTTCAATAATAAATCAAATATGAATACTTTTTTTTATGTATTAAATATTATACATATATTCATAAAAAATATCAACATTACTATGCATGTAAAAATAAAATAAAAAATGATTCAAATCTCTTCATGGAGGCGATAGTCCACACATACACAAACTTGAAGTTATCATTATCCATCAGATTGGAAGATAAGAATAAATATGCGATATTATAATTTAAAAATTTAATTTTTCCATAAATATCATAAATAATTATTAAATATATCATCTTATCAATCCTTTATAGGTGGAGATTGAGAATGAATTACATTGGTTCATGAGGAGGTAGTTTTCTTTACACATGATCTATAGTTTCACACCTTGTTTGAAGTAAGAGTATGTGTATAATGGTTATTAGATTAAAATAATAACATCTATATATGTAATATATATATATATATTTTATCAATGATGTATAATATTTTATGGGGGTAGTGAATGAAATAAAATGATGATGACTAGTTAATAACTATACCTCTTCTTTGGAGAGGATAGGGGTGCACATTTATAAGTGGGGGAGAGGACAAACATTGAATTTTAGAAAGAAAATAGATATATCCAAATTAAGAACATTCCAAAATTCAGTAAAATGACTCATTATCGAACCATATATGATATAAGTACTAAATATGTCGATAAAAATGTAAATTCATTAGTTCATGAGTCATTTAAAGCCTTATGTTATTAATTTAGAACATGGTAATATTATTTTAAGCTTAACAACAATATTAATTTTTTGCTTTTTTTATTATTAATTGTGACCAATAATTATGTTGGACTTGTTAACTATTAATACTTAATTTGATTCAAAACATGGAATCGATTTTACAAAATTCATATATGAGTACTTGAAAATTTTGAAGTAAAATTAACTAGTAAAGATGATGAATATAGAGCTTTCCAAATAAAGGTTTTTTTTGTGTAAAATATATTTTATATAATTTCAACATTAAATTTATTCAAATGATGTAAATTTAAATATAAATAAATTAATAATATATTTTTACCTTTAAATAAATTTTAAAACAAATCTATCTTATTAAATTCTTAAAATGAAATGGTGGGTTTCAGTAAAATTCATTATTTTTCATTATTCATCAAAAAATATAATCATGGAATAATGTTACCAAAACTTCACACTAAATAATTGTTACCTGATTATTGAAAACCTAATTTTTATTTTATCAAATAAATTGTCTATTAGTATAAAAATTTATTTTTATAATAAGTTCACAGAACACGATGAAACCACTTTTTGGAGAAAAATATTATTATTAAGAAAAAACTATGGTTTATAATACCTCATACATAGAAAAAATATCAGATCAATAATGAAATTATAGATTTCATATATAATAAAAAATATTTATCAAAATAATTCACCAATAGTAATTGGATTAATTTATAGTGATAAAAATTTTATTTTGACATAAAAATTCATTTGAGGAATGACATTTCTTTTACATTCAATGGATTTTTATTTCTATTTATAATCAATTAAAAGTAAAAGAAATTATTAATTACATGTTTAGACCAAATAATTTACATAATTTATTTTTTCTTATCCATACCCACCAATTTAATGTCTAGATGATAACTGTCAAATTATATAATAAAATCTTATTATTAATTTATAGTAATTTAAATATGGTGTTCTATATGACAAATTCTATAAAAAAACATAATACTATATTATATTATAAATCTGAGGGTTTTATAAAAACCAATTTAACATTAAATAAATGTAGCAAAGAAGTGGGTTTTTTAGATAATTTCATTACCTATTATAGAAATTAATTTATTACAAATTAAATTATAATAGTCATTCTAAGGTCAATAATTGGACTATTTTTAATAAAAAAACTAAAATAAGTATAAAATTAAAACACAGTACTATGCAAATACTTTAGAATAAATTATACTTTTTAAAAATTAATAATTTTCAGTATTCATTAAAAAATCATACTTTTAATGAAAATCAGAATATTTCATCATAAAAAATTGTTGATATGCTTGTTTCATAAATGATATTTATATGGTGAATTAAATTTTATCAAATTATAGAGTATTTATTATAATATTATTCAACAAAAATAAATAAAAACATTCTTCATGACTTATTTTTAAGAATACAATTACATTACTAAAACATTATTAATTATTTAGAATGAATCAAGCAATAATTTTTATAGATTATTAATTTTTTTATATTTTATATACCAGTTATTTTTATTTTTATATTCTAATTAAATTTATAGGTTATAGTGGAAACTTAAAAATAGTCAAATTCTAATATTTTATCCCATTTATCTTAAGGAATGGGGTTTTTTGTTAAGAAATATATTGATCATGGTATCCACTTACAAATATGGGGTTATACAATATTACCCACTAATTTAATTGCATAAAATTAGATTGTACCCATACTCATATATAATGTGTTTTATATTTCTTAATTTCATTATTGAAAATTCAATATATGAAATTCATTAATAAAATATCCACGTGAAAATATGGGAATGAAAATATGAAGTTAATCTATAATATAAAAAATATTGGTTTCCCAATACAAGAACATTCGTGGAAAGATAAAATATATACATTGAAGAAAATATTAATTTCCAAAAAAATTATGGAGAATGAAATAGATCATTGGAAAAAAGAAACTAAATAATAATGTGAAGGATAATTAAATTAGATATATAATCCAAATAGGTGTGAATAGTGGTTCAGAATGATCATAAATGATGGTTATTAGAAATATTTTGAGTTCCGAGATCATTTTACAAGATTTGAGTAATTATTTTACCATGTAGAATATGAATATATAGAAACATACTTACTTCATAGATATAAATTCATCTTGTAAAAATTTCCATCACAATCTCATAATTATCTCCAAATTATGATTAATCAAGATATGATTTACATGCATGAAGAATTTTTTTTAATAAAATGTTAAACATAAATTTTTGTTATGTTTTCTCAACCATATTTGGAAAAAAAATATATGATCACAAATTCATCTAATATTAATTTTTCATTTTTCATTAATTACCAGTAGTCACTAATACGGTCATATAACAAAAAATATATATTCTAACTTCTTATAAGCACTAAAATATGATAATAATTTACCTAAATAATTTGAATCACCATAATGATGCATTAAAATAATTTATCCTTGAAAATGATAACTCAACTGATATTTCATTAATAAATTGGATAATATTATGTCTACTATAGTCATATATGGATCTAAAAATAAAAAACGAGAACATAAATATCAGCAATCACTTATCCTAAAAATCATGATTTAATACCACTTATCTCAATGGAGTAAAACAGACATGTTCCCAAAATCATATAAATCATTGTATGTGAAATCGTGGAAGAAAAATACCAACTTCATTCTAACAAGGACATATTGTTCATTATTTTTCGGCATTTAACACATACCAATGTTCATTTAAGAGTTCAATATCTATGGATTTTCAAATTATTATGTGTTTTCATCCATCTTATGGGTATTACTTTTGACTAAAACAACATTAATATAATTCTTATAAAATACCCATGAATTTTACAAACATCCTTAAAAATGAAATATAATTATTTTTTAAAAAATAATGTTAACCCTACTGGGTAAATATATATCATCCTAATAAAACATATCCAAAAATATCAATATTTTCCTTAAAATAGAATCGCGTAGTAAGTCAAGAGTCTTGTCTATGAATTTTATATAATGATCAATCATACACATATAATCACATTATTATATCTTTTAATATTATGTTAATATAACATGAAAACATATAAATTTATATATATTTATGCAATCCATTCCAATGATACCAACAAAAATTTTTGATCCTCAAACATTACATAATATTGTGTTATAAGTGAATAAATAATTTTCATATGTTTTAGGATCATTACGGTTTACTGTTATAGATAATTTTCCTTTCACCCTCACATAAAAAGATATTACACTCCCTAATGGCTTGTCCACTTAGTACACATCTTATTTATGAAGCCATACAACTATTAGATAATAGGTAATATTTTCATCAAATTTCTTCATTATTTTCTTCCTAAACACATTCAAATTCCAATTCTTCCTTAAAAAACTACAATTTCCATGACCCATCCCTGAGAGACTGTGGGAAAAATCTCTAAGCCTACCCATGAAGGACATGTGTTGGTGGCTAGGATTGATGATGGAAATCTAAAAGTGGGAGAACAAGCATGACCTTAAATAACCACTGAGTGATGTACAAACTGAATTTCAAATGAGAAAAAATAAAAATCCAAAAAAAGAAAACTGAAAAAAGAAATGTACATGGATAATTGGAAATTCATCCGCTGAATACCCCACCTAATGGTAATTGTAGAGTAGTCAATAGAAGCTATATGAGTATTCCATGCCCACTTGATCTCACTGGTCCACACCTAGTCCTATTCAACATGTCATTCTTCGAAACATCTGTCAGAATTTTCTCGCTGAGAAACACCTGGTCCCATAACACCGTGTTCTTGGTCTTAGTGTCGATCACCTAAACAAAGACAAAACACGTCTCAGTTGGTACCGTGTTGGGGTGAGTAACACAATAAAAAACAGGGACCTGAAGCCAAAAAAGAAAACTCAAATATTAATCCATAAGGAAAACCACAAATCATGATCACAAACTACGACAATACAACGCATGTATAATCTAATGTATGAATGTAAGATCATTATTTGTAGAAATGAACACCTTGGTATGCTGGGGAATTGATCTCAGATATGAATCTTGGGTATGATGGGTTACAAAGAACCACTCCCAATGGTTTTCCTTCTGGGTCACATAGAGTTTCTTCTGACTAGCCTTGGAATAATATGGTACTCATCCCAGACAATTACTATATGTTTTCATGGTCAAACATTTCCTAATCCCTCTAGACATTTAATTTTGTTGTACATATCCCTGATGTGTACCATGGGTATGCTGGGACACACACATCATCTCCCCACCTTGGGCATGCGAGGTCACACAGATCTTTTCCCACATTTTTCATCGTACTGAGGTACTCATTCTTGATGAGTACCTTGGGTATTCTGGGTAACATACACACGCTCCCTACCATGGGACTACAAGGTCACATAGAGATTCTTGCACTAATATATCATAAATTATCCACATTAGGTCATTTTAAGTAGTCTTTACATCTCAGTCAGTCAGATGATCGCTACATATAGTGTGCATGATTCTAGGAGAAACTGATCCTAATTCCATTAGTCGTATTCCTAATTCCATGATGACATATATTAAGTATTCTATAATAACATCCTAATCACAAGGTATCCAACTCCAAAAATAGCATGTCATTTGAGGAATGGTCTGAATGATATTGGCATTTTAGAGAAATGGGGGTCCGTGGGTCCGAGTATAGTGGGATTGACCCTACCCAACGCTAGCCCACCCCCACCCCCCGACCCAGCATGTTTGACTGTGGGTTAGGTATTTTCAGATGAGGGCCCAGAACATATGGAGGGTAATTACCACCAACTTCCTAGTTTGTTGTGCATTCTGGTTCATTCCCTCCCGGACGCCTCGATGGCATTACTACTTGCGCACCATGCGTCCGACAAATTTCTGTTTCCCCTTACACCTACACACATTTGAGGGACCATGTGACAGTGCCACACATAGTAGGCCCCTGACATGACTGAGGGTCTCTTCATCTGTCTTCAATCCATTTTCCCGCTTTCAGCGCATATTTCTGCATCGTCACGGCACGAGCCAGCCCTGATGATCCCTCCAACATACCATCATGGTGTGCCAGTGGGTCCTTCCGCGGACAACTGGGTCTGCTCCTATGGCCCGTTCATAAGATCATCAACGACTCCAACCTCCATGGGGAAACCCCTTCTCTTTTAAGGCCATTAAATAACTCCACCATCAAATTGTAGGTTTTTCTATGATGAACACACATGGGGAGGGGCTCAGGCCATTTTAGGGTCAGACTATGCCATCCGTGTTGGAATTTAAATCAAGGGGAGGTATATGAATAATGTTTTTTAATCAAAAAATGAATCCGAATACCAAATGTCTTATAAAAAAGGAAACCTCTCTCAAGAAAAAGGGATCCAGGGATCAACCTATTTGTGGGATTATGTATGTTCTTCATTTTAGAATTAATAATAAGAAAAGATAATCAAGTCAATGAAACCCCTATCTTGATAGAGTTCTACCCATGGGTATTTCATGGGAATTTGTTTCTCTCCGATACCATTCTTAGTGGTGTGTTGATTTCATTGGCGATTTTTGGGGATTCTTCCTTTTTCATTGAAGAGGATTCTCTTGATAGGTTCATTATAGGAGTTCTACAACTTGATCCTTATTTCTCCAACGTGTTAACTCATTAAAAGAAAACACATCACAAAATTTATATTATGATGTCTCATTATGTCGTTATTCTATTGTAGTTATGATGTAGCTTATCTATTATGCTTCATTTAATGCATCTTTGTGATGCACATTTACAAGACAATTAATGATCAGTTTTTAATGTGACTCGTCAATGCCTCATCCTTTCACCTCAGCGTCTTTGTTTCACAGCTCAACGGTTGGGAAAAAATAAATTAACTTTTTAAGTGATTTTTTTTTCAAAATATCTAAAAACTAACTTTTACAGTAGACCCATGATGGTTGAAGTTAATCACATTCAACATAAATAATAATGTTTTGAGTTCAATGTTTCCCTATTATTTTTTTCAATGAACCAGTTGAAAAGATATAAAATCCTTCTCACACTCTTAATTAAATAATCAAAAATGAATCTCATAATTCTATCCCAAGATCAGTGGGAGATGGATTCAGATACTGTTAGAGCTTCTGGCCTCATAATAATCACATATTATTTATATTAATACATGGAATTTCTGGGACATTAAATTTTACCCACGTTAGGGGTTTATGTCCCCAATTTCTAAAACAAGGCTAATCAAACAAATGGAGGTACTGATCATCAATCTAAGCCTCCCCCTCCCATGTGCTCTTTTGGATAATCCTGTGATAAAACTGATCATGAACCAGATGAATGTTTCATCAATAAAGGACCCTCTCATTTTGATCATCTATCTCAACAAGAATCACTACAAATGTTTTCCCATCATCAATTTCTAACTCAACACAGTCGATGATATTTGATGGATCATGAACATACCCCCGCATATGGGACACGTGGAAAACAATGTGCACCTATTGCATCTATGTGGATGAACTATGCGATACACAACCTTTCAAACTCTTCTCAGAAACTAGAATCGTTTGACAAACCTCAGAGATAACATGCCATCCATGCCATATCACTACAATCCCCATCAGGGTGAGACCCAACTGAACACATGGAATCCCTCATTGAACTCCAAGGGCCTATTCCTCTTGTAAAAAAAATATTTATATATAATTTTTGATGTCCTCATCCTATCCTGGATGATCTCCACCTCTCAGTGGTAGCCCGTACCAACTCTAGACTCATGAGTGTCGACTCCCCTAGGTCTATCCAGTATTGATGTGATCTGAATACATACTCGTAAAAAGACTCAAATGGTTTCATGCCAATGGTGGAGTGATATATTTAGTGACATGAAAACTACACCATTGGAAATTGAGGCTCCCAACTATGACCATAGTCAATAACAGAAGCCTGAATAATGTCCTCCTGGTTATATAAGGTCTGCTTCATCTGACCATCCATTTTTGGATGAAAGTTTATGGTCATGTGAAAATATGCCTCAAATTCCTTCTATAATTCCTCCTAAAACTAGGATGTAAATCCTTCATTATGGTATGATATGATCATTGGAGGAACCCCGTGAAGCCGCACTATCACCTCGAAATTGTGGCATCTCAATCCCTCTACTGATACATACTCCCGAATGGGTAGGAAATGAGCCGACTTGGTGAGTCCATCGAAGAACACCCAGATATAATTTTTCCCCTAGGTGATCATTTTAATCCCAGCATGAAGCCCATTGAGATAACATCCCACTTCCATTCTATTACCTCAAATGGTTCGACCAAGCATACTGAAAGCTGATGACCTTAAATCACCTATTGATAGGTGAGGCACCGTGAAACGACCATTTCAACCTATTTTGTCATCCATGGACATCAGTATTGATGTTAGAGGTCTGGATATATCTTCTCCAAACCTGGGTGTACCCCAAATGTTGATGTATAGAACTCCATCAGTACCTCATCCTAGAACATCAGTATAACAACTTTGCGCCCTCTAAAAAGGATGATGTTATCCCTACTTATAAAAATTCCATCAAAATCATGTCATGGGGATAACTGATCACATTGGGTCTCATAGTAAACATCAGAAAGTTGTAACTCCTAAAATATCAGTAAGAGTTGAGGATTGATAGTCATTGAATTATTGAAATCTTCTCCATCATCATCCACAAAGGGTATTTTCATTGTGGCTAGCTACTTTATCACCGCACTCAGCAGCTACAACCGCGATCTCATTTTGAGCGTGTCTGTCACCATGTCCCCCTTTATTAGTGTATAAAATATCTTGAAGTCATATTAATGGAGGAAGTATAGACACCTAAGATGAATCATGTTTAGGTCATTCTGGGAGAAGATATATCTGAGACTCTTGTGGTCACAGTATACTATAAACTGCTCACCCATTAGGATGTGCTGCCACATCATCAAAGAAAAGACCACTACTAGTAGCACCAGATCATGGGTTGCATAGTTATACTCATGTTTCCTCAAATAATGTAGAACATAAGAAATCACTGCTCTCTCCTAAATCAGGAAACAAACCAGTTCGGTCTTTGATACGTCGCCTGAAACTTCATACCCAATGCCCTCCTCTAGTAGTACAAAGAGAGATTCAATTCTCAGTATACGCTTTAGCTCTTGGAAATGCTCCAAGAACTACTTCATAAAAAAATGGTCAATATATTATATGTAAAGAATGAAAAAGATACAACTACACAATAAATGTTTGGCAAAAACCTCTGATTCTATCTAACCAACCACAAGAAACTCTATAGCCTAGTCATGCTATTTGGTGGATCCCAAGACAGGACTGCCTCAATCTTATCCAGATCCACTAAAAAAATATCCTCTAGGATGAAATGCCCAGAAAGTGAAGCTCTAGTATCCAAAAAAATAATTTAGAGATAATCCCATAAAGCTGGTGCTCTCAGAGTGTATCCATGAATATCTGCATATGGGTAGCGAGCTCCTCCTCAGATGCTCAGTACATGAAGATTTCATCAAGGAAAAAAACCATGAAAATATAGATGTAAGTCTGTAATGTCCGGTTTATGATTCCCATGAACACTGATTGTGTATTTTTAATTCCAGAGGGATCACCAAGAACTCATAGTGGCCATAGAAGTATCAAGAGGCTTCCTTTGGTACGTCCTCATCCAGTATTTGAAACTGATAATAGCAAGACCTAAAGTCTATCTTTGAGAACCATCTAACTACCTTCTTCCAATAAAATAGTACATAAATCCTTGGATGTGGCATCTTGTTCATAATTATAACCAATTTCAAGAGACCTATGTCCACACACAACCTAAAATCACATAATCCTTCTCGGGAAACAACACGGGGAATACCCATGGTGAAATGTTTGGCCATAGGAACCCCTTCTCCATCAATTCATTTAGTTATACCCTCAACTAGAAAATATCTGTCGAATCCATCAAATATTCTTGTGTGTATATCGTTATTGTATAGGGGTACATATTTATTCATATGTCTACATCTCTACTAGGAGGTAGTCCCGTAGAATCCTAAGGGAACATATCCTCGTAATAGTCCACCACTACAGGAATGTGATGAATCCTCTCATCCAACACACCGAGGGAGATGCTATATAACTAGTGAGTGATCAATTGAACTATAATCTGAGTAAGTATGTCCTATGATTCTCCATTTAACTTCTCTCATAATGAGTAAAACATTGTTCCATATCCACAGACACACCACAATGTTCTCCTAAAACATTTTATCCGAGCGTTGACTTTGGATAACCATTATGTAGCCAGTGTGAAGCCATGAGGCCTTGACGCCGCTACTAGGATATCCCATATGAAGCTCACATTTTTTATAGTAAGATCACACTATCTTCACCAGTGTGTTATCATCAAATACCCTCCCATAGGATTCTCTAGTAGTAAGGATTGAGCCTACTGATCCACTAGAATCTCTGAGATCTGAATGATATCAGTGGAAAGTAAAGAGTGATTAGAATGTATGTCTATAAGAAATACAACTAAGGTATAGAAGACACATATTGTATGAATAATCATCTCTAGAGTGTCTTGGCCTTAATCCTCTATTTCTTAACCTTGAGATCTCCCATGTCCACCTACTCCCTAAGGTCGGCGAGGACCACCTGGGGGTGGTGGCGGTAGTACCTCGAACTGTGACCCACTGCTTGCATCTTTCTATTCTCCCCTACAACTTATGTATCCTTTCTATCATCTTTTCTCAATCCTATGCCTCTATCGCGACTATCCTTCAGTTGTCTAATGATCCTCTGTGTGGAGGTTCGGGTATTCAAGAGCCATGGGTCCCTACCCATCACATGAGAAGAAAATACAAGATCCTTTTGACTCACTCTTCTATGGGATCCTTGTACTACTGACCCCTAGTCATGAGGCCATCCCCTGAAATATCCAACCCAATTTTATCCGCATGTATACTTCTGACTACTCACCACTAAAGACTCTTCCACATTACATCTAATGGTGGTCCTAGCTATCATCTCAGGATATTATAGGAATCTCTACACAATCACGTCTCTCTCCAGCACTCCCTCCTTTGTTTTGATGTTGAGAGACACAAGCGATACCTTGATCTATCAGATCAGTCTCTTCTCAAAGGATTGATCCATGTTGAATGGGTATCACACCATGTATTTAGAGTAGTGATAATTTCCATGAATATCCTTGAGTACTCTTCTATTGTCATGATGACGTTATGTCGGGGATGTACCTTCTCTATGTGTAGTGGGTTCAATGTGCAGGGAAGATATCCTCCTAGAAAATGTGCTCAAAATTAGTTCTAGTGAGGGTCCCCTCCTCATGAACCTAGATTCCCATGATCCACCATATCCCTATTGATCCATGAAGAAGGCTCACAAATATTATCTCCATATGATCCAGTGGCATCCTTACTAAGGGGAAGACCTACGTCACCGCCTACAACCATTCCTCAATGACAGATGATCTGTCTCTCCCATGATCTTTGGAGGTCCTAGTCTCTAAAACTCATGCAAGGCACTAAGTTCATGTATGTCCTCCACCAGTAATTCCTAAATTAACTATTGATAAATGGGTGGTGGAAACACTGGCACACTACCTATTTGGTACATCTATAGAATGGGTCCCTAAACTGATGCCTCATCACTTGGTGTGTTTTCCTCACGGTCATGTATCAGAATCTTAACTGGTCGACCACATGGAGGCATACTGAAATAATTCTAGATGGACCATATTTAATATATTATACATGGTGATTTTACACTTATTAATCAGAAATAATGAAAAAAATAAATTCCTATATCATTCATGCAACCAATATTTTAATTTATAGTGCTGAAAAGATGAATTCTGGATCCTAGTGAAGGGATACGTCATCCGCCACACCAATAGTGGACTACATGAATCTGAAATTCAAACTCAAAACATTAAAATTTGTTTTCCCATATTCGAAACAATATACTATTTGTCATTGAGGACGAACCGACCACCTTATGATATAACATTGTCATGCCCTGTCCCCTCGGGCCTGTTTCAGGACGAGCCCATGACCACCTCCCATAGGCCATGGACTAGAGACTATAATTGAAGGACTCAATATTAAATTGAGAGGGATTTTATTGATTACATGTATGCACACACATGACCACGTCCATAAAACTATAATGGAAAAGAAGCATGGCCCCAAACAACCACTGAGTAATGTACAAACTGAACGTTAATTGGGCCAAAATAAATACCCAAAAAAGGATAACTGAAAAAATTAAATTTCAAGGACATCTTGAAATCCATCCACAAAATACCCCAATTAATGGTAAGTTTAATGTAGATACTAGATGATGTTGGAATATTCCCTGCCTGCTAGTTCTCACTGGGCACCACCTTCTCCTATTCCACAAAGTCCTCCATTAAAGATTTTGTTCGTGCCATCTCACTGAGCACCACCTGGTACCAGACAGCCAATGTCTCTGTTGAGGAATACATCACATGTACAAGACACAACATGTGTGGGAGAATCCTTGTCTAGGGTGAGTGACATTATAATTTTTGGGACCCCAAACCACAAATGAAAAACCAAAAAGAAGTCCATAAGAAAATACAATATTAATTATCATGAAGTAAGACATATCTCACTAGGTATAATCTTCAGTAGGGATTTAAGACCATAATTTGTATCAATGAATGCCTTGGATTACTGGGGTACTCATCCTGGATTATTACCATGGGTATACTTGTTCACACAATGCCACTCCCCACTGTGGGCCTCCTGGGTCACACAGAGTTTCTTCCCACTAGACATGGACTATTTTGGTACTAATCCCTAAGGAGTACAGTGGGTATGATAAGCCACAAAGAGCCACATCCCAGTATACATGGTTTGTTATTCTAATCATCCCTGATGAGAACTGTGGGTATGTTGGGTTACATAGTGAAAATCCCCATTGTGGGTGTGCCGAGTCACAGTAATTCACTTCCCACATTCGCCATCATACTAAGGTACTCCTTCCTGACGAGCATAGTGGGCCTATCAGGTCACACAAATCCACTCTTCACAGTGGCCTCTGGGAAAAAAAAATATACTTCCCACTGGACCATCATAGTTGATCTACACAGGGTTGATTGTTAGGTGTTTCTAGTTCTCAGTCCGCCATAGGATATATGCACATTGTTCACTTGATTCTAGGGGAAACATCTCCTCAATCCATTATTTGTATTCCAAAAACCATTAAAATCTCTTTATAGTATTCCAACATAACCAGATCATCGAAGGGGTTCCAAAAATACAAACAGATCGTCAATCAGATGCTCAGTTTGAAATATATTAGCTTTTTACCGAAATAGGGGCTGGTGGGGTCCTGATCCTATCCAACCCAGTTGGACCAACCCTACCGAACCATCCCACAGGCATGTCGGGCTGGTTCAACCAACGATATTCATTTACCACTGTGCGGGCATGTTCTCTCATGGCTAAACTCCCTAATGGAATCATTCTTGAGGGTCACAGGTCAGAATGATGTCAGATGCTCTTCCTACAGCACATGATCAAGGGACCGAATGTCGGCGCCACGTGCCACGGCTCTAGCCTCAACGCACTCCGTTGACATAGCCGTGGGTTTCTTCCACTGACCATTATCCTATGAACTATATCTACTAGATCCTATGGCCCCACCACATCCTGATCCATTTGAGGCACTCCCTACAGTGTTCCACCACCTATCTATGGAATCCGCCAGAACCGGAGCTCCATCAGGATATTACACAGACCACATAGTCCCCATTTATGGACTATTCTTCGCGCCGTATGTGCCTCTGACCCCAACTGGGTTCTTCCTTCCATTCTACATCATTGAAATCACTCTACCGTCATCTTGGAGATTTTTCAATAAATAATGATCACGCAAGAGGGGATTATGCCTTTATCAGGTCAACCCGCACCCCCTACGTCAGAATTTAAATCAAAGGGAGGTTTTGGATTGATGTTTTATTAAACAAAATAATTAATCTCGATAAAAAAACCAAATAAAAGAAACCCTATGGGATGAATGAGAAATCTGTGAATCAACCTATTCAGGGGTTGATCAATATTCTTAATTTTAGAATGAAGATCGATAGAAGATACTCAATTCATTAAAACCCCTACCTTGATGGAGTTTCATCATTTGAACAATCTGTTCATGGTTATTCCATTGGAGTTCATCACTGTCTTGTCCCATTGTTCGGGGGCATCGATATTACTGTATATTTTCCACTGTTCTTTGTTCGTTGTTGAATAGGATTATTTCAATAAGATCACTAGATGAGTTCTACATATTGATCCCTATTTCTTAAATTCATTAACCCATTAAAAGAAATCATGGCACATCATTTATATTACATAGTGTCGTCACGTCATTACGCTATTTCATTTTTGAATGAACATATTTGTTATGCTTAATTTTATGTGTCATTACACTGCTCATTTATGAGAAATTTAATGACATTTATTTAATGTGACTCATTTCCCCTCATCGTCGCACTGCATTTCTACTCTTTCACCACCCAATAGTTTGTAAAAACATATAAAATAAAATTTTATGTTATGTATTTTCTTCAAAATTCATAGCACTATCTATTCTGGTCTCCCCTTTCCAGTTTATGTTAGTTCCTTTCTAAGTGATTCCTGATATTCAGATTTCAACGGTGCCCTCCTATTTTTGTTCTGGGAACTAGTTTAAATGATATAAAAACCCCTCAACCCCTTATTATAAATGTAAAAAAAGATTCAAATTCTATTATGAGCTCACCGTGCCTTGAAATCAGGTGTTATCAGAGAGTATGGTCTATGAATAATTCAATATAACTATAAAAATATATTTACTTGGAATTTCTGAGACATGACAATAAAAATATTTTAAAATATTTGTTCAGAAGAAATGTTTCAGTTTAAAAATATACATGATTAGAAAGAATAAATTATAATTAAAACATATAACAATATATTATAAAATAAATGGCTCATATGTAATTACATGTATCTATAATATAAAGAACTTGGTATTATAATAACATGAAAACACTGGAAATGTTTAAAAAAACATTACATGATCTTAAGTCAAGGGTTACTACATAGAAATAATCACACGGTGGACAATGTCTTATTTTTTATTTGGTTTACACCTAATACAATACATAACATCTCATGAGACCAGAAATTTTCCCAATTAATTTGAGAGAAAGTTATATTCACCCTTATTAAAAAATTTCATGATTATCTGTTCAATAAAAATATGTCAATCATAATGTGCAATCATAATTATTAACTATTAAATGAAATATGTTTTGTATTCATTTTTCACGCCATATTCAAATAAACATTTATAATAATTTAAACAATAATGAAGAGTTAAATATTTTATGTGTTCATATATTACAACATAATCAAAAGTGTCAAAATAAGTTATTCATTTGGGAATAAAAACATTAAAATTTAGTTACAAGAGATTTAAATATCGAAATGTTCCATTTAATGTATTTTTATTTTAATAAAGTATTTTGAGAATAGATGAGATTGAATTTATTACACAATAAAATTAATAGAGGTTTTTCTGTTGAATGTAAAAAAAAGAAATGTTATAATTTAATACAAACATCAAATATCAGTTATGGTGGTGGGAAAATGACTTGACACCGTTTATGTTAAAATATAAAATTACTATCTTATTTGGAAAATAAAGTCATACTATTATGTTAAAAATACATAATATGATTATTTTTGAAACTCATTAAATGAGAAAAAAAATTAATTTATGATAATTATATTTCAATATAAATAAATCCATAAAATATTGTTTCAAAATATTGACATTGATGAGAATGAATTAGAAAACAATTCATTAAATTTTTTAAAATGAGACATTTAATATACATTTAACTTTAAACAAATACATAAAAATATACCTTTTAATTTTTTTTATATAATTTAAAATATGGTAAAAATTACTTTTACCATCCATTTACGTATACAATTATTTTCCTGAAACATTTAGAAAAACATAGTAATTAAAAAAAATGAATGGAAGAGAATCCTTAAAAGTTGTTTTTTAAAATTAAGGTCCCTTATATTGAGTTTCACTCACCACATAAATTATTTATCTTTCTGAATATTAAAAATATGGTTTATTAAAAAATTTATGAACAATTTTATTTCAATTTTTTATTTATTATCTTTTTATATTAACAGACATAATAATTTAGGTTTATGATGGTTTTTTTTATAATATTTATCTCATTTTTCAAAAATCACATTTTTATTGTTATTGAGGACAAATAAAAAATTATTATATTATATCGAAAATAAAAATAATGTTATTATTATCATTTATAAATATAAATTATAATAATGAAATTTACATTGAAATATTTTTATGAAAAATGAACTACATTACAATCATAGAGACGATAGGTTGGTTGTACGCATGCGTAAAATATCGATTTTCAAACACTCATGATGGAAATATGGTATGTTTTATATTATAATTCTATCATGATGATTAAATCATAAATTTCATATTATTTAGTTAAACAACCATATATATTCCATCCAATTATAATGATGACGAAAATAGAATTCCATCACTTCTTGGATGTGGATGTCTACATGAACTTATGAAAAGATAATAAATATTCAATTCATTGAAATGAACAGAAATGTGTGATAATTTAATATTATAAAATGATAAATATGTCAATCATTTTAAATATTTACTTTATAGCCATAACTGTAAACGTCCTTGTGATGCGATGATTGAAAATGAGTAACATCGGTTCTTGTGCTAGTAGTCCTCAATACATATGAATGGTGGTTTTGTTTCCCATTTGATCGAAGATGAGATTTAAATAGGTTAATACAATTACATAATAATATCTTATTATATATGAAATAATAATTTTAATTTATCATCATGGTGGAATATTATTTTAATTATTTTAGTGATGAAAGAGAATAAAGACACTAATTTTAAAGTGAAGCATCTTTTTTAGAAAATAACCTTCGATTTACATCTTAAGAAATATTAATTGATATTCTATGTAAAAAATATCAGGTATGAAGGGATGGATTCTAGAAGATATTTTTTAAGTATTATATTAAATAAGAATTACTAATTTTTAAGTCAATAGGAGGGTATACTAAATTTTTTATGAGTGGGGAGAGGAACATCTGGTGTTCGTTAAAGTAATAAATTAATGTAAAACACTTATCATTGAAAATCAATCTAAAATGATGTTATTAATTATATAATGATAATGGGTCTAAATAATCACATTATGTAATAGTTTTATTAGTTTAATGTAATTTTTAACCATATCATTTTTTAGAACCCCTATTTTCTGTTTAGACAAGTACAGTGATAATAATATTTTTTACTCATTAATGCTCCAATTATTTACAAATAAATAAAAATTAGAAGATAAATTCACAAATCATGATATTTTAAAGTATATATATATATATTAATTGATAATTAATCATATTTTCATGAATTTTAGAACATTTAATTAAATATTAGTTTTTTTAAAATATTATTAATGTATATTTTTGAACAATTCATTTAATTTGAGATTGAAAACTACATTAAAACAACATAATCTGAATTTAATCATTTAAAAACCCAATAAATTATACTTTTTATCTAAAAATGTATTTTAACAAAAACTTTCATTAAAATATTGTCAAATTTATAATTTTTGGAATCATTTCATTAATTTTTCTATTAATTGAATAAATACTATATCATAATTATGTAACAATTAATGTTATTTATTTTATAATTTTTTTCAAACATTACCTTGATATATAGAAATCATTTTTCTCTATAATTTACCTTTATATCTGTAAATATATTCCACTTATACAAATTTAATAAAAAAATTACTAGAAAACAAATCAAATAAAAGAATATTTTTGAGGATTTCTATATAAAATGATATAAAGGTAAAATCGATGAAATATAGAACCATATTTCAATATGATAGAAACATTGATTGAAATGGAATAACAACACTGATTCAATAGGATAATGGAAAGTGATATGGTCTTTTTTAGTCCTTATCATGTGATTTTTAACAATAATTATCAATTTACCCTTAGCATAGTGACAATTATTTAATATTGTTTTTATTCAAAATGAAAAAAATAAAGCGGAATATATTAAAAAATTTGGTCTTCCTGGTAAAAATTAATTATTTTTTAAAATTCAGTTCATATAATAATAGTATCTATAAATTATGATTATTATGAACAATTCAATAGAAAACAAACTTTTCTTGAAAACTAATTTTGAAGTATTAAATATATTTATATAACAAATTAATGTATAAAATTCATTCTAAATTTCTTAAAAAATATCTATTTAATTAAAAAGATATTTTAAAAATAAAATACATATTTAAAATTGATTTTTTTAAATACATTTAAATAAAATACAGTGTTCAATAAAAATCATTATTTGTCAATAATTATTGCAAAATCAGACATTTCCATAAAAATCAAAATTTCACCAAAATTGTTTTTTCAAATGATAATTTCATAAAATATATCATCTAAATAAAATAAATCTATAAGAGTTCAGGGTATTAATGAGAATATTCTCATAAAAATAAATAAATAATATTTTTGATAGAATAATACATGGAATGAACAAAAGGGATTTTCTGAATATTTTTTTGATTAATTAATATCAATTTATAAAAAATTATAAATTGAGTAAAAAAATTATATATATTTCATATCATCTATTATCATATTCATACTCTCTAATTCAATAGTTGGGTTCTAATGGTAACATTTAAATAAATAAATGATTAGAGCATATTAAAATTGTAATATAGTCTCAACTATTGTGTTAAGAATTGTATTAATCATAGTATAATTATATAAATATTTAGTGTTATAGTGAACGATACATGGATATTTAGGATTAATCTAGATATCCACATAAATAAAAGTTATTTAACTCAAAATTTTTTTTAGTGAATATTGATTTTTTATTATAGATTCATACTATTCTAACCTGATCTATGAGTGGAAAGGAACACACCTAAAACACTAATAGCATACATGAGAGCCATTAGATCAATGGTTATGAACACAGAATATATTGATCACTAATAAGGAAAATAAACATCCTAATGAAAAATATTTTCCTGATAAATCATAGTCCAACTAAATTGAAATATTATGCATAAAAGGCGACATATAATATGATCTTATGTGAATATATAAACTAGTATAAATTTAAGAAAATAAAATAAAATAATGATAATTGTCGTTGTAAATCAAATTGAAAAATAACACTACATAACGCTTTATATTTTGAGTATACTCTGATTTTGAAAAATGTGTACTATGACATGAGTTTGTATTTACCGTGATTTTGATAATATATGGATATACCTTGATTTTTTAAATGACATGACTTTTAATATAAGTCAAATTTTACATGATTGATATAGGTCATTATTATTTATTATGATATCAATTTTTTTAATATAATCATTTTTTATTGAAGGATGCATTATGTTTTGAATCCATTTAAAATATTTGATAGGTTTTTTTGATGATTTACAATTTATTTAGATGAGTATTCGAATTTTTATAATTAATTTGTAATAATTTTTATATGAATTGGTATTCCATATGGGATTTCTTATTTGTGATGGAGATTAAATTGATTAATGTTGAGAAGATACATATGGGTAGTAACCTGGTAATACAATGATTGTATGGATGAAAAATGTTTTATGAGTTGTTTTTTATTTTAAATTATTTAATTTCCCCACATTGATATTTATTTTAGGATTTAAATGTAAATTTATTATCTTGAATTTTAAAATTCAAAAATAAATATACTTTTACATTAAAATATCACTATAATAATATTTTCATAATATTTTTTTGGTAATGAGTTTTGACATGAGATTTTATATATTTATTTTGTAACATTTTTTTTATAATTATTTTTTTGACACTGAACAGTAGATTAAATATTTTTTGATAATAAGATGTATATTAATCTAAACATGTGCTAGTAATGAAATATCGTAACATGGTTCACAATTTAACCAATGATATTTACATTTTCACATTGAATGGTATGACATTTTTCTAGATTTTAGGAGAATAAATTCCATAAATTGTATACATTTAATGTTTTAGTTTTTCCATGTCACTAGTTATTCAAAAATGTTTCTAAATGTTGCATAAAATTTGGAGGATTAATTTAATGAAACTTAAACCACAAACCTTCCAACACACTATAAATGTGATAATTTCAATCATTGGGATATTTTATTATCGCTTCATGGAACATTAATAGAACATAGTGGGATATTCCCACTTCTATATATATTTGGCATAATGATGGATTTTTGAATGGATTGCATACAATAGGGTGGTTTTCTTATTATACATAGTATTTCCTTTCATTAATGATTTTCATTGGTCTTAGTCATTAACAAATCTTTTTTTAATCTCTAATAATATTTTAATATATTTATTTATAGATATATTCTATGAGTTGGGATGATATTGGTTTATAAACAATCAAACAATTTAATTTTCATGTCTTCTCCACAATGACATTTAGACTTATCATAGAATAGTTCATTTGGTGGTTGATCTTATTCTTACTTCATTAATTAGTTGTTTTTTATTCATTTACTCACATTATTCAATAAAATAATGGTTAGATGAGTTTGTTTTTAAATTTTTACTCACCCGAATGACTGGAATATTGACCATGAGGGTGGTATTATGTGATTCATGAGTGAAAAACATAATGTGACAAATCTAATCAACATGGGATATATTCATAGGGATTGATTCTAATCAAAAAATTAAAAAAATTCACATATCATTATTATATGTGTTTTCATACTTGTGAACTGATCCCAATATAGCTATGTAATTTCAATGAAATAAGGGTTTAATTATTTAAAAACATGAATTTAGAATAAGGTTCGTTTATTTAAAACAATATAGTAATGTTTTCTTCACTAGGATTCAGCGGTTACATAAAATTTTAACCATTATATAATTACTTTTATTATAAGTTATAATAATCGATGACTATTTAGGGGTCATAATATGTCTATTAAAATATTTTATATTTCAGTTATCAAATGTAATTTTTTATCATTTTTTAAAAAATTAATGAAAAAGTTTAGAAAATTTGGTTCCCTCTTTTTTATTTTATTTAATTTTATCATTAAACCAATTATATAATTTTTAATTCATTTCATCCTTAATATTAATTACCTTGATCATAAACATTACTACACATAGTAAAAGTGAAAAAAATATACATTACAAGCACTAATTCTCATCAACTACCTGAGAGTAAACAACTAGTCAAATATGATATTTTATGGTTTGGAGAGTCCTTAAGGGACGACCCCAATAAATTCACCAACAGTTGCTATAGGGGGAAATTTTATAACCAATGTATGTGTATGTTATTCAATGAACCTAGATTTGAATATTTTATAATGATATTATAGTGAAATCCTTATGGATGTAAACTACTTTTAGTTGTCATATTATAGTGAGGTCCCTTCTAGTAGAAATAGTTTATGGATATTAGAGTAATGTATTTATCCGTAGAAGACTGTACAGTTATTTGATATGGAAGTGTGGTGGATATTATTATATTGGTGCTACATGATAATGCGTCATTAAGAATGTACAATGGTTAGATAGTGTGAAAATGACATGGTGTGGAATGAATGTTATTTCATAATTGATTTTTTATATGTGAATATTGATAGATTTTATTATATTTGATTTGGACATGAATACATTATTTTGAAACACTCTCATAAATAGAGGACATTTTCATGTAGTATCCAACTATGTATATCTATATTCTTACCTATGATCTAAATATACTATATTAATTTTATTTTAATATATTTAGTGGTGGGATTGGGAACTAATATCACTTCAAACCAATGAATTATTGGTGTAGGTGGTTTCCATTATACAATCCATGAGATTTAAAGGACATGTTATATATTTTTGTTTAATTAATTCATATTTCTTAACAATTAATGACAATAAATGTATAAATATATATTATTCATGTATCATAGAAGATATGTTAATTATTATTATTATTATTATTTAAAAAAATTATTTTAAAAAGACTATTTTCATCCATATATGTTGGTGGATACACCATTAGTCCTAGTCCTAACCCCATTCCAAATTGAAGGTAGTATTTTATGGGCACACTCAATATTTTTAATGTATTAGGTGAAGTATCAGTGGGAGTAGGTAATACTAGAACTGTATCATAGGGATAATTTGACGTAAATACAGAGAAAAAAATCCATAGTGTTCTTATTTATATCACACCATAGTCTGTGATGGGTTTGACAGAAACATGGTGAATATAACCAAACCATTGTTTTAGGAATGGAGATATATTTTTTCTATTAAAATTATTGATACAACCTCTCTATTCTATATTAGGGTATCATAATCGATTTTTTCATCATTTGATGATATTTATATTCATTTGAACTTCCAAAATTATTTATTAATATAAAAAACAAAAATATGAAAATTTAAAATGATGTTAAAAATACATTAAATGTGTTAATGATTGAGAAACACTATATTAAAACAATTGAATATAATATTTAAAAATATATTCAATAGTAGAATATATAAATATGGTAAATCCTTTTTCAATTGGATGTTAAGGTACTGTAAAACTCATCATATTAATGCTATAAATTCCTCTTTCCCTTATTCCATTGATATCATGTTCTTTAACTTATTGGATAATATTTTATCTATCCAAGATTTTCGGATATTTTTATAACACATTTATAAACTGGGAGGAATGATTTTTGTATCCTTATTAGTGATTATTTTAAATATCATATGGAATATCTTGTGTCATTTTTTATTGATATAGTAAATTTTTATTGTTAATAATTTATTAATTTAATCCAATATAAATGGATTGTTCATCTGATACATAATACTAATGAATAAATTTCTCATTGTGTTATCCAAATTAAAAAATAATAATGTTTTGTGACAATATTATATTATATTTAGAATGACCCAATGTATGAATGTTGACATTAGAGAAATTCTTACATCTAAAACAACCACCTGGTCTATTAAAAACTATAATGGTTCATGAAATATTATTAAAAATGAAATATCATGTTATTAAAATTGTTATGGTCTTATATAGATATACATTACGAAATTTTATTTTAGCAATCATTTTATTTACTAATTACATGAAGAATAATTCATCAATTTTTATTATAGCTACATCCAAGTTCAAAAAACATTATTTTCTATTTTTCCTTTAAAAAACATTAAATTGTGGTTAAGGGATACATATGGACTAAAAAAATCATCATTGATATCTACATGTGGTCATTCATGGAATGACCATGTAACTTTTATCAGATATATATAAATCTATAATTTTTATTGTATGACCAGTAAACCAAACATATTTGGTCTCCTGGATAATAACAATGGTATTCACCATGTAATGTTTTCCCAACATAAAACAAAATGTTCCATGCATTATATAAATTTTATCATGGATACTTATTGTTCACTATAATATAATTTACATAGAAAAGGTTAATGTTTCCCCTTGGAATGTGTTTTCAAAGAGAATTTCTATACAAAAATCAAAGAGGTTTTTAATTGTGTAAATGAACAATATCAATTCATTAAAACCACCCTATTCAATGTATGTTGATTCCAATATTGTTCATTACAAAAAAGGTAGTGTAAAATAATATCACAGAATAAAAAAATCATTAACATTATATATTTATTGTGGTTTGGGGATCATATTCCCACTTGACCAATCCGGAATCAAAATACTCCACATGTTTTGGGTTTTTAAATATATCAACCATTTTTATAGGGGAAAATATCTATGTCTAACTAGAGATTACTTTTATTCAATTTATATGGACATTCAACCATGATATCCCTACCAAATACCTATTTATGGCCTTAAAAAAATAAATCACATAGAGGTAAAATAAAAAAATGATGAATAAAATAATTTTTGTAAAATGGTGAGACCCATTATTGTAAGTGGAAACTGACACTATTAAACAATACATCAAAAAGAGATCACATTATTCATTTTCCATATCAATAATTTTTTTAATCAACATTTAATATGGTAATAATAGTTATACAGTATAAGGTATACTAAAATGATTTTATCCTCATGGTAATAATTATGTATGAATTGGAATTATTCTATGTGCATGTACTCCATCATGCAGTAACTAACTATTCTAATTATATATTCTCATTTTAATTTCAAATTTAGAATATTATAAAATATCATTGGTCGAGTGACTAGTCCATTTAAAATTATTATGAGTAATTTCATAATAGAATCTTTCATTATTTTCAAGATTTTGAATCAAACATCAATGATTGGTATTACTTAAATATTCTTCATCAGATATTTTCATTCTAATAATGAAGTCTTATTGTCCAAATGGGTCATTCCTTATTATTCATCTCCAATTTGGATGCACCTAAATAAATTAATTGGATTTTTTTGATAATACACCATAATTGTTATTTTAATCATGAAAATATTTTATATCTCTTGTTATTCATTAGATAATCATTTGGTATTACTGTTCTTCCATGATTATTTTATTAATATCCACATAAAATGAAACAATACATATACTGGACCGGTTTATTTTAGATTAAATTTAATAAAATTAAATTTTCTATATGTTAAGACTTATTTATAAGATAATATCATACAAAAATAAGATAATAAACTTCCAATGATGTGTTTTATGATCCAATGCTATTCCTTTTATGACAGTTCTCTCTTAAGATTCCATACTTTTTAAATTTCTTAATGACTATGAATTGTGAATCCAAACATGTATAAGAAAAATTTACTTTACTTCATATTGACATTAAAAAATAGATATTATTTTTAAATTGTAGGATAATATTAATACATGTATGATACAATTCAGTGTATGATAAATTTATATAACATACATCTAAATTTACGCATTCATAAAATAGTCTCATTTAAATTTTTTCAATGGTTGGTTTGTACGATAAACTCAATTGGAATATATTTAATAAATTTCTCATAAAATATAAGAATATTGAGACATAAAATCATAAATAATTATGATACATTAATTACAATAATTTATAAGGATTTTTTGAATAATAAAAACACTTAAAATATTGAGAGATATTAGAACATCATAACTCTTTCAAAAAAATTCTCCCTTTTTATGAACAAAAATCCCATTAAATGATAAACAAAAAATGAGAAAAAAATATTCCAATGGATATAATTTTTTTCTTCATATTCTTACTCCTATATTTATGATATCAAATACATGAATGATAATGAAAATAAATACAATAAATTTTTATAGTTAACATATTAAAAGTGTAATAATAATGTATACTAAATATAAAAATAATTTTGAATTTATTTAGATTAAATAAGAAATAATGAGTCATAACATAAATATATAAAAAAATGGAAACATATCTAAATGAGAATATTAAATTAATACAATAAGAAATTACATCTAAAAAATTAAATAAAAAAAACTATCCAAATTTGTGTGTGATACCATGATTAGTGAAGTATTCCGACTATGAAAACAATTTAGTTTTGTAGTGAATATTGTTGTTTCAGAATTTTTAATTTAACAGAACGGGGTTGGTCGACTCAAATATATGTTTTATCTAGAATATCATCAATACATTATCCATTTAAATCTACCAAGGTAAGAATATATCCTCAATGTCTAGATTTAAGTCCATGAATGATCCATACTATACTGTACTGTATGTCGATAACATCTTACTAATCGATATCTTGGTCATAGAAATCACCAATTTTGAGAGGAATGTTAGTTGAAGTGAAATGTGATGGTAATAAATTTTTTTTAGTAATCATTAGAATTTATCATGAATATTTCTCCATTGGATAAAAATATTTCAAGCAAATTTTGTGATGTGGAAGCTTACAAATTAATGATGCATTGTATTAATGTATTTATTCCTCACATATGATAAATCACATCTTCACACATGTCAATTTTTTCGAATATATAATTTTCAAGGTAATATATTCGAGTTAGGATACCACTATGCATCCAATATGAAAATTTCACAATGTTTACTATAAATATTCCATCATGGAATAGTTACAAACCAACTTATTTTACACTAAAATTTTATTAGTAGAAAATCCAATTGATCTTATAGAAGGGTTATAAATTAAATGTGAAACAATTACTTATTTACCATAATAGGGAGGTTGATGATGTTTGGGATTTGATAAATAATAATCTTATTATAAGGATTGTGATTCTTATATCAAATTGTTCACAACTAGCTGAAGAAGATTACAAAAAATTACTTCCAACACTAGGGAGTTACAAACCAATGATTGAGACACTACACTCAAAGTAGTAAAAAATAAACTAGTTACATTGTTCATTTGAGGATAAGCCTCCAGAGTTGCTGATACTTATCCCTTAATAAAATAAATTATATCCTTCTATGAATGATCAAAATTATATACGATAATATATGGTATTATAGGAATTTATCTTACAATAGTCGTTGAATTTCTCTTTATATATTTCATTGTAAGTTTTGAGAGGAGTTCAAAATGAATATATGTTGACCCAGTAGTCAAAATTTCTATTTTCAATTATATTCCTTCCAACAATGATGTTATTATGGTACGATCAAAATATCTTACAAATAATTATTTTCGCAATGAATATTTAAATAATTTTTCCATGATCCAATGGATCTTGTCACGACCCAGCCCCCCGAAGATGCCCCTCCTGAGCTGGAAATGGTGAAAGGGGGATAATGACCCCCGATTCCTGCCTCCAGTAGGCCCCAGAGTAGCGACTAGCACCAAGGGTATGAGTATTCACAAATATAGGAGGCATTACCCTTTTTATTATTTAAGATCGTGAAATAGGACAAGTCAACCACCAAAATGGAAAAAAGAACAAGTGTATAGAAATAAACCCAAACAGATCCCACATGCATGTTTAAACAATTCTGAAACAAGGTACAAGTACAAGAATGTTCAAAAGTACAATACCAAAAGAAACAAGAGTACAATAAACTGCAACAACTCCATATGTCCCGACTTGTAGGGTCTGGCATGGCCCTGCTAGTCCTCCTAGAAACCTGAATGTAAATGTAGGGCGAGCATACCAGTATACTCAATAGGGAATCCTAAATATCTCGTGCAAAGGTTGGGAGACATCCATATGTCCCATGATAAAAACATAAGAAATTAAACATAACAAGGAATTATATCCACCCAACCTCACCAGTCGTGCTTTCCAAAAACACAAAACATCAGGTAATCGTAGATACAAATAAGGGTATTGGGTACCCTGCACCATTTCACCTTACATATTAGCTGATCTTCCTAATGGCGAACATCCTGACGCAACCACACTCTTCTCGCCCACAAACACATGGTCCTCACAAACAAAATATCCCGCCCACACACACCTGGGCCACACAAACCACATATTCCTCCCGCACACAACTGGGCCTGACAAACCACATATCATGCCCGCACACACGTAGGTCTCACAAACCACATATCCCGCCCGCACACACCTGGGCCTCACAAACCACATATCCCACCCGCACATACCTGGGCCACACAAACCACATATCCCGCCCGCATACACATGTGCCTCACAAACCACATATCCCACCCACACACACCTGGGCCTCATAATCACAATCACATCCCCACCCGAACACACCTGGGCCACATCCCAAATATTTTTGAGTTAATATCACACCAATCGACACTTACCTGAAGAGTCTTGGGTGTAAGGTCGCCTCAATGCATCACAACCTGTGGAAGAAGGAGCAATAAGGAGCTAGTAACTAAGGGGAAACACCCTCTCCCATGAAATGGGAGTGTTTGGCACTAGGTGCTCAACATTGGTGGTGTGCGACAAAACACAAAGATACAGATACATATATGTATACCAAACACACAGCCCATCCTTTGGCTTCTGAACAGAGAAATAGAGCATGTTCCTCGACACTGCTACTATGAAGCATGCATACAACAAACAATCGGAACCCCATTTAGGTTTTCATGTTTCGACAATATTAGTTTATTAGTTCCTTAACTACTGGGCAATTATCAAACCAGATCAAGCGTTTCATAGAACAAACCCTTCCAACAACAAATCAAGTTAGATAAACACAAGAATCACAAAACCAAACATTTTATCATCAACCAATCACCATTGATTGTTCCCGCGTTTAATTCATTATCGTCCGCATAGTTCATTTATCAATATTAAACTTTCATTAAAAAACACAACTCATTACTGCAGCCATGCTGCCACTATAACCAAAACTCCACAACCCTATCACAAAACAAGTCTCGTGTCACACCATTGCCCCGTTAACAACATTTACCGCTGCCCCGCTACCCATCCAATTCATAAAAACCTAGGATTAACCCCTCCTTTCACACACCACATAACCAAACCAACGCCCATGTGTTCATTATTCCATTCCGTTCAACCGGGGTGATCACACAAGGGTTCCAGATATTCATTTTATCAGTCATCTTTACGTGATTAACCAATTTCTACATTCAAAAAAGTTTCCATCCACAAAACGGTCTAGAAAGATAGGTAAACATTTAATTGCGCAATCAATGGCCCCAAACAACTGTGATTTTCAGTAGGCATTAACCTATTGAATTCAAACATAACAATAGGATAAACAAAGAAAACAACTTTGCCCATCCCTGTTCTTTAACCAGTTATTATCTTTATTTATTGGTTTAACCATAACTTATGAAAACAAGAGGATACCCACCACAGATGATGCAAAAAAGAGAGAGATGAAGCTTTGATCCCTACTTCAATGGTTTTCGACGAAAACCACCAACAACGAAGAACGCACAATGAAGCTGGGTCGATTCTCCACGAAACGTCCTTGGATCTCCTCTCCTAACACAACCAAGCCCAAAGATCATCAAAAAAGACATCCCCACTCTTGTATCTACCCACAATGGGTATTGATCTAAGAAGTCAAGCAGAGATGAGATGTATATCTAAGAAGATCCAATAAGATCAAAGAAACATAAGCAAGAACAAGCACAAACCTCAAGAACCAGCTTCAATTTTCCACGACAACCCTCTAGATCGCCTCCAAAACACTTAGGAGAGGTTCTCTAACCTTAAATGGATAGAAATACCGAGTTATGTCTGCTTAGGGGGTTTAAACAAGGTGGTAAAAGGCAAAACGAGTTAGATCCACAATTTTTGGATCTAACATTAAGTACCCCCACGGTTAGTCCACATGGTTTAGAAACCGTGCGCTAACCGTGTGTTAGACTCTACCTCGACAAACACTCCTCACACGTTTAGGCCGCACGGTTAGAAAAACCATGCGCTAACCGTGCGTTAGCCACTATCTCCAAAATGAACCTTGCACAGCTTGACCGTACAGTTTAGGAAAACCGTGCGTAGACCATGCGACAACCACTTCCCCATCACTTTCCTTAAAAGTCCACCCAAACGCACCCCAAAGTCACCTTGGACTCCCGGAACACCTCTAGAACCACATTTTCACAATTTAATGGACTGGAGTGGTCTTTGACATTACATCAGATACCTCTCAAAATATTCTCGTCCTCGAGAATCCAAAACCCACCTAAAGAGAAAACGAAACAGGGTCTGAACAACCACCCCAAAAAATACCTCAATGGGCTCCCATCATAACAAGACTCCAAACACTATCCTAATCATATGAGTCAGTAAGATTCTTCTCCTATGTCGAGATATTATCTACTTTATGCAGCACTGACTCGCCAGCATGGATTTAATCACATCCACATTAATGCGTCTCGATTAAGGATTAGGTTTTCCCTTCCCCACACATCCGAACATGTTACACACATTCAGAGAACATGGAAACAAAACATATCACAACCGACCAGACAAACATCCCATATATCAAATGTACATTGTATTACATCAAAACAAATCTCAGAAGAACCAGAAAAACACAAGTCAAAACAACTCTAGGTACAGAGCGTGCATCTTCGTCTCTCGCTCCCAGGTAGTTTCCTCGAGGCTACCATGCCTCCACAACACACAAACCAAGTCGACTATTCATCCATAGAGCACCATCTCTTTACGATCCTCGATTCTGACTGGTTGTTCCTCGAAGGTCGCATTGTCTCCCATATCTAACTCTCCCCAGTCGATAATGTGAGAGTCATTGTGTAAGTACTGACAAAGTTGGGAGACATGAAGAACATCATGATCCTTCTCCAACTGAGGTGGAAGAGCCAGCTGATATGCCACCTCATCGACTCACCTCAGCACCTCAAAAGGTCTGATTAACCTAGGGGAGTGCTTAATCCCTTTCCAAAACCTCCACTGCCCCTGTCAATGGGAAAAAATAAAGAACACCTGATCTCCCACCTCGAACACCAAGGGGACTCCTTCGACGATCGGCATAAGACTTCTATCGTTCCTGAGCCGCTTTCATCCTATAACGCAAAAGATAGACATTCTCTGTGGTGCTTTGTACTACCTCTAGACCAAGAGTACTTGTCTCACAAACCTCTGCCCAAAAAATGGGTGAACAACATGGTCTTCCACACAAAGCCTCAAATGGTGACATGCTGATAGTAGAGTGGAAGCAATTGTTGTAGGAAAACTCTACTAAAGGAAAGTGTCACACCCAAGATCCCTGAAATCCAGAACGCATGATCACATCATTTCCTCTAATTTTTGGATAGTCCACTCTGTCTTCCCATCGGTCTGGGGGTGGAAACCAGTGCTAAGTCATAACTGTGTGCCAAAATCATGATGTAACCACCTCCAAACTCGTGAGGTAAACCGAGTATCCTGATCTGAGATGATATTCTTCAAAAATCCATGCAAATACACCACCTCTTCTACGTAACTCTGTACTATGGTACTCACCAGTCCCAAATCCTTAATTGCTAGTTAGTGAAATGATTTCATTAGTCGATCCACCACTACCCAGATAGCATCATAACCACCCTGGGCTCTAGGTTGTCATGTGACAAAGTCCATTTAGATGTCATCCAATTTCCACTCGGGTATATCTAAAGGATCTAACAAATTACTGGGGACACAGGGTTCAGCCTTTACATACTGAAACACTAGGAACCTAGCCACAAACTCCTCCACATCCCGTTTCACCCCAGGTCACCAAAACTGTACCCTCAGGCCTCGGTACATTTTGGAAACTCCCAGATGTACCACCAATGCTGAGCTATGGAACTCACAAAAAACACTCTCACACATCGCCTCTAGAAAAAACAACCTTCCATGAAAAAGAATCTGATGTAGGCTATCCTTTGACCATCCTTCTAGAGAATTTCCTTGATCGATACGATCCGGTATTACTTCTGCCTCGGAGTCTCCCCACTGAGACTCTTCCACCTGGTTCAACAAGGAGGCCTGCACCGTCATCTGAAACAAACATCCTCTAACACCCTCTTCCCTTGCATCCAAGTGCAAGGAAAACAACTCTTACATCAGTTTCTAAGTATCATCAGATTGCTGAATGACTTCCTTATGTGACTTCATGCTCAGGGAATCAGCCACAACATTACCCTTACCATCGGTGTAAGAGATCTCGAAGTCATATTTGTGGAAAAACTCAACCCATCTCTGCTGTCGCAAGTTCATGTCATGCTGGGAGAAGATAAAACATAAGCTTTTGTGATATGAAAAGACCTCAAAGCACTCCCCAAAGAGGTAATTCCGCCACATATTTAGTGAGAACACTACTACTACAAGATCCTTGTCATAGGTGTCATAGTTACGCTTGTGAGAGCACAACTTCCTAGACCCATAACAGATCAAACCCTTCTTCTACATCAGTACGCACCCCAAAACAAGGCCAGAAGCATAAAAAACACCTCATACAACAACCCTTCCTCTAGTAACCTGAGTACCGGAGCACTGACCAACTTCTTCTTCAATTGGTATAAATCTTACTGGCACTGCTCACTCCATAGGAATCCCTGGTTCATCCATGTCAAAGCTTTCAATGGAGGAGAAACTCGAGAGAAGTCTGGAATGATCCTCCGATAATAACCTTCCAACCCCAGGAAACTACGAACTTCTGCCATGCTCTTGGGTTCCTCCAAAGAAACAACTGCCTCCACATTCAATAGGGTCCACTGACACTCCATGCTGAGACACGACATGCCCAAGGAAGTGTACTTCTTGCATCAAGAACTTACAATTCGACAATTTCCCATAAAGCTAGTGGTGTCTAAGGACTTACAAGACATCCTTGAGAAGCTCAACGTACTCCTCCTCTGATCATGAGTAGATTGCGATGACATCGATAAACCCAACAACGAACCGGTCTAGAAAATCTTGTAAGACAAAGTTAATAAGTCCCACGAACATAGATGGTGCATTCGTAACTCCAAACAACATCACTACAAATTCGAAGTTCCTATACCTGGACCTAAAAGCCATCTTTGAGATGTCACAGTCCTTTCCCCTCATCTGGTGATATCCAGATCGTAGATCAATCTTTGAAAAAAAACCTGCTCCCCTCACCTGGTCGAAGATATCATCTATCCATGGAAGGGGGTAATGGTTCTTGACCGTTATCTGATTCAACCTTTGGTAGTCTATGAAAAGCCTAAGACCACTATCTTCCATCTTCCCAAACAAAACGGGAGCACCCCATGGCGACATACTGGGTAGGACAAAACCCTTCTCCATCTGATCATCAATATGAATCTGTAACCCCTGCAAATACGAAGTTTCCATTCGATAATGGGCCATCGCAATCGGATGGGCACCAGCCTGTAAGTCTATCCCGAACTCAACATCACGTCGGGGTGGGGGGGGGGGGTAGAGTCACAACCTCCTTGGGAAAAACATCGAGGAACTCCCCAACAACCTCTGGAACATCCATCATCTCTGTATCAGCTAAAACCACTGATAACCCGCCTAACAAGGAAAGGGGAGGCTTCAAATGCCAACATCCGACCTGATAGCTCCTCTCACCATCAAAAGCTACACGATGCACATTGACGTCGGAGAACCCGACTCTTCTTCGGAAGTA
This sequence comes from Viscum album, assembly GCA_963277665.1. Taxonomy (NCBI): domain Eukaryota; kingdom Viridiplantae; phylum Streptophyta; class Magnoliopsida; order Santalales; family Viscaceae; genus Viscum; species Viscum album. Next base: position 1,849,462,090 of record OY728152.1, read on the forward strand.
GTCGATAATGCCACTAACAGAAAAAAGTCAGTCGATGCCTAGGATTACATTGTATGTCTGAATCTGTAGCAAAATAAGATCCCCACTAGATCGATGCAGTCCCAACGTCTTCCCACATCCCTGGAAAAAACAGGATGTGATGGACTGACCACCAACTGGTGTACTCAGCACCAGGGGTACAAAAAGTCTCTCTACGTCTAGATCCAATGCATGAGTTATACCAGGTGCAACAAAGGAGTGTGAATATCCCTAATCGAACAAAGTAGAAATGAGAGTACTGAAAAAAAATCGTACCTCGCACTACCTCCGGTCCTACCAGAGCTACCAACTCTGTTGTGTGCAACATTCCACGCCCATCTCCTCTTCCTCTCAGGTGTCGACCACCTCCCCGGCCATGACCTGTTCAAGGTCCCTGAGGAGCACCCTGACGTCGGCCTCCTCCTGCAATGTCTGCCCTCGAAGGAGTAGGGTCCTGCTGCAGCTGGAAGGGCCTCGCAGGCAACTAGTGCTGCTGAGGCTGGCGTTAAACCTTCTCACCTCCACCGTACTGAGCTCGGGTCGGGAACTGACTCTGAATGTGCTCGAAAGCTCAACAAGAGAAACACTTCGGACCTGAGCTCGTGAAAAAGGGATGAGGACCCGAAGATCTGAACTAGAATTGCGGGGGCCTACTCCCCAAGGGCCTGAATCTGGAAGGTCCTGTAGCATGAGACATGCTACTGACAACCCTTCCCTTCGACGAACCCAGCTGGATCCCATCTCGCGGTGCACCTCCCTGCGATTGCATCCTCTCTACAACCTCTCCCTTCTTTTGTGATCCCAAGTATGTCAGAAGAGTAAAGGGGGTGACAGCATACTGGAGCGAAGGACGATGTGCCTCCTACAAACATCTCTCCCAAGACTCCTCATCTGGAAACAGATCCAATGAAAATTGTAGGAGACTCTTGAACATAATCCCCAACACTCATACTGACATCCTCCCCTACTGTAGGGAGTGTAACTCTTTCCGATTCTCTGCCTTGATCATGGAATAAGGGAATTCCTCTCGGAACTCCTTCTCAAAGTCACCCCACGGAACATCTACCTCTGACATCTCCCCTAGGTAGAGCGTCCACCACTAAAGCGCCGAACCTCTAAGCTGACTGATTGCTAGGGGAACCCAGTACTCCCTTGGAGCACTGATCAAAGTAAATGTGATCCCAAGCTCATCAAGCCACACCTCGGTCTTCATATCTGAAGTACTGCCCTTGTACTTCTTGAGGTTTTGTCGCTGGAATGAATGGAGAGTCTTCTTCCACAATCCATCTTCCTCCCCTTGGTCAATCTTCAACTGGTTGACCTCCTGAATCTGCTGGGCCATGGCTGTCTGAGTCACCCGGGGGAAACATCTAGGTGCCATTGCTGTATGGTAAACAAATAATGCCTATTCCCAAGTAGCATAGAAATTTCTCAAGGATTCATTTTATCACGTTATTTCAATTTCATTCCAAGAACAACCAAATCAAGTAAAACAAAAACATGATGATTCATGTTCCTTCCCTGGGGTCTCTACCCTGCAATCAATGTAGTCTCACTTGGTATTTGGTAGGCTCAGGTTCCTTGCATCGGATCACGGGGGGCCCTAAAATCTCATGTCCTAGTCGGTCTTTACTCGCCTATGTCACGCACCATGATCACCTAACACTGTTTCCCTACCATCCCATGCAATCCTTACTGTGCCTAACTCCAGACTCTATCCTATCTCGCAACCATCTCCTCTGAAACCATTTTGTCACGGCCCCCTCCCACCAAAGATGCCCCTCCTGAGCAGGCAATGGTGAATGGGAGATAATGAACCCCGATTCTTGACTCCAGTAGGCCCCAGAGTGGTGACTATCCCCAAGGGTATGAGTTTTCACAAATATAGGAGGCATTACCCTTTTTATTATTTATGATCGGGAAATAGGACAAGTCAACCACCAAAAACGAAAAAGAACAAGTGTGTAGAAATAAACCCAAACCGATCCCACATGCATGTCTAAACAATTATGAAACAAAGTTCAAGTACAAGAATGTTCAAAAGTATAATAACAATAGAAACATTAGTACGAAAAACTGCAAAAACACCAACTGTACCGACTAGTAGGGTCCCGTACGGCCCTGGTATTCTTCCTGGAAACATGAAAGTAAACGTTGGGTGAGCATACAAATATACTCAGTTGGGAAACCTAAAGCTCTCATGAACAGGTGGGGAGACATCCAAATGTACCTTGATAACAACATAAGAAATTAAAACCTAACAAGGAATTCTATCCACCCAACCTCGCCAGCCACGCTCACCAAAATCACAAAACAACAGGTAGTATTATATAAGAACAAGAGTATTGGTTACCCATCAAAATTTTCCCCTACTCATTAGCTGCTCTTCCTAACGATGAGCGTCCTGAAGCTACCACACTCTTCCTGCCCGCACACACTTGGGCCTCACAAACCACATATCCCTCCTACACACACGTGGGACACACAAACCACATATCCCACCCGCACACACCTGGGCCTCACAAACGACATATCCCTCCCACACACACATGGGCCTCACTAACCACATATCTCACCCACACACACCTAGGACTCACAGACCACAAAAACTGCCCGCACACACCTAGGCCTCACAAAACAGATATCCCACCCGCACACACCTGGGACTCGTAAACACGATCAAATCACTTCCCGAACACACCTGGACCTCATCCTGAAGGTTTTTTGGAAGAGTAATAGTAACAAAACTCTCGCCCGAAGACACCTGGGCCTCATCACGATTATTATTTGGAAAAAAATCCTACCCGAAGAGTCTTGGGATAATATCACACCAATCGAAACCTACCCGATGAATCTTGAGTGTATGGTCACCTCAAACCATCACAGCCTATAGAAGAAGGAGCATGAAGGAGCTAGAAACTAAGGAGAAAACACCCTCTCCCATGAAATGGGAGTGTTAAAAACTAAGTTCTCAACATGGGTGGGGTGCGACAAAACACAAAGATACAGATAAATATATGTATACCAAACACACAGCCCAACCTATGGATTCTGAATAGAGAAACTGAGCATGCCCCTCAGCACTGCTACTACGAAGCATGCATACAACAAAAAATCCCAACCCCATATAAGTTTTCATGTTTCGACACTATTAGATTATTATTTCTTTAACTACTGGGAAATTATCAAACCAGATCAAGTGTTTCATAGAACAAACACTGCCAACCACAAATCAAGTAAGATGAAAAACAAGCAACACAAAACCAACCATTTTATCATCAACCAATCCCCATCGATTGTTCCTGCATTTAATTCATTATCATTCCCCATAGTTTATTTATCAACTTTACACATTCATTCAAAAACGCAACCCATTACTACAGATGCGCTTCCACTATAACCACAACTCCACAACTATATCACAAAACAAGGCTCCTGTCACATCATTACCCCTTTACAACATTTACTGCATCCCCTCTGCCCATCCTATTCGTAACAAACTAGGATTCACCCCCCCCCTTCAGACACCTCGTTACCAAACCAATTACTACATGTTCATTATTCCATTTCTTCCAACTGGGGTGATCACATAGGGGTTCCAGATATACATTTAATCATTCATCTTTACGTGATTAACCAATTTCCACATCCCACAAAGTTTCCATAAAAAATGTTCAAGAAAGATTGGGCAACATTTAATTGTGCATGAAAAGGTCCCCCAATGACTGTGATTTTTAGTAGGCATAAACCTATTCAATTCACAACATAACAATAGGATAAACAAAGAAAAAAACTTTCTCCATCCCCATTCTTTAACTAGTTTATATCATTATCTTTTGGCTCAACCGTATCTTATAAAAAAACAGGATACCCACCCCGCATGATGCACAAAAGAGATAGATGAAGTTAAGATCCTCACCTCAACGGTTTTCGACGAAAACCACCAACAATAAATAACGCACAAGGAAGCCGGGTTGATTCTCCACGAAACGTCCTTATATTTCATATCCTGACACAACTGAGACCAATTATCATCAAAATGACATCCCCACACATGGATCTACCCACAACGGGTATAGATCTATGAATTCAAGAGGAGAGGAGAAGTAGATCTAATATGATCTAAGAAGATCTATGAACCATAAGTAAGAACAAGCACATACCTCCAGAACCATCTTCGATTCACCATGAAACCCCTCCGGATCGCCTCCGAAACACTTGGGAGATGCTCTCTAACCTTCCAGGGATATAAATCCTGATTTATTGATGCTTAGAGGTTTTAAACAAGGTGTTCAAAGGAAAAACGAGTTATATCCACAATTCTATTATCTAACGTTATGTACCCGCATGGTTAGTCCGCACGGTTGACAAACCGTGCGCTAACCATGCATTAACCTCTGCCTCGACAAAAACTCATCACATAGTTACCTCACATGGTTAGAAAAACCGTGTGCTAACTGTGTGTTAGCCACTGTCTCCAAAACCAACCTTGCACATCTTGGCCGCACAGTTTAGGAAAACCATATGCAGACCGTGCGACAGCCACTGCCCCTTATCATTCCTTAAAAGTCCACCCAAACACACCCCAATGTCACCTTGGCCTCCAAAAACACCTCTATCACCATATTTTCACAAAGAAATGGACTAGAGAGTTCTGGTCCATTATAGATCTTCACCTGAGTACTCGACTAACGAATTTTTATGCAAATTTAATTCTTTTATATGCACATAATAACTTTAAAATTATCATGTATTATTATATTAACGATTTTCATTAGGATTATTGTAACTAAAATCTTGTAAGAGAATTTGTGAAAACAAATCATTGTTCACTTGTCCACAATGATGTTTATCTAAAAAATGAATTTAACGAACATGAATATTTTCATCAATATGGGTAAATTCATTAACATGATAAGGTTCAATGGTTCTAATTCATTGCTTCGTTTTCTAAATAATCAGTACAGTTTCATCATATTCCCTTTTTTCTTCATCTTTATCCTCTTTTGAAATAGTACTCCCACCGATAAAAGTAGCTGATTCTCTTCTGTTTTTTCAATTAGTCTTCCCAGATGGATACATTTTGAAAATATTGATATGTAACAAAATTATAGAGATTTTATTATCATAACAAATACAAACAATATTCAAATTTACCAAATTCAAATCAAAATTTTTATTAGAAACTTATAAATCAAAATATTGAATATCTACAAGATCCAAGGTCTCAACTACCTGATGTGATCCGGAATGAACATATCAAATAGTGACGTACTTTGAATGAATTTATTGTAAAATTAAATATGGAAATTTTGTATATATATCGACAACAGTTTCATTTTCCATACGGTCTCTCTGATCCATAAATTTATAAATAATATAATGCTCTAGGTATAATTGTACAAATTTTCAATGTAACTTACATCAACCACCACAAAAGAAAACTCTAACAGAATACAAGGATCTAATTACACCAAATCTTATATACCAACTAAAAATAACCTAATCAATAAATAAATCCTATATAATATCTCATGAATTAATAGAATATAGATTTTCTTTTTCATATAATGAATATTAGTAATTGATGTCTAATCCGGAGATAAACTATATTTAATAAAAATAGGGTTTTATAGCCTTCCATATGTATATAAATTTATTGATTAATTTTGAATATGCAAAAAACATATCATTACATATCATTCCATGTTAAAAGTATTATTTGTCATAAAAATATTAAACTATGTAATATATAGAAAAAATATTTTTTCAAACTCACTATCTAAATTTTCAATTCTTCATTTATTTAACATCATAAGAACCTTTATCTATAGTTTCATGTATTTTACATGATTCTTATCTCTATCTGGAAATCCAAATATATGATTCATTATATTTATAGGTCTCACATAATTCATTTGAGATGCAATTTTGTTGAAATCATTATGCCCTTCATGAGGTCATTATAAAACATTATTAATTACTGTAGATGACATCAAAAATTCTGTTTGGTTTACCATAATAATTTCATGGTCCTCAAGACCACAAAACTAAAACCTAACTATTTCATTAAACTCATAAAATTATTTCTATCCTACTTACTGGTTTTATTCGTCATCGAATATAAACAGCCATTCTTGATTAATAGTGAAATTATTAAGAAACATAGTAGTTTTATCAGTCTATTTAAAATAAATATATCATCCACCCCCACTATTATTATAGGCCATGAGCAATAAGAAATTCTAGGAAGATTACTAAACATCCTCTTAAATTTATCATTTTCAATGAATGGTTTATGGATTGATGTATTAGGAATGAATGCATTTGATTTCAAGGAGATGGAGTTTAAGTGTTTTGAAAAGATTTTTCTAAATTATAATAATTTAATTTAATATTCATTTATGTAACTAAAGGGTCATGTAGGTTGGAAAAAAAATTAAGCATGGTTGAACTAGAGTGTTTTTCATATTGGTATGTGACTTTTATTCTAAACATTTATGATAAATCTCTATTTAACTGAGCAGGATTACAATTTAAAAAATATATATTAAGCATCCTTCATTTAAATTTTATGTAATATAATATATCATCAAAAAATGATTTTTTACAAAATTATCATAATTTATATTCAATACAAACAAATGTAATGAGATGAGATATTTTTGAGAATAATATTTAATGAGATGATTCATTAAATAAATTTATTTATCAATATTGTATTATCATATACATTGAAATGTTTATATAAATTTTGTAATAACATTTAAATTTTAATTGATAATTGGTTCCTTAAAAAATGTATGATATAATATAATATATATATATATATAGTGAACTTGATGAAATATTAAACAATATACATCATTATATCAACGATTATAAATTTAAATTACAAATTCCCTTAAATGTTTGAATATTTCAGTGGGAAAATTAATAGAAAATAGAAAATCTACAACAGGAAAATTTTGGATCACCATAATCATCTAAAATAATCCATCCTCTAGAAAACACTATAGAAATGAATGAAATTATATTAATAAACCATTTGATATTATAGGAAATAAAAATGTTTAAGAATGAAAGGAATTGAATTGAATAATGAATTATGGAAGGAATAAGTATATATAGGAGTATATGTGACCATTAAAATAATAACCAAACCCTTAAAATAGTTATCTGACCATTAGAATATTAACCTGACAATTAGGAAATGTATCAGGACCATTAGGGAATATTAACATGTTTTTTGGAATAGTAATATGATCTAAAAATAATAAAATTTTATATAAATAGTAATTATCATTATAAATTTAAGTAAATATATACATATATATATTATTTCGAAAATAATAAATATCACAATGAAAAACTAAAATAAAATATAAAAACCCATTTTAATAATATATATATTATAGGTTTTAGTAAAAAATCATAATGTTTACGTAAAAAAATTAAAATTATATGTGATTGCAAATAATTATTATCAAGTTAATTTAGTTTTTTATAGAATATGTTAAAATTATACCTTTTTATTCATTGTTTATTTGATTAAATATACCAATTTTCATGTGAATAGAGGAAATACATCATTCTCAGTAATATTTTTGTCTTGAATTACATCATAATTAATGTAACAAACCCAACCCTAGAAGCCTGAAACATGTTCCTAATTTCATTACATTGGAGTATAGACAAGGAAGGACCATCCAAAATGAAAGAATAATTTAGTAGATTTATAATACAATTTGAATACATAGGTTAAATATTAGATCTTAAAATTGAAATGAAATATATAAATTCACTTGGAAAGAAAAAATACACAAAGATATCCTTACAAGTCATTCATAATATACTTCATCACATTATAGAAAAAATAAAATCAATTAACGGGGTTATCTAAAATGCCAAGTAAAGCTAAGAAATTCATTTTTATAATAAATAATAAGTCAATGTAAATTACTAAAACTACACATCCCATTAAAAGATGATCTTTGACATAATATGGAAGTAATTAATGATAATTAAAAAATTTAATAATAGAAATAACCATGGGTATTCTAATAGTTGAATAACCACATGGACTATCAATTAATAATTTCATAATGAAAGATTGCATAATATAGGACATCTGAACCAAATTTTTATATCCATGACCAAGACTACTAAAACGAATTAAGGCCTCGACCAAAAAAATATGTGAAAATGGGAAAGGCCTCTGCAATTTCTATATATATATTTTCTCATGGGATATATGGATACATCTAGGAGATATAGAGGTCCCCAACCATAACATACTATGTCTAATTAATTCAACATATGAAAAGGGTTAAACCTGAACATCTTATACATATGAAATGAAAATATCCTTCTCAAAACTGTAAACATAATAACTAACCATTCCGAGTAATATGGTGAATGGTATAAAAATAGAACATCCATATTCAAAATGATCATAAACAATTTAATAAATTATGAAGGATGATATCAAAAAATAATAATCCCAATTAAACATAAGAATCAATAAGATTATTGAAATATATAAAAATTTTATTATAAAATCATCATGTAATTCAATAGAAAAATAGTCTTTTACTTTGAAAAAAAGAGTTATTTAGGAAAAAATAATATTATAAAACCAAAATTAGATTAAATTTTATTTTTCAAATTAAAATGCGTTATTTAAAAAAAATGGTGTCTTAAAATTTATTATATAGTGTACTTTAAAATAAGTGAGAACTCGAGTGGTTCCCTTAATTCGTGCATGTTAATGAGAATTAATTTTTGAAATATCATTTTCAAACATGAAAATACACATAAAATAAAGATGTATTATAATTGGTACAAATATATACATAAATAACATATAATTTAGGATGATTAAATATGATTATTTTATAATTTAATTAAGGTAAGTATCGAATAATAGTAACTGAGAAGGAAATGGAGGTTTGTGTAGAAAACCCTTACATTATGTCCTAATGTGTTTTGAAATTGAACTTAAAATACAAGATAATCGAACTAAATCCATTAATTATTTAATTAATTACGTTATATTCAGGTATTTTATTTATTTTAATTTTATTCGGTTCAATTTAAGAATTTTTTATGAGTTATAAGATACAATTTTTTCTCTCGAGATCATTGGTTGCCTTGGTTTTCACAATTGGTACACTTGCATATGAGAATGGTAGGTTATGCAGAATGGGAATAATTGATTGATATTTAGTTTATTGTATATTAATTAATGTAAATAATATTAAATGTTTATATAAATAATTTGTTTGAGTATATGAGGATTAATTATTAGATAATACATTTAGTCATAATAGTTTAGATTCTTATGGAAGTTATTGATGACAACGAAAAAATTCGGTTTTATCATTTATTATTATATAAATATGTCACTTCCAGTACAATAAATAATATATATTTTATGTTTTATAATACATTTCAATCATATAAATTATTTCATTAACATCCTTGAAGGAAAAATTGAATAAGGAATTCATGTCATTATTAATGGTTTTAAATCAACACCTCTCAGACAATGAATTCATTTTTAATTTAAAGGATAGAGAGTAATGAGATTGATGATGGATCCTCCCAAAACAAGATATTAATATAGTATATATATATATATATTATATTGGAGTTATCATGATCATTTAGACATAGAATTTGAGGAGTGGATAATAAAATAATATAAATTAAAAATAAATTAAATTTAAAAGTATGAGGATTTACCTCTTGAAATATTATAGTTGTGAACCTCATTAAGGGCATGAGTTTTGGTATTTTGGAAACAAAAAGTGCTCCTAGAAATAAGGGGAGTCTAGGGGAGAGTATTTGGGAATAACATAGACATGCCTCATAGTGTAGAGTATTGAATAGAAGAGGGGTGACGGTGGCTTTCATAGTGGAGGTGAATAGAGATTCATTGAATTTTTTTATTAATAGGATTTTTATTTGTCTAATGAATATAAATATTTTGAGAATTATGAAAATAAATAAATTAAAATAATGATTAAAATTTGGATATTTTGGTGGTAATTTCATTCACAACTCATGTAATAGTGTATTTAGTATCACAATTATTTATAGTATAAATTAGTGTAATTTACTATTCACCAGAAATTTTGGTATTTTAGAAAAATATAAAAAATTCACCATAATAATTTTTTGTTGAATAGAATTAACAAAGGGATTCATTTTATCAAAATAATTTTCTAAATATGATAAATTTTATTTGTAAATAAAATGAATATTTTCCTAGAAAATATATTTTAAATTTCAAAATTATTTTAGTGCACTCTTAAAAATTAACAATGTTCTATGTAAGTTATCCAAAAATCACATGACAACAAAATATTCATTTACGAATAAATTTTGATAAATTATATTTTCATTTAAATTACTTTATTAATTATAAAATTGGAATTAAATATTTCTGACATAATAAAATACTGAAACATAATTAATAATTTACAAAATATTCTTTTACATATAATATTTTGTAGTTAAATCATATTTTCATTTATCCGATGCAAACATTTTATTTATACTTACATGGGTGTGGATCCTTTTCATTTGGCCAGTTTTCTATTCATAAGGGTCATATTTATATTCAAAGGTCATGTTAATATTTCTGGGTATATGTTTTGTAACTTCTTGAAATACCTCTTATTTCATTCATTATTCATTTATAATGTTTTTATTGTTTATTTAAGTGATTATATGTGATCCATACTATATGAATTAAACATAATAAAGTAAAATAATTGATAGAGTTCCAGAACATTACATTCTACACTCATATAAAAAATTCATCTTTGATACTTCAAGGTTATTACCCCAATAAAAGATTTAGATAGTTCTCTATCAGAACATCCTCAGGCTCCCATATTTCCTCAAAAATTTTATGATTTTTCCAAATCACCTTTAATAGATGAGTCTTAAAATTCCTAAGCACCTATTATTTATTTTCCATATTCTTGATAGAATCTTCCCAATTAGATACATGATGTCCTATTAAATTCACAAGTTAGTAAATGTGTTGGTTATGGCTTGGACTTCCTTAACAAGGATACATGGAACACATTGTGTACTATAGAATCGATTGGATTCATTTCTAAATGATATTCCACATCTCCAACTCTCTATAAAATTTGAAAAGGACCAATGTAAATTTGGATTTGTTTCCTTTTATTCCCAGTTCTTATAACACCCTTTCTGCAAGCTACATTAAAAAAATGTGATCTCCCACATGAAATTCCAAATCCATATTTCAATTACCTGTATATATCTTTTTCCGACATTGAGATTATGTGATATCAGTTTTAACAATATTTAACTATGCAATTTTTTCCACCAAAATACATGGTCCCACAAGGATCCCTTCACAAACATCATTAAAACATGTTGGTATACGATATCTCTTTCCATAAAAATCATCATATGGTGCCATTTAAATAGTTGATTGGAAACTATTATTTTCTGAAAAATCCACCACAGGTAAATAATAATTACATAAACATTGAATGTCATGTGAACATGATCTCATCATGTATTATAATATTTTGATTATCCTTTTTGAATTTCCATCAGTTTTAGGGTGACTATAATTAATCAAAAGAATCTCAATATCCAAATCATTCTAGGGACTTTTCTAGAAATTTGAGGTAAATCATGGGTCATGATCAGAACCAATATAGGGAGTTTCTCCATGGATTATTAAAAACTCATGAATATAGAGACATACCTGGTTATCCAGTTTAAAATCCAACCATATATTGAAGGAATGAGATGATTTGGTATATCAGTCTACAATCACCCATATAGCATCATTATTCCTTTGTGTTTTTTAATCCATTGAAAATATCCATGGTGATATCATCCCATTATTGTGTAGAAATAGGAAGAAGTTTCATTAATTCCATAGGATTTTTTCTTTCATCCTTAACTAGTTGAAAGACTAACCATCTTCATACATAATAAACAATTCCCCACATCATATTAAACCACCATAAATGTTCATTCAAATATATATACATATTAGTGATACCATGGTTTATAGATAAAAACGAACTATGGGAACCGACCAATAACTTCCTTTTTAGTTTTAGATATCTGGAAAAAATATCATTATCCCAAATTTCATAATCCCTTCTTCATTCATGAAGTCTTCCAAAATTTCATCATTCACATTTTTAATTTTACATTGAATATTCTTAATATCTGACCAAGGACATTTAATATTTTCCAATAATGATGGTTGGGAAACCAATTGAAAAGGTAATTATTTCTCACCATATATGATAATTCCCATATCCATCGTTACTAGATCCATGAGCACATGAACCATTTAAATCCTTATTTTTTCCTCACTTAGTGATCCTTACTTCTCAATGAATCTGTTAACATATTCACCTTTCCAGGGTGGTTTGGTGTTGTAAAATCATAATCTTTTAGTAGTTAGATCCATCTTATTTTCCTCATGTGATATTCTTTCTATTGTATGATATTTTTAAAGGACTTCTGATCTATATATATCTCAAATATTTATCCATATAGATAGTTTCACCATATCTTCATAGAAAATATTAAAACTTCAACTTCATTATCCAGAGTCATATAGTTATATTCATGAACTTTTAGCCACATTGAATCATATGTTATAAAAATATCATTCACTATATGGAAACAACACATTCCTTTATTTGATACATCACTGTGATTCACAATTCCACCATTCCTGGATCAAATTATCAAGATCCGAGAATTCACTAATATTCAATTAATTTATTCAAAACATTAATCATTTTTTTATGTGAACGTAATCCATATACATGTATTCTTGGTAAAATGGTTAGCTAATCAGGAAAACATATGAATTAAATGTCAATAATAAACTGCTAAACAAATTAAACCATGCACCTATGTTCTATTTTTGGTGGAGGTCATTAATAATCAAATTTTTATCGACATGATCACCTATGATTCCATCCATAGAGAAGATATTTCCATGAAATGAAAAAGTTTTATGCTAGAGTTAAAACTTGATAAATGTCCCATATAACATGTTTCTTTTATGGGTCTTCAGAATACTTTACAAGTGACTCCCATGATATTCATAGATTTTATATTATAGAATGTAATCATCTATAAATACCATGAAATTTTTTCACGTTATTCCATGAAAACATTATTAAATAGATCCATTATAACATAGGGTGAATTAGTAAGTTGAAAAGGAATTGCTGTAAAAATGTAATTACTATACATGTTTTAAAATGCTGTAAATGGAATATCCTACTTCCACATGCATACTGATGAATCCAAAATCAAAGGCCAATCATCAAAAAATATTGGGATCCATGATGTTGATCAAATACATCATCAATAAAATTAAGTAAAGTCTTTGTATTTAACGTAATAGCATTGATCTCCATGTAGTTAATGAAAATCCTCATAGATCCAACATTCTTCTAGACAATGTGAACGGGGGCTCCCCATGGAGAAACACTTGGTTGGATAAATCCATCATCACTCAATTCCTCTATTTATTTATTGATCCCCACTATTTCTACCATGTAAATTCTATAAGGGGTCATAGATATAGGTCTTGTACAATGAATTTAATCAATATATTACTCAACTACCTGCTATTGTGGACATCCAAATAAATCCCCTGTAAAAACATCAATTTATTCATGAACAATAGGTACATCCTCGATTGGAAAATATATTAACACACCGATGGAATTTTTGTTCCCTCCATCCCCATGAATTGAATTCATTATAGCTAGTTGTGGTGTATCTATATAAAAAATAGATAATTATGTTTCTTCTCTAGTTATAATAGACTCTACATCATTATATGAAATTGAAACTTAAATCTTCTTAAAATAAAATTATTCATCAGAATTTAAATTCCAATATATACAAAGGATAATATAAATTCAATCATGGTTATAATAATATGTTCCGAAACTGATGCATGTTTATTTTTCAAAAGGTGGATTAATCAAAACACCATTGTTGCAATAATACACCCCTTATGAGTTTTTCCTCAATACTCATTTATTAAATAAAAATGGAAATATCTAATTTTCATTTAAAACTATGAATATATAAAATAAATTGATCTTAATGTATCAAATAAATAAAATAATATGTTTGTGGAAATTATTAGAGTAACTTCCACCACATCATTATGAATTTCAACCTCAGCTATTGTAATCACATAAGCTTCAGCCGAAGCTATTGGCCTTTTCCGAGGCACATTTCGATGAAACTTTTGATAATAATTAACATAGTGTATCATATCCCTAAAATTATATTATTGATCATTTATAACATATTTATACCCCATTAAATAAATATAATGTTGAAAATTTCATCCACGCTTATAGCATACTAATTTTCCTTTTATGAAATCACCAGGATGTTTCCTTCCACAAGTATCGCATATTTGAAATTTCCACTTTTTTATTCCAAACATTAGCCATTCTATCCTCTACCATCATATTATTATATTTTATTCCTATAAATTCAGAATATTGGATAATTATTTATTTTTATTGATAGCACATGAAACAACATCATCATATGGTGATAAACAATGGTAGACTAGTTACCTTTAGAGGAATGGTTTTGAACCATCAAAGAATCGATGAATCTTTCTCCGTGGATTAAATTTGTAGTCCATGATATTCCTTGCTATCCTGGTAATTTTTTATACATACATTTAATAATTTTCATCCTCATTCTTTATAAGTCCCAATAATTTCATCTCAATATATTCATGTTATTGAAGATGGAAATTTTTTTCTAGGAAAATTTCTTTAAAATTGCACCATTACATATTTTTAATCTCTTCATTACCATTATTTGTTTTATTTAAATGAACACCATTGATCCACATATCATGAGTTATGATACATGGCCATTGCAATAGTCCCCCATTCATTATATACAAAGGCCAAAAATGTCTTCTCCATAGAACTTATCAACTATAACACCATAAATGGGTTTATAGACCCATTTAATGATGGATGTTGTTTCCTCACGAATCAGTCTAATGTTTCTACAACACATTGCGGTTCTGTGTTCTCAATATGAGTATGGTTATTGACAATAACCCATAATAGTTTTCGTAGTATAGTTTTATGCTACTCAGCGCCCGTCTCTGCTCCAATACATCCATAAATATCTTTAATTAGAGGAAAATACCTATATGGGACAGATGCATTGATAATTTTTCTATTCATTCAACTATGAACCATTTATAAATGATAAAATATACTAAATTAGGTTATGAATAATAATTCATAATCCCAATCTTGGAAAACACATAACATAACATTTATACTTATTCAAAAATTATCTCATAATCATAAACATGGTTTATTTGAAGAAAAATTTACTTTTTAAATCCTTCAAAAAAAATTTAATGAACATTTTAATGATACAATGAATGTCCCATAGGAGTATCAAACTAGGTGACGAGTAAGGCCATTTGTTTTATACCAGGTTTCCCCATTTTATTTTCGGAAGACCTTGTCGATGTTATTACTCCGAGTTACATCTATTCCAAAACAACTTCCACTTGTATTATCTAGACAAGAATGTATTTTCGAGGAAGATATAAATAATATATACCTTAACAATATTTTAGGATGTTCTTGTATGATTATCTTCCAATCATTTCATAGGTTTTTCCTTAATCCACTTTTTGAAAATCTGGTTTCCATAATTTCTACTATACAACTTATGATACCACATTTAAAATCCTCGACCCCAGAAAATCAGATCCAGTGCCTTGTTTGATTAATGTTCCATATAATCAAGGAATATTTATACTGAATAACGTAATTTTTTAGTGTAACTACAAAAAATATACAATCATTAGTTATGAATTATAACATAATATGGAAATACAATATATAAATTCATTTGAAAATATAAATAAATCCAAGATTATCCCTATAGGTCATTTATAATATACACATTAACATCCAGGAAAAATAAAACAAAAAAGGGTGAGGTCAAATTCTCAGTATAAGTATGATATAAAATAAAAGCATAAATATTAAGGCATTGTTAATAACTAAAAGTTCACATTCCATTAAAACATGATCTTAAAACTAATATGGAAATATTAATTGATTATTAAATAATAACATAATAAAATATAATAATTGGTATTATATAAGTATAATAACCATATATACTATCAATTACTAGTTTCATAATGATGGAGTGCATAATGTGAGCCATATAAACCATATCATCACTACCTCAACCAAGGTAACTAAAAATTATTAAGGGACCGACCAAAACCACATCGGGAAATGTGCAAGGAATCAGACATATAAATATCTCTTTTGTTTCATGGGTTATATCGATGCTTCAGGGGTATATAGTAATCCCCACCCGTGTCATACCATGTATAATGAATTCATAGTATGAAAAGAGTTAAACCCGAAAAAAATATACTAATGAAATTTAAATAACTTTACCCAATATGTGTATAGAAACAATAAAAATTCTGAGTAAAAAGTTAAATAATATAAAATTGGTACATCCATTGTCAAAATGATCATAAAACATTTAATTAAATATGGTGTATGATATCATAAAATAATAATCCCAATTATATTTAATAATAAATATGAGTGTTTAAATAGAAGAATATACTCTTATAAAATAATCGAGTATTTGTTGATAGAAATAAAAATTACTTTGGAAACAAGATTTCTTTTTGAAAAAATGTTTTATAAAAAGAGAAGTGAACTAAGATAGTATTTTTATTGATTAAAAGAATTTTTTATAATAATAAAAATGGTTCCTTAAGACAAATTATAGAGTGTACTTGAAAATATGAAATTGTTCGATAAGTTACCTTGATTCTGAGCCTTTTTATAGGAAAGAATTTTTGAAAGATCATTTTAAAAAATGTAACACTACATAAAAGTGAGAAGAATTATGATTGGTAATAACATGAAAAATAAAAAAATGAATAATATAAACAATAATTAAAAATTTCATTGAGATACATAGAAATAAGATTACCAGAATTTAAATGGATGTTTTGATAGAAAACGCTTACCTTATGTCTGAATGTGTTCTTCTCTTGTACTTAACATTGTAAAAAATCAAATTTAATCACATATTTATTTTACTCCAAACCTTATATGTATATATTTTATTTATTATTATTTTATTATATACACTTATGTACTTTTTTATGAGTTATAAGATACCGTTTTATCAATTGGGATCATTCTTTTCCTCAATTTTCTAGATCAATATACTTGTATATTAGTATGGAAGTTCCGTTTGAATGGTTATAAGTCCCCATAATTTAATTTATATTCTATTAATGAACATAAAAAAATAGTAAATGTTAAGAAAAATAATTTTTTTTATGTAGTTGAGGATGAATCATTGGATAATAAATTTAGTGATAATAATTTAGCTTAATATGGTAGTTATTAATAATAAAAAAACCATTTTGTTTTATATTTTAATATTATGTCTATATGTCACATTTAGAAATTAAATTTAGATATATTAATTATATTTTAATATGGTTCAACTATAAAAATGGTTTAATGACCAGCCTTGATAGAGAAATTGAAGAATGGCATTTCTTCATACATGAATGTTGTAAATCAGCACCTCCTAGAAGATGATTTCGTTTTTAAAATTAAAGAGATTGAATAAGAATATTAATGACTGGTTTTCCTATAACAAGAATTTATTATTGAATATAGATTATACTATAGTTAACATTATCATTTGTATAGCAGAGTTTATGAGAGGATAAAAAAAGAAAATAAATCTAAATGAAATTTGAAGAAAAAGGATGTGAATTTACCTCTTGAAATATTCTCTTTGAGATCCTTGCTAAGGGAAGGGGTTTCAGTCATTTGGAAATTAAAATATCTCATTTATGTGGGGATAGAATTGTGGAGAGTATTTGGAATGAACGTTGACAAGAATAAATTCCTATATAAGTGAATTGAAAAGGGGGTGATGGGTGGATTTTATAGTGGAAGATGGGGGGGGATTCATTGAATTTTTTATTTATAAGCTTACTATATGGATTAAGAATATGAATAACGTGAGAATTATCATCTAATATTTTAAAATAATGAATAAATGTTAGATATTATTGTTCTTGAATCAGTAATGACTTATGGAATATTATATTTAGATTTTAATTTATTTATAACATAAATTACTATATTTCACTACCCACCAATAAATTCGTATATTTTAGTAAAATCACATGACATCATGATAAAAAAATTTCCCCATTTATAATTAAAAAATGGACTCCATTTTTTTAAAATAATTTTCTGAATTTGCGAAATTTAATTTTTAAATGAAATCAATATTTACATTGAAAATGCAGATTTTAAATTTAAATCTGTTTTCATTAAAATGTTAAAAATTAACTAATACTTCTCTAAATTATACAAATATCATAAGGAAAAAATATTTATTTATGAATAAATTTTATAAAAATGAATTTTCATTTAAATTAATTTAAAATAAATAAAATTTTAAATGAATATTTATGACTTACAAAAATACCAACGTTTAATTAATAATTTTTTAAAAATTCATATCATTATACTATGATATATTTAAATTTTCAAACTTATGAGATGCATAATTTTTATTTATACATAGATGAGTGTGGTTTCTATTCATTTGGTTTGTTTACAATTTAGAACGGTCAGATTACTATTCCTAATTGAAAGTTATTATTTCATCAGTATAGGTTCCTTAACCAATAGAAATACATCTTATTTAATTTATTAATCCTTAATAAAGTATTTATTTTCAATTAGAAGTGATTATACATGGTCAATTATATATGATAGAAACATAGCAAGAGAAATTAATTGATGGAGGTATAGGTTATTACAGATGATGTAATAATTAACTAGTATTTTATTAGACATCATATTTGACAAAAAAAATTAATTTTATAAAGTATTTTGTAAAATAAAATAAACACATTTTTCAGACCTAAATATTACATACTAATTTATAAAATAAAAAATATTACATTTAAAATAAATTTTGTCCTTAATCCCACATTCCGTTTTTACATAACTAATCAATTCTAATTTAAGAGGTTCTTAGAGTTATAAAAATTTATACTATATATAAATATAATTAACATTTAAAACAAAAATACAAATAAAATATTTACCTTTGATATATTATTTTTTAATATTTTATTATAATAAAACCAATCTCATTAAGTATAAATATCCATTATACAAATATTTGGAAACCCACTCCTCCCATAAAAAAATAAAAATATGTATCAAAATCCTTACTATTATACCCTTATAAACCATAGTTATATTTTTTAGTAACTCCACAATATACATCATGGATTTATTATTTAGTAAAAGAGATGCAATTCCAAGAAAATACTATGTTTTAATAAGCTCTACCCTTATTTACCACCACTCAATAAATTTTACAAGGATCTTCTAAAATGAAATCATATTAGACTAATTTTGAAAAAATTTAAATTTATTATAACTATGTTTAAATTCAGTAAAACTTGTACCTTTTAATAATATAAATATATATAGCTCTTTTTCCTCATTTGAAAAATATTCCATGTAATGGTGAGTTAATTTCCAATGAGAACGTTGAAAATTTAGTTCCTTTAACAAAAATTATTTATAGTTATATTAAATTAATTATCATATATAAATTTATAAATATTTTTATTTAGATTTCTTATAAATAATTTTTGTTATAAATTAATGACTGTTTTCAAAATAGTGCAATCGAAATGTAAATGAAATTTTTTATTGAAAATATGATATCAAAATGGATACCTTTTAATGATCTATGCTAAGAAATATAATCCAATTATTATAAAATAAATATTTTTATAAAATGAATGTAATTCACTTCTATATGAATGTTTAAAAAAAATATTATCCCAGAACCATAAAAATTATATAATACATAATGATTTAGGTTATTGGGATTTTGAATGAATAAAATATAATTTGGGGTTATCTACTTGTTCACATTAATTATAGTATTATAATTCATATAATATCTGAAATATTCCTTTAAATATTCATTACTTTTTATTTTGTTTATATACATATCTCTATCCTTCTAAATAATTTTTTAATTCATTTTCAATTATTTTTAAATACAACATCTATTTCAAAAACAACAAAGGAATAAACATGAGTTTTTTCTCCTATTGAAGAAGTAACATATCTTTCTATTTTATGATATATATTTTTCAATTAGGAATTTTAATGTTTATTTTTATTATGTATCGTATGTGAAATCTATTATGAAACTAATTCATTTCCCATAGGTTATCTCATTAAAACGATTGTTATCATTCCTTGTGGCATGTATGTTTGAGATTATATTATGATGTGACAGGTGGACCATTAATTATGTAGTCCTCCAATTCACTATGGAATGGTATTTTTGTCATGATAAATTGTTTATAATTAGATAATGTGTTTAAATATTTTTTCACAATGATGCAGTATTAATTTAGTCACATATCTTATGCGAGGATTTGAGGTTATCTTTGTTTACAACTATGTGTAGAATATTTTCAACATTTCTCTAATGGTTTTTTTAAGTGTATTTCATATTGCATTACAATATCATATATTTAAATCATGATTTATATTATGATTTAATTCTTATGATATGTTGATATTGATTATATCAACCATGTTCTATTGATTCATGTCCCTTATTACTCCCTATATTTGGCTTTTATCGTACCCCATTCATTAATGTATATCCTATAGTGACTACGTATAATAAGGTTATCATGAAATATTTATAAGAATAAATAATAATAATTTAATTAATGTCTAGTTTTTATTATCTATAATTTATATATTAGAATGATCTCCCTAAGACATTAAATCATTCGATCCTAGATTTGAATCAATATTAAAATATTTATCTTAAATAAGATACAATATCCATGAATAAAAATGTAAGTTTATTATATTTAGAATATTAAATTTGTTTAATAAAAATTTGAATTAGTATTTGATGTTTTTTAAAACCATATGTATATTTTTATTTTATAAGTAAACAGCATATATGAATAATTTTCATGAATGGATAAAATAGGGATACAATAATATATTCATTTAGAGATTATTATTTAAAAAGATTTGATTATTTTATATTTATTTATTAAAATAGTATATTTTAAAAATTATTTTTTTAACATTTTGGGAAAAAAATAGAAACTATAAGAGATGTAGTATGAGTGATAATGCAATGATTTCCCAATGTGGTGAGAGTTGATGTTCAAAAAAATTGTAGCAATTCTTAACTAGGTATCATAGGCTATAAACTATATCAAAATAAACAAGAAATATATTCCCAGATATAATATGGATTAACCATATATTTATTCTATTATTTGGAAATGAGAAATGATATTTAGTGGATCACCTGAAGTACTTTTCATGGAACTGTGGGATAACTCAATAGATAAGATAAATTTGGTAATCTACTTTTCTGAGAATGAAATGATTCCTTTATCTATTAATCAATTAGATTAAGATTCCATTCCATGGTGGGTGTTAATAAATAATATGATTCCACATTAGGGAATGAAATAAATGGAATAATAAGTAATTGAAATGTTATTCCTTAAAAAGTGTTTCCCACCACTCTATAACAAATATATATAGATAATTACTACATCTTAATTAAAAGGAGGGTGAATATGTCTTGGAAATTAAAGAATAAAGAAAAATTATTTAAAAAGCTTCCCCCTATTTTTTATACACAATGATAGAAAATTAGATAGTTTCTGTAGCGGATTAAATTCACACATTCTAAAGACTATTACTATCCTAGAATTTATGATTTATGAAGAAGTGGATTAATGTGATCTCATTGTAGATATGAAGACTTGAAAATAGTATTATGATTATAGAGGATAACAAGAGAGGAGTTTAATTTCAAGATGGTTGATTAAATGAAAATGGAGAGGAGACGATCCAACCTCCCACATGGGAAAAATATCAGAGGAATATTCATTAGAATTACCTCAAATGGATTGGTAAATTCTTATTATTAACAAATAATGACAACATGCTCCATAATATATAGGATACCCAATGAATACATCCAAAATGATTGAGGAAAATTAGGAAAATAATAATGAACCACCCATGTTTAAATTATTTAAGTATAGTGGAAAAGGGAGTTTTGAATGCCAGTTCATTAAACAACTGGTACTAGAGAATATTCTACATCAATAACCTCCAATGCAATCTGATCATGGTAAATATTTTTTAATCACTGCAGCATTAGTGGATAATGAATATGATGTTATAAAACTTACATGTCATATTCAATTAAAAATGGTGAGTTTTTTTTATTTTGATTATATTAATTCCCTTATATCATTAAATTTTTCTATTATTGTGAAATAGAAGATGAATTAACCTGAATTATAGAAAATGTAAAAACCATAGTTTCATTATCATTTAAACCAAAGTGTTGGATACGTTCCCATTAAGCATCTATGAGATTATTAACCAATAGACTAGCATAATAATTCTATTTTAGAATTTTATGGTATAATAGCAATGAATTGGTTATCATTATATTGATAACGCATAAACAGTTTGTAAAAGAATATCTCTTTCTATATTATAAACCATCCAATGCTTATATAAATATTAAAGGATTATATTGAATCTCTTTTTATCAATCCAAAAATTGTGTGACTGATTATAACCAATAGAAAATATTACATTTCCCAGATAGTTGACATAATAAAATGTAAAATTGTTATAGAAATTGAAATTGTGAGGGAATAATATGATGTTTTTATTCCGAAATGTCACAAATACATCCACAAAAACATGAGGTGTGTTCTAAATAGAACTAATAAACAAAACTAATCGTAACTCACACTTCCACTATAGAATTTACCCTATGAAATTATGCGAGATAAAGAAGAATCTATATAAGGTTTTAGGAAATGGATTTATACACAATAGTTAATTTATGTAGTGTGATCATGGAATATTTAAAAAGGAAAAGGATGGATCAATTATTTTAATTATAGAAAACTGGGATATCAATATGATCACTATAAAGAACATGTATCCCATTCCATGGAATATTGACTTATTTAGTCAACTATGAGGAACTCATAAATTCATAATTCTATTTCATCATTATGGATATCATGATATGGATGTAAAGAAGAAATATATTATGAAGGAAATGATTTTACAAGTTATGTGATCTATTATTTCGTAGTGATTCCCTTCATACATTATAATTCCCCTGACAACAGTATAGATTAGATTAATAGCATCATTAGATACTAGCTCAAAAAAATTAATAATCATTACCAATGATATTATCATTTAATCCAAGAGAAAGTATGAACATTAAAAAAACTAATTCTCATGATGGGTACATTATGGTAGTATAAAAAGTTGGACATGTTATGAATTTGTGACTATTGGATGATGAAATTCACTTTCGTGGAAAAACTGTTCAAGAGTGAGGTAATTTTTATTGATCCTTCAATGAAAATGTCTACTGAATATTGTATCTAACCCTCAATTGTCAAAAAAATAGTTTTATTTTATTATAAGGGATCCATTTACACATTTTGGTAAATATGTCATGATTTTTTCAAACATACAATGTTAAAATGGATATGTGTCATGTATGATTGAATAGAATAATATGAGGAATGATTTCAGGTGCTCAATAAGTGGAAAATTACTCAACCTTTACATAATATACCATAATGAAGTGAATGAATTTTATATAAAACAATGCATAAAATAAATTATTAGGATGTTTAATCATCTAGATTGATAATGTTCTATCCTGTCTATCATGAAAAATAAATATCAATTATTAGAACTACCAGATTCATGAAATGGATTCTGTCATTCTTATCTTCTGTTTGGAGATTTAGAGGACCTACCTATAGTAGGAGGAGTGTTCCATATATACTAATCATAAGAGTCATAAGTATATTTCCATATATATAAAGGTAAAATTTAATAAATAAATATGGCTAGATATAATCATGGACTTTGATTTCTCTCTTCAATACCATATAAGAAAAGAAAATAGTGTTGTTAAATATCTTAGTATAAATGAATATAATTTTATTTCCATGATGAAAATTGAGAAATAAAATGTGATAATTGATATGAAAAATATGGTTATGGAAATAATAATAGCATTAAATAAATAATAACATTCTAAAATTATTCCCCAACCATCAATCGAAGAGAGGGTCGGGGATGAAAAAGGGGTTGTTTTTATGTAAACAACTATGAAATCATTAATGAAATGAATGATTAATGAGTTCAACATTAATGAATATAGTTTGATTTCATATGTATCTAGTAGGTTTGTGCCTAAATAACATAGGATGAAGATGTAGATATTAGTTAGTGTACATAGATTGTATTTCTCTATCAAACAAGATGTTTAAATATATATTGTGATCTTCAAGATCACTTCTTAGTGGACAACATGATGGAGAGTATTTCCTACTATATATCATGATTCAATGTATATTTCAATGAAAATCATTTTTAATTAATTCAAATGGGATGAAATATCTGTTAATATTACCCACATGGAAATTAGAGAACATGGCCATGGACATTTTCACTGTTTTCATGATGAAATTAAAAGGAAACAATTCAATATGTATTGTGATGGAAAGGCTCACTGAGGCTACTCACATTATCAGAATTAGAGAATGTTAACTTTTGTAATGAAATTATATGATATATGTAAATGGGGTGGTGAGTCTTCTTGTGGTGCGACTTTCAATAAAATCTGACCATCCTCTAATGTTTGATTCAAAATTTTAGTGATGTCTTCACATTCATTAAATACTAAATTAAATATCAACATATCATTTCAACCCAAACATAATTTAAAATTAAATATACTATTCAAAAACACTCGGAAATTTTTAAAGACTAATTTAAGAAATTAGTAGGAGTATGGGTACACCATCTAAAATAAATTAAGTTCTCCTACAACAATATATTCCACTTGAACAGTAATGTTTCCAAAAATGAATATTTATATGTGAAGAGACATAAAACATTTAATTTTTTAGTTTTATTTTATTAATAAAATATAATTGTTCTAAAGAATGTAAGAGATATTATATAGTATGTTTAGTCCATATAATTGAATATAAAACTATTCTAATATTCATTAAAAAATTTATGCTAACATCCACTAAAGGTAGATTGATATTGAGGTTGGAGAAATTATTTTCCCTTGAGTAACACTTTTGATGAAACCCATGTGGTTTTAGAATAAAGGAAATCATATCTATAGGTACATTGGCCATTTCGTATCCTTCACTATTACAAAAAAAGATTTCACATTGGTGATTTAACTTCAGTTTTTAAATAATTACTAATAAATTAATTTAATCATTGGTTATTTTATTAATAGATATTAAAAATGATACTTTTTGGATTTTCAAATTATTTCTATGATATAAGATGTGAGATGATAGTTTTCTATGCTAATGACCATGATCCCGTCATGAAAAAATATTGTTTTAACATTTATTTTATGATCAATTATGTTAAAAATTACTTTTTTGTGTCAGTTATTTTAAAAAAATAGGATTATAAAAATGAAATATATAATTAATGATGAGTTGAATTTTTTTTAATGAGATAAATTGATTTTGTCAATTCATGCATAAAATTTACAATAACAAATTTTCTTTTTTAGTTTTATTTGTAGGTTTTTATGCGCCAAAAATATTAATTTAATGACATTGTCTTTTGATTATCATATTTCCACCTATCCAACTCTTTTTATCATCATCTTCATTTAATTTATTTTTTTCTATGATCTTATCATGTTATTTGTAACTAATTTTCCTTGATTTTATTTCTTTATCTTTACTTATCTCAATTTATATAACAAATAATGAATACTTTTTCTATTATAATGACTCATTATTCATCTGATTATATTAGAAATACAAATCATAATTTTATTTCTAAAAAGACTTCTATTTGGCTTATTTGGATTCATCATTAGATATTTCCTTACAGTAGAATTATATTGAAAAATAATATTCCATAACTGAATATTAAGTTAGTGATTTTATGTTATTTTTCATATATTTTTTCATGTATCTCTAATATTTTTTTATCGATGTTCTAATTTCCTCGAGTGGAGTAATATGCATTGTTATAGATATTTTTAAAATATCATCATTATATAATTGAATTTATCATATTTTTTTAGAATTATAATATAAAAATAATTATTTTTTTCTTCTAGAAGAATAGTTTTTCTTATCGATTATGAAATAAAAGGCTGTTTAGTTTGTTATGACCTAAAATAATATATTTTTAAAATATATATTTATACTCATTTTTTAAAAGCTGACTTAAAAATTGAATTTTCACATTGGATTTCAAATAAATGATGTTAAATATTTTTTTGGAGTTTTTTTGTTTAAAACTGTTGTGAAGAATAACGAAAAAGTATATATTTAAATGTCATTTTTAATAACCAAATTTAAAACAAATTAACAATATAGCCTTTGAATCATTGCACCAATAGATGACATTGAAAATTAAAAAATTGACTTAATATCTGTATTTTTAAACTAGTTCTTGATTGAATAAGATAAATAACCTATCAACATTAACTTCTAGAAAATGTTACTCATTTTCATAATGTATTCCACATATCTATCTTGTGGAAGAAAAAATATGATCCTAAAATGCCAGAATCTATTTGTCGTACAACAGTATAATGACATCACATATGAGTAGAAACTGGTGTATATTGTGGATTGTAGATACATTGTTCTACAAAGAAATACAACTCAAGACATCAAAGTATTATGAAAAAACCAAAAATATGATGACTAAAAATGGGAACAAGAGGAAACAATGAAAATGAAGTACCACAATCCATTCCCCACCGAGAATATAAGACAAAATATCAGGATTTTTTTTTTAAATTTATACTACTTTAATGAAAATGACTTCTTAAATGATAGTTGATTCCAATGTAAATGTGTTTTATATTATAATTTATAAATATATAACATATGGAAATAAGAATCAAATTAATTAATTAATTTAAATCATTAGATTATTCAATGATGGAATGCATTAAAACTCTAAATATTACATAGGGATTAAAATTTAAAAATAGAAAAACTAAAACGATAAAACATGGATCACAGAAATAAACTAGAGTCTTCCATATCACAAAAAAAACAATATATAATTGAATAAAAATTAGTAAAAATTAAATATGATAGAAAATTTAAATATAGAACCTTCAGAGGATGTGGACTACTAAATATTTAATGAAGAGTTATTTATATGGGAAATATTACTATTGTATTAACAATGTCACTATAGGAATAATAATTTAATGTTTTCATAGTGAAATAAACCTTAGTAACAGTTATATATCCAATAGAATTTTAATTTCTCCCAAAAAATATAAAATGAGATAAAAATAACATTTAGCATGAGAAATTTACATTAAAAAATTATAATTCAAAATAAATAAATATCAACACTAAAAATTTAAAAAAATGGAGTCTATTTTAAATAAAATATATTAACAAATTTCATAAAAAAAGAATTTAAAATTTAAAATACTAAAAATATTAAATTCTTTCAGTAATTTAAATTTAATATTTTAAATTATAATGTAATATTTTTCCAAGGATTATGTTTATGTAAATTTCTTAAATATATCAATTTAACATTAAAAAGTAAAAATACCATTGTTTTTGTGACAAATGTGTCCTGAATTATAGAATTCATTTTTAAATAATGAAATATTAATTTCTTGAAATTGAGCTTCTAAAAATTCATTTAAATTTGATACATTAATCATTAAAAAAATTAATAAAATTTCTAAACCCCAATTTTACATTCCAATGTCTAATGTAAACAATTATTACATTAAAAAAATTCAATTTTCCCATATTCCACCTTAGTAATCTAGGGATTTGAAATTCTATATGGGATTCATGTTATTAATTCATTTTATTTTTTTTATATATGATTCTATATGTCATAATTTCGCTATTACGAGGCTTATCTTAGAAGGGGTATTTTCTTTGATTTTTATTCTAAAAACATACATCTCACTAATTATGAATAACCCCCTCCCTCCCCGTGTAAAATCACTCCACCCTCATGTACTCATGACCAGTACAATCCAAAATACATCATTTTAATACCATTGAACATTTTCGGATTATATGGTGTGATCCAAATCCTTTAATCATGGAATTATTTTTTATAAAAGAGAAGAAACACTATGAAAAAAGTAAGTTTTTTTCAACTGTTGTTTCATTTTCCCAGTCTATTCCATTTTTTGAAATTTATTTCAATGAAAAATCATATAAGATTAATTGGGTATAATGATAAAATAATAATATTTTTGCTAAAAATCAATTGAATTGTATTTTTATTAATATTTTAAACCTCTCTTTCTCCTCCTTCGAATAATGTTACAAGCAATTGTTGGATAAATTTTAATGAGGACGTGGAATATAATTTTCCTAAAAAAACCTATGGATGGTTATAATAAATTATTTACGATATATAAATTAATAAATATATTTATTTTATGCCTCTTTAATTAATTATTCATATGTATTAATGACCGAGAACAATATATAGAAATATAAACCATATGAGAATAATTAGGGAAAACATGATATCAAAATAGATAACTTTGAATGATGTTAATTAAAAAATATAACAAAATTATTATTATTGATAAATAGTAAAAGATTTGAAAAAAAATTAACTTATATTTGAAAATTTTAATTAAAATTTATTTATTATCCAAGAGGCATAAACATGATGAAATAAAGTGGGCGTTAAAGTGAGGGGATTCCCAAATGTAAACTATTTATTTTGGGTTACATACTTATTTTGATAGATTTATATATGATTATTACTCTAATATAAATAGGATTCCCATTCAATGTCATTTCTCTTTAACATTATGAATATTAATGTTTCTACACTTCCAAAAAGTGTTCTATGCCATTAATTTTTTTTCTTAAAAGTAGTCATCTTCTAAATCATCTAATTAATCCCATTTATGCGTTTCTCCATTGAAATAATAAATTTATCTTTGTTTCCATTATAATATCACACCTTTTTATTTAGGAATCTTAATTTTTATATAATGATGTATTATAGGTAAAATATTTAATGAAATAATTTCCTTTCTAAGTGTTATTTAAAGATCATGATTTTTATCCTTTCATGTGAAATGCATTAATATAATTATTTTGTGATATAACATGTGGACTCTAAACTATATCACTCAGATGAATTTTTTTAAGTGATACATATCTTGAGATAACATGTATTACACATGATGATAATTATATATTTGGTATAAATGAAGATTTTATGATTTATGAACATATGTTGTACATGGAAATGATTGTAGAGTAATTCACAACTATGTTCAGTATCTCAAATCAATGACATAATATTTATTTTTTATGAAATTTTAAAATTCCATTCCTTCATACAATCTTTCCCTCATGATATTTATGACTATTTTATTCTTATTGTATAATTATGTTGATTATTCTCACCCATGTACTATTAATTCAAATCCATTATTCTTCCCCTTACTAGGTTTTTAGATAATACCTTTCTATGATTTTATCCTCAAGTCACTACATGTACTATGGAGATAATGGGAGATTTATAAGGATAATGAAGAAAAATTTTAATGCTATTAAATTTAATATTTTTTATATATTTATGAAACTAAATTTCCAAATACACTAAACCATTGGATCTGGGATTTTTATCATGAATATATTTTTATCATAAAAATGATATAATTATAATTTAATAAATATTTATTAAACTATAACTTAAATTATCACATTTTATTGGAAAATAATTAAAAAAATTTACCAAGTCCATCATGGTTTGTGTAACATACCACCACCTCCACAGTGGAATTATAAAGAGATATGATATTACATGGCCATAGGGGACATCCCCATGAAACCAAATGCATGCAATAAATTTTATGGGATTCAACAATAATTCTAGTGATATTTTCCCTATGAAAAAAATTACCTAACAAAGTTAAAAAAACAATAAAACCTCTAAGTGAGAATTATTACATTTTAAACAACTAAACTATAACTAAGAAAATTATAGACCATACCAGACAATAATGTGGAAATGAAAACCAATATCAGAGTATAAAGAGTAACATAATACCAACAAAACTCAGAGTCTCCAAAGGAAATAACTCTAGAACACCCAAACTATTCAAATATCCAACTCCATAAACTAGGACAAATTTACTACAATTCATCTATAAGAAAAATGATAAATTTTTTATTAACATGTGTCTCTATAATATTCTCAACAGACAGACCATACTTCCCATGTAGAAGGTGAGTAATTAAACTCAACCGATTTACCCAAAATGACATTCATACTCAGGCCACTGGATTAATCATGTTATTTCATTTATATAATAATTTATTTTTTTAAAAAATAACTAGTTTATCTCATATCCAAACGATTTCTACAAATAATATTATTCATACCAAAAATAGTTTTTCA
Organism: Viscum album; assembly: GCA_963277665.1. NCBI lineage: Eukaryota > Viridiplantae > Streptophyta > Magnoliopsida > Santalales > Viscaceae > Viscum > Viscum album. The sequence continues at coordinate 1,849,492,797 of OY728152.1, forward strand.
AACCCAAAACCATTTCCAGGAATGAAAACCAAACAAGCCATTAGGAAATTTCGAAATTCAATTTGGCATAAACATTACATGTTTAAATCACACACACAAACACCCATACATTCATTTTCCAATGATAGATCCATAATAAAGAGAATTTTATCATCTATCTAGAAATCAGTCACTATGTTTCCAATATCCTTATTCCTCAATGGCACATTCCACAAAACTAGGGTCATGTGTCTTTGTACCCCAATGGTATACACCACTTATTCGGGGTCACATCGAAATAATGAACTCACACCAACCTGTGTATTCCAAAATCAAGAAAATAAAACCATTTTAATACTTTTCAATAAATCATCCATTTTCTAGAAATATTCTAGTAAAACCATATACATGAATAAAAACAAAAACATATTCTAAAAAACTCCACTTAAAATCATGAATCCATGACCTTTAAGAAAAAATGAATCCACATTTTCCTGAACTATAAAAACAGTATGTTTCTAAAAAACAATTCAAAAAAATTCATAATCAATTTCATGAAATTAAAATAATTTGAAATCCATCAATTATGTTCTAATGGTACGAGTTGATTGTAAATCCACCTACTGTGCAAAAACATTATGGAAAATGAATAAAAATGTAATATAATGTAATAAACATGTTGATGTTCAAAAATCCTGCATTATCTCTCATTAAATATCATCAACATACCAACATAATATCATGATTAGAAACATATAAAATATATCATTCCACAACACACTAATTATATGAATCCTAGAGTGGGAAGAATAATAGATCTAAAGAAAACAAGAAATAAAGGAGACATGCCAAGGAATACAGCCGTCAGCACAACATTACTTTTTAATGGATCACTCATGGATCCAAGGAAAGTGTCTTTAAATTATCTGATAGGATAAAAAAATATTTTGTTCTATAATAGTAGAAAATTATCAATCCAGGGGAAAACATTAATTAGATCCATAATTTTTGGATCTTATTTTTTTATCATGCACAATTTAGACAAACTATTTGGTAAAATGTACACCAACCATTGCTTCTAAAAAACCAGCTCACTATTGACAATCATGGATAGAAAAAACCAATGTCGACCTTGATTTTTCCCCTATCCATTACAGGAGTGGATTCATCTGGTTGGGCACACAATTTTCCTTAGTTGTGACCCTAATAGTGTTTGAACATAGATCTCATCGCCTACCTTGTCACAGTTTCCTGGTGGTATTTTATGGTTTCTACTAACCCTTATCAACCGATGCACCTCCATAAAATCAACTAAATGTAAAAAATATCCTCCAAAACATATCAAATATAACTAAAATACTATATTTACCTGAAATAATTAATAAATTCTTAAATTTTTTATACAATGAGTTTAATATTCTCTCCAACATTCACCTTTCCATCCTCAAATGTGGAAAACCAACACCTTCCTAAAATATTTTGGGCCACATATGTACAATTTTCTTCCCTCATTCCCACGTTTTTCTTGAATCTGACTGTGTTTCCAAAAATCCCACACTAGACCGATCATTTTCCCATAAAATAAATTTTATAGAGTATCGATAATCTCTACTAGCACATGAACTTATTGTTAATCTGGAACATGGTCAATGTGATCCCATCAAAACACACGGTTAATATCTATGTGATAACTTTTCAATTGAGGTACATGAAGCACTATATGAGCAGAACCAAACAATGGTGGGAAAGCCTGCCAAAATTCCTCCTCACTAACACATTCATGTTTCTCAAAAGCAGCTATGTATAATTGATATAACATTCCCTAATTTTAAAAATGATGATGTATATGCATGGAGGTAATCTAAGGATAACATGATCACTCACCTAGAATGAAAAAATTCAAGGAGTATAATCTTCATATGATATATGAATACTCATACACATATCCTTCTATTTATTAATCAATTGGGTATTATATTTGGTCTCTTATAAATGTCTTTACTCTAAAACTAAAATCTCACATTTTTCTACCTATAAATGTTTAGATGGAAATGGATAAAAATACAGTGATATAAAATTATCTGCATGTATAGATGAGTTATAACTTTTTTGAATGGGAACCTAGTTAATTGTATGTTCTCTTCCATGGAGGAAAAAAATCCATAACACAAGACTACAACATGGATTTCATCATTTGTATCACCATTAAGGATTGTACATCCACTTGGGGATGATACACCATACTCAAAGACAACTAGGAACCAAGGTATTGTAGTTAGTATGTTCATTAACAAGATGTAATCCTTAGATATCTATATAAATCTATAGATAATGGTGTGCCATAAAACATTACCACTTCTCTGATATAGATATTAGACAAGCCCATCACCATATGATATTAAAAAATAGTGATGAAAAGGGATGATGATCTGAACCAATCCATTATCACATATATGGAATCACATATTTGAACCCTTCATGGGAGACCCATCAAAAAATCCATAGATATATACCCCCATTTATTAATAGCATTAGGTAAATTATTCCACATATTCTCCAACCACTGGTGATCTTACTTAACCCCCTCACACATATGGCATTTTGAATCAAACTCAGCCACATTTCTCCTCATTCCAACTAATTGAAACATTTTTTCATTTCCTTATACATATTAGGTATTCTAAGAACAATATACCATCATGAATGGTTGTAAATCTGAATATGTTATTCCATATAATCCAAATGTTCGATCATCTGATCTAGAAACAAAAAAACTAAACTCCCATCCAACTTCCATCCCTCAATGCTCAATCCACAATTGAGTATTGACCTCATAGAAAAAAAATTATTCATTGTTTTCAAGTTATTATTAAAATAATATTCCCTATGTCAAGATCCAAATAATCACGAATAAAAAAAACAAAACTATATTGGTTTTCAAAATCCATGTTCAGGTCAGATATCACTGACATCAGTTACCACATCTCTAAAGCCTGTTTATCCAACTTTATATATGACTTATTTCTTAATGAATCTACCAATAAATTTCAAGTTTATAGGTGATACATCTATTCAAGGATGAAAATTTGGAGACAAACCATCCATCATCATTATATCAGATTCAGATAAAATTTTTGGAACAAATGATTCATGTCCTTATGATATGTAAACATTATAAATTTATCATCAAAGATGTAATGAAACTAAGTATTCAATATATGTAACATTGAATCTGACTCTAAATGTTGTGTTGGTAGTTCTTCACTTTCACCCCTAACATTCAGGATTCAAATGAAAAAACATGACCTCCATACACTTAAAAACATCCCATCCTATATCTCTAATCATCACAATACACCACATACCCTTTTTCTGATTTCAATAATATCATGATTGGTGGCGATATAAGGTGAACAATATTCACTTGAAAATTCCTATAATATTTTTAATTTAATTCTAATGGACCAACTATCATTGTAAATTATGTCATAGGTGAATCTATTCATGAAAACTCTTTAACAAAAAATCAATAATTAGTAGCCAGACTAAGGAAAGAGTGTATCTCAAAGACAATATTTTACGTTTAGAATATAGAACATATTAGATCTTTTTGGAATCCCTAAAAAACTACTTTCAATGATTACATGGCCATAGAAAATTTCCTATTGTATCTAAAAATGACTCATTGATAATTTAGTATAAAAATTATGTTCCCATATGATTCCCAACACGGTGTCCATGTATTTGTAATGATTAGACTTTTTCCTTGAATACATTTATTTTTAATCCACAATCACCCACATAAAAGAATCCAGATATCGTTGAAATATGTGGTTCATCAATTCCAAAATGTCTTCCACTGCATTCATAAGAAAAAATTTACTAACTACATACTCATAATAGTTATATCTACATTTGAATGATTTTTTTGGAGTATCATACTTTCCAAATAACAATTGTAGATACTCTTCACATAGGTCAACATGAGAGAACCCTAGATACCCCATCGATTGATAGAACAGTAAATCATTTCATGGATGGAGATACCAATTCTTTATCATAAATGTGATCAAATTACAATATTTGTAACATCCCAGGTTAATGAAGAATAAGAGATTTTCATATTTATTAATATTTGTGAATTAAATGTTAATTTTACATTAATGGGTTTTCTATGTTCAATAGCATACTCGATACTTAACAACGTGTTTTTTGAAATCATACGTTGCATGCTGATAATATAATATTATTATTTTCAATGGTAGATAACGCATTGTCGTTTTATCAGCGGGAATGAATATAACTAACACAAATATGACTATAAATGTTTGTTATATGTATTTACACATATCCAATAAAAATTTAGAGGCTTAAAATATGAATGAATCTATTTTTAAGCATAATTTACATTGATAGTCCGATTTACCAGCTTTTAAGGGAGAACCCTCTTTAAATATAGTTTTGGTCACTTTAATACATTCCAATTGACCAAATAAAATCCTTTTTTTTAATGGGTACATCAAATTTTACTCTGGGTAATTTTTTGGTATTTTTATGATAAAGTTTATTTTTTAATGAATAGTGAAAATTATTGTATTTTAATTCAAAAGTGCATTTTAATCTAATTTATTTATATGGATAAATTATTTTTTTAATTGGTTTTATTATTTATATATAATATATTTTTACCATTTAATTTAATGTTGGTCATTAGAAGAAATATTACTTTGAAATTGGATATAAACAAATGTCAATCTTTTGATAGATATTGTTTCTTAAAAACACACTATGTTTTTACATGGGGAATTAATTATAAAATTATTTAATGAAACTTATATGTTTTGAATTTGGTAAAATGGACATAATTTTTTAATTTTGTATATCAAATATAGCTTATGGTAAATTTTTGTTATTTTTCTAAAAAACTTCTATTTTTTATGAATAGTTGAACCAATAAGTGGTAGTTAAAAAACCGATTTTTCGTTTAAATGAAATTTTACCGATTCTATGAACTGAATTTTGTAAATCCAATATACATGGTTGTTATTAGATGTAAAATTCGGTTTATTATGTTTTAATTTTTTTTGGTGAATAGTAACTTCTGACTTTTGTTTATCGCGGTTAAAGTTAAATAGGTTAATTAAAGGTTAAAAGAATATTATAATAATTCAAAATTACCTTCACACTTGTCCAAAACGTATTGGATGAGTCATTTAACACCATGAAAATATTTGGGATGATTTTGGGACCCCATTAAGCCACTTGGGAGTGATAATAGAAAATTAAATTAATTAACTTAATGTAAAGGAAAAAATGACAGAAGAAAATATCCTTTGGTAAATTAATTTTTAGAAGGGTTATAAAAATTATCTATTAGACTATAAATATTAATTGGAAATATAAAAATATTTCCTACATCATGTCATTTTTCTATAATTTTTAGACATCAAATAATTTAAATTATTGATTACACAATAATAATGTAGTGTTTACCTCATCAATAAATCATTTAAATAAATGAGATTATAATGAATAAAATATTATCCAAAACATGTCCAATTATAATTGGATGTTTTTATTTCAGATAAGATTCATCTTATTTTTGACTTTAATGTGTTTTGGACCTTTTGAAACCGAAGATAAGTTTATAATAAAATAATGTTTTCACACATTCCTAAAGATCCCCTCCTCTCCCTTATAAAAAGAGACCACATATAACCAATTCCTCACACCTCTCAAGCCATTTTTCTCGTCCAAAATCTACCATATTAATCTCCTTAAATCCCTCTCCTCCACCTAGAAGCCTTATCTTAGGCAGAAGTCACTTCAAGAGTCCTTTTGGTTCAAACCAAAGGGAGTTACCCAAATTGAAGTTAACAGTTTCTCTTAAATTGTTTTATTTTATTTTACTTGTCCAACCCATAAACTAATTATATTACTATATTTTGTAACAACACCAGTATCCTTAATATACTAGTATGTTGTTATGAGATTTATTCGAACTACACTAACACACACATCCATCTAAATGGTGAAGAACCTAATGTTTTTGTGGATGGAAACCAAACGCCTCACGAAACGATGATTGTTCAATTATCTCCTACCACCTCTCATGGTGGACATTATGATGTAAATTTATTTATATATTATATATATTTTGTTTATATATTCTTTATACTTCTATATTTTTCATTTATATCATACCTTTATGGTTTCCATAGTGATTAAATACGATAATCGCATTAGAGGAAGTGCAGACTACCGCCCCCTCAATGTTATATGACTAGTTAATTCCTTAGGTGGTACATATAAAATATTGATTTAATAAATTTATATATGATATTATACTGGAATTATAATATAACTATATATCATTATGTTTTAATTACATTAAAATAATAAATAGAAATTGAAGTAGTGTTTATGAGTACGTACGGATTACCATCTCCATGAACGGTGCTTTTCATTTCTTACCAATAAATGAATATGTACCTTTATTAATAAATGTATACACTGTATATATATGATATATATGATATATAAATCATTAATATCATTCTGATGATAATGGATATCTTACCATGAGAACAACTTGTAATTATAAGGTGTTTGTTTTTTACTCAGGTACAAAATATCGACAAAAAGACCATTATTAACATAAATGACTATGTAAAGTTTATAACATGGTAATAAGTTATATAATAGGAATAATAAACTTGAAAAAGATTTTTATGCAAGTATAAATTTACTTTATTTTATTATTCAGGAAATTAAAGAATGAACAGGTCATGTCGGGCACGGTGTAAGGGATCCTACCTCTCTCTTTATTTTTAAGTACTCACTTTTATGTCACTTCTTCTAATACCCTCCTTATTATGTTAAGGAATGTTATTTTATATTACAGTACTTTTTATGTCCATATGATTAGATACCCTATTTAATCTCATCTATCCATTTTTGGATGTTTTAAGTGGTGTCGTTAGGGTGCCGAATTTTCGTAAGAGATTTCTTATCTCAATTTCAATTCCGTGATATTTCCATTGTTCACCACTTATTTATATCATGTGGTGTATGTACTTGAGATGATTGTATTACTTATGTAATACACTTTAATTTATGGGTAATGACATCTTCATTTTATGATCCTTATTTCATGTGGTGTATGTTTCAAAAGTTACCAAATCGGTAAGGGAACCTTTCACCCTCCTCTTTTTAAAAGACATCTTTTTGTTATGTATTTTAATTTACATATTCTTATGTTGGAAATGTTCTTAAATATCCTTGTAGATGTAAATTTTATTTCCATGTGATTAGATACACTTTTTAACTCATCAACTCATTTTCTGAATTTTAAAGTGACGTCGTTAGGCTGTCGAATTTTTGTTAAGGAACTTCTTAACCCAATTTCAATTCATAGGGTTAAACTTATACTTGTTGATTATGTTGTGCTATAAATATGTGTGAATGTACTCTGATTGTTTTACACATAAGATCCACTTATATTGGGTGTATTTATATTTTTCACACATAAATTATGTCATTGAATTATTCTTAATCTAAGGATACTGTCTTTATAAGGGATTGCATCTCAATTTACATTCCATTGAGACTTCATTGTTTTTATGCACCAATTCACTCTTATATGGTGTATATACTATCCTTTGGCATATTATATCATGAATAATTTTATTATCATGTTATTATAATGTTATTATTAAATGTAATTCCTCAATTATTTGTATTCAAGAGCCTCTCATTTTTTTAAAAACTCTTTAACTAAAATATAGTATTAAATGTTTTTATGATTTATTCTTCTAAATTTTTATCATCTATGCCCATGTTTTCAAAATGGTTTTGGGATTTATTTATATGGATATTAATGTTTTAAAATGTTAATTACATTAAAATATTCAATGTGGTATTGGAAACTTTGATTCAAAATTATATTTTTTAAATGTTTTAAATGATTACGAAAAAGGTTTGATAAAGAATTGTTTATTTCAATATCATGATATGATATATTGTGATTGGAATGTGGAAATTTTTTCTTTCCATTATGATTATTTTATGTGTTATGTTATGGTTATTGGGCATTGTTTACGTATACAAGTGGTTCTGTGATGAAACTTGGGCGGGTGAGCCCGATATAGCTCTCCAATGCATTGGGTAACATGACAGAGGTAAACGTGATGTTTCTCCTATGAGATTTAGGAAATATGTTGTGATGAGTATTCCAAGTGTAAATCCCTATGTAGTTATGATAGCTACAATGTATGCTTGATATGTCTGCCATAAGTAGCATTTATGATTTATGATTTGTGTGTGTTATTCAAAAATCTTATGATTTCTTAAGGTATGATACGATTGAAATGTATAGTTTCATTAATTTGTATTTATTTATGGGATAATGTTTTCCTTCCTTATTTTATAACCCTTACTGATCTTTTTATGCTCATCCCAAGTTTTTGAAATGTTTTCCACAGGAATTAATGATGAATAGGGTCATGGATGGGATCAAGAAAGGTCATCCTATCTAAAATATGGAACTAGACATGTTTCTTTTTAAGAGTTTTTATTTTATTAAATAATGGATACCGAGTATTAGTGTTTACATGTAATATTCAAGTTGTTATGAAATAGTTATGGCCTAATTCTCTTACACTCTAAACCTAATAAGATCCTCAATGAGAATTATTTATTTAATTCATGATTATGTAATGTTATAAGATCGGGTCCCTATAGTTGGCAACAGAGGTCGGTTTAGACAACTTTAGGGATTAAGTGTTTTCATTAGACACATGCTTAGTCCCTAGGTCTGTTATCTTAGTTAAATACTTGTTTTATTACTTTTTCAGATCAAGGAAATTTAGATTCAAATGGATGGAGGAGGATCTCAAATCACATTCCTATCTCTTCCTGACGACATGCTTGCAATAATTATTGCAAAGTCTTTTTCAATTGATTGTGAAAATTTTTCTAGCATACAAATCGCTTGCAAGCAGTTGTTTGAGACATCCAACACCTCCACTATATCTCAAAATCATTGTGGATGATGGGTTGTATTTAATCTTATACTATTTTTACAATATTCTCATATTTTGATGAAAGGTAAATATTATCAAGGAATTTTCAAATATTTTTCCTTATCACAAGATTTTGATGCATATTATGATTTTGAAAAAGGTGCTGAAGAAGGAGACCATTGCACAACCTATTTATATTGGATTTTAAATTATAGTCTTTTAGCACATACTTATGGTATTTTAAAAGGACCATTGATTGAAAGTTTCGACTCAAACTCAGTTCAAATGTTTTATAAAAAGAATGTTTTATGAGATGTTTTGAAATTATATGTTAAACATGATTTTTTTCTGAAACTATTTTTCTATGAACACCAATATGACCCAAGTTGTACAAGGTGTATTTGGATGAAGGAAGAAAATTATTTTTAAGGATCTCTAAATAATTTTTGCAATGCATGGACCTTATTCCTATGATAAAAAGATAACAATAAAACCATATAGACACCATGATGAAGGTATGTTATTCTTTCTTTTAGGAATAGTTTTATTTTATCATTTGGAGGTGAAATAATAATAAAAAGGAAAATATATATAATTATTTATGAAATAAAATGTTGAGGTCTTAATGTGATGGGAGGAAAATGAAAGGTATAATAAAAATTTTGAGGTTAAAAAATGTTTGGGTTATTTTTTTGTTTTACAAAAAAAGGACAAACCGTAAGATGGCTTACAACTCATCATGTACGGCAAGGCCATGGGAATCGAACCCACAACCGAAGTGTGAAAAGTGTACATCTCCTTCCACTATCCTACATGAAGTCCCTAGTTTGTATGACTTATTAGTTTTTGTAAAATTATATTATGGGACAAGAATATATTTTTGTTTTTGGAACTTATGTTTTATCAAATGGATATACTTAGTATAGAAAATTGATTTGGTGATTAAGTAATAAAGGTAGTTTTGGAAGACGTTCACGCTTTTTAGGAAACACTATAAGCCTATGGAAGAGAGAATTAAATGGGATTTTAATTGAGGAAAATTGGTTGAAATTTTAGTTTGGAAGATTATATTTTTTTATTGTAGACTTGTGATGATTTGGGTTATTTATTGAAATTATTAACCTATCATAGAGAATATGTTATTAGGTTAATTAAGTTTCAGTACGTGACTTAAGAGTATTGTATGTTATTTGGAGATAAATGTTAATATTTATCGTGAAAGTTTATGTGATAAAATCCTTCTGAATTTTGGGTTTAAATAATATTTTGGATTAATTTGATGAATTTTATGGAAAATTGTTTATCGAATAGTCTTTGTTGAACTTTGGGTAATGTCTATAAAATTTTTTAGATTAAGAGTAGTTTTTATTTTTTGTAAAAGATTATCCTTTTTTGGGATTATCTCATCTTAAAGAAACCTTTTTGGTTTTGGTTATTGTATAAATACATATGAAATATATATTTCATCTCTTTAGGATTATGTGATTCTCTAGAAGATGATTAAATCGCTTTTAATATGAAGAAGTCATCTTGAATACTCACCGTTTAGAGAACATATGAATTTTTGCTAGAAATATAGTAATTGATTAAAGTCTAATGAAAAGTAAGTATGTTTCCTTATGTTTTTGGTAAACTCAAAAATAAATTCCCCAATAAAAAGTAACTTAAAACAAAAACATTGTTTGTTATATTTTAATAATGGGGAATCAAATACTGTTTAACTGATCACAATTTTGTGATTTTCTCGGTGTTAACATTCTCCTAAAAATATTTTATATCAATATCCATCATAAATTGATGGTTTTTTTCTCCTCCATATCCATGTTTTCATGGAATCCTAGTATCTGTTGTTTTGGGTGACCTTTGTACTTCTCTTTCCTTCTTTAAAAGTTATAGTTTTACTGACTATTTTCTGATGTGGGACTTTTAATAAAGTTTCCAAGCCCAATTTTAAAATTGCGAGGATGCAATTTCCAAAAGGGGGAAGGATGTAACATCCCAGGTAAATGAAAAGTAAAAGATATTCATATTTATTATTATGTTTTAATTAAATTTTAATTTTACTTTAAATGGGTTTCTTTGATCGATAGCGTACTCGATACGCAAAAACATGTTTCTTTGAAATCTTACGTTGCATGCTAATAATCTAATATTATTATTTTAAATGGTAGTTAACACATAGCCATTGTATTAGCGGGGATGAATTAAAATAACTATAGTATGACTATACATGTTTGTTAAATGTATTTACGCATATCCAATGAAATGTTAGAGGCTTAAAATATGAATGAATCTAATTTTAATCAAAATTAACATTAAAAGTCTAATTTACCATCTTTTAATGGAGAAGCCTCTTTAAATATAGTTTTGGTTAGTTTAAAACATTCTAATTGACCAAATAAAATCCTTATTTAGAATGGGGAAATCAAATTTTACTTTGGGTAATTTTTTGGTATTTTTCTGATAAAGATCATTTTTAATGAATAGTGAAAAATTTTGTATTTTAATTCAAAAGTGCCTTTTAATCTAATTTATTTATATGGATATTTTATCATTTTAATTGGTTTTAAAGTGTAAATAGATTATATTTTTACCATTTAATTTAATGTTGGTCATTAAAATCTATTTTACTTTGGAATTGGATATAAAAAAGTGTCAATCTTTTGATAAATATTGTTTCTTAGAAACACGCTATTTGTTTTGATAGCGTGAATTAATTATAAAATTAATTAATGAAACTTTTATATTTTGAATAAGGTAAAGTGGACATCATTTTTTAATTTTGAATATCTAATATAGATTTGAATGAATTTTTGGTAATTTTCTGAAAAACATCAATTTTTGATGAATAGTGAAAACAATAAGTGGTAGTTAAAAAAAACTTATTTTTCATTTAAATGAAATTTTACCACTTCTTTGAACTGAATTTTAAAAATCTGATATACATGGTTTTTAATAGTAAGTAATATATTGTTCATTGAAATTAAAATAATTCTTGTTGAATAGTAACTTTTGATTTTTATTTTCCGCAGTTGAAGTTAAAACGGGTAATTCACGGTTAAATAAATATTATAATAAATCAAAATTACCTTAACACTTTTCCAAACCTTATTGGTTGAGTCATTTACGACCATGATCATCTTTGGGTCTATTTTTGGACCCCATTAGGCCACTTGGGAGTGATAATGACAATTTAGATTAATTAACATAAAGTAAAGGAAAAAATGAAAAAAGAAAATATCCTTTACTAAATTAATTTTTTGAAGGGGTTATATAAATTATATATTTTACTATAAAAATTCATTTTAAATATAAAACAATTTCCTACATCATGGAATTTATTAATAATTTTAACACATCAAATAATTTAAATTATTGATGACACAATAATATTGTAGTGTTTACCTCATTAACAAATCATTTAAATAAATGAGATTATAATGAATAAAATATTATCCAAAAAATGTCCAATTATAATCGGATGTTTTTAATTTGGATACGAGTCATCTTATATTCGAATTGAATTTGTTTTGGACCTTTTGAAACTGAAGATATGTATATAATAAAATAATGTTTTCACACTTTCCTAAAGAGACCCTCCTCTCCATTATAAAAAAAGACCACTTCTAACCAAATTCAACACACCTCTCAAGACATTTGTCTCGTCAAACCTCTTACTAATTAAGCTCCCGACATCTCTATACTCTACCTAGAAGCCTTACCTTTAGAGAAAGTAACTCCAAGAGTCCTTTTGGTTCAAACCAAAGGGAGTTACCCAAATTAAAGGTAATAGTTTCTCTTAAATTGTTCCTTTTATTTTACTTGTCCAACCCCTAAAAACTTTTTATTCATTAATTTTGTAACAACACCAGTATCTATAATATACTAGGATGTATTTATGAGATGTATTCGAACTACACTTTCACACACCTTCATTTAAAGGGTGAAGAACATAATGTTTTTGTGGATGGAAACCAAACGCCTCCCAAAACGATGATTGTTCAATTATCTCCTACCACCTCTCATGGGGAAAATTATGATGGAACTGTATTTATATATGATATATATTACTTTTATGTTTTCTTTATGATTTTTAATTTTTAATTTATAGTATACCTTTATGGTTCCCATAGTGGGTAAATACGATAATCTCATTAGAGGAAGTGAGGACTACCGCCCCCTCAAAGTTATATGACCCGTTAATGCCTTATGTGGTACGTAAAAAGGATTGAGTTAATAATTTTATATATGATATTATAGAGGAATTATAAAAACAATATGTTTCATTATGTTTTAATTCCATTAAAATAAGAAATATAAATGGATGTAGCGTTCATGTGTACGTACGACTTACCGTCTTCATGAATGGTGCATTTCATTTCTTACCCCTAAATGATTATGTACATTTATAAATACTCTTATACACTATAAATATTTTATATATATGATATCTAAATGATTAATATCATTATTAAGATAATGGATATCTTACCAAATGAACAACTTCTAATTATAAGCTGTTCATTTTTGACTCAAGTACAAAATAACGACAAAATGACCATTATTAACATAAATGACTATGTAATGTTTGTAACATGGTAATAAGTGATATAAGAGAAATAATAAACTTTAAAAAGTGTTTTAATCATGTGTAAATTAACATTATTTTATTATTCAGGAAATTAAAGAACGAGCAGGTCAAGTCGGACACAATGTAAGGGATCCTACCTCTCTCTTTCTTTTTAAGTACTCTCTTTTATGTCACTTCTTCTAAAATTCTCATTATTATGATGGGAAATGTTCTATTATATTACTATAATTTAAATGTTCATATTATTAGAGAATATATTTGATCTCATCAATCCATTTTTGGATGTTTTAAGTCGTGTCGTTAGTCTTCCAAATTTTCGTAATGGATTTCTTATCTCACTTTCAATTCATGATATTTCCATTGTTCGCCACTTATTTATTTCGTGTGGTATATATACCTCCAATTATTTTATTCCCTATGTAATAAACTTTAATTTATGTGTAATTACGTCTTCATTTTATTATCCTTCTTTCATGTGGTGTATGTTTCAAAAGTTATCAAATCGGTAAGGGAACCTTTCACCCTCCCCTTTTAAAAGACATATTTTTGTTATGTCTTTTAATTTACATATTATTATGTGGGATATGTTCTTACATATCCTTATTTATGAAAATATTATTTCCATGTGATTATATACACTTTTTATCTCATCAAATCATTTTATGAATTTTAATGTGACGTCGTTAGGCTATCGAATTCTCGTAAAGGAACTTCTTAACCCAATTTCAATTCTTTGGGTTAAACTTCTACTTGTTGATTATGAAGTCCTATAAATATCTGTGAATGTACTATGATTTTTTTAAACATAATATCCACTTATATTGGGTGTATTTATATTTTTCAAACATAAATTATTTCATTGATTTATCCTTAATCTACGAATACTGTATTTATAAGAGATTGCGTCTCAATTTACATTCCACTGAGACGTCATTGTTTTTATGCACCAATTCACTCTTATATGGTGTATATATTGTCCTCGCCATTTATATCATGAATAATTTTATTCTCAAGATATTAAAAAGTTATGATTAAATGTTATTCCTCTATTATTTTTATTCAAGCGACTATTATTTTGTTAAAAACTCTTTAACTAAAATATTGTTTTAATGTTTTAATGATTTATTCTTCTATATATTTATCATCAATGCCCATGTTTTAAATTTTTTTTTGGTATTTAATTATATTGACATTAATGTTTTAAAATTATAATTCCTTTAAAATATACAATGTGGTATGGGACACATTGATTCAAAATTCCATTTATTAAATGTTTTAAATGCTTATGAAAATGGTTTCATAAAGCATTGTTTATTTCAATATCTTGATATGATATATTGTGATTGGAATGTGGATATTTTATCTTTACTTTCGGATTTTTGTGTGTGTTATTTTATGGTTATTGGGAATTTTTTACGTATACGAGTGATTCCGTGATAAACCTATGGCGGGTGAGCCCGATATAGCTCTCCATTGCATTGGGTAACGTGACGGAGGTAACGTGATGTTCCTCCTAAAAGATTTAGGGAATATACTGTGATGAGTATTCAAAGTGTAACTCCTTATGTAGCTGTGATAGCTATAATTTATGTTTGATATGTATTCCATAAGTAACCTTTATGATTTATGATATGTGTGTGTTATTCATAAATCTTATGATTTAATAAGGTATGTTATGTTTGTAAAGTATAGTTTCATTGATTTTTATTTATTGATGGGATAATGTTTCCCTTCCTTAATTTATAACCCTTACTGAGAATTTTATTCTCAACCCATGTTTTTGAAATGATTTCCACATGACTTAAAGATGAATAGGTCAAGGATGGGATCATGGAAAAGTCACGCTCTCTAAAATATGGAACTAGACATGTTTCTTCTTAAGAGTATCTATTTTATGAAAAAATGGATATTGAGTAGTAGTGTATACTAGTAATATTCATGTTGTGATGAAATTGTTATGGCATAATTCTCATAGACTCTAAATCTGAAAAGATCCTCAATGGGAATTATTTATTTAATTCTAGATTATGTAATGTTATATAGTCGAGTCCTTATAGTTGGTATCAGAGGTCAGTTTAGACATCTTTAGGGATTAAGAGTTTTCATTAGACACATGGTTAGTCCCTATGTCTATTATATTAGTTAAATATTTATTTTATGACATTTTTAGATAATGTAAATTCAGTTACAAATGGAAGGAGGAGGATCTCAAATGACATTCCTATCTCTTCCTGACGACATGCTTGCAATAATTATTGTAAATCCTTGTTCAGATGATTGTGAAACTTTTTCTAGCAAACAACTCACTTTGAAGCAGTTGATTGAGATATCGAACACCTCCACTATACATCGATATCATTTTGGATCATGGGTTGTATTTAATTGTATCATATTTTTACAATATTCTCATATTTTCAAGAACGATAATTATTATCACGCAATATTTAAATATCTTACCTTATCACAAGATTTTGAAGCATATTATGATTTTGAAAATGGTGCTGAAGAAGGAGTCCTTTGCGCAACATTTTTATATTTTCTTTTAAATTATAGTCACTCATCACAAACTTACGGTATTTTAAAAGGTCCATTGATTGACATTTTCAACTCAAACTCAGTTCGACTGTTTTATAAAAAGAATGTTTTATCAGATGTTTTGAAATTATATGTTAAACATAATTAGTTTCTGAAACTATTTTTCTGTGAACACCCATATGACCCAAGTTGTACAAGGTGTATTTGGATTTAGGAATAAAATGATTTTTAAGGATCTCTATATCATTGTTGAAATATATGGACCTTCTTCCAATGAGAAAAAGATGACAACGAAGCAATATGCACACCATGATGAAGGTATGTTATTATTTATATTACAAATAGTTTTATTCTATTATTTGGAGGTCAAATAATAATAAAAAGGACAATATATATAAGTGTTGATGAAATAAAATTTTGAGGTTTTAATGTGTTGGGAGGAAAATGAAAGGTATAAGAAATATTTTGAGGTTAAAAAATGTTAGGGTTATTTTTGGGTTTTATAAAAAAATGACAACCCGTAAGATGGGTGACAACTCGTCACATCTGGAAAGGCCATGGGAATCAAACCCACAACTGAAGGGTTAAAATGGTACATCTCCTACCACTATCCTATGTGTAGTCCATGGTTAGAATGACTTATTATTTTTTGTAAAATCATATTATGGAACAAGAATATATTTATTTTTGCAACATAAGTTTTATCAAATGGATATACATAGTATAGAAAAATGATTTTGTGATTAAGTGATAAAGGTTGTTTTTGAATACTTTCTGTCTTTTTAGGAAACACTATAAGCCTATGGAAGAGAGAATTATATGGGATTTCAATTATGGAATAATGGTTTAAATTTTAGTTTGGAAGAATCTATGTTTTTATTGTAGACTTGTGATGATTTGGGGTATTTATAGAAATGATTAACCTATCATAGAGAATATGATATTAGGTTAATTACTTTTCATTATGTGACTTTATGAGTACTGTATGTTATTTGGAGATAAATGTTAATATTTATCATGAATGTTTATGTGATAAAATCCTTCTTAATTTTGGGTTTCAATCATATTTTGGATTAATTTGATGAATTTAATGGACAACTATTTATCGAATGTGGTTTGTTGAACATTGGGTAATGTTTATCAAGTATTGGAGATTAAGATTAGTTTTTATTTATTTTTTTAAATATTATCCTTTGTGGGGATTATCTCATATTATACTAACCATTTTGGTATTGGTTATTGTATAAAGACATGGGAAATATATAGTTCATATTTTGTGGATTATGTGATTGTCTAGAAGTTGATTATATCAATTTTAATGTGAAGAAGTCATCCGGAATACTCTCGGTTTGGAGAAAAGATGAATTTGTGCTAGAAATATAGTAAATGATGAAAGTCTACATGAAAAGTTACTATGTTTCCTCATGTTTTTAGTTAAGCTCAAAAATAAATTCCCGAATAAAAAGTAACTTAAAAAATGTTGTTTGTTAACTTTTTCTATTAGGGAATCAAATTCTGTTTAACCGATCACATTTTTGTGATTTTCTGGGGGTTAAGATTCTCCTTAACATGTTTTCTATCACTCTTCATAAGAAATTGGTGGTTTTTTCTCCTCCATATACATTTTTTCATGGAATCCTGGAATATATTGTTTTTATGACCTTTTTACTTCTCATTCCTTCTTTTTAAAGTGATAGTTTTACAGACTATTTTCCGATGTGGGATATTTAATGAAGTTTCCAAGCCCAATTTTAAAATTGTGAGGACACAATTTTCAAAATGGTGGAAGGATGTAACATCCCAGCTAAATGAAAAATAAAATATTTTCATATTAATCAGTATTTATGAATTAAATGTTAGTTTTTATTTAAATGGGATTCTATGTTTGATAGCATACTCGATACGCAACCACGAGTTTCTTTGAAACCTTATTTTGCATGCTAATAATATAATATTATTATTTTAAATGGTAGTTAATGCATAGACGTTGTATTAGAGAGAATGAATAGAAATAAATAAAATATGACTATATATGTTTTTTAAATGTTTTTACACATATCCAATAAAATGTTACATGCATAAAATATGAATGAATCAAATTTTAAGCATAATTTACATTAAAAGTCTGATTTACCGCCTTTTAATGGTGAAGCCTCATTAAATATAGTTTTGGTTGGTTTAATACATTATAATTGAAAAAATAAAATCTTTCTTTAGAATAGGGACATCAAATTCTACATTGGGAAATTTTTTGATATTTTTCTAATAAAGTTCATTTTTAATGAATAGTGAAATATATTGTATTTTAATTCAACAGTACCTTTTAATCTAATTTATTTATATGTATATATTATCATTTTATTTGGTTTTAAAGTGTAAATAGATTATCGTTTTACCATTTACTCTAATTTTGGTCATTAGAAGCAATTTTACTTTGAAATTTGATATAAACAAGTGTAAATCTTTTGATAGATATTGTTTCATAAAAACAAGATATTTGTTTTGACAACGTGATTTAATTATAAAACTAATTAATGAAACTTCTATATTTTTATTTTCGTAAAATGGAAATTATTTTATAATTTGTAATATCAAATATATCATAGAGTGAATTTTTTGTATTTTTCTAAAAAACATCAATTTTTCATCAATAGTGAAACCAATAAGTAGTAGTCAAAAAAACTGATTTATCGTTTAAATGAAATTTTACCACTTTTTTAAACTAAATTTCAAAAATTCAACATACATGGTTGTTATTATTAAGTAAAATGTGGTTCATTATGATTAAAATATTTTTTGGTGAATAGTATCTTTTGACATTTATTTACTGCGGTTAAAGGTAAATAAGGTAATTCAAGGTTAAAAGAATATTATAATAAATCAAAATTACCTTAACAATTGCCTAAAACTTATTGGTTGAGTAAATTACGACCATGATCATCTTTTTGTTGATTTTGGGACCGCATTAACCACTTGGGAGTGATAATGACAATTTAGATTATTTAAATAAAGTAAAGGAAAAAATGACAAAAGAAAATATCCTTTAGTAAATTAATTTTTATAAGGGGTTATATAAATTATCATTTTAACTATAAATATTAATTATAAAGCTAAAAATATATCCTACATCATTTAATTTTTTTATAATTTTTAGACATCAAATAATTTAAATTATCGATGACACAATAATGATGTAGTGTTTACCACATTAATACATTATTTAATTAAATGATATTATAATGAATAAAATATAATCCAAAACATGTTAAATTTGGATTGGATGATTTTATTTCGGATACGAGTCATCTTATCATCGAATTTTATGTGTTTTGGAAAATTTTAAATCAAATATAAGTTTATAATAAAATAATATTTTCACACTTTCCTAAAGAGCCCCTCATCTCCTGTATAAAAAAGGGCCACTTCTAACCAATTACTAACACCTCTAAAGCCATTTGTCTCATCCAAACTCTTCCTAATTAAGATCCATACATCCCTCTACTCCACCTAGAATCCTTTCCTTTTGCAGAAGAAATTTCAAGAATCCTTTTTGATCAAACCAAAGGGAGTTACACAAATTAAAGGTAACAATTTCTCTTAAAATGTTTTTTTGTTATTTTATTGTCCATCCTCTAAACTATTTTAATCCACTCTATTGTAACAAAACCAGAATCCTCAATATACTAGGTTGTTTTTATGGGAAGGATTCTAACTACACATACACACACCCCCATCTAATTGGTGAAGAACTAAATGTTTCAGTGGATGGAAACCAAACGCCTCACGAAACGATGATTGTTCAATTATCTCCTACCACCACTCAAGGTGGCCATTATGATGGCACTGTATTTATATATGATATATATTATGTTGATTTTTTCTTTATTCTTTTATATTTTTCATTTATAAAATACCTTTATGGATTCCATAGTTGGTAAATATGATAATCTCATTAGAGGAAGTGCGGACTACCGCCCCATCAAAGTGATATGACTCGTTAATGCCATATGTGGTAGGTATAAAGGATGGGGTTAATACTTTTATATATTATATTATACTAGAATTATAATAAAACTATGTATAATTTTTTTTAATTCTATTAAAATAATAAATATAAATTCATGTAGCGTTCATGCGTACGTACGGTTTACCGTCTCCATGAACTATGCATTTCATTTCTTATCTCTAAATGATTATGTACATTTATAAATACATGTATACACTTGATATATATAATATATATGATATATACAACATTAATATCATTCTTATGATAATGGATATCTTACCACATGGACAAATTGTAATTATAAGGTGTTTGTTTTTGACTCAAGTAAAAAATATCAACAAAACTACCATTATTAACATAAATGACTATGTAAAGTTTATAACATGGTAATAAGTCATATAGGAGGAATAATAAACCTGAAAAAGGATTTGAAGCATGAATAATAATTATCATTGTTTTATTATTCAGGAAATTAAAGAACTAACGGGTCAAGTCAGACATGATGTAAAGGATCATACCTCTCTCTTTCTTATTAAGTACTATCTTTTATGTCACTTCTTATAAGCTCCTCTTTATTATGTTGGGGAATGTTCTTTATATTACTGTAAATTTTATTTTAATATTATGAGAGACCATATTTTATCTCATCAATCCATTTTGGGATGTTTTAAGTGGCGTCGTTAGGCTTCCGAATTTTCGTAGGGGATTTCTTATCTCACTTTCAATTCCGTTAGATTTCCATTATTCACCACTTATTTATAACATGTGGTGTATTTACTTCCCATTATTGTATTACCTGTGCAATAAACGTTAATTTATGTGTAATTACATCTTCATTTTATGAACCTTCTTTCAGGTGGTGTATGTTTCGAATGTTACCAAATCTGTAAGGGAACCTTTGACCCTCCTCTTTTTAAAAGACATCTTTTTTGTTATGTCTTTTAATTTACATATTATTTTGTTGTATTTGATCTTCTATATCCTTATTGATGTAAATTTTATATCCATGTGATGAGATACACTTTTTATCTTATGAAATCATTTTCTTAAATTTAAAGTGACGCCGTTAGGCTGTCAAATTTGTGTAAAGGAACTTCTTAAACCAATTTCAATTCTTGGGGTTTAACTTATACTCTTTTATTATGCAGTTCTATAAATATGTGTGAATGTACTCTGATTGTTTTACACTGAATATCCACTTATATTTTGTTTATTTATATTTGTCACACATAACTTATTTCATTGATTTATCCTTAATCTAAGGATATTGTCTTTATAAGGGATTGCATGTCAATTTACATTCCATTGAGACTTCATTGTTTATATGTACCAATTCACTCTTATATGATGTATATAGTGTCCTTTGACATATTATAACATCAATTCTTTTATTCTCATGATATTATAAAGTTATGATTAAATTTTATTCCTCAATTATTTGTATTCAAGTGTCTCTCATTTTGTTAAAAACTCTTTACGTAAAATATAGTTTTAAATGTTTTAATGATTTATTCTTCCTAATATTTCTCATCAGTTCCCATGTTTTCAAAAAAAAATTGGGATTTATTTATATGGACATTAATGTGTTAAAATGTTTATTCTTTTAAAATCTCTAAAGTGGTATGGGACACTTCGATTCAAAATTCTATTTATTAAATGTTTTAAATGGTTATGAAAATAGTTTGAGAAAAAATTGTTTATTTCAATATATTGATATGATATATTGTGATTGGAATGTGGAAATGTTATCTTTCCTTTATACCTATTTTGTGTGTTTTTTTTGGTTATTGGTCATTTTTTATGTATACGGGTGGTTCCGTGATAGACCAAGGGCAGGTGAGCCCGAGATAGCTCTCCAATGTATTGGGTAACGTGACGGAGGTAAACGTGATGTTTCTCCTAAGAGATTTAAGGAATATACTGTGATGGGTATTCCAAGTGTAACTCACTATGTAACTGTGACAGCTACAATGTAAGTTTGATATGGATGCCATAAGTAATCTTTATGATTTATGATTTATGTGTGTTATTCATAAATCTTATGATATCATTGGGTATGTTATGATTGAAAATTACAGTTTCATTGATTTGTATTTATTGATCGAATAATGTTTTCCATCCATATTTTATAACCCTTACTGATCTTTTTATGCTCATCCCAAGTTTTTGAAATGTTTTCCACATGGCATAGAGATGAATAGGGTCAAGGATGGGATCATGGAAAATTCATGTTGTCTAAAATATTGAACTAGACATGTTTCTTTATAAGAGTTTTTATTTTATGAAAAAATGAATACTGAGTAATACTATCTACTTGTAATATTCAAGATGTTATGTAATAGTTACGACCTAATTATCTAATACACTAAACCTAAAAATATCCTTAATGTTATTTATTTATTTAATTAAATATTATGTTATGTTATAAGGTTGGGTCCTTATAATATTATTCACACAATCGAAGAGTTATGTCCTCACATTATTTAAAAAAAATTGATCTTCCATTGAGATGATCTATGAAGAATTACTGTTTATATTTATATAACTTCAAAATTCACGTTAAATTACCTAAATTCTATTGATAATACCTTATATATTGTAATTGATATTGGATAGGTCCTATTTAAGAGATCAATCATATACTCGACTTCTATTGTGGGTGAAAACACTAAAAAAATAATTTTAAAAGCACATAGAAAATGATGTGAAAAAGATGGAAACTTATTATCAACAATCTCATCCACTGATGCTAGTGTAAATAATACCACATCGAAATATATATTTCCAATTAATAGTGACAACAAGCATATTTCACCCCCATTACATTATTGCCTCCTCAAAATAGTTTGTCAATAAATTCCTCGGTTATACAAAAAATTTGGCTATAAAAATTGATGTGATATTTCTACATTTAATAATAATCAATACCAAGTATTGTTTCATAACCTTCCATAACAAGAACATATAAATACCATATCAATTCAGATCCATCAATCATTAAACAACTTCTTTTAAAAAAATGTTTTTATATTCAAATTCACCAAGTGGTGTTTGATTTTTTAAAAGAGAAGGAATCATATAAACATGGAATACATGTATATCGACCACCCGAGAATACATAAAACAATGGGATGTATCAGTATCAGTCCAATCATTCATTTTAGAATGATTGAAAAGAATTTTTGATATAACTTTAGATGGTCTATACTGAGCATCCATAATCACTCTTTCAACTCCACACAAATTATTACATGATGCACGTTCGTGTTTATTAGAAAATTGAGATTTTGATGGTTGAGGAGGAATGATATTCTACGGATCACCATGACATCCATAGTTTGTTTAATGATAGGTATGCTTATTTTGTCAGACTATCAAACCAAATGATGTTTTTGATAAATGATATGTGTCTAGAGAAAAAAATATTGGACAATTGTGACAAGAGTACCTAAGATACCCCATTTTGTTGAAATTGTGGCATCATCTATGTGGTACTGGAAAATAATGCTACATGTGATCAACCAAACCACATTAAAAACATCTATTATGTCCCATGGTCTTCTAAAGAATATTTCCTATAAATCAATCTGATTATGAGTCATGACACTACATTTTAAAAACTATTCCCTCTTCTGATTGTTTCTAGTAATAGATCTCCCACCTTAATACATTTGTATAAACATACTTCCTTGACCTGTAGTTATGGGGATGTCACATTCATCTATCTTCTCTATATTGAGAATATATGTATATTCTATTATAAAAATCTTATAAATCATTAATTAAATCACTTCCATCATACCTAATTTAAAAATTTCCACCTTTAAAGACACAATAGTAGAAAATTCATGTGAAAAGTGGTCTAAATTCATAGATTTACCCACATAAAATATCACTGATAGGTTCTCCTATATCAAGCTAAAAATTACATCATTCTAAAAATATAAAATATGTGAGGATATAAATAATTTCTAAACAATTCATAAAATTCCTTCAATGAAATTCTGTCGTTGAATTTTTAATGAACCAAAAAATCCTTAAATGATCATGAAAGATCATCTATCACATATTTTTCCAAATATAAGTTCAACTCAACCGGTGTTCCTTAAAAATAAATTATTCAATTTTTCCTATTTAGATACACTAATTCCTTTTCTTTTTCAGAATCAATCCAAAATTTTGATGGATTCTTCTTATGGAACTAAATGGAATGATCCATTTCTAATGGTCTATCTATTCGGTTCCCTCTATAAAAGATATGAAATACATGGATAATACTCTGAACTAGATATTGGTTCTTCTTTGACTCAGGTGAAACAAAAATATAATTATCCTTATACAGTTTATTTCTTCTATGCCTACTATTGGCATTTTGTACAAAGAATAAAATAAAACTACATATCACCCAATAGAAACTACAGGGTTATAAATTACAAATCAATCCACATCACATATATCAAAACATTTTGTTCCAAAATACATCATTTTCCCTTCTTAAAAATCTATAAATATTCCACTGCACTTTTGAAAATAAAACCACATTAAACATACAATTAACATGCTTTTTTAAAAATATCACATTTGAAAACATTTTCAACTCTTCGAAAAAATAATTTATTTTGAACCAATATATAATCCAATAATAAAAATAATATATATAATCATAGTGGGATAAAATTTATAAAATTTAATTAACTAAATTCTCCTCTTCTAAACCCATGATAGTGAGATTGAAACTCTTATAAGTGTCTAAAATCGCTTATGTGATCATATTCTTAGTAGAATGAGTTTCAACAGAAATAGATTAGCTATGATTATTTATGTTGTATAATTTATATTCAAATTATACATTATCCTTTCTACAGTCCCATATTAAGGAATAATCAGGAATGTTTTTCCAACTCCAACCAAAAAATACAATTGTCCCAAAATGATTGATGAACTAGGAAAAAGTGATACCATCTACAACATCCCACCCCTTCCTCATTAACATCAGATGTAAGGAGGATATTGTAAGACCTTATGTGACATCCCAAAAAAATGGTTATAAATATATGAAAATAGAATCATCAATATATGGGGGGGAGATTTTACCTTTGAAATAAAACAACAAAACAAAATATTAAAACAACAATATTTTGCATTTGAAAAATATATACAAATATAAAGTATCCAAAGCAACTAGAATCCATCCCTGAGTACAATTTTGAACCCAAATATAGTATTATATTATAAGGTAAAAAAGTAAAAACCAAGAAAAGCATATATTTCAAATTACTATAACTCCAATTCTCAAAACATGCACCAAGCTCAATCACAACAATCTATTACCAAAGTATAACTATACATCACTAAATAAATGATATATTATTCATTGACATTTTTATCAATATAAAATTTCTTCAAACACACAAATGTTAGTAACTAGGAGGTGATTAATGATACTAATTATTCCTTCCAAAAATTTATCCCCTACGCATTCCACTTGGAGATATCATGATATCATATTTTTATAGAACAATTTTTACAAAGAAAATAAATTAGTCTATATTAATGATAATCCATTTCTATGAAAACCATTTTTCATACCGAAACAGTTTAACAAAAAGAAAACCATTTCCAAATAAATCAACCAAACAAGGAATTAAACCATCTCACAATTAAATTTGGAATAACCATTCCAAGATTCACACACATACACTAAATTTGCAATTCTCTTTATAAAGTTACATACCCATGATCGGTTTCACTTCCATCCACCATGTTGTCATTATGTGGAAATCTCTTTGTTCCCCAATTGTATATATCCTTTATCCATGTTTACATCACTTTGTACCCCCAAAGTACAAGACCCTGATTCTGTGTCACAGTGAAAGCATGAACTCACACAAACCGATGTATTCCATTACAATATCAAACCAACCATTTCAATACATTTTAATAAAACCTCAATCTTATTAAAAAAATTTCAATCAAACAATTTCTCTGAATCAAAATGACTTATTATTTTAAAAAATAATTTTAAAATCATGAATCCAGTCACATTTCACTGCAATAAATTTTATAGAATTTCAAAAACCATCACAGAAGAAGGTTTATACCATTCTTTAAAAAAAATCCCAATATAATTACAATAATTAAATAAATTTTAAACCACTTGATAAATTTATTATAGGATGATTCATTATTGAATCCACCTACCTCACAAACCATAGAAAAAAACAATTTTTGGTACAACATCTTTAATAAAATAAGTCAGAACCACAAAAATCCACCATATATATATTGTAATATAATCAACATACCAACATCACATCATTGCTCGAAAAAATAATATAGTTCCATTACAAATGGATTAGGTAAATGAATCAAATATATGAATGAAGAATAGTTCTAAGGATTATAATAAATAATAGAGACTTACCAAGGAATCTGGCATTAAACACACCATGAATTTTCAATGGATCACTCAAAAATTTAATGGAAGGGTCTCCAAAACCATTGATAGTATAGATAATTTAGTAAGGTTCATAATTGGGTGAAAAGTTAAATGAATGGGAAAATCCAAATTATATAAATAATTATTTATTTAATTTTAATCCTTTCACTATCTTGGTGCATATTTTGTAAATTCTGGCACAAACTATGCACTAGACACTACCTCTAAATACCATTCACACAGTTGCATCACATGGATATAAAAACCATGTCAAACCATGAATTTTTTCTTTTTCCATAACTTTAATGGTATTTCCAAATTTTTCCCCTAATCGTTGGCCTACCCAGATCCCACTACCTCCATATTCACGATTTCTTAGAGTATTTTCTAGTTTTCAAATAATTGTGTTCAACCGATAAACTACAAAAAAATCCCAAAAAATAATCTAAAAATATTACAAATCCTCATAAACATAAATAAATTACTATATATACTGGAAATAAATAACAATTTTTTTACTTAAATTAATCATGTGGTGCTACAATATATTTTATGCATTGCATCAATGCAAAAAAACAACCAATGGTTATATATTTTCATTTTTTAATTAATAATATAGAGATTGTTGTTTCTTACTAGAACATGGAAATATTAAATACCTAGAAAAGACCAGCTCCTATATTTCTCTTCTTAACGAACCAAAACCGATTAAATTCATAATACGAGTATGAAATTAAATTAAAATTATATTTTTTTAGAAATTATTGGGAAATTGATGTATTTTCATTTAAATAACTTAATATTATTGAGTATGTATATAAATGAGACTATTTTCGTTGGTATTGAAATCATTTTCAAATAAAAACAAATAATATAATATCTATCATAAGTAAGTTATGATGTAGTATGATTCCAATGATTCCACTATAAAACATGTTGTCATATAGATTTAGATCCGTATCCAAGACATAATTATATTTTAATTTCATTGGAGTTGAATAGGACATAATATTTTAATGTATAAATTTATTATGATAATAAATTATGCATTTCCTTTGGTTTATAACATTTCCAAATCATTTTTTATAAATTTTAGATGCAAGGTTGTAGATTACCTCTTCCATATTGCTCTGTTAAAATTATTTTCAAGAGTTTCGAAAAATAATTATAGAGGTTTGGGTTTTTTGACCCCAAAATGAATAATCAACATATATTCGAAAATTAAAAGATTCTTTTAATGATGTTTTCTTGAAAAGGTGTTTACATACAATCCCAATTTAAATCCATTTGAAAAAATAAAAGTGACTATTCTTTTGAATAAAATCAATGTACGTGTCTAATTATATAGAAAAATTTGGTGTCTTTAAAATAAACATTAAAAAAGAGCGTTTTAAAATACCATATTTTATGTTGAATATAAAAATTTTCTATTATATATACATTGTGAAATGAAGATTTAAAATACATATGATATAAATTAATATTAATATAATATGAATATCCAATAGGATTATAATTGCATCTAACCTATCCAAATGGAAAAATCCTCTACATAATATATTAAATCTTCAAAATTATAACCTTTATTCCACAAATATATAATTATTTTTATTTATCACATATTGATCATCCTCTTTTTCCAAAATTTACATTTAGAACCAATTACATGATTTTCAAAGGGTCTATAAAAATGTCAGAAACATTATTCCTCATTACATGGTTTAATTTTCCATTCATTTATAAAACCTAGCATTATTTTGGTAAGAATTATTATAAAATATATGGTTCATTATATGATTATAACGATAATAGATAAACAATATTTTCCACCTTAATTCTAGTCCTAACTCATTCAAAAATACTTTATTCCTTCTGTGATCAAAAGGATCACTCTCATTACATTTCACATCTGTTTAATATTTAACAATCATTCCATTTTCAATTAAAAAATTTATATTCCTTATAAATATTTGTATAGAATAATGAATATTTCCATAACAATAATTTGAACTAATTTACAAAGATTTTCATTGTTATTTAGACTAAAAATCATTCATCAAAACACTCTTGAAGTATCTCATTTTTTTGATCAATAACTCAAAGGATTATTTATTTTTGATATCCCTCAGTATAAATCTATTAATTATATACATGTTTTATTGAAAACATAATCCAAAAATTGAGTAGTGATTTTATATTACCATAATATTATTCTTCAAATTTTATGAAGGGTCGTATTTTGCTACCTAAAAAACCATTTCATTGAGTTTCCTCAAGGCCAAAGATGTGTTTATAATATTATTCTTTGAGATGAATTATTTAAAATAATTATATAAAATTTTTTGGACCATGATCAATTTTTAATCACAGATTTTTTGAATCGTTTTCATTTTTCAAAATTTTATAGAAAATAAAAAAAACATATTAGGATTCACAATGATGTATGAAAAAATAAACCCATGTACATCTTGATAAATCGTAAACTAAAACCTAAATAATTGATTTTGAAGTAAGAAATTAAATTCTATCAGGTCCAAGAATATCCATATGTATAAGTTCACGGTGTTTTGAAGTGAAAACATATTTAACTAGCTCAAAATATAACTTCTATTACTTTCTCGTTTGACATGAATCAGACATATTATCTTTATCCAACATTTGATTTTGAATATAAGAAATAAAATCTCTATTAAATAAAATTATCAATGAAGAAATGTTTCAATGAAAAAAAAAATTATGTCATATAAAATATTGAAATACATCGTTATTCATAAAAAATTCATTTTGACTACATAAAGGATTTTAGGTCAACAGGATTGGCATTATCTATATATGGTGATATAAACTTAATGGATTTAACATTTAATACGAGTCGGGGATTGTTAAAAAAATATATTAAATTTCCATCATCTAAATGATGAGAAGTACATTTTAGGTTGTTCTATAAGACTTTAACATATATCACTTTGTTAATGATAGTATATTTAATATTTACAAAAGATCCAATGAATAATATCTTTTCATTTTCACCAAATATGACATAACCACCATTAGCCTTAAATAATGATTGAAATATGGATAAATCTACACTATTGTGCCTATAATAAAAATGAGACATTATTTTTTTCATCTCTTGTTGTGTGGCTGATTTCCTAAATAAAAAACTCAAATAAAAGATTTTTGTGTACTCAAATACTCTATGGTTAATGGATGTTATCTTCAAATGTTTTCAAAAACCAAATCTATATATATTTTACAAAATAAAAAATTTAAATTGATAATTTATATGAAATGACAACCTTTTTTATTCCATGAATTTTTCGATTTCGTAAATATTATTCATTTGAATAATTACCATTTATTCCATAATTAAATAATGAAATACTTGAAATGGTTTCATGTTTTTGTCTTGGTATAAAGTATTTTTTATAAATCATGTGTTTTTTATGCATTAAATCAATACCATATTTTTCTCTTTTGGGTTGGTTATTACTAAGTATATTTTTTATTTAATCCACTACCATAGTAAAAACACTATTAGCATATTTATTATTTTGAAATTCTTTTTCGAAACATTCAATTATGTAACTTCATTCAACATATGATGTAGAATAAATTTTTAACTAGGTTTTCAATTATTAAATTTGATTATTTAAAATCTACTATTCATTAAAAAAAATTTATTTCTGGAATTTTTTTGGATTTTTTATTATTCTAGATTTCACTCATATATTCAAATATAGCGTAGTATTAAATTAATTCATAAAATATAAAATTTTTATAATCTTATGTAGAATCATTATGAAAATGAAAACGTGACTGTAACTGATATGAATGTTCATTCAAACATATATTTTATTTTTTATTAGTGAAATAATCTTCTAATTTTGATAATTAATTATCACTATAGACATCAGTAGATCTTCATATGGCTTTCATTACCATCATGAATTTTATCTTTTATCTATCTTTCTTGAAATAAATTTTCTCAACCTTATAGTTCACACTTTCTGGAATAATGTGTTATTTTATGTGTACATGATTTTTTATTTTATATCATCTCAAATCATTGGAGTATCCATAAAAAATGAATATTAAAGAGTATCATATATCCTCTTCTCGATTTTTAAAACTTCATGAACATTAATGAAAATTTTGAATGTTAATGAACATTCTTAAATGATTTCATAGAAGTGTATAGACTATTGTGATATTCTGATCAATGGTGGTTGTTTATTAAAAACATATTTGATTATAAAGAGGTTAAAAAAATGGAATGGATGGATTGTAAGAAAATATTCTTCGAACAATACATCCATTATAAACAACGAGATGATATTGAAAGTTATTTTGGGAATATGAGGAACAGAGAGGGTGACAATGTTTCAACATATGAAGATAACTTCAAAAGGATATAAAATAATTTCATAGACCACATAAAAATCCCACAGGACAAGATTTGTTGATTCTTTTAATTTTTTAAACCATTTATCTGGATAGAAGTATTCTCTCAATGTTTCTCATCAATTGAAGATATATTCTCATGTGCTGTCCAAATTGAAAAATAATTCTCCAAGACTTGTGACATTAAATTTATAGGAAATAATAAAAATGGGAAGAAGGGAAGAATTAATTTTCCATCATGTGAAAATTTTAAGAAGAAACAAAAAGGTACTTTTCAAATGATTTTGTGTTTCTGTTACATGTGAGGAGGAAAGGGACACCAAGATTATAATTTTAAGGGGAAGAAAGAACCTATCGATGTTCTATAATAAAATTGAAAATATATGGAGCATAATGAAAATTATTTTAATATGCATCAAAGAAGCATTCCCTAAATATGGCCTATTGATAAAGGACAAGCATATCTGATCATAACTGATGAGGTTAATGTTATAAATGATGTTGTGGAAGGTACATTAATCATTTCCTCAAACATAACAAACTCTATATTTGATTCTAGATCCTTTAAAAATTTTATATCTACCTTGTTTTCTATGAAAATTAAATATTTAAAAATTGATTTAATAATGGAGTTGTCAGTGAAAACTCTTACAGGAATTATAATTACAATAGATATTTTTCAATTAGTCCCCCTTATAACACATAAACATGATTTACTTTCCGAACTGATCATCATACCAATGATTGAATTTGATATAATTCTCGGTTTTAATTTTATTTAAAATTATCATTCAATAAACATTTGAATAAAAATGTGGTTAATATTTTTGAGACTAGTGTAGAATTTCTTATCATTAGAACATAAAAATAATCATTTAATTCTTATCTTGATCCACCCTTAGAAGATCTACCGAATGCAATTATTGGGGAGGTTGAGAACTCAATATCTATGAGTGCGGAGTGAAATCTCCAAAATGAGGATGTAAATATTGTGTAAAAATACATTTATGTGTTTCTATAGGATTGAACTGGGCATCCTCTAGAGTTGGAATTTTAGTTCTCTATTGATTTAAATCTTGGTTCAAGAACAACATCAATGACTCTTTGTAGAATACTCACTATGGAATTATTATAACTGATGAATCAAAGAGATGAAATGGGTGATAAAGGAATTATCCAACATAGTTTTTCTCCACGAGTATCTCATGTTATTTTTGTTAAGAATAAAGTTGTATCTATGAGGGTATGAATTGAATACACGGATATTAATTCTATTATGATAATGAACAAGTATAATATTCTTGTCATTGATGATTTATTTGATCAACTTCATGGATCCCATTAATTTTTGTATATTGTATGTTGATCAGGATATCGTCAGTTGCATGTGAGGAAGGAATATATAATAAAAATAGAATTTCAAACCAAGTATGGGAATTATGAGTTTTAATTAATGCCTCTTGGACATACTAAATCACCATATATTTTCATCAATCTAATAAATTTATTGCTCAATGAGAATCTTGATAACATTTTTTTAGTATCCATTCATTATATCATGATATAATCTAAATGATAATAATTATATGAAAATCAAATGAATATTATTGTAAAGACTAATAGAAAAAATGAATTATATGTGTTTTTCACAAAGTGTGAATTTTGGTATCAATCAGTTTCATTTCATGGGAATATTTTCTATTGGGATGGAATCATAGATGACCAGTAAAGATGAAGGTAGTTCATTAATGGCCTACTCCAACAAACATAATTGAGTAAAGTAGTTTTATTGGTTTAGTGGGTTATTATCAGCATTTTTTTCAAAAAGTATCCCTTTTATCAAACTCAATAACCAAGCCTACTAGTAAATGGGGTGATATTTTTTTTTGAAATAAGAATGTGTAGAATGTTTTAAATAATTTATTATAATGTTAGTGGATACTGAAATCCAAACTCTACCACCTTGAAATGGGGGATTTGTGATCTATAGTGATGCATCAATGAAAGGACATGGTTGTGTCCTTATAAAACAGATATATTTATTGATTATGCATCAAAGAAGATAATAATTCATGAATAGAACCATCCATCTCATGATCCTGAGTTATCATATGCAGTATATTCCATAAAGATTCGAAGAAACTATCTCTATGAAGAAATTTTTGAGATATATACGGATCATAAGTGTTTAAAATATATCTTATCGTAGAAATAAGTAAACATGAGTAGAAGGGGATTCATGAAGATACTCTAGGATTAAAAATTATCCATACACTAACACCCACGAATGGAAAATAATTTAGTTGATGCATTGATCGTATAGGATCACCATGTTTTGAAAAAATGTAAATTTTCAATGAACCAATGTACATGGATCAAGGATGGATAGATATAAGAATTATTTATTAAGGTGAAACATCACTACTTTTTCAATCGATTTCCCAACCAATGTTATTAGAAAGAATAAATAATTCTCAGTGTGATGATGAGATTCATCAAAAGAATATTGAAGGTGTGAATGATGGGAAGTTGGCTGATTTCGTGATTGAAGATGGAATTTTGATGTTTCGGATGAGGCAAAGTGTACCCTCTATACTCAAGCAGTAAATGGCGTTATTAGACGATTGACACAGTTTTATTGTCTCTATAAAACCTCATAGATCTAAAATAATAGATATTTGAGGAATATTTCTTATAGGACAACATGAAACGTGACTTTTTCAATTATGGGTCAATATGTTAAGTTTGATAACAAGTGATGGTCAAATGAAAACATAATAGAAGAGTCATGAAACCTCTATCTATTAATACAAGGAAATTGTATAATATAACCATGGAAATTATCCACAGATTACCCAAAAAACCAAGGAATAATGATGAAATATGTGTAATTGTTGATTGAATTGCGAAATATGCACATTTCATCTCTGTAAGGGATGGTTTTCCACAAGAGTATATTGCATGACTCCATATCAATGATGTTGCTAGACTTCGTGGAAAACATCCCTCAATTATCTCTGATTTTGATCCATGATTAACATCAAAATTCAGGAAAAATCTTCAAAAAGAATGTAAAATTGAGATTCGTTTGAGTACTACTAGTAACACTCAAACTGATGGGAAATCTAATGAATTATCGATACATTAGAAGACATGTTGAGATCATGTATACATGACTTTCAAGGTATGTAGGATCAACATTTACCTTTAGTTGTGTTTACCTACAATAATATAATCTATTCTAGTTTTCATTAAGAACCATATTAAACATTGTATGGAATGGGATTCCGTAGACAATCATGTTGGGATGAAGTTGGTGATAGAAGGATTTTAGGCCCATATCATGTGGAAGAAACATTAATGAAAGTGAAGACTATTCAAACCAATATCAAAGTAGATAAATGTAGGGAAAATAAATAAGCTGATAATAAAAGGAATGACTTATAATTTCAAGTGGGAGACCAGGTTTTCGTGAAATTATATCCATGGAATGGTTGTATTAGATTTGTGATGAAAGAGAAACTGAGCCTCAGGTACATTTTCCCTTTTTAAATGATGGAGTCAATTGTAGCATTGTATTATTTTTTGGAAATGATGCATTTCTTTTATAAGGCACACAATATGTTCCAACTCTCATTATTAATGATGTACATTACAAGATCAAAAAATATACTCCCATATGATGGATATATAATTGGAACATGACATATCATTATGTGAAGAGACAATCCGGATTATGGACACTAGAGAACATGTGTTGAGGAATCATATGACTCGATCAGTAAATGTAATTTGGAAAAATAATAAAATTGAAGATGAATCATGGTAACTTAAGGAGCTTATGATGAAGAGCTACCTAAAACTATTAATTAGGTAACATTATAGAATTTTTTGGGATGAAATTTTTGTAAGAGGGGAGAATTTAATGATCCATAACTATATAAATGAAATTTCCCTTCTAATGATTATTTAATATATTATAAAACATATAAAATCATGTATCTAAGACAATACAAACATCACAAATGATTAACGATGAAATTAGTTTTATTTATAGATGTTAAGGAACCTATATCAATGAAATAGTAATATTCCCTTATGAATTGTGATGTGACCTTTATGAATATTAAACCAAAAAATAGAATAGTAACCTTGCTGATGAAAGTATATATAAACTTTGGTCGTATTATATTTTAAATGGCGATATAAGTATATCATAATAAAATTAACTGAATATTTTAAAAAAATATATTTAAATGTTGTTATTTTTATAAGTCTTAATTATTTAATTTAAAACTTATTATTCCTAAAATTATTTTAAAAAAATTTCATATTCCAAAAAAAATTCATAAATATATATTTTTATTATTATGATGTTTGGATAATTTTATGATACCTTATTTAATTCAATAAAGTATTATAAAAACAAATATAATTTTTAAAATATTTATTTCTCAAATAAATAATGATTTAATTTAATATTTAAATTTCAAATAATTAGAAAATAAATTTTATAAAATGGTATACATTTCTTATTCTATACATATAAAAATGGTTATGCTGAAATTTTGAGTTTCTTATAAAATACATTAATTTCGGGTGAATGGTAAAATATGATAATTTTTAATAAATGATAAATAGATGATTTATTGAGTCATAAGTGATGTAAGGCTGATGTATTCACACATGGTTAGAAATAAAATACACTTAAAAGTTTTTTGGTCATAAAAACCAACACCATTATTTTTCTTAATCAAAAAATATAATAATCAATATGATTTTCCAAAAACACCCTCTCCTCCACTATAAACCCACTTCTCACTCACTATTCTATTTACTTCAATATGCATTGAATATTCTCAATGTATTGTCCAAATATATATCCCTAGTCCCTCTCCATGTCCATTAGGTCTTGTTCATTCCAAAATACTAAAACCCCTTTCCTTATGGAGGTTCTGAAGGTGGATATTTCAAGAGGTATAATCCTCTTCATTTCCCTTTCAATTTCATTTTATGTTTATTAATTTATTATTCTATCCTAACCTCCCATATCCAATTGAAATTGATAAATATAGAATCATATATACAATTGAATTATATCCTGTTACTATAATAAATATTGTGAATATCCTTACCCACTCTTCCATTTTATAGACGAAATCATCGTCCGAGAGATGCCAATTTTCATCCTTTGTGGATGAAAAAGTTCAGTTTTTCAATTTATTATTCAAAGACGGTCAGGAGATAGTTTTTATAGTTATATTACATTAAAAAATATGTTTCATATATTATTTAATGATTATATAACCATAATTTAAACAATATTATAAATAATTGAACAAAACTAGTTTATTGTGAAAAAAAACTGTTGTAATACTCTATATAATTATCATTAAATGTTTTACCTATTGATTAATCCTCATAACGTGTAACAAAATGATATATATATATATATAACCATTTACTCATTTTTATGATTATTAAGCACACAAAAAATTCTATTCTTGAGAATTATATCCATTCAACATGAATTCCATTACTTATAAATCACATGAACCGATTATGAGAACCCAAAAAAACACTCTGAAATGATGGAATTCAATCGTCTTACTTTTAAATAAAGACATAAAAGAACATAAAGAACAATAATCAATCAATTATCTGTACATAATGTTCTTCATTAACAAATAAATGGATTTAAATTTAATATCCATGACATTAAGGTCAATAGAGGAATACATTTATACATAATATAAGGGTTTTCTACCCAAACCTCCATTTTCATTCATGTTACTCTTATTATTTACATACCTAAATGAAATTATTATATATAATTATTTACTCCTCATAAATTATTTTTTATTGTTACATATAATTTCACCGAGTCGAATATATTTTTCCTTTATTATTCGTTACATGATTTAAAAGAAGCATTCAATAAAAATTAAATAAATACAAATCCATTTCAAATGAATTTAATGAATTCATAACTATTTTCAAGGTCACTCAATATTATATTTATAGAATTTTTTTTTAAAAAAATCTCTAATTTATTATAAAAATTCTACCTTAATTAACTTATAGTTTTATACAATTATTTTTCTAAAATAACTAGTCTTTTCAAGTAAATGAGTTTTTTCTCATGAATTACTCGATGATTTTGTAAGAGTATTTTCACCTATTTCAAAAAACATGTTAATTATTTTATTTAAATTTTGTTAACGTTTTATTAAATAATACACCATATTTTACTTAATGATTTATATTTTTTTGATAGTGGATGTTTTATCTAGATACCCTTCACCATATTACTCCAAATAGTTTGTGTTTATGTTTAATGTTTGGGGAATGCTATTTAATTTTCTTGCATTTGTTTCAATATTAATATATATGTTTTTTGTTTTTTCCCCATTAGTAAGGGGAATTAATTTTACTTATTATTTGTTGGTTGAGGACCACAATATCCCCTCTATGCATCGATAGGTATAATGAGACAAACTGATTTGGGGTTTTACCAGTTTATGTACAATCTTGGCATGCGGACTTGGAATAATGTCTTTGATGTCAGACATTATGCAATCCCTCATTATGAATCTAAAAACTAATAGTTAATTTGATTTTTAAACCAGTATAATATCCATGGTTTTGTATTATTGTGGCATTATTAATATTCTTTTGTTCCTTAAATATCGAGCTCAATATTATTTTTTAATAGTATGTTTTCTTGTAGTTATTCATCATGCATTATAATTTATGCTTCTTTTATTTTACAAACCTTTACTATGAGTATTACCTCACCCCTTTCTTATATTTTATTTTTCTCAATAATTAGCAGAGGTATATTATGAATTAATTTTGGGGATAATATAAAAGTTTTGGAAGATTCAAATTGAATGTATATGTCGTATTTCAGTTCATGTTGTAATGTTGAGCTTATGTATCTATCTGGTTTCCAAAACTACTAATTAATTTCATCCTTCAGAATGAATATTCCTTGTTTATGTAACATCCTGGTGTGAGATGCTACCAAGATGCCCCCCGTACCCGGTTGGTCACATGGAATCAAATGATTTCCCCAAACGCCAGAGGCTTCCGACTAGTAGCGAGGGACTTGGGTGTGATAGTGGGGAAACTATTCCCTCATTGGCAGAGTAACGTAGTGGATGTAAATAAGATATACAATAGCAGAAGTAGTAAACATACCATACAACTAAAAATAGTGGAATACTGAAATAATAAACAACTAGAGCACACACATATATATAATTATACATGAAAAGAATGTCTAAGAAAGCAAAAAACACATCACAATGCTTAAAACAGTACTAAACCAATGTACAAAAGAAAACAAGAAACTACTCCTCAGCATCACAAACCTTAGTTTGGTTCCATTTACTCCAGATCCATAGTTGTCAATTACTTGATGTAGAAGGGAACATTCCCTTATATATTCCTGCAATAATATAATATGTTTTGGACCCAAAGCATGACCCAAATAGTGTGTGAGACTATATATCAGTAGGAAACCACCAAAAGATCAGTTCTTAATAGTCAGTCAGTATATAGAAGGTAATAAGTCAAAGGAAGCATCAACAAGTACTCAGTAGTACCAATCCACAGTTTCAATGCTTTCAATTTCATATATCATGTAAGAATCTAATCAAAGAAGGTAACCCTCTAGTATTACTCACAGCCTAACCCCTCTCATTTGACCAAACAAGAACAAGAATGAATCTAAACAAAATAATAACCCTCTTGGAATTACATACAACCTAACCACTCTGGTTCAACAAAACAAGTACAAGGAACCCTCTGGGAACTACACACAGTCTAACCCCTCTAGTTCAGATTAAGCATAGAGTATATGAGGAAGCAGTTGCTATCAAATCCTCCTATAGTCTCATATCGTTAACTAATGGTTCTCTATGAAAGCACTTACATCACATTCCACATGTGGCCTGCGTCAAGGAACTAATGACACTCTAAGGAAGAACTTATGTCAATTTCCCGTATGGTCTCACATTGTAATAGTAAAACAGAAACTCTGGAGAACCCTTACGTCCATTCTCCCTATGGTCTACTACACCAGGTTCTAACATCCTGGTGTAAGTCAACAAGTACTGCAAAGCATATTGGCCAATGTAATCCTCAATAACTACCTGGATAACAGTATACAATATAAAAACATTTCAGAAAAACAATCACTCCATCCTACAACACTAGGCATGGGAAACAGGAATGGAAGCCTAACAAGCTATGTAGGTCCAAACGGTCGTAAACAGAACATTCATGGTAAAACACTTCCAATTCTTAAAAATTAATCTATTAACATTCAATTAACCTATAATTCAGCAAAGATGCATCAAAGGAAATTTACAAGTATAAAATACTTTCTACGTAAAGTCACAATCCACCTACATCAGCGTTATAGGATGACTATACGTGAACCTCAAACCTTGAATCTCACAATAAAATCATAGATCTAAAAAAATGACTAAAACATTCAACAGAAGATAACTCCTTAAAGTGTAGAAATCATGAAAAGAAACCATAGAAGAAGGAATAGCTTATTGATGCGATCCCATCCCAATTGACAGCTATGAAATCGGTGATCAGATACTAAATCGAGGGATCTGGGAACGATCATGGACGTACAATCTCTCTCAGATGAACCAAACCTAGAAGGAGATGTTTTTGTCCTTCATACATGACCCTGGTATGTTTAATGAGAAAAAAAAGAATGTACACTGCGTGTATTGTTTATGTACACGGTGTGTACTTGCCCTTACCGAGCCTCACTTTAGGCAGCCTATAGATCATCGCACATGGTTGTGTGCATGGCCACTACATGGCCAGAATACGGCTACCCGCGGTAACTGAGTACACGACGATTACATATAAATTATACGGCGTGTAGTTAAATTTTTTTCCATAAATTACTCTTTTTCTCCATAACACCATAAAAAGAAAAACATACCTGAATAGAAGATTTGAGTTCTTATAAACATCCCCCCATAAAAAAATTGGTCCCCGAATTTCCCTATAAAGGTGGCGTAGAAGAAGAATCCTCAAAAAGTTCCAACCACTATGATCGTACATCAGCCTCCTTCTCCCAAGACTCGTCATGTACTCACCAATGATTCCATAGAACCCATACTAGAGGAATAGACCAACCATGTTTCGTACTTTAGACAACAATGCGGATATGATGCTTCTCGAATGAGGAATCCACCCCTAACTCAACCTCCTTGGTTTGTAAAACCTTAGACGAATCTCATATGTAACATCGAAGATGAGAAATGTAGAAGACATCTTGCATAGAACAGAACCTCTAAGGTAACTGCAACAAACATGAAAATGACCGAACTCTCAGCAACAACTCAAATGTCTCAAAATACCTTGGGAAATATTTTCCTGTCTCCTTATCCTTCTTTTTCCCGACCTCGGTGTAACACGTAAAAAAACCTGACCCCCGACTTCTAACTCCATAGTTCGTCTCCGTAAATCAGCATAAGAATTCTGTCAATACTGTGCAATAGCCATCCTATTCCAAATCAATTGTAACTACTCTGTGGTCTACTAGACAAGACAAGGTACAAGTATAACTACCTCTTCATCCTCACCCAACATAAGGGTGATCGGCATCGCAAACCATACAAATCCTTAGAAGGTTCCATCTAAATTGTTTCTAGAAAACTATTGTTATAGGAAAACACGACAAGAGGTAAGTGCTTCTCCCAAGAACCACCAAAATCCAGAATGCATACTCGAAGCATGTCTTCAAGAAAATGAATCGTACGCTCAGACATGCCATCTGTATGGGGGTGGTTTGTTGTACACAAAAGTATATGTGTGCCGAAATCCTTCTAATTCCCCTTCCAGACACGAGAAGTAAATCATGCATCCCTGTTTCGAACAATGGAGTGAGGAAATCCATGTAAACGTACAATCTCTCATATGTAAAACCATCCCATATCATCAACAATGATGGTCTCAGTGATCATAAATAATATAGAAACATTCATGATTCCATCAATAACAACCTAAAATGCATTATTCCCTCAGGGAAACCTTGGTAAAACTGTCACGAAGTCCATCGAGACATCATTCCACTTCCAATCGGAAATGGGTAAATGCTGCAAAATCCATGATGGTCACTGATGCTCCACCTTCACCTGTTGATAGGCGGAACACCTCATGACGAAACCAGAAACATCTCTCTTTGTACCTGTTGACCAATACTGACAATGTAGATATCAATAAATATTCGTGACACCATGATTAACTTCCCAAACTGGGAACTGAAAGTCCCGCATCCGATCCTCACATATGTCTGCTGACAACCATATACTCATAGGAAAATGTGACATATCATCCTCACCTATGGTCCATCCAAGAATAGGGTCATATCTTGACACACTCTTATGTAGGACTAGGACATTAGAATCTGAATGTTTCCCCATTCACACATGATCAAGAAGAATAGACGTAACAGTTACAAAATAGATAAATGTCTGCGCCTGCCTATCATGCTCCTTCAAATGCATCTCAGCAAACAGAGCCTTAAGCTGTCAGTTACTACTGGCCTCCCGAGTTCCATTTATCTGAGTCCTCCTGCTCAGAGCATTATCAATAGTTTTTCCTTTCCTAGTTGTGTAGGAAAGCTGAATGTCAGAGGACTGAAGGTACTCAACCCACCTTTGTTTTCTCAAATTTATGTCATGCTGTGTGAATATGTACTTGAGACTTTTGTGGTCGGTGGAAACCACAAAAATTTCTCCCAAAATATAGGGTCTCCAAGAGAATAAGGCATGAAAAACTGCTACAAACTTGAGATCGTGTGTCTGGTAATTCCACTCATGTGGCCTCAACCGCAGAAACCTATATGCAATGACTCCATCTCCAGACATAAGCACCGCTCCCAAAATGATACCTGATGCATCACATTAAATTGTATATCACTTTCCTAGCTCTAGAAATACTAGTATCGGTGTTGAATTCAAGCTCCCTTTCATCTCCTTAAAGTATGAATCGCATGAATCTACCCATAAAAACATTTCAATCTTCTTAGTCGGGCCTATTAGGGGCACTTCTAAACGTGAAAAGTCCTGTATGAAACGTCTGTAATATCTAGAAATCCATAGAAAACTACGTACCTCAATGAAATTCCTTGGCTGCTCCTAGGAAACTAATGATCTCACTTTTTATGGTTCTATTGATACTCCTATCTCTGAGATGAAATGACCCATGAAGTGAATCTAGTCCATCCAAAAGTGGAATTTTGAGATCTTTAGATATAAATAGTGAGCTCTCAGTGTACTGAAAATGATATCAAGATGTGTGGAATGGTTATGTTGATTGTGATAGTACACCACAATATCATCCATTAAGACAACCACGAAAGAGTCCAAGTGTGGATGGAATAATCGGTTCATCGGTTCTATGAAGACTTCAGGTGCATACGTGAGACCGAATGGAATAACCACATACTCATATAGACCATACCTATTCCAGAAGGCTGTAAGAGGTATATCGTATGGTCTAACATGCAACTGATGATAACCAGAACAATATTCAATATTTTAGAACACCCAGGATCCTTGAAGCTGATCAAAGAGATCATAAATCCTCGGTAAGGGATTTAAGCTCTTGACCATCAAATGGTTTAACTTCTGATAATCCACACAATTTATGAGGGTACCATCCGCCTTCTATTCAAATAGTACAAAAGAACCCCAAGGAGAAGTACTAGGTCGGATGAAACCCTTTTCCTACAATTTCTCCATCTTATTCATGAGCCCCTATAACATTAATGTAGCCATCCTATGAGGAATGGACACTGGTGCCGCTCCAGGAAAAATCTCAATAGAAAATTCCACCTCTCTTTATAGAGGTAAACATGAAAAGTCCTCTGGAAATCCATCCATTAAACGATCCACCACTGGAGGAAAATCCACATGTGAAGTCCCCTGGTCATCTAGATAACGAATAGAAATCTATGTTGTAACTCCTACCAACCCATGATGCTCGGCTCCCACTCCGCTCACCTGGACCTCATATTCTCCCATATGATTAAAAAATCCACCATCTGGTGATGTGAAACTCACCCTATGTCTATAGAAATAGAAAACAACATGGAAGGGAACTAAACAGTCTAGTCCAAGAATGAAATCATAGCCTTCCATCTCTAAGAGATAGTGGTCCCATAAAAACAGAAACCCACTAACCTCAAGAGGGAACTCTTTTCACAGACGTGCGATAGTCGTTCTAGTCTCAAACAAAGTTTCTAATGTCAATATATCATATGAAAAAATGATACATATCCCAAGTCTCTCTAAAATAGAAACAGATATAAAGTAATCGAAATCCCATGTATTGAAAAGAGCAGAAGATAAAACTTAGGCAACTAGAATCGTACCGCAAATTATAGAGGGTCTGGGATCCTACTCCTACTAGGTCTTCTCAACAGAAAATGGCTAGCCAGCATCTCAGCCCTATGACCATACCTGACCACTCTTAGCTGATCCACCATGCTGTCACTGAATTCCCGGTGACTGACTTCCATGGTCGCGACTTCTAGCTCAGCTTGAATGGACAGAAGAACTCTAGTTCCCAGAATTGTGAGAAACAGGTGGTGCATCTCCCAAAAGGCGAGTCACAGAAGAATTCTTATCACCAGCTACTGGTGAAAAGATCTGACAGAATCACTGAAGATGACCCATAATGCCGCAATATCATTACTCCACTAGGTCTCTCGGGTAATGTTTCATGTATTCCCTCTCTTCCCACAATGGTAGCACACCACTATGATACTAGAAGAAGTGT
Organism: Viscum album; assembly: GCA_963277665.1. NCBI lineage: Eukaryota > Viridiplantae > Streptophyta > Magnoliopsida > Santalales > Viscaceae > Viscum > Viscum album. The sequence continues at coordinate 1,849,536,602 of OY728152.1, forward strand.
CTCGCCATGTTGGATCACTGTGTGAAAAATCCCATCGGCGCTTACAGCTATCAGAAGGAGGAATACTAATTCTTGATGTCAAGCTGCCATTGATAACAACTCAAAAATACATTAGATTGTGTTCTATGGTCACCACCTGGTTTACTATATAAGTTATGGAAGTAAACCTTAAAATGTTCACATGAGATCAAATGTCATTCCTAAGACCACCCCCTAACTTCATTGCCAGTAATAACTCATCACCACCTTGTATGGGCTTGATGCGCTGTATCTCTGTGAAATTCTAGGAACACTCCATTACAGAAATAGTACCCTTCTCTAGACTCATGAACTCTCAGGCTCAATCGGCCCTCAAACTCTCAAGGTAGAAGTATTCATAGAAGGAACACTAAAAATCATCCTAAGCCATGACCTTCGTGCGTCCCACCTATGATATAACATCCCACCATCTCTTGGAGGAGTCCCAAATCATATATGTAGAAAGCTTCACTCTCCTCCTTCCCATGTGAATATGGGAGTGTGCAGCTACTGGAAAACCCACATATGCTCTTCTATAGACGGGGTAGGGCACGGTACTCCGTGGACGTTCTGCATAAAACTCATAACGCCATCTCGGAACTATGAGTCAGCACCTATGTCCAGAATAATGGCAGGTTCCAAGGCTGGAACAACTGGAGGATCTACTGGTAGTCCCTGATCATCCATATCTAGTGTTTGGTCATTACCGTGTAACTGGCGTACAGTTGGAGGATGTCTCAGTGGAATGACTCTTCAAGGTCAAGCGCAAACCATTGATCAATATTATCAAGGACTTATAACTAGATGTGAAAGAAGAAAATAGGATAAATAAAGCATTCATGTTTTTCATAACATGGATACCTGACGTGTATAATGACTGCACATCATGTTCCCTTAAGCATTCACATGGGAGTGTAATGCTACCACCACTAGTCCTGTAACACCGCAAACACACATCGTTTTTCCTAAAACAAGGCATGTAATGGAATTATATTCCCCTTCCCAAGTTCCCATATAAGGCTAACACAAATGGTTCTCCTAAAAGAAAACTAGACTGTGTGTTTATTCCAGACACAATGTGTACTACACGAGCTTCCCCGACCCGTGTTGTTAGTGACACGGTCTGATACACGGCTCACTCAGAAAGATGTGTTTAATCCAGAAATGACATGTAACAGAATATTTATATCTTTAATTGTTTTTTGTTACACAACCTAATACTCAGGTTACACTACAAGACATGTTCCACATGGGAACAGATTGTATATGAAATGGCTCAACCAACCTGTGTTGATAGTTACACAGCAGGTTACATAGTATTAGAACATGGTGGGTACATCTGGTACACGACGTGTTCCACCAACGATTTCCAACCCCATGTCTCTGACCACACAGTCTGAGAAACCGTTAGAGACTACACGACATGTACATACAGTACACGACATGTACTTAAGAAAAATAGTTCCTTCTTGAAAAAAAGGACACACGACATGTGTTCATCACTATATACTGTGTATTATAGTTTTTTCCAGACAGTAAACCCTACAAACTACTACAGATCCCAGAAAAACACTAAAATGAACATTATAGTGCCAAATTACGGTCCGTGAGGGCCCATATTCCCTGCGAATCAAATATTGTCATATTATACATGTTATAAACAAGAATTATAGTGAAATAATCCACCAAATTCTGGTCCACGAGGGCCCATCACATCTCAAGAACCAATGTTTGGTGTTCATTTAAATAGAACCTTACACAATACAATACCATATCAAAAACAGGTATTCTATCAAGGCATTTATCACAACCACATGCATATCTAACACACCATCTATCAAAAACACATCAAATTGCTAATACATCCTTAATGGAATGGAAATAATGCATGATATTTGATTTCTAACAAGTTCCTATATGATGCACGAGATGGAACACCCACATCAAATTGGGTTGCAATAGAAATAGAACCTCAATAACATCAATGATAAGAGCAAAAAACATGTGAATCAAACATCAGTGAAATAAAATTAACTGTAATATTGAAAAATGAGAAAAATTGCAAACATCAGGGTAGATTGGATTTTCCATGTACATGGGTTAGCTACTCCCAGGTACATCATATTACCAAGTACCTATTATTTCCTATCCCTAACTATAGGCTCCATGCAGTATGTCATGAAAAATGAATCCCTATGATACCACATTGTAAAATTTCAGTTCTGGAAGCTGCCCAGAGGCACCCCTTACCCGGTTGGTCACATGGCCTCATGCACATTTCAACAAACCCCATAGGCTTCCGACTAGCAGCGAGGGCATTAGGTGTAATAGTGGGGAAACACTTCCCTCATTGGAAGAGTAATGAAGCTGACGTAATTGAAACATACAATAGCTGAAGCACTAAACAAACCATACAACAATAAACACCAGAAGACTGAAATAATAAAAAACTAGAGCATATATTCATATATATATAATTATTAATGATAAATATGTATAAGAAATCTTCCAAACACATCCCAATTCTAAAATACAGTACTAAACCAAAGTACACATGTAAACAAAAAACAAATCTTCAGCATCACCATCCTCATCTTGGTCCCATTCTCTCCATCTCTTCAAAAATCAAGTACTTGAAGTAGAATGGAGCTTTACCTTATTTATACCTGCAGCAATATAATATTTTTGGGCCCAAAAGCATGACCCAAATAGGGTGTGAGACTAAATCCCAGTAAGAAACTACCAAATGATAGGTTCCTAATATTCAGTGAGTATATAGTAGGTAATATGTAAAATAAAGAAGTAACAATGAAGTAATAAAATTAAAAATCCATAGTTTTGTTGTATTCATTATAACATATAGAGTAATAAGACAATCAATTTAGGTAACCCTTTGGCAGTACACATAGCCTAACCCCTATGGTTCAACCAAACAAGAACAAGAAAGCAGCTAAAAAAATGGTAACCCTCTGGGAAGTAATCACAGCCTAACCCCTCTGGTTCAACCAAACAGGTACAAGAAAACCTTTAGAAAGCACACATAGTCTATCCTCAATAGTCCATCTTAAGAAGAGACTCTCTGAGGAAGAACTAACCGTTAATTCATCTTATAGTCTCGTATTAGTAACTTACGGTGCTATGAGGTATCACTTAAGTCACATTCCCCCTATGGACTGCATTGAGGAACTAAAAACACAATGAAGAAGCACTTACGTCAATTCCCCCTATGGTCTAGCATCGTAAAAGTAAAAAAAGATACTCTAGAGAATCCCTTACATCTATTATACCTATGGTCTACTACACTAGTCTATCACAGCCCTGTGTATGTCAACAATTACGAAAAATCATATCGGCCAAAGTAAACATTAATAACTACTTCTCTAACAGTTGGTAATATAAAAACATATCAGAAAAAAATCACACCATACTACAACACTAGACAAGGGAAATAGGAAAGGTAGCCTAACATGATAAGTAAGACCAAATGATTGCAAACAAATCATGCATGGGATACCACTTCCAAAGCATTGAAATTAACCCTATTAACATTCAGATAACCTCTATTCCATCATACAATAATTGAAGGCAGTAAGGGGGATAAAATTGTAAACATGCAATACCCCATTTAAGGGAATTGGTAAATTTTTTCAATATAACTCAAAGACTAGCTACGAAAATGTACATAGCACCTATCAAGGTGTTGTCGGATCTCTATACATGAACCTCAAGCCTTGAGTCACCCAAGAACACCGTAGATCTACAGAAACGTCTAAAATGTTCACCTAAAGATAACTCTTGAAAGGGGTGGAATCAAGAAAAATTGCTCTAGAAGAAGGAATATATTACTGAGGCGATCCCAATGCAATCAATGGTGGTCAAATCGAAGATCAGATGCTTGATCGGGGGCTCGGGGGAAGATCGTGGTCCTATAGTCTCTCTCGGATCAAACGGACCTAAAAGGAGACCGTTATGTCCATCATACGAGACTGTGGAACATTTAATGAAAAAATTACATGACGTGTACTTTTGATGTTCATGGCATGAACATGCCATTGCCTATCCCCGCTTTAGGAAGACTTTAGGTCACCGCACATGGTCGTCTACATGGCTGATACAGGTCCAGCACAAGGTTACCTATGGTAACTGAGTACAAAACTTGTAGTCATAATGTACATGGCTTTTACTTCACAAAAGTTCCATAAATTCCCATTTTTTCTCAAAAACACCATAAAAATAAAAATATACCTGAAAAGAAGATTCTGGTTCTTACAGCTTATATTTCAATTTTTTAAAATAAGGAATTTTCATCTGGAAACTTGGATTAGAGACTTTACACCTCACCTAAATTTACTTTTGGATTTCATACTCTAATAATTTTTAGTATCGATATCATGCTAGTGTTATGGAATTCTTGTATTCATTCACATTTATTTTTTTGGGTAGGTAAATATTATATCCTATGACACATAGTATCACCTCTATAGTTGGGAGATGAATACAAATTTGTGAAAACCGAATGTTGTACCCAACTTATTGCCCTTATCCCATCCCATGAGATTGAGGAAAATATTTTTTAAGTCATAGGATTGGGATAATATCCCATCATTATCCTCTATTACAAGATAAATTTACTTATAAAATTATATGGTAGGACTAAAAATACATATACACAACATTATATCACACTTATCAACTATCAATAAAGTAACCATGCTATAAAAAAAATCAACCAATATAACAGTAATATACATTCATAAATAATAACTTTCATAATGTAATAGAATATTAATATTAAAAGTACGCAAAACATAGATCCAATATATTCTGATGGAGATCATAGCATGTTAGTTTAATTTTATGTTTCTAAAAATAATTCCAAACGTGTATCTTGTAACAGTAACACATTATATGTAGGAACTCAATTATAAATTATTTCCATGCCTTTGATAATCTACAAAAAATATGAAAATCCATTATATATGTTCACCATGGTTAGTTTTTTTGTAAATGAACATGAAGAGTAGATGGAATGGTGTGGATGGGAGGCCATACAAATATTTTTATAAATAGTTGGTATACAATTATTTTTCAAATAATATTATTCACTTGTATGTATAATCATAGGAATATATATACCAAATATTTACATGTGACCATTGGTATAGGGTATTTATAGATAACAAGAAAAATTGGTTCCATAGGAACCATTAGAATAAGGATATACCCACAATAAAATAACAATAATTTAAGGATAAATTTATATATAAATTACCAATAGTTATAAAGGATATAAAAATAGATATAAATCATTTTTATAAGATCAATTCCCAACACGGTCTATGGGATTGAGTACAAAATAGTAATTTATTGTGAAATGTGTAGTTTGATAGCCAAGAATGTTGTAATCCTTAGTTTTTTTTCAATATTTTGTCATTAAATTGTTCTAAAATTAATATACAATCACTTATTTTTAAAAATAGTAATCATAATTAATAAATTATCCTATTTTTACTTTCATTTTGTTAATATGTAAAAATATAAATATATTACATGCCTTTGATATGACCTCCTTAATAATTTATTATTCCATGTACTCATTAAAATGATTATATTTGGATTTTTATGTATAGTAGAATGACATGGAACAACTAGTTGGGAATATTCTAAACCTATTTAAATAACACCCTATATACCCCTTTTAGGTTTTTTAACTTGTAATGTCTTTTTAGATAACAAAAGGAAGCACATTATTATGAGGTTGTAGGTATTTCTATCAAAACATTGTTGGTAGATAGTGGTGAGGTATTGGGAGGATGTCTAGAATATCGCATTTTATAGTTTGTTTTAGTTAGTTTTCATTTGGTGATGGACTTTTACATTTTGTTTTTTATAAATAATTTCAGTTATTTCACTTATGGTTTATTATATAATTTAAGGAATATATTTTTATCTTATTTTCTTTCTATTATTTATTTCATCTATGTATATATATATATATATCTTGTTTTCTAATTAAGGTTCAGAAAATTCATTCCCTCTAGTTATTTTTTACTCATAGGTTCTAGTTCATATCCAATGTTATTGTAAATGTTATTCATATGATGCCACATTTTAGTTTGAAGCCTATATGGAAATGTTATCATAGACGGGATGAGTAAATCATTACCAAAATGAAAATTTTAATTGAATTTTTTTTGTGATGGTGATGATGAAAATATAAAATTTTATGTGCTTAAAATTAGTTATTAACATTGTAACAATAGATACGGTGATTCATTGATGTTTTTATATTATGTTAAATAATTTTAAAATTATAAAAATGATACATTTTATTACAGTAAATAATTATTTATTATTTGTGAAGTAGTTTAGTATATGGTATAATTAAATGATCACAGTGAGATATAATTGGGATTTCTAGTAGATATAATGATTCTAAAAAATAACTAATATGTAGAAAATGTATGGATCCTATAGAAATTTATCATATAAGATATGATTTTACATGTGGTTATGTATGGGATTTTAAAATATGTAAAAGAATTTAATAATATAAAATATATCATGTTATAAGAAGAGAGTCTTGACTTAGTTGTTTTTTTCATATTATATGAATAAAATGCTAAATGTTGGATCATAATCGTTATCTTATATGGATATACATACAATAGTGGTATATTATAGTTTAAAAACATAATTTAATATATTTAAAATTATAATAAATAAAGACTCTTTTTTTAACCTTATTGGGCTTAGATAGGGTATGATTATCATAGTCACATAATTGCAACTAGAAAAAATATGCATATTTTTGAGTAAAATAGCATATACATGATGGATCTAATTTATATTAAAATTCATGTATTGTAATTATAGTGATATTGATAAAAAATATACTAAAAGATGAATACGATGAATCACTTTCTTTAATATACAGTGGAATAGGATACATGTAAAAACAAGTAATAAAATAAGTAATAAATATAAGAATGACTAAAAAGATATATTAACAAGATTCTGTTTTATCCTTATGATTTAGGTATTCAATAACCTTGACTAATGTTATATATTTTTAACACCTATTGCAACGTCTATCATTCCATACCTATAAATCCATCAATATGATGATCATAATTTTTCTATCATCATTTCCGTAGAATCCATCTATATAATTAATAGCTTAGGTCTATATTACTAGGGCTAGAAGACTTTGATCAGATGTAATGTATTTACAATCTTCATTTCACTACAATCCCTTGATCATAATAATGATGGGACGATAATAGAATGTCAAAATTTGATAATAAAATGGCCATGAAAATGATTCCATGAGAAGAAAACATTTTATCTCAATAGTCATATTTTTGGTAAATTTCAATGGTTTTGGTTAGCTGATTCTTGATGGATGAAAAATATATGTCATAAATGAATGTTTGATGTCATATTAATAATCACCAATATAGTGTTTAATATATTAATTATATTAGAAACATGATATCTTTATTCTGATTATAATGTTTAGTTAGTCTTATGGGCTACCTAACAATTTTCAATTCGGTAAACCTCATGAGAGTCAGTCTGATTAAATATATACTAGTATGAATATCGTAGTATTGACTTATTTCAGTTGCATATAAATGATTAATTTTAAATTATAGTCTTATAAATAAGTGTCTGATAAATCATACACACACTCATTCCAATTCATTCAACGAATAATAACAAGGTTATATTTTTATTACATTTAGTAATTTTTCTAGATATATAAAAAGATAACGTTTTATACAAGAACATTTTAAACAACATGAATCATTAGTGATTTGTAAACAAAATTTATGAAATTTTTTTATATTGTCAAAAAATTAATTGAAATTTAAGAAATATAACATCATACTCAACTATCTTCCCCTTTTTTGAAAACATAAGCCCCAAAAACAAAATAGAAAAATAACACTAAAAAAAATATGTTCAATCGTTATTTTAAGAAAATTATATTTAGTGTTAATAATTATACCAAAACAGCCCCTATGATTGTAACTCTTCTGAATATGATGTTGAATATGATGAATGTATTAGTATTTTTCTTCAATAAATAAAACATCTCACATTTTTCATTCTTCTCCCACATTGAATCATATTATCCCTTGATAAAATATTATCCCTTTTGATAAGACATATTACCTTTAATGAAACATATCCCAATTTATATTACAAAACCCCATTTATAAAATTTTCTCCACCTTTTTTTTAAAAAAATAATTGGGAATAATATGATTTTTCTTGAAATTTCAGAAAAGGAAAAATATAACACATTACTATGTATACTAATAATCCATATATAAAATGAACCAACCTATAACAAATCATAATTGGATAAATTGTTATGAAAATAATTTTTTTGAAAATATATTTCATTAAAAACATTCAAAAGATTAAAAAAAATATGAGATTTAAAAAGTTAAAAAATATTTCATTATTTATGAGACTCGAGAAAATAAATTCATCAGTTTTAACTCATGGAAGTCTTCGTCCAGCTTATGATCTTTTACTTACACTATATAATATTGAGAATAATTCTTTTTAATAATACCAACAAGTTATTTATTATGATCTTTAAAGACAATCACTTCTTCTTCAAAATATTTCAATCTGCTTGTCTCCTATTCCATTTCACATATCTTTTACTTCAGAACATTTACTTCATCAATCTGTTCATCTGTATCATTATTATTTTCATTAATAAACATCACTAAGCCTACGATGTCTAATTATAATTGGTTTAAATAACATTATAACAATACCAAAAGATTCGAATTTTCATCAAATTGATCATCGTGAATTAAAATATCTCAATCAACCTGGGATGACCAAATTACCATTTCATTACATGATATATTGTGAGTCCAGTAATTCTCTTGAAAATAATATAATTATTCCTCAATCCAAATTTCTAATTCTATTAAGATTTTTATATTCTATGATTTTAAACTAAGAAACACTTGGATAGATAAATCCTTAATTCATGCTTAGTAATGTATTGAATAGTCCTTTATACTCTGCTCAATGAATATACAATATAATCAAATACTTTTTGTTCTACCATTAATGTAGAGTATGATTTTTCATTATTATTCCAGGAGGATTATTTCTATAGTATCTGACTTCCATTTCCATTCCTTTCTTTTTACTTATATTTCAATCTTTCGTACAATCATTCCATTATATATTTTTATTTTAAATTTTTTTAATAAAGTCTACACCATTATAGGACATAGTAATTTGACTAGGATTAATATAAGAATATTGATCATCTTACACTATAATTGATGGTGATTGAAATTCCAATTTAGATGAATATTCTTCTTCATAATTACACTAATTTTTTTTCTTATTCAATTTTCACGGGAATGAATTATGATTTAAGGGATGACTCAGATATGATTTTTCAGACTTGGATTTTTCACTATCATCCACTTAAATATTTTTATGTTTCTCCTCCTCTTCTTCAACTACGCTAACTCCTTCTTATAGTTTTTCATATTATCAGTATTATTCTAGATGTTTTAATTTTTTCAATTTTCCTTCAACATATTTATCAATTACCTTATCTATCATATCTTATAACTAGAATCAAGTTTTTAGAATTACCTTACCAGTCGGCTCAAGTATTGATTCATTCTGAGGAACAAATGGAACCCATTCATCCATATCAACCTATTTATTTTTCATTATTAACAAAATAAGTAATATTTTCATGAATCACATATGTTTAAAGAATTGATATTATTCCTTCTAGATTATTCTAAATGGTATGATAAGTGAGAAGTACTAGCATCTTATTAGTTCTATCAAATCCTTTATGAAAATTTTCTCATTGTATTTCTTATTGTATCTTTTATTTTTTACTTCTTCTATTTTGATTATTCTTACAATGTTTTTACAGCCCGAATCATTAAGGATTTGGCTTCAATAAGGTATATTATAATTTATTAATCCCCATGATTTTTTTAGATATATGATTCACCATCCCTTCAAAAACATATTTAGGAATTTTTTTCATTTTTATCATATCTAGTAGAGAATTATATGATTTTATCTTCTTTTTAATTTCAACCATTTTTTATTTCCATGATTTATGCGGTTCTGTAATAACACCCTCATCATTCCCAAAAATCATCATTGGGTAAATATCAAAAACCAACCCCATTATGGTCATTGTATAATCACTGATAATAATAATTTTCTCTATAATTATATGTAATTTGTTTACCACCATGGAAAATTATATACAGTTTTACACTAACCTGAAAATTAAGTTTCATATCACAAGAATCATTGATTTGATAGTGTATGTTTTGATGTTATCTATAGTAAGATGGATAGACCTAAAAATACCCAACACACTCATATTTAACAAAAATTTCATGCACAAAAATACCTCATACTTTTATTGTATCTTTATTTCCCATTATCCTAAATATACAATCGTGTATCTAAAGTGAAACTACTCAGTTGTCTGGAGTGAGATGTGAACCTTTTCAGACATTTTCATATTCTAAAAAACAATGATCCTTCGCCATTATAAATGTTAAAACATTCACGACAATTCAAAATCCTGTCAGAAGGAAAATATGCTTCTCCTACTTTTTATATTCATAAAATATCATAATGTTTCTAATAAGATAACTAGTACCTCTTATCATATATAATGAATGAAAATTTATCATTACTATCCAAATTTATAAATGCTAATGATTCATAGACCTCATGAACTATGAAAAGATATTAAATGTAAAATTTATAATCTAGATTATCTACACACAATGATTAACATACATAAAATAAAATTACCTTCTTATGTGTATAATCATATTTGTCATAATAATATCTCTCAATATGCCATTGTACGAACACAAACTACATTGAAAAGTCTTCCTTGGTCTTCATCAGATTTAGAATGTTTTAACAATGATCTTTCACTGTGGAAACCATCCTGAAATGAAAATTTCAATGGTTTAGTGGATCATGATCAAAAATCTATAAATACACGATGTGGGAGAAGGGGTGAACCATCCTTATATAATCATTAATGATAGTATTCATCTTCGCAAATAAAATTTAATGTTGATATTGTAACATAACATGTTATTATAGAATAATAATTTTTCATATCCATTAAATATTTATAGATTAGATAGTGGTTTATCCTTAATGGGGATGATATCTTCAATAGCGTACTTTAAAATTAACAACAGGTTTCTATAAAATCTTTGGATTCACACAACACTGAGTTATATCAAAAAATAATATAATAGTAATTTTATTATTTAAAATGGTAGTTAACGCCTAACCATTGTATCATAGGGAGTGAATATAAATTACTATATTATAATTAAACATCTTATTAAATGTAATTTCATTAATATAAAAAAATTTAAAATAATTATTTAAGTTGAAATCTAATTTTAAGCATAAAATACACTAACATTTTTTAATAGGCAGTTTAACACATTTTGAAGGAAAATATTTTTGAAATATATTTTTTCAATTATATATACTATATTTTACAAAATAATGTTTTTATATAGATGTTTGAGATAAAAATTTACTTTGGTTAAAACATTTTTTAATAACATTAATTTTTTTTAAATAGTTCAAAATACTGCATTTCATTTAATAACATTATTTTCATCCAATTTATTTATATAGTTAGGTTATAACCTTAATTGGTTTTATAGAGTAATTAGAATATGTTTTTGTCATTTCATCTAATTTTGGTCATTCGATGTAATTATACATTTAAATTGGTTATAAACACATGTTATTCTTTTAATGATTTTTACTTTTTAAAAACTCGTTTCCTTGATTAGTTAATATGATTAGCGGTAAATTTAATTTTTCAACTTATTTGATTGAATTTTTTAAAATAAAAAATACATGGTTTTAATGAGTATTGAAAATTTGGTTTAATAGGGTCAAAATTAGTTTTTTAGAATAGAAAATTTACTATTTTATTTACTATAGATAAAAGGTAAATCGGGAAAATGAGGGTAAAAATAATATTATAATAATATAAAACTTCCATAAAACAACAATAATATTATTTAATTAAATTTGGATGACCAATAAAACCCTTGGGGTGAAAATATGGAATATAAAGTCCTATTGGGTGATATAATTACATTTATATAATTTAATTTAAAGTAAATGATAAATTATTGTAAACATGACTTTTTTTCTATACACTTTCATTACGGGGTTAAATAATTGATCCCTTAGACAGTTAATCATCATTATAAATCTAGAAAGATTTATGGAATCATATAATTTTATTTATAATTTTTAGTCAATAAATTATTAAATTTGACAATGAAACAATGATTATGCATCGATTTATTTTTTAACAAAATAATAAAATAAATGATATTAAAAATATGAAAATAAATATAATTTCATTTAATTAATTAAATACAATAAATATATAGATAACATAGATATTTTAGTAACATATTGAATGTTTTGGTTCAAATTTATCATGTTAGTTTCATATTTTATGAAATAGAAATATTGATTTGTACTAAAATTGACATAAAATATATTTTAAAATAAATAAAATTTTTATTAACTGATAAAAAATTCATAAAAATACACGGATCATTCAATTTATTTAATAAATTCAGATATGTAATTAGTGATCGAATTGGGGTTCTTTTGGAATTTTATTGTAACTATATTTCCCTATAGTGTAAAAATACAAGAAGACATTGTAAGAGTTAAACTTTTTAACTAATGGTTAAATCCAAAAGATAAGCTTATTTTTGTGAACTAAACATGTGGAAAATTTATTTCCAGATAATATATTGTCCCATACTCAGTATAGTCTCGAAAAAAATCACTTTGGAGCTATTAAAAACCAAAAATAAATTTTTATTAAATTAAGATTTCATGACTTTCCTAAACTAACTCTCCTCCCTCTTATAAAACGACACCACCTATACCCACTTACACAAATATACAAATACCCATTAATCACCATAACATTGATAAATTAAGTTCCCAAAATTGGTAGCTTGCTCATAGAATCCTTACCCTGTGTAGAAGGTTACTCAAGGAAGCCTTTGTACACAAACCAAAATAAGATACCCGAATTAGAGGAAGATAAAGATCAAACAAGTCCAATTGGACTCAAATTAAGGGACTTTATCTTAAAATGCATTAATTGAGGAATATTTTGATAATATAAGAAACATTATTTTAAAATTTTTATAATAAAACATTCTGAATTTTAATTACATTCAATAGTTTTAATTAAGATTCTTTTTATACAAAAAATTCTAGTAAAGAACCAAAATGAATGTTTTTAATGACTATGGTGACAATGAATTCTACACTATCGTAATTGTTAATTTATTTTTTGATTCCTTTATAATACATAATTTAATTAAAAGGAAAAATAAATCACTTATTCCCTTCTTTTGGTGTTTTGGTACTAAAAATTGATGTTAAACTTGATTGAACATTTCAATATCTTGAAATGACATCTCATTATTACAAAAGAAATTTTATGAGTGAAATGTTGATAATTAAACTATTCTATGTAATATGATTATATAAATATGTACTTCATATTTTATATTAATGACCATTGATGTTTGAGAAATTTTATTTCAATTGATTCATTATTGTTTAGAGATTTTATAGTATGATATAATTATAAAAATCTAAAAATATTAGTAAAAGAAGTGTTAGGGTATTCATATTGAATAATGTTGTGTTAAATTATTTCAAACATTATTGAAGGTTTATAGAATTTTTTTATTTCCGGAGAAAATTTTTCTTAGCATACTAGGGTTTTTTTTCAAATGATGATGAAGAATATATTTCTAATACCGATTCAATGAATATAATAATGAAATTAGTCCTCATTGTAGGTGCATTATTTAGTTTTATTCTTTTTTTGGGGAACATAAAATTAAATTAGGATACTCAATAATTACAATAGAATTTTCAGTTTCATTTTTCATGTCATCTAAATATAATACACAATTCTAGTGGATTGTTTTTCTTCATTGGTTTTATAACATATAAAGGATGTAAAAATATTTACCAAAATTAAAAAATCATTATTTTTTTGTGAACTTGTTGATTTATTCTTTACTATTGACAAGAAATTTAAATTAATATAACATTAGTCTCATGTATCTATTCATTAAAAAATGATATAACATTGTTATTTTTTAAAAATTTCAGATGTTATAAAACATATAAATATATTCTACAACCACACTCTGAGTATTTACATCCCACATTTTACTCTGAAAAAAATATTAAACATGAGGTAATACAAAAAAAAACGTGTGACATCATTCATAACTCTATAATATATGGAATCATCCTCCTGCCAAATACTATAACTCATGGCTGAAGAACTCCCTACAGGAGTGTAATGTATGAATATTACCAGAATAAGTGAATGGAATCCAATGCCATTTTTTAATATGAAATCTAGTTGGCCACAACTAGACTACCTCCCAATTCATTTCTAGTCTGTAACCCCCACATTATTAATACCATATAATTTACATATTATAGAAAACTAATGACATAATTTACTATTTTATATACAACAATACCATCTTAAAACCCACTCAACCTAGCTATCATATAAATACCCCATCAACAAATTTGTCATGATCTAATCCACCAATTTGGACATTAACTACATAACCTATTACTTCATTACATATGATGTGGACCAAAACCCCCATTATCAACAACAAGATTTTTTTATTTCTACCACTTAAGAAACAATAATAAAAACATTATAAAGTCAACTATACAAATCACTTATTAATTTTGGTTAATAATATGGCGTTGGTTTTTTATTTAATAGTTTTATTGATTATGTGAAAAATTCAATCACATGGTATAATATAATTTTATAACCCTTTACAATTGACATTACACAATTAAATTAAGTCACATTGATGACTGTGAGATTATTAAAGGGAAAAAACTTAGTTGCAGTCAAAAATTTATATACTTGAAAACATTGACTATTATGGATTAACATTTATTAAAATAATAAAAACAGCATCCATGTAATATATATTGAATAGAAAATATATTGAATTCTTAGAAATAAATATATTACATCATATTTTCATATTTTATTACCCAATATGTTCATTTTAATTTTCCAAGTCAACATATTAAATTCTATAATATAAGAAAACATAAATTAATTAATTATTTAACATAATTTTTATACCTATGAATTATATGTTGTGGATTTTCATTATATAAAATTAGAATCAAGAAGTATTAATATAGATATAATATATGATAATATAGTGTCACCTTTAATAGTATCCTTTATATATCCCATTACATTTACTCATTCCTTCACCATTTTTCAGTTTACTCATTCAAATGATAAAAAATAACTCTAGAAAATTAATTAACATAAAAAAGTCTATAATATACATGTCATAGACACTATAAATACACAATGAATCTTAATATATTTTAAATAATATATGTTTTAATTAGCAATCAAATCAGTAAATATATAATTTAGTAATTACATAAAAATTGATATAGATTTCATCATTATGTTGTACCAATAGAAACATCCACCAACCTTACTTCATCTAATATACTAATAAACACAATAAACACAATATATAAGATAACATTTATAATATTAATTATTCAAATAAATAAATATTCATATATTTTAAATATCAATTCACCAGACAATGATATATTCCTCGATTCACACCCAATTTATATCCAATGGTTAACAATATATTCCATAATATATTTATAAAATTGAGTTCTACTTCTATTCCATATACTATATAAAAATACCTATTTTACCATTTAATTTGAATAGATCAAAATAACCTCAACAATTTTACATTCTTGATGGAATTAATTTACCACTCTCTACATCCGAACCACTTTCAAAAAATTTCATCACCCAAAATCACGAACATAAAATAAAAATGAAATTGAAAATTATGATAACAAAAAATTTCATCATTTCATTAACATAAACCTTTATAAACATGATATTTTTTAATAAGTTGTGAACATAAATAATTCAGTTGTAAAACCTTCAAATAAGATTCCATTTCCCATTAACACTATTATACTACACCCTTGTATTTCTAGAAATCATAACAATGGAATAAAACTATAAAATAATCATAATACATAATATCATGAATGTAAAAAATATATTTAAGGAACACCAACTCATCACTATGATAAGTGTTTCATTTATAAAGCATGTAATAAGATTCCCGAATTTTTTCTCAATATTTTAACACTTGAATGGTTTCATGGGTTATCTCCAACTATACAGGATGTACTTGTTAATAATTTACCACACTAATTCATAGAAATTCTATCAATGGTTCAATAAAACATGGATACATGTTTCAAAATATATTCAATACATGTTATCATGGATTACAATAAATATGAAGGATTACATGATCACAAATTATAAAAATGAATTTCCCCCATCTTAGATTGAAATATTATTTATATCTACATTTAATTAAAATATTCTATGTCATTGTACGTTCTTTAAATCAGAGGATATTTTAAATTTTGGTCTAATATTATTGACCATCATGATAATTGTGACTTCGATTGAATTTTCAAAATTGAGTGCATCTCAATCAGTTTGTAGGGATGTTATTTTTGGATTTTGAGTTTTTTGAAGTCCTTCGGTGAGCATAAAAGTATGTTAGGATTGATCAAGTAAATATTTATTCCATTGAATAAAATTTTCATTATATCATGGGGTGTGTCATGTAATAATATTTTTTGATGGAAGAGTGTCATCTCATGAAGTATGTCAACAACACTTTTAACCATATAAATAAAATTAATTTTATAATGACTAGAATGTAATGTTAATGCCCAACTGCTTTCACGATATTGGTCTCTCTATTATTGTTTCTCATAATACAATAGGTGTGATATTATGGTGAGTGTTATCATGTTATAGATTCTTTGGGATGGTATATGTGTATGAGCATTCCATAGAGACTCGGTATATTAAGTAATTAATAGATGAGTGTCAATGTTTCATAATGGATTAGTGATTTACACTACAATGAAACCCCATTTAAGGGGTATTATATTTTTAATCAATTAGGTCATCCAATAATTGTAATTCAAGTGAATTTTAAATATTGTTATATACCAATAATTTATAGATTACCTGATATCATTTTTTTGAAATCATAGATTTCTAGTGGCCCAATCATCCACCCCTCCAGTCATTAGTTTTTTGATTCCCATTGAAGAGGTTTTGATTTTTATGTGATTTTATAAGTGAACAGAATTACGAACTCATTCATCTCACTCAAATATTGTTATTCATTTATCAAGACTAATTTTCTATAGATTTGTTAGTGATAAAAGTTATTATGTCACTAATGAAATTTGGAATCATCATTATCCACAAGGGGTATTCATATAGTGTAAATATGATATCCATTGATGATGAATGTATGACTAATCCCCCAATTTTTATATTTAATTTCCCCAAAAAATAAGTTTGGTAATTAATTTTTATTATTTTAAAGTTGTGATTTTGTATGAACTGACTGCTTGGGATATATTTGTAGAGGTTTGGTGGGCTTTGAATGGTCTTTTTTTAGGTAATTTGTAACATCTCGGTTCATGATGCCACCCAGAGGCACCCCGTACCTTGTTGGTCATATGGCCTAAACTACATTTCCTCGAATGCCAAAGGATGTTGAATAGCCGTGAGGGCCATGGGTGTGAAAGTGGGGAAACAATTTACTCATTGTTAGATTAACACAGTAGAAGTAAACCAATAGTAACAATAGAGAAAGCAGTAATATCACCATAAAAAATTAAGCACCAGAAATACTAGAAGTAATAATAGCTTGAGCACATATATAAAATGATGAATGATACATATGTCTAGGAAAATAGCTAATGAAGTCAAAATGTTGTAATGCAATACTAAACAAAAGTACCAAAGAAAACAGATAAACAACACCCAGCATCGCAAGCCTCGGCTTGGGTCTATGCTCTCCAGCTCCAAAGCAGTCAAAAACCTAAAGTAGAAGTGTTCTTGCCCTTATCTATACCTACAACAATATAATCATTTTGGTCCCAAAAGCATGAACCATACATGGTGTGAGAGTAAATCCTAGTAGGTAACCACCCAATCCGATGTTCCTAAGAATCAGTTAATATATGGAAATAAATAAGTAAAAGGAATGCAGTAATCAAGGATGTAATCAACTGTAAACAATTCCAAAGTTCAAGCATTCAAATCCATATATTAAGTAATTAGCTAACACAAACGATAACCCTCTAGGTAGTACTCATAGCCTATCCACTCTTTTTCAACCAAACAAGTACATGGAACCCTCTAGGAGAACACACAGTCTCACCCATCTAGTTCATCCAAACAAGTACAAGGAACTATCTGGGAAGCACACATAGTCTAAGCCCTCTGGTTTAGTTAATGTATAGACTCTTTGAGGAAGCACTCACTGTCAATTCCATCTACAGTCTCGTATCGATACTAATGGCGCTCTGGGGAAGCACTCAATGTCTCATTCCCCTCTTGGCTGACGTTGACGATCTACAATCACTCTGAGGAAGCACTCAATGTCAATTCCCTATGTGGTCTCGCAAAACAAAATTATAATGACACTCTGGAAAATCCCATACGTTCATTCTCCCTATGGTCTACTACACTAGGTTCTCACGACCCTCTGTTAGTCAACACATATCGCAAAGTGTAGCGGCCAAAGTAAACCACAAGAAAAACATGGCTAACAGTCTATATAATAACAACATGTCATAATACACAAACACTCCATCCTATAAAAAATAGGCATGGGAAACAGATAAGGTAGTCTAATAGGACAAGCAGGACCAAACGGTCATAAAGAGAACATTGATGAGAAAACACTTACATATCATAGAAATTAACCCTATTCACATTCAAATTACCTCTACTCAAGCATAAACACATAGCAAGATAACAAGAGGGCTGAAATGGTAAACACAAAATACCCTGTTCATGGGTATTGGGTGATTTTTCACAAATAACTCAATGAAATTCTACAGAAAGACACAATCCACCTACCAGGGTGTTATAAGATTTATATACTAGAATATTAGGCCTTGTATCGTCTAATAAATACATAGATATACAAAAATGTCTAAACATTTCAACCAATAGTATCTCATGAGAGAGGAGAAATAAAGGTATCGTGTTATAGGAGAAGAGATTACTAACTGATATGATTCCAGTGCAACCGAAGGTGTTCGATTTGGAGGACGGATTCTCGGTCAATGGATTGGCAATGATTCATGGCGTACAGACTCTCTCAGTCGAGTCTAGAGGAGAAGAAGAACTTTCTGCCCATTAGATGCAACCCTATTCCATTTAATAAAAAAAATAAAAATACACGACCAGTAAATTTTATGTTCATGGAGTGTACTTACCCTTAACTTCCCTACATTAAGCGGCCTCCATGTCACTACACATGGATTTGTTCAAGGCCACTACATGGCCAACACATGGCTACCCGCGGTAACATAGTAAATGGTGTGTACTTCAAAAATTTCCAGAAACACCTCTTTTCCTAAAAAACACCAGAAAAAGGAAAAAATACTTGAAAAGATGATCCGAGTTCATACAACCTTCAATCCTTAATGAAAATTTTCCCCAAATTTCCCTTGTAAGGTAGCGTAGATGAAGAAACACCGAACAGCTCCGGCCACTCCAATCATACATCAGCCTCCCTCTCGATGCCTCATCCTGTACTAGCCCGTGCTGCAAAAGCACTCATACCCGGGGAACAGACCATCCATGTAGAACCTTCGTACATCGATCAACAATATAGATATGATTCTCTTCTATAGATGCATCCAACACTAGCTCAACTTCCTCGAGTTGAAAAGCATGAGATGGGTCTAAGAAGTAACGTTGAAGCTGAGAAACGTGGAAATCGTTATGCATAGCCCAGTACCTCTGAGGTAACTATAGTAGATAGGAAACCTTCTAATCACTGTCTAGCACCTCAAACTGCCTAAAATTCCTCATAGAAAGCTTACCATGTCTCATAATCCTCAAGTGTCCCATCCTCAGTGTGACACGTAGTAAAACATGATCTCCAACCTCGAACTCCAAAGGTCATCTCTATCGATCCGCATAAGACTTTTTCAAGACTTTCCAGTAGCCATACTCATCTGAATCATCTATTTATGCTCTTTGGTCTCCTGAACAAGATGTGGTCCCAGCAGAGCCACCTATCCTGCTTCCAGCGAACGTAAGGGTGATCAGCATGTGCTACCGTACAAAGCCTCATAAGGTTAAATCTGAATAGTTCATTGAAAAATATTATTGAAGGAAAACACCATAAGATATATGTTCTAATGCCACAAAACTCCAAAATCTAGGGTGTATGCTCGAAGCATGTCCATCAAAAACCTGAATGGTACTATCGGACTGGCCATCTGTCTGGGGATGGTTAGCTGTACTCAAAATTACATGTGTACC
Organism: Viscum album; assembly: GCA_963277665.1. Classification (NCBI taxonomy): domain Eukaryota; kingdom Viridiplantae; phylum Streptophyta; class Magnoliopsida; order Santalales; family Viscaceae; genus Viscum; species Viscum album. The sequence continues at coordinate 1,849,557,195 of OY728152.1, forward strand.
CAAAGCCTTCTGAATCCCCTACCAGACCCGAGAAGTAAAATGTCCATCCCTGTTCGAAAAAATGGAGTGTGGAACCCCATTTAGACTTACAGTCTCCCGAATGATCAACCTACCAAACTCATCAATGATGAAGGTCTCCTTGATTGGAAATAAGTAAGAAAACCTCACGAGTCTGTCAATGAAAACCCAAAATTCAACATTCCCTCGAGGCGATCTCAGTAAACCTATCACGAAATATATTGTGACGTCATTCCACTTCCACTCTGGAATGGGTAACTACATGAAAAGCCCAGGTGGTCGCCGATGGTCTGCCTTTACCTGCCGACAGGTGGAACACCTTAGGAAAAAACAAGAAACATATCTCTTCATACCTGGCCACAAATGATGGTGTAGATCATGATACATCTTGGTGACACCAGGATTAGCTTCCAAAACTGACGAATGAAAGTCCCGAATCAGCTACTCATTTATGTCTGCTGACACCCATATGCGTCCATGGAAACACGAGATCTCATCCACTATTTTATGGTCCATCTAGTAATAGGGTCCAATAATGACATGCTTTCCCATAGGACTAGAACTTTAGAATCTGATTGTTGCCTCATTCAAACTCAATCAAGAAGAGTAGAGGTAACCGTAGCCGAAGAATGAAACATCTACTCCGGTCTATCGTGCACCTCCAAATGCATCTCATAGAACATATCCATCAACTTCCACTCACTAGTAGCATCCTAAACTTCCATTATCTGAGTCCTCCTACTATGTACATCAGCCACTGCATTTCCTTTCCCCAACATGTAGGTATGATCAAAGACAAATGACTTAAGGTAGTCAACCCACCATCACTATCTGAAATTCAGATAAATGTGAGTGAAGTTGTACTTGGGACTTTTTTCGTCAGTGAACACCACAAAATGTACTCCCAGAAGATAATGTATCCAAAAGCGTAAGGCATGAAAAACTGCTGCCAACTCGAGATCGTGCATTGGTTTATTCCTCTATGTGGCCGCAACTACGGAGACCCGTACACGACTCCATCAACCTTCATAAGAATGGCACAATACCGATACCTGATGCATTATAGTACACATTATAGCTCTTTCCCAGCTCTAGAAACACTAGTATCAATGCACAAGTCATCCTCTGTTTCAGCTCCTGAATGGAGGACTCACACTAATCTGAACACAAGAACATTGCACCCATCATTGTCTGGTCCGTCATTGGAACTCCTATGCATGAAAATTACATCATTAAAAGTATGTATTATCCATCTAGAACTAGAAAACACCACACCTAAAAGTTGTAATTCAATATCTCCCAGGAAACTACTGCTCTCACTTTCTCAGTTTCCACTAATACTCCTGCCTTTGAGATATGATGACCCATGAAGTGAATCTGGTCCATCCAAAAGTGGAATTTAGAGAGCTTATCATATAACTGATTCTCCCTCAGTTTACTCAAAATGATCTCAATATTTTCGGCATGTTCATGTCGAGTGTGAGAGTATACCAAGATATCTTCCACAAAGACTACCACGAAAGAAACCAGGTATGAATGGAACACTTGGTTCATCAGTTCCATGAAAACAGCAGGTACGTTCATAAGGCCGAATGGCATAACCACATACTCATATAGACCATAATTGTTCTGAAAGGATATAAGAGGTATATCATACGGTCTAACGTGCAACGATAACCATACCTCAATTCAATATTCATGAACACCCATGCACCTAAATTTTGATCAAATATATCATCAATCATCTTAAAGGGATATCAGTTCTTGAATGTCAACTGGTTCAACTTCCAATAATCCATGAAATATCTGAGGGTACTATCTGCCTTCATCGAAAACAGAACATGATAACCCCAAGAAGAAGTACTGGGTTGGATAAAACCCTTTTCTAGCAAGTCCTCTGACTGCTTCATGAGTTCATGAGACTCAGGTATCCATTGTATAAGGAATAATGGACAGAGGTGTCGCTCCTGGCACAAGCTCGATAAAAAATTCTACCTCTCGCTCTGGAGGCAAACCTGCAAATTCCTCTAGAAAGAGGACCATGAAACGATCCACCATTGTAGGAAAGTTTATCTTTGGAGTCCCATGGTCATCTAGATATAGACTAGAAATCTGGGATGTAACTCCTACCAACCCACAATGCTCGGGTCTAGCACTGCCCTCTTGGACATCCCATTCTCCCTTATGAAGAAACGTTCCACCTTGTAGTGATTTGAAACTCACCCTATGGTGATAGATATCGTCAAATGTCTATAAGGTAACTAACTAGTATATTTCATGAATTCCATTATAGCCCATCATCACTAGGACATAGAGGTCCCATAAAAAGTTACACCCACCAAACTCTAGAGGGAACTACACTCACTGAAGTACAATATCCATTCGTGTCCCCAACAATGTGTCTTGTGTCAATATATCAGTAGAATAAATGATTAAAAGCCCAAGGCTCTCCACAACAGATACATATATATAATAATGGGAAGCCCATGTATCCAAAAGAGTATAAAATAAAACTCAAGAAACTATAATGGTACCTCAAACTATAGAGGGTCTGGGATCCTGCTCCTACAGGATCTTCTCCACTACAAAAGTATAGAATACACTACGGCTATGTGACCATACCTAACCACTCTGTGCTAACCCACCCTATTTTTACTGAAAATTAGGTGACTGGAAACCACAACCATGACCACCACCTCGTCCTGAACAGCCAGAAGGACTCCAGTTCATAGACTTGTGAGAAACTCGTGGTGCTTCTCTTGAACTAGGAGTCATAGAATAACCCCTGTCACTGGATACTGACGAGACGATCTGACAAAAGCACTGATGATGGCCCATATTACCTCATTATCAACACTCTTCAGGGTCTCTATGGAACTATGTCTTTGTATTCCCACTCATCCCGCACTAGTAGAATACCACTTGGCTACCAGAAGATGACTCTCTAATACTCAGATCTTTTTGAGAAGACTCCCTGTAGAGCATCCTGCTATCAGTAGGAGGGATACTAACTCCAGGTGTCGATCATCCCTATCTCACAACTCCATAATCTTTCAGATTACGCTCCGTGATCAGTTCCTGGTTGACTATAGAAGTGATGGAAGTTAGACGGAATATGTTCACCTGTGATTGGATGTCCTGTCTGTGACCATCCTAAAATATCCTTGTTTGGAACAAACCATATCCCCATAGTAAGGGTGTAAAGTGCTGAAGCTCGTTGAAGCGAGAGAAATAATCCATAACAGAAATAGTAACCTGCTTCAGATTCATGAACTCTCAAGCTCAATTGTCGCTCAAGGCCTCTGGATAGAGGAAATCATAATTGATATACTAGAACTCCTCCAAAGACATAACCCCTTGATGTCCCTCTTGTGAGATCACATCCCACCATCTATTGGTTGAATCCTCTAGTATGTATGTAGTGATCTTGACTCTCCTCCCTGGAGGCATTTTTAGATGATCGATGATCTTCTGCATGGATTCTAGCAATGACTCTAGCCCGGGGTCCTCATTCCCCTGTGAAGGTGCGATGATGATGTTGTTGAATACTCCTGTCAATTCAGACATCGATGGGGAATGAGGCAGTTCCTCTATAATGAAATTCATCATCATCATAAATAACTCCCTGAATTGTGCATATACACATTTTTCAGGAATAACCACTAGTGACAAGACTAGCACAATAGGAGGATCTCCTAGTAGTCCCTGATCATCCATGACCGGTGTCTGATCACCACCCTGTAACTGGCATTCAACTGGAGGATGTCTCGGTCTCCTAACTCTGCAAGGTCAAGAACACACCTCAGATCACTATTAACAGGGAATAAAAAACAAAAGTATAATAAGGGGAGAGGAGAAAGAAAAAATTCATGTTCTGCAAAACATGACTACACGGCGTGTATTATCACTATAGGGTGTGTTCATTTATGCGATCACATAGGCGTGTAATCCTCCCAACCCAGGTTATGTAACACCCTAAAATACATTGTGTTGTCCTTACACACACTGTGTACTCAAATCGTCTTTCTCTTATTGAGTCATATTACATGACTAACCCACATGATTCTCATAAAACAAGACTAAACGGTGTGTTTGTGCCAGCCACGGGGTATACTAGACGAGCTTCACAGACCCGTGTTGTTAGAGACACAGTCGGATACATGGCTCGCACTACACGGCATGTATCCAGATGGACACTGTAACACCCCAAAATGATAAAGGGTTAAATGAATAAATGATATGACTCATTTCAACAAGTTGAATCTTACTTTTCGGGAGAATACCCTATTAGAACTCCACAAATTAAGTGTTCTTGTCCTAGAGTAGTAATCAGGATGGGTGACCTTCTGGGAAGTCTCCCAGGGTGTCTGTGAGTGAGGAAAATACACACTAGAAAGGACATGTGTTGGCCTGTTGGGAAAATAATTAGTCAGATGACCCGTTCGTGCATGTGGGTGGACCCTGGGGTGGGACCCACGTGTCTTCGGGGAAATTGGTTGTTGCTGGTAGGCCAGAACCTGATGATCATGTTAAGGCGGGGTTCATGTGCTGTCACTGGGGCCTGGTTGTCACATTTGGTACTAGAGGAGGAACCCAACCTTAAGTGTGTGGTGCAATACTTGGTTTGAGATGTAGGGCCCACAACGAGGTCATTGTCCTCTATAGGGGGGGTGGGTGATTGTAACACCCCAAAAATTGATAAAGGGTTAAATTATTACATTATATGACTAATTTCAACAAGGTGCATCTTCCTTTTCAGGAGCCTAACTGATTAGAACTCCACAGTTAAAAATTCTTGTCCTGGAGTAGTAATCAGGATGGGTGACCTTCTAGAGGGTCTCCCATGGTGTGTGTGAGTGAGGACAAAAAAAACTCGAAATGACATGTGATGTCCTATAGGGACAGTCAGTAGTCAGATGACCCGTTTGGGTATGTGGGTGGAACTTGGGGTCGGCCCCACGAGTCTACATGGCAACAGGTGGTACCACGTGGGTCAGGACCCTACGACCATGTTAAGGAGGGGTGTCTGTTCTGTCACTAGGACCCATTTGTTATAGACACAGTGTGTACCTGGACGATTTTGCCGACCCATGTTGTTAGTGACATAGTTTGATACACAATGCTAGTACATGGTGTGCACATAAGGTACATGATGTGTCCTACCAATGGTTTCATACCCTGTGTCCCCACCCACATAGTCTGAGAAAAGGTTATAGACTACACGACATGTATATTCAGTAAACATTGTGTACTTAAGAAAAATTGTCCCTTGACGAACATAAGAACACATGGAATGTATTTAACATTACATGTCGTGTATTCTGGGTTTTTCCAAACAGTAAGCCTCATAAACTACACTGGAACCCAGAAAAACAATGAAACAAACATTTAAGTGCCAATTTTTGATATGCGAGGGCCCATACTCCCCAAAAATAAAATCCTGGATTCTTTTACAAGTTATAATAAGGAAAAATAGACAATGATCTAGCAATTTATTATTCATGAGTGCCCATAACACCTCAATAACCAACATTTGGAATTCATTCAAGAAATAACTTACACAAATTATACCTTATCAAACAGCGGGTAATCTATCAAGGCATCTATCACAACTGCATCCATATCTAGAACAACACATATCACAACATCATGAAATCACTAATGCACCATAAATGTCATGGAATGAATGCATGAAATGTGATTTATAGAAAACTCCTATATGATTCATGATATGGAAGACCCTCATTTCATCAGGTTGCGACAGAAATAGAACCTCAATAACATCAAAAATTAAAGCTCAATATATGTGAGTCACATAATGGAGAAAATAAAATCAACTGTAAAATTGTAAAAATAGAAATTGCATTAAACAATGTAGATTGGTTTTTCCCTATACACTGGTTACCTACACCGGGTCACAACTTATTACCAAGTACCTATTACTTAATATCCCTTTATATAGGCTCCAAATAGTAAACAAGAAGAAAAATCATGCCTTTGTAACTAATTTGTAACGTCTTGGTTCCGTAAGACACCCAGAGTCTCCCCTTTCTCAGTTGCTCACATGGCCTCAAGTGCATTTCCCCAAACACCAGAGGTTACTGACTAGCAGTGAGGTCCCTGAGTGTGATAGTGGGGAAACTATTCGATCATTGATATAGTATAATTGTGGAAATATAAAATGTTAACAATAGCAGAAGTAGTAATAACACCATACAACAATAAGGAGAAAAACCAGAACTAACAACAACTGGAGCACATATATAAAATGATGCATGATACATATGTCTAGGAAAACATCCAATCATGTTACAATGTTGTAACATAGTACTAATCGAAAGTAAAATAGAAAATATATAAAAAGATCTATAGCATTAAAAGCCATTTCATGGTCATATTTTCTCTAGCTCCAAAGCATCCATGAACCTGAAGTAGAAGGGCGCTTTCCCTTATATATACACGCATCAATATAATCTGTTTGGGTCCAAAAGAGGGACCCAAACAATGTGTGAGACTAAATCCTAATAGGAATCCACCCAAATATCTGTGCCTAAAAGTCAACGAATATATGGCCAACAATAAGTAAAAGGAGTACAGTAAATAAGGAAGCACTTAACAATAAACCATTCTGATGTTCAAGCATTCAATTAAACCTATAAAGTAATCAACTAACACAAATGATACCCCTATTGGTAGTACTCACAGACCAACCCCTCTGGTTTAACCAAACAAGTACATGAAACCCTCTAGGAATCACACATAGTCACACCCATCTGGTTTAGCCAAATAATTACAAGCACCCCTTTTGGAAGCACACATAGTCCCACCTCTCTGGTTCATTTATAGTATAGACTCCTTGAGGAAGCACTCACTGTCAATTCCCCCCATAGTCTTGTATCAGTACTAAAGGCACTCTGGGGAATCACTCAACATCTCATAACCCATTTATCCCACGTCGAGGAACTAAAAACACTCTGAGGAAGAACTCAATGTCAATTCCCCCTGTGATACCACATCTTAAAATTATAATTACACTTTGGAGAAGTACTTGCATCCATTCTCCATATGGTCTACTTCACCAGGTTATCCCGGCCATGTGTAAGTCAACAAGTATCTCAAATCATAGAGGCCAATGTAAACATCAAAAACTAATTAGCTAACAATATACAACATAATGGAATCTCAGAATACACAAACACTCCATCCTATAAAAATAGGCATGGGAAATAGATAAGGAGGCTAAGACAGACCAGATAGTCATAAATAGAACATGCATGGATAAAATTTCCAAATAATAAAAATTAACCCTATTCACATTCAATTTACCTCTACTCAAGCATACAATCATACCAGGAAAACAACAGGGCTAAAACGATAAACACCCAATACCACGTTCATGGGTATTGGGAGATGTTTCACATACAACTCAATGAATTTCTATAGAAAGGAACAAACCACCTACCATAGCCTTGTGAGATCGATATAATTAAATCCCAGGCCTTGAATCACCTGAAAATGCAGTAGATCTACAAAAAATTCTTAAACATTCAACCAACGTAATCTCGTAAGAGAGGAGAAATCAAGGGATGGTGTTCTAGGAGAATAGAAATCTCACTGATGCAATTCCTACACAACCAGCGGTGTTCAATTCGGAGGACAGACGCTCTGTCATGGGTTTGACAATGATTCGCTCCATAAAAATGCTCTCAGTTGAGTCTGGCGGTAAAGAATCCCTTTATGCAAATTAGAGACAACTTCGGTCCATTTAATGAAAAAAAGAAAAATGTACGACGTTCACTTTTAACGTACATGGAGTGTACATGAACATAACGGACCCTCTTTAAGTGGCCTCAAGGTCACCACTGACGGTTGTTTGTAAGGCTGCTACATGTGCATCATACAGCTACCCGTGGTAAAAGAGTACACGACATATACTCATAATGTATACAGCGTGTACTTCAAAAATTTCTAGAAACTCCTCTTTTCTTAAAAAACACTAGAAAAAGGAAAACATATCATAAAAGAAGACCTGTGTTCATAAATAATTTTCATTGGTTTCTGTGATATAACATTTCCCTTTATGTATTTATTATTATCAAATATTATATTAATTTTTTTGATTAATATCCTTAATAAATTACTATAGACCCCCACATATGAGTTTATAGATCCTTTTTAATGCCGATTGTTAGTGATTTTTTTATAGATGATGTTGTTAGATTTCATGATGTGAATTTTTTTTCTTATTTTAGGTGGTCCCTAGTTATTTTCTAATGGAATATGCATTTATTATGTTTCAATTTATTTTTATCACCCTAATAATGATCAATTGATCATAATTATTTTAGTTGTATTGACTTTTATGTATTAGAGACGATAGGCTTTCTTGGGACAATATATTGTTTCAAATTTCATGAAATATGATATCATTGTCGAAGTAAGTTATTATGGTTATATAATGTTGTGAATTATAAACATTAAACCAAAGGGATTGAATTTTTAAAAAAAATAATAGAACTTTTATAGATTCCCTTATCCTCCACTGAGTAGGCGACGTGATTATTTGATGGTGTTTAGATGAATTATTTTATTTTATGTGGACCACATTTCTCTTATCGTTTCAGCTAGATGACTGATACATGGGGTGAGAGTTATTATTTCCCCAGAATATATGTATTTGGTGAGAACATGTAACACCCCGAGCTTCCATGATACACTTCTCATTCAATAATGTAATAGCTTGCATTGTACGCAACTTTGAGATCTAAAACACCGCGACAAATCAATGTAGCCATTATGAATAGTAATAACCACATTTTAAAATTATAGAATTTTATATTTAAAAATGGACTTCATTTTTTTATTCATAATATCAAAATTATCCAAAGTTGATTTTTTTGTAATTTTCTGAGAACTTTCAATTTTTTATGAATAGTAAAAAATAATTAAAAACAACTTTTTTAATCAAAATAATTTATTGTGATAAATTATACTATTTTGTGGTTTTAAAGTATAATTAGAATATATTTTTACCATTTTATTCAATGGTGGTCATTATAATTAATTTAACATTGAAATTGGACATAAACAATTGCTAATCTTTTAATATAAATTGTTTCTTAAAAACACGCTATTTGTTGTGACAACGGGAATTAATTATAAAATTAATTAATGCAACTTATATGTTTGTAAGTTTTTAAAATAGGAATAATTTTTGAATTCTGAATATCAATTATAGCTTATGGTGAAATTTTGGCATTATTCTGAAAAACATCAATTTTTGATGAATAGTGAAACCACTAAGTGGTAGTTAAAAAACTGATTTTTCGTTTAAATGAAATTTTACCACTTCTGTGTTTTGAATTTCAAAAATCCGACATACATGGTTGTCATTAAGTAGTAAAATGTGGTTCAATGGGATTAGAATAATTTTTTGGTGAATAGTAACTTTGAAGTTCTTAATCATGATTAGAGGTAATTAGTGTTATTTAAGGTAAAAATAATGTTTTAATAATATGAGATGAGCTTGAAACATGTCCTACCCTCATTGGATGTTCCATGGCCTACCAAGACAATCCATGGGTCAACATGGGGACCCCATTGAGCCACTTTAGTTAGAAAATGACATAAATACCTTTTATTTAATGTTAAAGTAAAAAATGACACAAACATGAAATGTTTTACTAAAACAATTTTTACATGGGGTTATACAAAGTCATATTTTTGAATATAAATATTAATTGGAAATATAAAAATATTTCCTACATCATAGTATTTTTTTGTAATTTTTAGACATTAAATAAATTAAATTATTTATGACATCATGATGATGCAGCGATGACCTCATTATTTAACGATTTAAATAAAATAAACTCATAATGTAAAATCCAAGGATTACACTTGTCCAAAACCTATTGGATGAGTGTATTTAGAACCCTTATCACCTTATACTCGAATAATATAAGTGTGGGACCTCTAAAATCCGAAAATCATTTTATAATAAAGTGACTTTTCTTTACATTCCAAGAGTGCCCCTCCTCTCCACTTATAAAAGGCCACCACCTCTACCACCTTACTCACACTTTCAAAGCCTTTGGGCTCGTCCAAACTCTGCCCAAATACTCTCCCAACTTCCCCCTCTTACTCCTAGAAGCCTCACTTTGGGCAGAACTCTTACCAAGGACTCCTTTGGCTCAAATCAAAAAGAGTTACCCGATTTTGAGGTAATGTCTTCTCTAATGTTGTTTTGTTTTATTTTTCTTCTCCAACCCCCTAAACTCTTTTTATTAATTTCTTTTGTAACAACACCAGTATCCTCAATATACTAGGATTTTGTTATAAGATTTATTCGAGCTATACTTACACAAACCTACATCTAATGGTTAAAGAACATACAGTTTCTGTGGATGGTGAATTTCTACCTCACGAAACGATGATTGTTCAACACTCATATAACACCTTCAAAGGTGTGCATTAAGATGTCACTATATTTATATAGGATATATAATATGTTTGTGTTTTACTTATGCTTCTGTATTTCTCATTTATGGCATACTTTATGATTTCCTTTATGGGTAAACGCGATAATTTAATTTTAGGAAGTGCGGACTACCGCCCCCTCAAAGTGATGTAAATCGTTAATGCCATATGTGGGATGTATAAAGGATGGAGTAAATGATATTATATATGATATTATACTGTAACTATATTATACCTTTATATAATTATGATTTCATTCCATTAAATATGAAATAGAAATGAAAGTAGCGTTCATGCATACGTAAGGCTTACCGTCTCCATGAACGGCGCATTTCATTTTTACCACTAAATGTTATGTAATAATATAAATGCATGTATATACTGGATATATATGAGATATATGATATATATATCATGAATATAATTCTGGATATAATGGATATATCACCACATGAATGACTTGTAATTATAAGAATGTTATTTTTGACTCAAGTACCTAAGATCGACAAAATGACCATTATAAACTTAAATAATTACATAATGTTCAAAACATTGTAATAAGGGATATAAAAGGAATAATGAACATGAAAAATCTTCTTAAGTAAATAGGAATTAACTCTAGTTTATTATTCAGGAGGATAAAGAACATTCGAGTCAGGACATGACGCAAGGTAAGGGAACTTCTTAACCAAATTTCCATTCTTTGTGTTAATCTCCTACTTTCAAATTATGTCATGATATTATTATGTCTTATTTTGTATTATTTATGTGTACCTATTGTGAATACACATAATAGATCTATTTTATTTTAAAAATTATCTTTTTAAGGACTTCGTCTCAATCTCCTTTCATTGAGACATATTTGGTTTTATACACAACTTTCTTTTATACGGTGTAAAAACCCCTTTGACTTTTACGTTTATTCAAAAGGAATCTTTTATATACGAAGCATTTTACTAAATGAAAAAAAGGGAATGTTTTTCTTTCCATACATATGCGGCGACAACGACTTCTCCGCCGTCGTGACCATTATTTTAGTTTCGGCTTCCTCTACAAGCCATCAATTTTTTTAAATGAAAAATAAATACAAAGTTTTAAATTTCTTTTATTTTTGTATAAAAAATGGTTTCAAAGAGTTTTTATTATATCAATGTGTTGTATTGATATTTTGTGATTGAAATGTGGAAATTTTATGTTTCCATTATGCATGTTTTATGTGATATGATTATGTTATGGTTTATGATATGTTTAAACCTATTCATATGAGGAATGAATTGGACTTAATATGTGAAAGGTGGAGCCCGCTATAGCTCCTCGATGCATCGGTAGGTCTCATGAGACAAACTAGTGTCTTGGCATGAGGCCTTGACAAAATCTTATTTGTGGTCTTGGCACGAGGCCTTGACTACGTGGTTATGATAGTCTGGAATTATGCATTCCATCATTATGAAAGTGGTTATTGATATTTCATGTGATTATTCGACTAGTAGAATATCAATGTGAGTAAGTAAATGGCATTATTTCAGTTTACTTTTTCCATATTATTCTAACGTTCAAGTATAAAAGGCTTTTGTTTTAGTTATACATTTCTTTAAATGTTAATGTTTATTTATGAAAGCTTCTGCAATATTGTTATCGTTACTGAGCATCTGAGCTCACCCCATTCAATGTTTTAATTTTTTTCAGGATGTGAAGAAGTATATTATAAATGACCTGAATGGATAATATAAGGGGATATGGATAGAAGATTTTGTAGTTTTGTTTTACTTTATGATGTAATGTAAGACTTATGAATGTATCTAGTGTTTCCAAGGCTACTAAACTAATTGGTCTTTTGAGATGTGATCTTTTGTGATCATACCAATGTTATGAAGTAATGCAACGACTCTGGGTAGCTGGGGTCGGGGCGTTACAGTTGGTATCAGAGGCAGTTTAGTACTAACCTTGGAAGCTAGATTTAGATAAACTCGGATTAGAGCACATAGCCCAAAGATAGACTTTGATGATTAGTGTAGAAGAACTTCCTAGAATTTTGGTATTATAGAGATTTTGTGAGTTTTCCGAGAAATACATCCCTGTCTGGATACGAGCAGGTAGAGGTGGCTTTGGCACAGATGTACCTCGGGGTAAAACCCGAAAACACCGCTTTGAGCTAGAATCGAACGGGAACTGGTGCACAACAATGGGCCTTGCTACACTCTTGGTTACGGCACTCCTGGGGGATATGTTTAGGATAATTCTCGTTTTCTTTACAAACCACTATGAAGGGTTATGAGTACATACATCCTCAAAGAAAACATTTTTTATGATTATGGATTATATCCATACATAGTTCAATTTATGTTAAGTATTTTACTAGTATGGAATTATGTATTTTGATTCATAAACTAATCTAGTTTATGCCATTGTTTAGAAATGGCGCCTAGTGGAAGGAATGGAAACGGTATCAATGCATGCACTCCGTGTAGGGATTGCCCTCCTGCTCAAGATAATTACTGTGGAGCTGGAGATACAACTGGTGCTAATCAACTTATTACCATACTGGGAAAAATCACTGAGGTTATGAATAATAACCTCACTCGTATGGAGCACCCTGATCCGCAACGTGTAGGATCAATGTTACACCGCTTCATGAGGAAACAACCACCAACATTTAATGGGGGTACAAATCTATTAGTAGCTAAACAATGGATAAAATACTTAGAGAAAATATTCCACGCCTTAGGAAGTACTGAAAGGGAAAAGGTTATCATTGCAGTTTACCGCCTCACTGGAGATGCTGATCAATGGTGGTCATTGATTCAAAACACAAAGGTAGATGATGAAATATCGAATATGGAATGGAGGGAGTTCAAAGATAATTTCTTAGAAAAATACTTTCCTCATGACCATATAGCAGATATGGAAAGGCAAATTCTGAGTCTGAAATAAAAGGAGGATGAGAATGTCGCAAAGTATGAGGCCAACTTTACAAGTATAGCAAGGTATGTTGTAGATTATATACATAACCCAAGAGGTAATATTGATTGTTTCTTTGATGGGTTAAAACCATTTCTCCATCGAGCTTTAGTATCACAATCGTTCTCAACATACGAAGATATTGTCTCATGTGCTATCAAGACAGAAAAGGAATTCTCTAAGTCTTATGACAACAAATTAAAGCAAGATAAGAAGAGAACGGTGGAACAAGAGACGGATAAAGGGAAAAAGGGAAAGAAGGATTTTTCCATTATGCTATAATTGTGGGAAGAATCACCCCGGTGCTTGCCTAAAAGGAATGGGAGATTGTTATAAATGTGGAGAAAAAGGTCACCAGGTGCGTGATTGCAAGGGAATGAAAAAGGCTATCAATGTTGAATGCTACAATTGTAGAGAAATGGGTCATTATGCAATTGAATGTCCTAAGAGTCAAGAAAACTTACCTCAGAAAAGGCCAAGGGATCAAGGCCAAGTTTATGCTGTTACTACAGATGAAGTTGAATAATTATTGTATTTGTGTTTTTGGACTCAAGAACTAGATTATGGTTATAAGAATAATGTGATATATATAAGGATTGTATTGTAGTACATGTTGATTTCAGTAAGGTTTTAATATGATGAAGGTAATCATATTTTTAGAATGTGGCAAAAAGAGAATCTTTAATTTTTTTGGGGAATATGATGTTACAATTGATTTTGGAATTTAGATACCTTTTAGAAAAAGTCTGGACGGAGGTATTTTGGATAACTATAAAGGTTGGAATGGATTAATTTGATCTTTGGATAGTATTGTTTAAGGTTAAAAAATTTATGAAGATTATTTTTGGAATATTATAATAATATAGTTTTAGGAAAAGGACAACCGGCAGGGTGGGGCATAACCCGTCGCGTCGGACAAAGCTGCAGGAATCGAACCCACAATCATAGTGCGACAGGCCTTTATTTCCTACCACTAGCCTACATGAAGTCCCTGGTTATTACGAAATAATTTTACTAATCTAAATGGTATGTTTTAACATTTGGAACCTTATACAATTAGGATAAGTATAATATTTTTGAGTTCTATTATCTTTTTGAGTGAAAGATGAGTTGAAGGTTGAAACTCTAATTATCAAGCATAAATATATATATTTCTATCTCTTATTCAATGAATAAATTAATTCTTAAACATTATTAAAGGGATATTAAAACCAAAAAATTTGTTATCCTAATACCTTATGTCTTGTTGAACTGATGATATTTTAAATCAACATAGATTAAAGGCTTTGAGGCCCTCAATTTGACAGTTGATTGTAATTGATGACCTCAATCACTCCCTACAAATAATTACATTTTTCCTCCAATTATATGTCTCTAATTGCCACCAATGTTCTCCTAATCGAGATCATAATTGGGTGGTGACTTTTCATTTTCCTTTCCCTCTTATTAAGGCTAAATCTTACTAATCTTATTTCTGATGTGTGTTTTCCACAAAGGTATTTTCTCTTTTCAACCTTTTGTTTTTAAAGAAAAATTTAAAATTGCAAGGATGCAATTTTTTGAAGGAGGGGAGAATGTAACATCCCGAGCTTCCACGATACGCTTCTCATTCAATAATGCAATAGCTTGCATTGTACGCAACTTTGAGTTCTAAAACACCGCGACTAATCAAATTAGCCGTTATGAATAGTAATAACCACTTTTTAAAATTATAGAAAGTATATATTTCAAAATCGACTTCATTTTTGTATTCTTAATATCAAAATTATCATAAGTTGAATTTTTTGTAATTTTCTGAGAATTTCCAATTTTTTATGAATAGTGAAAAATACTTAAAAACAAATTTTTTAATCAAAATAATTTATTGTGATAACTTATACTATTTATTGGTTTTAAAGTATAATTAGAATATATTTTTACCATTTTATCCAATGGTGGTCACTAGAATTAATTTAACTTTGAAATTGGACATAAACTATTGCCAATCTTTTGATATAAATTTTTTCTTAAAAACACGCTATTTGTTGTGACAGCGGGAATTAATTATAAAATTAATTAATTCAACTTATAGGTTTTTAATTTTTTAAAATAGACATCATTTTGTAATTCTGAATATCAATTATAGCTTAGGGTGAAATTTTGTCATTATTCTGAAAATCTTCAATTTTTGATGAATAGTGAAACCACTAAGTTGTAGTTAAAAAACTGATTTTTCGTTTAAATTAAATTTTACCACTTTTGTGTTTTGAATTTCAAAAATCTGACATTCATGGTTGTCATTAAGAAGTAAAATGCGGTTCAATGGGATTAGAATAATTTTTTGGTGAATAGTAACTTTTAAGTT
The DNA here is from genome assembly GCA_963277665.1 of Viscum album. Lineage (NCBI taxonomy): Eukaryota > Viridiplantae > Streptophyta > Magnoliopsida > Santalales > Viscaceae > Viscum > Viscum album. Next base: position 1,849,572,994 of record OY728152.1, read on the forward strand.
CTTAATCGCGATTAGAGGTAATTAGTGTAGTTTATGGTAAAAATAATGTTTTAATAATATTAGATGAGCTTGACACATGTCCTACCCTCATTGGAAGTTCCATGTCCGACCAAGAAAATCCATGGGTCAACTTGGGGACCCCATGGAGCCACTTTAGTTAGAAAATGACATAAATACCTTTTATTTAATGTTAAAGTAAAAAATGACACAAACATGAAATGTTTTACTAAAACTATATTTACATGGGGTTATAAAAGTATTATATTTGACTATAAATAGTGATTGGAAATCTAAAAGGATTTCCTACATAATAGTATTTTTTTTATAATTTGTAGATATTAAGTAAATTAAATTATTTATGACATCATGATGATGCAGCGATGACCTCATTATTTAACGATTTAAATAAAATAAAAGGATAATGTAAAATCTAAGGCATAAACTTCTAAAAAACCTATTGGATGAGTATATTTCGAACCCTTATCACCTTATACTCGAATTATATAAGTTTGGGACCTCTAAAATCCGAAACTCATTTTATAATAAAGTGACTTTTCTTTACTTTCCAAGAGTGCCCCTCCTCTCCACTTAAAAAAGGCCCCCACCTCTACCACCTTACTCACACTTTCAAAGCCTTTGGTCTCGGCCAACCTCTGCCAAAATACTCTCCCAAATTCCCCCTCTTACTCCTATAAGCCTCACTTTGGGCAGAACTCTTCCCATGGAATCCTTTGGCTCAAATCAAAAAGAGTTACCTGATTTTGAGGTAATGTCTTGTCTAATGTTGTTTTGTTTTATTTTTCTTCTCCAACCCATAAAATCTTTTTATAAATTTCTTTTGTAACAACACCAGTATTCTTACTATACTATGATGTTGTTATAAGAAGTATTAGAGCTACACTTACACACACCTACATCTAATGGTTAAAGAACATATAGTTTATGTGGATGGAGAATCTCTGCCTCATGAAACGATGATTGTTCAACACTCATATAACACCTTCAAAGGTGGCCATTAAGATGTCACTATATTTATATAGGATATATAATATGTTTATGTCTTACTTATGCTTTTTTATTTCTCATTTATGGCATACTTTATGATTTCCATTATGGGTAAACGCGATAATTTCATTTTAGGAAGTGCGGACTACCGCCCCCTCAATGTGATGTGAATCGTTAATGCAAAATGTGGGATGTATAAAGGATGGAGTAAATGATATTATATATGATAATATACTGGAACTATATTATACCTTTATATAATTATGATTTCATTCCATTAAATATGAAATAGAAATGAAAGTTGCATTCATGCGTACGTACGGCTTACCGTCTCCATGAACGGTGCATTTCATTTTTACCTCTAAATGTTATGTAATAATATAAATTCATGTATATACTGGATATATATGAGATATATGATATCTATATCATGAATATAATTCTGGATATAATGGATATATCACCACATGAACAAATTGTAATTATAAGAATGTTATTTTTGACTCAAGTAACTAAGATCAACCAAATGACTGTTATAAACTTAAATAATTACATAATGTTCATAACATGGTAATAAGGGATATAAAAGGAATAATGAACATCAAAAAGGTTCTTATGTAAATAGGAATTAACTCTAGTTTATTATTTAGGAGGTTAAAAATGGTCGAGTCAGGACAGGATGCATGGTAAGGGAACTTCTTAACCCAATTTCCATTCTTTGGGTTAATCTCCTACTTTCGAATTATGTCATGATATTATTATGTCTTATTTTGTATTCTTTATATGTACCTATAGTGAATACACATAATAGATCTATTTTATTTTAATAATTATCTTTTTCGGATGTCATCTCAATCTCCTTTCATTGAGACATATTTGGTTTTATACACAACTTTCTTTTATACGGTGTATAAACCCCTTTGACTTTTACATTTATTCAAAATGATTCTTTTTTATACGAAGCATTTTACTAAATGACAAAAAAGGGAATGTTTTTCTTTTCGTACATATGCAGCGACAATGACTTCTCCGCCGCCGTGACCAATATTTGAGTTTTGGCTTCCTCTACAAGCCATCATTTTTTTAAATGGAAAATAAATACAAAGTTTTAATGTTCTTTTATTTTGGTATTGAAAATGGTTTTTAAAATGTTTTTATTATATCTATGTGTTGTATTGATATCTTGTGATTAAAATGTAGAAATGTTATGTTTCTTTTATGCATGTTTTATGTGATACGATTATGTTATGATTTATGATATGTTTAAACCTATTCATATGAGGAATGCAATGGACTTAATAAGTGACGGGTGGAGCCTGCTATAGCTCCTCGATGCATCGGTAGGTCTCATGAGACAAACTAGTGTCTTGGCCCAAGGCCTTGACAAAATCTTATTTGTGGTCTTGGCACGAGGCCTTGACTACGTGGTTATGATAGTCTGGAATTATGCATTCCATCATTATGAAAGTGGTTTTTGATATTTCTTGTGATTATTCGACTAGTAGAATATCCATGTGAGTAAATAAATGGCATTATTTCAGTTTACTTTTGCCATATTATGCTAAATTTCAAGTTTAAAAGGCTTTTGTTTTAGTTATACATTGCCTTAAATGTTAATGTTTATTTATGAAATCTTACGCAATATTGTTATCCTTACTGAGCATCTCAGCTCACCCCTTTCAATGTTTTAATTTTTTCAGGATGTGAAGAAGTATATTATGAATGACCTGCAGGGATAATATAAAGTTATATGAAGAGAAGATGTTGTAGTTTTGTTTTACTTTATGATGTAATGTAAGACTTATGAATGTATCTAGTGTTTCCTAGGCTACTAAACTAATCGGTCTTTCGAGACTTGATCTTTTGTGATCATGCCAATGTTACGAAGTAATGCACCGACTTTGGGTAGCTGGGGTCGGGGCGTTACAGAACATATTGCCTGTGATTACTAATTGAGGTTTGGAATAATAGGAACAATATAGTAGTTCTTTGATTGTGAGATAAATTTCATAACATAACTTATATATTTTCTCAAGACTATTATTTTTTGATATTTTCTATCTACAATATGAATTTGTTAATGATTGACCAATGATATTAATATTCAACTACATTGCATGGACATATTATTTTAAGGTAAATAAGGGAACCAGTAATGGGTGTCCCAATCATGTAGTGTTTTAGTGGACCATATATGTAAAATTGGATCTTTCATGGAAGATATGGAACAGAGGAATTAGGATAGCATTGTGTTATCCATGAATGATGTTTTTTGTTAAGAAAATTAAATTCTTGATTGTTAGATCTATATATATGTTTGATTTTATATTGGTGTTGGTAGAGTTACCAACCCACATCATCCACGTGATATATGTGTGATAAATGGAATTCCTTAAAAAATTTAATTAAATGAATAACATTATATATTATTTGAATATTTAATCTTGGTGTTTTATATAATCATGAATTTTGATATAAGTATAGATAAAATTCTAGACATTGAGATTCATGATTTTATGCAATGGGTTATTATAACAACCCGAGATTTTATAAGATATATTCTTTTCAATTTCATTCATATCTTCTGTTGTATGCTACACCAAGATTACCTTGCACTATATGCAACACCGTTTTACCTTTCAGTATATGCAACACTAATCTTGGATCGTGTTCCACACAATTTCATGTTTGTTTGATAGTAGTTATTCTACACAACAAAGAATATATATATATAAATATATTCAATGTATATATGAAATATGGTTTTATTTTGTTATACGCAACAAAAAAGGAGTATTGCACTACACACAACCCTGACTTGGCTTGCATTCCATGCAATCACGACCTTCCTCGATAGCGTGTGTTGTACGCAATACCGTTATTCACTAAACAACGATATATGATTATAATATTATTATAAACTAGATGTTATGAATATTATTAACTATGTTTTTAATTTTATAACATTATTATTTATCTTACACATTTTCTATAACATGGTATGATAACAAAATAAATTTTTCAAGTAAAATAAGTATTTTTTAAATAATGCATTTTGTCATATTTTGATAGAGCACCAAATTTAAATCTAGTTTTTGAAATGTTTATAAGTTCAATTTGACAAAATAAAATTCTTATTTGGAATTAGGATATCAAAATTTAATTTGGATAAAGTTTTCATATTATTCTGATAACTTTCATATTATAATGAATAGAAAAACACGCTATATTTTAATTAAAAACAACTTTTTTCATCATAATAAATATGTGGTTAAATTATAATATTTAATGGTTTTAAAGTATAAATAGAATATATTTTTACCATTAAATATAATTTATGTCATTAGCATTGATTTTACATTTAATTCATAGGTAAAATCATTTCAATCATTTGCAATGTTTTAACTTTTAAAACATGTTTTCTTAACAACGTGATTAATTTTAAAATATTTGATGCAGATTTTTTATATTGAAGTTATAAAAAAGGATTCCATATTTGGAATAATTAGTTCCAAATTATATTAATATGCCACTTTTTAGTTTTGGGCATTATGAATAGTAACTATGGTATATTTTATTTACATAGTTAATGGTAAATCTACTAACTATGGGTAAATATAATATTATAAAATTACTATAACACTTGTTTTAATATAATTGGATGGTTATCTTTTTCCCAAAATCATACTTGGGTAGAAATGGAATCTAATGGAATCCACTTCTATTTGATTAAGATCTTTTATTTATTTTATTTAAAGGAAAGTGAAATATGTCTCACTCAAACTATAATAATTAGATTATTTTTAATATAAGGTTATACAGAATATAAATTTTATTATGAATACTCATTTGAAAGATAAAATATTTTTCTTTATCATGATAATTTATTCGTAATTTTTAAGAAATATATAATTACCTTAATAGCTTATACATTAATGAAGTATAAATTATTTATTTAGTGAAAAATCAATAATATAATTTTTATTGAAATAACAATACGTGTCAAAAAGACCATAAACCTTACCAAACATTATTTGTCGAGTATATCTATATCCTAAGAATCCAAGGGCTGATTTGTGGACAATTTTATTTTTTATAAAACTGATTCGGACATTTATATTATATTATTTTAAATGATGTCAAAGATGTCAACTTCATAATTTAATAAATATAACAATTTAAATGTTGTGATTTTGAGATGATAAATTAGATTAAAAATATGATAATGAAATTCATTATATTTATCATCATCACGATATTTTATTTTTAATTTTTATTCAAAAATAAATATATTAAATAATTATACAAAAGTGTTGTAGTAATTATTTTATTAAGAGATATACCAAATAAATGGTTTAAAATTTATTAAAATAAATATTATATGAACTATTTAATATTATACAATAATTATCTAGATAAATATGATATGTTATGAATCTATTAAATATTTTAGTTCAAACATATCTTCTATGTGTATTTTATTTAAATTCAAATAAATGAATAGTGTCAAAATTGACACTATTGTTATTTTATAAAAATAACATAATATAAAATTGTTTAAAAATAAGAAAAAAATTAGAAAATTATAAATTAAAATTTATATGGTCTAAAATTTCATAAATTATCCTATTATGGACAATTGAAAACACATTAGTAATTATTTATAACAATTAAACATTTATAATCTTATTACCACAATTAAAATTAAATAGATTAAATAAGGATACATCCAGTTTATAAGGTTTAAAATAAATTTCCGAAATCTCTAAATTTTATTGTCTGATGATATTAAAACCATATATCATCTAATACTATAATATGAGTCATTTTTGGAGGTTTTTAGTGGGTTTGAATTTATTATAAGTTAATTTTTCATATGTTTTCAAAGGTGCTCCTCTCCTCCCTTATAAAAAGGGCACGTCTTCCCTATTCTATTCACACCTTTTTGAGCCTTGAAGCTTGGAAAAACACTGAAAATTACTCTTCTACGCCTATCTAGTTATATTATAGAGGTTCTGGTCTTATCAAAAGACCAACTGTAGTGCCCTAAGAAGATGTTTAAAGGAGGTGCGTCGAGGAAGAGGAATTCTCTTCTACCGACTCTTTCATGTTTCTTTCTTCTTCTACTTACTATTAATCAGTTGTTTCATTATAAACTAATAATATAAGTATTACTTATATACTGATATGTTATTATAAATTTTAAACAACCGTATTTCACCTTCTGTCCATCCTACGGAAAATGAAATCATTGTGTGTGTGTATGTACGAAATACCATCTCCACGCTGTGGTGTAATCTGTTTTCCACCACCACCTTACACAGATGGGTATAATGTTGTAAATAATAACTATATATGATTATTATAACATCATTCTTATTCTAAGATATTATATCATCCCCTACAACCCCATTCAATAAATATGGGAACAATATCATTGCTCGTGCGTATGTACGGATTACCGTCTCCACGACGCGATGAGATTCATTTTCCATGTGAACAATTCAAGAATAATTATAATGTATATATAATAAGTAATCATGTAATATATGAAATAATAATTCTACTGTATTTATATATATATATATATATATATTTATTTCATGTACTTAATTTCATTCAATTCAATAAGGAAACGAATACAGCGTTCATGCGTATGTACGGCCTACCGTCTCCATTAACGGTGTATTTCTTTCCATTTATAGATCCATTATATATATGTATATTATGAATATATATTATATATAAATCAGGTTTTATATTATGGAATTATGTAATCAGGATGTAGGTAATCATATTATTAATTAAAAGTCAAAACATGGAAGATAAATGAAACGATTTTACCCAAAGCGCTGATTTAACATGAAATTGTCAAATGAACGGATAATATAAAGTTGTAAGTGAATCATATATGATATCATAAATATTATAATGGTTCTTTTACAAGTTAATAATATGTTTCAACCCACTATATAAGAGTCTCTTACACAAATGAAAGAAATTGGACATATGTAAAGGGATATCTTTTCCTATCTCGTTTTTATCAAACATTGTTTATTCGTAATTATTTACTGGGGTTATATTTATCAACCAGGAACCTATTTTCTAAAAATGGTGTAATGAATTTTTATTTCCTTTTTACACATATTTTACTTTTACTATATTGTATGTAAGGAATCATTGTTTTTACCATACGAGGTACTTTTTGAATTTTCCGAAAAAAGTATGAGGATAATGTTTTTTAACTTATATGGTATGAATGGATTTTAATGTTTTAATAACTCCTAATTTTCATGAATCGTACTCTAAAATATTTCATGATTATTTTGAACAAAATCCATTTCATTTAAAATTGATTGGCATTTTGTGAATAGAAAATTATTTTGAATAAAAAAGGATATTTTCCTCAAGAATTCATTTCAAGTGTTTTGTCAAAACTATTTTCCATCTAAGATGACATTATTAAATATGATTATGATTCAATTATAATTTCTCTATTATTAACATGGTTTTATTCTTATTATGATTAAATGATATCAATTTGTTTTATATGGATTATGTTATTATGGGATGGTGTTTATGAAACCCATTTTATTCTTTGGGTTATGATGAATGATTTATGTATATTTTGTATCTCAAGTAAAAATGAATTCATTATGAGATATGTGGGACCTATATCTCCCTCCAATGCATTTGTTAATGATTTATATCTCGTGAGATAGACTTGGCTGGAACGACAAGTAAATCTTGTTCAGTAATACATGGTTAGAATGGTAAATAATCTCGGTTCAGTAAGGTACTTTTTCTAATAAGATGGCATTGGCATCAATGTCTTGTTTACTATCGAAATCATACCATGTGAATAATATTTTTCCACAATTAAATGTTTTATTCCCAGGCTATTTTATCATGATTGATGTTCCATTATGATCTATGCCTTACGTACTGCCATGTTTTATATCATTGCTCAAGATTTTGATGTTTAAACATTATGTTCATGTTTTTAAGTTCAAATGTATATGGTTTGTTTTATTTTCTCAATTCATACACTTACTGAGCATTTCAGCTCACCCATTATATGTTTTATTTTCTCCAGGATATAAAGAAAGGTTTTAGGTAAGAAAACAAAAGGGGAAGATCTTTATGGGAGATGTTGATGATCTTTCACCGTGATTAGAAGATTATGTTCCGAGATTCCAATGACACTAAACTATTATAATCCTTGAGTGTTAGATTTTGTTATGTATTTATTATTCCACAAAGTAATGTAATTTACATGTATGTCATGTTTGGGGTCTCTACAGTTGGTATCCGAGGAAAGGATTAGTTAACCTTTGGAAACTAGGATGTGAAAACATTAGTGAGATCCCTAGTGATATTTATAGGGTATGTCTAGGGATGTCCATAAGGTTAAGTAAAATTATATGTTATATTCCTAGAATTATGGTAATGATTATAGAATTAAACATGAGATGTTAGAGATTGAAAGTACTCCTCTTTTATTACCGTGTTTTTATAGTATGTGTTTTGCCTCTCATACTATTCTTTTTTGTGTTTTATGAAATGGAAGGAAACAGGAGGATTCATGTTAATGGATAATATGATGGAAAATGGAATCATATTCTTCCTGAGAAACCAAATTAAATGGGATTTGGTTGTCCAAACATCGTTATTATACCTAATTAGCAATCTAATAATATGATTAATAATATCAACTTTGGTAATTTTCCTGACTCGGCTAATAAAAAAAGACGAAGTTTCATGATGATCATGGAGGAATTGAAGTTCAATTTTCCTCATGTAAATCATGTGGGAAGAGTCATCAAGGAGAAAGTTTCGAAGGAACTAGAAGGTGATTTGGGTGTGGAAAAGAAGTAAAAAATCCAGTAATTGTAAAGGAAAAGGTTTAGTTAACACCATAGAGAAGGATAATGGCATTGCTAAGACATCAACACTAGTTAAATGTTTTAAATGTATAATGTATGGGAATTATGAAAACCAATTCCCTAAGTTAAAGTCTCATAAAGATAATAAGAATGGTCATATGGGTAGTATTTATGTTGATGATGATGAAGAGACTACAAATGATATGTGACATGAATGAATTGTTGAAACTCGGTCAATGGTTTAAGTAGGTAGTGGAATGATTTTATGTTTATGAACAGTACTATTGCATACGTAATGGTACTATGGAATAAAGACACATCTAAGGATTGATACACTATTGTTTTTCCTAAAAAAATTTAATGTATATGTTAAATGGTACCTGTAACCATGAAAGGTTATTCAGATATTTTTTTTAAAGAAGATGATATGCACATAATGAAAGGATAAAGAGATAATGAAATGTCCGATATTATTAATGATCTCATGACTGATATAAGGACAATGTGATATCATGGTTTGTGCATATCGAAATTTTGGGATTTTGGTATATGTAATGAGTTAACTATTGATAGCATTCATGTTTTCACTATGGTTCTATGGTAATTCATGTTTCAAGAGAATAAATGATTAAGGTATTCACATGTTTGTAATGTGTCCAACAAGATATATTTTATGATATATGGGGATAAATGATGGTATTCACATTGTTGGTTGATGACATTTCTCGTAATCGTTTTCTTTATACTATAAGATTGGACAGAAGTATTTTGGATAAGACTAAATATTGGAATGGATTATGTTGGATATAGCTTAGTATTGTTTAAGGATAGAACTTTTTTCAATATTATTGATGGGATGACATAATGTAGTTTTAGTAAAAGGACAACCTGCATGACGGGCAACAATCTGTCACATCAGACAAGGTTACAGGAATCGAACCCACAACCGAAGTTCGATAGGCCTTTATGGCCTTCTACTTGCCTAAAGGAAGTCCCTGGTTAGAAGAAACTAGTTTTAAGATGTATGATAGATGAATTATAAGTCCATTTTTGGAATCATATACGATTAACCTCACCATAGATGGACTTTTCTATATTTGATAACTTTTCTTAACCTTTTGTTTGAGACAGATGGAATGACCCATCATTTGTTAACACTTCAAGAATGAAAAATTAAAATTCATTTCTTTAAGAGATGAAGTAGAAATTGTTCAAGGCACGAACAACTATGAGATTGTACCGAAATAAAGTAAGTATTTCTTCTAATTCAAATTCTTCAACATTATGGAAATGATCATAAAAACCAAAAATGTTGTCCCACTGTCTTAATATCCGATAAATCATATGGTACCTTAGATCATAACAAATTTATGGCTTTGTGATTATTATCTTTTTCATACCCAGGTCCTCAACCACACTTCATCAGAACATGATGGTTAGATTTTTCTTCAATATCCATATTTTCACCTATGTTTTCTTATGTGGAAACCCAATGTTGAGTTGATTTGGGTAACCGCTATGTTTCTTCCATTACTCTTTAAAATTATGTTTTAGTATTTATTTTTACAATTTGGGTTTCTATGAATTAAACATTCACGTAGTAAATTATTTATAACCCCAACAAATTTTGAGGGAGAAATTCATTTTAAGTGGGGTAGAATGTAACAACCCAAGATTTTATAAGATATATTATTTTTAATTTCTTTCATATATTCTATTGTACGCTACATCAAGATTTCCTTGCACTATACGCAACACTGTATTAGCTTGTAGTATACACAACACTAATCTTGGATCGTGTTACACACAATTTCAGGTTTTTTGTATAATAGTTATTCTACGCAACATTGAGTGTGTATATATATATATTCAATTCATAAATTAAGTATTTTTGGATTTTGTTATACGAAACAAGAAAAGAGTCTTGCACTATATGCAACCCTGACTTGGCTTGCATTAAATGCAATCATGACCTTCCTCGATAGCCTGTGTTGTACACAATACTGGGTTTTACTAAACAATGATATATGGTCATAATATTATAATAAACTATCCATAATGAATAGTATTAACTAAATTTTTAATTTTATGACATTATTATTCATATTAAACATTTATTATAACATGGTATGAGAAAAAACAAATTTTTCAGGTAAAATAAGTATTTTTAAAAATATACAGTTTTGTCTCCTTTTGATGGCGCACCCATATTAAATCTAGTTTTTTACATTTTATTAAGTTAAATTTGAAAATATAAAATTTCTCATTGGAATAAGTATATACAAATTTACTTTGGATAAATTTTTTATATTATTCTGATAACTTCTATTTTTAATGAATAGTAAAAACACGCTAAATTTTAATTAAAAACAACTTTTTTCATCATAATAATTTATGTTTATAATTTATAATATTTAATTATTTTTAAGTATAAATAGAATATATTTTTACCATTTAATATAATTCATGCAATTAGAATTTATTTTATATTGAATTCATAGGTCAAATCATTTCAATCTTTTGTAATGTTTTAACTTTTAAAACTCATTTTCTTAATAAGAGGAATAATATTAAAATAATTTCTGAAACTTTATTGTATTGAATTTAGAAAAATGGAATCCATATTAGGAATTAGAGGTTCCAAATTATGTTAATAGGCTTCTTTTAATTTTTGGCCATTATGAATAGTAACTACGGTAAATTTTATTTACCATAGTTAATGGTAAATCGGGTAATTAAGGGTAAATATAAAATTATAATATTACCCTAACACATGTATTAATATAATTGGATGATTATATTGTTCCATAAATCATACTTGGGTATAAATTGAATCTAATAGATCCCACTATTATTTGATTAAGACATTTTATTTATTTTATTTAAAGGAAAGTCAAATATGTCTCACTCAAACATTAATAATTAGATTATTTTTAATATAAGGTTGTACATAATATAAATTCTATTATAAATACTAATTTGAAAGATAAAATGTTTTTATTTATCATGATAAGTTATTTTTAATTTTTAAGGAATATTTAATTACCTTAATAGCTTATACATTAATGATGTAGAAATTATTTAATAAATGAAAAATCAATAATAATGTTTTTATTGTAATTACAATACCGATCAAAAGGACCAAAAACTTGTCCAAACATTATTTTTCCATTATATATATACCCCAATCATACAAGTATATATTTTGTGGTCTATTTTATGTCTTATTAAACAAATTAAGATGTTTATATTATTTTATTTTAAATGATGTCAAAGTTGTGACCTTCTTATTTTATAAATATAACAATTTAAATGTTGTGATTTTGATATGATAAAATCGAGAAAAAAAATTATTATGAAATATATTATATTTATCTTAATCATATTTATTTATTTTTAATTTTTATGCCAAAAATACGTATATTAAATAATTATACAAAAATGTTGTTGTAATTATTTTATTAAGAGATATACAAAATAAATGGACTTAAAAATATTAAAATAAATAATATATGAACTATTTAATAGGATCCAAGAATTTTATAGATAAATATGACATGTTATGAATCTATTAAATATTTTACTTCGAACATATCTCTTGTGAGAAGTTTATTTAAATTCAAATAAACGAATAGTGTTAAAATTGACACTATTGTTATTTTATAAAAATAACATAATATAAATTGTTTAAAAATCACAAAAATATTTAAAAAATATAAATTGAAATTTATATGGTCTAAAATTTCATAAATTATCCAATTACGGACAATTCAAAACACATAAGTAATTTTTTATAATAATTTAAAATTTATAATCATATTACCACAAATAAAATTAAATAGATTAAATAAGGATAAATCAAGTTGATAAGGTTTAAAATAAATTTCCATCATGTCTAAATTGTCTTGTTTGATGATATTACAACCCTATCTCATCTAATCGTTGAATATGAGTCATTTTTGGAGGTATTTAAGTGGGGATGAATCTATTATAAATTAATATTTCTTATATTTACAAATTTTCCCCTCTCCTCCCTTATAAAAAGGGCACCACTTTCCTATTCTATTCACACCCTTCTGAGCCTTTAAGCTCAGAAAACCACTGAAAATTACTATTATAAACCTCTCTAGTTTTAGCATAGAGTTTCCGGTCTTCTTAAAATACCAACTCTAGTACCCTAAGAAGAAGTTTAAAGGAGGTGCGTTGAGGAAGAGGTAATATCTTCTACCGACTCTTTCAAGTTTCATTCTTCTTATAATTCAGCTTATTTAGTAGTTTTATTATAAAATAAAAACAAATGTATTAATTATATACTTATATGATATTATAAATATGAAACAACCCTATTTCACCTTCTATCTATCCTATAGAATACAAAATCACCACGCATGTGTACATACAGAATATCATCTCCACGCTGTGGTGTAATCTGTTTTCCACCACCACCTTAAAAAATGGGGATAATGGTGTAAATAATAACTATATATGATTATTATAACATCATACTGATTATAAGATATTATATCATCCACTCCAATTCCATTCAACATATATGGGAACGATATCATTGCTCGTGCATACGTACGGATTACCGTTTCCACGTCGCGATGATATTCGTTTTCCCTATTAACAATTCAATAATGATTATAATGTAAATATAATTAGTAATAATTAAATATATTACATAATAATGCTCCTAGATTTAGTTATATATATATCTATGTCATCTACTTAATTCCATTCAATTCAACAAGGAAACAAAAATATCGTTCATGCGTACGTACAACCTACCATCTCCATGAATTGTGTACTTATTTCCATTTATCGATATATTATATATGTATATTATGAATAAATATTTTATATTAATCATGTTTTATATTCTAGAATTAATTAATCATGATCTATGTAATCATATTAATTATTACAAGTCAAAACACAGACGATAAATGAAACGATTTTACCTAAAATGCTGCATTAACATGAAATTGACAAATGAACGGATAATATAAAGTCGTAAGTGAATCATATATGAAATAATAAATATTATTAGGGTTCTGTTAAAAGTTAATAATATGTTTAAACCCACTATACAGATTCTCGGACACAAATGGAATTAATTGGACACAAGGTAAGGGATAAATTTTACAATCTCGTTTTTATCTGAGATTGTTTATTCATAAGTATTTACTGGGGTAATATTTATCATCCCTGTCAATGTTTTCTAAGATTGGTTTCATGTATTCTTAAAGTCATTTTTACCAATTTTTGACTTTTACTACATGGTATGTAACGAATCTTTTTTTGTTTACCAGACGAGGTATTTTTTGACTTTTCTAACAAAAGTATGAGGAGAATGTTTTTTAACTTATAAGGCATGAACGGATTTTTACATTGTGATAACACCTAAATTTAAGGAATCTTACTCTAAAAGATTTCATGATTATTTTAAAAAAATCCTTTTCTATTAAAATTAAATATCATTTTTTGAAAAGAAAATTATTTTTAGAAGAAAGGATATTTTCCTCAAGAATTCATTTCACATGTTTTTCAAAACTATTTTCCATCTAAGATGACATTATTTAGTATGATTATGTTTCATGTTTAATGTCTCTATTATTTACATGGTTTTATTCTTATTATGATGAAATGATATCCATTTGATTTATACAGATTATGTTATAATGGGATGATTTTTAGGAAACCCATTTTATTCTCTGGGTTATAATGAATGACTTATGTGTATTTTGTGGCACAAGTAAGAATTATTTCATTATGAGATGGGTGGGAACTATATCTCCCACCAATGAATTGGTTAACGATTTATATCTCATGAGATATACATGGCTGGAACATCATGTAAATCTAGTTCAGTAGTACAGGGATGGAACGACAAGTAAACCCGGTTCAGTAAGGAACTTTGTCCACTAAGATGGTCTTGGCAGCAATGCCTTGGCTACTATGGAAATCATATCATGTTCTTAATGTTTTTCCACAATTACATGTTCTATTACCATACTATATTATCATGATTGATGTTCCATTAAGATCTATGCCTTACGTACTGGCATGTTTTATGTCATTTCTCAGGATTTTGATGTTTAAACATTATGTTCATGATTTTAAGATAAAATGAATATGGGTTGTTTTATTTTCTCCATGCATACCCTTACTGAGATTTTGAGCTCACCCTTTATATGTTTTCTTTTCGCCGGGATATAAATAAAGGTTTTAAGTAAGAAAAAAAAGGGGAAGATATTAATGAGAGATGTTGAAGATCTTCCACCATTATTAGAAGATTATGTTCCGAGTATCCAAAGACACTAAACTATTACGATCTTTGAGTGTTGGTTTTTGTTATGTATTAAGTATTATGAAATTTAATGTAATGTCCAGGTATGTAATTATTGGGGTCACTATAGTTATGATATGGGATAGACTATTTTCCAACCATTGTAGCATTGTGGTAAGGGTTTCGAGGTTAATCCAATAATATCTGTCTATGATGGGATGGAATGGGTTATGTTGAAATGGTTTGAGTATTTATTATAACCATAGAGGCTGGAATTTTTGTGAAATTGTTTTTTGAGGAGGGTTGGTTAATCATTCCAACAACAGATTTGCTCATGTAAAATGAAGGGTATCTTTTAAATTTCCTTCTGATGGATGTTTTGGGTTATTAATTGATGTCGACCATTTGAAATTAATTAATATTCATTCAAATGTGTATTGGGAATTTCATTAATGAATACTATGATATTTAGAAGGTCATATTGTATACATTTTATCATCATTCCAATTTAATGTGGGTAGTGATTTTCCAATGAACATTTGATGTCGTGGGTTAGAAATGTATAATCATGATGTAGTTTTGATTAGGTGGGTAAGACATGATTCCTCTTGAGGGGTTCGTGATGTTGATGGTTGTACAATATGCCTCCAAAGGACTAATATCTATGTTGGATACAATTAATCTCATGTTGATGGATTCTTATATTCTAAAATGAGATTATTTATGATAAAACATGAGACCAAATTACTAATTTGTATTATTAAAACATTTTAAGATAAAAATAACCACTAGATGAAGTAGGTATTATCACACCCATGTGGTTTGGATATCACCCATGATCATGAATGGAATTTGGTTTTATAGGTTTTTATTTATTCAGATCTTATCATAATGTTTATGTATTGAATAAAAATGATATTATGATGAAATTATTGGTGGTATCAGAATGAGTTTATGTGAAAAAACTTCTTTGGTCACCCTAACACTCTGAAAATAAAGTAGAATTATTAATTGTATACAGTTGTATGTATGAGGAACATTTTTATATGGTTCATTTGGATAACTTGGATTGAGTCAGAAGATGGGACCTAATTGAGACTCAATATATGAATGTGTTTATTTTTGTCTTTTATTATTTTTTAATGGTTTTACATGATGTTCCAACGGGATATGATATTTTTATATTCCTAAATCATTGGATATTTTTATTTCACATTAGTTTAATTCATGTTTTATATTATTTACTATTTTTTTGTATTTAGTTATGATGAAACCAATTTGCTGTAAATATTATGTTGAAAAATTATATTCTATATGTGTTTTTATGTTTATTACAAAATAGGATATAATCTCCCAACATTATTACCATACACCATCATTGTTATTTCGAATCCTTTATCATATGGGGTAAATTTCATAAAGTATTATATAGATATAATCTATTTACTAACTGAGTCACCTAGGTCATGATGATAAATTAACAAATTTATTAGATCTCAAATCATCTACATATAAATAATTATATAAGGTAATGGACCACACTAATATTTAATTACTCAGTATTATCAAAAAATACAATGCTAAATGATAATTTTAAATATGAAATGCCAAATATTGTTCTATTTTTATTGAATAATGAGAACTATTTTAATAAAAAAACAATAATGGAAAATGGTTTATTAATAAATAATAAATTTCAATTTGGATACTATCAACATATATTTTAGTTTATGTTTTGAATATTTTTTATGAGAATCAATTAAAGGAATAAATATTTTCTTTTACATAGATGAGTTATAAAATCATGCGGAAATGCTCTTCACATATAAAATGTAAATTGAGTATCATTATTTGAAATAAAATCCATATAACTAATGGGAGAAATACTCGTTTATTAGAATGATAATGATAGAATATCTCATATACACTATACTATGAGACATGTTATAAATGTGAAAAATTAATATAAAAATAATAAAAAATTATTATAATATATAAAACACTTTTATATTATGGTAAAATTGTCACAAAGAAAATGGAAATATAATGCATCATCCATAGATTATTATAAGGATTAAACAAAATATCTCATAGTCCATGATCATAATTTATTTCTTAAAAACATAAACTATGACGATAAACCTACAAATTATATATTCATATAAACCCTCCAAAATTTCTTCTTTAGTGTTTGAATCATATTAGAAATATTTTAATGCATCACCAAGTTAATGTTATGGATGTGAGGAAAAACTTCATCATAGATGATATAAATAATATATATTCATATCTAAAACATAATCAATTAATTTCATCCATTTTCTTCTTATAAAAAGTTAATAATATCTTTCCTTACAAAAATATATGGACCACCTAGAAGATATTCGGCAGAATGACACACCAAGGATGAATAAAAAATTATAAGATATTAACATGATATAGTATTCAACATGTACATACCACAATCTAATTATTCAAAATATTATATCATTATATTTTCTTCTCTTACCTCTTTTCTATTATCCTTAAAATAGTATTCACTCATATTATTGAATAAAACAAAACACATGAGTAGGGTAGACATGATCTCAAAGGTTATATTTTTTATAAGCACCACCAATCATATAATATATTAATGAATGACTATATGGGAGAGTACAATCTTCATGACCTCATTATTTATATAATACTTAAATAATTACTTATATATAATGTTCTAGGAATACATTAACAGGAAAAAATTACACCTTTTATAGATATTACTATCATGAGAATGTAATTTTCTATTAGAAAATGTAATAACCACCATATACAACATCAATACATAAATTAACTATTATTTTGAGAATATATATATATATATTTATCATAAATAACTAATAGTTCTCATAATTAAAGAAATTAGGCATTAGAAAATTAATTCAACATGTTTTAAAATATTTTTCCATTTATATGTTAATCCAAATACCAAATATTTATAGAAACATTTCTTGAAATGAAGAATCATGACCCCTAAATCAAACATAAAATGTATATAATTTCACAATCAATCCACTTTCCTTATTTATTAATATATTTATTATTTTAAAATTATCTCCCTCTATAAATTTGATTTTTTGGATAGTTTTTGTCTTAGGTAGTGTATCTTATATCGTATGGTATATGAAATGACACTACACATTTTTACTCAATGGTATGGACGAACCTTATACAGGCCTCAATTGTTTATTATAATAGTGTTCAAACTTTATTAAAATTATTATGGAGACCATACATAACATTTTTTAAAGATTATTTGTTTAGTGGTGTAATTTCTGTGTGTCTATAGCACATGATCCAATAAAAATAATTTGGTTTTCTATATAAATCTTGTGATTAAACATTACAAGAGGTTATCATATCACACTAACATCGAATAGTTAGTAAAAACATTGTGGTAGCACTGTAATGTTCTTTAGTTTTCATATAAATAATTTTTTTTCAAACACTATTTAACAAACTATATGGCCCAACCGTACAAATTCACGAGTGAGTTCAGTGTGTGGTGAATAGTTGGTGCATGATTTGGAAATAGATATATAAAAAACAGAATACATAACTAGAATCAATAATAAATTATTCCTTCAAATATATCAATTATAAAAAATAACCCAATCTACATCCAATACTACTCACATGAACTTGAAACCCATGGGGAGTCCTAGGCACATCTCCCATGATCAATCGAACGATTTGAGGATCATCTACTTAATTATAATTATGTTATTCATGAGGTGATTTTATTCCATCTTCCCTTATATTTTTAAAAAATATCAAATAATATTTTTCCCTCATGAATGAACACTATTTTTAGTATTCAACTAAAATTACATATTATACTTAATAATATTGTTTGTGGATCATTTTGTTTGGTCAGCCTCCTTCCACATTTGAAGGATTCAAAATGTCTAAGCTCTATTTAAGGTATGTATCTACCTTCAATTTCATATTTAATTATATACCATGTATTCTTGAGTATTCCCAAGCATGTTTCCTAAAATTATTTTTTATCTAAAGGGTTATGATGAGTAATAAATTTATTTTATGGGTATATTAAATTATTAAATTTCACTCACAAAATATTTTTAATCTATGTTTTTAATTAAATTTAGAGAATGTTAACTTTTTTAAATATGGTTATTTGATTTTTTTTATATGAACATGAATTTTTTATATGATTTTTCTCATTCTTTTAATGTTTTTTTAACAATTTTATTGTGGTGTATGGGATTAAATGGGTTTTCATTATGGTTTCTATGATTTCAAATGAGGATTATGATTATGAATTCTTTTTCTATGATTTATTATTGCATCATTGATATGTTAGGTAGTTGATGGGTGGTTTCTATTAAATATTATTATGAGGATACTAGTTGTATGTACCACGTTCTCCTTTGATGTACAAATTTTTCTCTTTTTTATTATAATTAATGAAATTGGAAAAAAGATGTCAATGGATAGCTATAATACCTATTACATAGGGTAACTAGGGACTAAAAGGAGTTTATTTCCATATACATTCCATGTATAAATGGATACTCACCATGTAATCACAATACATATTTATGTAGTGTTCTGGATAGATTATGTACTGACATGACATGCAGTCTCAAATACACGCTATAACTACCCACTATTTTGTCATTGTAAAAACCTTCTTATAATTATTCTTTATAGTATAATAACATTATAATTAACACTTACATATAATGATACTAAATAATATGTGATAATTAAACATAAATTTTCCACTTCTACGTGTTGAATTTCAAAGATTTGACATATGCATTTGCGATCAGTAAGTTGTTTGGAGTCGAGTAGAACAATCTTAATTTTTGGTGAATATTAACATACACTTATGAATAATAATGTTACCCTTATGATTATTAATATATCATTAAAAATTGAAACCTCACATATGCTAGTATATATATACGATTTAAGTGAATGCATGATGTACCCATGCTTTGGAATAAGTAAACAAATGTTTTAAATAATGTATTTTTCAAGTAAATTTTGAATTTAATTAAAAATTAAATTAATAATAATTAAATATTTATATTGAAAAATGGATTTCATATATGAATTATACAAATCATAAAATGGTTAGGGTGATTTTTTAGGATTTTTCAAAATAACTTGAATTTCCAATGAATAGTAAATAGATTAATTTACCGTATAATTACATTTTAATTTATACCCACTATTCCAGACATCACATGTGATGTAAGAACCCAAATATCAAAATAACATTACATATTTACTATTATTGGTCATGGAATCATCACTATTTCTAATATTGGAGAAAATTAATAAACTAATGATTAAGATATTGAGAAAACCCCACTCCACTCCACTATAAATACCACCCTTCACACCCTCATTTAATCACACATCTCAATTTTAATGGATTTCCTAAAATCTTCACAAGAATATTAAATATCCCATATTCCACTTAAAATAGCTTATGGTATCATAAAAGGGAAAATCATAGGTTACTTATGGAGGATCTCCAAAGGATGATTAAATAGGTAATTTCCCTCTTTCTCTTTTCCTTTAATTTTCTTTCAATTTCAAGTTATTTTCTTAATATCTCACCTACTATCCTCATTAACATGGTATGATAACTCTTATATCTTACATATACATGAATTTTATTATAATAATGTGATAATATATCATCCAACCCCATCTCCTCTTCATTTGATATTAGGAAAGTAAACGTTGTTCGTGAGGTGTTAATTCATCTCCTTCAAGAAGTACATGTTTTCTTTTTTCCATTACAACCATCATATATGGTCATTAAACCATTTTTATGGTTGAAAAAGATTATATTATATGTATTATATCTTACTTCATGTTCTATATCTAACTTATGTACATATTACTAAATGATCTATCAAAACAAGTTTCTTGTGGTCCAAACATCGCCTGAATTCACCTAAACGGGCATCATTATATTTTAACTAATGATTAATCCACATTGTATATAACATAATACATTATAAATATATTTAGAATCATATAATATCATCAATAACATGTAATATCAGTTCTGATTGTTTAACCATGTTTTACATGAACTTCCATTTTTGAATACAAGTGATTTGTTCACTAAAACCATAAAATTGAGCATTCTTGACCAATGGTTTTAAACCATATTACTCATCAAAAGGCCCAAAAAATAACATAATGAAACCATAATTAACAATTTTAATGTACAAAATGTTATTTAATTTTCAATTAATGAATCTATTGTTGTTATACTTGACATTAAATTGAATAAATCGTTCAAATACAAGGTAATGAAAAATTCTTGGACCCAACTTTCTTTCTTCGGGTTCTCCCACATTCACTCCATTTTATTATGGTAACATCATAAAATTCATTTTTTCTTCGTTATCTTACATTTACTAGGATATAATTTTTGTAAACAAGAGTTTATGTAGAACAAATTTTCTCCAAAGGAATTTTTCTTAGAAAAAACATTTTATTTATCATTCAATGTTTATGGTTACTGTATCAAGTAAATTATTACAACATTATTTTGGAAACCCAAAGTGTATTAATTTGTTATTTTGAGATGAAAATAATTCCATTACATGGTTAGTTATGTTAAACTTATAAATATGTTCTATGTTTCATGCATGATATTGAAAATTTTATGATGTGACAACTCTTCTTGGAATTATATAGCGCATTATGAATGTTTGAATGTGACAAGTGAACCTGAAATTATACAGCGCTCTAATGCATTGGGTAAAGTGATTAATCTAATGACTTAATGTGAAATTATGTGTGAACATGATCCTAGATTCATTCAATATAATGTGTGTTATTTAACCAGCAAGACATGATGTTTTATTTTTATGCATTTCCGCAATTCATGTTTTTTTAATGATTCCTATCCTATTCATAATTTTTAGCCTATGTTATGATTATTCTCAACCATTGTTATATTTTTCATATATATCCACTTATTCGTATTCAACATCACCCCATTTTTTATGTATATCCTCAGGTGACTACATATACATAGTAT
Source organism: Viscum album (assembly GCA_963277665.1). Taxonomy (NCBI): domain Eukaryota; kingdom Viridiplantae; phylum Streptophyta; class Magnoliopsida; order Santalales; family Viscaceae; genus Viscum; species Viscum album. The sequence continues at coordinate 1,849,595,258 of OY728152.1, forward strand.
TGATAAACAGATATTAAGAATCCAGATAAGAAGGAATTAAATAAATATTTATACATGGTGTTGTAAATGATATTTTTGGTCAATGTTTGACCAAGACAGTAAACCTATGGGTATTCATGGTGTAATAATACTTTTTTATTTATAAATATATTGATGTAATAATAATTTGAGAAAATTCAAGGTCTCTAAATTTTGTTTCATAGGAAAATATTAGTTAATTTGGAAAATAGGATAATTAAACCCTAAGGAAAACGTCTAGTATGAGACTAAGTAAAAATATTCATGCAAGATTATTTACATTGAGATTAAAAAAGTTATGATTTTAGTAAAAAAAATTACAAATGAACAAGTTATTAATTTAATACATGTTGACTAATGTTTTCTTCTATCCATTTTCTATTTTAGAGAATGGTTGGAAGTAAGAGAAACCAGGACAACAACTCGGGTGAGTGACAATGTAACTATATCCCGAATGACATCCCTATTAATTTGGGAGGTGGATTTCAAAACATCATGATGATTATTATCCAACTATATCAGGTAATAAAAATTAACCAGAATAAATGGTAACATCCTCCTTCACCTAAGAGGGAGAAACTGATTGTTGGGTGTTTTAAGTGGCAACGACCACCGAAGTTTAGTGGATCATCTGATCCACTAGTTGTGGAACAGTGGATCAAATCCATTGAGATAATATTATATGTTCTTCAATATTCTGAGATTGAGAAGGGGACACTAGCCATTTATTATCTAGATGTAATGGATATTCAATGATGGTCTTTGATTAAGAACACCAAGCCAAGTGATGAAATTGAAGAGATAGAATGTTAAGACTAAAAAGAGAATTTTTTTAACATTTGTTTCCCAAAAACCCTTGAAAGAAGATGGAGAGAGAATTAATAGAGCTCACAATAAATGACGAAGAATATATCAAAACCTATGATGCGAATTTCACAAGGATTTCAAGGTGTAGTTTAGGTATTGTTATCAACAATGGAGGAAAAATTGAAAGATTCATTAGTGGATTAAAAACACACCTTTGGAAGGCGATTGAAATTCAAGAAATTGGGAGTTATGAAGAAGTTATTAAGTGTTCTCTGAAAGTGGATATAGATATTAGATAATGTTCCCATGACTGTGGTGATAAGAAACAAATTATGTTGTGTCAAGCTGGATGATCTAATGATAAATGTGGGAAGAAAAATCAATGACCCACATGAGAAATATGTCTGATGTTGCATAATGGGAACAACCTAAAAGGGATGTTTAAATGCATCAAGTGTAGGAAATAATGAAACCATGAGAATGAATGTTATAATGACATGAGAAGGAAGGATAAAGTTTTGTAATAATGGATAGAACCACCCATGGATCAATGCTATGACTGTAGCGAGCAAGGGATCTATGAAAGCTAGTGCACTAAACCATGAGTCCATGTGGAGAATATGGTGAAATGAACATATCATCTATTACTTAGGTGAGGTGTTTCTAATGAGGATGAATTGTGCAAATAATACCAATGTTATTGATGGACACATTTTTTTGATGATGTTGTACAAAATTGGGCAATTTAATTTTTTTTAGGATGATTTCACCATTATTTTGATATAAAGGGTATTCACTGACTCCACATTTAGGAGTAGGGTTATAAAATTCTCACTAATATAAGAATGGGAATATGTCATGTCATTCAGGACGAGGTTGTGGTTGTGGCCATGGTAACCATACCCTAGGTTTGTAGTGACAATTGAGTGTATTAGCTCAGGATATCTAGATTCTGTCATATGGGTGTAGTAAAAGAAGATCTTGGCTATACACCAGATGCAGCAGGGGAAGGATCCCCAAACATCTACCATTATAGGTACTATTATTGTTTCCTTTTTAAAGCTTTTGAACTCTTTGATATATGAGCTTCACATAGTTTAATAGTTTCACACTTTTTGTAGAGCCTAAAGATCCTTGTTTTTACTTATTATGATGATATAACAATAGACATATCGTTTGGGATAAGGAAGGAATATGTGGCTTAGGGTAATGAGTTCCCCAATTAGGTTTGTGGGTGTCACATCTTTTGGGATCTCTATTTAGTGGATAAAAAATGCATTCATTTGAGACTCTGATGGGACTGATTTGTCTCCTTTCAATAATTTTTCAATTTCTACTAACACAGGGTGAGTTCTACATCACTAGAAGGTAAATTTTTTATATATAATTAAGAGAGGGATGTCCATGAAAGCTGAGTTATACCAGAGTGACATGGGATGAGTAGGACTACTAAAAATATATCCATTTTATATCTACATGACTAGGGAAAATGTCAGGAATATTTCCCCTTATTATTTTCACATTTTAGGGGGTTTTCCCAGATGGTTGTTTGGGAATACCTTTGGTTAGAGATGTGGAGTTCATTATCGAACAAGTTACATGAGCTGCACTACTATTCACTCATCTTTATAGGTTGCCTATGACAATGCTTCAGGATATCAAGAGAAAATTGGATGAACTGGATTCTATTGGTTTTTTTACCAAATACTTCTTCTTGGGTTTAACATGTCATTTTTTGTGGAAAATTAGATATCTTATAATGCTCCATAATTAATGAAATTGATCAAATATAATCCCCATTTATTATTTTTTTCTTATGAATTGTTCAATTGATTTAGTCACTATACATTATATTCCCGCTTATATTGGAAAATTTCAGTTCTATAATATATCAACTATTTTTTGTAAATTTATGAGCTCCCATGATGTGGTTTAAATGTAATTTTAAAATAGAGATTAATATGTTTTTATAGAAGAATAATTTTAGGAATATGTGTTGCAAGTTATTCAATCATGTTAGGTTTTAAAAGATATTATTAATAATTATATTGTTTTTCTTCATAAGATGAAGAACTATTTAATTATTCTATTTAAAAAAAATAAATAATGGTTTGAGTTGGTATGTGAATCTCAGAGCCTCTATATTGATATGATATTGATTCATTATGGTCACACCATACCTATTCCGCTATGTATCGATAATTTGGACCTTATTTTTATAATTCAAATTCAATTGTTACATCACTCATTGAGTGATTCAGTTTTTTTGGATGAATGGTGAACATTGATATCACATATTCCCAATATATTGGATTTATTTAGGAACATTATTTGTATAATCTACCTCAAATTTCTATTTTCATTACTTTTTTCATGATGAACTTGTGTGTTTATTTTGAGTTGGTATGGATATATATTTAGTTTATATTTCATTTTCTATATTAATATTTTATATATATTATTTTTTCTGTGCATGAATCTCGGATGCATGAAGTTTGAATTCCAGACATTCACAAGGATATTCAATATTGATTGAAATTTATTTTGAAAAATCATTCATGTGATTTTCAATATTATTCATTGGATCTATTTTACATCCAATTGTGATCAGGAAAGACTACCATGTATCTCATGGGACATCTTGGGTGTCTAATTTCATCTCATCCAATTATTATTTTGTTAAAAAATAATATCTGATCATATTATATTTATATATAAATGTCCTTAGTATTCACAATCATATTTAGGTTTTCATGTTGATTTTATCATAAATTGTTACATATTTAGTTGAGTGGGAGGGGAGATCCTCATGAACTATTTTCTATTTAGAGCTGTGAGTTTCTATTTGAAGTTTGATTATGAGTCTTGAATTGTGTTTTTTCGTATTTAATGAAATAAATTAATGTTTTTTGAAATATTATTATTATTTATATATTATATAATACATTATTAGAATTTTTGTATATAAATTCATGTTATATAATTGGTATGTAGAGAGATCACATAGATTGGTAAGATGTGTTGATCTCTTGTATATTTTTTTGTGTAACTGTTTTTAAAAGATAAATGAATGGAATATAGTCCACTAAACTATATGAAAGATTCATTAAATGTCACTAAACAATTTTTAGTTTGGGTTTTATTGTGTTCTACAATCATATTATTATATTTTAATGATCAATAAAAAAATTTGGTGATGTAAATGGCATTCTAAATTATTTCAAAAATATAAAATTGGAATATATTTTTTCAGATTCTTTTAAACAACAACATTTTCCATAAAAAAATTGGTCTTTTAACAAATGATTTACGATGAAAATATTTATTTGTTATTTTACCTTAAAGGACTCAGTTGTATGTAATGTAAATTCGTTGTGATATTTTTAATGAAATAATGAAAAAATAATAAAAAGGAATAAGACATTAGATTTTTTAAATGTTTTCAATTTATATAATACATGGTTGAAAATGGGATTTCGAATAATAATTTTTTAATTTAATGATTAAATTAGTTATTTATAAAGTGTTACGAATAGATACTTGCATTTATTATTATTGTGCTTATCTAAGGTGGTATTCGTGATTTATTCAATCAAATTTAATGCATGATCTATAGATTAGATTTTGAAAATTGGTATTATTGATGTAAATTAATTGTCATTGGAATTTTTTTATCATTTATAATAAGTGTAAACCTCCTAGATTTTTATAGATCATTATTAGGATTATAAAATAATCTATTGTTTTTTTAGTCGATTGGGTATCTATGTGATTATGGTTGGGAGTAAATATTTTTCTATCATACAAGAATATTATTATAAATTATGGTCCTTTTGGATTTCTCCATGCCTCAATAATGGAATTGGATCATTTGATTGTTTTTAAACATTATTAATGGGATTTTTTGGTCTCTTTTAGCCTAGGAAAAATCATTATTATTTTTCATGGATTACTATGAATTATGTTAAACAAGTAGAGTTTACAAATAGTATGATGTTAGTTTTATTTTAATGTTTTATTTTCTATGTCTTTTAGTTTAATCATTGAGTATCCATTGATGTCAATGAAATTATAATAATAAAAGTGTTTTCGAAGGAATTATTTTCACACAATTACAATTAATTTTCATATATGATTAATGATTTATTGACTTCCAATATTTCATTGAGTTGAGATATTTTTTTAAAAAATTTCAAATTTTGTGATTTTTTTCTTCCATATCATGGATTGTTAATGGTAAATGTACAATTTACCTAAACATGTGGATAACCATAAATATTTCCCCTATGGGTAAAAATCTTAGAGTTCGTTGTTTAATAGAAACCATATTAAACCATTATTCAATATGAATTTAATTTGGATTTATATACACATGGTTAGAGTTAACAGGTATTTAAAAAACCTAGATGACATATGTGAGTTTTATTAAGATCTATTTGAGTATGAATTACGTGAGGATTTCCAATAACATGTACTGCACATCGTTTGGAGAAAAAAAATGAGGAAATCATGTAAATAATGTGGGCAATCATGAAAACATTCCACCATAGTGAAGAGACATAATCATTGTTGTCATGATCAAATAAATAGAATAGAACAAACATTGTTCACTGAAAGGATACAAATATCCAATCCCTCAATTCTGTGTAGTGGAAAAGATTGAAAATTTTATTAAACAATGATTTTTTCATTAATCGCAACCTCTAAAATTATTTGTATTGGAACTGTTAGGAGATCAACCTACCTAATCACACACAAAACTCATTTAACTCACATAAAAACATTATAAGTTGACAAAATGATTACCGTGGATTATAAAATGACATAAATTACTTGGATAACAAGAGAATAATATTTTATTATATGATATATTATTGATAACAAAATATTATCACATATCCTTTACACTATTATGACATAAAAAATTAATTCATAAACAATCATTTTTCATATATTGAGTTTTTTTGTCCTAGTTTACCTCAAATATATATAGAGGTCTATTCAATGTTTAAATTTTTCACCAGCCTCAATGTTCCACATCGATCCATACAATTACATGAGAAACCTCTTATAAATTGGATTGTAATTACATTCATCTTTCAATAGAAAATATTGAAGAAACAACTCATTAAATGTGTTTCCACTCCTGGTTGACATCAATTGTTAGACTAACATTAATTAATCTCAACCTAATCATCAATTCTCCATCAATGAATTCCTCTATTTGGTGATTTTTCATCCACTCATCTCTCTGAAATGAACTATTTCCAATTAATATTATATCCATTGAATATAAATATTCCCAAATTCACTAAAACATTATGGTAGGAATCATTTATCTAATCTATCTTATGATCTTTTTATGATTATTACCAATTAGAAAAATACATCCAATGAACCTGAATGATAGTAAACACACTGAATAATCTGGCACCTAGAAAACTTTGAAGGATACAAACCATCTCTTACATTCTTTCACCTGATATCATCCTCAGTGAGATATATCTAATTCCCTCTATTGTTTCTAATCATCTAAGTCCCAATTATTCACAATGTTCCCACATGTTCTATTAGTGTATGACATTTATAAACATATCGTTTATTCTTCTAAAAAACCATTAACATATTGAAAACATTATGCTATAATAGGGTTTATATTATGTTATAATTTATGCCAATGTGTTTAATTATGGAATTAATCTAAGGGTTATCAAATATTTGAATGGAACTCTATTTATCCTTGAATATCTCTCCTCTATGAACTCCCATATGATATCCTTTATCATGCGCAACAAAAGTTCAATTTTTTTATGTATAAATATTTACTTTGAATTTTACTTCTATTGTAAATAATTTAAACTTGTTTTTCCATAACAATATCAAACTACGTATAGATTAACATAATGTTAATAAAAAACCATTATTATTTTTCAATGAGTCCATATCTCTTGAAAAATATATATCTACACAACCATTCTCCTGATAATCATCACAAAAATATAATGCTACATCCACTTAACCATTCATTTGTCATGTTATCTATTTCATAGCATCCTAATGTTTTATTATATGGGTTTTAAGAAAATTATATCAACCCACACAAAAAATGATATATCTTGTGTAGTTTAATCCAATTTGAACATTATTATTCCAATATCCAAAGCATAAGGACCCTTCTTCATGTCATGAAATTATTCATTTTTTATTGTGATTAAATTTTTTTATGTTGTATGTTTTTTGAAAAAGAGTTGAAACATGTTTAAAATTAGTCAGCATGAATAGTTTGATGGATTTCAAAATGTCTTCCAATCATGTTAATATAAACAATTTAGATTTAATATCCCACTAAATGGTAATTTCGGAGATCCTTGTAGTTTCCCATGATTATTAATCTCAAATATTTTAATCATATTACTATTATGCTCTAAAATACATTGAATCAGTGGACTAGTAATCAAATTATCATCCATATACAATAATATTATTTTATATTTTCCATGGATCCATTAATATTTGTGATGTAGAGTTAAGACTAACATTTACTAAAATATTCCTCAGTTAAAATATTATCAAAATTCTCTCTATAATATAATGGAGAATTCACCAATCCATAATGGAATTATTTCAACATTCAATATAAAACCTACATCAATTGAACAATATATTTTACCACTAACATTTCATTTTATATATTACATTTATAATCATATTTATTCAATTGAAATACAAATTTGTTTTCCAGATTTATTGGTCCTCATAAATGATCCCAAGTGTTTTTTACATATAAATAACTAATTCCAACTTCTATGGTTGAATCGCGCTATTTTTAATCTCTAAAGGTATCTAATTTCCTTTGACTAATTAGTTCCCTGAAACCAATAATAAATTTGTAATATATTTCATCCCCAAACCCCTGATTTTGATTCCTAATAAAAGTGGATCTCCATAATAACAAAAAAATATAAAAATTTCAAAAATTTGTTTTATAATAATCTTCTTTAATGTGAGGATATGTGTAATAATTCTCCATCCTATATATTTCAAACTAAATTTTCACTATTCTTCATGTATTGTTTTGATAATCCTCTATCGAGTACCCTGGATAATATATTTATATCATATAATGTTTATGAATGATATTAATGAATTATTTTTATATTATCTTTTTCTTAATCAACCATAACACAAATTGTTGATCTTACATCAAATTTTAACTTTTTTTGATTCAGTTCTTCCCAAAAAATCATTATTCAATTAAACAACTGATTTTCAATTTAACGCTTCAATTTTAATTCAAAAGAAGTTAAAATTTTCTTTTAGACTCTTTCTCTGCCAAAAACCTCCTATGAATATTTCATTAAAACTTATAATACATATTCAATATGAATTAGATCTATAAATTTGGAGTAGAAAAATTCCGGACAATAACAAAGATAATTGATCACCTATATTATTGAATAGTTTATAGACCACAAAAATTTGAATTAAGATGTTATATATTCCAATTATTTGTCATTCCTCCATAAAAATTGATATAAGCACTCTTTTTTTTCTAACATACAACTGTGACATCTTCCAAGGTATTTTTTTATCTACATTGAGTATGAACTAAATTAGGAACAATATTAATATTTTTATAACCTAGTTATCCACCCATATTCTTCAACATTATAATACAATTTGTTTAAGTGGCTCAGATGGCTGAAACATCATCACTATATTTAGTTATTTATAAGGTATAATTGTTTACTTTGGGAGAAATCACCATGGATCATTTTAATAACTTTAAAAAAACCTTCAAAAAATTCATTCCAATATATGAATTATCATGTTGTCCTACTGAGATGAGGTTCTTCCAGAGACCTCATATATGACTAATATCATTCAGATTCATTAAACATCCACTTTATATTCAAATGTTCGATTTCTATTTCCCATATATTTGGAGTTATTCATCTTCCACCATATGAATGTTTCCCAATATTCTTAGTGAATAATCAACCCTACACCTTTATTCACTAGGACAATGAAATGATTCCACAAATTCAATAATAGATGTATAATCTATAATGATCATACTCAGTACCATGTTGGACCCTTGGTCCACTATACTAAATGTGTTTTTATTTCATGATGTGGAAGCATATATCTGATTCCTTAAATCATTATTTATATTTCACTTTTCAGAAAAATCAATCATGTTAGACCTGGAACAATTGAATAGCCTCAAAATCTTCTTTGAGACATGTAATTTGAAAATTTATTCTTCTGTTGGTCTACCCAATGAACTTCCCTTCCCCATCTAGTAGTATTGAGAGCACTTCTAGGTCATATCAGAGCTACATTCAACCTCAAAACCTCATTAAAGATCATATTTTAAATGTTATCTAACACAACATCTACATTCTGATAAAAATTTATTGTGATTGTCCCTATGGAATCCCAGTTATGTAAAATTTTCGAATGTATAAAAAAATATTAAACAATATATATTAATGATAACATCACATATTTCAGGTTCCTCAGATTATATTAATTTCATTCATATGATTAGTTTTAGTTATTACATAAAATATCCATATTTTCTTTAATGATCACATCATGAAAACATTTTTATTGTGTTTTGGCCTCTAGAATAGTTTTTCCAAAAGCTTTATATCCAGTGTAGTAGTATTATTTTCTATAATGTTGACTGGAAAATTTCAAGAATGTGGCATCTAGAATAATTCTAAATGAATATTTTCTAATATATCAAATTCCAATATTTCTATTATGATTAGATATTTTGAAACCAACAATAAAGAATTTTTTATCAAGATATATTATAAATACAATATCAAAAAGGAAAATATTTATCAATCAAACATATAAATAATTTTTTTACTACCTATGAGATGATTATATAAATTAATTTGTGATAAAAGAAATCAAATAACATCCATGATAGTGGAACAAAACATAATCACAATATTTTGTTTTATCTATAACCAACCATATCCATCGATACAAATTATATGGATGGATGGATAAAACCCCAAGATAACAAAGAAAAAAAATTCAAGCCCATTTGGTATAACCCACAAACCATGTGAAAAAAATATTACTAGTTAAAGATAGTTTTCCTATCACTCCATTATAAACATATAAAAATATACATAGTGTTATAAGACATATATTTTTTCTAATTACCACCACTTCATGAGTAATGTGCACTAGATATAGAAGGAATCAAACTAACATAATCACTTTAAAAAAATATCTTTTATCACACAATACACATATTAGAAAAAAAGTACAATATGATTAATTTAGATTAGAGGGTTTCCTACATCCATGGGATAATATTCTAAACATTGTTAATTCTAGGAGATGAACGAGTTTAAAATTATCCATTAAATTCCCCTATACTATTTGATTTTGGAAAATTATTCCAGAAATAACCAATATTGATACATTTATTTTATTAATTTATAAGGACACCTTCTCTTTATATAGGCCTTTAAATAGTTTTCAATTTTCACTGACCATATTTTTTGTGGTCAATCATTCCAGAATTGAGAAACTGTTGATAAAAAATTGTTTCTTTTGTTAAAATTTCCAATAATCATTCTTCAATAAATAAATCATTCAATTAGTTTACTCTCTAGATGAGCATCAACTATGATAGTTTTTTTTATAATCTACATCCATTCATCGATGACTTATCATAAAGTTCCTCAAAATGATGAATATTTATCCACTTAATGTTTCTAGATGCACACTATCCAATGGAATTTTTGACCAATAAAAAACCTCTAACAAAACAATTTAAAACATAATAGGATAAAATATCTACATGGGTTGTATGATCAAATCCATCAGATTATGTCTATCTAGAACGAATTATCTCAAGAAGATGAAGAAACACCCACCAAAACAAAATGATTCTAATTTTCATAGTATATTTTATTATTTTAGGAACATGGTTTCATTAAAATTCATCAAGACTGTGTTTTCTTCTTGTTTTTCTATAGAGGGGCACATGATTGACACATTGTTTATTAAACCATAGAAGAAAAATCAATGTCCTATATTCCTTATATAAATAATTATATTACTAATATACACCGAAAAAATAAAAACGAAAACATCATCCCATTATCCTCACAATAACATGAAACCCAATAAGATTCATATGTGCATCGACATAATCTCTCCATAAATGAAGAGACCTCTCCACATGATTTTTATTGTGTTATTATCAAAGTGAGGCTCCCATTTATTCTCTTATCTTTTTTCCTCTTAAAAATTTTATTAGTTCCCTATTAGACAAACCATAGGATTATTTATTTCAATAATTCTATATGATTCTATTTTCTAGGTTCTGTAGATCATATCTCATGTCCCCCACCTAGCATAAATTGTTTTTCATCATATACACTCTACATGATATGGTTCTTCACATAAATTTTCAATTTCATTATGTAGTATGTATAAATTAACTGTTTAAAGCATTTTACACTAAATATTATCTTTAATTGTCATGTTATGATGAGTTATTAATTTCTATTCAAGGTATATGAAAGCATTAATTGTTTTTAATATGTTTTTTGTGTGCAAGGTAGTTGATATAATTAGAAGATGATTTTCCTAGGTAACTATAGTAATTTAATATATTTTTGACTCTTTCTAATGTTTGATATGATTACATATATATCCTCTAGTTATTTGTTTTATTATGTTATTATGGTTTTTGGACATACATTAATTTAATTATGGATTCAATTCAGTCATGCGTGAAATAGACTTCTGAACATTTATGTAATGATTTATTAATAAAATCATGATTTTTTTCGACATGAATGATGATTTTGTCACATAAAATGAAATACACTATTTGTTTTCAATTTGGATTTAAAAATAAATTTTATAAATAAAAATCAAATGGTTTTTTGGATCCATTCAAATGTATTATTAGAAAATCATGATTTAGAAATGGGTTTGAATGGGATTTTGAAAAGGGAATTCTAGTTATCAAATACAAGATTTCATTAGAACCTTCAATAAAATTAATTAATATAAATAACCTTTTAATCCCCCTATATTATTGAGTAATCGTGCTACAATAATATTTGTTTTAGATAAGTTTTGTGTACATATGATTAGAGTTGTGGGATTTCAATACATTGTTACAATGGATAGTCATTTTCAGACATTTTTTGACATATACTAACCTCCTATATTTATTATTGACATTGGGATCCTTGTAGTTTTAATGTGGTAAGAGAGATGGTTTCTATGCCAACCTCATGAGGCATAATAGATCACATGTCGCATTGGTTGTAATTTGTGAGTTCCACCGGTGACAATAGTTACAGAATCTAGCTGTTTATAGATTTTGAATGCATCAATAGAATAATACATGGTTCCATATGAGTATTAATATAATCACATCATTATAAATTTAGGAATTAAAAATATTTATATTTCATTTTACGTTTTTCAATTAACATATTTGTTTTCATAACATTACCCAAACTTATTTCGTCATATAACATGATAATATTATTTCATATTTTTGCTTTATAGTACATGTTATATGGACTGAGATCATTATTTTACTTTTTTTGATTTGTTAGTTGTTTAGTTCTTTCGATATTGTTTCAAGGTGATTTATAAAGATGGATTATAATGGATGTTTAAAAATGAATTTTTATGGAAGGTGATTTATGTTTCTATTTAACCATAATTGATTTTTAAATTATATTAGATTTCTCATAAAGATCATAGTTGATTCATTCATTGATTAATTTTTCTTGTATTTTAAATTTAAAACTATGATAATTTATGATTTGTTAAATTAAATTCATGGAATAGTTATTGATTATATTCTATGTTATTATGATAATATCATAATATTTCCAGTGATAATTGATATAATTGCGTTATTTTTGAATCTTTAGATTTAGTTCCTAGACATATCAGATGTAGTTTTTGGACCAATCATGGTGTGATATGGGAATATGTTTAGGTCAGAAATGTGGACATCACCTAAAAATTATATAGGTAATTATGGTTTTATTTGAGTATTGCATTTTTTTTAGTCATATATTCCTTATATTTTATCTATGTTTTCTTTTATTACATGTGTTTGTATTTATTTTCCATTGAAATTGATTTATTATTTGGATATTATTTTTCTATTTTTATATTATATTATATATACTCTTTTGGTTGTGCATGGATCTCTAAAAAATGAAGCCAGTTGTCCATACATCCAGGTGGATATTATGTGTCACTTCTAATTTATTTAGAAAAATAATTCCAATGATTTTATACATGAGAACATAACATTTTTTTCCAGTCAAGGGTGATTGGGAACACACTATGGGTATATATCAGTGAATGAATCAATAGAATTTTAAGGGTGGCTCGATTCTGGTTTTGGATATAAAAATAATTACTAGAAATATTTCTACATATCTCATGCTTCATCGTTATTTTTGAAAACATTATATGATATAATTTATAACAATTATATGTGATCAATTAAAAATTTTAGTAATTATTGAACAGTAAAAAAGAATATATCATGACTTTTTTAAATACCCATTACATCATTTCAAAAAAAACAACTGGATCATTCTTAACTATAAAATACATAACCATGATTTACTAATGTCCATATAAAAATCAAAATGTTATTTTAGAAATATATTATTCCTTTATTCCCATTTTTTTTCAATCTAACCATATTTTATAATTAAAATTCTCACAACTAGACAATGTAACCATATATTATTCATAAAATATATTATTTTTTACATAATTTATATATAGAATAATTTTGAATTACATGGGTGTGATTATTATTTCTCTATTGTGGATCAATTTATATGTCCCTCTTGTATTTTCATTGCAAAAAATAATCTAATTTATCATTTATATAGTAGTATCAAAATATAATCAATGAATCTTGGATCATTTCCATTAGAATTCCTGATCTATTATATACAAATGAAATATATTTTTAATTATGATGATAAAAAAATAATTCCCCTCATTTATGAAAAATTATGTTTTATAGATAATATGATGGAAGAGGAGGATTATCCCTCATTCTTGAGAGTGTTAATGACAGGAAAACATAGTCTTGATAAATTTAAATTGAGTGGAAAATGATTCCATAATAAATCACAAAACCCTATAAATTCTATATTAGATGGAATATATACTTTTATTGAAATCTTTCGTATGTTTATAACGGCCTTAATCAAATATTATTTAAAAATAATCCCCCCTATTAAATATTAAAAATATAATTATAATTATTATCATTATTCTAATCCTTAACACATTCTAACTCAAAAATATATTAATATCATTTCAAAAATAAATTAATAAATATTTTAAGTTATATAAAATAATCTATATAATTTCCCTTGGTCCCCTAGCTCAATAATTAAATCATACAATGTATATATTTAACAATGAAGAAATAATATTTCACTAAAAAATAAATTTTATAATATAATTCATTAAATAATAAATACATAACCTTATAAAATATGTGGGAAAAATATTTTTTTTATATCTATGTATATAATTAAACCATTTATTTGCAGTGAAAAATAAAAATATATGAGCTAAATAAATAGTATACTCACTTATAATCACATAAATATAATGTTAATATTAAACTCAATTACAATCTAAAATAAAATATCATGTGATTAAATTAATGTGACTAATATTACCAGACAAGTTTTTATTAATAATTCTAAGAAGAAAATTAATAATTATCATTAACATAAAATTAGAATTTAACTATGATTCATGGTAAAATTATTTTATTACCCCTAGGATATTTTCTCATGAGAATTATGTGGATAGTAAAGTCCATAATTATTATAGAGATATTTTTGATGACATCTATGGAGAATGAAAGGATTTCTATGATGATGATATCCACATAGGTAAAATTATTATGTAATATAATATATCTTTCTCAATATCTCATCCAGAGGGTTTTTTAGATTTTTCATCACCAAATTATCATAATTATAATTTCATAAAAACCTAAAGTGAACTCATTTGTCGAATACCTTATTGAAATATTAAATTAGATAATTCCATTCAAATAAAAGAGATTGAAATATCATATTCACTAATTTTTTTGAAGGAAAATATTTTCTTGACATATTAATTAATTTCACACCACATATGATTCCTCTAATGTATCATACATCACCACGAGTATATATTATCAAATTTATCATCAATACCACAATTTAAGTGTTTTATGATATATGTTAATAATTTTACAATGTTTACAAACCAATACTCAAATCCACACATACGAATATATATATATATAATATGTTATATTACTATTGTCAAGTATATTTTGATAATATCTTATATGAAATGTTACTATGTTATAAATATCATTAGTATAAGCCTCATATTCATGAAATAATCATACACTTGTTAATAAAAACATAATCTTTTTACAATTTCATAAATGTCATCTAGATCAGCAGACTAATGTTTAATAATTTTGTCAATGTAATTTCAGGTTATGATTATATCGAATAACATATATATCTTTTAAATGTGAAAAATATTATAAGTACATTATCAGATTAATATTTTATATACGTACTCCAATAATTCCATAACATATTGATTAATACTCTTTAGACAATTCTTTTTTTATTCAACATAAAAAAATTACTTTTTTATAATGAACCATGTCAAATAGAATTTCACTAAATATTTTTAAAATAGATAATAAAATGATTATGCCGCTAATTATCAACATGATACTACAAATATATGGCTATAATTACTGAGTATGATTCCTTATTGTAATAGTATTTACTATAAATTCAACAAGCATTAAAAAATTATTCAATAGTTTTTATCACTATTAATTAAAAATTTATCAAATATAAAAAAAATAAATATTTGTATAAAACCATAGAACACAATAAAAAATGACTAAAATATATTATAATTTACCTAAAAAAATATGCAACATACATAGTCTATATAGATATTGAATCCATACATTGTTATAAATTTTTTATTTATTTTAATTCCCATAATGCATTCCTACATCAAACTACCCATTATGTACTCATGTTTAATATCCCATTTTATAATAATATTTTTTACTTCTAAAAATATTAAGCACTCGTCTAGTGAACATTCTCAAGTACAATTAAATAGTTCTGATTGTTATTATATACACTTCTACAACTTTTTTATCATCAAATTTTTCATTAATAATAATAACTAGGAAAATATAAGTATAAATAATGTTATATAAAACATATTACAAAATAAATATTGATTTATTTAATTCACACAATTATTAGTATTTACAGCGTTCAGAGAGGGATACCGTGACTTGCGATATAGACATCAATTTGGTTTGAATTATTCATTCATATATATATAAATAAATTTTAATATTTATAAAATTATTATATCCTATGAATTTAGTATATATATATATATGTCATTAGATATTACCCATTCTTTAGGACACTATTTTAAATAATTATTGGATACATATACCATATTAGTAATTAATTATATCACAAAACATCTATTTTATATATTTCATCCACATTTAATACATTTAATAATATGGAGTTTCCATTAACAACTTATAAACACAAGGAATCAAAAAAATTATCCATAAAATCAAATTCATAGTTGGCATAGATAAAAAGAATATTATATCAAAATAGTGTCATCATAATTCATTAATTAAATCTTTAGAACATGTATAAAGTATTTTATTTAATTATTGAAACCAACCCTTCTTGTTTCAATATATGAAACCATTTAAGCATGTATTTAGAACATGAATAATTTATTAGATTTTTTTTTGTATCCAACCCTCCTAGCCTCATTATATGGACACCATCCACATGATTCCATTGTGGAAGGTGGTATTGACATAATATTTCCAAATACAATGATCACAATATTTGATAATGAGATTTATATTTATAAAAGTTACTAGAATTAATAAAAGTATATTGTTACATTATATAATGTGTTGATTTATCATGAATCATCTAGTATCCGACCGATTTTTATTTTTAATAGCTGGTTATATAAATATCAAGTTTCTTCTTCTATTCCAACTGATTCAATTAAATGAAAATACAATATACAAAGAAATAAGTATACCTATTTTTGGTCTACAGAATCCATATCAGTTTTCTACTAAATATTCAAATAATATCATGTAAACATTTACTTTATTATCTCATATAAAGTTTTATTAATAAATAATATATCAGCTATCTTGGTAAATACAAGACCACTACATTGGTACAAAAATCACTAAAAATAATGTGTCCCAAAAAAACACTTCTAATGAAAATGTTATGTATAGTGTTAATATGACAAATCATAAACATAGAGAACATATTTATCATTGAACGTAATATATATGCCACCATATAAAATGATATGTTCCTCAAAAGTATATATATATATATTATATGTGGTGACCTAATAATTTTATACATATGTATTACATCAATCGAGAGAATATTTTATATATATCATAATAATTTAAACAATATAACCATAATGTATTCATTTATATAGATACTAGATACATATTCGTCATATTTAAGGAATTATCCTTGAAATACCCCTAAAAAAAATTCTGACATAGTTACAATCATAGACATACCCTATATAAACCATTACTCATAACTGAGAGAACGTAAGTATCAAAATCAAAAGATCTGATCCTCAGTAAGTGTAAACATATTATATTTTAAAATATGATAATAAATGATTATAATATAATGATAGGGGGATGTGACCAATACCATAACATAACAAATTCATACATTATCAGTCAAATATCCGAAATCATAAATCACAGTAAACAGATATTTCATAATAAATGAAATAGTTCATACGTGTTCAAAATCATAATTTATAAATATTGAGCTACAACAACATATAAATAGATTAATAAATATGTTTTTATCATATAAATAATAATATAAAATAATTTCCAAAATCATGGATCAATACAATGAATGTAATAGTGGATTCATTCCACTCCCCATTCCATCATTTCTTTTGTCAGGGTTCATTACATATTTTATATCATTTGACAGAGTCCCATAGGGGATCAATTTTACTTTCAATTCATATTCATATTATATCCTAGGATATAAATAATTCCCACATACATTTAAGGGTTCTGAAATTAATGTCCCATCAATAACATAATGATATCCATATATAAATTCTACAATATCACGAAAAAATTCATCATTTCATTATGTAATTGATTTCATTTAGATTTAATTATAACATAATTAACCATTGTGAAGGAAATGAAATTTGTATAATCCACTAATCATCATTATAATAAGACATTTATAGAAATATTTTGAATGGGATCTTAATATTATATTCTAATTGATTCACAAAAATAGATAAATAATGTTAACATTGAATAATAATAAATGTAATAAACATTTTAATCATTAATATAAAAATTAAAAAAAATCCTTTTCTATTGACAAAATTTTAATTTAAAATATCCTAAATAATGGTAATAATGTTTTATTTGGAAATTAACAGGATGAAATTTAATGGAAATTTCTGAAAATATAATGTTCATGATAGTAGAAAAATAAATCTATACCATATATTTTAATTGATGAAATTATTGTAATTTTGTTTCTAATGATAAAAAATGATATATTTAGAAAAAAATTATAATCATTCCATAAAAAAGGTTAATGGTCATGTAAATGATTTTTTCAAAATTTCATGTATATTAAAAAACATTCCTTAAAAAGTTTCTAAGGGCATGAAAATAGATGAATATGTTTGATTTGAAAATTTGAAAAAGATACACATTTTATTTTAAAAAATCATGATCAATTTAGGTTCCAAATAGGGTTTAGTAATACTAATTCATAAACATTCGTGCAATAAAAAATGGATAATTAAATAATTGTGGTTTAATATCTAATATAAAAATAATTTTCATCAATGGAAAATTAAAATAGTCAATTTTTAAAAGATATCAGATTAAAACATTTACCATTTGCATATGTCCCATCATTATTTGTAATTAATAAAATATAATGTCTAATAAATATATATTTATAATAAATATATTACAAGCCCATATTTAATCATAAATTACTATGTTTAATTCCTCAATAATTTAGAATATTACTTGATTTGAAAAATGTCAATATAATGTTCATTTTTGGTGAAAACACTCATGTTTTATGTGAATGTTTTATTCAACAGTTTTAGTACTTATAAAATGATCATTGTTCAATATTTTAAATATTTTTTATCAAGAAAATATTTGAATATGTATTCATTATGAATTTTTTGAATTTATTATTGTAATGGTTCATTGAATAATTATTCATGTTTCATCAAGGACGTGGTATTCCACATGTAAGCATGTGTGATGATATCATTTTCAAAATGATAGAATCAAAAGATGATAAATAAAATAATTTATTTTTAGATGAATTTTTTACATCATTAATATCATATATATAATCCACTATTATATATGACTATGCGTTACAATGATGGAAAATGAATCGTATTTATATGATGAGGTGGTATTCCACACGTATGCAGATTCGATAGGTTATTTCCCCATTTGATGGAATGGTGGAAAAAAATAATTATAACATAATAATAATTTCATCATATTATATTGAAAAAATATCGTACTTGATTTTATTATGGTTATAATATAGTTGAAAAATAATTGATGAATAAAATATTTAAAAGATATGTAAAAACACATACATCTTTTTCATGAAGCCTCTAATGAATATCATCTTCAGGACACTTGTGATGGACATTAAATAAGAGAATACACTATAGAACACGGATTATTAGGATTAGAACTTATTTTTATATGGCTTGATTTAAATAAATGGATCATCACTTTTGGATAATAGAAGAGCGGTGGTTTCCTTTTATATGTTAGGTGAGTGGAACAATTGGAATTATTATGTTTCTAAAATTATAATAATATTAATATACAATAATGTGGCAATAAATTATATAAATTTGAAATTTAATATGATAATAAATTAAAATATATTCTGTAAATATGAATTAAACCTATTTTAAGACATTTTAATCCTTATCTATTTTTTCCCGTCTTAAACAAATTTTATCCCTTACCGAAAATTAATTTTTAACTCATTTAGTTTTAATAAATATAAATATTTTTTTACCTTATTAAATATATGAAAAAATATTATTTAAAATATTTTATCTATATTACAAGAATAAATTTTTATAGGGGTAATCCATTCATTTTAAAATAATTCATCAAATTGTAGTAATTACATTTGTAACAGGATGCATTTTTATACAAAAAAGCAATTTCATTCATTCATTTCCATGTAAAAAACATTTAGATGTATGTTAAAATATTTTAATGAATATATTACATAATAAATTAATTAAAATAATTCATAAATGGAGAATATTTTTTTTTAAATCACATTTTTTGTATAGTTAGTACAAATTATACCTTCCAATCCAACAATCATGAATTAACAATCACATTATATATTAAAAATTCAATATGATATACCTGTATTTTTAAACATGGTGTTTCATATAAAGAAATCTATGTCTAAAATAATGTTTATAAAATGGGATATCTATCTAAAAAATATCAATGTGTTGCATTCTAAACCTTTATAATAATTTATCCCTAATAATTCATTAACTCTACTGTAAATATTGGTGTATACTCCTTCATCACATCAACTAGATCCTACATATATTCCTTAAATGTATAGTTTCACAACCAAACCATGAAAAATTATGTGGGAATATTTCATAGATGTATCACAACATGAACTACTGAGAGTTTCCGGGGAAACACAAAGTGTTATAAACCATCCATATATTATTAATAATTATAAAAGTGTTTGTTTTATCTTGGTCTAATCATTATCTTCATTGAAAATCCCATAACATTATTTAATGTTAGATTCATAGAAAAACCTTAAGCGATTCATCAAAATCAACACCACATTGATTAATTCCATCAAACCGTTTCAATTGACTCATAGATTCCATGATATTCTACATTATTTATTTATATTTATCAACAAATTCTCTTTCTAGATCAAAACATAATAGCTTTAATTTTTAAACATCCACTCATCACTTATGAGTTCATCAAATAGATACATAGATGGATTTTTAAGTATGAATATTAATTCTATAATGAATGGTATTGTTGAAGTAAAATTATATCAAAAAAATTTTCTGATACTAACTACCTTATAAATATATATAATAAGATATCAATATAACATATAGGGTTTGAATAGACATCAATGACTAACCAACAACCTAGAGATTATATGCATTAAAAATTTTGATAGATATTACTAAAACATGTTGAATACTTATATAGATCATTTAGGTAAAACACATATCATGTTTAGATGAAATTTAATGTTGTACAACATACACAATTACAAATTCATTAAGGAATATCCTAGAAGTATAACTGTAATAAAAGGGATATATAATTTGAATTAAATTTAATTATTTTATTAAGTGATCAAATATAACCCATATATGATTGTTCATATTAGATGTTTTGTAGTGTAGATAATGATATCTATTGTAATGTTTTACAATTCCAATTATTGAATGGGTAATACAAGTTACAATAATATAGAATTTTTTAATCATAGACCAAACTCATGAACATACCAGGCGTTGATAATCATACTCAAAAATTTCACTCTTGAGGATACCTTATTAGAAGGTCCCTATTATATAAATTAACATCTTCAAACATTTATGATGAATTCTGAATAATGAACTATGATATTTATTGAATATATCCTTCTTCAATGATTGTATTAATGATCCATATACTCATTTCCAAAACATTTTAATTTCATCATAATAATGGTTAATCTTTTGAATATTTCTCACCTTATTATACTGTAGGACATCATCCTTTTGAACCTCTATAATCATTACATTGATAGATGGTTCAATATTCATATATAAGAGATATGATTTATCAAGATTCATCCTAATTTCATGTTCCATATTCTGAAAAATTATAAATAGTTTTTAATTATTAATTCTCATAATGACAGAACTAGCATGGCCTTTCCAATATAAATCGTTATCTACCATGTTAATATTCTTTGTGTTGTACTGTACTGATCAACCATAATCATGTATCAACACTAATAAACTCCTTTGACTCAAATATAACTAATTATATGTGAATATATACATCATGATTTTATAAGCAATATATATATATATATAACATCATTCACCAAAATGATAATTATCCCATGTTTTAAATGATTATATTACTATTAAAAAATCTAAATCAAGAGTCAAATTATTATATTCAAGAGTTTTCAATAGGTATTATGCATAAGGTATCCCTAAATCATTATTCATGAGGATAAATCCCAATAGCATATTTTATTTATAACTATTGATAAAAAAATACTTCTACAGTATATGGTATTGTAATCATAGTTGTAATGACCATCCATATATTTACATCATTGCTATATTCCTCGTATTTATATCGATAAATGTACATGTTTCCCTTCAATTGAAACAAGGATATTAGATTTGATAGACGTGAAAAATAAATCACAATTCATTGGTAGTCTACATCGATCCACAGAAAATTATAGAACTCAATTATCATAGACATTCTAGGCCATTTATTATTTACATCCATTGTCGAAGGATCCACTAATATACCCTCACATGAGTTTATATGACCAAAAATTGAATATTCTTTAGACATAACTCACAATTATTTAATGGGGAATATATATTCTACTTCCTCATATTATTCAATAAAATCTAAAAATGATGATTATTCTCTTTCTATATACTAATGTATATAATAATATCACAAATAAATAATAACTAACTAGTTAAGGTAATCCAAAACTTGTGTAATAATTAAAAATATGAACATTTCAATGTAATTGGTACATACAAATTTAATAAAAATAAATTATTAATGAACATACCTCATATATAATACTATCATAGGTCTGTCATCATTATTAACACAAAATTAGTGAAATTTATAAGGATAGTCAATCATGGAATACTATTGACCTTTGTTCAGTTGATCTAAAAACTCATCAATATGGTGTAGAGGATACTTGTTCTTGATATATTACTATTTATGTTCCCAATATTAAATAAAATGAATCATTGAACCTTATTTATTATACCAATAAGAATAGGATTACAGCATGGTAAAATAGTTCAGTTTATAAATACCATATCAATATTCTATTAGATTTTACACATTATTTCATAAAAATCAATCTGCTCCATTCAAAATGGTGTATTTAAAATATTGTTAGCACATGTTTTGAGATCAATTAAAAAATATAAATCATTATTTTGGGGATGTCATTTATTTCTTCAAGAAATATATTTTCATAATCTAATTTTTTTTAATATCATTGATAATTATTATATCACTAATTATTTTAGATAAATATCCCTCCTAAATTGTTCATAATACACATATAAGGAAAATAAATTCCATTGTATGTTCATAAAAATAATCTCATTAAATGACTGTGAGCGAATAATGTTGAATATAAAATGATATGTATATTATCCAAATAATCGTTATAGATTCTATATAGATACATAACCCAAAAATAAATAAAACCAAACAAAAATTCAACCACATATATTATATAAATATTTCCCTGAAGCACATTCCAACAAATCTACGTTGGAGAAAATCTATATATGATATGTGATCATAATACCATTAAATGTTTTTATTTATAACTCACCTCTCAATCCATTGAGATTGTGAGGCGATAAACATAGTGAATTAATCATATATAAACGCTTGGGTTGATTGAAAACCAAAGAAAGAGATTCTACTTATATAGTTTATAGTATCTCAATATTTCACAGCTTATATCTCAAGCCTTAAATAATTGTTTGTATCAAAACAAAATTAAATTTATATATTATTTTATGATATTTACAAAATTTATTTTTCTCATTAACCCTTGGATTCAATCATAAATTAGTGTAATTTATATTGTATAGTCAATTATAACATTGAATGGTGGGTTTCACATTTCATTGTCCCATTTCACCATTCCTTTCATTGATTGGTCTCTTAATAACGTCATTATTTTCCACAAATTTTAAATTTAATAAACCTCATAACAATATTTCCTCCAAGCATCCTTATAAACATTTTCATTGAGGAAAATTATTATTATTTCCTTGTGGGTTTTTTATTGGAATTTTCTATAAATTAAATCATTTCCTTTCTATCAAAAATTCATAAATAGAAATAAAATTATAGACTTCCCATTTCATTTTTGAGATAAAATTTTATAATTTATTCATAATTATCAATTTTTTTACATCCATTTACTTTCAGAAACATGGTCTTTATCTAGTAATGAATCGATCAACATTTATTTCGATATTATTTATAAAATCGGAAGCATACTAAGGATGAATGTTGTAATTTTCCTCATATGTACTAGTGGATTTATTTTCATACAATATTTGTTGTATGAATTGTATATAAATATTAATATGAGTAGTTTATAGAATATATTTATTGAGAAATACATTGTTAAATTTCATTAATAACAAGGTTTTTATTTCGTCACATTTATTTGTTTTATGAATAAGATTAATCTGAGGACAAGCATCACCATCGAAATGAAAACAAGATGAGAATAAAATTCTAATGGTCTTCACATTTGAGAAAAAATAATATATTTTTTATAGATTTAAACATGGGATAATAAATAATTGAATTATAATAACCAATGAATTAATGAATATGTTTGTAAATAAAAGGCTCAATAGTGTCCTTATTTTTATAATGGATATTATGTTGTTCAACATGATTCATGTTACCATTCAATGAATGGGAAATGGGTTGAGAATAACTATAATATTTAAAAACTCATATCACATTAAATAGGGTTTATCATTAGTATGGTCATTTAATTTCCCATCACATTCTACTGTAACATGATTCTTCATAGTCTCATCTACTCCGTAAGAAGAAAAATAATAATTTGAGAAACAATAATAAAATCGATTAATAGGGTAATCAAGAAAAATATTCATATGATGTCTAAATCATAAAAAATTCATTTCAATATAAGTCATCATTTTTTTATCCTAGGATATTCAAGTTCATCATCAGTTAAATTAATTCATAATATTTTATAAAAAAATGTATATTAACACAAGAATATCCCCGAAATGTTTCTAGCCCAGTTTGATGTTATATACCAATAATCATCTAGCAGTCTTGATTAGTTTAATACCCAGTCCACAGTTTTTGTTGTTGTTACCCATTGGGGTATCTATTACACAGCCACATCCAAAATCAAAATATCCAGATATAGATAAAAATTATAGGAAAACATATATATATATATTACAAATAAATAAAAATATAAAATTATAAATAGATTTTTTCCCTAGGGTTCTCAATTGTTCTCAATCATTTGAGTATCTAAAACTCTATCTCATAATCTAAAACCAATTAAGGTTACCTCAACATTTAATACATATATATTACATTATTTCACATGAATATTAAATACATATAATTAACATACATTTCATATAACCATAATGGTTTAGTTTCATTGAAGATTAGATTAATAATCTTCAAATTTCATGAATAATCTTATGAATCTACCATATAGTACTTATCCATTACTACACTTCAAAGTTATTCCCTACATGAAAATATTATGTATAACCTATGGAAATGAAAAATATGAAAAGGGGATATTAGATTTTTTATAATCGGAATAAATAAGTTATATCAACCAATGATTTTATGTGAGTATAAGATAAGAATATAGGTATCTAAACATGACCACAACTTATGAAAATGATAAATAATAATACAATTATCCTTAATTATAAAACATGGAATAATGATTCCTCCTTAAAAAATAAAAAAATTATAATTTTGTCGAATCATAAATAATAAAAAAATATCCATGATAATATTTTATGTGAATTATAACTATGTTTATGGAAAAATATAAGTATATAAAATCATTTTCATAGTCAAGGTGCACTAACAAGAATATGAGAGTGGATTTGGTTCACTCAACATTCCATTATTTCCATAATCATGTTTCACTCCGATGACTATATTATTGGAAATAATTATTACTATACCAGTTCAATCCCCATTCCAATCCTTATTATTTAAATATATGTCCATATTTAACGAAT
Source organism: Viscum album (assembly GCA_963277665.1). Classification (NCBI taxonomy): domain Eukaryota; kingdom Viridiplantae; phylum Streptophyta; class Magnoliopsida; order Santalales; family Viscaceae; genus Viscum; species Viscum album. The sequence continues at coordinate 1,849,621,397 of OY728152.1, forward strand.
TTATTTTTCTGAAAAATAATTTTTGGGCCATCTATCATATAATAAAAACAAAAACAAAATTATTGACCACCAGATCCAAAAAATACTAATCAAATTATAGCATCATATCCCATTAAATAGAAACATGTTTCATTGAAATTTAATCATATATCAAATAATATTAAAATTAATGTAAATGTGTTTTAAATACATTTCATTGTTTCTATTTAACAATACCCATTGAAAATAATCTTGTTCCATAAATACGCCATCATAACATTATTATCACATGTGAATGAAATATGCTTCATGGAATCCTCCTTGAATGATCATCAATATTAGACCCTCATAGAAATAGAGGGGATGTAATTATAAGTTCATATCCCTATAGAATCATAAGTCTTCTTAAAATATTATTACCTAGTGGTGAAAAAATATATATGAACATTCAATCCCTTCTATGAATACATGAGAAAAATATCCTTTTATTTTGATATAATTTCGACTAAAAATTTAACGAATATTGATAATATTATTTTTTATAAAAGAATAAAGGATAATTTTTGTGTATTATTAATTGTAATGATATATCATGAGAGGTTATTATTTTTTCATATCATATATTTTAAAAAAAACATTCATTTCAATTTTTTGAAAAACGTAAAAAACTACTCCTTTTGAAAACATATAACTAAAATGATTACATTTAAACCTTTAAAATAATGTAAAAGTTAATGAAAATTATATTTTTAGAACTTTTTGTGTTTATGAAAACATATCCATAAAAAAATTATATCATGGATATTGAATAAAAAATATTACTACAAAAGTTGAAATGAGGGCATATTTTCATTAAAAAAATATTCTGAATTTTTCAATTACCCTACTGAAGATATTTCTAATAATGCGTAAATATTCCTAGAAGAATAGGTTGAGAGTAATATATTTCGGGATAAAAAGGTAGTACACATATAATATCCATTAATGACCATTTTTCATAGATAATCATGAAAATAAATGTGATTCTAACAAAACCCACGACCTCAAATACTATATTTCATCGTACATATTGAAATCACCTATATAGTATAAAATTATTGATTATAAAAATATTCCACAACCAATTCATTGGTATCCTACTATGTGTCATTCTATTTTTATTTCCAATTATCTTGTTAGAAATAATTTCTACATTAACATAAACATTCACGTTAAATGTAAGAAGTATTTCAAGCAAATTTTTTATTGACAAATCTTGTATATGCACACTTGTGAGTGTATCATCACCATCAGAATAATAATATTTATGTAAGTATAATATTTCTTCATTATATACACCATTATAGTTTTTTATATTAATATGTGATTAAAAATAATCACATTTATTATAGGGGTCGTTTTCCATACAAATAGATGAAATGTATTATTGTTTTTGAATTGATGGTATATAATAATGATAGATAATATATTAAAATTTTAGATGAATAATTATGTCATTATTATCACATATAAAAATTATATCCCTCATATTAACAAAAAGATTAATTATGGTTATTCAAAATTGATTCCATTTCTCTATGGAAGAGGTAGTCCCCATGTTCTCATAAGTCATATATTTATTTCCTAGTTATTCTAAATAAGGTGGGTAATGGGTAACAAATGAATAAAATAAAATATCAGTATATTGAAAACACCAAATTCATTATGTTTTAAAGGATAAATTTTTATGTAACTCAATGTATAATGAAACAAAAAAATATTAGTACGAAAATTTTCCTCAACATTGTGGAACCTCCTCAGAATCGCTTCTAAAATGACATAGCTTATACATTTTACTGGAGAAATACCACAATAATTTGAAAAGGGATTAATAGAATAGTTTTGGGAAATATTCCTTTATCTTAAATGGATGATGTAAAAAATATAATAGGTGATATGTGGAGCCCTTTTATAAATGAGGGGAGTGGAAAACATTTTTTTATAGTTAGTGGGACCCCTCCCCCACTTAATTGAACCAAATTGATGTTAATGTTATTCTTGGAATGGGAACCCATTTCATGTCACATATTCCTAGTTTGAATGAAACCACCAGGTAAAAAATAAACATCAAATACAAATCTAACCCAAAGGCCCTAAACCATATATCATACATAAAAAATAATTCCCCCTTACGACTACCATCAAATTCCAATCTTAATGACTAGCCAAGACAACCTATGTCTCTACACCGCTACTTCACCCCATGAAAGAATTTATTTTACAAATGATTTAGCTAATCCAGACTAATGATATGTTTCAAAATCAATAAACCAAGGAACCCTTCAGTACCTAATACTTCCATAATTTAACAGCCACTGGGATATGTGCTTTCCTATCGTATCACAGACACCCACCCCTACATCACATCAAAATATCATAAGGGACTACACCTCATTACTCAAACCACTGAAACCCCATCAACAAACTAGGGAATCTATGGTATATTAAGGGTGAAACCCCCAATCTTGTGCACAATCTGAGCCCTAAATTCCCCTCATACAATGGTACATGTGTAAGAGTTCCACGCATGTAATAAATACGAATATTAAAATATCATAACATCACCCTCATGGGATAGTGGAATTAAAGAGGATAAAAAATAAGATAAAATGATAATGAATTAAAATATTTTCATAAATTTTTATTTGGATTTTTTATTCCATTTAATCCCTATAATTTTTAATTTTACCCCTTAGTATCCAACATTAACCTTTACTGTAGTAATGTATATTTACCTCGATTAATATTTATAATTAACAAAACCACGTTGAAATTATTATATAAAATTAAAACCTATAATTAAAAATATTGGATAAATTTTATAACATATGATTTCTATATTTTAATTAAATTAATTTTAGAATAAAAAAATGCAATGAATCCTTTTTTAGAAAATTTTACTTTAAATCATAGAACACGATTTACCTTGAATAGATTGAAATTAAAAATAATTAGATTATAGATAAAAAAATTTATTGAATATATTTCGTATAAAATTAATTACAATAATTACTTAATATATATTAATATAAGTTATTCTGAAGAAAAACACATGGTGAAGATAACAACATGTTTTTAGATAAAAATTAATTATTTAACTTCAAAAACATTTATTTTCACTTCTAACCTATTGAAAATCAATTAAATTTTTATAAAAATATTAAAAACATAATTTTTCATTATTTAGTTAGTCATTTTTTGTCCCACTAATACAAAATTTATGTGATAATCATCAAATTAAATAAAATGAATTCAATAATATATATCAGTTTTTTGAACACATTGCTCTACATATCGAATGAATCAATAAAATAAAATTTATTAAAAAGAAATATATCATAAATTATAAGGTTTTTATAGTCAACTATTTTTTATATGTTTCAAATGTCAAAATAGTTACATATTGAGTAGTTATAATATGCCTAATTTATATGTGTATAGTTTTTTGTTTAAGTTATGATTGAATTTTATAATATCATTATAATATGTTTCTTCTCAGTCACTTAATGTTGTGACATATTGTATTCCATTAAAATTATAATATATATTATATACATTGGACAATTAGGCTACAATAGATTAATCCAGTTCAATATTTTATGAAAAAATTAATAGGAATGGAATTATTGATGTCTTATAAAACATATACTTTTTTTATAACTTCTGCTAGGGATACACTAATGTAATCAATATATATAGTATTATTTTATTAATTTATGGATACTACTATAAATTTAATCAATTAATGAATAAATTTTATAATTCTTAAGACCGAGTTCCACAAAAATAGAACACCTAGCTTGTGCATCACATAACCTCATGCATGACTCCCCATTTTCCAGTGCTTGTCGACTAATAACAAGAGTTTGAAAATGTATGTGTGGAGACTAGACCATCATTTTCAATGTACCAAAATAGCCAAAAACAAAAAGAAAAAAATAACCCCGAAATAATATTGAATAAAAATTCATCATGTATTCAATACCAAAATTATTGAAATTTCACAAGGCCAAAATATGATAGATTCTATAACATTATAGTGTCATGTTTCAATAGAAATCCCACAATAAATACACACTGAAAATCCACAAAAATATTCTCCAATATAAATTTCTTCCAATCATCCAAGCCCAATTTTGATTCCCAAATCAGCCATCTAATATACATCTATTTAACTTATTCAGTATTCTGATAAGGAAATATTCTCGGGTACTAATGACGACCAGACAAGGGTGTGCATAAAACTAAGTATTCCTACACGAATCGTGTAAATGGAAAAAGCCATTATAATAATTGTGTGTTCAAATGTATAATTTAATAATATGGAATTATTTTATTAAATAGGTTTCAAAATTAAAATGAGGTCGGTTAGCCACATGGGCTCCCATGTTCCTTAATAATACATATCTCACAAATCCTGCTTTCTCTATCACTGAATTTCTGATCCCTGAACAATTAGGGGTTGAAAACAATTAATCCAAATGAAATTCATTAATAAATTCCATATTACTCATTATACCATTGAACCATTATCTATGTACACAAATATTTTCAAACCATAGTATCTAGAATCATCAATCTTGTATCACAACCACATTCAACCATGCGATCCTGATGCATTAGTCTATCATCCAAACCATAAAATTCATTGGTGAAGATAGGATCATCATTATAGACAATTTCATCAAAATGAATCAGTGCTTCCCAGATAATCATTATTCACACCACAAGGATATATGGAGCCTTAGTATAATATATTCCCATGGCATAAATATAAACTTCACTATAGTTAATCATTAATGACAATTTTATAAAACAAATAATAATAATGGTACACCGCTCATTTTAAATGATTTTCATGGATCATTTAATTCTACAACCATATTTCAATTTTAATAACTATTTCTCCTTACCATTTATTCATAAGAACAGTAATTTTACATTATTTTAACCAATTTAAAGTCACACGCATGCCCCATTAACTAGTAACTTAATATCCCCATAATCATCTTATAATGAGATTTATTTTCTATTTTAGTTCAAACAACCAATTATTTCCTAAAAATATAAGAAACTAAGATTTCTTTTGTTTAATCTCAAGACCCACAAATTATTCAATTAAAAATGAATTTTACCACTTTTATGTGTTTAAAATCTCCATGATTATCCTTAGTCTTGGTATTATGAACAGCAATTGGGACATTGCGATCCATGAGGATCTCACACATTAAATTAATTCTAAATTTTCATTGTATAGTTAAGGATAAAAATACGTGAGATGAAAGTACAATAATTTAATCACATAAATGATAATAATATCAAAGCTATTAGATAATTCTTTTAGACTATAAATCTCATTCTCATAGTCAACCACTAACCTATCTATGATCCTTGGTTATAGATAAAAATAAGAAAACCCCAAAATTAAAAATACCATTAAAAATTTAGGGTTTGTGAGATTCAGAAGTAGGGGAAATAAACCACATTAATCCTCTAAGAAAATAGAGGTAACTAGAGTTAGAAACTTACCCAAATTATTAATTTTAAATAAATTACACCTTAAATTCCCAATAATTAAAGGATAATGATCCTTATAGAAGGAAGGAGTTCATGGTCTGCATGCCTTGTTGTAACTGAAGTGGTTTGATTGACAATTGGGGAAGGAAACTCGTTTTTGTGAGGGAAAACAATTATTTTCCAACTTTTAATGGGTTTCATGTTTATGTAATTTTATTTTCAACCCATGAAAAAAGTTTCGTTCCATATATCCATGATGAAACAAACCTATATGGTTTGTTTAAAAACACACATGGTTTCAAACACCATGTGGATTCTTCAATCTTATGGGACACAAGATATACGTCCTCTAGAGCCATTATTCTAGTTTTTATAAATGTGTTTCACCCTCCCACATATCTCATGGTTTTGATGAATAGAGAGTACATAAAATGTTCTAACCCTAAATCATGCACCAGATTATCGATATTCCCCCATTTCAATTCCCCAAGCTTCATAAACCCTACAAATTCCATTCAAAATTCCAATAGCACTTCCATTAACAAATTATAAGTGATTAGAACCAAATTAAAATATAAACAAGCCACTTCCTAAGATGGTTATATTAGAAAAATTCCAACTTATAAATTCCCATCCTCAAAATGGACACCTGAGCATTACTACGACTCCAAGGTAAAGAGATGGGGACAGTATCCCTACATATCATCTTTCCAATCCGATGATTCTTCCAAAAATTGTTGTGTTTCCACAACACTTAAACGAGAAAAAAACTAATGCCATAAATAATTTTTATCACTACAATTCAGAACATTGATCAAATTCTACAAAATGGATACATAATTCTCTGGCTTCATATAACCACCATTTTTCACATGATATGAGTCATAATGATATTTATAAAACATGAAAAACATCATTCATAGAAACATAAAATTGATGAACATCTTATCATTAAACTACCAAATATTCATATCCACAATAATAAATGTATAAAAGATTTCTAGAAACCTACTTTACATGTTACTAAATATAATAGTGAAACAATTGTGGTTACAACTGATGGAACACATGTTAAGACACTAAAAAATCAACTAGTAAATGATTTAAATCATCAAACAAATATTTTTTCTTTGTTTCATATAGGTATACTTATTGATCAAGTAAACATGCTTTTATTTCTTTTGCATTAGACTCATAAACAACAACTCTGTTTCTCCAACATTCATCCAACAAAATTTTTCTCGACATAGCCTACAATATAGTGTGTTTTATTGTTCCATATGAATAGAAATATGATAAATTTTATTATTATTGAACTCAAAAATTGACTTATGATTCTCCCATATCTTTGAAAAATAACAAAATCATTCCCTCAACATGTTCTCTAACACATGGACAATTTTTTAAATTTTTCCAATCATTATGTGAGGGAATTATTTAATAAAAAATAACTAATGAACAAGATCATTATACAATAATTAATACATTAATGATGTATAATTAAGGTCCCTATATGAAATAAATATATAAGGATCCCTATAAAAATGAACTATCTTATAAACCTATATGTCGCCTAATAGATCTAATGTTAAATGACTCCCAAAATGGTATGAAATGTGATAAATTTTCTAGTAGGTTCACTATCATCCATGTCACTTCATACCTGCATGGATTCCTTAGTAAAAAACATTGAAATACATCATATTATCACCCCACTTCCATTTTGGAATGTGAAATTGATGTAGTAAAGCAAAATGCCTCTCGTGCTCAAACTTCACCTTCCAAATGGTGTAGCACCACATCAAAAAACATGTGATATACTACTATATTCCTCACTACCAATATTATCTATAAATACCAGGATACAATTTGGTGACATATGGGCTTAACACCGACTTGGGGGAAGGAGATTCATGCATCATATCATTCCACATAAAACTAATAAATATTATAAGAAAAAAACATTTATTACTTCATCATCAGCAATGTTTCAACTAAGAAGTACCTCCCCACTCTCAATAGATTCCCACAATTCTAATAAATAAGAATTCCCATTCTATCATTCCTTTATTTATATTAGAATAAATGAAATAATAGACATGGAAATGAGTTCTATCTATCCTCCAACCTCTTAAACACATATTTTTCTATATTAGTGAAGATGAACATCATCATTCACTTCTTGGTATAATAATTTTCTACTTGGAAATGTGTCTTCAATATTAATACCTTTAAATTTATTTTCCCCTTCCATGGAGTATAATATAGATCAATATAAATATATACCTTATGTTAAACCCACCTCTAAAGTAGATCATTTTTATCTCAATGAGAGAATAAATTTTTCAGTCTCTTTTGGTCTGTATATAATTTACACCTCTCACCAATTAGATAATTCCACTAAAAATTTTGTACATATATTACAACATATAACATGATATACTTTTTAGGATTTTCAAATTCACATGGCCTTAATTTTAGTGATTCATATCCAGAGACACCATAATCCTACATCAAAACTACCCCATGTATAATCCTAGATTAAAAACTTCACAAGGTTTAATCTTTACCCAACATAGGTAATATAAGAATTGTTCTCATGGTCAAAAAGCCACATTAGTTTCAATAATTAATTTTAAAAATCATCATACCATTTGAACATTATTCCCCCCTTGGATAGACATTTCAGATGTACTTCTATGTAAGAATAGTATTTGATGAATCTTAATTAACAACAAGAAAACAAAAATATTTTATATCAAAAAAATTCTTAGGATAATCCAATGAATAATACACTTGAACATTCTCATAGTGCACTAACATAAATTCCCTCAATATAATGTGACCCAATAAATTTATATTCATAATTCATAAATGAAACATCTGTTGTGTGGTTTATAAAGGAATCTCTCTCACTGTACTCAATATGTTTTCATGAAGACTAGAATGATCTTCAAGAGTGTATGAGTACACCATGATGTTATCAATAAAGACCTCCACAAACTGATCCAAGTAATGGTGAAATATTTAGTTCATTAGGTCCATAAAAACAATAGGTCTGTTTTTTAGACCGACCATCATCACAAAAAACTAATAACATATATACACTCTACTTAATGTTGTGTAATGTTTATTAGAATCTATCATCATGTACTGATGATACCCTAATTTCACATCAATCTATATGAACATGAAAGAACCCATTAGCCGGTAAAGGAAAACATTAATACATGGATGGGATTTTTTTTCATCAAATTAAAGCTATGAAAAATTAATCAGAAATTTATTATTCTTATCTTACATTAAAATTAATATAAGTAACCCCAAGGTGACGTACTTAGACTTATAAAACCTTTAGCTTACAACACCTCTAATAAATTCTTAAGCTCAGGATATTATGATAATCCCATTTTATATAGAAGAATAAATTGGATCATCACATGAAATTTTATTAACAGAAAACTAAATATACCCCTATTATAAAAACCCTTATAACTCATTAGGAAAGATATCCAATAAATAATACATTATAAAAGAGAATACATCTTGATCTATTACCCCAATGTCTAATAACAGACACAACAACAAGGTGTGATAAAAAAATTATGCTAAAGAACATGTCATGAATGACCAATCTATATATCTTATTCATAAAGGAATATGGGTTACTCATTGGATATGTAATGTTCACACTCCTATATTAATAATTGATATAAGCATGATACAATAGAAACCATTCCACTCCTAATATTAGTAGACAACCTGAAATCTCAACCACATACATTATCCACGGAAAATGATGCTCACCATCGTTAGGGGAACTCTTCATACAATGATAAATGTTATATAATATCACTCTCGAAGTTGAGTTAATAAAAATAACTCCACCTGAAAACTACACCACTAGATGGAGAAAATTCACAAATTGAGAAGATATAAAATAAAGAGAGGATCCATTATCAAAGAAGGCTCTAAAAAGTGTATAAGCTATAAGAATCATTTCTTGGATAGTAAATTGTCCATCCTCACTACCACTGAGAGTAGGATTAATTGAATACAGATGACATGTACCTTTAACATATGTATTTTATGACTACCTTGAACTGAACTACATTTATGACATGGATACATTAGTGCTTGATAACCTCATCCTCTACCCGGATTATCACTGCCAGCAAAACTCTATATTCCAAACTGATATAGGGTCATATATCCCCTAAAAATTAAAATGTATAAGTATAGAATTCCATCATCAACCATTAGAATAAGTTTCATATATAACGTCTACACTTTCCCAACATTTCTATAATCTTGACACTCTGCTAGTGGCGAGGGACACTAACCACACATGACCTAGCCTGCTGCACTAATAGCAGAATACTCATTCCCTAGATTGGTAGGGTGACACTCTCCATTAACTACTCTGTTTACCACCACCTTAGTGAAAGATCACATAATAGTGAATCATAAAATTTAAATACACACCACCATTTATCTGGAAGGAAAATATCTTCCCACCACTAGAAGCCTCCTCCCAGTAAACGTTACAAATTAGAGACTAATATAATATCTCATCCATCTCTCTGAAATGGATATTCACCTAGGACATCATTTCAATGTTAATACCATCATAAATGAATTATCATTGATTCCTCATCTCCTATAAAGTTTAGGAAATTATATCAAATTCAGTGAAACAAACTACATAATTAATCAGTTATATAATACCCCTTTTCAATTTCATAAATTAGATAGATTTCTCTAACCACTATGTAGCAGGGTAAATGAGTTCAATTAAATTTCCCCAAAAATATATTCAATACCATCCCCTCAAACTTCTCATCCTGATCAAAAATATCCCTCCAATACATTTAATTTCATTATAACATATAATCTTCAAATGTGAAACACTTCTTTGGTGGAGTGTGTAAGTGATCTGGAATATTCTTGATAGAGTTAACATATAACTCAGAATTATTAGGTACATCCTCTCTCATGATAATTGGGGGATGTATTTGCCGATACCCACTTATAATATCAAATAAAATAAGTGAAACCCACCATGGATACCATTCAATGAATAATATTAAAAAATAAAACTAATCAATAAACATACATTCTTTCACGTCCATCAGAACCAAAGGGTACGACAGTCCCTCTATAGGTGGAATGTGTTAAATAATTTACCTCTAACACCCTATTGAAAATTTACACCATGATATAATTTGTTTAACTTTCCAACGAAACTTATCTTGAAACATATAATATATATCTCATAGTTACACAAAAGATTATAAAAAACATGGTAGAGTCAAGTCTAATCACATACAAAGTATGTATAACCATAATTACAACATCATCACTACCCTCAACCGTCCTGATAATAGAACATTAATAATATAGGGTAAAATAAAAAATCATATTTACATGATTCTCATTTGAATCATTTTTAATCATTTCAATTTATATGATTAAATTTATAGAACATGAACTTATTTATTATGAAATTTCCTTGAAATTAAAAAAAGGATGGAAACAAATTTTATTTTCCCTCCACCCACCCATACATGTTCTTCCTTATATTCCAAACATGATGAATTACACATAATTTCCAAAGTTCCACATATGATATCTGAATAAACGGTCATTCCCCATACCATACCATTGGTAAAATATAAAAAAAAATTATTACACCATTTGAATTATAGTATGATTAATAGCATCCACATTTAAAAGTCGCACATCAAGAACAAAAAATACAACCTTGGGAACATGGTTTTTCCCCCAACATTATTTTTCTACTCTCATTCCCAATAATATTTCCCTGACCATAAAAATCATAGTTTCTTTTATAGCTTTAAAATATTTAAAACAAATAGAATATAATATATCACTAATGTAGCATTAAAATGTGTCATCCTAAGTACCACTAAATCAATTTTGGGGTCTAGTGTACAACATTACCAAAGGCATGGCTCCCCATAACCTAGAGGCTACTAACTGGAATCAAGGCTCTGATAAGTCGCATAGGGAGACTATGAAATCATTACTAGAGTAACATAATATTGAAGAAAAGTCCATACAATGAAATTAAAATCAATAACCATGAATTACATCATAAATTCAAAATCAAGGGAAACATCCTACAACAAAAGTATTATATATTCCTTATCATAATAGTTTCATGATTCAATAAGAATTCAAAATAAGAAATGAATGGAAAATACCCAAATGGGTTATCAAATTGTAATGCTCTATTATCAATAATCCATACATTATCCAAATCTATCCATCTAACTATTGGCATTTTTTATTATTAGAAAGTATAACCCATAAATTTTCATGAGTACCACTTATTTCTAGAGAATAGTGTGACCACAACACAACAGGCCACCCCAAGGGTGTATAAGGTAATATATACTGTAATTTTAGTTTACAAAATATTATAAATTAATAATATGAAAAATGTTTATTATATAGTTCTCCTAAATAAATTTTCGTCAATTATGCCAATGTGATACATGGTTTCTCAATAACAGCACTCTCACAAAACCTTATTTAGACCTCATCAGTTGTTTGATCCATGCACTATGATGGGTTAAACACTTCAGAAAACGATGATATTAATTAGTAAATTATATTTAATCCATTTTATCATAAATAATTAATATGTGAATATAAAATAGTGTCTAACCATTAGAGTATAGATAATAATTCTAGTATCTAATGCATATCCAACCATGGTATCTTGGAGTAATATTTCAGAATACAAACCATATAATGCATCAATAGATCCCAGATTTTTAGTGTTTATCATACCATGAAATACACTAGTTTTCTGGTGAATTGTTCTAGTCCATCCCATGTACAAGGAACCTCATTCCAATGTACAATCAAACAACAAATTCAAATTTATCTATGTAATATTGTTAGTGTCCTTTAATAAATAAATATCATAATGTTAACACCTATAAATTTTTTTCCATTTCCACAGTATATTATATTAATCACTCTTAGTTCATTATCTAGAACTATTTCACTTTACCATTTAGTTATAACCATAAACAATATGAATTTTATTGATGTGATTAAAAACACAACCATGCACCATTTACCATTTATCATATTTACACTTAATCATCTCATATCCTATTACATTTTCCCACAAAATAAAAAAATCCACATATGTTGTTCCAATATAATGAATATCAAATATTATAGGTTTAATATCAAAACCCTCTAATTTTTAAATTTACATGTAATTTTACCATTTTCATACGGTTGACACACCCCATTAGTGGCCTTAGCCTCATTATTATAATCAATAATGGATCAGATGGTGTGTGTGAAAGTTCAAAACATCAATTTAAGGACCAATTTACATTTCAAACTCATGTGCATAAATACAAAACTATTCAGTGCATAATAATAACCACATATAGAAGAGTAAGATCAAGAGAATTTTATAATTATTACAGACCACCTACCTCATGATCATATATAACCACATACACATCCATGGCCCCTTGATTCTTACTTAATCAACCACTGACACAAAGTATAAAAATAACAATGAAAAATTATATATCTTGATCATAGAAAGAAGAGAATATATCCCCAAACGTTTATACATGGAATTTTAAGGAAATTGAGTATAATATCTACCCAGTGCTTTGATTCCCACAAAACTGCACAACAAATTTCAATGAATTGAAGGTGAATGATCCACATTGAAGGAAAAATCTCCCAAATCACACATATCAATTTCAATGATAATATGGTTAAAATCATAGTGAATAAACATATAAATTTTGGAAGTAAAATTTTCATTTTCTTACTTTCAATGGGGATCTAATTGTGGCTACACAATATTCCTAACTATGAAACAAGTGTCCGGTTCCCTATATCCAAGGGGAATGGGTCAACACGGTTTTACATTCCAACTACAATATATAAAAAATGGTGTGATAAGCATGTGATTTCTTCTATATAAGGGTACCTAGGATGCATGTTCTCTTGGTCCCTAAGATTTTTCTTCTAACAATTATCCACCCTCCCCAAGTCACATAGTTATGGTGCATAAGATATACAAATCGCGCACTAACATTGCACCATGATCAATATTTTCTTATTTTCACCAATTTTATTTCCCTAACACATTGGAACCTAATAATACCATTAATAAAATTGATAGAAATTACATTGATAAATTTAAATTTACTATAACCAAATTAAAACAAAAACTTTCCTTTTTAGAATTTAAGGATCTAACTTATTGTTTAGTTATTATCAAAAGCTATCATATTGTAGATTTTATATCAACTACATAGTGTATCAATTACTTAAATTATACATTAGTAAAATAAATTAAAGAATTATTATGAATTATATGAACTTGACACAATATTATTTTTATAATATATTATATGGTCTTACTGAACTAACATCAAAATATTTTGGGTAATAACATTATCCAAAAAGGGTACATTATTGAAAACATAGTATTTAATTTTGTAATATATCCAGGAGTTCTATATAAATATAGTGTAAATAACCTTCTAGTATTATTCTTAACAACTACTTTTTGTCTTACATAACAATGAAATTTCATGAAATACAATGGTTTAATTATGATTATTTTTTCATCATTAATTTCCAATATTATATTTTTATTATTTATGTAATAATAAACTATTATTTAATTATGAATAAATTAAAAAAAACATTAATATCATAAAATAAATAATATCCCTTTCTATATAAACTGGAGACAAATTAAAAATTGTTTACACTTAATACAAAATAAAATTTTAAATAGGATCATTTCATGGAGGGATTTGAGGTCATGATTATCTTTTATAAAATAGGAATAATAATTTATCAGTTATATATTTATCTCTTAATAATTGATGTGATTCATCAGATATTCGTTTGTTCATCTACATGGATATTAATATATGGATTTTATTCTATATTAAATACAAAATAAATAATATAAAAATATAAAATGATACGATGAGTTTACATATTGTAGAAAAAACATCAGCAATTAATTGTGGTTAAAATTTGAGTAAAAATTCATTCCATTAAATAATATGATAACATTTTATTGAATATTCTACATCTAAATCCATTGTAAGAACCAGGATCTTATTTTCAGGTATGTTTATCTTTTTCTCATGTTTTTGAGAAAAAGGGGAATCACTATAAATTTATGAAATACATGTCATGTATATTATGAGTATATGTCGTGTACTCGATTGTCGTGGGTAGCCTTGTGTTGTTCATGTAATGGCCATTCACATGGTCGTGTGTGGTGACATGGAGACTGCTTAATGTGGGGGAGGTAAGGGAAGGTACACATTATGTACTTATAATGAACACACCATGTGCTTTCTATTTATTTAATTTAACGGATCAGGGTGGCGTCTAATACAAAGAAATACCTTCTTCTCGACCTAGTCCATCCAGGAGCATCCGTACGACTATGATCCTTCCCTTATCCCCCAATCGAGGATACATTCTCCGATTCAACAACCATCAATTGCGTTTGGATCGCCACAATAAGATCATCCTTGCTCTAGACCTTCGTTTCCTGATTCCTCATCTCTCGTGAGATATCATTGCTTGAACATTTAAGACGGTTCTGTAGATATACTACGTTCTAGGATAATCCAAGGGACGATGATGGAGAATAATAATCATACATCACCGATGTAGGTGGTTTTTTCCTTTTTTCTTGATAGTCATTCAGTTATATGATAAAAGGTGCCCAATACCCTTGAACAGGGTATCACATTTTTACGTTTTTAGCCTTGTTAATTTATTTTTATGATTTTATGCTTCATTAGATGTTAATTGAATGTGAATAGGTTTATTTTCTATGCTTTGGATGTTTTTTCCCATGCAGTTTTTGTTTATGATGGTTTGGTCTTACTTATCCAGTTAGGCTGCTATTCATTCCATTCCTACTGCTAATAGAATAAGGATATCTTATTATCTGATATGATGTTATGTTGTTTACTATTATCCAATTAGTTTTTTAGATTTACATTTTTCGCTATGCGTTTCTATGCTCAATTGACTTACACAGGGTTGTGGGAACCTAGTGTAGTAGACCATAGTGAGAATAGATGTGAGGGCTTCTCTAGATTGTCTATTTTTTCTGTTACAACTTGATACCATAGGGGGAATTGATGTAATTGCTTCCTAATAGTGTTTGTAGTTCCTCATAGCAAACTACATGGTGAATGTGATGTATGTTCTTCCCCAGAGCACCTTTTAGTTACCTAAACGAGACTATAGGGGGAATGTACGGTGAGTTCTTCCTCAGAGACGCTATGCTTAATCTAAACTAGATAAGTTAGACTATGTGTACTTATTAGAGGGTTGCCTATACTTGTTTTTTTGAACCATAGATGTTAGGTTATGAGTACTCCCATAGGGTGACCTTTTTTGATTTTCTTATTACTTTATATGTGAAATTGAATGCTCAAGAACTGTAGGAATGTTTCCTGCTGAGTAATTCTATGTTTACTTCTTCAGTTTTCTTATTGTCTTTCATATATATTCATTGACTCTTAGGAATAGATCATTTGGTGGTTTCGTACTGTGATTCAGTCTCAAACCCTATTTGGGTAATGATTTTGGGGTTATGGAGATTATATTGCTGCATGTATAGATATGGGAAAGTGTCCTTCTACTTCAGGTACATGATTTGCTGAAGAGATGTAGATAATGGTATCAATATGAGGCTTTCGATACTGAGTAGTTTAATTTTTTTCTTTTTTACTTTGGTTTATTTCTTTATTCTAGCATTCTAACATGTTTGGATGTTTTCCTTGACATTAGTATCATGGATCATTTATATACAGGTTCTCCAACTGTTTATTTATTCAATCATCTGTTGTTTAATTTGTATGATATTATTACTCCTTTTGTTATTGTATATCTAATTTAATATCATTTTGTTCCTCTGAAAATGAGGGCATTGTTTCCCCACTACCACACCCATGGCCCTCACTTCTAGTCGATAGCCTCTGGAATTCGAGGAAATGTTCTTGATTCCATGTGACCTACCAGGTATGGGGTGCTGCTAGGCGGCTCCCAGAACCTGGACGTTACAAAGTGGTATCAGATGAATTATTTTCTTCTTAACTTACTGTATAGATCATATAGCCAGAGATGGGGTGGAATAATAACTTGGTAATTAGTTTTTCTGGGAGTAGCTAACCCGTGTACACGGAAAAGTCAATATTCCTTGTTATTTAATTTTTTCTGTTTTTTCAATTTTACAATTGATTTTATTTTCACCATTGGGTTATTGACATGTTTTTTTTTTGTTATAGTTGATGTTATTGAGGTTCTATTTCTGTTGCAACACGATGAGATGAGGGTATTCCATATCATGCATTATATAAACACTTTCTAGGAATCACATGTCATGCCTTCTTTCTATGCCATTTAGGGTAAATTAGCGATTGCATGTTGTAATGATAGATTTTGTGTTAGATATTCATTCTATTGGGATAGATACCTAAAAATATAACCTTCATTTAGATAGAGTATTGTATTTTTTATGGTTTTGTTTGAATTAATATAAAACATTGGTTCTTGAGGAATGATGTACCCTTGTGGACCGAAATTTGGTGGATCATTACAATGTAATCCTTTTTTATGATGAGTAAAAGATTCCAAGATTTTATTAATGGGGAGTATGGGCCCTCACAAACAGAAATATAGAACATTAATGTTCATTTCAGTGATTTTATGGGCTCCAGAGTAGTTTCTAAAGATTAAGTATAGGAAAACTGAGAATACATGTCATGCGGTGATTAACACACACCAGGTGTCCTTATGTTTGGGAAGGAACTTTCTTCTTAAGTACACATCATGTACTTTATGTACACAATGTGTAATCTTTATCCATGTCTCATACTATGTGGGCAGAGACACAAGTTTTGGAAATCATTGGTAGAACACATCGTGTACTGGATGTATACGCCATGTTGTTAGACCATATAACTGCCCATGGGACTAACAACACGGGTCAGTTGAACCATTTTATATACATGTTGTCTTTATGTGGAACACGCCGTGTAGTGTAACCCATGTATTTGACCATGTAACAGACAACACTAGATGGTAGAAACATTATTGTACACGTCATGTCTATAATAAACATGTTGTGTATAGTTAGTTGGGTCATCCCATGTGTAACTAACAACACAGGTAGATGGAATACTTCTAGTACACATTGTGTCCATCTGGAACACACCCTATAGAGTGATCCATGTAACCTATCATGTCATTAACAACACGGGTAGGTGAATTTCGTCTTGTACAGACCATGTAGTCATTATACACATCTTATAGTCTTTTTATAGGATAACTATGTGGTTTAACAATGTAAGAGATCTTTGGAAGGAGAAGAAAATTTAAGTACACGCCGTGTGTTAGGGAAACATGTTGTGTGTTTGGGGTGTTACACGACCAATGGTGGAAATGGTACATTCCCATGTGATTGCTTAAAGGAACACACCGTGTAGGGATTATACATGTTTTTTAGTCATGTTTTTAAAATCATTAATAATTTCTTTCTAATGTTCCCTTTTTACAATTCAAGATTTTTGTCCTTGATAATATTGATCTATGGTGAGTGCTAGACCTTGCAAAGACATTCCACTGATACGACCTCCAGTTTTACGCAAGCTACAGGGTGGTTACCAGACACCAGATATAGCTAATTACTTACTACCAGAAGATCCTCCAGTTTTTCCAGTCTAGGCACCAGCTTTAATTCTAGACACAGGTGCTGATACACAGTTCCGAGAAGGTTTTACGAGGTTCATGAAAACCTTCTGCGGAGTTCTACATCTTTTCCAATCTATGGAAGAGCTGATGTGGGGTTTCCAGCTGCAAAATCCTCCCACCTTCATAGGGTAAGGAGGACCTCATGCGGTAGAGTTAGGGTTAGAAGCCATGTTTTCTATCTTCAAGCATCTGTAGACGCCTCCAAAGAGGAGGGTGAAGCTTTCAACATATATTCTTCGGGACATCACCAAGAGATGGTGTGATGTGATCTCACAGGAATAAGACCATTAGGTCTTGTCTTGGGATGAGTTTATGCATGCCTTCTACAACTACTTCTTTCAATAGACTTTGAGGTCCAATCGAGCCTAAAATTTCATGAGTCTGGAGAAGGGTACACTTTCTATTATGGACTATTCCTCTCATTTCACAGAGTTGCACCGCATCATGCCTATCCTAGGATGTGATGAGTAATTCCTATCAAGGATGTTTGAGGATGGTCTCAGGCACGAAATTCGATCTCAGGTGAACATATTCATGTTGACCTCCATAACATCTATAGTCAACTATGCACTTATCACAGAGTGAAATCTAAGGGATTCTAGAGTTTTGAGCTAGGGAGGTTCGACATCCTCAGTTATAATTCCACTTAATGACAATAGTATGTGCCATATGGAGTCTACACAAGAGGATCCAATGAGGTGATACACTTATTCTAGAAGAGATGTGGTGTTCCACCAGTGTGGTAGGAGCGGGAATACAAGACCATATTTCCTAAGAGACCCAATGGAGTGCCGATCATGTGGAAATATGGGTCACCTTCAGCTCTTTTGTTGGATTTTTTCACTAGCATCTAGTGTCAAGGGTTATTCTATGACTCCTCATTCCAGAGAGGCAACTCGAGTTTCTTAACAGTATAGGAACTGTTGTTCTTCTAGACATTCAAGCTGAGGTGGAAGTCATAGTCCTAGTAGTCAGTCTCCATGCTTTCAGTGACAGCAGAGTGGATAAGCTCAGAGTGGTCAGGCATGGTCACATGGCAGCGGAGTAGTCCATACATCCCATACCCTCTACAGTTCAATGTATGATTCTAGTTTCCTCAGTTTTAGCTTATTCAATTTTCGATACAGGGGCTTCCCATATTTTTATATATGTTGTTTCTGTGGAGAGGCTTAGGCTCTGTATCTTTTCATCTGCTGATATCTTGATGCTAGACACTCTGTTGGGGACTAAAGAAACTATTGTACATCAGTGCAAAGAGTTCACTCTTAAGGTTAGTGGGTGTCAATTTTAATGGGATATCTATGTCTTAAAATGACAAGCTATGATTTCATTCTCAGAATGGACTGGTTAGTTCCCTTCCAAAGTGTTGTCTATCGCTATCGTTGTAGGGTACGTTTCACATAACCGTAGGGTGGATCATTTCTTCATAAGGTCGAATGGGATCTTATGGAGAGAAGATAGGGACCCGAGCATCATGGGTTTGGAGGTGTTACAACCCATATTTCTAGTCTTTATCTGGATGGACAGGGGACTTCACAGATGGATATTCTTCTAGTGGTGGATCGTTTCAGGGACGTCTTTCTAGAAGACTTTTTTGGTTTACCTCCAGAAAGAGAGATGAAATTTTCTATTGATCTTATACGAGGATCACACTGGTATCCATTACACTCTATAGGATGGCTACTCCAGAGTTACAAGAGCTCAAAAAGACGTTGGATGAGTGGAAACCAAAGAGTTTCATCCCAACCAGTACTTCTCCTTGGGTTCTCTTATCATGTTTTCGAAGAAGGTGGATGGTACCCTTAGTCTATTTCTGTATTATCAGATGTTGAACCATTTGATGGTAATGAACCGATACCCATTACAAGGATTAATTATCACTTTGATTAGCTTCGAGGAGCTTGGGTGTTCTAGAATATTTACTTGAGGTTTGGTAACCATAAGTTGTGTGTTAGACTATCTGATATACCTCTTATAGCCTTCCAGAGTAGGTATGGTCTATAAGAGAATGTGGTTATGTCGTTCGGTCTCATGAACACTCCTGCAGTCTTCATGGAACTGATTAATCGAGTGTTCCATAATATTTTTATTCATTCGTGGTTGTCTTCATTGATGATATATTGGTGTGCTATCACATTCAACACAACCATGCCAAACACCTTGAGATCATTTGGTGTACACTAAGAGAGAATTAGTTATATGATAATCTCTAAAAATGCCACATTTTGATGGACCAGATTCACTTCCTAGGTCATTCTTTCTCATATAAAAGAGTTTTAGTAGACCCATAGAATGTTAGAGTAGTTGTTTCATGACAGCATCCAAATAATTCCTTTGTGGTATGGAGTTTTCTAGGGCTGGCTAGATATTACAAAAATTTCATACAGGACATTTCACGCTTAGCACCGCCACTAATGGTCTTGATGAAGAAGGGTGAAAAGTTCATCTGGAAAGATTCATTTCAGTAAACCTTTCATTAGATGGAATAAAGATTGACTTCAGCACCGATTCTAGTATTTCCAGAGCTAGAAATGAGCTATAATATTTACTATGATGCTTTAGGTATCGGGCTAGGATTTTTTCTTATGAAAGAAGAAGTATTAATTGCGTATAGTTCTAGGTTTTTGAGGCCACATTAGAGTAATTACCCAAATCATGATCTCGAGATGGCTGAAAATTTTCATGCTTTATGCTGTTGGAGAAACTATCTTCTGGGAGACAATTTCATGGTTTTCGCCATCCAAAAAATTCTCAAGTACATCTTCACTCAGTGAGACCTAAATTCGAGAAAGTGAAGGTAGGATGAGTACCTTCAGTCTATCTACATTGAGAATTCCTACATGCCTAGGAAAGGAAACGTAGTGGATAATTTTCTGGGTAAGAGGACTCAGATATATGTTCTTCAGGAGGTGAGGAGTGAGTGGCAGCTTATGGCTCTGTTCTCTGAGATGCATTTGGAGGTTCCCGACAGAAAGGGACAAATTTTTCTTTATATTGTATTTGTTACCTCTACTCTTCTTGATCTAGTGTGAATGAGGCATCTATAAGATATATAAGGCCTAGTCTTGAGAGATAGTGTGTCAGGAGAGGACCCTATTACTGGATTTCCAATAAGACAGGATGAGATCTCGCATTTTCATGGGTGTGTATGGGTATCTGCAGACATTCGTGAGGAGCTGATGTGGGAATATCATTACTCAGTTTCAGAAGTTAATCCTAATGTCACCAAATGTATCATGATCTACACTATCAGTATTGGTGACCATGTATGAGAAGATATGTTGTCGGGTTCATGGTGAGGTGTTCCACAATTTAGCAGGTGAAGGAGGAGAATCAACGACCACCAGGGATTTTTCAGCAGTTACCCATTCCCAAGTGGAAGTGGAATGATGTCACGATGGACTTCGTGATGGGTTTATTGAGGTCACCTCGAGGGATTTATGCAGTTTGGGTTTTCATTGATAGACTCATGATGTTTTATCACTTCTTGCTGATCAAAGATACCTTCAATGTTGATGAGCTGGGAAGGTCATAAATTATAGAGACTGTACATTAACCTAGAGTTCTGCACTCCATTTTATCAAATAGAGACACATGTTTTACATATTAGGTCTCAAAGGGGCTTCAAAAGGCTTTCGGTACATAGGTACATTTGAGTACGTCATACAACCCCTAGACATATGGCTAGTCCGAGCATACGATTATGGTACATGCGGACATGCTACGAGCATGCATCCTTGATTTTGGAGGTTATTGGGAGGAGCACATACCTATTGTGGAGTTTTCCTAAAAATTATTTTTCATGAAACTATTAAGATGTAACCTTATGAGGCTTTGTATAGTTGGCCATGCGGATCACCCTTTTCTTGGCTAGGGGAAGGAGATGCCGCTATGTTGGGACCTCATATTGTCCAGGAGACTATAGAGTAGATAGAGTTGATTTAGAAGAGGATGGATACTACATTGTCATGAGAGAAGTCTTATGTTGATCGACAGAGAAGACCTCTGGAGTTAAAGGTAGGAGATTAGGTTTTCATTTGTTTCACCCTGAGGTTAGGAAAAAATATTATTAGGAGACATGGTAATTTTTCACCAAGGAATTTCGGGTTGTATGGACTGTTGGAGAGAGTTGGGGCAGTTGCCTATCTGTTATAGTTACCTCATAGGTATCGGGCAATACATTATGTCATCCAAGTTTCTCAAATACGACATTACTTATCAGACTCATCTCATGTTTTTCACCCTGAGGTGGTTCAGTTAGAGGTGGCGCCTCATTCGAGGAGTATCCTATCCGAATTTTTGACTGAAGAATGAAGGTTCTCCATGGCTGGCATGTTCCTTTGGTATGAGTGGTATGGAATCATGGGCGAGTATAGGTCGAGGCCTAGGAGAGGAAAGGCGAAGTACGATCACTGTGGCTAGAGATGTTCGAGGATTATTTTTCTACACTGCTTTGCTAGGGAAATTCGGGGACTAATTTCATTATGGGGGGAAGTTTGAAAAATCTTGTATATTCTCTTCAGGTATGTTATTATTTTTTTGGTGTTTTTGAGGAAATGAAGAATATTTGGATGTTTTTGTAGTACACACCGTGTACATTATGAGTACACGTCGTGTACTCAATTTCTGTGGGTATCCAGGTGTTGGCCTTGTAATTTCAATGCACATGGCCAGGTGTGGTGACCTGGAGACCACCTAATGCAGGGGCCAGAAAGGGAATGTACATATAGTGTACTTATAAAGTACACACCTTGTACTTTATTTTTATTTCATTAAATGCACTATAGTCACATCTGATGGACCGAAACATCTTCTTCTAAACATAGTTCATCCAGGAACATCCGTATGACCATGATATTTCCCCGAAACCCAGATCGAGAATCTATTCTCTGATTCGACTATCATCAATTGAGTTGGGATCGCCATAGTGCTATCATCCTTCTTATAGAGCTTTTTTTTTTGATTCCTAATCTTTCATGATATATTTTTGGTTGAATGTTTTATACATTATTGTAGATCTACCGTGTTATAGTTCAATACAATGGAGGACGCTGGAGTAAAACAATCATCCAACACTGGGGTTGGTGGGTTTTTCTTTTCCGTAGATATTCTTCAAGTTTTATGTTCAAAAGTGACTAATACCCTTGATCAGGGTATTTCATGTTTATGGTTTTAGCCCTGTTAATTTCTTACTATGCTTTTATGCTTTAGAAGTGGTTAATTGAATGTGAATAGGATTATTTTCTATGCTTTGGAAGTTTTTGCACATGCATGTTTTGTTTATGATTGTTTTCTCTTTTGTAGACTAGTAGGATGTTGTGATTTCCATTCCTAGGGCTGATAGGATGAGGATATATTATTATCTAAATTTTTTATGATTTATATTGTTATCCATGTAGTTCATGATGTTCACATTATCCACTATTCATTCCTATGATCGATTTAATTACACAGGGCTATGGGAGCTTGGTGTAGTAGACCCTAGGGGGAATGGACATGAACGATTCTCTAGAGTGTATGTTTTTACTATTACCATGTGAAACCGTAAGGGGAATTGATGTAAGTGCTTCCTCAGAGTGTCTGTAGTTCCTCGACATGGGCCAAAAGAGGATTGCGACTTATGTTCTTCCCCAAAGCACCTTTTAGTTACCTATAAGAGACTATATGGGGAATTGAAGGTGAGTTCTTCTTCAAAGAGACTATTATTAAGCTGAACTAGAGGGGTTAGAATGTGTATACTTCCCAGAGGGTTTCTTGTGCTTGTTTGGTTGAACTAGAGGGGTTAGGATGTGACTACTCCAAGTGGGTGACCTTCGTTGATTAGCTGCTTACTTTATATGTGAAATTGAATTCTTTGAAACTGTAGGAAAGTTTATTGCTGAGTACTTCCATGATTACTTCTTCTCTTTACTTATTGTTTGCCATATATATTCAATGATAGTTAGGCATAGATATATGGGTGTTTTCCTACTAGGATTTAGGCTCACACCCTATTTTTGTCATGATATTGGGCCCAAACCGATTATATTGTGGCAGTTATAGATAAGGGCAAGCTCCCTTCTACTTCAGGTACATGATTTGCTGAGGAGCTGGAGAGCATGAGACTGAGCTGAGGCTTGCGATGATGAGGTGTATAAATATTCTCTTTTATACTTTTGTTTATTTCTGTATTCCAGCATTTTGACATGTTTGGATGTTTTCCTTAACATATGGGTCATGCATTATTTATATATGTGTGCTCCAATTATTTATTTCATCAGTATTTCTCTATTTACATAGTATGATATTGTTAATGCTTCCACGATTTTATATCTGATTTACATCTTCTATTTTACTATACTAATGAGGGAATAGTTTCCCCACTATTACACCCAAGGCCCTCACTATTAGTCGACAGCCTCTGGCATTCAGGGAAATGCGCTTGAGGCCATGTGACAAACTGGGTACGGGGCGCCTCGGGGAATCTCCCGGAACCGGGATGTTAAATCAATTATATAAATGAATATTTTTATAAATGATCTATTACTTATAACATATTAATGAAATTTTTAATGTGGTATATCAAATCAAACTTCATTAGAGTTGTCGGAAAAAGGGGAAAAATAAACCATATCTACTCATCATATAATGGTAAAATGAATCAGTAGTAGATATCCCATATTGATGATCCTATAATTCTATATTAATATGGAATATTCATTTATTTTACATGATAAAATGGAATTAAGGAATATTTTTTTACAAAAATTGAAGAAAAAATTCATTATCTCATCAATGTAATTCAATATAATGGAGTTAAAATCAATATTTATGTACCAGTTTTCCACATTAATCTTGTATGGTTTAGTTATAATCACCTTAATCTGACACCTCTCTATATCCATTTCATGATCTTAAAAATTTGTTAATATGGAATATGCATCCTAGTATTTTCAATACATCTTTTTATCATAAGACCAGGCTAATAACATGATCTACCATTCATTTAAATCATCCTATTTGTATATCATATATGTATCCTTCTAATATCCACATATATATTATGGTAGATTATTAAAAATAATGAATTTTCGCTAATAATTCTTTTCCATCTTTAGTAGTGCAATTTATAAATGAAAAAAATAGTCATGGATTATTTTACTAGGTAGGAAATGAATTTTTAATAGGAATAATCATAATTTTATTGGGTTTTCATTCCATTTTCCTATAATAAATAAAAGTAGATATTATTAATTCATATTCTTTACATCTTATTATGTAATATTTTATTATTTTATTAGTGTCCCAGTATTTTATAAAATATCAACAACCATTAAAATTAGATTTAGGTTTAGATGTTGTTTGGGTATTATATTTAAAATGCTTCAAATACCCAAAACCATAACTAATATAGTGCCCATGAAGACTAGTTAATGGAATTTATGTTAGTGGTCTTTCCAAATATATATTAACTTTGTTCCTTGATACATTTTCCAGAATCCCCAATCATGAAATATTTGTCTTCGATTTCCTCAAAATTTTCTTCAAAACATTATAATGTGGTATATGGTCATTTCCCTCAATTTATTTCTTTATAAGTCAATTAATTAATCTTATTCTTAATCATCAATAATTTAAAATCATCAAAAACTATACCCCAAATGGAGAATTATTTATTATTGCATCCTATTATGGTAAAAGTAAATTGTTTTGTTAAATAATCATTACATTAAATAATTTTAATTCATGATTAAAAAATATTCAGATATTATACCATTAAATTCTTGAAGATATTATATGGATTTTACATATTTAAATAGTTATTTCTAATGAATTAATTTATCTTTAATTATTTTTAATTTTATCATTTACACTTTTATTAATTTATATTATAAAAATGAATAAAAAATTGAAATAATCATGAATCAATTTAATTTATCTAAATTTCTTTTAAAAATTAAATAAATATTTTACATGATTATTATATTTATGTCATTGTAGGATTATAAATGGAATGATATACCATCCCTTAATCATAGTGGATTAAATATTTAAATTCTTCCTAGATTGGGTAGAATCATTTATTCATTTAATTATGAATCTATTTGGTTGGATTAACCTTTGAATAGTCCTGAACCATCTCCTCCTACCGAGGACCACATTATTTTTCATATTATTAATGACATTAATTTTAAGTGAACACCGAGATTAGTGTTATATGAAAAATTATATATATGTAGGCCCATGATTAATAAGGATGGTGTGATTATACAATGATCATCATATTTAATTTAATATTAAATTTATCATAAAAATAAATGTAATAAATAAATAACTTAAATTTAATCCCAAGACATAAAAAGGAATTTTTAGATCATGATTATCTGCAATATAAAATAATTAAAAATAAGAAATATTTTAATTGGTTTTTTATAAAAATAAATTTCTCAAATTAACAAATTAATAATTTTATTAATTGATAAATAAATTAATAATAAATAATAATACAAAAAAACTACATATTCCCAGAATGTGTAAATATAAATAATTTTAATTCATTAATTTCAATTTCAATTTATTAGGTTCATGACATGTATATTATGTGGAACAACATTTACACTTCTGAGTTTGATTAAACACATTTCGAATGATTACATGTTTTATGGTATGTAATTTCACTAAAATGTGGTGTGACATATGTTTTTTATGTTATTTGTTATGAATTATTTACTTAAAAGGTATATTTTCCAATATAGAGTTTCAAAATTATATATGGAAAATGGTTTTCATAGTAAGATTGTCTAGTAAGTGTTATCTGATTGACTGCATTATATTCCTAAATATATTTGATGTGAATCATTTGAAATTCCCCTGATGTAAGAAACATGTTTGTTAACAATACACATTAATTATCTATAGCATAATAGAAAAAATATTTTATTAAAACAATTAATTCCACATGAAGCATATAAAAATACTCAGTATATACTTCGTGTAAAAACGCTTTTCACATGACATAAAAATTTAACAAAGAAAACCTTTACTTAGTTTTTATTTTAATAAACTAAAATTCACTATGTGTTTGACTGGAAAGAAATCGATTTCATTGTGGGTATCGAAAATTATATAAAAATAGTTATATGATATGCATAGAAAGCTGAAATATATTTAATTCATCTTAGGAAACCCCCATTAAACACATAATGTCTCAAAATGTATCATTCATGTGTTCTCATGTGTTACATAGCATGCAAAGACTAATACATTTCATATAATTATTGATATGTTGTTTTAATGGATTCTTAGTAAATAAAACAATTATATTTCACAAATGTTTCATTCATTTACCATAGATCCTCCAAAATTCCTATGGAGTCAAACATTTTGAGGTCATATGGTGTGTACACCATCAAAAAACAATGTAATCACTTATTTTATATGTTTTAATTGATGACCATTATGAATCATTTAGAGATAACATATACCAAAAACCTACACTATGGGTCATGATTTGTAGGGCTCAATTTGGGTTGTAGATATTTAGTATGTAATGTGAAATATTAAAAAAAAAATTGTGTATCCATGTTATGTAGTTATAATCATTAGCCATCTATATGGTATCTCCAAGAGTACATTATCTTTTTATCATATCATTTGTCTTATGAATCTATAATATCATGTTTCTTAAATATTTATATTAAACAATGAAAACATGAAATGAAAACCTAAAAATAAAATGTGTAATTGATCTAAAAAAATTAAATAATTATAAATCAATATTTTTATGCATTTATACCACATGATGGATTTGAGGTGTAATGTAAGTGGTCATAATTATTCCCAATAAATCTCTTCAATAGTTTCAAAAAATAAAATATATAGAACATTATGAAGAAATATCATCAACATTAATGGGTGGATCCTTTCAAATATAATTTATAATTAAATTAAATTACATGTGTATTGCATTTATAATTCATTTTTCATTATTGAAATTATTGATATCTATTATCTTATCCTCATTGATGAGATAAAACCAAATTTTAAATCTTTTAGAGTTGTTTGAACATGGTCCATGACTCTTATAGTCTCACCATTCGTGTTATGGGAACTAGAATAGAGCAACCAAATTCCATTTTTTTCTTCATTTTTATCCTAATAAGAAATATTATCAGTCCTAAAATAATATATTCTCTTATTGTACCAGTCATGTGGGGGAGGAAGAAGATTATATAAAATTATAGAGAGTTTTTTATAAGATGATCTAGTTTATAGAGAAATATCATTATAGGTTGTGATGTCCACAAAAAATTAAATAACAATATAAAAATAATATATGATAGATTATATATTTATTATAAAAATATTTGGTAATTGTGCTGTATTACTACATGAAATATTCTATAGAACATAATTCCCCTTATAAAAAATTGTACTGTTATTATTATATTCCATGACATGCACTAAATATAAAATATATAATTACCATATATTATATAACTAAATAAAATAAATATTATATAGATTAAAAATTATCCTTATAATTTCCATTAAAACCTTACATGAATCATTAATACTCTTTTAGATTTATTGAATCTCAAATAATAAATTAATATTTAAATAAATTATCATCATATTAATATTATTTAGATAAGAAAATAAATATTAAATTCACTAAGAAGTCAATAATATTTTTTATTCATGTAAAAAATAAATAAATTAATATATTAGAAAGAGATTAATTGTAACCAATAGAAAATAAATAATATATTAAATATTTCATTAAAAAAGATTTAATTAATATTAATCTTAAACAAAATTAACCTCGAATAATTAGAAATTGAATTTATGTCATCAACTGAATCTAAAGTAATTTTATTCTAAAATAGTTGATTAATATTTATTATTAATATGAAATTAAAACAATTATTTCACTGAAATTATTGATAAAAATAATATGTGACACTCTAAGGCTTTTTATAAATTTTTTTTTAGAAAATCATGAACCTACAGATTCTTATCTAGAAATAATTCAACGAACCCATATAAAAAGAGGTAAATATTACATCAACAACTAAACTATAAAACACACACATTATAATATAATCCATATTTCTCAATTCGCATCAAGAAGGTTTCATACATCTTTAATCAAAATAGATGCTAAATTGTATTTCATTTATAACTGAAGATGAAATTTTCAAATAAATATCATGTACCTATCTTGAAACAAGTATTTCAATATCAATACGGTTTTGAAATATATCACCTACTATAAACAATTAATGGAAATATCCTTTTAGGGCTTCTTCATCAATAGCATGCCACTTATTAAGAATTAAAAATATATTACATTATTAGGATACTATGTCATAATTATTTTAATTAATACATCAAAATTCACTATTCATTATATAAATTATAATTAGTATCAATCTATGGAATGATACACATGTTGGTAGAATGGATTATCTAAAATAAATATAAAACGGAATTCAAATTAAAAGTTTATTCCTTATAACCTATCATATATTATTGTAAAATTTGTAAAGCATCCTGAGTAAAAGTATAATCTTCTTGTCATAAACCAAATCATGATAGTCAAAACATAATTTTTTTCCCATTTTTTATGATGTCATGTAGACCATATAGAATGTGTATAATAATATATTCTTTGGAATTCTTAGTTCTTTTTATAGAGTGTAACTACCAACTCCAAGTACACTGAACTCTAAATATATCTAAAAGGATATGATTCCCTTGAAAAATATAATCATTTATTCAGTAAACATAATTTTAGAAAGATAATTTTTATCTATCCTTTGAATTTTTAACACATTACTCGGGAACTATGATAAAAATACAAAACTTGATTGACTAGTTTATATAGAACCATATATGAGTATGTAATTTATTTTTATAAGCATCACATAATTATTTCCACATGATATATGATATTTAAAAAAATTGATATGACTATGTATATTTCTTGAATGAATAAAATATAATGATATTGTGGTATCTTCTTAAAATTAAAATAAAATACACTAAAAAATCCCATTAAAATTTTAGAAGCATCTCTTTATTCACACCAGATACACAAAAAAATAGAAACATGAAAACAATTGATGATATATAGATCAATATGTAAGAGATATAAATTTCAATACCACCTTGTATTAAAAATGTACACCTACCATTTATTGCAAGAAATACTGAAACACAATTGAAAAAAATTAAAAAAATATTATCAAAACATAACTAATCAATGGAAATAACTACGTCATATGGATGTATCATTAGTGATACTAGTTCCCATGAAAAATTATCATATCACTAAATTAGTTTCAGATTACAATAAACTATAATCAACTATTATCTACATCGTACTAGATTTGATAATTTTAAATAAATTATGAAGTATAAATATTATATCGGAAAACCATGAATATGGTCAATGTAATAAATTTAAATAATGTGTTTCTATTGGTCAAGATAATATAAATAGTTGGTTAAATAAAATTAATATATTGGATAACCTTTTGCCCTTCAAAACATCATTCTCTACGATATTAAGATCCATACAACATTATCATCATCCTATTTTCTCATGTTATTATATAAATTTATTCCCTATGATATGTCATCGTATGTAGGTAAGCTAGGATCCTCTAGGGTGTCCTTTTCTAGAATCACATTCCTATTAATACTATAACATATGATGAAAATATGGAATATAAACCGAATGAGGTGTATTGTGCAGATGAGTTGTTTCTAAACCAACATGCTCTAATCATTTTTCCTGTATCCACCCAAAATAATGGAACTTAATTTATTTATGACACGTACTTATATGTGAGAGATATTTGATACCTAATATTTTATCATAATAATCATACTTTAATTCAAGAAAACGTTTATACCTTGCATTCCCTTTAATTTATGTGAAATATTAGATTATGATAAATGAGTTCGATCCAAAATTCATCATCAATAGTTATTTAAAAACCTCTTTTATATAAATGAATATATTATCCAGTGTTTATAATTATATTGAATATTAATTGATAGGAAAATCTAATATAATTTTCATATCAATACATCTACTTTCATATCATCATAGATTCTGTATAAATATATATAATGGTGAAATAATAAAATATAATAAATTATCCTTAATTATTAAACTAGAAAAATTATTTACCAGATTTTGATCGCACATATTTTGTGACTAATCGATCAAACTCCCAATCTAAAATAATGTCATCTGATATAAAATAAATGTAGAACTACAATTGAAATTTTGGAATCAATATCATGGATAAATCATTTTTTCATAAGGGTATGGTCATCCATTTTTTATCCCCTCCACCATAAAAATTACATTCTATAGGAAAAATATTCCTAATGAGTTTTTGAATAGACTAAATTGAAATCATTGTATCCCCATGATATAATTTATTCTAATTAAATTGATAAACCTCTATAAAAAATATATTTTACTTCTTTCTATATTAATAAAATTAATCTCATAAATATCTAAATACTAGATAATAATTTTGTTAAAATAAATAATATTTTGGAACCTCCTATTACCAATCTCTAAAACATTGAAATTGTATCCTAATTTTAGTTAATGGATATAAATTTTTATCAATGATAAATAATAATTTTTACACATTATTTTATAGTTCATCATATAATAAATAACTTCCTCTATAATTAAAAAATATTCATTAGTATATTCATAATATTTAAATTGTGATGTTATTCCTATAATGGATCCCGATAATCATAATTGATAACCATAATAATAATCCTAAATAATTAATATCTTCCTGAAATCATTGATACTCTTTTATTCACTAGGTAATTTCACTACCTATATAACATACAATGTCTAGAACAATTAGTGTCTAGAAAAACTAAATGTAATCCTCATATGTGAAAAATCAAAATTCAATCATAGTATGCATTTATATGAAAATTTATTAACCCAAACATATAAATAATCATCATGATCTATACATGTAACTTGGAGAAACTCTATTAGGACATATTTAATGATCCATGGGTTGAGAATGAATGACAATGGTTACAAAAACTCAATTGGTAGAAATTATAAATTTAAATAATATTATACAATTATATATAAATCTCACAATATTAATGAATGTATAATGTATAATTATAATTGGATTTGTTAATTATAATGAACATATATTAAAAACAATAATCATTATCATATCTAAAATTAAAGCTACAAAAATGATTGACAATTTCTATGTAAAATAACTCATATAAGGATTATTAAAATAATATATGATGTGATTTTTTTACTAATAATGATCCCAATTAAAATCATAAAAGCTATAAATTAGTTTCCGATGAAATGGATCTAAAATTTAGGAAAAGTATTAAAGATTTAGGTAGTAATATTTCAATTTCAGGGGATATTGTTTTACAAAATTTATTTTAAAATTAATTAAAAATAAAATATAGTAATTATTATAAAAATTTCTTATAGTAATTGATTCCAGTTTGATAAAAATACTAAAAATACATCAATTATCTCAATACCATCAGTTAAATAATAAATCCACAGTATGTGAATTAAAATTTGAAAAAATATTTCAAATTGTTAAAACTAAATTGCTTTTATAATTAAAACCTATCAACTATATTGTATATAATATCTCAATGATTCTCTTTGTCAAATAATAACTAAGGTGTGATGTTAAAATTTATTCCAAATATTATTACAGAATTAAATATCATTTTAATTAATTTTATACATGAATAAGATACCCATATTTCTTCTTTTTATATTTTTACAACAAAAGTGTCTATTCACTCTTGACATATTGATCTATAATGGTCAAAATATTAATCATATTTTAATTTAATATTATGAAATAATTATTCTATGACTCTATGAAACATTTACAAAAGAATAAACAAATTTAATATTTCAATAGTCATGATGAACTAAAATGTGAACGGTTCATTTTGGAGGTGAAATTTTATATAAAATAAAATAAAACAAAAAAAATATCCAAAAATAATAAATGTTTATATATTTTATGACATTAATAAAAAATGATATGTGGATTTAAACCATGATATCATTTCCCAGTCTACAAAAAATGGATAATAATTGTTTGATTTATTTAGAAGATGGTAATATTCATAAATAACATAAATCATATATCTAGTTAAATATCTATTCCTTCCTAGGGTTTTATTTAATATTAATCATTTTTTCAAAATATCAAATAATCATAAATAATCTGGATAGAAAAAATGGTATATATGGTTATATATATATGGATGTATATATATATCATTACAGAATGGGTCTGAAAAAATGGTATGTTTTTTCAACCATGGAATTGTTACATTATCCATTTCATTCCATTTTCATCATCCTTTTTGATGTAGTTTGAAGTTAGAGGTCATTAATTTCAATGATATATAAAAATAATAACACATTTTTATAAACACCACATTGTGGTTTTCAATATTATTCATTAAAAACGTCAAAAATGTTTTCAAAATCATACAATTTGTTTTAGATACTATTAAAATAAGTAAACACCATATTTCACACATAATGATATAATTTTATAATGGATATGAATTATAAACATATATAGAATAATAGATATCCAAAATTTCCACATATGAGTAATTATATGTATGTAAAAATATATCACAATAATAATCTCAATTCATAAATATCTTAAAATGTGAAATTGGAAATCAATAAATACAATATATATTGAATTATAACTAAAATTTTAAAGATAAGACATACTCATCATCTTGGGAAATTAATTTTTTGAACCTACATGGTGTAGATGTGGATATGTGGTCAATAAGAATTAAATCTCTAAAAATTATTTCAATATGTGTTTAGAAAAAAAATTATAGAAGAAGTGTGATGTACCAAATCATATTTTATTAAGAATATTTGATGTATATTGACTATTCCGAGTAAAAAAACAATTCAAAAATATTGGGGGATTAGATAATAAAACAAATATTATCCTTTTAAGAAACACATATTTTGATTATCATGCAAAAAGCGGATTTCAAATTTATGTGAAATATTAGGAGTTATTTTCCAAATATCTCCATATTAATATGGTTTAATATTTTCCAAATGTAAGATATGGTTTTTAATGGTGATGAATTCCATGGGATATATATTTAAATCCATTACCCTATAGAAAGTGTTCAAATGAAGAAAATGATACATGTGGTTATCAATAAATATATATTTTAAACATATTTCAGGAAGTTAAAGAGATGTGAAGTGTTCCATATAGTATAATGTTTATTATACAATATACTTTAGTGAGTCTTTTGAGATTATGAAAGAAATTATCGATGAGCTATGGTTGGATAGTTTTCTGAGGAATATCTTTCAAAATTATTTTCATATGGTAAAGGATGATTTGACATGAAGTATATACTTGAATGTTTTTTAAAGTAGATCATAAGTTTTTTTGGTAGTAGAAAGTCCACTGAAATAAACTATGGATTATTTATATTCTATATAGAATTATGAATTACTCATATGATGATTGATGATGATTTTTAATCATTGTAATTCAAACTATATGTGATATGTTGGTGTGTTTTTTTACAAAACTAGATATTTTTAGACGTTGGAGATATTGAAAATTGAGAAATATCTTCTATTTGTAATAGTTACTATAAAATACATTTAGAATACTTAGAGTATTATTGTGTCGAATATTTATAGAAAAAATTCATAAAATTAAAGCCTATGGTTTCTATTGTACATATATATATGGGTTCTATCGTTCAGGTGTAATGATTTATATATATGGTTTCTCACATATATGATTGAGAATCGGAAAAATTATAACTACTAATAGTAATATTTATGTTTACATAGCTAATAAATAAGGGTATTCAATGGAAGAAGAACTATTTATCTAATTAAAAATGTTGAAATTTTCAGATTTCCATAATGAAATATATTGTCTCATTAAGCGTGGTATCCTATACATTAGTTTTTTTTCGCCGAGAATTTAGAAAATTGAGGAACATATCTATGTTTAATATAATAGTTATATGATTTTATACTCAATATAAAAAGGTCCATTTTATGTTTCAAGGGATATATATGATTATTAAAAGAATATATAATTTTCCACATTTAAAAAATAACAGTTATCTGCTCGTATGTAAATGTGAAATTAAGGTTAATGGAATATAGGGGTACATAAAAAATGATATATAATGGTGTAGGGATAGTATATAAGAGTTTCTCTTATTTATGGACATGATTGGAAAAAATTTACCAGTTAGTGAAATCAGATATTTCTAATAAAAAACTAATATCATGTGAATATAAATATATAGAAGGTATCATGGAATTAATTAACAAAATGTTGTCTTTAAATCGATGATCAATATTTCCAGATTTGTATTATACTCATGATTCATTGTATTCAATGAATAATTTTTATGAAGAATTATCATATTTTTTAGAAAAAAATTTAAACTACATTTGTGTTGTCTCATTTTTTAATTAACACATGAAGAGATTAATTTTGGTAATATTGAAATATTAATTATTCTATAATTCGGAATAACCCATTTATATTAAATTTAAATCTATTTTGAGATATTTCATTTCTTAAATTTGAGTATATTTTGAATACTAAGAATATTAGATGATTGATGTGTTGTGATTGAGAGGTTTCCATACTCAATGTTTGTAAAAATATTAAAATGATATCATGAGATTAAAAAGATTTTAAGTAAGAGAATAATAATGATAGTGAGAAACATGTTTTGTTGGTATCCAACATATTCATATTGAATAAGAATTAAATGGCGATTCAATGTTTATATGTGAATATAAACTATAATCATTGAATAATAAGAAGATAAGTGGGAGATATAAACTATCTATGTTATTATTTTGTGTCAATCAGACAAGATGTTTATGTTAATATACTATCGAATGACATGTCTATATCTTCGAGACTGAAGAAGGCATGGAGAAAGTTGATTGGGATTTATATCATAGAGGAATTTTTTTTTATTCATATAAACAGAGGATATTAGATTCTCAATATCTAAGAAGGCAATGATGCAATAAAACTGATAACTTTAAGGAAAATCCATTTTAATTTGTTATTTGTTTGATGAAGACCTAGTTAGTGATAATTTATAAAAGAAAAATTAGGTTCCTATTTGTCTTGTTATTTTTATCCATTCGCCCAAGTTGGTGATAGGATAATAGGTTCAATGATATAATTGTGTATGTGATTCATCTAGATAATATAATAGAAATATTTTTTAAGTTGGATAAAAATATCCATAAACTGAGGAAATAGTCATCCCTATTAAATGCAATCGATGTTAATAGACTTCTATGTGCCTTATTTTCATTCTTTCCTTCATATATTCAATATATTCAAACCAATTTGAAATGTCTGTATGAGATCTATTCATTTAATATGATCAATATTTAAAAAAATAATTGTTGAAATTACAACACACTAATTCACCAACTCTCTACGTTTGATTTCACCAATATAACTAGAAAAATAATTGGTATTAAAACTGTAGTTTTACCATTTTTTGTGTTATCGACAACCTGAATTATTGATATGATTTAATATTCTAGTTTATCTGTCAAATGAATCATGAATATAACTCATATGGAAAATATTTCAAATACTAATCAAAATTTCATTTATTACATGTTACTAATAAATAAAATGTTGAAAGAGATATGTAATGTAATGAATTCATGCCTCTTGTACAAGGATATATAAACGTATGTTTTCAAATGTTTCAATCAAGTTGTTATTACATATAGATTTCATGGAGAATATATTGTTTCGAAATCCAATACTATGAATATATTACAACCATAATCCTATAAAGGAACAAATTATTCATGCTATTAAATTTTTAATAAATATCATTCAAACATTAACCATTAAATGAGTTAGGTACAAATATGGAAAATCATACCTCATAAGAATTGATTGATTAATCATATACTAATCGAAGGAAAATGTTATTCAATATTCATGATGAATTATCCTTTTTTAATTTTTTATATTTCAATTTCATGATAGAGGATTTCACCAACCATGAAATTGAATCAATGATGAAGAATATTACACTACTAAAAGATATAAAGATAATAAAAAATCCTAAAAATGTTTGAAATTACAGAAGTGTAAAAAATATGGACCATGTAGAAATGTAATATAGTGAATGGAAATATTAGTTCTATGTGATTATGGAGGAAGATTTATCCAAATTAATTAATGAGGAAATGTTCCAAATATTCTGGGAAAAATAAAATGTTGTAAATTATGCAATTATTTCAATGAAGAAGACCAAAAACAAATAAGATAAAAGTGTTCAAAACATCGTCATAATATAATAAAAACATGAATTTAGATATATTTGAGAAAATATGGAATGAGTTTTATGGTATAATAATTCTTGAGGATTAAAAAAATATCCACAATATTCTTCCACCCATCCCTACTGAAACCCCTCATTGTATGTACTGGAGTGTAGGGTGACCTCCGAAGCCCAAATATAATTGGATTTGTGTTGACACTAATAAAAATGGTATTCATCATAATTATGATATGCATGAACTTTTTAATTATTAGGAAAACATAATCAATACCCCAATAAAATCAATATATTAAAATTAAAATCTAAAAATATCCCAATTCCGACTATAACGATGTGAAACATTTCAATAATATTGGTGAGAATTGAATATTAGGTTACAATGATTCTACTACATATATAAAAAAAATAGTTTTCCCACTCTAACTCATTTTTTATACTAAAAATACTCAGTAAAAAATGTAGAGTGATGTTCAGTTAGGACTACAAAATATAAACAATTTTCATAAGAAAATCAACATCCATCTATAATCAATATGTAAATAAAGATAAATGTGAGAAAAAATAATTAACGAAGAATGGAAATAAATTATTTTTTACACACCAATCAATTTCAATGGGGTTATCCCACATTTAATGAATAAATAAAATCAAGATAAATTACCGATACCATTGGTTTCCATAATCTCCACCATTAACCACATTTTGTAAAACCATCTAAATTCCCAAATTTAAAACATTTATTAATAATCATTTGTAATATTATTTATATTATAATAATAATTAATAAATCTAAAATATTTACACTACTATTACATGTAAAATAAAGGAAAAACCAACTCATAATAGTACATAGTGGGTATAAGACCCACCCCCACCCACTAACTCGATGATTATTAGTATATTAAAACAAATTGAACACAAAAAAACATATCATAGCTTCATATACCCATTATACCATTATTAACAACCCCATCACAATAGCCTCAGTTATAAAATTTCCACCACATCATTCATAATTTGAAACATGATTCATAAGACAATATTAAACATTTCTAGATAGTATATAGTTATATGATGCTTGAATAACACCACATCCAATAAATACCAATATTTATAAGAAAGGAATAACAATTTTTATGCTTACTAAAAAAATAAGGAAATATAATGGAAAAAATAAACTTCCAACATCAATATAACCATAAATATTGATGACATGGAAAACAATCATAATCCATAATGTTATCTTCCAATCCCTTTACTCATAAATTTCCAAACTCAATCTTATCCAATATATTATCATTTTATCATCAATTAAATGTTATTAAAATTTATTCATTAAGTCAAAAACTATTGATTTTTTCTTTTAATTCCCTGTAAGGATTTATATTCCATTCCTTCCATCATTTATGTTATTACCAATACTGCACAGACATTTAGCATCATAACACTATTTAATATAGTAGGCTTTTCATAATTTTAATGATTTAATTCATTTAAATATATCATAATCATATAGTCAATAATAAATATATAAAATATTCAAATACAAATTTTTGATACAATATTATATGTTTATATAAGAATAAGTTTCATTTAGTTATTCCAGTTCTTTGAAAATTATATTTATTTAAGAAACCAACCACACCTCATAATACAATGACCCATATTGAAATTAAAAAACTAAAAATGAACTCATACATAAAAAATTAATCCACGAAACATATCCATCCCATATAATCTATCAAATAATAATTTAAATCCCCTCACATGTACTAATCCTAGTCCCACCATTTCGTAGAACCTAGTATTACATAATAACATACATACACACCTCTCAACTATGTGAGAAGATAAATAAAATCTCCATAAAAATAAAACTAGTAGAACCAACTCCCATTGATGGAATAATTTACCTACTTATATATATGAGCTTTAGGTTCTTATTTATATATCGAATGTTTATCGAAACATTTTGGTTAATACATGGACTTAAAAGTAATCGATTTGATCCATGAAATATAAAAAACACTCACCACTCCAAAAAAGTATAATTATTATCCCAAGATAATATAAAATGGCATAAAGATGGGAAATATACCACTCTTCACAAGAAATCTCTTTTAACATATCACAACACACAATCTTATATGGAGGTATGTACCATGATTACTCTAAAGACTCCACCATTCATTGAGTACTCCTTTTATATATCTAAATTAGTATTCATACCTATCAATATAAATTTAATATTACCATCCATTCAAATAATCATCTATAATTTAATTCTCATTAAATATTAAATATCATTTCAAATTTCATGGTTCAGCCAAATTTTATTATTTTAAATTTTTTATAGCTCAAAACTATTTATATCATTGAAGTATCACATATCAATAATCAACAAATAAAACAAATTATTAAATAAATATAAATATAATCGATATTATAAACTCATCATTACTCAATAAAAAAAAAGTTATTGTCTACTGAATATTATATTCCATAACAGTTTCTTATGACAATATAAAAATATAATACAACAATAAATTTAAATATAGAAACTGGGGGTTTTAAAAAGAAATGTAAAATTAATCTCAAACTATAAAATGGGTGAAATTAAATAGTATACCATTTGAATAATCCAAATTCATAATAATTTTACCCAGATGAGGGGTTATTATATGGAATAATAACATGCATATGATTACCCCTTACCACGAATAGAATAACATAGTATGAAAATTGTATGTTAGTAAAATATATATATAAATAAAAACCCCTCCCTCGAGTAGAATTCCAACCCCACTATGATTATTGGTGGTGTAATAACATACAATCACCAGGTTAATTTATGGAGTGGGTTGATTAATAATTTTCAATGTTGTAAGAAAATCCTGAACAATGGATTGAATTGGTGATCTATAATGTTGAGACTGATGAAATATCCAAAATTCCATTTGAATTTTCTATGAATCATCAATGAATTGTGATTATTCGAGTCACTTCATTCATGGGGGCTAACAACAGAATTGTTGACGAATTGCAAAAGGAAAATTAGAGTATCCATGGAATATCATACAAAATATAGATTCATAACATAGATGAAATATCATATATATCCTACCTAATGGAATGAAAGATACATTATGTCAAATAAAACCAAATATATGCATCAGAAAATACATGTGAAGTAATATAGAACCTGAATAATTACATTAATTATTGATAAAAACTATAATACCCCACGTCCATGAACTAGTGATAATTACACTATATAGGATGAAGAAAAAATAGAACTATAGAAATTATATGAGAACATTCCAATGGACCCATGTAAATGAAAATATGAAAAATCATGTTCATTTACACATATAAGTGGTGGAAACCCATCAAATAATATTACCTTAATCTTGCTGTGATTAAATGAATAAAAAAATTCATTCCAAAAAGAATATACACTCCATATTTATATGGAAAATCAATTACCCTCTAATATATCCTATAGACATCAACCATTCTCATTATCACTCTATATAAATCCATATTTAATATATTATCTGATAAAAATAGATTACTTTGTAATTTCATAGAAATTCCATTTAATATTTTTGAACATTAAATGGGATTATTTTGAGATTAGGTGTTGAGACGAAACGTAATTCAAAGGCCCGATGAGCCCATAATAAATGTTTGAAATTTTTTATGTTAATATAAATTGTGCACTTGCGTAGTTTTGACATCTTCTAAAAGGGTTCTTGGATTATGAATCTGAGGGCACCATTACGCCTCGAATGAAAACTTTACCAATGGAGGGGAATATCCTCGAAAAGTACAGGTTGATAGAAAAAGATAATTTGTTGTCATTTTAGGAAATATAAAATATATTAAACTAGATATGTTTTTTATAAAAAAAATACCACTACAATGCAGTGATGAAGCATCTGTTTCATTTCATAAATGAAATAGCGTAATGATGCTACGACACAACATATCATAAATTTTGAAATGTTTTATCTCAATTTAATGGACTAATGTGGATGTGGGAATTAGAGCATGATCATAGAGAAAAATATGAACATCCAGAGTTCTTTCATTGGCTAACGACAGATCACATGCGATGATGAATAATCTTCTTACCCTCCACCTCCTTCAAGTGATCTCCAATGATAAATGACAAATCAAAGGACCACAAATGATAATTGAGAACTACAGATAAATGATAAAATAATGATGGGGTGATACTCCAATATTAAAAATAAATTATCCATTTCTAGGTAAGGGGTTTTTATTTCTATGTGGTCTCTATTTCCAACATTCTTATTTATAAATAATTAACATGGGTCAATAAAATAATAGATTGATCTGAACATCAATGGTATTTGAAGGAATGGGAAATTTCTACATTGAATTATGTAATGCCCCATATTTTCCATGTATTTTTTTAATTATATGGGAATATTACGAGTCTGATAAAATTGACGGTGCGCGATTCTGAGGCCTGGTGTGACCAGAATGAATTTTTGATCTTTTTTTTGGGTACGTTCAGTAAACGCAATAACACTATTTTGTAAATTTTGAACCGGTGCTCAAAATTTATATTCGAGGACACCATTGAACTTTCAGTGTCGATATTTTCTTATTGAGACCTTCACCTCGACTGTAGTTGGTCAAGGATGAATGTTAGTTTTCATGTATTTTGTGGAGAAGAAAAATAAAATATTTAATATTTTATTTTCTTTTGAAACATCTATTTTGAAATTATAGAGGTGGGGACCACCGGAGGTATAAAAAACTCCCAATTTCAATTTGTGGTGGTGGGGACCACTGGAACCCATCATAATGGGGGGAAACTCTAAACTATCAAATTAATAATTTATCAAATTACAATTGATTAAACGTACAAACATTAATTAATTGTTAAACATAATTAATTTTATTGGCTCTCTATTTCCTTGGTGAAATCATTGGAAAAGGGGATAACATTGGAGAAACTCTTCCTCCAATGAAGAAAACCCTCTATAATGAATAATTCCCTCTCCAATGAAGAACGATGTACCAACCCCAACCCTGGATTGGAAGCACATTGCGGAGGAAACAAACATCGACGTCCTTCAATGACTTCATCTTCTACCTGTCAACTCCTCAAACAAACAACATGGTAGGGATCTATTTTTTACTAATCAATATTATTTTATTTACGATTTAATCACTCTATATCATCCCCTTTCTACAGATCTAACATAGATGGTGCATGCCAAACAAGCATTGCTCGACCACTCCGTAATCTTGGTGGTTTTTTATGCATTTTTCACGAAAGAGGAGGATGGGGACTGATTCATGAACCTGGATCCAATGTGGCTCGGTTGTAGTGGTCGATGAACCAACCGACTAAAAAGATGGAGGTGGAGAAACCGCACCGCTGTAGAAGTGCCACAGCCCTTCATCCACGACGGAGCGAGGGAGGCGGACGACACAGGTCCGGCCGCATGATGGAGGTGGTGGAATGTGTCCTCACCTACCAGCGTGCAAGGGCTGCGGTGCAAGGCTACAAAAGCTAGAAAAGGGAGGTCGTCTTGCTACTGGCCATCGTTGATGGGGTGGCGTGTGACCATGTCGCATGGCGGAGGGATGGTTGTATGGACAGCTCAAGAGCTGATCGGACTGCCTAGCGCATGCGGCACCGTGGGCTGCCCACCGGACGGCTCAATGAAAGCCTCACCGCTGTCCATTTTAGTGGGCTAGGCCAAACCAGTGGGCTGGTTCAGACACAGGGTCGGACCCGGGTCAGGCCGGGTCGGACCCAACCAAAACCAGTTTGGACCCCTTTTTACTCTTTTTGCAATAACTTGAGCTACGAGCGTTTTTTTGATGAACCGTTTATGGATCCAAAAACCTTGGATTGAGATTACCCTTTTTGGTATACCCCACATTCGTTTTGGATATTTTTGGGGTATGACCGTGTTGGATCGAACACGAATCCAACTGGTCCCTCAGGAAAAAAAGAGAAATAATTTACAGACCAGACGTCTGATTGACACATCGACTATTGCGTTGTGACCACTATTACGTCACCATCCTTTGGGATAATTCATCATGGGAATATGTTAATGTTGGAGTATCAACCTGTGGATTGAGGAGCGGACCCTTCTGGAATCATGTGATCTTAGTGTGGGAACCCTATGGTTGGTTGTTTCAGGAGTAATGGATCCTCTGTGGGTCTATGCTTTGGGAACCTATGTGGGTCTGTGATTGATATTTCCATATGGATACGATCTAGGAAATCCATGTGGGACTGCTCTAGGATCCAATGTGGGATAGTTGTACTAGGATCCTACGTGGGTATGATGAATTAGGATCCTATATGGGTCTGATAATTTAGTATTCTATGTGGGTCTGCCTCTAAATATAGTAAGAGGATTTAGTACATACAAATAATCATCTTTTCTACAATACCTATGTTATACCTAGAGTGATATGAGTCTTTTCATTTGTGGTAATCTTCTATTTGGTGTACCGTTGTGGTACTTACCTTCATGGTGATACCATTGTGGTATTTTTCTGTGTGGCATTCCTTTGTGGTACTTACATTCATGGTGGTACAGTTGTGGTATTATTCTATGTGGAATTCCATTGTGGTACTTAACTTTGTGGTAGTTACCATTGTGGCATTCTTTCCTTTGTGGAACAGTTGTACTTTGGATAAGGGTTTGGGCCTTGTGTTTCCTCAAGAATGAGATGGATATACTTGATTACATAGGTATATATATGGTTATATTATTAAGTATGGTTTTCAGTTGATTTAAATCTTTGTCATTTATCCTTTGTGGTTTTTGAGAGACTTTTGAGGGTCTCGGGGTCCCTACTGAATAACTTTATGCATGGGCTACACATGAACCTTGTTGTGTTTGGTGCAGACGATAGACAACGCTGACTGGGGACGAGGGTACCAGGACTTGAGACTGTAATGCTCCGACCCTAGTTACCCAGAGTCAGTGCATTATTACATAACATTGGCATTATCACAAGGAAGATCAAATCTCAAAAGA
The DNA here is from genome assembly GCA_963277665.1 of Viscum album. Taxonomy (NCBI): domain Eukaryota; kingdom Viridiplantae; phylum Streptophyta; class Magnoliopsida; order Santalales; family Viscaceae; genus Viscum; species Viscum album. Next base: position 1,849,666,201 of record OY728152.1, read on the forward strand.
CCGATTGGTTTAGTAGACTTGGAAACACTAGATATATTCATAAAGTTTTACATTACATCATAAAGTGAATAACTACTACATCAACATATTGTCTCCATAGTCCACACTATTATCCCCCCATAATATCCCTACAGGTCATTCATAATTTACTTCTTCACATCCTAGGAAAAATAAAACATAGAAAAGGGGTGAGCTCAAATGCCCAGTAAGGATAACAATATAAAGGAAACATTCATAAATAAGAATAAAAATTTAAGCCAATGTATAGCTAAAAAAATCCTTTTAATCAAGAACTTCAACATAGTATGGAAAAAATAAAATGAAATAATTCCATTTAATTATTCACATGGATATTATACTAATCAAATAATCACATGCAATATCAATAACCACATTCATAATGATGGAATTCATAATGTCAGACTATCATAACCACATAGCCATGTCCTCGTGCCAAGACTACAAATAAGATTTTTCCAAGGCCTTGTGCCAAGACACTAGTTTGTCTAATGAGACCGACTGATGCATCGATGAGTTATAGCGGGCTCCACCCGTCACATATTAAGTCCAATGAATTCCAATATGAAAATGTTTAAACATAACATAAACATTCATATTAAAACTAGTATACGAAATGTAAATACTTCATCCATAAACCATTAATTGTATAAAAATAAAACATCCATAGTCAAACATATCACAAAACCTTCAATACAATATAGAAGTTTTGTATCATAATAAATCAACTTCAAATAAACGTAAAATCCATCAAAGGATGTTGACATAGATGAAATCAAAACTCATTTTAGAGAAATATCTCTTTGAAATAATTTAAGAGTCATATATTTATAAAATAAAACATTTTATTTGAAAATATTATTATAATCTTGTAAAGGAAGATTCAAAGATTTTATAACGGTGGAAAATAGGCACCCCCGCTGTATAAGTTAAAAAACATTCTTATCTTAATTCTGTCGAAAAGGATAAAAGAACCTTGTTTGGAAAACAACAGAAAGAATCCTTTATAGACCACTTATAAAAATTCAAACAAGGGTATAAATGAATTTAACCCATATTCTTGTAAATATTATAAACATTTTGAAAAACATTTTTAATAAACATGGATGTGGATGATAAAGAGATCCTAGTAGAATATTACGTATAAACAACCTCGGATAATGAAGAGATTGTGAAGTAAACCCTTACCTTGTACTTTTATTTGGTTGGGGTAGCTTAACCTCCTGTATAATGGTGAAATAATTTTTATTAAATTACATATGAATCATATAAATTAATATGATATCATATATGATCTTTTAACATTGATTTGTTAATAATATCTTAGTATTATCGTTGTTTCGGGTGTTAACTTAATCTTTTTCTTTTATATGTTTTATTACGTAAGATGTGTTTTTCATGGATAGATTGTATCTTAATCATATCCAGAATGATATCAATTCCTTAAATACTATTATTAATCATCAAAATAGAATTATACTTGAATGGATACGATGGAGAATGAATCTCATCACGTTCATGGAGACGGTAGTCCGTATGTACGTACGAGCGACAATATCATTCTTTTGATATTAAAATAATATATAATTGGATGGTATATCATATATACAGAATCATTATCATGTTTTATTTATTATTTACATGAGTTACACATCATTATTATACCCATCCAAATAATAATTTATTTAATAACAATTACACCACGACGTGGAGACGGTAAGTCGTACGTACGCACGTATGGTGACATGTTATTCAATGGATGGATAGAATACTGAATATGGTTGTACCATTTTTATAATAAAATCATAGTATATATAAGATACTGTAGTTATTATTTTAGAATGGTAATAACAAAGAAGGAAGAAGTGGAAGAATAAAGGAACTTGGAAAATGGTGGTGAAATCATTACCTCTTCATCGGGTTCTTTCTGTTAATTTGATCAAAAGGGCTCCATAAGTTGTCTTTCTGACTAAAGTAAGGCCAATCGGATGAAGCGAGGGATGTTTAGAGAGTATTTGGGCATAGTTTGTCTAAGCCAAAAGGCTTTGAAGGTGTTAATTAATGAAAAGGGGGAGTTCCCTTTTATAAGAGGGGTGAGGGGCACCTTTGGAAAAGTTAGAGATTTTATTTTATAATAAATTCATATTCGGTTTCTAATGGCTCCAAAGTGGATTATTTAAAGTTTAATGTGTGTATGGGTTGAAAAAAACTTAACCAATAGAATTTATACAGGTTTGGGTTACTATATTAACCTTAACTTTAAGTATTAACTCTTAGTTAATTAGTTTCACTTTTACAATGTCTCTTTGTATTTTTATATTATATGATTAATAAACATACTATATACATCCAATAGACCCCCAAGTGGTCCAGTAATGATACAAATATCATTATATTAGTCTCCTGGACGAACCGTAGATTTTTAAGAATTTAATATCAATTAATAATATAATATTTGTTTTGAAAACTCTTTTATGTCAATTTTGACACTATTCAATAATTGATTTCTGTAAAACTAATAGAAGATTTATTACTTCAAAAAAAGATAATTAAATCATTCCTAACATGTCATACTAACATAAAATATTATTTTAATTAATAAAAAGTTTTAATTTATATTTATTTGGGTATTTAAAAAATCAATTATTTAAATTTTTTCACTATTATGATAAATACTTCATCATCATTGTGTCATAAATAAAATAAATTATATAATGTCTAAAATTTATAAATAAAATATCATTATATAGGAAATTATTTTATCTTTATAATGAATATTTACAATCGAATGTATCTTACGTATAACCCTATATTAAAAATTATTTAGTAAACAAACATTGATTTTAAATAATATTTTATTCTTAAAGTTGTTTTTGGTCGAGATACACTTCTACAATAGAATTAGTACTTCTGTTAAGGTAATATTAATATCATTTTTACCCTTAATTACCCTATTTACTTTTAACTGTGGTAAATAAAAGTAAAACGTTACCATTCACCAAAAATTATTTTCATCTTATTGAACTACATTTTACTCTTGGATATTAACCGTGTCTCTCGGATTTTCAAAATTCCACTCACAGAAGCGGTAAAATTATGTTTTATGAAAAAATCATTTTTTTAACAACCACTTATTGATTTCACTATTCATTAAAAAATTAATGTTTCCAGAAAAATACCAAAAATTAGGCCTAAGCTATATTTGATATTATGAATTCAAAAATGATGTCTATTTTACAAAATTCGGAACATATCAGTTTCATTAATTAATTTAAAAGTTAATTCTTGTCGTCAAAACAAATAGCGTGTTTTTAAGAGACAATAACTATCGAAAGATTGACACTCGTTTATGTCTGGTTTAAATGTGAAGTTACATCCAATGACCAAAATTGTATTAAATGGTAAAAATATATTCTAAATATACTTTAAAACCACTCAAATTAATAATATATCACTATTAATTATTTCGATTAAAAAAGTTGTTTTTTATTAAAATTTAGTAATTTTCACTATTCATCAAAATATGAAAGTTATCCCAAATGTACCGAAATTTCACCCTAAGCTAATTTCAATATTACGAATCCAAAAATGAAGTCCATTTCGAAAAATAAATTTTATAAAATTTCAAAAAGTATGTATTACTATTCATACCGGCTAGTTTGATTGGTTGTGGTGTGTTAGAATCTTGAAGTTGCGTACAATACACGTCGTTGCATTATTCAAAGGGAAACGTACCGTGGAAGCTTGGGATGTTTCATTGTAAATTTTTTGATGTACCCATTCTAAAAAGTAAATTTATTTAGTCAAATTGAATATATAAAAGTTTAAAATATTGGATTTAAAAAGGGTTCACTATTAAAAGTTTGTAAAAGTGTAATACTGAAAATGAATTTGTTCTTACATTATGTCTAAGAAACTCATAATATGGATTCTAAAATTATAAATATTATATAAATTTTATAATTTAGTTAATAAAATTCATAACCTCTTTTGAACGGCTTGTTTGGTAAGTCATGGTGCACTTGAACTCGATGTTTCATGTAGTGCCAGTTATTGACTTATGTTGAAGAAATAACACACTATGAAATCTTGGGGTGTTATATTCTCCAATCCTTCAATAAATTGCTTCCTCGTAATTTGAAATTTTTCTTCGAAAATAAAAGGTTGAATATAGAAAATATCTTTGTGGGAAAACCCACATCGGAAATCGGGTTAATAAAATTTAATCTTAATAATAGGAAAAGAGAAATGAAAGGGTCACCACCAAATTATGATATCTATTCAGAGAAAATTAGTGTAAATTAGAGATATATAATTGGAGGAAAACGTAAATATTTACAGGTAGTGATTGAGGTCATCAATCACAAACAAGTGTAAAATTTAGGGCCTCAAATTCATCAATCTATGCTGATTTAAAATATCATTGGTTCAGCCAAACATATTGTATTAGGATAACACATTTTTTGTTTTTAGATCCCTTTACTACAGTATAAGAATTAATTTCTTCATGGAATAAGAGAATAAGAAAAATATATACTTGACAAATAGAGTCTCATCGTTTAACTATGTTCTACCACAAACTCATCATTCACTCTAAAAGATAATTGAACTTAAAAATAACATTCTATTTATCCTATTCGTATAGGGTTAAAAATTAATTTATAATTCATCTAGCAGGACCATTAAAAAACGAAATTATACAATACAGGACATCACGTGGGTCTGTGGTAGGTGATACACCCTTGTCGCCCTTCGGTTGTGGGTTCATGTCTCGCGGCCTTGCTGGACGCGATGGGTTGTCGCCCGACCTCCGGGTTGTCCTTTTATGGAAATCCAAAATAATCCAAACTAGAACTATCCAAAATACGTCAGTCCAAAATTTATAAGGATGTTAAACACAATGAACATCCTTTTTTCCGCGTAATAATATGTGAACGCCTTCATCATGTATTATTATAAAACACTGCAACATCCTGAATTACCATAAAACCTTATCGATTACATTCATGATCCCTTATTCCATAAAGAATAATAGATATACTCCTTAAATCCAAAAAGGATGTAAACCCAAACAATGATAGAATATACATATCATTAATCAGTTCCAAGGTAATCAAGAATATCCAATATAATTTATCCAAATCAATCATGTATTATTCAAAAATCACTACCTCGGTATCAGAACCATATTATGGTTTATCTTTCTCTCAACCATATATTTTCCAAAAATTGAACCTACTATTGAGTCACTTTTTTTCCACACAATCTCATGTCCTTAATGAAATAGTACTACATTACAATCCTTATTTACTCCATATTTATTATAACAAGTACATTGTTGATACAACACTCAAATGACATAATCAACATAAGAACTCTAATAATTTCTCTTCATCTGTGGTAGTATCATGACTTGATTATTATCCAATAGCATCAATTACGGCCTAGTTTTATGACAGGGACATAGGTTTGCGTAGTGTCCAAACTCCTTCCAAATGAAGCATTGTACATTTGAAACCATTTTCTTACCCGTGCAGTCACGTACATTGTGCCCTTTTCCTCCACACTTATAACAAAATCACATTCCTTTCAGGCAAGTTCCAGGGTGTTTCTTCCCACGGTTATCACATATGGGAAAATTCATCTTTTCCCTCTTCCCGTTATCCATCTTTCCCTCTTTCATCATTTTCATATCTTGCTTCCCTTCAAAGCCATAGGACTCAGTAAACTCTTTACTTATATTATCAACACATGATATTATTTCTTCATATGATGATAATACAAGGGAGACTATTTCTCTTATAAATTATGGCATAAGACCATGAAATATATGATCCTTCTTTCTCTTTAGATCATGTGCATTGTTGGAGTTCTCATTCTTTCTACTGGGTGCCATTTCTAAACAATGGCATAAACTACATCAGTTTATGAATCAAAATACATAATTTCATACTTATAAAACACATAACATAAATTGAACTATTTTTGGATATAATCCATAATAATAAAAAGGTTTTCTTTGAGAAAGTAAATACTCATAAACCCTTCATAATTATTTGTAATGAAATTGAGAGTTATCCTAAGCATATCCCCCGGGAGTGTCGTAACCAAGAGTGCATCATGGCCCATTGTCGTGCACCAGTTCTCGTTCGAGTCTAGCTCAAAGATGTGTTTTTGGGTTTTACCCCTACGTACATCTGTGCTAGATCCGCCTCTACCTGCTCATATCCAGACAGGGATGTATTTCTCGAAAAACTCACAAAATATCTACAATAGAAAAATTCTAGGAAGTTCTTCTATACTAATATTCAAATTCCATCTTAGGTCTACATACTCTAATCTGAGTTTATCTAAATCTAGTTTCCCAGGATTGTACTAAAAATTCTCTGATACCAATTGTAACGCCCCAAACCCAGTTACCCATAGTCGGTGCATTATTACATAACATTGGCATGATCACAAGGAAGATCAAATCTCGAAAGACTGATTGGTTTAGTGGCCTTGGAAACACTAGATATATTCATAATGTTTTACAATACATAATAAAGTGAAAAACTACTACAACAAGAAATTACCTCCATAGTCCACACTATTATCCCCTCATAATATCCCTGCATGGTCATTCATAATTTACTTCTTCACATCCTGGGAAAAATAAATCATAGAAAATGGGTGAGCTCAAATGCCCAGTAAGGATGACAATATAGAGGAAACTTTCATAAAGAATAATAAACATTTAAAGCAATGTATAACTAAAACAAAAGCCTTCTAAACTTGAACATCAACATAGTATGGAAAAGAGAAAATTAAATAATTCCATTTACTTATTCACATGGATATTCTACTAATCAAATAATCACATGCAATATCAATAACCACTTTCATAATGATGGAATGCATAATGCCAGACTATCATAACCACATAGACAAGGCCTCATGCCAAGACTACAAATAAGATTTTTCAAGGACTTGTGGCAAGACACTAGTTTGTCTCATGAGACTACCGATGCATCTAGGAGCTATAGCGGGCTCCACCCATCACATATTAAGTCCAATGCATTCCAATATGAAAAGGTTTAAACATAACATCAACATTCGTATTAAAACTAGCATACGAAATGTAAATACTTCATCCATAAACCATGAATGGTATAAAAATAACACATCCACAGTCAAACATATCACAAAACCTTCAATACTATATAAAAGTTTTGTATTATAATAAATGAACATCAAATAAGAGTAAAATCTATCAAAGGATGTTGACATAGATGAAATCAAAACTATTTTTAGAGAAATATCTCATTGAAATCAATTAAGAGTCATATTTTTATAAAATAAAACATTTTATTTGAAAATATTCTTATATTCTTGTAAAGGAAGCATCTATGATTTTATTACGGCGGAAAATAGCCGCACCCGCCGTATATGTTAAAATAAATTCTTATCTTAATTCTATCGAAAAGGTTAAAAGCACCTTGTTTGAAAAACGCTGGAATGATTCTTTTATAAACCACTTATAAAAAGTCAATCAAGGTTATAAATTACATTAACCCATATTCATGTAAATAGTAAAAATAGTTTGAAATTCATTTTTAAGAAACATGGATGTGGATGATAAAGAGATCCCAGTAAATTATTACGTATAAAAAACCTCGGATAATGAAGAGATTGTGAGGTAAACCCTTACCCAGTACTTTTCCTTGGTTTGGGTAGGTTAACCTCATGTATAATTTTGAAATAATTGTTATTAAATTATACAAGAATCATATACATTAATATGATATCATATATGATCTTTTAACATTGATTTGTTAATAATATATTAGTATTATCATTGTTTTGGGTGTTAACTTACATGTTTTATTTTATATGTTTTGTTACATAAGCTGTGTTTGACATGGATAGGTTGTATCGTAATTATATCAAGAATGATATAGTGTCCTTACATACTATTATTAATCATCAAATGAGAATTATACTTTAATGGATACGATGTAGAATGAATCTCATCACGTTCGTGGAGACGGTAGTTCGTACGTACACACGAGCGACAATATCATTATTTCGATATTAAAATAATATATAATTGGATGGTATATCATATATAAAAAATCATTATAATGTTATATTTATTATTTACTTGAGTTACACATCATTATTATACCCATCCAAATAATAATTTATTGAATAACAATTACACCACGACGTGGAGACGGTAAGCCGTACGTACGCACGTATGGTGACATGTTATTCAAAGGATGGATAGAATACTGAATATGGTTGTACAATATTTATAATAAAATAATAGTATATATAAGATACTGGTGTTATTATTTTAGAATGGTAATACAAAGAAGGAAGAAGTGGAAGAAGAAAGGAACTTGGAAAGGGGTGGTGAAATCATTACCTCTTCTTCGGGTTCTTCCTTTTGATTTGACCAAATGGGATCCATAAGATGGATTTATGACTAAAGGAAGGCCTCTAGGATTAAGTGAGGGAAGTTGATAGAGTATTTTGGCAGAGTTTGGCCGAGAAAAAAAAAGGCTTTGAAGGTGTTAATTAATGAGAAGGGGGATGGCCCTTTTATAAGAGGGGTGAGGGGCCCCTTTGGAAAAGCTAGAGATATTATTTTATAATAAATTCATATTCTGTTTCTAATGGCTCCAAAGTAGATTATTTAAAGTTTAAGGTGGGGATGGGTCGAAAACCACTCAACCAATAGAATTTAGACAGGTTTGGGTTACTATATTAACCATATTTTAAGTATTAACTCTTAGTTAATTAGTTTCACTTTTACAATGTCGCTTTGTATTTTTTTATTATATGGTTAATAAACTTACTATATACATCCAAGAGACCCCCAAGTGGTCCATTAATGATACACCTATCATGATATTAGTCTCTTGGCCTATCCTAATATTATTAGAAATTTAATATCAATTAATAATATAATATTTGTTTCAAAAACACTTTTATGTCAATTATGACATTATTCAATAATTGATTTTGGTAAAAATCATACCAGAATTATTATTTCTAATTAAGTTAATTAAATCATTCCAAACTTGTCATATTATCCTAGAAAAATAGTGTAATTCATAAAAAGTATCAAATTATATTTATATGTGTATTTATAATATCAATTATTTTAATTTTTTCACTATTATGGTAATTACTGCATCATCATTGTATCATAAATAAATTAAATTAGTTAATGTATAAAAATTATAAACAAAATATCATTATGTAGGAAATCGTTTTTACTTTCTAATGAATATTTACAATCAAATGTAACTTATGTATAACCCTATATTAATAATTATTTTCTAAATAAACTTTGATTTTAACTCTTTTAACTCTTCTTTAAATTAAATAATAATAAATGTCCTAATCTTATCCAAGTGGACCTAAATGATAATATTTTATTCCTAAAGTTGTTTTTGGTCGAGATACACTTGTCCAATAGTATTAGGACATTCGTTAGGGTAATATTAATATCATTTTTACCCTTAATTACCCTATTTACTTTTAACCGTGGTAAATAAAAGTAAAAAGTTACTATTCACCAAAAATTATTTTCTTCTCAGTGAACCACATTTTACTTCTTGATATTAACAGTGTGTCTCAGATTTTCAAAATTCCATTCACAGAAGCGGTAAAATTAAGTTTTCTGAAAAATTCATTTTTTTAACTACCACTTAATGGTTTCACTATTCATCAAAAAATGAAAGTTTCCAAAAAATACCAAAAATTAGGCCTAAACTATATTTGAAATTATGAATTCAAAAATGATGTCTATTTTACCAAATTCAGAACATATCACTTGCATTAATTAATTTAAAAATTAATTCCCGTCATCAAAACAAATAGCGTGTTTTTAAGAGATAATACCTATCAAAAGATTGACACTCGTTTATGTCTGGTTTAAATGTGAAATTACATCCAATGACCAACATTGTATTAAATGGTAAAAATATATTCTAAATATACATTCAAACCACTAAAAATAATAATATATCACTATTAATTATTTCGATTAAAAAAGTTTTTTTTAATTAAAATTTAGTAATTTTCACTATTCATCAACATATGAAAGTTATCCCAAAAGTACCAAAATTTCACCCTAAGATAATTTCTATATTAAAAATCCAAAAATAAAGTCCATTTCGAAAGATAAATTTTATAAAATTTTAAAAAGTAGGTATTACTATTCATAACTGCTAGTTTGATTGGTTGTGGTGTGTTAGAATCTTGAAGTTGCGTACAATACACGTCATTGGATTATTCAAAGGGAAATGTATCGTGGAAGATACGGATATTTCATTGTAAATTTTTTGATGTCCCCATTCTAAAAAGTAAATTTATTTAGACAAATTGAATATATAAAAGTTTAAAATATTGGATTTAAAAAGGGTTGACTATTAAAAGTGTGTAAATGTGTAATACTAAAAATGAATTTGTTCTTACATTATGTCAAAAAAATTCATAATATGGATTCTAAAATAATAAGGATTATATACAGTTTAAAATTTAGTTAATTCTATTCATAACCTCTTTTTAACGGCATGTTTGGTAAGTCATGGGGCCCTTGAACTTAGTGTTGCGTGTAGTGTAAGTTATTGAATTATTTTGAAAAATAACACATGATGAAATCATGCGGTGGTACAGAGGTATCTCAAGGTGAGGAACTTAAATGAGGCATACCAAAGAGATGGCGTATTATATCTATACCTACCCATCAGGTAGGATCCTTGGAGGTTGTTCATAGAAGCTATACCAGTTCACTTTTACTTTTCAGTTTTCTTGTACTTTTTAGTTGGGCATGTATTCTAGACCCTTTTACATACTGTACACACTCATTTTACTTTTCAGTTCACTTGTTTTCGTAACTTTCTATTTGTTTGGATTCATGAGTTTACAGTTTATAATGGCAGTGCCTTCCCAGTTTTAGGATATAAACATTTTGGTGATAGTCACCAGCCCCTGACCTATAGAAGGAATTTTTGGGGTAGTCACAACACGGGCCCCCTGGGACGGGTCATGAAAAATTGGTATTAGAGGATTCGGTTCTACCATAGAACATTGGACTCTCGTTATTTCTTTTATCAAAAATAGTGTTAAGTGTTATGACTGTTGTTATCAGTTTAGGGAATCTAGTGTTGGTGTGGCAGCCGACATATCTATACACCAGGACCGTGACATCTGATTTCTATCTCAGAGCACGGACAAACAGATTGAATGTGTGTTTGAAAAAGTTTTTTTGTGTTCTCTATGACTCATCTCACCACGTATTACTTATTAACTGTGGCGCACCTGTTTTTTTTGGATGCCTCCACACAGATATCCAGCTAGGGTTTTGGGTATAGTATGCGATAATAGTCCACCGAGTGATAGGGCCTCAGTGCATTACCCTTTATTAGTAGAGGCACCAACGGAGGCACCAATAGTACCATTACCCATTGGACCATAGATTCCAAAAACCCCATAAGAATAGGGTGCATGCTTCTTGAGCATGTTACATGATTTATAGTGCCAGAGGCCACCCAGGTTGAGAGGTAAGATGGACTCACATGCGGCTGAGGATTGGATGGAGACCATGGTGAGAGTCTTATGACTGGTATGGACACTGGCTGATCTCATGGTGATCCTTGTTGCCCGTCTTCTATAGGCATCATCATACAGATGGTGGATCTTGTGCTCAAGGTTCATGACGAGGTAAAACTTCTTTGGGATGACTTTGAGAGCATGTTTAGGGCAGAGTTCGTCCCAGCGACCCTTCGCGCAGTGTGCGTATAAGAGATTCTTCTTGTGCGGAAGGGTAGCATGATTGTGGCTCAGTATAAATCGAGGATCACTAACCTCTCATGCTACTCCAATAATATGGTGTGTGACCCATTATTCCGGGCTCAGACCTTCGAGTAGGGACTGATACAGGAAAACAGGGCTTCGACGAATTCACTCATCATCCCGACCCATGCGGGGGTGTTAGGGAGAGCCCTCTTATTAGAGATTTTTCTTGATGGGTAGTCACCAGCAGTGAGACCCACCATAGGGCGTCACGTAGAAAATCTTCCATATCTGGAAGTAGACAGATGTCACAGTGGTCCAAGAAGACCAGACATTCAGGCGAACGACCATAGGATTCCGGGTCGGTTGAGCGGGGCGCACGAGACTTATCTAGTCATGCGAGGAGAAGGATGTCACATACATAACTTATTTTAAAGGTATATTCTATTTATTTTCCATTCATGGTTTTTTTTGGGGTTTCCAAAGGTTTTATGGAGAATATGTGAGTTTTCATGAATTGGGCCAAACCGTGAGCCCAATTCCAGATTTAAAAATAAATTTTGTTTCATTTGTAACATTTTCATTTTTTAATATTTTTCAGTCATTCCAACTCCTAAATGTCCTACATTGATATATTAACACAAAATATAATTTTGCAGCCATTATCAATCAATAATAATGGGGGATTTGGGTTTTTATTTGAGAATTGGGCCAACCCGAAAGCCCATTTTCCAGTTTTAAATTGATTATTTAATTTTTTAATATATTATTAATTATAAAGAATATTTAGGTGATTCCACCACCCCATCGACCCTAATAATCCCAGGCTCGCTCCCATTCCTTTCCCCCCTCTTTGGATCTCGTTTGTATCTCGATTGAGTGCTAAAATGCTTTGGGTTTCTAAAATCGGGTAGATTTGAGGAGGTAAGTTATTTCCATCATAACTCTCTCACTTATTAGTCTTTTTCCCCAATTATAGTTCTTATATGATATCATAATCCTTGTAAGAACATACCGTTAATGTTTGGATGTTTTCAAATTCAGATTCTGGTGGAGTTTGGGTCGTTTTATTCAAGATTGTTTTGAGGAAGTGTTTCTCTCTTCAATTTTTCATTCTCCTTAGGGTTTCCTCCTTCTTTCATTATGTTCTAAAATGTCCAGAAGTTAGGGTTAGATCCTAAGGTATGATTTGGTATCTTTTGGGTCAATTTTTGTGGGTCTAGGTCTGGATTTATATTCCTTATGGTGCGGCGGTGGTGCACTTAAAATTCTGCACCATGTTTTGAGGGTTTCGACTCAAAAGGTTGGTGATTCCATGTGTAACCATTTAATGATGAGTTAGCTTTATTGGTTTATTAATTTAGTATTTTTATAAACATTTTTGTGTGGTGTGAAAACTGTTTTGGATGAATTTGGATAAACACAAAATTTTTAGATGTATTTTAGCTTGAAATTGGGTACTTTTCATGTGTGACTCTTGGGGTAATGTTTGGGTTTAGTTTATAACATATGAAAGTGATTTATTATTCTTGAAAGGGGATGAAAATTATTGTTTGGTAATTATTTATTATCATGTGGGACTTGAAATGAGATTTTAGATTGAGAATAAGGTGTAAAACTGTGTTGTACTTCTTGAAGGTGATTTATAAAAATGTGTGTTTTTCATGTTTATCTTTGTAGTATTATTTGATGTATTTTTATAACACATGGGCTGCTTTAATAATTGTTTTAGGGCTGAAAATTCTATTTTTTATTGTTATTGGTATTATTTTGGTTTTGAATGAGGGGGTTGAAACGGGTTTAGTGTTCAAACAATGGTAATACCTCTTGGGTTTGTTTTATAAAAATTGCAAATGTTTTATTTGGTTACACAAAGTTGGGAAAGGGTGTATATGTACTGTTTGGGTGAGTGTGTTCACCTAATGTGGGTTTTTCAAAGGTATTGTTCCGATTTGAGATGTCAAAAATTTATAGAATGTTTTATAAATTGACGAAATGTTTTACTAAATTCTGTTTTGTGTGTGAAACACGGGTGTGTGATGTTTCGTGTGAGTTTATTGATAAAATTAATTGTGGAGTTGTGAAGGGTATTATGTGACAAGTGTGTGGGTTTTTATGTAATTATAATATCTTGTAATGGTTTTATAAAATTTTTTAAAGGATTTGTGGATGATTTAAAGAAATATGAAAAGTGTTGTAGGCAATTTTGGTGTGAGTTTGATTTCAAAATGCATTTGAATGAAAAGTGGAATTTTTGACGTGTGGTATGTACATGGGGATGTTTGGTTAATGTGTGATTTGGATGTGATATTTTCATGTGAAAACTATACTTCTTGGATTGTTTAACTTGTTTGAGCACAAACGGAAAACCTGGGTATCTAGGTGGGTGGACCTGTACTAGTATGCTAGTGAATCCGTGGGGTTTGGCCTCAGTTTCACTTAGAAATATTGACACTAACAACTCTAAATAAACAATGATGATGATGATTGGGGACCACTAGGTTATGGGTATGATCCCTACTAGTGGCTCGTGCACGAGAACGAATATTTTTTGTGGTTACTCTCACCGACATACGAGGTACCTGGGACCCACAGCTAGCTAGTGCCTAGGGGTAATTTCCTATTACTTGTGCTCATTAGATACATTGTACATACCATCAGTATACAGTATTTTTGGATTAAAATTTAGTATCTATGTTATTTATTTTAAAATTTTTGGTCCTTTAAAATTATCCCACATGAAAACTGTTTTCATTTATTATTGCATCCTTTAGAAAATTGTACCTAGCATTTCTTATTTACAAAACATGCAATGATTTTTGTCCTGAAATGTTTATCACATTTAATATCTTAGAGGTGGTATCCTACTGGGATTTCTCTCACACCCTACTTACACATTTGGGTGTAAGTTGACTGCTTATTTTATGTCACAAGTTTGGGTACATGTTTTATGCCATTGGTTTAGGTTTTTAGCTGTCCATTGGGATGCAGTGTCGTGGAGATGGCTTGAGGGCGGTTCCTCTTTCCATGTGGAGGTTCTTGGGTTTCCTTATTTGGTTTTTAACCTTTGTAATGGTCTTTAAACATAGTTTTAACTTTTTTATTTTAGTTCAGAAATTTTTTAAAAGACGGTTTTAGTTAAAAAATCCAGATTTGTTTTATTGAGTTTGTCTGTTGTTTAATGTTTATAAAAACGGGTAAATCATTCCCAATTATCATGATATGATACCCTGGCACTTGTGCCAGCCCGTGGGGATCGGGAACGCCCTTCTGGCCTTGGCATGGGCCGTGTTTGATGGCGACCAGATCTGGTTCCTGACAAAATGTTATCAGAGGAGGTTCTGGTTAACTCTTTGGGTCACGCTATTTAGGGAACAGTTGGGATAGTATAATGTTAGGATTGTTGGGACCTTGTAGTTTGGTTATGGGTAGTGTGCCTGATCACCACACCTCATGATAGAATTCGTGTCACCAGTGGAAGTCAGGATTTATTTAATTCCTTTGGTTTTCTTGGTTTGATGATGATTAGGGGAAATGAAAAGAGAGTTGGGTCAACGGTCTTGGTGAGCTCGCAGAGCCTGGAAAGCCATGTGAAGCCGAATATATTCCCTAGAACACTCTCAGTGACAGTGAAATTATTGGAATATGGTCGCCAACCATATTTCCAAGTCACCAACTGAAACTGGTTTCCTATCGCATTGTTTTGTGCTTTAGTTTTGAAATCATGGAACTTTAGTTTTAAGGTGACTTGGTTTTAAGAAGCATAAAGTTTCTATGAAATGATTTTCAAATAAAGAGGGAATGGTCTGGATTATGAAACAGTAGAACTGAATTTTCAAAATTGTTTTGAAATGTAAAATGGTGTGCTTACACCTCTTTGATTGCGGGAACTATATAGAAGTTGGTTTTAAAAAGTGATTCCCATAGAGTTTTCTAAACAATCAGTGTGTGTTTTAATGGGATGAGATGTTTTGAAATTTATGTGAATATCTTAAAATTGAGTTATTTTCAAAATGGTTGTGACTTTCTGAAAATTTTTATAAGATGTGAGTTGGGATTTTGATCTTGTGGTTAGTGGTTTTGAGAAAAAAGGATGTGTTGGTTGACCGTTTTGGTTTTGAAAAGTGGATAGAATTATTGTTTTAACCTTTGGTATTTTCGTGATCAACCACAAGCATGGGGTTATATGGGAATGTGGATAGTTGATGACATTACTGGATGAGTGTCGTTATGAATATGAGTATGGTGCCCGGTGTGGAACAGAAACATGCATCTGTAAGGCCCATGGGGTACCATTGGTTGATGCGCTAACTGCTGAACCATTTGTTTTCAAAGAAATGTTTTTAAATAGAAACATGAAGACTTGATGAATTGTTTGGAATGATTTATATTATCTGTTTTTGGAAAATGTTGATGTTGTGGGACGTTTTGAGTCTACGAACCCCTCCTGTTTGAACTATGTTTTGGGTTTGGGTTAGGTCAGTAAGTTGTGTAATAGAGACAGTTAGTGGTATCTATTGAAAAATGTTTTGGGATTCCATTATTATGGTTCCCTTCATGTGTTTGGATCTAGTTTGTGGTATATCATGACTAATGGACCATCTTGGTTGGGTCCTTGGGTTCAACCGTTGGATAAGGTACACCCCCATTAATGGTTAGTGCACAACAGAAGTAAAACCAGGATTGTTTATCCATTTGAAGACCCTCCAGTTGATCAATATAAGGAATCTTTTTCTTGAGATTTTTAGTTTGAGTCTACACCCATTACATTCTTTGATTTTTATATCCTCTTGTAACAGGAGAGTGCTCGTGGAAGGGTGAAGGAGACCATAGTTTCTTATGATTCCTGATTTTTCGAAGGTGGATGTGGTCTAGGGTTGTTAGTGTGGATGAGTGTCTCGATGTTGTCTAAGAGGGCCTTTGGGGTTCATCAAAGTTTCATTGAAGCATGAGTTCATGTTAAACCACCAGTGTGGGAAATATGGTCACGATAGGATATTGTGGCCACTTTCTAGAATTGTGTGTTGTTTGGGGATGTTGTATAAGGTCCCTCTCCATGCATTGTTTATATCAGTCACAATGGCCATGTTCAGTGATGCCTTAGGATGTCATGTGATCGCTTGACCATATAGGTGAATGTTGTGAAATCCTACGAGAGTCCCTGTTGTGTTGGGTGAATGTCTCCCTCGGAAAAACATCAAAACCATCCATTTTAGAGGAAGGTGAGTGTAGGTGTTCATTACTTCTATTGTTTATCACATGA
Source organism: Viscum album (assembly GCA_963277665.1). Classification (NCBI taxonomy): domain Eukaryota; kingdom Viridiplantae; phylum Streptophyta; class Magnoliopsida; order Santalales; family Viscaceae; genus Viscum; species Viscum album. The sequence goes on from OY728152.1 coordinate 1,849,683,272, forward strand.
AGAAACAAGGTGGGATGTGTGTGCATCTTCACAGACCTTGTTTCAGTGAAATATCGGGATATGGTAGAGTGAGTATGGAATTTGTTATGTCTAGAAAACTTATCTTGGGTTTCGGTGTAGTTGTTGGTTGCACCGAAAGAAGAATTCTCATTCAGTGGGTTTCCGAAGACTAACTGCGAGCCCGAAGATTTTCAATAATTTGAGCTCCAACCATATGTCTCGGAGAGAAGCTGGATCATAGTTAGGGGAAATCACAGGGTCATTTAAAACCTTGTACAAATTCCTATCCTAAATATGAAATATAGGATGATTTTAAACCTTTGGTATCATTATCATTATTCTTTTGTTCACGTTTGGTGGAAATAAATGGAGGGCCTTGTACCCCTGACATTTCCCAATGTCATTCCCTGCCCCATTGGTTTCCATTGTGTGTTTAGATAATGGTTGGAAATTTGGCTAGACAGGATGAGCACATGGTTTGTGAGTGATTAAGAGAGACTGTGTTCCTGAAAGCCATGCAGGAAGATTGATCAGCACAGTTAGTTCACGGTTTCACAAATTGTGCGAACTAACCATACGACCTTCCCAGATCTGGAAATTTTTGGGTCTTTATGTGCCAGTCAATGCTAGTCGATTAAGATGGTTGGTTTTTATGGTCGTGAGAACCACTATGATTCTCATGTATGTTCCTTAGGTAATTTTGAATGGAAGTCTACCCTAGGTACCAGGGAGTTCGTTCAGGCGTCCCCCAATTAGTGTCCTGATTCAATCTCGAAAAAAATATTGGTTGTCTCTTATTGTGGGGAGCATATTAGTGTCCCCCCGTACAAGTAACTTAGATTTATCTATGGTTTTGGCTTGGTTTAGATAGTCTCATTCGGATATATCTAGCTACAAACCTCTTCCTTGAGTAAACGTTGGTACTGGAGAGTGCCCAATAGTTTAGTTAAAGTAAGGTAAGTGTAACCTTGTTCAAAGTTGTTGTTCGTTTGGGTGAATTGATTGAGACTTGTTCGGATAGTGTTTGAAGAGTTTTATTTTGGGATAAATTATTAATGTTATTGATCCTTTCAGGAAGGTGGTGTATGTTTTGGTTGTGAGATTAATCCTTCCTTAATTTATCACTAGAGGTGTTTTGGCCTTTGGGGGTGAAACCTCGCAAAGGAGTACCTATTGGTTTCTCAGTGGGGTTTGGTTGTTGCTTTAACCTTTCTGTGACTTTCCGGGGAGGAATGTTTTCATGGTGGAGAGAATTTTCACATTAATAACATATTTTAATGTTATTTTTTATTTATTGTCCATTCATGCTTTGTTTTGGGGGTTTCCAAAGGTTTTATGGAGAATATGTGAGTTTTCATGAATTGGGCCAAACCGTGAGCCCAATTCCAGATTTAAAAATAAATTTTGTTTCTTTTATAACTTTTTCATTTTTTAATATTTCTCAGTCATTAAAACTCCTAAATGTCTTACCCTAATATATTAACACAACATTTAAATTTGGAGCCATTATAAATCAATAATCATGGGGGATTTGGGTTATTATTTGAGAATTGGGCCAACCTTAAAGCCCATTTTCCAGTTTTAAATTGTTTCATTAATTTTTTATTATCTTATACATTATAATGAATGTTTTGTTTCTTCTACCTCCCCCTAGACCCTAAGAATCCCAGGAGTTCTCCCATTCCTTTTTCAGATTTTCCAGCTTGTTTTCATCGCGATTGAGTGATAAAAGTCTTAGGGTTTCTAAAATCGGGCAGATTTGAGGAGGTAAGTTATTTCAATCATAACTCTCTCAATTATTACACTATTTCCCCCATTCCAGTTTCTATATGATCTCATAATCCTTTTTCGAACATCCCTTTAATGGTTGGATGTTTTCAAATTCATATTCTGGTGTATTTTTGGTCGTTTTATTCAAGATTGTTTTGAGTAAGTGTTTCTCTCTTCAATATTTCATTCTCCTTAGGGTTTCCTCCCTCTTTCATTATGTTCTAAAATATCCAGAAGTTAGGGTTCGATCCTAAGGTCTGATTTGGTATCTTTTGGGTCAATTTTTGGTGGTCTAGTTCTAGATTTATATTCCTTTTGGTGTGGCGGCGGTGCGCTTAAGGTTTCGCACCAAGTTTTGAGGGTTTTGACTCAAAAGGTAGGTGATTCCATGTGTAACCATTTTATGATGAGTTAGCTTGATTGGTTTATTAATTTAATATTTTTATAATCTGTTTTGTGTGGTGTGAAAACTATTTTTTTTGAATTTGGTTATACATATAATTTTTTGTTGTATTTTAGCTTGAAATTGGGTACTTTTCATGTGTGACTCTTGGGGTAATGTTTGGGTTTAGTTTATAACATATGAAAGTGATTTATTAGTCTTGAAAGGGGCTGAAAATTATGGTTTGGTAATTCCTTATTATCATGTGGGCATTGAAAAGAGATTATTGATTGAGTTTAAGGTGTAAAACTGTGTTTTACTTCTTTAAGGTGATTTTTGAAAACGTGTGTTTTTCATGTGTATCTTTTTCGTATTATTTGATGTATTTTTATAACACATGGGGATGCTTTAATAATTGTTTTAGGGATGAAAATTAGGTTTTGGATTTTTATTGGTATGATTTTGGTTTTGAATGAGGGGTTTGAAATGGGTTTAGTGTGCAAACAAGGGTTATACCTCTTGGGTTTGTTTTATAAAAATTTCAAATGATTTATTTGGTTAAACAATGTTGGGAAAGGGTGTATATGTACTGTTTGGGTGAGTGTGTTCACCTAATGTGGGTTTTTTAAAGGTAAAGTGCTGATTTGAGATGTCAAAAATTTTTAGAATGTTTTATAAATTGCTGAAGTGTTTTACTAAATTGTGTTTTGTTTGCGAATCACGGGTGTGGGATGTTTCAGGTGAGTTTATTAATAAAATGAATTGTTGATTTGAGAATGGTATTTTGTGACATGTGTGTGGGTTGTTATGTTAGTGAAATATCTCATAATGGTTTTATAAAATTATATAGTATTTGGTGAAGTGTTAATGAAATGTGAAAAGTGTTGTAGGAAATTTTTGTGTGAGTTTGATTTCAAAATGCATTTGAATGAATAGTGGAATTTTAGACTTGTGTGATGTACGTGGGGATGTTTGGTTAATTTTTGATGTGGATGTAATATTTTCATGTGAAAACTCTACTTCTTGGATTGTTGAACTTGTTTGAGCACAAATGGAAAACCTGGGTATCTAGGTGGGTGGACGTGTACTAGTATGCTAGTGAATCCGTGGGGTTTGGCCTCAGTTTCACTTAGAAAGATTGATGCTTACAACTCTAACTAAACAATGATGATGATGATTAGGGACAACTGGGTTATGGGTATGATCCCTACTAGTGGCTCGTGCACGAGAATGAATATATTTTTTGGTTACTCTCACCGAGATACGAGGTACCTAGGACCCACAGCTAGCCAGTGCCTTGGGATTATTTCCTTTTACTTCTGCTCATTAGATCCTTTGTACTTATTGTCGGTATACGGTATTGTAGGTGGGAAAATTCAGTAGCTTTGTTATTTATTTTTAAATTTTTGGTCCTTTAAAATTATCCAACATGAAAATTGTTTTCATTTATTATTGCATCCTTTAGAGAATTGTAACTAGCATTTCTTATTTACAAAATTTGCAATGCTTTTTGTCATGAAATGTTTATCACGTGGAATATCTTAGAGGTGGTATCCTACTGGGATTTCCCTCACACCCTACTTACACCTTTGGGTTTATGTAGACTTGCTATTTTATGTCACAGGTTTGGGTACAGGTTTTATGCCATTGGTTCTGGTTTTTAGTTGTCCATTGGGATGCAGTGTCGTGGAGATGGCTTGAGGGCGGTTCCTCTTTCCATGCGGAGGTTATTGGGATGTCCTAATTTTTTTGTACCTTTGTAATGGTTTTTGAACATAGTTTTAACTTTTTTATTTCAATTCAGAAATTTTGTAAAAGACGGTTTTAGTTAAAAAATCCAGATTTGTTTTATTGAGTTTGTTTGCTGTTTAATGTTTATAATATCGGGTAAATCATTCCCAATTATCATGATATGATTCCCGGGAAATTGTGTCAGCCCGTGGGGATTGGGAATGCCGTTCGGGCCTTGGCATGGGCTGGGTTTGGTGCCGATTTGATGGCGACCAGATCTGGTTCGTGACAAAGGAAATGTTACACATGTGGCGAGTAGGGTCACATGGCTCATGACTGCCCAGCCCGCCTTATGTATGATCATAATATGGTCAAAAAAACCTCCCAGGAAATGACATAGGTTCAAACGAGGAGGTCCACAGAGAGTAGGAAGATGTGGCAGAGGAACTAGTCATGTAGCTGGCGGTGGGGGACGATTCGAGGTGTTACCGCCACCACCACCAGGTGGTCCACCCCAACAACACAGAGCATGTGGAAAAGGGAAAGCTCGGCTCCTAGAAGCTGAGGCCTACAAAAAGGGAACTTCAGAGATGATAGGAGGTACGATCTGTGTCTACTCAATATTAGCTGCAGTTCCTATAGTCATAGGTTCCAGACATTATTTTATTTCCACAGGCCTCATTCGGAGCTCAGTGATTCTGGTAGAGTCGTTGGCTCGATTCTTATGGTTAGAGACACCTACGGGAGAGGATTCGATGATTACACAATCATGTCGGTGGTGTGAGATTACTATAGAAGGCGAGAACTTCGGCTGGGATCTCCTTGTAGCAGCGTCGGGGCCTTACGACATCATCCTAGGTATGGACTGGTTATCTACAGTTCATGCTAATATTGACTATATTAGGCACAAAGTGCAGTGCGTCTATATAGATGGGACCAAGTTTGCCTTCACTGGTGAGAATGTAGCCTTTGCAGGACATGATGGTCTTACCTAGAAGAGAGTGCAACTGATCACTCGTCAGTTGGATATCCTTACCCTCAAAGTGGATGATGCGGAGAGTCTAATCTATCATGTAGTGGTGGTCCATTACGATAATGTCTTCCCTGATGATGTTCTACGATTACCTCCTTGCATATATGTGGAATTTTATATTGACTTGTAACCCGGGTTGGCACCGATATCTAAACTAGAGTATCAGATGGATCATGTAGAGATTCATGAGTTCGGGGTAGAACTAGAGGGCTTACAGGGAAAGGGATTCATAGGGACCGATGTTTTTCCTTGGGCAGCCCCGATCTTTTTATCGAAGAAGGTGGATGTGAGCTTGAGACTTTGTGTTGACTATCAGCACCTAAACCAGGTGACCATGAAGAACATGTACCCACATCCAATGATTGACGAAATCATTGATCTGCTAATGGGAGAACGATGGTTATCGAAGATAAACCTCCGATCAGGCAATCACCAGCTCAGAGTAAGAGACAATGATGTGAAGAAGACAGCTTTCAGATGTCAGTATGACCATTATGAGTTTTTGGACATGCCATTTGGCATAACCAAAGCTCAAGTAGTGTTCATGTGACTCATGAGCATTAATGTTCTGCCATATCTTGATCACTTTGTAGTAGTCTTCATTGATGACATACTGATCTACACGGCTACCGAGGGGGAGCATGCCTATCATTTGTAGAAAATTCTGGACACACACATAGAAAACCATCTTTATGGTATGATATCGAAGTTCCAATTCTAGATACGAGTCATTCCCTTTCTGAGACATGTCATCTCATAGGTTGGTGATATGGAAGATCCAACAAATATTGTGGATTTACTTGCATGGGAGCCACCTAGGATTGTGATAGAGGTACGATGTTTTTTGGGATTTTACAGATACTATCAGAGGTCTGTTCCAGATTTTATCAGAGTTTCATCACTTTTATCAGCATTGAAGAAGAAGGGGACACCCTTCATTTGGTATGAAAGATTCTAGTGGAGTTTTCATGAGCTGAGGCAGAGGCTGACTAGTAACCCCCATCTTGTGGCTTCTAGAGGAGGGAGTTGGGTACGTAGTCTACTGCGACGCATCAAGTACTGGCCTCAGATGTGTCCTGATGTAGGAGCGGGCAGTTATCACGTATTGTTCTCGACAGCTGAAACAACATGAGTAGAACTCGGCTACCCTTGACATGGAGTTAGAAGAAGTGGTATTTTCCTTGAAGATGTGGCAACATTACATTATGGGAAATCGTTTTATAGTATACTTGGATCACAAGAGTCTCTGACATATATTCTTGAAAAAGGGCCTAAACCTAAGACAATATCATTGGGTTGAGTTCCACCTAGAAAATGACTTCGAGATAGTCTATAATCCTAGTAAGGGGAATTTTCTAGTAGATTCCTTCAGCAGGAGATCTGGTATACAGCAGTTAGGTGAGGCAATGGAGTAGCTGGCCGCTTTGTAGATATCCATCATGGAACGAGATGGAGCATTTTTTCTTCAGTATCTTATAGTAACTCCCACACATATTTAACAATTTAGTTAGGAGCAATGTGGGGACACTGACTGAGAGGCCCGACATTATCAGATATTCACATGACAAGAACCTGGTGGATTTATTGAAGGTGCGGAGCATTTCAGCCTTTTTTGAGGGCATACTATGGTACCAGTGGCTTTACGGGAGAATGTTTTGAGGGAGTTCCATATTTCCCCTCTAGTGGTACATCTAGTACTGGAGAAGATGTACTCGTACCTCATACGGCAGAACTGGTGGCCGGGAATGATGAATGTAGCAGTAGATTTTGTCTCTCGGTGCGTCACTTGTCAGCAAGTGAAGGCAGAGCATAATGTACCAGTAGGCTTAGTTTAGCATTTAGAGGTCCCAGAGTGGAAGTGGGACAGGATATCCATGGACTTCGTTAAAAGACATTGACGTGTATCCATGGTTTATGATTCTATCTGGTTTATCATCATCCGACTCACTATGTCGGCCCACTTCCTACGGATCAGATAGCTGGGTTCAAGAGAGAGCTTTAGATGCCTCTATGTGGAGGAGATTGTACAGATAAATGGTGTACCCTCGTAGATTGTCTCTAATAATGATGCACATTTATATTTCCGATTATGGAAGAGGTTATAGGAGGTTCCAGGGCACAACATCGTTTGAGAACCGCCATCCAACCTCATAAGGATGTCCAGACCGAGCGGACCATTCAGACCCTCGAAGAAATGTTTCGTGTTTGCATCATCGACTTCAGTTGCTTTTGGGAAATTCACTTTTCATTGGTGGAGTTTTGATACAAAAAAAACTATCACTCCATCATTGGGATGGAACCATTCGAGGCTCTGTACCACCGACCTTGCAGATCAGCTTTGTGATGGAATGTCCTAGGGGATTTAGTACTCATGGGACAATAGATGGTACAAAATACCATCGAGAAGTAATAGATCATCCAAGAGTGGATGAAGACTGCACAGAGTAGAATGATGTCTTATGCCGACAGGAGAAGGATACCTCTGGAGTTCGAGGATGGTGACCATGTCTTCCTATGTGTCTCACCTCGATGAGGTTTGCGGAGATTTGGTAGGGGCGACAAGTTATATTCGATGTTCATCGGAACCATTCAGGACTTCAACAGAGTTGCCGAGGTGGCTTACCACTTATCTCTTCCACCCCAGTTTCACCGGGTGCAGGACATTTTCCATGTATCTCATCTTAGAAGATATGTTCAGAACCCATCTCACATCATCGACCATGATGAGATGGACATCGACGATGTGGCGACATTTATGGAGGTTTTAGTGGAGGTTGAGGATAGATAATAGACGGTCCTTCATGGGTGGTCAATAACATTAGTGGGTGTGCGTTGGCAGCACCTGAACCTCCGTAAGAGCATAAGGGAACGGGAGGCTCAGATACATGCCCAGTACCCCCAATTGTTTCTTTAGTGTATTTTTTGAATTTAAGGGATGCAAATCCCAGAGGTGGGGAGAATGTAAAGACTCGGATTTTCTATGAAATCATTTTTAATTATATTGGAATATTATGAGTCCGAAAAAATTTACGGTGTGTGATTCCGAGGCCCGGTGTCCTCATAATGAATTTCTAAATGTTTTTGGTTACGTTTAGTAAACACAATAGCGTCGTTTTAGTAACTTTTGAATCGGTGCACAGAATTGAAATATGAGGACAACATTCAAATCATAACGACATTATTCACTTAAGGATACCTTCACCTTGATCTTTGTTGTTCGAGGGTGAAAGTTAGTTTTCGTTCTTTTCATGGAAGATGGAAAAAAATTAACTTTTTTTTTCTTTTGAAACCCCTTTTTTGAAATCATAGAGGTGGGGACCACACGAGCAAGAAAAACCTCCCAATTTGAATTAATGGTTGTGGGGATCACCTAAACCCCTCTTAATGGGGGGAAAACCTCTCAACTCTCTAATTATCAATTGATCCAACTAAAATTAATTAAATGTGTCAAAATTAAATAATTGTTAAACCTATTTTGTTTTTGTTGGCTCCCCTTTTCCTTGGGGAAATAATTGGAAAATGCGAGAACATTGGTGAAACTCTTCCTTAAATGAAGAATTCCCTCTCCAACAAAGAACTATGTCTCCACGAAGAATAGAGAACCAACCCCAAGGTCAGATCGAAAGCACCTTATGGATTCAACAAATGTCGACGTTCTTCAACGACTTCATATACTACCTCTTTAATCCTCCAACGAATGACAAGGTAGGGGTGTATTTTTTATTAATCTTAGTTATTTTCATTACAATTGAATCAGTCTCCATGAGCTATTTTCTACCTCTCTAACATGGAGGGTGAAGGCCAAACAGACATGGCCCGAATACTCCGGAAACTTGGTGGTTTGTGGTGAATTATTCGTAAATCATGAGGACGATGACTGGTGCCGAAGACTGAGGCGTATGGGGCTCAGAAGTGGCAGCCAACACACCGGCCAACCAAGAAAATAGTGGCGGCTCAACTGCGCTACCGGAGAAGGGTTGTGGCCTATCTGCCCCGATGGAGAAAGGGAGGTGGATGACGCACAGCAGGCTACGTGACGATAGTGGTAGTGCGTTTCTGCACCATCCGACATGGAGGGGTTGTGGAGCAAGGCTGCAGTAGTGAGGGAGGGTTAGCCGACTCTCTGTCGGCCACCGGTGAAGGCGTTGCATGTTAACGCACCACACAGAGGAGGGCTGGCCGTCCGAACAACTAGGGATCCGAGCATACCACCCAGTGAGGGCTACACCGTGGGCTGCACAGCGGACCGCCTAGCGCAGGACTCAACACGAGCCATCCAGTGGTCCGCACCGTGGGCCAAACTCGGGTCGGGCCGAGTCGACCCGAACTTGGTCATGTCGATCTGGATCCAGACCAGTTATGACCCCCTACTTAGTCTTTTGGCCATAAAATGAGCTACAACCTTCTGTTTGACGTACCGTCTATAGACCCATAATCCATGTATAGAGACAGTAATTTTGGAATATCCCACATATGATTTGGATAAAGATGTGGTATAACTGGGTTTGATCAAACAGAAATCCAACCAGGACCTCTGGACTAATGTTCAATAACTTACAGACTGGGTGTCTAATTGACGCACAGTTTGTTGCATTGTGACCCTATTACGTGACGGCCATTTGGGAAACATCTTCATCGGACTTCATGTATGTTTGAGTATTGAATAGTGGATTTAAGACAGTACCCTCCCAGAATCAAGCTATCTTAGTGAGGGATCCTTGTGGATGGGTGTAACATGAGAAAGGGATCATACGTTGGTCTATTCTTTGGGATCCTATATGGGTTTCTTTTCAAGATTTCGATATGGATCTACTCTAGGGAATCAGCGTGGGAATTCTATAGGATCCTACGTGGGTCTTCTATACTAGGATCCTACATGGGTCTAATGAATTAGGATCCTACGTGGGTCTGATGATTTAGGATCCTACGTGGGTCTTATTCTTAACAGAGAAAGAAGATTCGATAGTTAAAACAAATCATATTTACTAATGTAACTATTTTTTACCTGGAGTGAGATTAGTCATTACCTTTTTCTTAATCTTCTATTTTTTATATCTTTTTTGTACTTACCTTCATGGTGATACCTTTGTGGTATTCTTCTGTGTGGAATACCTTTGTGCTACTTACCTTCATGGTGGTATCTTTGTGGTATTTTTCTGTGAGGCGTACCTTTCTGGTACTTACCTTTGTGTCAGTTACCTTAATGGTATTATTACATTCATGGAACAATTGTACGTTGGTTAAGGGTTTGGTCCTTCTGTTTCCTCATGAATTTGGTGGATATAATTGATAAATTAGGCATATGTATGTGCATATACCTAAGTAGGGTTGTTAGTTGATTTCTTGATTTTTGGTTAATTCTTTGTGTATTTTGAGAGAAAATTGAGCATACCGGGGTCCGTACTGAGTATCATTATACTCAACTCTGCATGGGATAGGCCCACACCTTTTTGTGTTTGGTGCAGAAAACGAACAACCCTGACTGAGGACGAGGGTACCAGGACTGGAGGCATCTCGGCGGAGTACAATATATGAGGCGTACTATAGAGATAATGGTATAAGATCTATACCTACCGTTCAAATAGGATCCTTGGAAGGTGTTCACAGGAGTTGTTCCAGTTTACGTGTACTTTTTAGTTTTCTTGTACTTTCCAGTTGGGCTTGTAATCTGTCCCATTTTACTTACTGTACACAGTCTTTTTACTATTCTGTTTAGTCATGTTCGTAACATGATGTGTGCTCGGTTGCGTGAGTTTATAGGTTATAAATGAATTATCTTCCCAGTTTAAGGATATAAATCATTTGGTGCTAGTATCCATCCCCTAGCCTATGAAAGGTGGGCTTTGGTTAGTCACGACATGGGCCCCGAGGGATGGGTCATGACAAATTAAGGGAATTAGGATTCTTGTTCAAATTATCCTTCTTTAAACCTCATAACATGTACAAATCATGGTGACACAAATAAAGGTCATGGTCCAACTTGTGTGTTTTATATTACTCTTCACATTCTCTCCTATCATTATGAAGTGACAACAACTATGACCCATGTTGGACAAAAACGATGGATCAACCGGGGAGGAGGCCGAGGTAGATGGATGCACAGGGTGAATGAATACATGCATGGGATTTGGAAATGGGGTAGTGGTCATGGCCAGGTGGGACAAGGATGAGACAGAAGTTCATGTATCAGAAGGGTGTGGTGGTGGTATGGGATTCTAGCTCAATGGCTGATAGGGGTGGAATATACATTATCCGCTATAAGTGGTAGATTGGAGCCGCAAGAAAGCGGACGTGGTCGGATGCGACGACATCCCCTTGAACCTGTAAGCACACCCTAGTAGTGTGCTGCTGTAGTAGTGGAGACCAGAGGCAGAGCATCGAGCAATGACTGTAGGCCGTGGCTTGGGAAGGACACATTTTGGAAAGATCATGATTTCTGTTGAAAATGTACTGAGAGGTGTCCGTCCGAGCCGACCGCGTGATGCAGAGCGGACGTGGTGACTACCACATATGAGCTTGACAGAACCGGCCTACCATCGTGGGCTGATCAAGATGGGGAAACCGGGATGATGGGAATGCCTTATGGATTGAAATCGACCAACCATTAAGGTTTGGTCCAGATAAAGGGGATCGGGCCACTGGGCATCCCTACAGGCTAGACCCACTACATAGCAGACCAACTCAAGAAGGACTAACGGGCCAGGTCAAACATGGTTTTCCTAGACCCAAAATATTCGGGTCACCCTAACTGGGTCTTTCTAGGTTGTGTTGGGGAATTCCAACTGGGTTGGACCGGGCCGGGACCCAACTGGTCCCTTTTCACTAAAATGCACATACCTTCTAAACCATATATCTCATTGATGAGATTCTTGCATAATTGGGACCAACGCAATGAGTATGTCCATTGTGTATACTCTGTGTGGATTTTCATGGATGTTTTCATACGACTGATGTATTATGTATTAGATTCTCTCTAAAACAATTTCACATCTTGTAGAAATCCTATGACCGGCTATGACGAGAAGACTAAGACAAGAGGGTCTAGGGGACCAAAAATTCCTCAGTAACTACATGTTCTAGGTGGCCTAATGATGAGATGGTATAGGTGACACATCGAAGAGCATGTCAAGTTGACCTAGCATACCCTAGTGACTCACTTGGGGTGATTGCCTCAATAGTATAAGGAGTTTAGTGTTATAATTTTAAGTCTTTCCATCCACCCTTTATATGATTCCTCTATGAGATGACTATACTTGTGTGTCATTTACTTTATGACAATACATTTTTGTTTTTGGGTCCTTACATAGTATTTTGTTACTCACTCCGACACGAGATCTACCCATACATGTCATTTATAGTACAGATGAGAGACACTTCAACAAAGACCATGGTGTTCCAGGACCAAGTAGGGCCTAGTGAGATATGTATGATGAGGAGCATTTATAACAATTCAATTATCATCCCCTTAACCTACCCATTAGTATGGTGTAGTGTAGACGGACATTATGAGTTGAAAATTTATTTTTTAGGATTTAATTTTGGGCCCTTTATTTTATGTTTTGTATTGTTACTCTCAGTGAATGTCTTAGGGGAATGATTGTCTACTATTCATCATTTTGGGAGGGGGATGTCTGTGTGTGCGTGGGTAAATGTACTCAATAAATTCCTCTCACATGCGGTATAATTACTTTGACAGTTGTCTCTAGCCCCTTGAATTTGGAGAGGTGGGCTTGGGGAAGTCATGACCTAGGCCTTAAGGGAAGGGTCGTGACATAGTGGTATTAGAGGCTGTCGGGTCTACCATAAATACAGTGAATCTATGGATCAATTTTGGGGAAACAGTGTTGAATATTTTAAGTACATCATTCAGACATGGGGAGTCCAGTGTTGGAGCGACGATTGACATATCCATACACTAGGACCTTAAATTCTACTTTTTGACTCGGTACATGAATAAACAGGTTGCATCCCTCACATAGGATTTGAGAGTGTTGTCATGCCTTTTTTGAGTCAGATTTATCATTCCATGTATAATCATTTGACTGTGGTTCTTGTTGATATATTTTATTATGCCACCACACCAACATCTAGCCATTATTTTGATGTGTGACTTTGAGTATAGTATTCCTAGAAACGAGGCATTAGTCCATGGACTAGTAACATTGGTATCCCTACTGGGTGGTTAACTAGTGTTTCCACTACCCTTTTGTAAGGAGTTTTTTCTAGAATTACTGGTAGGGGACACACGTAGGCTCATTTCCATACATGTTTTATAGAGGTAGAAACATAACAGGAATAAAGGTTATACTAACCCCCATGTATCCAAGGATTGGATTTAGGTGGTCACACAAGTCTTCTATTTTGTGAGCACGCCTCTCAACCATATGTGAATCATATCTATGATCCTTCACCAAGGCATGGCGGGGAGATGCTGATGATTGAAGATCCAAAATCATGATGAGGAGATCGTCGCCTGGATGTAAATTGAACATATCTTCAAGAGGTAGTCATTTATAATGATATTACACTCTGTGCATATATAGTAGAAATTATAACTATAACAATATAGATTGAAAGTATTGGATCACTCAACGATATTTACTGTGCTTTCTCTTTACTCTGTAAACATGGTGAGAGGCCCATTCTTCCGGGCTTAGGCTATTGACCAGGGAATATGATGAGATATCAAGGCATCCATGGTATCTCTTAGCATCACTACTAGTATTGGGGTGCTATAGAGATCTCTACTTATAAATACATTCTTGGAGGAGACGGAATAAGAAGCATGAGCTACTAGTAGACATCAAGTGGAGGAGTATTCAGTAGTGGGTAGCAGGCAGCTGATGCATAGACCCAACAATACCATGAATTTCATGAGATGACCCAATGACACAATATTTGTTGTACGAGGATCCCATGGAAGAGGGTGTAAGTAGAGGATAAGAGTGTGCTAATCTTGTGGCGATCTGGGTCATATGGCTTGGGACCGCTTGACTGATCGTGCAAACGATCTTGTGACCACTGAAGTGGATATAGAGGGTTTTTTAGGGTGGTGTGTAGGGAGGAAGATTAGGAAGGGGAATAGTAAGAGTGGTATTTAGTGGGCCGAGGTTAGTGGTACCACCACCAACACCACCTAGTGGTCAACCAAGGGCTCCATGAGTAGGAGCACATGGGAGGGCCCAACTTCATGTGATATAAGGCTATGATCAAGATTCTAAAGATAATATTAGTGGTATGATATGTGTCTTATCCACTATAACTGCAGTTCTTATATAGAAAGGTCTCAGTAACTATTTTCTCAACATGAACCTTGTTTAGATCTTGGAGATTCTGCTAGAGCCTTGGGATTGATCATTACGATTAGAGACTCCTACCGGATGCAATTCGATGATCACACACTTTTCCTTGTAGTTTGAACTAAGCCTTGGAGATGATAGATTTAGTTTTGATCTCCTAGTAGTGGTGTCGATTCCATACGACGTCATTCTGGGTATGGACTTGTTATCCACATTCCATTCTCATATTGAATATTTTATGTGTAGAGTGCGGTGTTTCCTCGAATATTTGATAGATTCTCCTTTACCAAATAAAAATTATTTCTTCCAGCATATTATGTACTTTCACGTAGTTGGGTGTAGCTAATCACTTACTTGTTGGATATCCATACCCTATGTTTGGATATTAAGAGGGGCCCCTTGTTTCCTGAAAAGGTGGACGAGTATGAGGACATACGCTCTAAGAATGTACTATGATTACCACCTCATATTGATTTCAACATATGTAATGATCTATACCCTAGGATGAAACCAATATCTCCACATGGAATATTGTATGGCTCCCACAAGGCTTCGTGAAATTAGGGTACAACCGGAGGACCGATAGAGTATGGGCTTTGTGAGGCCCAGTTTTTCACCTTGTCTTACCCCAATTATATTTTCCATGCAAGAATATCTATACATTAGACTATGGGTGGACTATAGTCTCCTAAATTAGATGGCATTGAATAAAAAATATCCACCTTCGAGAATCAATGTCCTCTTTGATCAGCTTTAGGGAGCAAGGCGGTTTCGAAGATAATCCTCAGGTCTGGATATCTTTATCTTTGTGTACGAGATGATAATTTATTAATTATATCTTTTAGATGTCAGAATGTACAGTATGAGTTCATGATGATGAAATTCATCATGAAAATTTCTCAATTATCGTTCATGGGACCGATGGACGTGATCTTTTATCCATACCAGGACCAGTTCATATTAGTCTTCATCGATGGTATCTAAGTGTACTCAGCATTTAAGGAGGACCACCTGACATAGCTTCAGATATTCCTAGACACACATTGATAGAACCAAATTTATGGGAAACTCATGATGTGTGAGTTTTGGATTCAACAATTCCACTTTATGGGACATTACATTTCAGATGTTAGAGTTGCAGTGGATCCGATGATGATATGATAATTTTTTTCTTGGGATCCTCCTATGAGAGTGAATAAGGTGGGGAGTTTTATAGGAATCACAGAGTACAAATAGTGGTTAGTTCCAGACCATTCCATGGTATTAGATCCCTTATCAGATTGGAAAGAAAAGGGATATCCCTTCGTGTGGATGGAGAAGTGAAAGTAGTGATTGCAGGAGCTGAAGCGGAGGCTGACAAGGGACCCATCATGCAGATTCATGATGAGGGAGTTGGTAATGTTTTGTTCATTAATTCTTTAAGGACCAGACTTGGTTGTGTCCAAATGTAGGGGAAAGAAGTTATTGGCTATGGTTCATGACAGTTGAGGCATCATGAGCAGAACTATGCAACCCATGATCTTAATCTAGCCACAATATTATTTTCTTTGATTTTGTGGAAACTCTACTTGAAGGATGAGTTCTTTACCATTTACTCCAACCAAAAAAAATTTCATATATATCTTCTCCCATATGGACATAAACATGAGGAGTGGTGGTGGCTCGATTTATCAAGGACTACGAAATCAAGATCATATATACTCATAGGCAAGGAAACATAGTTGCAGATGCGCTCAGTAGGGAGACTGGATTGTAGTTGCTAAGAGATGGGTTTGTGAATTTAGTCTCAATAAAGACATCCATCAAGGATGGAGTTGGAAAAACTATCTTCAGACGATGGTTGACACTCCCCCACTATTACAGCGAGTTAGTGAGACACATATTGGGGATGTCGACTATGGGCCCCAACATGATCAGTTATCCATCGGGAAATCCCATGATGGATTTTCGATTGGTAAGGATCATGTCTTCATTTTAAAAGGATGAATCATTTTACAAGTGGAGTTGTGGGAGAATATTCTGAAGGAGTTCCACACATCCCCCTATGTGGTGCATTCAGGATTGGTGAAGGTGTACCAAGATCTGTGAAGTCAGTACTAGTGAATCGGGATGAAGAAGGTTGATGCGGATTTTGTTTATCATTGGATCACTTTTCCACTTATGATGGAAGAGCTTCAGATTCTAGCATTCTTCGCTCATCCAAATGGGGTGCCAGAGTGGATGTGCGATGGTCTCTCGATGTAATTCATGTCATTTATTCCATGTATGTCCAGAAGGCCTGATATGATCTAGGTGATCATGGACTGAATCACCATGTCTTCCCTCTTCATACCCATCTGATATCTTTGTTTTGTAGAGAGATTGGGATGCCTCTATGTGCAATTGATACTGTGTCTTCATTGGTTTGCTTCGATGATGGTGTCAGACTGTGATACTCACATAGTACCCCTTCTATGTAAGGGATTTTAGGTGGAATTCGGGACTTAACTATGTTTGATCATGACATTTAATCTCCATATGGACGTTCAGATGGATTGGAATAACCATGTTCTCTATTACATTCTTTGTTATTTTATGATTGACTTCAATTTCAATTGGTGGATCACCTACCACTAGTATTGTTCACATATAAAAACATATACCACTCTATCATTGTTATGGAACCATTCCAGTCACTATATGGGTGGCCATGAAGATCACTATAAGGATGGATAGACCTAGGGGATTTAGCACTCATGGGTCCCGAGTAAGTACAAGATACCATCAAAAGGTGCAGGCTATCTAGGAGGGGATGAAGACTACATAGTGTAGGAAGAAATACTTTGATGAAAACAGTCATAGGAACAAGGAGGTATAGAAGAGAGACGATTTGTTTCTTTGGGAATCACCAAAATGAAGATTGTGGAGATTTGGATGGGGTGGAAAGTTGTCTTTACGGTTCATCAAGACTTTTTTATTTTGTGACGAGTTTTGAGAGGTGGTGTACGTACAATCTATCCCCCCACAGATCCACTAAGTTAATGATGAAGTCCATGTAACACAACTGAGGAGGTACATGCATGATCCATTGCACTTCATCAACTGGGGTGAGCTAGACATGATCAATATGGAGACATTTACAGAGTCCACGATGGTGATTGAGGATTGAAAAGATTGTGTCCATTGTGCATGGTTGATTCATGTAGTGCACGTTTGGTGCAAAATCCACGAAACATCAAGAGTGAAATTGTGTTAGGGATGTTTAGATTCATCTTTAGTATCCCTATTTGTTTTTTATCCCTTATTTTTAGCTTTTGAGAATGTAAATCCCTATGGTGGAGATAATGTATTTTCTTGAAAATTAAATGTAAATTTGTTGAAAATTATATTAGATTATTTTGAGAACAGGTATTGATAAAACTCATAATTATGAGGCCTGATTAGCAAGGAATAAATGCTTGAAATTTATTTATGTTAATTAAAATAGTGCACATGTGTAGTTTTGAAAATATCAAAATGATTCCCTCGATTAAAAATTTGAGGGCACCATTGCATACCTAATGATGAATTTACCTATGAATGGACCTAATTTCGAACTACAGTGGTCAATGGAAAAAAGTTAATTTCTGGAAATTTTATCTAAAATACAATAAAATATACTTGAAAAGTTTATATCCCTTTAAGGGATTGACATGGATGCGGTAATTATAGAATGGTCATGGAGATTGTTCCGAACCTATGGAGTAATTTCATTGGAAAAAATATGGATCACCTATGATGAAGAACTATCTTATTCCCCTCCTTCTCCATTAAAGGATCGCCAAAGATAAATGGAGGATTAGAGGACCTTCAATGATAATGGGAAAATCTGGATCAAGGAAGGAAAGACAAATGATATCGTCATACTCCATTATTAATCAGAAAATGATTTGTTTCATGGTAAGGGGTTTTGATTTATGTATGGTGTCTTTTTCCCCCATTATTCTTTCTAAATGATGAATGTGGGTCAATCCACTGACAAATTGACCTGCAGATCAATCATTTATATGGGAATGGGAATTGGTCTATGGGGAACTAAGGGATGTTGGATTCATGTATAGATTATACATTGATAAACCTAATAAAAAGGAAAAATCATGATAACATTAACAAAGGTCATGGTCTATCGATCATGTGTATTTTGTTCATTCGTATACTCTACCATTTGTTTTCTTTCTTAGTGACATATAGATAAATGTTGTTCCAGAAGGACCACAATGATGGATCAACCAGAGAAGGAGGCTGAGGGAGACATTAACACCGAGTGAATGACTGCCGATAGGGAATCAGGTGGTGGAAGAGCGGCTACAGCCAGGATGGCCATGTAAGAAATGGAAGGCCACATATAGGAGGGACATGGTGGTGAATAGGTCACCGTCTTGAAGGATGTCATTGGTTGAACCTGCTAAATCTACCGCATGGTGTTGATCAGGGACATAGGTAAGTGTCCAACTACAGAAAATAGTGGAATCCACGTGTGGGATGTGGTCCATACTGTTGTCACGTCGCGAGAGTGGAGGAGGTCCATGGCAGAGTCTCAGGTGGTGATAGTGGTCCATGACCTAGGTGGGCCACCTCAAAACAATGGAAAGTAGTCCATTTATCACTTGAAGGGAGGTGGCTAGCCTAGACATCCATGTGACATGTAGTGGGTGTGGTGGATGCCTTATCTATGCTATAAAGAACTGGCCCGTCAGAGATGACTGGGCTAGATGGGGAAATTGGACAGTTAGGTGGCCTAGATGGACAGAAACCAGGCTCACTAGTGTGAGCTGGGGTGGAGGAAGGGGACCAGACCACTGGGATAGACCTAGGGCCCGATAGTCCATGCCCATTAGGCTCAATGGACCTAGACATTGGGAAATTATAGACTTGGTCGAACCAGACCTGAAAGGGTCGGGTTGGTCCAGTCATGGACCCAACCATCCCATTTTCACTAAATGCTCAGTCCATATATACCATACATTTGATTGATGAGACGCTTGTGGCATTGGAACCCTTGAGATGTGGTGGTACTTTTGGTATAATCTAAGTGGGTTCTAATGGATGTTGAAATATGATTGATGTCTTGTAGAGTATATTCTTCCATATTCAATCGCACTTCATGTAGTAATATTGTGGGTGGATGTGAGGAGAAGATTGATAAAAGCTTGTCTAGGTTACCTAGAATACCTGGGTAAGGGAAGGTTCAAGGTAACCCAATGTCGAACGAGTCTAGTTGATACCGTGACAAGTTGGTCTAGGTGACCTAGATAGACAGAGTTATGAATGGGTCTAGGTCAACTAGAAGACCTCGAAGACTCACCAGGGGTGATTTCCTCATTAGTAAAAGGTGTTTAGTGTTACAATATTTAGTAATGATATCCTCTATTTATATTATGTCTTTCTAAGATGTCAATACTTGTATTTACATTCCGTTATGTTATTACCTTTGTGTTTTGGGGTCCCTACTGAGAATTTTATACTCACCCCTGCATGGGCTCTGTCAACACATGTCATTCTTGTGGAGATGAAAGATGCTTTGACAAACACCTTGGTGGTCTGGGACTTGGTGGTTCCCAATTACCTCTGATAGACGAGATTAAAATATACTAAATCAGAAGGCATCACCTTCACCTACCATTTCGGTAGGGGGTACTATTAATGGAATTTATAAGTTTTAATTTTCTTTTTTGGGCTTGTATTCTGGTCCCTTTACATTAATATTAGTATAGTTTATTTCAGTGGTTGTCTCAGTGGCATGCCTAATTGCTTTTCAACATGTTGAGATGGGAATGAGTGTGTGTTTGTGCATATAGGTACTTAGGATAATGCCTCCAACTTTTGGTATAATTCATTCTTTGTAGGTTTCTATCCCTTGTACATTGGAGATGAGACCATGGGGTAGTCACAAAATAGGCCCTAGGGGACGGATCGTGACAAACGTTCTATTTGTGGTTAATTTACCACATTAAAATTTTCATTTACTTCCACCATGGAATTATGGTACCTAATATATATATAGTTCCTCCTGACCAAAGATCTATTTAGGATCACACAATGATGTAGAGGAATCCACCTTCATGTTTATTACCCACCATGTCTTGGACCACTATGTGGTAATTTCTACAAATAAGTTTTCAAAAGACCTATATAGCCCATCCTTCCAATCATGAAATTCCACACACAACAATATAGTTGTGTTTACCTCCCATTTTAAAAAATTGAAATGTTCCGAGAACCATAATAACAATGTCACTAAACCATGTATTGGTTATATCAACCATACTAATGATGTGATCACAACCTTCATCCTGGAAATATAACCCTTATACGTTTTAGATAGTGAAATAAATGAAACAAAATATCTTTTATAATTGGTGTTTTTAGTTATTGTGGTTCACTATACACTATATGTCCATGCCACCACTCCTAAATCACCAAAACACATAGAACCACATCCTCCTATATGGGGTATATGACTAGAATATTTAAGTTCCCATATATCCACAGATCTTCCTTCTAACTCTAGAACACCACCTAAATGAATCTAAAAATCTAAATTTCAACAAATACAATGGAATGTAATTGAAAAAACATGGAAATTACATTATACAAAACTAATAAAAATTAGTTCATAATTTGAAAAAAAAATCCATGAAAGAATAAATCCTTTACATTTAAAGGAATAAGGAAACCTATTCATTCACAATAATAATAACTAAATTGATGGAAATACTATGAATCTAATCCAAAAAAACCATAAATATAATTCTCCAAAAAAATAATATCAATTCGGAGATACTACTAAAAAAGGATAAACATGTTAAAAAATATAACCTATATCTTGAATTTCCTATTAAGACACATCTAACTACCCACAAAAGATTTTGAATCATGTTGATCCATATATAAATCATAAAAATCACAATGGAAAATGATTCAAAAGATTTAAATCAACTATCCTGAAAAAAGGATCCTTGAGTTATTCAACCCTAGAGCTCACATAAATGATCATAGAATATATTATACCTTAAAATTCCTCTTCCATAAAATTAAGACAAAAAAAATTTCATGTAATGTTCTACTAATACATGATAATGATATTTAATGAAAATTGTCCTTGTAAAAATGAATAAATCCATGATCTCTTCTCAATAAACCACGTAATCCTAGGACATCAATTGAAAGGGATTAAAAAATCATTGATTATCAACAATCATTTTGGACTCACAATCCCATTCATAATATTCTACACTAGTTAGGAAACAATGGAATTTACTATACATGTTTATATGATGTCTCAAAAATAGGTGTAAAAAATCCCCGCCTTTATGATATCTTTGTGGACATTCATGTGAATATCCATCTGTATATTTGAAATAAAAACATCATTGATAATTTTATTAATTTTTTTTCAATGGGATCACATAGAGGTTACTAAGACATATTTTAAAACATTTTTTATGGAAAATAAAAGATATTGAAACTAATATGGTGATTCTTATTTCATAGTGATTCATTATTAGATTAATGGAAACATTAATATCCTCAATATATTCCTCAGTCTCTTTTCTATATATTTTACTTTGGAACATCTATACATTGTACAACTAACAATCCATAAAATGATATTTCCATAAATCATATATATTCCTCCCACACACAATGTATCTATGATGTTACTATAAAATATCATTGGTTTAAAATAAATAACTATTTTTAAAATATTTTATGAAATGTGAACACACAAAATGGAACATTATATAATGTTAGAAAAAATGTCCATAAACATGAAATGTACTGTAAAATATATCCATAATAACCACATCATCACCCAAACATAATGAATAATAAAAATTTTGTAAGCTAACTCTAAACATATGCCAAGAGTCCCAACATAACTCCCATCAAGATCATGTTACAATTTCCATATCACCGCATCATCCATAATCTAAATATAAATTACTCTGCATTTTCCACATACAACACACATTAGAATAGGAAAATCATATCAATTTTATCATTGATAACATACTAATAAATCATTATGGGAAATGATACCTAATCATAAAAAATATTAATTTCCCAAAAATAAAACATTAAGAAAACATACCACTAGTACATAACATATATACAAAAAATAGAAATATTTCATTAAATATTCACCATCAATTACAATTAATATATCATCGGGTAGAAGATGAATAATGAAATATATATATATATATATATTCTTTTATATGTAAGTATTATAATGTGGCATCATACTAATGAGATAATAATATCATAACAATATATGTGGTAAAGAAGGTCATAAATCAAGAACGTAATATGGAAAATTGAAGCATCCAGTTGACTACAGTAAAGGGAAAGAATTTTTTCTAAGGAATCAATTGAAAATTTTAAATGTGGTGTTAGTGGTCCTATTAAAAAATGATTCCCTACGAAGAAGGTATGGGAATGGAATGAGTAGGACTATAAAAATATATTTTTACCAATACCTAATGCATTTCCAATTGAGGATATGGAAACTGGGAATGAAAAATGATAGGTATGGATTATTTCTTGGATGATGTTTTGATATTATTGAATCATAGGATATGATTTGTGAATTTTTTCAGGAAAGAAGTATTATTGGATAATATGGAAAATAATTTTTAATGGATTAAGATGAACATTTATTTTTTAAGAAATATACATAAATGGGTTTTTTTATTTCAAATTACTATATGTACTATCTTCTCTACTACCATCACAATTTCATTTTCATAACTATATAGTTTCTTTATAAGGGTATGTATTTGTCTAGTATGATAAATATTAAGGAGGAATATCATGAAAAATCTATATGTGTCATTAATTAATTCATCCATGGACATCAAGATGTGAAAATAATTCTTATATAAAAAAATTGATTAATTTTATTCCACACAAATAGTATTCCTCCTCTTAAATTTGATGTATATATCCAATTATTTATATATCATCTGAGACCTAGTACTTTTGTTTGTATATGTCAGATCCATGCCTATAAAGCTGCTAGTACAACATGGAGTCTTATGTTGATAAAGAAAATGTATAATATCTTGTTTAATATTAATTTTATTGAATCTTGTGGTACATCATTTTCACTAATAAGTTACTAGTTATGTTCTTACCACCATTATATACTCATTTCTCAAAAGTAGTGGTACTAACTAAAAGTAAAAAATTGATAGAAATGGAATAATCTAAGTGAGTTGTTAAACCATATTAATATCGATTATCTTACCTATATAGGAATATATAGGTCTCAAATGACCAATTTAAAACAATGAATAATGGTTCACCTCACTATAATTACTATGGTTGTATATCTTAATTCATATATATACTACCAGGGATTTCAGGCAGCCTATTCTTCATTAATTATAGTAATATAATGGGTTATTTAAGAGGAAATTACCCATTTGAAAAGTAGTTAACATGTGTAGTAAATTGTTATATTGTTTAGTTCACTAATAATGAGATGAAAGGTTCATCTTATTTTACATCTAGATGAGGTTACCAAATCATCAAAACAACCCACTAAATTAGTGAATTTTTTCACCATGAATCCCCATAATTATATACAGTGTGATATAATTGAAGAGGCATATGAGAAAAGGTACAATGAGAGTATAAACAATACTAGGTTAACCTTATTTCTTGTGATTAAAAAAAACATGGGGAAATCCATGGGCCTTGATAATCATCTAGAGGTATATATTCGATGAATTGATCATTGGATCTATTTGAACGTATGTAATGTGGTCAAATATAATATTTCACCATAATATACCATGTCAACTATGGAATACTCTCAAATTTATACCTTGATATTTGATCATGATATAATCAATTATATTATTTTAGAGCTCCTATCAGTAATATATCTTAAATGATGGGATGATTAGAATGACCCAATGACACACTAACATTAGTCCTAATAATCTATAGTCCATTTAATACTGACCAGGAACATACCCAGTGGAATTTCATATCATATGTGATCTAAAGATAGTGGCTCCACTGATCCAACAGAATCCCAATTATATCCCACAACTCCCTCTCAACTATAACTACATTATATCCCATAATTGGTCTTTTTACACTCCACATCATATGCAAGTCCACTAATCTAGATAAACATTATTTGGGGGATCCCCTAATAATGTGTTCAGTGCCTCTACCGTGAACCTATAATTTGGTAAGACATAGTGATACATGGTAGTTCATAAATTAAAGCCATATATGGAAAATATTGAAGGTACATCCCAAAAAATAGATTAATAATTGAAATTATCACCACTATTAATGTACATGTGTCCTAGAGAATCACTTTTCCCATATTTCCAATTATTTCATCATTATGTGAGGGATCCCATGAATGTAAGAGACAATAATTCAATGTTGCATTTTTTATGAAATTAGAAGGTCCCAATTTTATATGGAACAACCGTCATTTTACAAGATCAATTTTTAGCTAGAGGATATCCTCTATCAATTAATCTACCAATATATCAACACAAAGTACAAAAAAGGTGTTATTGACCTATCCAAGTACAACCAGTGTCACATTGAAGAAATATTTTATTTAATTTCATTATGGAAGTTATTGAAATATTATTTATATGCACATAGAAATGATTATAAGGACATAATATTAAACCACTTCTCCCTAATGTACCTTATATGATTAGTTGAATTCATTGGGAGAGAATAGTTCCTCAAGGAATCAATTAAGCAGAGTAAACAATGACAACACCCTTTACCACCCTCTTATACATGAAATCATGTTATATTATAATCATGTTACATATGGAAAACTTATTCCCTCAGTAGATCTAATAATATTTGATTTCATTTATTAAGACCCAACATGAACAATATTTCACTAATAATGATTCCTATATACAATCATATATTAATCTTCGTTAAACTCTCTTCACATAGTCCAAAAATCTTGCCTATTACTTTATTAATGTAAATTATTCAGGGTCATTAATCTACATGGTGGAAAATAATTAGTTCAAGGTCATTAAGATCATGACATCCGAATATGTTAATTATATTAACTATAATAATTATTTCTCCAACTAAATATTCCTCCTAATACTACTAATTAATCATTATTGTTCATAAATTGTATACATTACATGTAAGATCATGGAATATTTAAATTTCAATACCCTATGATGAATTTCATAAGCATATCTACAAAAATTGTTCATGATGTTTACTTCGTGGAATGAAAACATTTATTTAATAGTGGAACCTAATTTTTGATGATTGGAAGGCATAAAAGATCCTCACTCAATCCCTTGATATAATTTTTTTAATAGTGAGTCATAAGTCTCCCTTTATTATCAACCCACACTTTTCATTACTATTGTTTTAATCATATCCATATATGGGACAAAATGAATTAGTGCTGGCCTCACATGTACAGATAGGATCCCTTAATATATTAAAAGTCTACGTAAAACAATATATAGTTAACACACACATTTTTTTTAGGATAACCCATGACTTGTTTTTTTGGTAAACTCTTCGAATAAATATAATGGGTAAGACTCTATTAATTCCATGATGTTGGTGGAGAGTGAAGTAGGGATCGGTTATAGATACTATGATTAACATAATTTTATATCATAAAATTTTTCTTGATCAAATGGGTAGTTCCCCTATAGAATGAATATTTTTTTGGGAATAGCATTGTAAATTTTTTCTATAATTCGAATAATAAATCAATATTATATTTTTGCATTGAAAATAAAATACCTATATATTTTCATCATCATTTGTTGATCCATTACCCTTCCAATTGGTTAAATATATGGCTTACCATAGTTTTCTAATCAATTTTTTTTCAAAGAATTGATAGATGAAATCAGTACATGTAAACCAGACATTGTCACCTCAGCTAGATGTGCCCAACATGCTTCTAGTGATGGAGTAACTGTTTAGTAGAAAAACCATTCCCCATTATCATAAATTTGACATCCACAAATACCTTTTCGTCATTACAACCTGGATATATGTCATTCAAACAATCCACATATCATCATATGTTCATGATTCCCTTATTGAGGCCTTTAAATTCCACTTATATTTTGTTATTGAAAATTGTAATTATAAATTACATAATTTAGAGTAACCATAACCTAAAGACATTAAACCCTACTTTTATTCTATATAGATGATGAAGGATCAATCATATAAGTCAAAATTCACCCCATCCCCATCTCAAGAAATAACAATTTTATTGATGATCTTTTTTTTGTGGACACTTTATCTCACATCAATTTAAATGTGACATGTTTGATCAATATAATAGGGTAACCAAAGAGAATTCTTGACAAATATAATATAAAAAATATATGGTTAGGAAAATAGTGAGTATAAAATACATAATAATATTATGTTGATGAACCATTTATATTATTTGGTATTAAATATAGAATCCATCATTATTTTATAAGACAACATATTCAGAAAATATATTTGGAAATTCCATAGAACCACTTGTTCTTAGTTTTTACCTCATTGTATCACATATTAAGAAAATAATATCTCAATGGTAGAGTAGGATTTCTTTACAATTATTCCATTATCATGGAATCATTTGATTCCAATTACTTAGATATTGGTTGTAATAATAATTAACGATATAAATCAAAGATTTTAGAGTATGAACATTTCATTTATCTTATTGAGTTTACAATGACCTCATTAGATCCATGGGATTTAAATAAGAGATGTTTTATTCTCCCAAATTACCATTTGGACAAAATGACCCCAAACCTAGGTCACTATTTCCTAATTCGAAATGATTTCACTCAATTAACCTATTTATTATATATTGGAATAGAGCCTCTATGTCTGAGAAAAACATCTATTTTATACTTGAAGGTCCAACCAATATCAAATATAAATATCTCTATAATTTAACCAATAATTCAAAAATTTACCATAGGAAAACAGCTAGGATTTTTAGTTTTTATATCATGCATTGACTCATTCAATATAATCCACAGAAAATAGGACCCCCATCCACTATTTTTTTGGTTTTCAAAAAAAATGGAAGGGTTACATTCCACTTTTAATGGATCAAACATCACATATGATGAAGATTCCCTCTCCTAGAATCTATTTCATGGGGATTTATCTCTTTCATTTCATCCTTATGCCAATAATGAAGAGGAAATGGATGAATCAACCCCTTACATTAAATAAGAATTCTTTTCTAACTGTAATTTAATGATATTGTTGAGTCTTAGGATAGGTGAAAATATTTTGGTCCCATTAATCAATAATGTCATGTCTCCCAAAAATATATTGTTGAATTTTCTTCTATTGAAACAATAATATGGTGTATTTCAAGGAACAAAAATGATTTTTCTAGGGAATAATTCTCATGTAAACTATCCACTGGTTTGGGAATCAAAATTGATATAATGTATTTGGGATGGTTCTTATAAATATGTATCCCTATAATTGTGTTTAAAAATGGTAGATGTAAAAAATATAAATAAAGAAAATGTTTTAGTAATGTCAAGTATTCAATGTAGCTACCCAACATAATCGTAATGAATAAAAATAATATGTAAATTATAGTGTGCATCGACTTTTAATACCATAAACACCTCTTCCAAGAGGAAGATATATCTATCCTGATCATAGATATTTTCATTGATTCAATATATATATTTTAATCCCTTTTCAACATGGATTAATATTAAATGTATAATATTGTCATGATGGACCCGATAGATTGAGAATCCAAAAAAATTTATCCCCACAGGGGGCCATTTACTACCGTGAGACCCCCTTTATCTGGATGAATGATTGAGAGACCTGCCTATATGTTATGAATAAAATTCTCAAAATTTTTCTTAGAATAATTGTGGTGATTTATGGATATGACATGGTGATAAAATAAATTTAACACCAAATAAACCTCAATAATATTTATAAATTGGTTGATATTCTAAATTTCCCCCACATGATGTTAAACATTTTAAATTTTCATTTATACTTACCTCAATGAATTTACAACATTATAATTTACAATATTGACACATTGAGATCTATAATTAAAAAATCAATATATTGACATAAAAAATTAAAACATAAATATAAAAAAAAGTCTAAAAATAATTAATAAAATTCATAAAAACACATGCAAGGACTATACTAGTTTAGTGTCTATAGAGGTAAGAAAAAAAATCCTCTTATTTCATGCAAGCTCATGAATATCTCTAACACACATCCTCTCACACAGTTCTACTCTTATGAATACCTTTTATAAACAGTTCTTCATAACCTTGGTAGGGAAACATTCGAAAGGATGAGATCAGATAGTTAGTAAGGGTAAACATAGGAGATATAAATCATGATCATATGAATGTATAAGATAAGTATAATGGTAAGTGGTCATGAACATAAAAAATGATGTTTATACCAAAATTATATATATAATATACATTATTAGTGGTATAAAACGTTATCATTTCGAAAAACAATGTCCATAAGGGTCAGAAATCATTATAAATAAATCATGAACTATATGATCATTTCATAATATAGTGGAATTATAAAAACTGTAGAAAACAATTTCATATTTCAAGGATAATTCCATGACCCTAAACATAGTGGATTAGTAATTAAGTCATATTTTGCACTTTTGAATAAGATACACATATTATCCACAGTTGATTATGAATAACCTATTTACCATAGTGGATGGGGAAACTGTTGTTTCCCATAGTGGATCAAGTTGATCAGTTTATTTCCCCATGTTATTTAATCAGATATAATGATTTATCCAACTCATTGGTGGAGGATATAGGTCCTTAACATCTCATAATAAAAATCATACTTCATGTGTGCCAAAATATCATAACGATTCATCATATCATCCCATTATAACCCATTTACAGAAAAAAGGTTTCAAAAACATTTTTAAAATCTACCACTGAATAACCCATGAAAAATTAATGGGTTTCATTATAATTTCATCAAATATAACAATAACTATCTACGTAATCCAAAATTATATTATCATTCAATGTTATCATTATTAAAAATAAATAACAGTAAATGATCTCATATTATATTTTATATAATTTTGAAAGATAAATTGAACCATTTTATGCGGAATATATCTTTTCTACATTAAAAATATTTATAAAACCTAAAACATTTTCAAAATAGTATTCACTAAAAATAACCACATAAACATATAATGTAAACATTAAATCCATTTAGTAAAAATCATAATAAAATAAAATTTCATATTTAAAACACACATCCTAAAATATTAAATATATTTAGAATCCTTTTTGTAGAAAATAATCATGAAAACATATAAAAAAAATTTCTAAATCATTTAAAACATTTATCTAGTAAAATATCTTTTTTGATTTAAAAATAACTTTTAAAAAAATTATTTTTAGAAATAATCATATTATTTGAAAATTACCCTTACAATTATATAGGATTATTTACTGAAAATAACTTTCATAGTGGTGGTAAATTTTATTCATTTTATAAAAATTAAAACCAATATTCCATTCACATCATGGATAAATTCCTAAGTTGACTTTTTTGGAACAGGACATGATGATTCCATTCAAAACATTATATTAAATTTTTACCATGTGTACAAAATGAATTCTTAAATACATTTTATAATTTAAATTTTTTTGAGACTTTTTTTAGACAGACTGGTTTTTGAAAATTAGCATTTTCAATTGATGGGAGAAAAAAATCATAAATACATTCTTTTGATTAATGACTAAATTAAGAGTGAAAAATTAATAGAACCCATTTATTTAAAGGGAATAACTAGAGGGTAAATAAAATAATTAGTTCAAGAGAGACATAAGATAATATTTTTCTATTATAATAATAATCATGTACAATTATTAAAATGATGAAATTATAATACAAAACACTTACAGATTTAGTATCATTGAATCCTATGACCCATGAATGAGAGATCCTCAAAAGTATATTTCAATCCCAATATATTTCATGAAAATATTCAAAAAAATTATAATGGGTATAATTTATACACAAAAAAAGAATCACATGGTGAATGTGGAATGTGTGCTACAAAAAATATAATTGAGATGGAAATCCCTTGACTATTTAGTATTGTTTTT
This sequence comes from Viscum album, assembly GCA_963277665.1. NCBI lineage: Eukaryota > Viridiplantae > Streptophyta > Magnoliopsida > Santalales > Viscaceae > Viscum > Viscum album. The sequence continues at coordinate 1,849,713,677 of OY728152.1, forward strand.
AATTATTAGATAAATTAAATGATAAAATATAACAATGCTAATTTTTATTTCTTATTTAAACATGAATTTTTATATATAGATGCACCTAATTAAAATTATAATATTGAGATGCCTAGTGTCTTAGAAAAATAAATTACATTAAATTAAAACTTAAATCTTTAAAGGACAAAAATTTATTGGAAACAACGATTACATGACTAAAACATTCCTTCGTAAGTAACACTCCAATGGGATAAAATTAGGACACACATAAGAAAAGTTTGATCTATAGGTACTTGTAAGGGAATAAAAATGGCATAAAATGAAGATAATAATACATTTAAGACATTGAATATTAATGAGGTTTAAACGAAAACGAATAATAAGTCATTGTATAACATAGTAATCATAACATGGAAAATTTGGAAACAACATTAGTCATTTCATCATAAATAGATCCAGGAAAAATATTTCCCGACCACATTGTGTAAAAAGACTGATAAATTAATCAAGTAAACTCTATGTCCTAATACAATGTATCATGATACTAATCATTACCCAATGCATTGGAGTTCTATCAGGGTGTACCCTTAATAATCATTTAATGCACATGTTAAAGTGTTCTACATTGATTATATTACATTGATTAATTCAAAATAATAATTTTTTATTATTGGGGAATGTGGAATACATATATGTAATTGTACAATTAATATGTATACATGAATAAATTTTAAAACCCTTAATAATAAAATGGGTATTGTATTCACTACACAATTATTTTGGCCTTGAAAATCGTTGTCCAATTTCGATAGAATAACGACGTCATATAAAAATTACTAAAAATGGGTTGATTGTAGAAAAAGTTTTATATCATATTTTAGACATGAAATTTATAGTAATGGGGATATATAAGAACATATACCAACATAAGAATTAGGATATTAAAATAAATAACATAAAATTAATGATTGATAAAAGATGAGTGTGGAAGAACTCTTATAGAATATTGGTGTAATAACAGGTGTACATAGGGGTTATTAAGTGGGATAAATGAGATTGAAAGGGGCTCTAATTATTTACAAATAAAATTTATAGTTAGGTAATAGGTAAGAATGTATTATAACTTATGAAAATAGAAATCAAAAGGGAATATAATAAATGTTATTCTTGATAAAAAGAGGAGGGGGGAGAATCCCTTACCTAGATGTGTGACTAGAATGAATTATGTGAGGCTTATTGGGTGAATTTTGGTTCCTTGGGAGGACTCTAGGGATTATAGGTAAGATGATCGACGTTGTTGAATGAAATTAAATTAGATATTGAGGGTGTTTATATAGGAAAGGAGGGGGATTTAATTAATATTTTTCTATTGGACACTATGGAATAAAATATTCAAACCCAAAAACCCTAAAAGTGGGTTTTACCATGGTTTCTAGTAAATGCGAGTGGATCAGATTATTTTATAAGGGTATCGGATGGATATAATAATTTTTGAATTTCGTATGTGGAGGAAAGTCACACATTCAAGGAAATGGTTTTAAAATCTGATAATATACTATAGTTCTAGGGGGATTAAATAAGGCATTGTAAAAAAACAAAATAATCCGTAAATAAATATATTTAAAGGAAAAAATTATTTCTTCATATAGAATCATCTCATAGTTTTTTTACATAACTTTTATTCTGTTATGATGTCATATAACAAACCATATATTTATACGGTATTTAATTTTTACAGAAAAAAGGATTGTCTCGAAAAATTAAGAAAAATTCACTATTGCGTATTTTTGATGTCCATATTCAAAAAATAATTTATCTTTAATCTATATAATTTTTAAATATAAGAATTTTAATTTTTAAAATAAAAAATTACATTTATTGAAAATGATGGGTTTTTTAAAATAACAGTTTTCACACCGTAATAAAAATTACATATCACATCATAAAAAATATATGATAAATAATATTTTAAAATATTAATTTAATAATAATAGTTTATTAAAATATTATATATTTCAAAAACCCACTAATTAATCCAATTATATTTATTAATTTAATTTGAATATTAACAAAAATACGGTATTTGTGCTTTAAAAATAATTTACAAAGTAACAAATATTGAAAAAAAAAATATTCATAATTTTATTAAAAAATAATGCACATATTAATAATTCTATGGTATTGATTCATATCTATTTATCACACTAGCATACTTCCTATGAGTTAGGATCTTAATTGAGGGGCTTTCATGGGGCCCTACAGTGAACATGGTTTGGTCCGTGATCTCGATGGGCCTGAAATTATCCCATAAATGGTTTCTCTGAAACTTATCTTATTGGATATCATATTGGGATGTGCATAGGAAAAATCATAAAAATATTACCTCCTAGGATCCTCGGATAAGTGGCCTTCATAGGCTATGATTGTACTAGTCGAGGAGATCAATTCCTCCTTTTATGACAAATGGATTTGGTAAACCCCTATATTTATACTAGTTATTTTTACACTATTAATATAATATATTATCAATGATAAATATACTTTACATTCATATAAATCCAGATACATATAATAAAACAAAAAAATGTACATGTGTTTTATATATCCATTTAACAATTAAAAAAATCAATAAAGGGAATTTTATTCTTAAAATATTGGTTTGTTAAAATCACCCCCATAAGAAATTTCACCCTGAAATTTTCTTTTCCCACACAAAATAATATGTTAGTAACTCTACTTCATCACCTCCTATAGTTTCCACATTTTATCATCAAACACGTGGTTTCTCCACAACAGTTCAAAAAGGGGCAATGTCTTATTTCATTGAAAATTTTCTCTATGATCTAATATCATGACCAGCTATACTTTTTATGAAAATTCATTCTCTAATTGTACCAACCTGATATTGGGAACAAGTGATGGGGTTGGTATGTACATTTTCAATATGGATACATGGAATTAGTCATGTAATTCAGATTGGCTAGGTGGGACGTCTATTTAATAGTACACTGCTCTCATTTGATCAAGGTTCTCCAAAGGGATGATGTTCTGTTGAATAAGGTTTCCCTTATTCGTAAATCGCATTCTATATTACTTGGAGATATACATATGAATAACTTATCTCAAACACAAAACTATAGGTCTCACCAATGATTGTCAGAGTAGTGATTTTATTGACACTGGGAATCTTTGATGTGTTTATTTATGGTCTTATCATTCTCTAACATTCCAATGAGAATATTAGGACCAAAAATTTTTTGTTCCCAAACAACACCCCAATATGTCAATGTTCTTCGCCTCCTCCCATAAAATGATTTATTGGTAGCCATTTGAATTCTTGAGTGGAAGAAATTATTTAAAGAGAACTCCAATAATGAAAGATGTTTGTCCCATCCACTTTTTGGAGTCTATAGTGAAATCTCCCTATGTGTATTCAAATTTTTGGATAGTCCACTTAGGTTGGAAATTTTTTTAGGGTCATAAAACGAAAAGAGGTTCAAATCATTGTTTAGAGTACGATGGAGACTTTTCCAAAATATAGAGGTGAATTTTGGATCTCAATAGGACACAATCAATATTTGTAATCCATGAATACTTTACACTTTTATGATTTATATATATTATATTTTATCTACATATAAATCATATCCAATCATAATGAAATGTGTTGTATTTTTAAGAGGATCCACAACCACATAGATAGAATTCTTTCCCACGGATTTCCTGGGATGTCGGTTGACAAAGTCCATGGTGATGTTTTCCCATCCACATGTTGGTATGGATAATGGTTCCATCATACCATTTGAATTATTCCTTTCATCCTTCATATTAAATAATTCTGTGGAAATTGATGTATATACTAAAATATCCTTCATGATATACCATAAATAGTTTCTCAGAGATCTCAATACATCTGTTTGTTTCATGGTTGAATATATAAATTCAAACTATATACATCATCCAGAATATCATTATTTTACTCAGGATTTGATGGAACACATATTGTTAACCCGAATCTCACAATTCCTTCATCATTAACATGAACTATGAGGATTTATCTTTTAATATAATTTACACATTTTTAAAAATTCACAAATTATCCTTTTGAGAATCATTTAACCTTTTAAAAATATACAGCTGAGAAATAATTTTTGATGGGAATAATGATGTTACATTCTTTAGTATTCCCATGTCTATATTGTTAAAATCTATGAAGATCAGATCCTTCTCAATTCTCACCAATGATATAATTTCTTGGTACTTTCGACTTATATCACAATCCATATTTTTTTATTTCCATGGATGGTTGTGGATTGAGTACTCATAATCCTTGATGAGATAAAACCATATTCATTGTCATATATTAATCTCTTTCTAGGATCATATGTATTTGTGATGTTTGTGATCCGTATATATTCCACACTTCTACCTAATGAGATAATGTTTTCATATTTTCAATGGAAATATGACAGTTTCCAACTCCAAATCATTCATGGGTTATTTTTTCTCATTAATTTATAACTACCATGAGGAGCATGTAATGAATTTTATGTCTTTTTGTATCATGACAAATATCAATCCCGTATTTGAAGAATCATAGAAAATAATGAATATATCCTTAATTTTAGTTAGTGTCATAGCATTGGAAGAAATAAGCCTCATTTTCAAATCCATGAATCATTATTTACATTCATCATTGCATTAAAATTGTACTCCCTTACGAGTTGTCTCAGATAGAGGGTTTGATAATTGAATGAAATTTCTCAAAAATCGAAGAAAATATCCACCTAACCCAAGGATACTAAGAATATATATCAAAGATGATGGCCTCAACCATCCTTAGATCTCTTTTATCACTAAAGGATCCATATATATACTATTCCATGTGATGATATTCAACATGAATGAGGCTTAATTGAACTAGAAATCACAATTGTTATACATTTCATAAAGAATCTCCCTTGAAATGGTGTTTATCATAGTGTTCAGAGTCTCTTCTTGCTTCTACTTTTTTTGGAGTTTAATTGAAAATTGAATATATAGACTAATTCATGTTTATCATGGTAATATCTAATGACACAATTAATTATTTCCATTAATATTGAGGGTGAATATGTGAGTAAAAATTTAATCTAGATAAACTCATAATGCTTGTACCTAGTACAAAAAGTAGCCTTGGTGATATCCCCCTTCATCACCCTTACTTGGTAATATCCTGACCACAATTCCATCATGGAGAATTATTGTGATCCACAAAGATAATTGAACTGGTCATCAATTCTTGGAAAAGGATACATGTTTTTTATTATGATTTTTTGATCTCACTATAATCAATTAGAAAGAGAATTAACTCGTCATTATTCTTGATAAAGTGGTCTAGTGAACACCATGTTGAGGAACTTGTCCATATAAACCCTTTATCTAGATTCTTCTGTAGTTTTTTCTCTAGATGCTCTAGTTACACAAAAGCCATTATATATGGAGTCTTGGATATTTGAAACAACCTAGGTATTATCTTGATAAAAAATCCATCCTCCATATTTTGATGAACAATAAGAAATTTCTCAGGAAACATATTAGTGGGTTTCCTCACTTATGTGGGGTTGGGAGATCCTCCTTGACAAGAGTTCTATTAAAAATATGAGTTAACTAAGAGAGTATCATGAAAATTCATTCTATTAAAACTCCCATCTTGTTGGGAATCTCATTTGGGAAATCCCCACACTACATGTCACAATGGATTTTAGTTTTATTCTTTATATTTCTGGACATGGGATAGATGAAAATATTAATATGGCTGAGTATCATAAACATCTAATCACATAAGCGTGAGTCTGATGACCTTAAAGGGATAACATAGACATTATATTTATTACTATAACTTATATGTTTGTAGGATTAAATTTGTGTTATCCATGATCTACTTTATATCACATATTCTTATGGTATATTTTTTTACACAAATTAATGATTTTTAATGATCTTATGAATTTATTGAAGCATACCCCATTGGAGGGTGAACTAGGATCATAAGAAGGATTATTTTGATGTAACAGGTTACCACAAGCCAGGACAGGAACACATTGATGGAGTTATCTCTCCTATATACATTTTTTCGAGTTCCACATCCACTTATATTGTCTAGAGAGGGATTTATTTTCATGACAAACCTCTGACTCTATTCATACATATGGGTTCAGCAGAGGTATAAATGATATTGAAAGAGGATAAAATTATTTCAAAATAAAATTTACATAAGGGGGAAAGGTAATAATGTATCCCAATTTATGAAAATGGAAATCATAAGGGCATATCATAAATTTAGTGCTTTATAAAAAGTGGAGAGACAGAATCCCTTACATGGATGTGTGACTCTAGAGGATTAGAAGAAGCCTCTTGGGAGATTTTTGATTCATTTGCAGAACTCATTGGAGTGAAATAAAGAGTTTGTATATACATAAAATTTTCTTAATGATGATTAATGGGATCATGGGTGTGTTTATATTAGAAATGATGGGGATTTTTGTACTATTTTGGCTTTGGACACTGCATAATAAAAAATTCACAACCAAAAATCATCCCACAATTTTTGGAAATGGTTTATGTAAAATTAGAGCTTCTTATATTAATTTATAAGTCCATGTTATGAAGATAGTATACTATTTTCCTTTCATATGTAAAGTTGAGTTATACATTCAAAGATAAAATTTTGAAATCGAAAAATACAATATACATCTTGGAGGATTCACTATGGAATTATAAAATAAATCAAATAATAATCAAATATAATTATTTTAATGTATAAATGTTCATTTTTTATCGGATAACTTTTATAGTATTTATTACATCACTATTGGGCTAGTATGATGTAATAAAAAACCAATATATTTAAATGGTATTTAATATTTACCATAAAATTCCATGGTCTTAGAAAATAATGATCAATTAATTATTGGTTAATTTCAAAATCCCGATTCCATAAATAATAATAATTTTACTTATTTAATTTTTTATATATGTGATTTTTGATATCGAAAATAAAAAATGACAGTTATTGAAAATGATGGGTTTTTGACAATACGAGTTTTCTAACCCTAATAAAAATTAAATTTGAAATCATAAAAATATTTGATTATTTAAATTTAAAAAATTAATATAGTAATTATTAAAATAAAATTTATTTTAAAATTTAAATAATTCATAAAAATAGATTTCTTAATTGAATATCAATATTATCCAAAATTATTATTTGTTCCTTAAATATAAATCACGAAGTTACAATAATAGGAAGAAAATATATTCCTTTTTATATAAAAAATAATGTTCATATTCTTATTTCCATGGTCTTGATAAAAATCCATTTATTATACAAACATATTCCCAATGGGTAAGGTACGCGATGATGTGGAATTCAAGGTGTCATTTTGTGAACATGGATTGGGTCTTGATATTGATGATCTCCAACTTCTCCCATAAATGGTTTTTCTCATTTCTAAGTTGTTGGATCTATTATTTTGATTAGTATCATGAAATACCTAGAAATTCTATCTCCCTCATAATATCTAATAAATGGGTTTAATATGGTATGATCTTACTTGTTGAGGTCATAAATTAAATTTTCTATGAAACTTGGATTTGTTAAAACCACATATTTATACTAGTGATGTGATCAATGTTCAATAGATATTTTATCAACAATAAAGATACTTAAAAACCATTTAAATACAATTAGATACAATAAAAAAATAATTTCATGTGTTTTCTATATCCATAAAACATATAATTAAATCAAAATGGGGAAATTTATTCATAAAATTTTAGGTCATTACATATCACATAAAGAAAAATTAAATATCATGAAAATAAAGTGAATCATTATATAACATACCAAAGTGGTCGTATATAGACCACAAAAAATAAAAGTGTCACTACCTGAAAACCACCGCGAAATGCCAAAAAAAAATTATTATTATTTTTTTAAAATTTTATTTGAGGATTAGCGGTGGTTTTTTAAAAAACCGCCGCGAAATAGCGGCGGTTTCGGTAATGCCTCCGTGAAATGAAATGAAAAAATAAAAAAAACATGAGAAACCACAAAATCACTAAAACGATCATAACATTTGATCTAGGCGTCCGTTGAAGCACCACGACTAGTCAAATCAAAGCTCATGTAAAGATCTAGAGACACATATAATCAAAACCGTGAGACGGTCTAAGGTGCGGAAAATATTAGCTTTATAAGAATGTTGAAAAAAGTTCTCTAACTTCAAACGGCCATATCTTTCGCTCTGGGAGTTTGTTTGGGCTCTACCACAAATCAAATCGAAGCTAGCGAAGAGAGATACGCAGAAAATCAACACTATAAATCTTCTGTCGTGTTTTTTGACCCCAAAACCCCTCCGAAGGCCTCCAAACCCCCATTTCCGTCACCGGTGTCCCGTCAAACTTGTCTTCAAACGGACCTAACATTCGATCCGCATGTCAGTTTAGCCTCCTCCACCTGCCTGATCATAGCTTGTTCCATGAGCTTCAGTTTTCCTGGACACGGCACCCACATGCACTCCTAGATCATATGTTATGGAATTTTTAGTGGGTATTAGGTTTGTTATGTTTTTCGATGCCTCGTTTCTAGAACCCGATCTCCGTCAACTTTTTTTTAAATGGTTGTAACTTCCGATCCACCTATCCATTCAGACTCTTTCACCTATCAGGTCGAAGATCGTTTCAGGATCTTTGATTTGACTGGTTGTGGATCTAAAACGGACTCTCGGATCATAAGTTATCTCCGTTAATGTGAGTCCAATGTTTTTGTCTCTTTATGACCGTTTTGACGGGTTTTAACGGTTGCTCCATTTATTACTATTTATTTGGGTTTCCATGACATGTTATCTTTATCAATGGTTTTTTTGGGGTTATAATGATGATTATGTTTAATTATTAAGGAGTTTTCCAGAGTTGTCACGAATTTTGATGCGTTCTCATTCTTTCTAATGCCTCATTCTTCAAATGTTTCTTCATCCTTTTTCATCCGTTTTCATGATTTTCATCCCTTATCATGTCTTTTCATACTTTTACATGTGTTTCCTTTATTATTTATTATTTATTATTTATTATTTATAATATACTTTAATTTATTTATTATCTATTATTTGTAACAGGTTATTTATAATTTATTATTTATAATTATTTATTATTTATTATTTATATTTACTTATTATTTATTATTTATTATTTATTATTTATTATTTATTATTTATTGTTAATATTTATTATTTAAATTTATTATTAATATTTATTATTCATTATTTATTATTTAGTTAGTATTTATTATTTATATTTACTTAATATTTATTATTTATATTTATTTATTATTTAATATGTAAATTTATTTAAATTTATTATTTATATTTATTTATTATTTATTATTTATTATTTATATTTATTTATTATTTATTATTTATTATTTATTATTTATTATTTATTAGTTATTAGTTATTAGTTATTAGTTATTATTTATTATTTATATTTTATATGTTATTTTTTTTATTATTTAGTATTTATATTTATATTTTTTTAATTTATTATGTATTATGTATTATGTATTATTTATTATTTATTATTTATTATTTATTATTTATTATTTATTATTTATTATTTACTATTTACTATTTATTATTCATTATTTCTATTTATTTATTATTTATTATTTATTATTTATATTTATTTATTTATTATTTATTATGTATTATTTATTATTTAATATTTGATATTGAATATTGAATATTTATTATTTATTATTTATATCTATTATTTATTTATTATTTATTATTTATTATTTATTATTCATTATTTATTATTTAGTATTTAGTGTTTATTATTTATTATTTATTATTTATTATTTATTATTTAAAATTTATTATTTATTATTTATTATTTATTATTTATGTTTATCTATAATTTATTATTTATTATTTATATTTATGTATTATGTATTATTTATTATTTATTATTTATTATTTATTATTTATTATTTATTATTTATATTTATTTATTATTTATATTTATTTAATAATTATTTTTATTTATTATTTATATTTATTTATTATTTATTATTTATATTTATTTATTTTTTATTATTTATTATGTATTATTTATTTATTATTTATATTTAATTATTATTTGTTATTTATATTTATTTATTATTTATTATTTATTATTTATTATTCCTTATTTATTATTCCTTATTTATTATTTTTTATTTTTTATTTTTTATTATTGAGTTTATATCTATTATTTATGTATTATTTGTTTTTTCAATTAATATATATAAGTATATTAAATTATGTTTATTAACCACATGACGAGCTTGCTGGAGTGGTAAAGTCTTTGGAAAATATGCAAGAGGTTAGGGGTTCAAATCTCACAAAACGCAGAATTTATTTATACTGCATGGGCATGCATGTGCATGTGCATGTGCATGTGCATGTCCATGTGCATGTGCATGTGCATGTGCATGTGCATGGGATGTACTTGTGCATGGGATGTGCTAATAAATAAATATATATATATATATATAAATTAATAAATTAGTAAATATATATATATATATAATTAAAAATAAATATATAAAATTAAACATTAAAAAAAATAAAAAAATTTAAAAAACCCTTAAAAAATTACAAAAATAAAAAAATAAAAAAAATTAACCAAAAAATAACAAAATAAAAATAAAAAAATTAAACCGCCGCTATAAAACTGTGGAGAAATGTTCTGCGACGGTTTTGAAAACCGCCGCAAATAGTTTTCTGACGCACGATTTCGCTGCGGTTTTTCAAAACCACTGCCAACCGATTTAGCGGCAGTTTAAACCACCGCAAAACGGAAAAAAACCGCCGCTAAATGCCTTTTTTTCCGTAGTGTGTTCAATTTTCTTTTTTGACCCAAAAATATAAGTGGGACAAGAAATCCATTACCATAAGTCTCGAATTCCCTCATACATGTTCGAAACTGCTATATATAAAATATTTTTTCATTGTAAATATATTACCAAAACATATATATATATATATATATCATACCGTATATTAATACTAATGATCTTTTTTACCCAATTAATTACAATTCCATGTTAATGTCACGTATTATGAAATAAATATTATCCTTCACGTGTATGTTATGAATTGATATTTTTGGTCCTATTAAATGGATCATGGTTTAATATACTCCATAATGTTTAAAATGAAATAAAAATACAATAATTACATTATACATGTATTTAGGGTTATTTGGAAAAGATATAGGTTGAAAATGAAATAATACATTCATGGAGATGGTATGTCATACATATGCATGTATATTTTTCCAATTTCACTAATTGAATTAATGAAAAATAGGTAAAATATATATTATGGTTACATAATAAATTTTATGTCATATATGTCACATAATTTCAATAAACTCATTCTTATATACTTACATGTGAAGCATAAAAAATAATATTGTTTCACGAGGCAGTAGTCCGAAATACACACTAACTGCTTTTTCACATTCCCACTCGATGGAATATATAAATACAAATGTGATATCGTGATACAGAAGAACAATAATGTTATAAATATCATTTTTAATTAATAAATATATAATTATATCCATTATAAGGTTTTTTTGAACAAAATAACATCAGTTTGCATGGTGGTAGTCCACTGTACACACAGATGAAAATTTAGTAACACATTTTATGGAATATGTTATCTGATTATGTTATTTTTCTTAAAATAATAACATTTAAATTTACATATGTATATATTTATTTTATTATATAATAATTTTTTAATAATAAAAAATGGAGTTGGGGGAAGAAGTAAAATAAAATGGTCGATTAGTGGTGCTACCTCTTTTTCGGAAAACTACTTTTTGTTTACACCGAATGGATTCTTAAGATGTATTTATTAAAAAATTGGGATTCTTATAGTAGATTATATATTTAATAATTTTATTTTTTATTTATTGGATGAAATATTGTGTTTTGGATGTGTGACAATGCGTTTGGTGTCATTTTTAAGATGGGTGAGTTGAACAATTGTAATGTTTGAAAATAAATACATGTATCCACATTTTTGACATTCCAAAACCCTCTATTATGGTCCATTGATTAACCAAGATTATATAATGATGAAAAGGAGTCATAAAATGGGTTTTGAAAAAGTTATAGTTCATTTTTAACTCTTTTATTTTTCATTTAACACCCCTCTAAACTCATTTTACATTATATGCGGTAAATAACTTTTCTTATTTTTAATATTTATTATGTAAAAAAACTATGATAACATTATTTTAAAAAATAAATTCAATTAATCTTAAATAGTAAATACTTTTTTCAATATTACATTCACAGTTGTGGAAATTTTTTATTTTAAATTAATCCCATAGATATGGTGAGAAAATGAATTTTCAAATGAAAAATGATCAAAAGTTCTAAAGGTTTATACGTATAAATTCAATAAGAATGTTATTATAATGAACAAAATTTTATTATTAGATATATAATTTAAATAATTTTACCTTTAAAACCAAATTAAATTATTTTTTAAAAACTAATGTAATGAAATGATATTTTGTAATAAAAAACTATTTTCATCACTATTCACTGAAAAAAATTAATTACAAGAGATTAAAAATAAATCACAGTAATATAATTCTTACATGATGGTATATATAATTTATTCATTAAAAAAATTACACAATTTTAATAAAATAATTTTAATATAAGCATAAAAAATGTGAAAAACTTATTTTTATTAAAGTACCTTCTTTTTGCATCAAATTTGATTTATTTTTATTTATCATATAGAAAAAACTTATGATAAATGAAAAAATTGACTAAATATATAATATATATTTCATTAATAAAATTCCCTAAATAGTGATTTATTTAATTTTTTGAGAGAAATTTTTTTTGAATAAAAACATATTTTCATGAAATATTCCCTATAATTAAAATGGATTTTATTTTAAATTTTAATTTAGTGGTCACCTAGGACATCATTATGTAGATATGTTTCAACAATAAATTTTTTTAATTTTTTAATTCTATTCATACCCTTCAAACCAACAACTATTTGGTAACTATCATATTACATATTAATATTTTAATAGTATTTCATGATCAATTTAAAACTAGTGTTGTGAGTAATATTTGATAAAATCAATGTTTTGGGTAGGACATGCTATATACATAGTGCTACGTGAATCAAAATATAAACTCATTGTTGTATTTAACATAAGAAATAAATGTATTTTGATGTAAAAATGTTACTAAATGATTATATTTATTCAAAAAAATATTTCTCACAATATTTGGGTGTCACGTTATACCCTACAAAAATTAACTTAATACAAAAATATTCATCAAGTTGGTACCAAAAAATGAGGATGCTAAATCCAAATCAAATCCTAAGGTTACCATAGATAATTGTTAACTTATTTGTTTTGTAACAAACCTCTAACTAGATAAGTGGTCTTCTTTTATAGAAATGTCACTATATGATCTCAGAATCTGCACAGATTGTCCTTTATAAGAAATCTCATGAAAAATGGATATTAACTCTATGTTAAATACTTATGACTAATTATGTATGTACTTCATCAGGGTAGATTCATGGAAAACATCATAATCCTGATAGAGTTTTGGTTGAAGATCAAAGCAGAAATCTGTTCTCCTGACACGGTCAATATTTTCGAAATGACCAATATATAGAGGGCATATTTTCCCCTTATTTCATCAATGGATAAATTTTTATAAATTTTGTCTCACCAACATTAGATTCTAAATCATTTTGAATATTAAATTCATAAAATTTCAATCAACATTGATTTTTCCATTTTTATTTCTGAATGGATTTAATATTCTCTCCCAATTCATCATATTTCTATAGTAACAACATCTTTCTTACTAAAACATCATTCTAGTACGTTTATGTCATAAAATTATTTATGTATAAGGATTCATATGTAGCATTCTGATTTCATGATAAAAAGATGACGTTTCAGGATAAATGGACTATGAAAATGTGTTGGCCACATCCAACTTTTGAATCGATTGAAAAAGATCATAGTATATAAAATATATTTTTTATTATTCTATTTGACTATTCATATATCTGAGGATGATACAATGTGATGAAACTCAACTAGGTATGATGTTCTTATTGAAGACATCTAAAAAATATTAAGGTTAATAGTGGATATTGATCAGATACAATTGAATGATTTACAACTTTGAACCATACAATTTCCCAATTGTATTTTTTGAAAGATGAAATTGAATGGAATATTCTGTAAGATAAATTATGTTTTTTGACAACATAATTTGATACATTAGAACCCATAATTAATTCATCATCCAAAATATGATAAAACCTATGAGTTTCTAGTACCATTAATTATATTTCCGCGAAGTAAAAAGGAATTCCTTCTTAAAAGACGTCATCAATGAAAAATTTATAAATTCAAATGGTTTTATTGACATCAGTGTCTCTTAATATAACATCAATATTGATATACTACCATCACATAAAACATCAAAAGGGATTTTATTTACATTAAAAATACAATAAACTATAAATACATAAAATATTTTAGTCATTCATAATTCTTAAGATAATATTACAAGGAGACATATACACAGTAAAATTTTAATTCACAAATTATTTAATATATAAGACAATTTATTACAAAAAACATTTCCATTTTAACTTTTTTTGTTCTATTTATTGATATTGTATCAAATTTTATTTTATAATTCCTGAATCCATATTGAGGGAGAAAATAATATCAAATGTTGCTAATATATGGGAAATAATATTTTCATAGAGATCATTCATAAAAGATCAAACATAACATTCCCAAATATGGATGAGAGGAAAAGTGTAACCTAATTATCATTATTCATTTTGTATATTATGATTACATAAGATTTTGTTTTTTTAATTTATCGTCAGAGGATAATTTTTAATATCATCAACATTATCCCTTGCATTGGGGAGTTGATTCACATAATCCCCAAACTACTCACACATTAAACAGTTAAGTATAGGTGGTGTATTGATTGAATCCTATTTTCCCCCATTGTGTTAACCTTCCCATTACTAACATTTAAACATTCTCATGAATTAATGCATAGAATTAAAAATTTATATCACCTCTTATTTTGATTCTTGAAATTCTATTTATGATTCTTACCACATTTATATGATACACATGGTTGGAATTTCATTCCACCATTTTGATACATAATGATACTCAATATTCCTTTTTAATCAACACCATAAGAATACTGGGAATATCCAATTTCCATTTCTATATGCATTTCACATCAAATAACTTCTTTATTGGTACTAAAGTCTCATCTAGCGATGTACTTTCTATGATATTGTTCTATTCCCCAAAATTATTGATCATATTTTTATTTTATGGATGATGGGTAATCCAAAACCATATCATATGATTCTTGAAATAATTTTTTCATAGGAACCAATATATTCAGCACCCCATTTTATAAGATCAATGATTTTACTCACTATGATGGTTTATAGAGAAATAGGAATATGCTTACTAATAAATATCCCTTTATAATAAAATAATTCAATAGAATCAATTTTATTATCCATCATATTAATATTAAGAGTACACTATTGTTATGCTTCCCCTCCTGAATGAGATATAGCCAAAATTAATTTTCCAGCTCCAAAACATAAGATTTTAAAATATATTTTCATTTGTATTAATACATTTTGTAATTTCAAGTATATTAAAAGAAAAAATAATAAAAGGTTGATATTTCAACCTACTGGACTCAATAAAAAATTGTTCCCTCCTACTTTATATTGGAATCTCATTCGGATTCATATAATTAGAATTCACTATGAGCAATGAAATAATGTTAATCATTTCAACCCCATAATGTTTTTTATCTCAATAGGACTATCATTTCGTTATTTTTACACTATTTATTCATATTTTTCAATTGGGATGCATCTATTTTTTAAAACCATAGTTAATAGTGTTAGAAAGACTTATCTTACTATAAAAACACATAGTATGGAAAAATAATTTATAGGATGTTTAAATCATGTAACATTATTTTCAATCCAGGAAACCTTTTGACTAACCTACCTTAATCATGGTCATTATTTATATTCGTCGTGTCATTTCATAATGAGTTTTTTCATTTCCAAAACACATCCCTCGGGAATTTCAACTATGTTGTGTAGTAAGTCCCATTTTCATGTAAGAGGTAAACATCTACTCCATCTCAGTTCTCTATTTTTTGATTTTTCTCCTCTATGTACCTAGGATCTATAGCTACATCCACTTTTAGTATATATATTGGGATCTAACATCTTGGTAACCACATTATCTACCCTTCAAAAAAATTCATGTTATTTTTATACACATATATTCATCATTATGTATTTCTATAGAGAAATACTCATACATATCCCTAGACCTATACATAAGAAAATACCTAAGGTTACAACTAGTAGTTTTCTAATATTGTCTCCAAATATTCAATAAAATCATCCTCAGATACCAAATATTGAGACCTATGTTCATAATAAATAAATGTCATGTCTTTTTAGATGAAAATTATATACATTTCATAAACACACACCTGAGGTCCATTGTTGACTTCATTTTTTAGAGAATATAAATAGATATTTATTATTTTCTGAATGATCATCAATATCCCCTACAAATATCATATCAAATTTTACTTTTATTAGTAATACCATACATAAACCATTATTTATAACCTATGGAAGGGAACAAAAGAAAGGGATATCCATGTTGATTAGTAATGGTAAATATAAGAGATGTAAATATTGATCATGTGGAGGAAGAAGATAAGCATATGGGTATGTGATGTTGAACATCACTTATGAATGTATTAGCCAACCAATCATAGATTATAAACCTGAGTCGAGAAAAAAATATCACATCATAAAAAGTGGGCCATAATAGTGATAAATAATTATAAATCAATCATGAACCATAATCAGAAATCAAAAATTTATTGAACCATCATTAATTTATAAATCCGATTCAAAATACAAGGTTAACTACAAAGAAAAGAAATATTGTAATCATGATGTATCACATATTTCTCATTGTAGATTACGATACGCCAATTTCCCAGAGTGGATCATGAGTCACCTCTATAACATAGTAGATTTGGACTCACATGTTTTCCATCATAGATTTATCCTATCGACTTATTTCTCTTTTTTATCATATGAGATAAAATTCATTACCCCAGGCATTAAAGGGATATATTGTTTCTACACATCTCAAACTGAAATCCATACTTTTGTGTCCCATAATATCATAGAACACCCATCATATAATCACTTTGTTTCCTAGGTGAAAAATGTTTTTCATAAATATTTAATCAATCCACCATATGATAACCCATTACTAATGAATGGTTTTTTAAATATTTTATCCACATAAAAAATACCAAATAAAATAATAGCAATGGTGGTATCATTCAATATTATCCCATGATAATCATAAGTAACATAAAAGGATATTATCATACAAGAAACATTACTTATACTAATATCATGGAACATTTCATGAAGACTATAGAACCACCAAATTGAAAACACATTTTAAAACATAATTTTTTTTCTCAAAAAAGTGTTCATTAAATATTATCATGGAAACATAGAAATAAATACTTATAAAAAATTTAAAATCATAAATTATTAAAATATTTTTTATACTTTGAAATAATATTTTCAAATAAGGAGACATTTTATAAAATCTTTTTATTATCAAATAACTCTGAAATATATTAATGGAAAATTAAAAATAATTTCAAATATTTCATGATGAAAATATAATTTGTTGGTCAATTTTATTAACATAGGAAATTTTTGAAATACATTTAATTGAAAATAATATTGAAAAAATATAAATGAATAATAAATGAATATAATTCTCATAATGGAAGGAAATTTCATTCATTTCATACGTGTTAAAAAATATTCCATCACATTTTTTGGTAAAATACAAATGGATATTTTATGTGAACTGAAATGAATTTTTCTTTCAAGAAAAAATAAAAACTAAATCATGGGTAAAATTTTCTATAAAAATCACTATAATAATGTCAATTAATTGAAAACTTTTATATTTAACATCGTTATTGAAAAATAAATCAATTGAATAAGGAAATGAATTGAGTTTTTATATAAAAACATCGTTTTTAAATAATGACTAAATAATGAGATGAAAATGAAGGGAAATCATGTATTATAATTAAAAAACATTAGGATAACAATATTAATGAGATAAATAATAGATATATCATAAAATATCACTATTGTATGTGTAGTACTGAGCGATCTTGACATATGTTGAGATTCTAACATAAACCTCTTACCCCTTTTGAAATGTTGCATCATAATCCCCATGAAAGATATGTCCTCAAATTTATACATTAATAAAATCAATTTTTGGTATAATAATCATAAACTAAATTCATGTGTATTATATACACAACATAAAAGAAACACACAGTTAATATGGAATGTATCTCGCATAAAATAAAATTCAGATGAAAATCCATAATTATTTTGTATTATTTGGAATCGTAATCTGAAATAAATCAGAACATAACATAAAAAATTAAATATATTGAATATAATGATATTGACTATATAAAATTTCAATGGGATGATATTTAAATAAAAAATAATGAAATGAATTCTCAATTTGTATATGACTCATATAAATAACAGAGACTCAAAATCTGTTACCATATGTCTCGACACCCATTATAGATGTATAAAACACATTTATAATAGAATTATTTTTATTATATGTATATTAATTACCATACAGAAAAATACCATTCCATATATAATTTAAATATGATATTTTATTAGAAGTTCATTTACAATTCCATGTTAAAATCATGTTTCGAGCAATAAGTTCATTGTCGTTTTTTCATTTGTTTAGATTTATTATTCTCGGTCTGATTACATAAATCATGGTTAGATAATCCCCATAATGTTATCCATGATATAATTTTAATATATAATAATTATACATGTCTGTATAATACTCCATAAAAGTTATATATATATATTAAAAACAAGATTGATGTAGATGGAAGGCCGTACATATTCACGAACATTGTTTACATTTTCATGATGGAATGAACGAAAAAAATTTAATTTTTTTTTTGAAAATTTAAACAAAACAAAATATATATAACATAATCTTATTAAAATAATCCTTATTATTTTATATTTAATGATTGTAGAAATAACATAGTTTTGTGAGGTGGTAGTCCACTGTATACATGAATGGTGTTATCATATTCTCACATAATGGGATGATTGAATTCATATGAGATATAAATATTATATAACAAAAATAATATCATAAATATCATACATAAATAATAAAAACATCATTATATCCGTCCGTGAGAGGAAGTAATATAAAACGAAATATATCTATTCTCAGGGCGGTGGTCCGCCATACACACAAATGATGAACTGCTACCCTATTAAATGGTAGTGGATGATGATTATTGTAATTTAATTACAATAACAACATATAATTATATTAAACATACTAAAATTATTTTATAATCACATTTCAATAAAAATTAATCTTAATGTGGGAATAAATAATATAAAAAAAAGTTAATATTGTTACCTTTTCTTCAGAAATATTCTCTTAGTTTCCTCAAAAATGATTCATAGGTTATATTTTTGAAGAAATAAGGTTTCTTGGCTTATATTTCATGATTATTTATTTAATTTTGGTTGGTATTTTCCAATGAAAAAGTTTTTTAATTTGTGAAAATTATATGAGACTAGGTGGACTTTTAAGAGTGAGGTAAGTGGCACACTAATAATATTTGAAACGATAATGCGATACCAACAACATCCACATTAAACAAGGATAAAAAATATATAATTATTTAAACTATAAATTATAGGGTTTACATGTGTCCATAAAATTGGATTTAAGAAGATTTTGGTCATTTTTAAAACTTTTATTTTATAGATTAACCCCTGGTAAACAAATCATTACGTTAACCATGGTATTATAATAATATTAATCATGGCAACCTATTATCTTTAACATATTAGGTATTATATATTATGGTAATTCAAAATATTATTTCCAATTTTATAATACAATCATATAATTAGAAACCTGTACATTAACATTAATCCAATAGACACGATGAGAAATCTAGTATTCAAAGGAAAAGTGTAAAAAAGTTCCGAATTTTTTTATATTAAAATTCAAAATAAAATATATTAAAAATAAAATTACTGTATTAATATATATATATATATATATATATTTATTTATTATTTTATTAATTATACATTAAAAATCATGTTAATACATTTGGATGTTTTCATATTGTATAAAATAAATTATAAATCTTAATAAAAACCATTACATTAACTATTTATTGAAAAAATTATATTCTTAGAAAATTTTCAATGATCCACTCTAATATAATTCTTATATTATGATTTCAAAATATAATTTAAATTTATGAAGTAAAATATCTAAATATGGATGAAATTAGTTTTAAAATAAGTTCTGAAAATCCCAGGAAACTGCAATTTAGAAAAATAAAATGTTTTGGTTTAAAATTGGATTAATTATTATCCATTTTCTTGAAGACAAATAAGATAAATGTTCAAAATTTGATTGAATATATAATAAATAAATTTAATTTTAATATTTTACAGAAATTAATTTATTTAGTTTACGGACATAAAACATGTTTATGTGAATAAAAAATACAGAAAAAGATTCAATTTATTTAAAAATTGTTATTATATTCATCTTAAATTAGTTTTTCATGAAGTAAATTATCATTATACATTATTAAACTATATATTTTCCTAATTTACATATGTATATTCTTATCTTCCATTCCAATGGATAGGTGTAAAATATTATATTAAATAATAATATTTTTATTTTAAGACATGCATCTTTTTAACTCATTGTTTAATGTATTCTGGATAAACTCACTATTCTGGGTAACACTGGATGAACTCAGAATTACATGAATCTAAAGATAAAATAAAATTTTAGTATAACACAATATAGATTATTTTTTTCATGTAAGAAAAAATTTCAAAAAGATTTAATTTTTTCATATAAAGTAAATTTAAAAATCTCTAGGTGTTACAATCAAGGCCACAGATGAAGTGAATTAACCATATCAAATATAAGAGAAACAAAAATGTAACTCCATTATGTAAACATGTGAATTTTTTAAAAATAATAAACGATGACTAATTCCTCATATAATATGATTAATAAAGGTGTCACCTACGATTTCAAATAATTGTTCTAGAACTGATTCAATAATATCATGTCTTATCTACTATGTCCTCCAATACCAATGTTTCCCTTTTTATTAGAACATATGATAATATATGTGATAGGAATGGAATGGTCACATATTTTCTTTACATCCATGTAAAATAATAATTGATGGAAAAGAACTACATGTAAAATCTTGGTTTAAGGTCATAACGCAATAAAAAAATATATTCTTCCATTAAGGAAAATTTTCTATCCTTGGTCCTCATGATATAAATTGTTGTTTCATTATATATAGAATCTTCTGTTTTATGTTATCTTAAATATAAAACTATTAATATAATCCATTTACCATTATATATGAATAAATTTACTAGAATAATTTGTATTGATCATTCATATGTTTGAAAACAAGTTCATCCTTGAATTGGCAGTTATGGGTTAAGAGATTAAAACGTTCATGGAAATAAAACTTCTCTATAAAGAGTTTCCCATAGATGTTTACTTCCTATGTGATTCTATTATCATCATTGATCTTGGGATAAAATATTTTAATATTGATTTCATTGGATTTTATAGAATTTTGATTTCGTGACGAATCAACATCTCTATGATTAATTGGTATATACTTGGAGATTTATACATCAATCACCCAAAAGAACTCATTCCATTCTCATTTCTCCCATCAGAAGGATGTGTCACGCCCTTTCCATCAGGGCCCGTTTCATAACTACCCCAAGCCCGCCTTTCATAGGCAAGGGGCTGGCGACTAGCACCAAATGCGTATATCCCTATAACAGGGATGGAATTGCCTTTATAAAACGTAAACTGCAATAACCATAGATCAGGTGGAATCAAACACTATGTAAATAAAAATAACAAGTTTGCTTCAAATAAAAAGGGGCTGCAAATACAAGCCCAACAGAAAGGTATATCTACAACTATAAGAAAGTATAACTACAAGACAAAAAGCTGGAAGAGGGAAGAAGCTCCTGGATCGTCCTCTAGATTCCTACCTTCAGGGTAGGTACAGATGTCCTCCATAGCACTCAGTGTCTACCAGTCTGCTCTGTGTGTCGTCGCGTCGATTTTCCACCTCCATGTATCGTCCAGTCCTCGTACACTCTACCTCGTTCAACGATGTCTGTCGTCTGCATCCAACACAATGAGGCGCGAGTATAGCCCGTGCAAGGGTGAGTATATTGATACTTAGTAGGTACCCCGAGACCCTCATGGTCTCACAAAATCCAACATGAAAAAACCACAATGAAATATCTCAAAACATAACCTTTACTTAGGTTTATTCCCATATATATACCTATGTTTTCAAGTAACACATATCAATCATGAGATAAACACAATGGTCATTAACTCAGCTCAAACCAGAATTTTTATTCACGATGTCGAAACCACGACTTCTGGAGAACTCCTACTCTATTGAGTACAGTGTCCATTTCATGACTCTAAGGCGCTACTCAGTAACCATAGACTACTGAGGTACTCCTCATATCGAGTACCGCAGGTCTGCCACCCCAACACAGTAGCTCCCCCCCAATAGCCTACAGAGGTACTCCTCCTGTCGAGTACCACGGGTCTTCCACCCCAACACAGTAGAACTCCTCCACCATGGGTCTGCCGCCCCAAAATAGTAGCGCTCCCCATTAGGCTAGTCAAGTCACTCCGAAACGAATCGAACAAGCAGTCGTCAGGTCTACAACTACTGGGTCTCCGCACTCAGTTTGCTCATCTCTGGGAGGGTCTGCTCCATGAACTACTAGTAGATACTTCCAAGTGTCACGTAAACTCACATGGATGTATCTCAAAGGACCGCCTCTTCATAGTGGTCTCAACACAACCAACGACACATCAATCAGACGCCCAATCTGTGAGTTATTAGCATTTCCGTTCCTGGGGCCCTGTTGGATTTCGGGTACAATCCAACACACCCATTATCCAACTGCATGAAAACCTCAAGTGGAGTATGCCAAACAAATGTCTCATAAAAAGTAATCCAACATAGTTGACGAAACGTCAATCGGACGTCCGTTCCTTATGTTTTATGTGTTTCCGCTTCGAGGGACCGGTTAGAATTATGTTCATTCCAAACCCGGACGTTTTCCAAATTCATCCCAAAATCACATATAGTATCACAAAAGTACCTCCTTGTCACGAGGGTCCCAGTGCCGCAGACAGCATGTCGATCAGACGTGCAGTCTTCATGTTATTCACGCTTATGTGAAATCGTGACCGACCCGTTAAGCCTAGCGGGCTGGCGGGTTGGGTCATCCTATCTTTTGGCGGGTCCAACCCGGAATGGGGGTCGGTCCAGCCCAATGAAATGTGTAGCTTGGCCCGAGGGGCACAGGCCGACCCGAGGGGATGCTGCCCAGCCCGGCCTGGCACGAGGGGTCGCGGCCCGGCACAGCCCGGCCCGAGGGGTCACGGCCTGGCCCGGCCCGGACGCCGCTCGGCCCGAAGGGGCAGAGCGGTCCATGGAAGCGGGCCCCCCCCCCCCCGCTTCCCAAACCGGCAGTGCTAAGATGTGCCGCCCTCCCTAACTAGCTGGACGAAACCTACTGGCCCTCTTGGCTCAAGAGGCCCGCACGGGCGGGCCGCGTTTCACCCAACGCGGTACCCTCCTAGCGCCTCAGCTCTCCTCCGCCTGGCCGGCCGCAGGACGATTGGTTCTCTTGCCGAAGTGGCCCGCGAGCAGGCATGGGTTCCTTCCGTACAGCCAGCATGACAGCACTGGCTTCCTCTGCCACGACCTTCCCTGGGCGCGGCTCCACGTCCCCGGCAGGGCATGATGGCATCGTGATTCCTCCGTCGTGGCCCGCTTGGTCGTGACTTTTCATTGCGTGTGTGCTGACGGCCCTTGCGCTGACGGCATATTCCGCATTCCGCCTCCGGTTGCTGATTCGTAAAAAATAATCAAGATCCAATAGAGGGTCTTTGGGCCATGTTTGTTCGGCCTGCTCCATTTGCATTACGTAGTAACTTTCAGTCAAAACTAAACAAGGTTTCATGAAGATCGAAGAACAATTTTATTCAAATAAAATTTATGCAATCCACTGTACCTTGGAAAAGATTCGCGGTAGTCGAGCATCGTGGATGACAGTGTCAATTATTTTATCTTCAGTTTGAACCCAAAGAAGAACTCGTGTCTCCTCTATTGCCGTAGAAAAAAGAAAAGAAGGTGTGTCATCATTCTTCGTGAAATTGGTGTTCTTCGTCGAAGAGAGTGTCGTTCTTCATCGAAGGAATTCTTAGTCAAGGATGAGGGAGTTCGTTCTTTGATTGAATGAAACCCATCTCTATTTCTTCAGAGCTCCAACCAATAATTCCAACACAACAAGTTCCAAAATTATATAATAGCTAAGATATTATTTTATTCACACAAGTTATTCAAAATTCAAACAACCAAATTAATTAATTGAAGAGTTAGAATTTATTGATTAACATGTGTTGGAAAACAATAATGTGGGAGAGAGGGAGAGGAAGAGTTCAAATAATTAATGGGGGTTTCCAAAAAAAGGATGATGAATTAATTGGGGAGTTGGCACAAATTTAAAGAGATATAAGGGGAGGTGAAGAGAACTCATAAATAAGGGGGTTGTTGTAATAAAGGAAGTGGAGTTAATTCGGGAGTTTTAGGAGAGTTATGGGGGATGAAATGTTGGGGCTCTTGTGGGACCCAGCTCTCATATATCCACACATGAGAAGTTAGGTGGGTGTGGGCCCCACCAATACATTCCCATAGAGAAATTACATCCATAGATATATAAATTTGTTATAAACAATTTTATTTAACAAATTCCAATTTCCCCAAAAATTAACTCTCATCCCGCAAAAAATGCAACTGTGATAAAGGTCCCCTTAAGAGAATATCCGCACTACGAGTCCATCGGTGTCCTCAGATTTCAATTCCGAGCACCAGTCCAAAAATAGAAAAACCTGCACGTGCATTTACTGAATGTACCTGAACAAAACTTCTGAAATTGATTCCTGGAACACCTGTCCATGGAATCAGGCGCCGTCATAAGGCACAGACTCATAAAATTCCAAAGAATTAATAAAAAAAATTCCTTGAAAATTCTGTGTCTTTACATTACTCCCACATCATGTATTTACGTCCCCGTAATGCTTCAACACACACTAGGGAAAACAAAAGAGGTACCAAGCACGCATCGGAGCCTCCCGCTCCCAAGTGCTCTTCTGGAGGTTCTCGTGCTTCCAGTGAAAATGCACAAGTGGAATAAACCATCCTCGTAGGACCCGCTCCTGTCATTCATCAATATCTACTAGAACCTCTGTGAATGAAACCCCGTCATCGATATCTAGCTCTCTGTGGTCGATGATGTGGGACGATTCGTGCACGTATCTTCTCAACTGAGATACATGGAAGATGTCATGCACCGGTGCTACTGTGGTGGAAAGGCCAAGCGGTAAGCCACCACTCCTACACTTTTGAGAACCTTTAATGGTCCGATGGACCTCAGAGATAACTTTTCGCTTCAGCCACATCTCTGTAGACCACGTCGAGGTGAGACCCGTAGGAAGACGTAGTCTCCATCCCTGATCTCCAGTGGTCTCTATCTCATATCAGCATAAGAATTTTGTCTAATCTGTGTAGTCTTCATCCACTCTTGGATGATCTGTACCTTCTTGGCCTACGATCTACAATAGCAGCTATGATTTCACTTTTTCCGAAAAGGGAAATCTGGTATCATCCCCTAGATGAACAATGTCATTTTCCTAATACAGTCAATCGTGACATGAATGATACATTCATGCAATGGACTACGTCGTAAGGCCTCAAAGATACTACCAATAGATCGAACCATTAATCTCACCTCCAAGGGTAGAGTCACACTATTGGGAACAGTGTGTGGTCACTGGGTCTCCTCTAGTAGAAATCTCGAAAGCGAGGGTCAAGTCAACATTTTTAACCAGAACCTCTTAGTAACAACCACACAGAAATGACATGGAAGTAAACATTACAAAGATAAGTGTCTTTTATTACTGCAACTCAATGTACAATGACACATAAAAACAAAAACATAAAAACTAGAAGAACCATGATTAAACACATCCACGCCTGGAACTAGTCCCGCTCATATCCACCTACTTCCAGAGCTCCAACCGACTGTCTGCGTGGAGGAATCCTGAATTGATGTGACATGGTAAAAAGATTTAAACCTAGTGCACTGACTTGGATTGAGCTTACGTAAATGGAACTTTTGGAAACACACACGCAATCAGTGTTTTTGGGTACTAGGTCAGAAATCAGAAGTCAGGGTCATGGTGTATGGATACGTCGGCCGCCGCACCAACAATGGACTCCCTAAACTGAAAACAACAGTATGTATGCTTAAAATTATTGCTTCACGGAAAATAAAATATCGTAGTCCTAAGTTCTGCAGTAGAACCGACTCCTTTGATACCAATTTTTCATGACACGTCCCTTGGGGCCCCTGTCGTAACTACCCCATTCTCACCTTCCATATGCCAGGGGATGTCGACTAGCACCAAAGGCGTAAATCCATATAATTGGGAAGGAATTTCCTTTATAAAACGTAAACTCCCCCAACCAGAGATCAAGCAGAAGCAAACAATAAGTAATGTAGTATAAAATGTGTGCTGAAAATACAAAGGGTCCGAAAATACAAGACCAACAGAAAGGTACAGCTACAACTGAAAGAATTCACAATGGAATGAAAAACAGCTGGAATATGGTAGCATCTCCTGTATCGTCCTCTGTATTTTTACCTGAAGGGTAGGTACATATGTCATCCTTAGCACTCCGTGTCTATCGGTCCGATCCATGTGCCATCACGCTGAGTGTCCACCTTTGGGTACCGTCCAGTCCTTGTACACTCTACCTCAGTCAGTGATGTCTGTCATCTGCATCCAACACAATGAGGTGCAGGTATAGCCCGTGTAGGGGTGAGTATAACGATACTCACTAGGTACCCCGATATCCTCAAGTTCTCACAAAATACAACAAGGATAAACTAAAATGAAATATCCCATGAGATAAACTTTACATTGGTATATTCCCATACATATACCTATGTTATCAAGTAACCCATCTCAGTCATGAGGAAAACACAAAGATCATTTACTCAGCTCAAACCAGGATTTTTATTCACAAAGTCGAAACCAAGGTGCGGGAGAACTCCTCCTTAGTCAAGTACAGTTGCCCTGTCCCGACTCCGAGGCACTACTCACTAACCTTTGATTGTTGAGTTACCCCTCCTGTTGAGTACCGTGGGTCATCCGCCCCAACACAGTAGCGCTCCCCGCCATGGGTCTACTGCCCCACCATCGTAGCGCTCCCCCCAATAGTCTACAGAGGTACTCCTCCAGTTGAGTATCGCAGGTCTGCTGCCCCAACACAATAGTTCTCCTCCACCATGGGTCTGCCGCCCCAACACAGTAGCGCTCCCCACTGGGCTAGTCAAGTCACTCCCAAACGAATCAGACAAGCAGTCGTCAGGTCTACAGTTACTAGGTCTCCACACTCCGTACGGTCGTCTCTTGGAGGGTCCACTCCACGAGCTATTGGTCGATACTTCCAAGTGTCACGTAAAATCACATGTATGTATCTAAAAATACCCCCTTGTCATAGGTGTCTCAATGAAACAAATGGTGCGTCAATCTGATGCCCGGTTTGTGAGTTATTTGCATTTCTGTTCTAGGGGAACAATTAGATTTCGGGTACAATCCAACCCAACCATTCTCCAACTGCGTCCAAAACTCAAGTGGAGTATTCCAATAGAACCGTATCATCAAAAGGATTCCATCATACATTAAGTAACATCAATTGGACTTCTGGTCCTAATGTAATAAGTGTTTCCGCTCCGAGGGCCTGGTTGGAATTACGTTCATTCCAAACCCAGCCGTTTTCGAATGTCGTACAAAACACACATAGAGTATCCCAAAAGGACCACCTTATTGCGAGGGTCCCAGTGTCGTAGACCACGCGTCAATCGTACATGCGGTATTCATGCTATTCATGTTTAAATGAAATCATGCACTGCTCGTTAAGCCAAGTGGGTAGGCAGGTCATGTCATCGCAGCTTTTTGCGGGTCCGACCGAGCCGGGAATCGATCTGGCCCAAAGAAACGTGTAGCTCATCCTGAAGGCCGAAGCCCGGCCCAAGGGGGTGGTTCCCAGCCCGGCTCGAGGGGGTGCGTCCCGGCCGTGGCTCGGCCAGAAGGGGCCGAGCGGTCCATGGTGGGGGATGCGGCCCCCCAGCTGCCCGAATCGGTGGCACCAAGCAGGGCCGTCCCTCCTAACCTGCCAGCCAATACAGGTCGACCATCCTGGCCCATGAAGCACGCACATGTGGGCCGCAGATCACCCAGCGCGATGCCCTCCTGGCGCCGCATCAGTCCTCCCCCCGACCGGCTGACAGGTCGGCCTATTCTCTAGCAGAAGCAGCCCGCGAAGTAGGCCACAGTTCCTTCCACATAGCCGGTGCGACGACACCTGTGTCCTCCTCCGTGGCATGCCTTGGCCGCGGCTCCGCGACCCCGACATGGTGCGACGACACCGTGCTTCCTCCACCGCGGCCCTCTTTCCCACTTCTTTTCATTGCATGTGTGGAAAAGGCCCTTGCGCTGCCGGCCTCTTCCACATGCCACCTCCCGTCGCCGATTCCAAAAAAATAATCAACATCCAGCAGAGGGTCATCGGGCCGTGTTCATTCATCTCGCGCCATTCGCGTTAGGCGCTAACAATCAGCCAAAACTAAACAAGGTTTCATGAATATTGAAGAACAATTTTATTCAAATAAAATTGAAACAATCCTCCCTACCTTAGAAAAGATTCACGGTAGTCAACGGTTGTGGATGACAGTGTTGATTCCATCATCGTTGGAGTCCTCCCGAAGAAGAAGTGGAATATCCTCTCTTGTCGCGGAGAAAAAAAAGAAGGTGTGTCGTCGTTCTTCATGGAATTTATATTCTTCGTCGAAGAGAGTTCCATTCTTCATCAAATGTGTTCTTCGTCGAAGAGGGTGGTGTTCTTTCTTTGATAGAATAACACCATTCTCTATTTCTTCAGAGCTCCCCCCAATAATTTGCACACAACATGTTCCAAAATAATATAATATCTAAGTTATTATTTTATTCAAACATTTAATTAAAAATTCAAAAAACATAATTAATTATTTGAAGAGTTGGAATTCATTGATTAACATGTGTTGGAAAACATTAAAGTGGGAGAGACGGAGAGGAAGAGTTCCCATAATTAATGGGGGGTCGCAACAATAAAGGAAGAGGAGTTAATTGGGTAGTGGGCACAAATTTAAAGAGAGGGAAGGGGAGTTGAATAGAACTAATAAATGAGGGGGTTGTTGTAATAAAGGAAGGGGAGTTAATTGGGGAGATTGAGGAGAGTTATGGGAGATGAAAGGTTAGGGATCGTGTGGGCCCCACCTCTCAAATATCCACACATGGGAAGTTAGGTAACTGTAGGCCCCACCAGTAACTTCCCCTAGATGAAAATTACTTCCATAGATATTTAAATTTGTTCTAAACAAATTTATTTAACTAATTATAATTTCCCAAAAAATTAACTCTCAACTCACATAAAATGCAACTGCCGTAAATGTCCCCATATGCGAATACCGGCACTGCGAGTCCATCGGTGTCCTCAGATGTCAATTCCGAACTACAGTTCAAAATATAGAAAAACCCGCATGTACGTTTACTAAAGGTAGCCGAAAAAAACTTCGGAAATTGATTCCTAGAACACGGGGCCTCAGAGTCAGGCGTCGTCAGAAGCCAATGACTTGTAAAATTCCAAATAATTAAGAAAAGAATTTCCTTTAAAATTCAAGTTCATTACATTACTCCCAACTTAGGGATTTATGTCCCCATAAAGCTTCAACAGACACTAAAGAAAAAGAAGAGGTGCTGATCATGCATCTGAGCCTCTCGCTCCCAAGTGCTCTCCTGGAGATTCTTTTGCTGCCAGTGAAGGCACATTAGAGGAATCGACCATCCTCATAGGACCCAATCCTGTCATTCCTCAATCTCTACTGGAACCTCCGTGAAAGGTTCCTCATCATCAGTATCTATTTCTCCGCGGTCGATGAAGTGGGACGGTTCATGCATTTATCTTCTCAACAGAGAAACGTGGCAGACGTCGTGCACCCGGTGCAAATGTGGTGGAAAGGCCAAGAAGTCATCCACCTCGCCTACTCTTCTGAGAACATGGAATGGTCCGATGGACCTCAGAGTTAAATTTACACTTTGGCCACATCTCCGTAGACCTCGTCGTGGTGAGGCCTGTATAAAGACGTCGTCCCCATCCTCGATCTCTAGTGGTCTCTATAGCCTATCAGTATAGGACTTCTGTCTGATCTATGCAGTCTTCATTAGCTCCTGGATAATCTTTACCTTCTTTTCCTATGATCTACAATAGCTGCTAAGATTTCCCCTTTTCTGAAATGGGAAATCTGGTCTCATCCCCTGGATAAACCACACCCTTTTCCTAATATAGTCAATCCTTACATGAATGATACATTCATGCCATGGACGACGTCGTAAGGCCTCAGGGCTACTACCAAGTGATCCAACCATTACTCTCGCCTCCATGGGTCGAGTTACACTGTCGAAATCAGTGTGTGGTCACTGGGTCTCTTCTAGTATAAATCTCGAAAGTGAGGGTCAAGTCAATAGTTTTAACTGGAACCTCTTAGTAACAACCACACAAAAAGGACATGGATGTAAACGTCAAAAATATAAGCTTCTTTTATTAATGAAGATCAAATTACAAAGACACAAAACAAAAACGATATGGAAACAAGAATAACCAAGAACAAAAATCCTCCATGACTAGAACTAGTCTCGCTCTTGTCCACCTGATTCCAAAGCTCCAACAGACTGTCTGTGTGGTTGCATCCAGAATAGATGCGACACTATAAAATGATTGAAACCTGGTGATCTGACCTAGTTTGAGCTGACTTAAAGAGAACTATTGGAAACACATGCACAATCTGTGTTTTCATGCAATGGGTCAGAAATCAGAAGTTATTGTCATGGTGTATGGATATGTCGGCCACCGCTCCAACACTGGACTCCCTGAACTCATAACCACACTCAGTATGCATAACACTATTTATTAACAAAAAAAAAATATCAGTGTCCTATGTTCTGCGGTATAACCAACTCTTTTGATTCCAATTTTTCATGACCCGTCGCTCAGGGCCCGCGTCGTAACTACCGCAAGCCTTCCTTCCATAGGCCAGGGGATGGAGACTAGCACCAATGGCATAAATCCCTATAACTGGGAAGGAATTGCCTTTATAAAACATAAACTCCCACAACCATAGATCAAGTGGAAGAAAACAATAAGTAAGGTAGTATATCATGTGTACTGAGAATACAAAGGCACCGAAAATACATGCCCAACAGAAAAGTACAACTACAACTGAAAAAAAGTACAACTGAAAGAAAAACAGCTATAAGATGGTTACAGCTCTTGTATCGTCCTCCGGATTCCAAACTGAAGGGTAGGTACATATGTCCTCATTAGCACTCTCTGTCTATCGGTCCGCTCCATGTGCCGTCGCGCTGAGTGTTCACATTCGGGTACTATCCAGTGCTCGTACACTCTACCTGGATCATCATTTTCCGTCGTCTCAATCCATCACAACGAGATGAGGGTATAGCCCGTGCAGGGGTGAGTATAATGATACATAGTAGGGACATCGAGACCCTCAAGGTCTCAAAAAATCCAACAAGGATAACCCACAATGAACGATCTCAAAAGATAACATTTACTTAGGTATATCCCCATATATATACCTAAGTTATCAAATAACCCATCTCAATCATGAGGAAAACACAAAGGTCATTAAATCAGCTCGTACCAGGATTTTTATTCCCGATGTCGAATCCACGGCTGCTAGAGAACTCCTCCTCTATCTATTATAGTGGCAATGTTGCGACTCCGAGGCACTACTCACTATCCTTAGACTGCTGAGGTACTCCTCCTATTTAGTAACACAGTAGCACTCCCCGCCATGGGTCTGCCACCCCAACACATTAGCGCTCCCCCTAATAGCCTACAAAGATACTCCTCCTATCGAGTACTGCGGGTCTGCCGCCCCAAAAAAGTAGTGCTCAATCACCATGGGTCTGCCGCCCAAACACAACAGCACTCCCCGCTGGGCTAGTCAAGTCACTCCAAAACGAATCGGACAAGCACTCGTCAGGTCTACAGCTACTAGGTCACTGCACTCTGTACATTCTTCTCCGGGAGGGTCCACTCCACGAGCTACTGGTCGATACTTCCAAGGGTCATGTAAACTCACGTGGAAGTACCTCAAAGGACATCCTCATCATAGGGGTCTCAATGCAACCGATATCGCATCAATCGGACGCCCGGTTTGTGAGTTATTAGCATTTCCGTTCCAGGGGCCCAGTTGGATTTCAGGTACAATCCAACCGGCCATTCTCCAACTACTTCCAAACCTCATGTGGATTATTCCAAAAGAACTGTCTCATCAAATTAAATCCATCATTGTCAATGTCACGTCAATCATATATTCGGTCCTTAAATTATAAGTGTTTTCGCTCCGAGGGCCTGGTTGGAATTATGTTCCGTCCAAACCCGGCTATTTTCCAAAGTCATCCAAAACTCACTTAAAATATTGAAAATGGACTGCCTAATTCCGAGGGTCCCAATATTGTAGAGGGTGCATCGATCCAATGTGTGGTCTTCATGCTATTCATGTTTAAGTGAATTCAGGCCCGGCCCGTTAATCCCATTGGGCTGACGGGTCGGGTCATCCCAGTTTTGGCGGGTCCGACCCGGAAAGGGTGTTGGTCCGACCCAAAGAAACATGAATCTCAGCTCGAGGGGAGTGTCATGGAATGGGAT
Organism: Viscum album; assembly: GCA_963277665.1. Classification (NCBI taxonomy): domain Eukaryota; kingdom Viridiplantae; phylum Streptophyta; class Magnoliopsida; order Santalales; family Viscaceae; genus Viscum; species Viscum album. The sequence goes on from OY728152.1 coordinate 1,849,746,939, forward strand.
GGTTTGACCCAGTGGGGACGAGTGGTCGGTGGCAGGGGCATAGCCCCCCGGCTACCCGAACCAGCGCCTCCAAGCGGCGCCGCCCTCCTTAACCGGCAGACTGAAACCGGATGGCCATCTTGGTGCAAACGGTCTGCACGGGTGGGATATGGTTCACCCAGTGTGGCTCCCTCCTGGTGCCGCGACATTCCTTCACTCGGATGGCCGATGGGACGACCGGTTCTCCTGCAGAAGCGGCCCACAAAGCGGGCAGCTGTTCTATCCACACAACCGGGGCGACGACACTGGCTTCCTCCGCTGCGGCCTACTAGGGACGCAGCTCCGTGTCCCCAGAAAGGCACAACGACACCGTTTTTCCTCCACCGTGGCCCTCTTGGCCGTGACTTTTCTTTGCGTGTGCGACGATGGCCCTTGTTCTGCTGGCCTCTTCCGTGTTCCGCCTCCGTTCACTGATTGCAAAAAAATGATCAAGATCCAGCGGACGGTCATTCGGGACATTTTCGTTCGGCACACGCCCTCCGCGATAGGTGGTAAATATTGTCCAAAACTAAACATGGATTCAAGAAGATCGGAGAAAAAGTTTATCCAAATAAATTTGAAGCAATCCACCCTTCCTTGGAAATGATTCGCGGTAGTTGAGCATCGTGGATGACAGTGTCGATTCCATCATCATCAGAGTGCACCCAAAGAAGAAGTGGGGTGTCCTCTCTTGTCGCGAAGAAAAGAAAAGAATGTGCATCATCATTCTTCGTGGAATATGCATTATTTTTTGAAGAGAGTGTCATTCTTCATCAAAGGCGTTCTTTGTCGAAGAGGGTGGTGTTCTATCTTTGAGAGAAGAACACCTTTTTCTATTTCTTCAACGCTCCCACCAATAATTCCAACACATCAAGTTCCAAAATAATATAATAGCTAATGTATTATTTTATTCACACAAGTTATTCAAAAATCGTACAACTAAATTAATAAATTGAAGAGTTAGAATTCATTGATTAACATGTGTTGGAAAACATTAAAGTGGGAGAGAGGGAGAGGAAGAGATCCCATAATTAATGGGGGGTTGCCACAATAAAGTAAGAGTAGTTAATTGGGGAGTTCACACAAATTTATAAAGAGAGGGGGGGAAGGTGAATAGGACTCATAAATAATGGGGTTGTCGTAAAAATGGGTGGGGAGTTAATTGGAGCGTTTGAGGAGAGTTATGGGAGATGAAAGGTTGGGGCTCATGTGTCCCCCACCTCTCAAATATCAACACATGGGAAGTTAGGTCGGTGTGTGTCACGACCCGACCCTACTCAGGCTCGAGCTGTAACTACCCCATGCCTGCCTCCATTGGCCAGGGGCAGGCGACCAGTGCCAAAGGCACAACAACTCGGGGAGGCCTTTTCCTAAGTACCTATACACACCCACACGCAGCACACTCAATGAAAAAGTGCAGAGTAAAAGAAAACACAAGTAAAGAAAAGGGAAACTGCTATATATATACAAAAAAGTGCATCGACCTCTAAAAGTACAATGCAATTGATGAAAGTAAACAAAAAAGGAAAAAACATGCACCCAACAAGAAAAGTGCCACAACCCGATAATAGGTGAACAAAAGAAAAACAGCTGGAAGGGTCCCCCACCTGGAACCCGACTATGACCACCGCTTGCAGTCCAAGCTCCCGATCTCCTATGCTCCACTAAAGTCACTACCATCCTATCTATCGTCTGCAAGGTCACACCAAGTCCGTGAAAATCCCAAGCAGGGGTGAGTATAAAAATACTCATTAGGATACCCCAAAGGCTCGAGGGAGCAACAAAGGAGGTTCCAAAGGGTGAGCAGTAGACCGAAGAAAAAAAGTAAAGGAGTGCAACAGAAAGTGCAATAAAGAGTACATCTCCACCCAACATGAGGTAGGATGTAGACTCGTCCAAATGCAAGGAGCTTTAAATGGTGAGAAGATGAACTTCTTCATTGGGTCTTCTCTACCTATAGTAGGAGAGTAGACTCGTCCAACCACAAGAAGCTAGACACGGAAATAACGTGGCTTACCTCGCGCGTCTTCGTCTTTCCTGGAGGGAGAGTAACCAAAACCAAGAAGTGGGTACCCGAAAAAGGTATATATATATATATATGCTCTATCAAGAATCCCGAACAAGACTATAAGGGGATCTCCATCCTGCCGCTCAGCCCAAGGAAAGTGAGTATCCAAGAGTCCTAGAAGTAAACACCATCAATTCCCAGCATACCTCACCTCTTACCCGAACTACAAGTCAAGGGACTCAAATCACCGCACCTCGAAACAATCCGCTTTGGGTGGAACTGACTCGCCCACACAGTATTAGGATGAGTCACAAGGATGCATCTCGGTGGGGAATGTGCCCCTCGTACTTGAGAGTTTCAGGTTATGTCAAACCACACCTCGTCACAGCCCTACAGTCGAGAGGTCTCCTCAAAGTTGAAGTCGTACCATCACCAACCCGTACAACCAAGGGTCCCGCTTCGGTGATCACAGAGGAAAGCCACAGACTAGCCTAGTAGAAAGAAATGATTTTGGAATGTCAACGAGTGTCCCACTGCCTAGCCCTGCTGGAGGGTAGTTCATAATATGATATCGGGTGACCCACTGCCCAGCCCTGCTCGAGGGTAAAACATAATAAATCATCATGCGACCCACTGCCCAGCCCTGCTAGATGGTAAACCTGGAATAAGTCACCAGGTGACCCACTGCCCAGCCTTGCTGGAGGGTAGACCTGGAAAAAGTCGACGGGTGACCCACTGTCAAGCCCTGCTAGAGGGTAAACCCGGAACAAGACGACAGTCGACCCACTACCCAACCCTGCTAGAGGGTACACCCTCAAGAGTCTTCGGGTGACCCACTGCCTAGTCTCTGCTAGAGGGTAAACCCTGAACAAGTTGATAGGTGACCCACTGCCCAGCCCTGCTGGATGGTAGACATGAAACAAGAAGACGGGCGGCCCACTGCCCTACCCTGCTGGAGGGTAGACCCTCAAGAGTCGTCGGGTGACCCACTGCCTAGTCTCTGCTAGAGGGTAATCCCTGAGAAGTCGATGAGTAACCCACTACCCAGCCCCACTGGAGGGTAAAGCCAGAACAACTCTGGAAATCTCTACTAGAGTGTACAACACATGCCAACCGAACATTGAGTGGGTATCGTGAAACCACCCGACTCCATAACAAAACCAGGGGAAACCACTCAACCCTGTTAATCTAAACCATCAAGCACAGATCCATGGGAAAAACGCAACCCCCACTGGTCAACAATCGAGAACCGAGGGACCCTCTACATCGCGAGAGGTCAAAATTTCGCAAAGTAGAACACGGCACGCACATGGGGCCCACATGAAATGTGGCCCCATGTCAACCCCAACCAAGTGCACAAACGTTCTCAAGTACAAACATCCCCAACATGTGCCTCCAAGAATTCCTGTATACTCTCAGAGTATACCACGTCTCTAGCCCTAAGGCTATCGTGCACATGGCACCCCAACATGAACGCGAAGGGCATAAATGTAACTTTTCCAACCTGCCACCTCAATGGGTGAGGCACAACCAACCAAATCTCTTCAAGCACTTACATCACTCACACTTGAGGGAACGTGATCACACGCCAAGGGTCCGCTACAAACACGGTAGAAGAACCGCCACCGGGGCACCCTTCATATTTCAAGATTTAAAAAGATCGTGTATGAGCCTCCACTCACTTAAACAGATTACATCGTTGTAATCCCAATGGTAAAACATGCGTGAAAGACAACATACATGCCCGAAACGGTCAACCGGTGAAGAAGGTACTATTCAGCATAAACAAAACTGTGTGGGGCCCACCCAAAGATCCCGAATCTGAACAAACGGATCACACCACTGTGATCCCCTCAGAAAAACACATGGGAGTGAATACTCAATCTCCCAAAATGGACACCCGGTGAAAAAGGTACTATTCACCGTAGCCAGGTTGGGTGGGACCCACACCACGTCCCCAAAAAAAGGTCGGTCGAACTGAACCATCGCAATGCTCTCAGAAAAGAAAGTCAAATTGACTGCTTACTTGAGTGCAACAGATATCCGGAGAAAAAGATGCATTCTGGCACACCGCAAATGAGTGGTACTGTGTGGGACCCACAACCCAGTCCCGAAACAGAATGATCGGATCAGATCATTGCGATCCTCTCGAAAAATCACACAAGATGGACTATTCACTTGTCCATAACGGTCACCCGGTGATGAAGATGGAAAATCACCATCGACGCACAAAAGACCCTCATTGGCCACGCACCATCATGCCGAATTAGAGCGGGAATATTGCACCATTGCAATCCCCTCAGGAAAACATCCAGAATCAACTATTCACATGCCCCGAATGGACGCCCGATGAAAAAGTTATGAAACTCTGCGTAATGCTCGAAAGACGGGCCGTGGGGCCCACGCCTTAACTCTAGTGTGAATGCTCGAAAACATACTGGAAAACTCCGGCTCAATGCCAGGGTCACAATGCCACTGACGGCGCTCAATTTGGACATCGAATGGGTTCGCGCCGTCCAAAACAAGATTCGGAGAAAAATGCCCGACCACTTAACGGTCATGCTGCACCCCCCGAGCCCCTCATTTCAGGAATTAAAAACCTCTGAAACCATCTCAAAGTATTCGTCTCAAATTATGGGACGCGTCGCCATAGACGGTGCCCATGATGCCCTGCAGATGATTTATAAATATAAATCATTTTTCATAATAATAATAATAATAATAATATTATTATTATTATTATAAACCATTTTTTATACTTGTTTTCCCGTGTCTCTCTCCAATTAAAGAGAGTCCTCTTTTTTTTGTCTCCCTCGTCAAGAACAGGACCCGCACTCTGTGGGTCCTTCTCCTCCCATGCGACCAGGGTCGCCACTGCGACCTTCACCGATGGAGACCGGCCCCCATCCCGCATCACTGAGCCACCGACCTCCTCTGACGTCCGCTCGCCCAGCCATGCTCACTACCGCCGTTGCCTGCTCTGATCCACCACCTGCTGCCACCGTTCCGGACCCCATGTCGCTTGTTGATGGAACCCCCCCCCCCACAAATCCAACCATAAAACCTCAAAAACCCACCGGAAAACAGCCCTAAACCTGAAATCTTCGGCAAATGTTTGCGGGGGCCCCGAAACTCAGATTTACAAATCGAAATAGGAGATAGAAAGATCTGAAATAGTACTACGCAACCGTGGGCTTTTATCGGGAATTAAACAAATATTCGATGAAATAATGCATCTTGAAAGAAGAGTTCGTAAATGAGAACGAAAAACTGAAGACTCTTACATATAGGGCATTGCCCGGAGCTTTGTCGTCGATCCGCCGGAGCAGCCGCGCCTCACCGGAGAGGTGGAGGAGAGGATGAGTTCCTTCTTAGGAGGGTTTGCGCCAGGGAATGCCAAAGTGGGAGAGGGGAGAGTTAGGGTTTAAATAATTTAATAAAAATTTTAATTAATTTAAAACCCCCAAAATAACCTGCATCTGCAACTCTCGACAAGGTCAAAGTGATGCCTCCCCTAGGACAAATACCACCTTCCAAGCACAACGGCGGTCTCATAATTTTAATCCGGGACTTTGTTCAAAGGTTATAATACTGAACGCCCGAGGCCTCCAAATAACGGAAACGCCCCTGGGGCCATTTTTCATAGACGGCCTGCGCCCGCAATGATTACACCCCTCCTAGGGTAAAAGGAATGTTCTGAACTCAACAGTGCCCTCAGTTTTCCAATCTGAGCCATCGTTTAAGAGATACTTGAATTAAGCCGTTAAACGAATAAATTAATTAATTTAATTATCCGTTTAACATTCTGAAAGCGAGCGAGGGGTCCAAATGTCTCGCGCAGGCAACTTTTATGTCAGTACTAGGTTAAACACCCCATTCTGGACCCATCATTACACTCGGGTCTCTGATATGGATCACCTTTTATGATTAATCCCATTTATTTGGCATGTCCAGTGTGAACGCACTGAGAATTTCATTCCGGCCACTACATAGCTCAGAACTGCACGCCGTCTGAGCGAGCTTCTATGGAATAACATCAAGAATGTTCCAATATCCTTTGTAGCCAAAAACAGGGTTCTTAAATCATTCCCTCTTTCATTCTTTTCTTCCCTAAAAAATCGAAACTAGGGAACAACTCAGGGTACTATGCCCACACCTGGCTCTCCCGTACCCAGTAGAACTCACACATAGCTCGGCACCACGGCACACAGACCAAAGGATTATATATGTGCATGTGATGTCTTCCCTCACCGATGTCATTCATAGGATCACGCACACCTCTGAACCACCGCACATAGACCAAAGGATTCGATCTATTCATGCGATGTCTTCCCTCGCCGATTTCGTGCATAAAATCACGCACACCTCTTCACGGGTGAGTCACTGGGGAGACGTCATGCACTCAAACCAGCCCTTAGGGTTAGATAAAGGCGATGGAGAACCTCACCATCCCTCTGCATGGTCTCAAATGGTCCAAAGGACCTCGGGGGTAGCTCAAGTCCCCGACCAAACCTCTATGTTGCATGTTGTGACTGAAATCACCACCCGCACCTGAAACAAGGCTTGGCAATTCCCTCATTCAGAATATCCATATGGTGAAACACCCAAGGATATTTGGTCTTGCAAGGTTCCATAGTTGATGTCCCACAACCAAGGCTCTCTTAGACGCTCGAAAGGCGAAGGATTCAACACCATCGAAAAGAGAAAATGGTCCCACACCTTTTTCCTTACCAACACAGGGTTACACTCGACGCCCTGCATCACCCTAGTAAAACCTCAAGAAGGGAGCAGGGAGAAACCATTTCACACACAGAGTCTAAAAATTATACTACAAAAATTAGAAGAGTTGTAGAGCGTACCTCTTACCACCTCATGTTATCCAAGATCATAGACATCCAAAGCTCGCGACTGTCCGCGGTCCCAACTGTCAGCTCCTAGAAACTGACGTGGTCCGTCTAGTGGTGATGGGAAGACCTCGTAAGGTCTTCCTCCACTACAAGTTCCTCCCTCACCTCTGATAGCACCACCTCTCTGGGCGCTACTTCGATAACGACGCTGCCTCTATCGTGGTGGTGCACCTGCTGCCTACCCAAGGCTCTCTGCATGCCTGGTCGGGCAGTCCCATGCCAAGTGACCTCTCCCATTACAAGCATAGAACTGACTCTCTCTGGGATGCACTGGTGCCCTCCGACACCACTGTGGTGTATGATCATGCCCATGAGCCTGGTTTTCAAGAAATCCACCTGCGTCTAGGTTCTGCTTGCCGACGCCTGCTAGTTGTGGCAGACGTCTCGGCTCCGACGTTCCTGATACCACCACCAACTCTAGAACGTGACAGGAAGCCCTCTGTCACCAACGCCTGCTCTTGCACCCCATAATATGTGGAAATTCCCAAGGGTACCATGACAACATGAATCTCTTGGTGGAGACCCTGATCAAACATCCACACTCGGATGTCGTCGTCACGGAGCAAGTCCGGGTAAAAGAGTGCACGGTCTGCGAAACTAGCCGCGTACTCGTCCACCGTCATCCCTCCCTACTGAAACTGTAGGAGCTCCTGAATCCAAACAGAGTGCAAGTGAGAGGGCCAAAACACCTCATGGAACCACAGTTGAATGGTTCCCCACGAAAGATGTGACCTATCAAGAAACTCAGTTACCAGACTCTACCATCACCAGGCCGCTCCATGAATATGGTTGGCTTCCGAAGACACTCCCTAATCTGTTGGCGTCTGCAGTAGCCTGGAAAGGCGAACCACTGTCTCTAGACAAACCTCTGATGCCTGAGGGTCTGGCACACCCCTGAACCTCAGTGGTCTCTGCTTCTGGAACTCTCAGAGCATGCTCAACCTGCACTCATGCTCAGCTTGCTATACTAATGTTGTCTTCTGGTCAACAGGTGGGGGTGTTGCTACCTGCCCACCCAGAAAAAAGGGCTTGTATGATGGGTCATGGACTGAGGCCTCGTAGCTCACAGGGTCGTCATCACGAACCCAAGCTGTTATCCTGGATGTCTGTCTTCGCGGAGACATCTGGAATATTATCAAGGAGTGTCACGGTCAAATGAGCATATATGTATATACCAATAAAAATGATGGGGAGCTGACTCAAGAAGGACAGTCAAAGACTCAATCCTATTGGATGCACAAAACAATTTCCCTACAACAAGTGTCTCATCATGCCGAGTCCAGAAGTGGGTTATCAAGGTCCTAGTGAATGGATATGTCGGCCTCCGCACCATCAATGGGCTACCTGGCCATAGAGCCTCTCTTGAGACATGTTGACACTATTTCCATAAATCCCAACCAATTCCTTTAATTTTCGGGATGTCCGAACAACGTCCCAAGGAACGAGCCACCTCTGATTCCACTTTTTCACGACCCGACCCTACCTGGGCTTGATTTGCAACTACTCCAAGCCAGCCTCCATAGGCCAGGGGCTGGAGACCAGTGCCGAAGGCACAACAACTCGTGGAGGCCTTTGCCTATGTACCTGTACACAACCACACACAACACACTCAATGAAAAAGTGCAGAGTAAAAGAAAATACAAGTAAGGAAAAGGGAAACTACTATATATATACCAAAATGGGCATCGACATCTAAAAGTACAAAGAAAATGCTGAAAGTAAACTAAAAAAGAAAACGGGAAAAAGACGCGCCCAAACAGAAAAGTTCCACAACCCGAAAACAAGTGAATAAAAGAAAAACATCTGGAAGGGTCCCCCACCTGGAACCCGACTACGACCATCACACGCAGTTCACGCTCCCGAACTTCTATTCTCCACTGAAGTCATTACCAAAATGTCTGTCGTATGTAAGGGCACACCAGGTGAGGGAAAATACCAAGCAGGGGTGAGTATAAAAATACTCAGTAGGATACCCTGAAGGCTCGAGAGTGCAACAAAAGAGGTACCTAAGGGTGAGCAGTATAGCGAACAGGAAATGTAAAGGAGTGCAACCAAAAGTGCAGTAAAGAGTACAACTCAACCCAACAAGAGGTAGAAAGTAGACTCGTACAAAAGCAAGGATATGGAAACGGTGAGAAGATGAACTTCTCGTCGAGTCTTCGCTACCTATAATAGGAGAGTAGACTAATCCATCCATGAGAATCTTGACATGGAAACCACGTGGCATACACCGCGCATTTTCTCCTTTTCTGGAGGTAGAGTAACCAAACACAAGAAGTGGATTATCGAAAAAGGTATATAGATATATATATATATATATATTCTCTATCAAGATGCTCGAACAATACCATAAGGGGATCTCCATCCCGTAGCTCAGCCCAAGAAAAAGTGAGTTGCCAACAGTCCCAGGAGTAATCACCATTGATGCCTCGCATCCCGCATGTCTTCCCCGAACTGCATGTCAAGGGACTCAAATCACCACACCTCGAAACTATCCTCTTTGGGAGACACATACTCTCCAGCACGGTTTTAGGTCGCGTCATAAGGACGCATCTCGTTGGTGAAATCGCCCCTCATACTTAAGAGTTCCGGGTTAAGTCAAACCACACCTCGTCACTACCCCGTAGTCGAGAGGTCTCTTCAATGTCAAAGTTGTTCCATCCCCGAACCGTACAACCAAGAATCCCGCTCCGGTGATCACAAAGGAAAGCCACTGCCTAGTCTCTGCTAGAGGGTAAACCCTGAAAAGTCGATGAGTAACCCACTGCCCAGCCCCGCTGGAGGGTAAACCCAGAACTACTATGGCCATCTCTAATAGAGGGTATAAGACCAGCCAAATGAACACAGAGTGGGTATCGTGCAACCACACGACTCCAGAACAAAACCAAGGGAAACCACTCAACCCTGCAGATCTAAACCATCGAACAAAGAGCCAGGTGAAAAACACAACCCCCGTTGGTCAATAATCGAGAGCCGAGGGACACTCAAGTCATGAGAGGTCAAAAGTACACAAAGAAAAATAGGACACGCACATGGTGCCCACACGACATGTGGCCCCATGTCAACCCCAACCAAGCACAATAACGTTCTCAGGTATAAACATCCCCAACATGTGCCTCCACGCATTCCCTTATACTCTTAGAGTATACCACATCTCCAGCCCTAAGTCTATCGTGCACACAGGACCCCAACGTCAACGCAAAGGGTGTAAATGTAACTTTTCCATCCTACCACATCAACGACTGAGGCACAACCAACCACATCTCATCAAGCTCTAACATCACTCACATGAGAGTGCACACGATCACACGCCAAGGGTCCGCTACAAACACGGTAGAGGGACCGCCACCCGGGCACCCTTCATATTTCCACATTTAATAATATCGTACATGATCCTTCGCTCGCCTGAACAGATTACACTGTTGTAATCCCAATGGAAAAACACGTGAGATAGTCTACTTACTCGCCCGAAATGGTCAACTGGTGAAAAAAGGTATTATTCACCATAACCAAAACTGTGTGGGGCCCAACCAAAGATCCCGAATCTGAACAAATAGATCACACCACTGTGATCCCCTTGGAAAAACATACGGGACTGAATACTCAATCGCCCAAAATGGACACCCGGTGAAAAAGGTACTATTCACCATATTCGGGTCAAGTGGGACCCACACCACGTCCCAGAAAAATGGTCGGGTGAACTGTGCCATCACAATGCTCTAAGAAAAGCACATAAAATTAACTGCTTACTTGAGTGCAATGGATATCTGGAGAAAAAGATGCATTCCGGCGCACCGCACACAAGCGGTGCTGCATGGGACCCGCAACCCGGTCTCAAAACACAACGAACGGATCACACTGTTGCGATTCTGTCGAAAAAGCACAAAAGATGGACTATTCACTTTTCCAGAATGGTCACCCGGTGATAAAGATGGAAAATCACCGTCGACGCCCAAACAACCCTCGTGGGCCCCGCACCATCATGCTGAATTAGAGCTGGCGGATTGCACCAATGCAATCCCCGCAGGGAATCATCCAGAATCGACTATTCGAACGCCCCGAACAGATGCCTGATTAAAAAGTTATGAAACGCTGCGTACATCTCGAAAGACGGGCCGTGGGGCCCACAGCTTAACTTCAGCTTCAACGCCCAAAACAATATTGAGAAACTCCTGCTCAACACCAGGGTCGCAATGCCACTGACGACGCTCAATTTCGACATCGGATGTGTCTGCGCCGTCCAAAACCGGATTGCTGAAAAAATGCCCGACCACTTAACGGTCATGCCGCGCCCCCCGAGCCCCTCCTATCGGGAATTAAAAACCTCTGGAACCATCTCAATGTATTTGTCTCAAATTATGGTACGTGTCGCTGTAGAAGGTTCCCAAGATGCCGTGCAGATGATTTATCAATATATATCATTTTTCACAATAATAATAATAATAATAATAATATTGTTATTATTATTATAAACCATTGTTTTTTTACTTATTTTTTTTCCCGTGTCTCTCTCCAATTAAGGAGAGTCCTCTTTTTTTTGTTCTCCCTTGTCAAGAACAGGACCCACACTCTGAGGGTCCTTCTCCTCCCACGCGACCATGGTCCCCGCTGCGACCGTCACCGGCGGAGACCGGCCCACAGCCCGCGTCGCTGTGCCACCGACCACCTCTGTCGTCTAGTTATCCAGCCGAGCTCACCGCTGCCGTCGCCCGCTCCGATCCACCGGCTGCTGCTGCCATTCCGGACCCCACCCCACCGGATGCTAGAACCCCCCCAAATCCAACTAGAAAACCACAAAAAACCAACGGAAAAAAGCCTTAAACCCGCAATCTTCGGTGAATGTATCCGGGGTCCCAGGAACTCGGATTTACAAAACGAAATAGGCGATAGAAATCTCGGAAATATTACTATGCAATCATGGGATTTTCTCGGGAATTAAACTGTTATTCGATGTTATAATGCAACATGAATGAAGAGTTTAGAAAAGAAAACACAAATCCGAAAGCTCCAACCTGTAGGGTGTTCCTCGGAGCTTTGCCGATGATCCGCCGGAGCTGTCGCGCCTCATCGGAGCTGTCACGCCTCGCCGGAGAGGTGGAGGAGTGGAGGAGATCCTCCTTGGGAGGGTTTGCACCAGAGAATGCCTTATAGGGATAGGGGAGTGTTAGGGGTTAAATACATTAATTAACAGTTTAATTAATTTAAAACCCCCAAAATAACCCGCATATGCAAATATCGATGGGGTAGGGGTTATGCCTCCCCTAGGCCAAACACCACCTCTCGAGCACAACGGCGGTCTCAGAATTTTAATCTGAGACTCTGTTCAAAAGTTATAAAACTGAATGCCCGAGGCCACCAAATTCAGAAAACACCCCTGGGGCCATTTTTCACAGACGGCCTGTGCCAGCAATGATTACACCCAACCTAGGGTTAGCGGCACGTTCTGAACTCAACAGTGCCCTTGGTTTTCCAATCCAAGTAACGTTTAAGAGATACAAGATTTAAGCAGTTATTAGAATTAATTAATTAATTTAATTATCCATTGAACGTTCCGAAAGTGAAAGAGGGGTCCAAACATCCCATGTCGACATGTTTTATGTCATTCCTAGGGTAAACACCCCATTCCGGACCCATCCGTACACTCATATCTTTGATCCGGATCACCGTTTATCATTTATCCAATTATTTGGCATGTCCAGTGTGAACGCACTGAAAATTTAATTCTGGACACTCCGGGGCTCGGAACCGCATGCCGTTTGAGGGCGCTGCTCTAGAATAACATCAAGAATATTCCAGATTCCTTTGTATCCAAAAACAGGGTTCTTACATCATGGTCCCTGCCAATATCTTCCCGTGGATGAAAATAACTTCCATAGATATATAAATTCGTTCTATACAAATTTATTTAACTAATTCCAATTTCCCCAAAAAAAATAACTCTCAAACTGCATAAAACACAACTACGGTAAAGGCCACCTTAAGCGAATATTGGTGATGTGATTCCATCAGTGTCCTCATACTTCAATTCCGAGCACTGGTTAAAACGATAGAAAAACCTAAACATATTTTTACTGAATGTACTCAGACAAAACTTCAGAAATTGATTCCGGGCACACTGGGCCTCAGAATCAAGCGTCGTCACCAGCCACAGACTTGTAAAATTTCAAAAAATTATGAAAAAAATTTTGCATGAAAATTACGGGTCTTTACAGGATGCACGAGTAATAAGGTTGAGTATAACTCCCACTTCAAGTGGAATGATTTAGCCCTATATTTTGATGTATTTTTTTCCATGAAATTATATATTACACTATATTTCATAAGAAATAATGGTGTTTATATTAATTTAAAAAATAATATCATTACCCAACATGAATTCACTTACGAGAAGATATCTCAATTTTTCATTGATCATTAAAAGATTAATATGTTAATATCACCAAATAATCAACATAATTATTTAAAAAGACATTCTATCTCCAACACCATGAGGTATTCAGATGATCTTGTCATATATTTGGAGAAACAGAATGATATCGCCATTTAATTTCTTGATCAAGAATGATATGAGGCAAATTAAATAACAAAAATTTATTCACAAGAACCATCCTTTATTTCTATTAATGTAGAAGAATAATCTGATTGGATGACTCATCTGTTCAAGTGGCTCTATAATGGGACACTTCCATCAGATTGAGTAGTTTGAGTGAACATCCACCGATGTTCAGTGAATTTTATTCTCATTGATGACCCTATGTGAGAGTATTTCCTATATCGGAATATCATTTATGGGGTACTCTTAAATTAAATCATAGAAAAGAAATTACAAATGATTTGTATGAGGTCCATGTTGGGTCATATAGGTCTCACAAGTTAGATCTTAATCAACCTGATCAGATTAAAATGCTGTAAAACATTTCGCCTACTATGTTTTTGGGACTCTATGTAATTCACTATGAAATTTCATATAGTCTTGATTGAAGAAATAATCATGAATCAACTAAAAAATAATATATATATATATATATATATATATAATACATATTAATATGATCCATTCCTTATATAGAGAATTAATTTCATCGTTCACTATCCATCTATTACAACCCAACAACGCATGTTCATCCTCCCAGCCAATGATCTCTCCTTAGAGTAGTCATAAGGAAATATAGTTATAAATGTTATTTGTAATCCAGAAAACTTGAGAAAGGATGATTGAATCAGTGTATCAAATTTTCTTTTTTGATACTTAATATCAGCTCTACACTTTTTTTATAAAATTATTAATATTTTCAATTCCATTCACTCATCTACATCAATCCAAAAATGCATAAATAAAAATAGGATTTAAAACATTTCCATGTAAAAGACAATGGTCTACTCCAAAGAGAATATAATGATGATATATTAGTCATAAAATAAACCCAATAAGATTAATTATTATTTCTATATTATTTTTTCTTCCATGATCACCCTAAACCAAGTGATTTTCCATTACAATAAACACAAGGATATCACATTATCTCCATTGGATCACTTCTATAAAACATTCCTTTTAGAGAATGCTATATGATGTATTTAAATATTTAAGGACTTTAAGGTCACCTATTAATGTTTTAATGTTTTGATTAATAATTTATTCATTAATAACATTTTTTATTAAAAAAGCCTTTCATCAATATATATATAGGTAATTCTACATATTGTCTTGTTTCACATAGGTCACCTTCTCTTATGTCACATGATTTTCCAATGTCCCATCATTAAGATGTTGTGGAATATATTTAATTTGATAATTTTCCCAATACCAAACATTATTATCACAAGTGGGTTTTACCATGTAGTCTTTATATACATTATAGGCTTTTCTATGTTTATGAAAATCAGTTCACACATGTAAATCTCTCTCTTTCCATCACTCTCCCCTTATCCTGTTTCTCAATATACCTATGTATTTTATTATGTATCGTTAAATCAAATGATCCATAAATAAATATATATCCACTTAATATTTTATAAAAAATTCATTAAATAAATGAAGGTATTTACAATGAATTTATAGGAAAAATATGTAGGTTCTCTCATCACAAATATCTGGATTTAAATACCTATAATTAAAAAAAATTCCAAATGATAATTTCCTACACATACATTAAAAAAATTATTGTGAATAATATTGAATGTGTTTTATCCTCCAATAGTGCACATGACGTACGCACAAAACCATGACTGAACATCAAATCAGTTTCACCAAGACATGTAAATAAATCCATCAATTTATCTTATATAATCATAGAATTGGGTTCACAGTATGCACAATCAAATTTCTAATATATATGAAAATTATTTAAAAAATATACCCTATTTGGTTTTCTATAAATGTAAAATAAAATACAATTCAATTAAAATGTATTAGTTCTCAACGAGAATAGGAAAATAACTCATCCTTCGCTAAAACTCTGAGTATAAAATCGTAGATGTAGAGAGAACGTGTTCAAGAGAAAATTTTATGCCTCAAAGCATTCCAATTTCTAGAACAACATTATCATCCACATAATGAAAATAATAATATCCTTAATTCCATGTGTATTGTAGCCCCATGGAATTTAATACCTATACTCCCAAAAAAATGTGATATTATAACTCTTAATCCACATGTTGTCCAAGTCAATTTGTTTTATTCTATTTCGAATCACTTAGTCATTTATATCCCTTTACCAATAATCCAAATTTTAAAGGACAATAAAAAACACATATAAATATTGTAAATACTAATTATTATAGAGGTATTATCGAAACATCTTCAACGCGATTGTGGTGGTTGATAAATAAGGCTCAACTGATGATTCTCATAAACCAAATATGCTTATTAAGTTCCCATAATTATAACAACATTTTATTCGGATACAACAGGATCTATGGTGACTATTCCTTACTCCACTATTATATTAACATTGATATAATCGATCTAAATATTCCTTGTGGGGGAGTGTTGTAACATGTATTTTGTGAGATAAATTGAAAACATGTTATCATAGAATATCATAATATATTGATTCACCTTTTCAATATTATCATTACGTTTTTTCTTTATTAATAGAAGCATGATGGATTCCCTTCTAAAATATATGTATTATTCTTCCTACATACCCAATTAGTTTCATTCGTTAATCTTTATTGTCCACACTCTACAATCGATTTAGATAAATAATTCCTCAAAACGTATAAACCATTGGACCACTCAATCATGATCCCAATCATAATCTATGAAAGTGGATAAATCACCCTCCTTACAAGAATTAAAAACTATCCAAATATAGTATATAACATACATGTAGCTCATGATATATTTAATTACAACAAGATGTGGTTCTTTAATATCACATTGAAAACTAGATACTAAATATTATTTTAGGACAATATTATATCATAATTCTCCAAATACTATTTTATTATATTTATCAAAAAAACAATTTGGTATCAACAGAATACCAATACTAATTTTTTTCAATATTTTTTCTAAGGATAATTAATGATTACAATTGGTCCTGAATCTTGTATATTAAATGTCATCATGAACCTTATTTCATATATCACCTAAGAGATAAATGAATATCTTATTCATAAAAAAAATTCTATAAAATAATTATCAACCATTATCATAATCATTTTATATATTTTTGATCATATTCATTATGAATTATTAGAAAATCATTAGTTTAGATCATAATATATGATATAATCCATTAACAGATAACTATGAATTATTCCATTTTAAATATCCCTACATACTAAGTATGGTAAATGTAATATATGTGACCTGAATTTACTATGTAAACACCATATGTTGTAAAATTCAACCTTTGAATATCCACTGTTAAAGACCATACAACAATGTAAAATTTTATAATTTAGTGTTGTAAAAAAACAAATTCATTTTCATATTAATCATATCAAACTTGTTTTTAAATTATTTTTTATCTTTCTAATAAAATGTTAGTTTTTGTGGAATTGTGTATTTTTAATCAAACTTTTAAAGTATATGGATTTAATAACATATAATATTTAAATATATCTTCAATAAAGCATTTATGTAATAAAATATTAATTTATGTAATAAAATTTTAAATTTAAAATATTATTTGGAATTATAGATACCATGTTAATACATTTTATAATAAATAAACATGTTACATTATTATAAAAATTAATTCTGGTCTTTAATTCAAAATAATAATTTTTATGAGATTTAATTGTAACCTTTAGTGAAGAAAATATATCATTTATTTTTTTATAATGAAACAACTTGTTTCAATAAAACAAATTTACCAAAAAAATTTCTTATATATATGTTTAATTCTTAAAATAATTATTTCTCTAAGATAAATTTTCAAGTGAAAAAACATATATATTTTGTCTACATTTTTTCATAAATACAAAAACAAAATTTGATAAAAATATTCTCAAATTTTAAACTCAAATAAAAAAATTGTAGATAAAAATAAATTCCATTCTTATTCATTAAAAATTATTATTATTTTTATAAATTAATTTATAATGAAAAGATAAATTACTATAAAAGAAGAAAAGTTAAAAAATTCAATAAAAACTCATAAACATCGCAAAAATATGTTTCTAAGGAGAGTTTTTAGCGAAAATCATTTTAATCTCTTCTTTGATTTTATTTCATCCATTTTCACTTAGATTGATATTATTATATTATTTAAAATGTAAGGGTTATATAGAAACCCACTAATTCTTACACTTTAAAAGGGTTCCAACAAAACCCATTCATGAATAAAATATCCAACATACATCATAATGAATCAAACCAAAAATTACCTAACAATATACCTCTCCCATGATCAAAAAACTATGGTCACCATAATTTTATATAAGTCCTTGACATATAATAGGGCATCTAAGGAAAATTCAGGTACATGATGTGAGTTTTATCATTTATATTGCTTTTATCCTTTTTTCTATTCTTTAGAATGTATTTTGGGCACACTAATATAATATTATAAGTATAATTTATTAATATTAATATTACATTATTAATGTAATTTTAATATTTATTCATATACGCCATCAATTAGGAATAACAGAAATGTCGTTCGTGCATTATGGGGATTACCACCACCACAACACAATTATTTTGTTTACCCCTAGCTTCCATACAATGTTTCACATATGTATGGGATTAAAAGAAAATATGATGTTTAGGATCTCATTATGTTTTAATAAAATATTAGTGATCATATTAATTATATCTTCAACAAATGATTAGTTGAAATTTATTTTTTTAAAATAAGTATGCAAGGAGGATAAAATTTTATTTAAATCATATAATATTTTAATATAAATTAAATCTCATTATAATTAATTAAAATTTTCATATATCAACCTAATTATTACTAAATAGATTCCTTTTTCATCTGATATGATTATATTACAATAGAACCACACTATATTCATTAAATGAATCAACATTCATTCACGATTGAGTCACTTTAACAAACTGGTTAAATAATTATAATCATTGATATCATGGATGACTATTGTAACAACCCATGTTTTGGTAGTACGTAAAATTATATAGGAATTGGAATTTTAGAAATTGGTGATTGGTCCTTTCCCGGAACAGAGTTTTTGGAACAAAATTCTAATTATTGGAACACATTAATCTATTATTTTTAGACTTGGATAATTTCTCGTTGCGTACCTCGGGTGCTCCATTGAGTTTTTTGAGTTCCATACATTGTAAAATAATAATAGAGAAAGAATAAATTGGTGCATGGTTTGTGTAAAAATCTGTTAAACTCTAGTATAAACCCATGTGGATACAACAGCTTAGCAAGGGTGTTGAACACGAGTTCCGCATGTTTTACCCAAACCATGCGTCCATCCCAAAAAAATTAGCACCAATTAGTCTAAAATATAACATTATTCATTTCATGTTTTGGGAATTGTTAGTGACAAATTTACTGCATAACTATAAAATTTGTGTTTCATAAGTAGTGGGTGTCTCGGTGTTGTTGCATAGTTTGGAAAACAATGGTACCTAAACCATGTGACACAATTTTGATGGTGAAATGTTATAAATTCCCATAACGAGTTTAATATAAAATTTACTACATTCCTTATAGTACATCCATCAATATGGGATTCCTCCATTATCTCATGGTACTCTAAAGCTACTCCTACCAGAACTTGTAATTTATCCATTTCTAAATTAAGATTAGATCGTCGTCGGTTCCTATAGATTCCACTTGGCAAGCTCTAAATTAATTTTCAATATTTCTTAAATTAATATTATTTTCAAAAAAAATTTCGTGTTGAATGATCAATTTACCCATTATTAGGGTGAATTCCCCTTTAATATATTTCTTCAAAAATATATTAAATGAGGCCTTGATATTGGATGAGTAGATCATCGTCAGTATTAGGTAGGTGTTCTATGGATTTTTCCATGAATTTATATTTAATTATAATTGTATCTATTATTCAACAAACTATACTTTTTCTTGTGTCGCATTAAAAATATTTTCATGAAAATAATTTTTTTTTATTTAACTTATATTACTCTCTTTAGCCTTGTTTAGTAATTTTAGGTTGTCAACATTGTTCAAGAACACCCCTTGGTTATACTTTCATATTTTTTACCATGATAATTTTATTTATAAATTCCACAATTTTTTCTAATAATTTAGATTATATTTTTAAGGTAATTACCCCTTTTAATGAAAACTAGAATTGATAAAGGATTTTCAAAGTTCCACGTAAAAAAGTTATTTTTTTTCATGTTTGGTGTTTTCTTTCGTAAAATTATATTATTAGTGAGTGGAAATTTGATTATTGACTATGATATATAATTGGGATAAATTTTTTATTTGATGAAAAATGACATATTTTATTATAAAACCACTCAAACAATGTGCACTATATATTAAGATAAACCGTATCTCTTAGATATCTGAATTATGTGCAGGCCTATTGATTTGGTGTTTAACTATGTTTGAATATTAATTTTTGTTAAGTGGAATTATAGTACATTGTCTCCTTTTTGTTATTAAATGGAGATAACCTCATTCTATATATATTCTCATGGAACTAAATCACCTTCTAAATACGTGGACCAACATAAAAATGTTTTTACCCATGGGGGTAAATTCTTAATGGAAATAATCACCTTAAATGGGACTCCTGATCCAAGAGTAAGGAATTATATTGTTTTAAACATGATAATGGGAATGTGTTAAATGGAATGGATTTTCATTATGTTTTTCTCTCCATGAATTAACTAAATTGTTTCATTTAGTAATATTTTAATAGGGTTGTATAACCAGACCTCATTTTGTAATTTAATAACAATAGATTGAGTGAATTGAATTAAATAATTCAATTGATAGGAAACATAAATTGGGATAAGGACATGTGTATCACTTCATTCATAGAATATGATATAATTATATATTGATTCCTATAGTGATAATTGGGATTACTATTTGTAATATACAAGATGAAAATTCTCATGGATTCTATTATTATTGTTATATATTTACTCCTTATTCATAGGTTGTGGAAAATTTAAGGGGTTATATTAAGGATGAATTTTTCACGTTACCTTACATCGAGTGTTGAGTATGAAGTCTCACACTAGGGATATTATGTGGACAATTAGAATGTAACACCTCATTCCTTGTGAGTCTTGACAAGACATCACTCTCACTACTATTCGAGTGTTGATATGAAAACACATTCATTGTATCAAGTGATGAGAATAATTTATCCAACTCACTATGATATGTAGGTGATGTTTCCTATGGAATGAGCATATATGATACTCTTAACTACTTAAGTATTCCATTGTTACACCTCACTCCAACCAAAAACTAGTATTCATGATATATGGGTGATACTTCCACTGGTACATTTTTCAAATTGGTGGATGAGATATTAAAAGATATTATATATATCACTACATTATATGTACATAGTTATTGATCAAACTCTAATTCTGGTCATCAGTCGAATCATGTAGAGTTTGAAATATATATAATTGGAACATGATTCAAATGATAATTAATTATCAATTCTACATTTTTTATTACTCAATTTATACCTAAATACTACTTTACATTATCTTCATGGACTGGTTTTAGATGTAGGCATCATGTGTGGTTTACTACTTGGAATTATATATCACACCTTGTTCTGGAAACAATTTTAATACAGTAGTCGAGTTGATCTCATGTTCACATAACCATATATTATTTCTTGTGTTGAATTTCTTGTACCATGGAGTAAAGAGCGTAAGACAGAGTCAGATCTCTGGATGCTCGTGATGATCTCTTTGTGGAAGTCTCATTCATTTAATTATTCACATACATCGTTATATCAAGTTTCTTTTTGTATGTATATTATTTTAGTATTTGTATCACCTTATGGGCATGCATGCATTGTAAACATTGTCTTTGACCCTATTTTAGTATTTATTTTATATTATTCTACAGCTATTATGTAATTCATTTATTACTATATCAAATATTGTCTATTATTTATCATCTGGTAAACAATTATTCTACTCTATTCACAATAGTATTTTCTCTCCACTATCACCTCTGTATACCATGACTCATAGTGAGCATAATCTAGCATACAACGAGGTGCACATGAGGCCAAATGACCCTAATATACATCTATCTTTTTAGTGTTTAGTTGAGTCTAGAAGTTACAATGTGTAATCAGAGATACATTGTCCATTGTATTCAATTTTGTGATAGAAGATAGTATACTGTGAATAAGTCAATCCATGGTAAATATTCATTAATGGGAGTGATAAACCCATATATGGGTAAAGTCAAAATATCAAGTGATGGGATTATTTCTCATGTTGTACATTGTGGAATTTGACTATGATTTCACCTTTATTAATTGGTGTACTATCTGATTCAAATTTTTTATGTAATTTTACCCTTTGAATGGTATTTTAATTATAAAACATTACTTGCATCATTATAGGAACATAAAAATTCACATTCTAATAATATTCCATGCAATGTAGAGTTATTTGTAGAAATCTTGTTATTTTGGTATTATGTGCATTGAGTGGTATGTCTTGTTATTAATTTTAATAATATTATTGTTTTTGTACTTGTTAGATATTATTTTAGAATGCCTATTTTAATGAAATGATTTAGTAATTATATGACATGAAACCATATTATTTAGAAAGTCCATCATTTGTATCATGCTTATTTTTTTATTTGAAACCTTTATATCATGATTTATGTGTATATTTCATATCATAATGTGTTACATTTTTTTATGTAATTGGTTTTATGTGAATGATTTATTTTATCCAATTAAATGAGAAGAATTTTTCAGTTTAAAGGTGTATTGGAGACTTATAATTTGTAATGGTAAACTCATATATTCAAAATTTATTTTTTTCTTTTATATACATATAGAGACCCCTATTAAAAATGTAAAATATGATACATTTAAAATGATAATATTAATTGGTTTTTATTAAATGTGTGTTATCCATTACTTAAAAAATTGTAAGGGATTTTTATTGATTGGGGGATGAACACCCAAATAATATAACCATTATTTATATGAATATTATATATAATAAAATAGCCATACATAGAAAGGTGTTTTCATTTTGATCTGATCTGAATTGATATTTATAGACCCCTCACGTGGATCGACTATAGTAGGTTAGTTATGGAATTTAATATTATTTGATAAAACTAGTTTATGGTAATTTTAATATTTTAATTTATAGTTCGTTTCCTCTTAAAATGATTTTGACATTACCACATAATATTATTTGATAAAACTAGTTTAGGGTAATTTTAAAATTTTAATGTATTGTCTGTTTCCTCTTAAAATGATATTAACTTTACCACATGGGCATGTTGATCAAGTGGTTTACTTATAAAATTCACAAATAGACCAAAATTTTGTCAGTTGGGGCATGTTTCTTATGATATACACACTCAACCTATGTTTTATAACATTAATAAATAATAAAATACTACTGAGTTACATTCAAATGATCCCATGTTTCCTTAAAGGGACCATCATATGTCGCATTCTATATTACCATTTTCATTTTTTAATTGGTACTTTATGTTTTTATATAGATTAATGTAATGTTTAATGATTGAATTTAAATTACTTTAATTACATCAAAATGGATCCGGAAGCACTGTCCTTAGTTTAAACCCTCAGGTAATGTTAGTCTAAAGTTATCTTTGTGTTTTCTGGTAATGGAGATGTGAGAACTTTTTTTGGAATTCCTTCATTATATCAATGGTTAAAATGATAACATATTAATCATAGTGAATTATCCTCGGAATTATATAGTGATAGTGTTGATTATTATGCTCCATAAGTGGATATCTCATGGTTAGTAGTAACCTTATACCATAAATGCATTGATAAATTTTGGGATATTTCAAACTTGTCATACCATTTGGGTATCCTTTTCCCTAGTGTGACTCTTAGCATCTAAATTATACCCATAATCAGATTGATACCCTTTGTAAAGATTACATTTTCTATAGTCCATTGCATTAAGTAATGCTCTATTTCAGTAGGTTAGACATGCCTTGAGCATGGTCAACCACATTTTAGGACGTGTTACCCATTCTTCATCCTCAGTGATGGATGAATTAGTTTGTCATCATCTAGGTTAATGGTCATATATGGAATTATGACTTGGGGTAAAATATCCTATATGGACAACATAATAGTTGAATTAAATGGTCTATAAGGCTATGTGATGTGTTGAGGATTTGACTACTCGATTCAGGAACATTGGGGTAATGTGAATCATATATGTGGTACCCATCATATTTGTAAATGATATACTGATCTGGTTGAGTTTGGTGGAATATTTGTGAATATTTTTATTGAGTAAATTCTTAGTCATTAATGTATTAGAGTGACCTAAATGTTAATAGAATCAATATTCCCTAAGGCTCTAAATGGTTTTACATCAGGATTGGGTGTTTCGACAGGTCGGCTGGGTTTGTGTTTCATTTCATACAAACTGCTTAGAAATTTGGGAATGTTACTCGAAGAAGTGGAACATGTAAGGTTACATTGAATCTGATCTAGAATTATTATGATATACCATTATATCTCTTATTTCGATGACTATGAAACTCATATGGTCTGTGCCAATTTGTTTGTTATAGTGTATATTTTCGTTATTTTTCAGTTTCATGATGTTGATGTGGTTGGGTATGTATACAACCCCGGAGAAACATTATTGTTCATGGCTGGAAAAGAGATGATATGATTTTGAGATCATGGAATTATCTTGGTGTTAATGGATTTTCATCTGTTAAAGTCGGTTCATTTGTAGGTGTGGTTGCGCTTCTACAAAGAAGATGACAAGTAATTTTCCAATTGCTCTTCATTCATGTATTTGGGTATGGTTATTTGTATACAATATAGAGTAGTTCATTTGAAATAGCATAATTGTATTAGGTCCCATTTTGGGAGAATCATTCAACTACTATTTTTTAGCTAACATAGTGATGATAATTCCCCCTATCCAAACATTATCCTTGATACACTAACCGATTGTCGATCTTAGGCCACATACTATTTTAAAATATGTTTTCCATGATATGTGATCTCTATCAGAGATGTGTGATAGAGATGTGATTTTCCTATCAATTGATGGTTAGTTTAGAGTGATTCAAGGTTTCCCATTATGGAATACATTGGATAGACTATTGAACTATAGTAATATCCTTCAACATGACCCCTAATGGATGTTGTTTTGGCATTAGTAAATTATCTTATATGGACGTTATAACCATTCAAAAATGTCTCTATTTTATTCATAGATAACTGATTAAATTTGGTTAGTTACATATAATCTGGTTAAATGAATCTAGGGTTGCCCTGGTCATCTTGCCATGCTCGAATGTAATACATAAAGTATGATTATTAAAGTCTGATGGATCTTGGTTATACCCTTGTTTTTTTCATTAATAAGACTGATCAAATTGAGAGGTGATGGTTTGGCTAAATATAATAATCTAAGTCTGGTATGGAATTTGATGAACTTGTTCATTTAAAATGAATGATTATTTATATTAAGTAAATGATGTTCAGCCTGTAGTATGGGGCCATCTTAGTCGATAATCATCGTGAAAAATCAGCTAGAATGGATTGAGTTTTTATACTTCTTTCTAATCTGTGAAAACAAATTCAATAGTTTTAATGGATGTCATTAATTTAATTTTGGGGTGGTGTAATGGTCAGTTGTGTATTTATGGTAAATCTTTCATGAATATTTTCACATGATCGAATGAGTTTCCACTTTTCTTCTCGATAATTTTTTAAATAGAACCTTAGAGGAAATTAGGATTTCCTAGTTAAAGAGATCATTTTGGGAGATCTGCTAGGATTCATAGATGTTTTATTTATTATGAAATTATAATGGTGGAGGTACTAGGGATCAGAATTGGACCCTTTTAATGTTACTATCATTTGGGGGGAGAATCATTGTCCTTATGTTTAATTGGATGATGATGTGATTATTTCCTTAGCTAAATACGTGTGAGTATGCACTGTTAAGGTCTTCCAATATGAAATTTAAGTCTCAATTTTTGTCTCTTAAGTTCCACATAATTATGTAATTCATTGAAGGGTTTTGGTCCATTGTGAACACAATGCAATCATTTGAAAAAGACTTCATTACCCACATAGGCTGGGAAATTTTTTCATTTTTTACCCAAAGCTTCATATGGAAGATAAGTTATTAGGTGTGTAGGTTGTAACGACCCATGTATTGAGAATGGTTAAATACCAATAGAATTTGAATTTTGGAATTTGGTGAAAAGGGATCTCCATGAGGTTATAATCAAAATTTAATTCATATATTTGGAATAGTTTATTGTTTTTTTACACTTGGCTCAAGGCTCATGTTGTTCCATGGGTGGTTTGTTGAGTATCAAAAATGTCAATCCCAAGAAAATAAAAAACAAAGAAGGATAACAAGGGAACATGGTTTTTTGTAAAACCGTGTGACCCTCTATTAGAGAACTATGTTTCTTCAATAGGTTATAAAGGTTGGTATACATGAGATGCGCACAGTTAACCTAGACAATGTGCCTAGCCCGCTTAGTTAATGTAACATAGTAAGTAACATCACACTATTCATATTATGGATGGAAAATGGTTACGAAAAACTATGTGGTATAACTATGAGTGGGACTTTAATAGGTATTGGGTACCTCAAGGTTGGGACATATTATGGTAAACCATGCTTCCAAAACTATGTGACCCATTTTTCCTAGTCTAATTTAACCAAATATATTAATGATGCTAAATTATGTTTTTCATCATTCCTTCTTCCCCCACCATCCATGCGGGATTCCTCAATTCCCTATGGATCTATCATGATCCCCCTCATTGTATTTTCATGAAATCCTCAATCAAAATTCATCTTCTGAACACCATTATACCCTTCATATTCTTCTTAGTATTCTCTATATTTTATTTCAATAATTCTATTTTTAATCTTCTCTAGACCATGTTATCGTGGTGTATGCTCATTTTCAATATTTTTTGAGAGAATGTATATTTCAAAGATTTCATCCAAACTGGAAAAAATCAGGCATTGATATTGGGTTATTAGATCATTCAATGTAAAAGGTAGGTGATATAAGGATTTTCCTTTCATTTTGGATGAATTATAAATGTCGATGTTGTGCTGCATGCTGACCTTTTCCATGTGTTGCGATAAATATATTTTCATCAAACTAAATTGGTATACACACCTAGTATTACTAATGTTGATCCTTTTTTGGCATTAAATGTTTTCAAACATGAGTATGGACACCACTTTGGTGAGCCATGTTGTTTTCGATGTAATTATTGTTCTTTTAAATGCCTTGATTTCCTTCAAAGCAGTCATATTTGATTTTGAATGGAATATCCCTGTGTAATAAAAATCATAATTGATAATGGAACCTCCTAAGTTACATGCAAGACCTTGAAAAGTATTCCATTTTTTTGATTATTTTCTAATTTAATAATTTAACATAATTGAAATGTGATTATTGAGCATAATTAAAAATTGAGCTAAAGGAATTAATTGTTAAACAATGTCATGTTTAATAGAAAATCCCTCTTATGAGGTGCATTGTCTTCTAAGATAAAATGTATTGATTATTAATACAAATCATGTATAGTCCTATGGATTTTGTATTTATATATACTTTAATATTAATTATTTATAAGTGGCATGCTAGTACATGGCATCCTTTTAGCCCTTACACTGATCATCCATTATTATGTAAAAATTCTTATTGATAAAAGTCACATACTATGTACATGGCCCAACATATAAATGAAATAAACAATGTAGGTGATTTCTTAAATGGAACGAGCACAACTCAAGTTCTTCTTGATCAATGTTAACTGAATTTTCTAGTTTTAAATATAGTAATGGGCGTGTATTAAATTCAATTTCATTTCATGATTGTTTTCAATCAATTAATGAACTAAATGGTTTATTTTAATTACATATGAATTTGGAAGTATGACCATGGATCTTATTATAATTTAATAATTATGGCTTATATGAATATATTTAAATTATTTAATTAATTGTAAGAGAAATGGTTGTAAGGCCACGATGATAAATTCATTCTTAGTGCACGATATAAATATAATGTGATTCCCTTACTATTAATTTTACTTCAGAAATCTAAATAATTAGAGGTTATGCCTCAGGTATTTTATTGTTACCATTATGTTATTACAAATTATACATGGGTTATGGATTATGGTAAGTGTTTTGTGTAGCATAATGGTATCACACTCCCTTACATCAAGAGTTGTGAGTGATGCATCTCACTAGTTATATTATATGGATGGTCAGTATGTCACACCTTTTCTATTGTGAGTGTTAGCATTATCCTGGAATCACTACTATTTTAGTGATGAAAAAACAACACAGTCACTATCTCATTTGATGATGATTATTTCTCCCACTCACTACGTTATGTAGGGCATGTACCTTTTTCATGATCTTATAGGATTGTTTAGACTGGTTATTGATGATAGAGTTATGTTCTATTCTAGCTAGCTCTTATCATTCTTGTTATATGAACACTTATGTTTCCATTTACTTGGTAAATATAGGTGGATGAAATATTGAACTATAAAACAAATATATTAATACTTTATATTTTATAGTTAATGAACATACTCTAATTTTTCCATTAAACGAAGAAGGGAGTGTCATCCAGGTATTTTTTTGGAAGCTGAGACAAGTAATATTTAATTATTAATTCATTATTATTCATTACATAATTTATACCTACACACCAAATTAAATAATCATCGTTGGTCTAATTTATCTGTACACACCATGGGTGGAAAGGTACTAGGATTTATAACTCCCACCCTACATGGGATGTCATTCACTAGGGTACTCATATAAAAATTACGTTCACAAGAGCATATATTATTGCTTGTGATAATTGTTTTGTACCAAGGAGATAGGATCTTTGGAATGAGATGGATCTTATGATACTCATGAAGATCTCCCTTGGGGTTTTTATTTCATTTATTTATTCAATAACTACCTTATTTAATTTTTTTTTTTATATTTTATTTTTTATTTATGTATAAGAATATGGATACACATGCATTTTATTCATTAGTGTAGATCATCTATAGGTATTCAATGTATGTTATTATTCTACTGATCTATGTTTTATTTTTTTAATAATTTTTTAGTTTTCTATTATTTATCATCTTATATACTGCTATGATACTACGATAATTAAGGGAATAGTATCCCCACTAACACCTATATAGACTCTCAGTGGTAGTAAAAAGCCTCAAGAGAAATGGTTTGTGAACTTTAGGCCTTGTTACCCACCATCCCGACTATCATTTTAGTAGTTAGTAATGTTGTTATGTTAAAAATATAAATACGTATAAATTTGTATATTTTGAGGGACATTTTAAAATTGTTTTTTTCATTTATGAGTTTTTAAAAAATATATAATTCATTAATTAATGAAACACACTCTATTTGTGAAAAAATTTCTAAAATATTATTATTATAGATTTCAACATCATTGATATGGATTTAAACTACCACAAAAAGAAATTTAAAAAATCAGGAATAATTTTGATTCATCCCTAAAAATAACATTATTGACAAAGTAATGATGATATTTTTATGATTAATAAATATAATCTCATCTATTATAATAATAATAAAAATATTAAAAAATATAAACCCTAATATGGATAATTATGGGTATTAATATAGAGAATGAATATTTATAGAGATTATGAGTGAAAATAGAAATGATTAAGGTATTTAAATGTGTGATTTTTGTAGACATGTTTGTCATTAAATATTATAACATAAAATCAGGGATGTCAGGAAATGATTTAAGGGTTTTTCATCAAAAATTACTCTCTAAGAGCATTCTTTTATATTATAACCTTATTAACATTATGTAGTGTATATATATTGAATATGTGATATTTTATTTAATAATCATCCATTACTCATG
This sequence comes from Viscum album, assembly GCA_963277665.1. Taxonomy (NCBI): domain Eukaryota; kingdom Viridiplantae; phylum Streptophyta; class Magnoliopsida; order Santalales; family Viscaceae; genus Viscum; species Viscum album. Next base: position 1,849,776,452 of record OY728152.1, read on the forward strand.
GTGTTTTATGATAAATTATCAGTCCCCTATTTCAATAGGATATAATTGAATTCCTTTCAAATTCATTAGTGAGGTTTTAAATCTCATTTTAAATTCGTTTTGAAAAATATTTCCTTTTGGGTGGTGTATTAATTTCCTTGGAACAATTGTTACCATATAAATCATGATATTGTAGGGATTTAAAAGTTGATATGAGTATTCATCCATATTTTTTTTTATTTAATTTTTATCAAACCCATATTAAAACCTATACATTTCCATGATTTATATAAAATCATATATTTTACTTAAGTCAATGTATGTATAGTTTCATGAAAAATATATCCAAATCAAGATACTCAATAGTGGATGGTGTGGTGTAATAGATTCTCCAAGGATTAATCAAACTAAAATTTGATGGCTGATCATTAACATAATATTGCTCTCATGCATGAAGAATAGACCTAGGATAACACGCATAGATAGAAAATCTAGAAAGATATGATTTGGAATATTATAACTAACTTTAGAAACCATTTTGAATGTTTTTCCTATTATTTCCTTGTTCTACTATTGATATGTGTTTTCAATCAATTTGGAATCTTACATGGATAAACCAACACACTGTAAGTAATATTTGTACTATATTTTTATTAAAAAGTTACTTCATGTTAATTTGATGATACCCATGAATTTAATGTTGATTAATGGTTATTCTCATATATATCAAAATTATTCTACTGAATGGGTAATTAATTTTTTTTATATTTATTCATTATAATGATATCGATTTTTTAGTGAGTAAGCATTTCCTTGTGGAGTGGTTTCAAAAGTATAGATAAATCTTATTGATAATTAATTAGATCAATCTAGTGATCATTTGGGCCATGTGTGGTATTATACCTCAATTAATCTAAAAGTTTCATGGGGAAAAATATGTTGGGTTTTCAGCTATACAAAAACTCTTAATAATATAATATATTGTCATAATTCCATGAAACTAGTTTCTAAATTCAATCTTTATGCATTCAATTTGTATGATATTAATGATTATTATTATCGATATATTCATTTATTGTTGTAGATATAAAATGCCCAAAATTTTATTTGATTATGAATTCTTGTTTTTCATTTATTCCTTCCATATAAAATTTCAAGGTTTATGTTATTCCGTCATCTATTATATGGTAAAACTTACATTGAAACTAAGATATCAATTATTTGGTTTACATCCAGAAAAAAACCTATAGATGTAATATATGTATTTTTCTTGAATATAATGGGAGGTATAATATTGTTCCCTCAATATGTTCATGATATATATTATGTTTTGAAATGTAATTTATGTATGTATCTTTTATTCAATTACTACTAAATTGTTGGATCCATCACGAACAATTTTTTTTTAAAATAATTAAATATAACTATCAGATATGGGTTTATAGAGTGTAGGATTTTTGAGTTGGTATCAATGAATGTTTAGTAGTGAACGTGGGATCTTGATCTAGAGGAACCAAGGAAGATATCAGATGTAATATGAACTACACTTGTGATTTTAATAGAACACTCTAGAAAACATAGATGGAATTATATTTTGCAATTCAATATCATAGGCTAATTCTATTTATTCCACCATAGAATGTTGGAAACTAAAATGAGGAATTTGAACTATATACAAACCTATAATCTATGCATTTATATTCTCCATGGTGTATTTAATGAAGTGGGATTTGAGTCTCATAAGAACAAAATCATGTTAGGGTCCTTGACACTTTTTATTAAAAATATTATCAATATTTTATAGAATATTACAGATACACAATGGAGTATAACTATATTGAATAACATCATATAAAAACAAGATACAAAATATATTATAACTATTAATCCAATGGAAACTGGATAATGGATCGAATCACAAGAGAAAATAATTCTTACATTGAGATATTGTGAAAATGAAAATTATATCATAAATGATTTTCATATGATGGGAGATGTGGACAAATGGTGACTAGTAATTCAATGAACTATAGTGTAAAATGATATCAAGTGCATCATAGGGGGAATAATTAAATAGTTATTCTATGAAAAATACTTTTTAAATGAAAAAAATGAAAGAAATTTATAGGAATTTCTTTAATCATATCCAAAAGGACGGGGAACAAGTTTCTGAGCTTGATGGAAACATGACAATGTTAGTTGGGCATGCTTCAGACTATGTATGTAAGAAGAAAATTAATATTTATCAATTGACTAATGGTTTTCTGTCCATAATTCGAATTTAATTTGAATATCATACCTTTATATAAAATAGGGCTAGTATTAAGTGCTATTCAGATGGATAATGATATTATTATTCTTAAGGAGATTATAGAATCCTTTTTTATGGGACCGACGTCGCCTATAGATTCATTTCTACAACTAATACTAGTATACTTCCAAATGAAATTCAATGAAAAGAGGAATATAAATCATGATATATGTATGAGGAAGGTATCCTATGAATAGGGGATGCATCCATGGTACACAATATCATTGATATATTTTCTATAGGACTTACATGGTCATCCACCCGATTGTAATGTTCAGTTATCTGTTGAAATCATTTTTTATGAGAGGTCTATATTTTAAACTCGTTATAGAATGCAACATATAATAAATCAAGAGCCTTATATTTAAATATTATGTTAATTACATGTTGTAAATATTTTTTATGATAATTAACTGAAAAATAAATTTTAGTTTAAATCACATTTGATATTTTATGATTTAGGTTTTTGGGGATTTCAAAAAAAATTACAATATATTATATTTTACATCATTTAAAAAATATAGAAATACTTTTTAGATTCAATCAAATAATATATTTTACATGAATCTAAACAGCTTTGGAACTTTTGTTAAGACTATGAAAATCATTTGATAACATACTGTGGCAATAAAATTTCCCAATATTTGATTGTTAAATTTTTTCTAAATTCATTTCTCATGTAATATTTAAAACTATTTAAATATAATATTTCATTTCTATAATGTATTATAAATAATTTTTTCTAATGGAAGTCTTGGTTTTCCATGAAAAATAAATTGTAAACTTGTTTTCAAAATTCATTAATATACATAATTTTGAAATCCAATTTAATTTCAAAATATGTATCCTCTGAAATATAAATCGATTCATCTTTTAATACTTTTTAATAATACAATCATTTTAAGTATTAAAATGATATTTACAAAATCTTAAGAAATCAATACTGTAAATAGCATTATTAAAAATAAGAAAATGTCCACTCTGGGTCATGGGTTTATTCCATATTCCATTTAATCTCATTATATTCCCATCTGTATGGTTTTTTATTTAACGATTAATTTTTTTCTAGAATTAATTTATCTTTTATAATCCATTATAATCCTTACCTATTATACATAAACAATTTCTTAGAAGATATTAAAATAAAAATTGGCAATACATAGAAAAATATATCTTTCAAAAACATAATAAGGGTAATTAGAAATCTGAAATTTTTAGAATAATACCATAAATTAAAGGGATTATTTCATATATTTTTTTATAAAGTGATCATAAATAAAATTTCTATATTTATATGCATGGAATTTTAACAATAACTATAGTATATGGAATAATCCATGATCATGAATGACATTCCTTGATTTTTAATATCATAAATGATAAAATTTATCAGTGGAAGAGAACATCTTTTACTTTAGAGAACACATTTTCTTTTCCAATACATGATAAATTCTTATGTTTTAATTAAAATAAATTAATTATCATAAAAATATATTTTTAACAGGAGGATTACAAAATCATGGCGGAAAAACATCCTTAAAACCCCATATTTTCATTTCAATTTGATTTTTATAAAATAAACATGTAAATAGAATTTCTGAATATATTATCCTATATATAAAATAAGGATATCAAAGAAATTAAAAATAATGATTTTAATTTCTTCTTAAAGCAAGTGTTTTATGGAAAATAAATTATTTCAGTTAGAAATATAATATTATATAAGGGTGTTGAAAATAAGATAGTAATATTTTAAATAGAGTTTCACTTACCATAATTTTTAGAAAATTTCTTATTTAAGGAAGAATCCATCTCCTTCTCTTACTCAAATTCTATGTATTATATTTATTGGCAAGACACTCTCAATGGAAACTCATTCTCAAATTTTGTGAATCATTCTACATAACAATGTTTATATATATATATATATATATATATATTATCCTGTATCTATACAACCAATGAATGAAACAACCAAATCATGTTATATCTCATCTTTTTAGATCATGTGGTTTTTGTATATGGTTTTTTGAGAAAGATAATATATTGACAGATAGATTATTTACATACATCGATGTTATTACACATGTGATCAAAGGATGAATAGCGATGAAGATGGATCATTAAATTTGAACTAGATAAAATCATAGTTTTAAATATTATTTTGATATATATATATATATATATATATATAATGAGTTTAGTCCAAAACCATTCATTGATATTTTTTAAGAACCTTCATTTAATTGGAAAATACAAGTGTATTATTATTTTTACCATGTAACAAAATTTGAAATGAATAATGTGGGACCTGATTTCAACATGAGGGGTATATTTTTTGTGGGTTGAAGAAGATATAGTCCCATAGATTCTTGTTCATAGGATGAAGTTTCACTATATTGTGGCTCAAAGGATCTCTATATTATCATAGAAAGAGGAATACATTGGAGGATGATAATGATGTAAAGGTGGGTAATTCATGGTTATTATTGAAACCAACATTACAAAGAGATGTAAATGCATATGAAAACATTGGCATTGCAAGTTTTTAAATTAGATGGGAGGAAGAAGATATATCTTGGGATGTTCGGATGGGTAGAGTTAAATTTATTTGAAGGTTTTGATTTAAACTTGACTTTTATATCACATGAATAGTACATGTTATATGTGAATCCCATATTGAAAACTCTCTCGGTGTGTTATTGATTAATAAACATTATTGTTCCACTGAAATAATGATACTAGTGTGGGGTTCTTCACACGAAACACAACCCAGACCCACAAGTATAGTAGGTTTTGTCTCTACATGATTGTCCACAGCCATACCTATAGGAACTATGTCCAAACTGTCATGTTGGCATATACATGGACCACCACATTCCTATTAATGTGAAGGTTCTTAGTTCCTCATTTTCCACCATCGAAGGGACATGATTAACATATCACATATTTGTTTTACTGATCCCATAGTTGGCCCATGGATTTACAATTTTTAACAAGGTATATTTACTAATTACATATTGAAAATTATAATAAAAACTAAATACTAATTAATTTTATAATTTGATTTATAGTTTAAAAATATATTTATCTATAATCATATAACATATCTATATAATTATTAACAAAAATGTATAATTTATTTTACATTTATCTATTTATTACATTTATAAATTCATTTAACTACTCGTATTCAGAAAATTTATTACCTTTAAATATTTCAAATGGAAAATAAATTATTTAGATATAATACTGTAGTATTTTAAAAACTATAAATAAAAGGAATGCATTTTTTTCAAAAATAAATATACCATTAAATAAAAAATCAAATCATTATAATATATTTCAGTATTTCAAAATTATAAAATTAATAAATATATCAACAATTTTATATATCCTCATTTAGAAAAATAACATTTTTGGAAATTATGTTTATATTTTTTTATATATAATAAAAATTTATTTTTATTTTATAAATATGACTTCTTAATATTTAGTAATAATTAATTAATCATTACTTAAAGAATTTACCCTCCAATTCTTTCATCAAAAATAATGAATTTTTGAATTTTTATTTTAATAATTAGGAAAAATAGAATTTCTAAAACATTTATATTCATTTTAATTTGGTTGATATAATTTTATTACCTATAGAATAAAACATCTAGCCAATAAATAATAATTAATAAACTAAATAATCTTAAAGGTTATATAAACCTTTACTATGAATCCAACTATGTTTTCATGAGACACACACATTTGGTTTATGAATTAAAATATACTGGTATCTTTTTTATGAAAATTTCCTGAAAATTTTTCAATCCTTTGATACCCATGGTCATATTAATCTCAATGTTTTAACGGATTAGGAAACCTAATTATATTATACCATAGTTCCTATGATTTAAAATCATAATGAAGAAATTTTTCTTCACTCGTGATAGGCTGCTTAAAATGAAACTAAATAGTATTGGAACTTCTAATGAGCCTGTGAAAATTATTTTAAAACATAAATTGAGAATAACATTTCCCAATAATGGTATCTAATACATGGGGAAAATCCTTTTACATATAATTTTTCAAAAATTTTAATATTAAATTTTTTTTACAAAAAAATATTATAAATATATTTTCCTAAATAATATATTGTATTTTTCATAAAAAAAATTAATTGGAAATTTCATTTCAGAAATAATAAAATTATATAAAAGCATGGAAACCCATAATAATTCAAAATATGTACCCTTTGAAATAAAATCAGATTTACATTATAGTGAATTTTTTAAAATAATAACTTTTTATGTATTTAAATGATACATGTGTAACATTATGAAATCAATGAGTCCACTAGTAGTAATATTATTAGGGAAACAACTTTTTGATTTTTTTAGATTAACTCCTCACTCCTCATCATCACATTTGATAACCATGTTCTATGTTTTATTTTAATAACTAAAAATTAACGCATTACTTTCTAATTTATAATTAAATAAAAACCAATAAAAACAAACAAGAATTATTTTCCATGAGGAAAATAATTTTATATATTCTACAAATTAGGTAAACCAATCTTTTAGATACATAATTAGGGTTATCATATACACATAATTATGAGATTATGTTCATAAATTAAATAGAAGAATTTTTAAACAATTTTGATATTTCACATCAAGAAAAGGTTTTTATTAATAAACATGGAATTTAAATAATAATTATAGTATATAGATATATATATTATCAAGGATAATATTAAATGATTTAATGAACATATTTCACCTTAAATGATAAATTTTATCAATAAATTAAATCATTATTGATTTTTTAGGACATGTATTTATGTTAAATAAATTGCATAATATTAAAGAGATAATTAATGAAAAGTTATTAAAATAAAATATCATTTTAAACAAGTGTTTTACTAATTCATGGAAGTAATATTTCCTAAAAGGAAAATTATATTTTCCAATAAAATTAGATTCTCTAAAATAAACATGGAACAATAATTTTAAACATGATTTCACAAATTAAAAAAACATTAGAATTAAATTTAAATTATTGATATGGATATCCTAAAAAATTAAGGGTTTTATATAAAAAATTTCAATATACAAATATAGTTTTATAGATTAATTTTTAAAATAATATATTATGAATGAAAACGAAGTTTCTATTATGTTAATTTGAATAAAATATCTTCTTGAATGAAAAACTTATATCTTCTTCATACTCACTTCCTATGTATTATAATTCTAGTTAAGGAACTCTCGAAGGAATCTCCTTTAATAATAGAGAGGAATGTTTTTGTATAATAATATATAAATATACATAAATTTCTCTTAAATTAATATTTGGGACATATACTACTGATGATGGAAGCATAAAAATTTAGCGAGATATAGATTTTCTTAAACTTGTGGTTCAATTATATTCTTTTATATGCATAATAATATATTGATAGAGAGATTATATATATATATCAGTGTTTGTGTCTATAATTTTTCATTTCTTTTGGTGTGTAGGGTGATCCATCATTCATTTTTTTATAAATTAATAAACAAAAAATCCTCTATAATATGTAAAATAACATACATGATTATTATAATTCAGAATAGATGAATAAAGTTTTGAATAATGAGAAATTTATAGGTTCCATATATAGAGATGGATTATTGATGTTTGATAAGAATATATTCATTAAATACTAAATAGATTTAAAAATGAACATCTATATGAGTAAAATATCATAAATCACACTATAGACCCTGGTAAAATAATGATATAAATAATATAAGTGAACATTTCTTTTTTTTATGGCAATGAGAGAAAAAATGTGCACTATGAATCCATGTTTGAGTACTCTAATTTGTGAAGTAAGGAGGCCAATATCCAAATAATGTCATGAAACTAATTTATATCCGTATATTGAAATTATTGAATTTTAAAATAGACATTATAATTGTATATCTGAATATTACAAAAAAAACAATGTTATATAGTTCTTTAATGACTGTATTACTATGTTTGCTCAGTTCATAGACATAAGAAAATATCTACCACTAGAATTTTTTTCACAGTAACATATCAATTCCATTTAAAGGCTTCTTGGAGATCCTCTTCCAATTGTATATAAACCTGACCCCTGGTTCAAATAGAAATTATAGATTATTATTTAATGGTATCTCGATATAAAAATACACTAAATATATTTGAATCTTCCCATGGTTGAAGGTATTTCTGATCGGACAATCTAGAATTTCAAATACTTATTGTGAAACACTTTTCAGAACGTCTATGTTATGTATGATTAGTCACTACCTTTGGTGTAATCTATATACAATAATATCTTCAATTAAAATATCTATATGTAAACATATAAAATATTTTCCGTGAATAAGTATCATACTCCCACATGTAGGGATTCAATAAAAGAATGAAATTTAGTTACCATAAAAATTGTTAAGGAGACAATCATTTAATTACAAACAATTAATAATCATTTTGAATAATCCTAGAGAACAAAATATTTATGCTAATAATCATATTAAATGAAATGATTTTCAATATGTGGATCATGAACACTTAATTTTTTAAAAATTGGAGTGATTTGTATCATTTTGTAAAAATAGAACATATGGCCTAGGTATATTGTAAATTTATTAAAATTGGTTGTCGTTTAACATACTAATTGACCATATAAAAAAATATTAATGTAAATGATGTATTCTATGTTTCATCACTGAATAAATACATGCCACATCCAACCCATGTGATCACATACGAATGAATTGAATAGGATCATTATTACCACCCATATTTTAAAACACTTTTTTTCATTTTTTTACTACATCACATACAACTTATTATAACACACTTGATTATAATTATTAGTGAATTTTTTAAGTTAGATACATGGAATAAAACATGCAACAACGATACAAAAACACTATTGAAAACATATTTAACATGTTCATAAACTCCAATATTCTTCTAATACTAATTGCGATAATCTAGGGGAATACAAAATAAGGTGTGGGAAAAAAATCCCATAAAGGTAATAAAAAATCATTTAATATTTTCAAGTAATAAATGTGATATAAGGTTAATAATAGGGTAAAATAATATGGGTGAAGATAATAATAAATAACATTGAGGCATAAAAAAATGATAACGTAATGGAAACATAGGGATGTGGAAAAAACATTAAACATGGAACAAGAAACATAAGTCAATTATAAATACCATGTAATCATTACATAGTGTGATTAGGATGACCTCCTATTCAAAATAAATGAAATTTCATGATATTAAAAAAATACCCAATATATTAGAGGGCTATATAATTTTGGCCAAACCCATTACATTTATATTATTTACATGAATATTTAGTACAAAGATATCATACACAATAAGGTTACCTTTAATCACTTTTAATACAATGAAAAAAAGTGTGAGACATATATAGGGAATAAAAAATTCAATTAAGGATGATTAAAACTAGATTAATACCATTAATTGTTATTGGCGATGGCTATTCAATACACAATTGTTTTGCATGAAAAGACAAATGATAATTATGGAACCATAATGGTGGTATATAATGATTATAGATGTTATTATAATGTTTTAATTGGTTCTTTAATAATATTTAAAACATAAGATATGTTTTATCAACATAATACATCGTGAAAAATTTGTAATTAAAAGTAATAATACAAATATGGCTCTTCAATAAAGAGTATAAAAATAAGACCAATTACTTTGAGTAGATGCTTCTAAAATATTTTATGGATCATATCATGTGATAGGGGAACCTTAGGAGGACAATAGAGGGTAATGTGAAGAGTAATTATTGTTTAATTTCATTTTCGCAGAGTGTAATGGGAGTTTGACTGTGTATTTATTAAAATGTAGTTTAGAATTTTTTATTAATAAAAAAATTGGTTTAGAATCTAAATGATAAATTAATAAAAAAACTCAAATCGTATCATTATTTTTCCATTATATCCAATGCGAAGTGGTTTTAATTATTTTACATGTTTATGAACCGATATAAAAAAAATAATGACCTTTTTTATTTGAATGTTAGTCATGTTTATAAAGATTTGTTTTTAAAACCATATTATATAATATAGTATTTGATGGATTCATGAACGGTATATATTATTTATAAAAATATTTAAATCACATAATTTTAAAGGTGAAATATTTATATTACCTTGGATGTATTTTATGGAATATATTAAATCGCTTTTATATCATTATATTTTCTTCATTCATACCGTACATTTATACAATATTAAATTTTAACAGAAAAATTCTATTATCTGATATAATTTTGACACAATCAATGTTGGATAATTTCAATATAATGATTTCAAAATTAATAATTTTTTATCAAAATAATTCTTTTAATTTGACAATAAACACTTTTTAATGAACATACTCATTTATTGAAAAATACATGTCTTGATTAACATGATTAGTTTCTTGATACTTATACAAGTAAAAATGAATTTCAAAAATTATGTAATCATTTTTATTTAATAAATACTTCTTCAAAATAATATATTAATAAAATATCGTTTATTTTAAAAAATAACAAATTCATAATAAATAGTGTCTTTATTGACAATATATATTTCTAAAAAATACAAATTTTTAAATATCATATCATAATTTAATTTTAAGAAATTTAATTATTTATTATTTTAAATATAAAATTAATAAAGGTTATGTAATAATTAAATTAGAAATTACATATTATTAGGGTCATATACACATACTTTTATTACAATAGTGAATTCCCTAAAGGTGGGTGTGTGATGGTGATATTTTATGGGGGTAGTTCGACGTCCATTGTTTTAGATTTCATCTCATTTACCTTAGTTTTATCATGTAAATGACTTCTAACATGCTATAGTTATTGTATCTTGACCTAGGATTGGTCAATAAAAAATTCTATTGATGTTATCTTCCTCAGAATCTATGATAAATGTTATTCAAAGGGTATGATCCTACTGGTTGGGCTATCACTTTTCCTTCTCTAACAATGAGACTTCATCATAACCATATATATAGTAACAATATGATCACTATTAAAAATATATTAGTAATGTTTATTATACATAATGAATTTTAAAAATTACATTATATAATATTCCAAAATATACAAACCATTTGATGTGTTTTATATAACAAAAATACATGATGATTGATTCATTCATTCAAAAAGAGATAATTTCATTTGTAAAATCTTTTTCATTACATAATTTCCTCCTTCTGAATCCCCCCCAAATAATCATTTCATGTGATTAAAGAGATGAAAATACTCCTAATTTATCACCTCTTTCTATTCCCATGTCTCTTAATCAAACTTTTTGTTCAACCATGGCACTTTGACCAAGTAGGTTGTCTTGTTTAATAGAACCTTTAAATTAGGATCTAAGATCTTCACCAGACGGTCCTCCTGAGATAAATAATTATCCAATGTCGCCTACAATATATTTATTATATTTTATGGTTCTAGTATGTATCTACATAAGAGGGATACATTGAACACATCAAGTAATTATTTTAGGTTATGTGGGAGTACTAGTCAATATGTCACCACTATGAGGTGATATAGGATCACACAAAGGGGATAATGTATCCAAGAATAGGGATTCCCAACGTAAAAAACATCTTGAATTTCATCCATGATGAGATAAAAACGAATATATCCTCTATATCCTCAAACTCTATTTCTCATCGATGATTGTCTGCATATCTTTTCCGTTTACATTATATAGATATCATATGGGTCTGAAAAGTTTGAACTAAATCTTTCATCTATGGGATTGGATTAGTTCCCATCATCTTCCATTATCCAATAATATCCCAACATGTTGGAATCTAACAACACTTCAAATATAGAACCACATAATTTTCGATTTGAATGCTATAATGAAAACTATTTCTTTGTGAGAACTTTAGTATGTGAAGTTTTTTTTCAACATCCTTGAAAATCTATTTAACATGATCAAATAATTTTCTCTAGAGTTTAAATGGTTCTTCATGAATGATTATCCTTATCATGGTGATAATTAGTTTTAAAGCTCAATTATTTTTCAAACTATAACTAAATACTTATCAACAACATTTAGGTGACACTCAGATATTTATCAAATATAATAGAGAGTGAAACTCCATATAGTATTTTCACTTCCATTATGTATATCACAGAATGTTGGTCAAGAGATAAATCCTCCTTGACAGTAATGAATTTTCATGACTTTGTAAGGTGATAAAATGTATCCCAAATATACTTATTTACTCTAGTTTTTCTTCAATATTCCTAGGATTGAATCTATAGCTTAGATTTCCCATTTCAACAGAAGTATGTGAAATGGTTGCATTAGACCCTTAGAATTTTTTAATTCCTATTAACTTGTTGTTATACCAAGCATCATGAAAGAAAATATTAAATATCCATCTTCATGTTACACTGCAAGCCCTTTTCATTCAAATATCAATGCATATTATATCTTCTTGAATAAATAGAGATGGATGAGATACACAAATAATATGAATGTTTAATATTTAACTCTATTTATTATGGAACATATATCTAAGTTCTAGAATGTATAAATCCATTCTCATGAATGTTTCAATATTAAATTCTTCCTACCTTCATAAGTTGGAACTCATCATACATTTTAGATACCATTATCCTATGAAAAATGGATGGTTGGTAATTTATTGGAGAATGGTAGGAAAGAAGATCATCTAGTTATTCACATTTTTATCCTTTCCAAGTATAAGAATATTGGACCCTTTGAAATCCACATCATGGATAGAGTTTTACGATCCAGTTTAATAAGATACTTTATCACATTGTTTTATTTATGATTATAATATTGGATTGTAAAATCATAATCTGTGATCAGCACTAAACACCATCATTGGATCATACTAATCTCTTTTTATATGAATATATACGTGAGGATTTTTTTGTATGTATATTTTTTACACTTTTCTCCATAGAGGAAACTTATCCATATCATCAATGGAAAGACCAAATCACCCAATTATTTATCATGATTTAAGAATATATACTCTTTGATCATTAATTATTTAGTGTCATTGGTTATCATTTTTCCACCATTAATGAGTAAAAAACAAAAAAAAAACAATTTGGAAGAAACAATTTTGATCACAAATCCATCCCTAGTGGTTGGTAATGTTATAATAGCTTTACTTATTATCTTATTAATCAGTACTATGAAACATTATTTAAATTCATCCCTATATGATAACATAACAACTTTCCTTGTAATCTTGATAATTAGTAATGAGAATCCATATATTTTCCCCACAAATATAAAATAATTCCTAACAAATCATTGGTATCATTTTATATTCATCGTATATGATAGTCTATGATATCTTTTAATTTTCTTGTATTTCCTATAAGATCTCTTTATATAACCATATTATGGATAACATTCTCCAATAAATTATCTATATCCTACCAATTCACATATTTACTTTACATTTCAAATTAATTTTATTCCATAACATTATTAGTATAAATTTTAAATGATTCCAATATTACACCATTACTTTGGAGTGGATTATAATTCCTTCTATAAAAACTACCAAATATTGTTTAAGTTAATCCCTAAATAATATATGAATAATGATCACAAGGATTTTTAGAGTATTAGTTATTCAAAATATAATCACTATGAACTCATATAGAATGTATGTTGTAAAAAACATTCATGGGGATGTCATCCTTATTAACTTTTACAAGATAATATCCAATCCAAAGATCCTCCTTGAAAATGTGTTTTTATCCATATATATGAATGTAAAATACATTAATTTGTGACATGGGATACATTTTATTTGTCATTATCATATTTATTTCATGATAATAAATGTTTTGGTGCATTTACATATCCTTCTTATTCCTGAAGAGGACTAGTGACCTCCATAGTGATGCACATGAGTATATAAACTCTTTATCAAGAACATCTTTTAATATTTTTTTCAACTCATCATGTTATACAATATTTATTTTTTGTACTCTTTAATGTACATAAAACTATTTGTATGGTCATTATTAACAACTCAACCTATTGTATATGATGATGAATATAAAACTATTTATGAAAAACATTGGTGAATAACCTTATAATGTACATTTCATCAAAGATAATATTTTATTTAGTATAATTAATTTTACTTAGATACATATCCTCATAAGTAATTATTATATGTGGTTTAAATGATGATACCAAATGAGATTCATTCTCCTTAATTCACATATATGGGGTCATAGTTTCATTTTCAATATTTAATTTGATTTAATCCTTATAAATATTTATTTTTTATCTATATTAAAAAATACATTATATACATAGAATAGAATGTAATTAATGTATACTTAGAATTAAAATATTTTCATAAAAATTAAAACAAACATAATCATGTGATAAAATAATGGTAAAAGTTTTTCCATGATGATATCAAATCATTTTTCAGTGGTGGCACTATTTTCATAGCAAGAATACCATATATGATAGTATGCAATGAATTTATATGACATAATATAAACAAACCTATAAAGTAAAGTTTACCTGTACATTAGTAAACATGATCCTTATCAACATATGAATTGAATTGTTAACATGGCCTTTGTTATCATTTGTTCTCATCATTCTTGTTTACCCATGGATAGAGACTTGTCATTTAGATTTCCGAACTTCTCCAAATTTATTACATTGATATAATAATGGTAATTATTATTTTCATTAATTACATCCATTATTTTAATAGAAGAATCAATTTTATTATAGTCATTTTCAAAATCATGAACAATTTTTAAAGAAATAAAACATCATCGAGTTCCTCTTATAACATTTCAATAGGTGTATTTATCCATATTTTATTATATGTATGAAGTTGAATATCCAAAAATTTATTACAAATATATGTTTATATTCATTAATAATATATCATCTGTTTCATTATTATGATTAGTAATTCAATTTTTTTCCTATTTCTAATCATCTTTTTCGAATGTTGATTTTTAATAATCAGCATACATTATACATTATTTCCCATCATATGTGGCATCACATTTGTGATGTCATCACATTAGCCCTCACACATATTTTTGACTATGCTCCTCCTTTTTAAATTAATTTGACGTGATAAAAGGGAAAGACATATATGATAATATTTATACTATTGAATACATAAATGTGAAACCATGATCATTAATAGAGTAAATAATAAATGACATATAATTCTTAATATATGAATTTCAACATTTCAATTTATGTTATCCATGAAATATATTCTAAAAATATAGTGTGTGCATTTTTCCCTAATAACACTTCATTTGGATCATTTTAAATTACTAGAGAGCATCCCTTGAGAGTGAAAAAATTACACGATAATGTTAGCATCATTATTGTGCAAAAAAAATCACAATATAAGGGATTAATCATTGTAAAATATCGTTATTATTATTTTTAAATTCCAATTAATGATTGATTTATATTTTATGACATAATAAAACAAAGAAAATTTAGAATTATATATAATAATACAAATAAATTTTTTGAGTAAAAAATAGAAGGAGGGGATCCATTGCCTTGATAAGATAATTTTAAAATCTTGGGGGAGATACTTAAGAGAATGGGGGACTTTAGAATCACTATATAGAGGTAAGGGAAATTAATGTCATTCTACAAGTGTTTGATTGAAGAAAATTGTGATTTTTTTGTGGATTTTTATAGTGAAAGAGAGTAGAATTCATTATAAATGTATAAACATATGGTTCATACTATATATTGTAATGTAATCAAAACCACAATCCATTCCATTATTTTTTTATTGGTTTTTTCAGATGTGAGTTTGTATTCCATTTTAAAAAAATAACTGGTGTTAATAATATAAAATAATTTGTGATGTGGAAGTGAGTCATGTTTATAACGAATTGATTTTAATCCCTTAATACATAATATAGGTTTTAGAGGGTTCATTGAGTGTTTATAAAATTAATTAAATAATTTCCAAAAGAAATTTTTTTATTGGGGAAATATTTATTTGTTTGTGGATACCTTTTATGGAATATGTTACATAGCTTTTCAGTCATTTTTATGTAATAATACATACTTTATATTTATATCAAATTTATTTTTTATCATAAAAAAACATTTTCAAATAAAATTATCAATAAATCACCATTGAATAATTTTGAAATTCTGATTCCAAATAATATTAATTTAAATATAGGTATATACATTTTCATATAAAAAAATATTTAAGAATACTAGTTGATGATAATAAAAGTTATCTAACCTGATTAAAAAATATATATGTTCATGTAAAACTAATTGTAATTTATATTTAATAAATATTAATTTATAATAATATTTCATTAAGAAAACATTTATTTCAAAAGATATGAAAATATTTTAAAGGTTTGTTTTTATTAAAACTATATATTTCTCTAAAATAAAATTTTTGTTTCATCGTATCAAAATCTATTTTTTATTACATAAAATATTTTATAAATTAGAAATTAATTTTAACATGGAATAAATATATGTGATGTTTAATTAAAAGAAAATATAAAAATCATTAATGTTGGAGTCTAGATATCAAACAATTTATTACAACATAGAATTTTATTCAGGTATGATGTGAGATTGTGAGATCATAGTATGGTGGATTGATGAACATTTTTTGTGAAGTGATTGTGATGATAATGAGACTCTAACAAAAATGGTTTCATTCATAATTTATTTTTTGGATATCATATTGTGATAAATCAAGTAAAAATCAAAGTGATGACATCTCCCTCATATGCTTAATGAAATTAGCCTCATAGGGTATGATCTAAATGGTCAAGTCCATCAATTCTTTCTTTTGTGTCAATTGTAAATCATCATTTCCCATTATATATACTTTTAATATGATCATTGTTCAGTGTCTACCTTTTCTAATGTAACAATGAATAAACATATTTTAAATATGAAAGGATAAAACATTCCATAATAAAAAATGAAATACATGTGTTTTATGTAACATCATTACATTATAATGAATTAATTCAATCAAAAAATGTAATTTCATTTGTAAAATATATGGTCATTACAATCCAATCCAATTTTAAAATTTATTAATATTCCATATTCTTGACAACAGAGGACATGCTTTTGGAATCGAACCACTCAATTAGTGAATTTCATTTGGATAAATAATAATTTATAAATTGAAACCAAGGATATTGAAGACTATAAAAATAATGAGTATTAAAATTTTATGAATTCATTATATATCACAAAATTTAATGGATTAAATTATTTTGTTGAAGGAGAATCTAATATTGTTGATCCTGCATAAGAAGGTAATCACCATAGGCTATACTGTCACACTCAAATGATCTACCAGTCAAGAAGTATATTAAAAGATAAATTTATAATTTAAAATAAAATAATTTAATATTATTTCTTAATTCATAAAATCATAAATAAACTTGATTGAATATTTATTCTTTGGAAAAAATGTCAGTTTTAATCGGAAAAAATGGTTTTGGTGATAAATATAATTTATTTGAATTTAACATTATTTAAGAATGACAGTGACGTTCAAAAAACCAATTATATAATAAAATATAGAATTATGTAATAACAATAATCATTATAAATATTATTTGAACTTATACATCTTATTTTTTACATTATTAGATCAATGTAAAATGTTTTTCCAATATCAATAATCATTTTTAAAATTTTCATTGAATCAAGTGTATTCAATGGGTATTTTGATTTGGATGTACTGTAAAGCCTTATATAATTTCATTTCTTATAAGAAATAAAATTTATTTAATTAAAAAAATTCAAATAAAACTATATTCATTAGATAATGTTTTTCCTTATAAAGGTTATTTATGAAAACAAATTTCATACATGATTAAAAATATTTATTTTAAATTTATTTCTTAACACATTTTAAAATGATATATGATTAGAACATTATAAAATATTAAATTTAAAATATTATCTGGGGTGAAATGGTAAATCATAATCCATACAGTTGAAATTATTTACTATGGATAAATATTCATTACCATAGTAAAAAAACATGGGTGAAAGTTAAAAAGTAAAAAAACACTAAATCCCACATAGTTTTATAAAATTGGGTGTTTTATTTTATTTTATAACCAAAATCATTTTACTGTAATCTTCTGTATACTTTTTTGAATTTTCAATTAAATATCAGTTTAATATTTTTAAAATGTAAGGTTTAATAAAAAAATTAACCATCCCTTCAGTTAGAAAAGAGAAAATTCATCCAGACTACCAAACCCAATGATCATTCAATTTTCATAACTAATATCATTAAATTTTATAATAATAAAACCCAATGAATATTTAATAATAGTTTGGTCACAATTATTTTTCATAAGGACTTAATTTATAATGAGACATCATACGAAAATTTAATAACCCAACATGAGTATTATTAACTACTACGATTTTCACCTTAATTATCATATTTTAAAATTAATAAATCCTTACTAATATAACTATATATGTATCATTTATTACAATTTATTTATAGTATATTATTAATATTATAATTATTTATTAATATTAAACTTCTACAAAGTATGATAAAACTCTCTTGCTTATGTTTTGCAGACTACCACCTCTAGGAGGAAATCTATACAGTTTTCCCTCACCTCCATTAAAGGATTGATCTATGGATGAGACTAAAGGAAAAATTTGATGTTTATAAAATAATTATTGTTTTTATGAAGTATTATTACCTTATTGAAAATATAATCAATAAATGATCATTGGTAATTTCATCACCTAAATCAAGCTTATGAAAAGGATAATATATTATTCATATGATATAATATTTTCATATACATTACATATTTTTATGTTTCATTAAAATAATAATAAATCAAACTAAAAGACACTAAAAAATATTTTTTACTTCATTTAATATGATGTTGCAATAAATCCATGCCTAAATAATTCATTAAATCTGGGTATGATCATGGTTTGGTGGATTTATCCACTGACATGAACGATATTATTAGTTTCTATCTTGGAAGACTTTAAAATATATATTTACTCATATAAGATGATATTAATGTCTAAAAAATAAAAAAAATTGGTTGTATGGAGGTTATTTCAATATACAATTCATTAATTAAGAAGACATTATATGTTCATAAAAATTCATCAAAATATGATTAATATCGGTTTCATCCTCAAGGGTTAAGGTAAAACACTCATTATTAGAAATTTGAAACGTTATAAATTAATATATATAATCCATAATATTAACTATAAATAATAATTTAAGAATAATTTTCTGATCTAAATGAATACAAACAATGTTATTTTAAAACTAATAAGAATGATCAAAACAATAAACATTTTTGTTGAAATTCGGAATAATTATAATAGAGAATACATATCAGAGAAGATTATCAATAAAAATAGATATATGTATGGCTATAAATTATCATATTATGATATATATTTTCATTATACTTGAGGTTATGGTATGTTCATGGATGATAGGAAAACTGGTTAGGAATTTTCATCTCAAATTGTTCTCTTTATGGCTTCTTTTGTATTGTGCATCTATTTTCATTTTTTTGGTATATATATACATCATATTTGATATATTATATCATTAAATAAATTTTTATTTTATTTTTATATTAATTTTATATCTTATATTTCATGTGATTATGATGGATTTGCATCCTAATCCATATGTTGGGTTTTCCACAAAAAATTTATATACTTGAGAGTCATGTCATATTCATAACCTATTTTGTATTTTTGTTATTAAAAAAACCATGAAAGACTTTTTACTATATAATAATTATATTTAAGGGATTTATAACGTAATATTTTTAACTCTTAGTCATTTTCTTTTGATTAATGGGTCTACAAATTTTTTGTAAAATCAATATTTTCCATCGTGGAAATAACAACCTCCATTTTCGTAATGTAAATATTTGTGTAATTCGATGAAAAAGAGTTTTTTGGATATTGTTATTTAATAGTGGTTATCTAACATATGAATATATTGGTAATATCCCCAAAATGGCTAGTTAATAAATAAATAAATCAGCACTATGATTCAAGATGAATGGGAATAAGGATCGGAAAACATTATAAACACTACCTACGAATATAGATGGGAATATTCAAACACTCTTTATGAAACCTAATGAACAATTTTTTCATATAATTTCCTTGGTCTTATACAAATTAATTATACTAAATCCATTTTTTATCTTATGTCTAAAACCTATCACATTGTTTATATCCACACTAATAAATGTTAATGATAAGGGTAAATCATGTTACAGTGATTATAACCATAGTTTCCTTGTTGATTAAGGGATGTTATCACATAAATAAATAGTATTATATTGAATCGAGATGAATTCATTATATTCATTTTATCACAGTATGAATATAAATATTTTATTCAATTAATAGTTCCTTAGATAATTTAATGATAGTTCTTGATGAAATTTATTCTTAAGTAATTTGAGTTAATGGGGTGGAGGGTGGTTCCAAGAAAAATATATCTTCCCAATGCATTGATACGTTTCATTAGAATAAATAAGTTAGGTTTTGGTTTATATGTCTTCCTATATATTATTGTGTCTTTACATAACGCATTGAATGTTTTTTTGATGTTTGAAATTATGGATTCTATCATTATGAAATCACTGATTAGTATTATCCATATATAAAATTATTTTCATGGAAATAACATTCCAAATGATTAAGTTGATTATGGATAAATTGTGTTCAATTTCATCAAAAAATATCAATTATTTCATGATTATGTTATGAAACCAATCACTATATCCCACTCCTTACATATCATTTAGGCACACACATAAATTTTTCTCATTCCCCTTGAAACCTTGAAGAGTAATATATATAATTTTTATGGATATGATTATTTGGAATATAATGCACTCATATTATGTTCATGTTTTATATTATGTTTTTAAATTTATTTTAGGTAGGTATATACTATTCCATGACTAATAATCTATTGGATTGGAAATCTTATATTTTTTTAAATATAATTTAATATAAATATTAACTATTAGATTTTAGTGGTTGGGGTATTATAATAAAAAAACCCCTTTTAAACTCATTCTTCTTCATATATTAGTGTAACCACGTATACCACACTTTTTTTAGATATATTATATGGGAAAGGACTTCATCAACCTACACACCTTAGTATCATCATTTCTAATCATGAAACAAACTAAGTATTTAATATTACCCTCCTCTTGATTTACATTGTACATGAACATCAATTTTCCTTCCACCATAAATATCTTGATTCCACTTCTGATTTTAATCAACATGAATATCTAGATTAACACTAGTTATTCAGAATATGAAAATTATCTTCAAAATCAATTCCTTCAATCTGAGTAAATCCTTATCAAAGTATATATTCTTTATTACATATAAATTTTTCAATTTCATTAATATATTTTTTAAATATACCCATCAACATGATCACATTTTGATTCATATTATTCATGAAAAGTTCTTATATTTTATTATTTTCTAATTGAACTAAATAATCATTTGTGATCTGATGCCATCAATTCATAATTTGTTAAATTTATTTGGTTATACTATTGAAAATAGATCATGATACTCTATATTTATAATGCATTGTGTCTCACTATGATAATTATCATCATTGATTATGGTTAATAAATAATCATCATTTTTAACATTTCTCCATTGAGGTGCATGATCATCATCATTTGAAATGACATCATTTTCTCATTTTAGCTCATTGTATTCATCATTTGGGTATAAATACTAAAACGTTGGAGTGGTACCAACATTATCTTTTTATTTAGATAATTCATCATATGTCACAATTTGGTAATTTTCTAGAATTAGTCTAAATTATTTTTGAGCCATTACATTTTATTATTTTGATCAGTATTTTTTGAGAAATTTTTATATCTTAGTCATTGTTGAGTAGTAAAAAATTTCATTCATCAAAAGTGTATAAAAATTTATATGAATTCATTATTTTTTGTTTATATATCATTTACTTCTAAAAACAAAATAATTTTATGGGAGGAATTATTTGTTTCTTCATTTCAAGAGGTGTTATTTCTACATCTCAACTCATTATTACTGGATATTGAGGATTACTCACTAGTAATCCTCCATTCCATTATTTTAAAAAGAGAATACATCTGATATTAATTGAAATATCCCTATTTTTCATTTAATTATTTCATTATTCGACAACATCATTCTATGTTGGGGTCAATATAATTGATATCTTATGGTTAATGTAATGTTTCTCTTAGTATTCTTTAAATTCAAATTATTTCTACATTATTATATTGTTATCTATGAATATATTGACGTTAATAAAACATTCATTCATTTTTTTTCTTATATAAATTTATATTTTCCATAACACCCCTCATTGTTGGTATGGAAAAACAGACTCTATTATGCTGTAATAATATTTAAAATACTCAAACATATTTCCCATTAAGAAATTGATATTTTATATTTCCATGAAAATCATTATATACTAGGAGAATAAGATTCAATTACCTCTATTTTTTCTGTAGGTATTTATTATGAACTATCATTCCACAATTTCATGAATCACATATTCATTCATGATCTCTCTCCAAATTGGGGATATCAATTAGAAATTAAAATTTGGAGTATTTACCCTGTCCCTTTTGGTTAATGTTTTAAAATATCCCATTTTATTTTCCCTTATCCTCCTCATTAGTTAAGAGTTATGTATTTTCATTACAATAATATATATATGTTATTCCAAAATCAACTCATGAAATAGTTCCCAACATTAAAAATGATATAATTTCAACTATTATTAAATTAATACTCAAGTCAAAGTTTAGTGGTTTTACTCAGACTCAAGAGGTTGTGTCACAGGCCATCAAAATAGAGACCTTATAATTTATTTAGTTCCATTGAATCTATTTGTGTATTATGACCATCATTGATTTTAAATCCATTATCGGTGCTAAAATACACTATTTCATCAAAATATCCCTTCAAATTTTCATTAACATTAATAGTCCTATACATTTGGGATGAGTACAAAAATTAAAGAATCGTAGTTTTTTTCATTATGCCTTAGAGTGTAACTTATAATGATTTTCCATCTCTCTGCATTTCTTTGCCATTAGAGATGTTTCAATTTGAGTAATGTAATATGACCTCAACTTACATTTCCATGTAACAATATTATAATAGTAAATCACTTTTTTTATCCAATTATGTATCTATTTTCAAAAACATTTAATTAGAGTTATCTAGAATTTATATCATTTTGAAATCCCTGATGGAGCCACTAATTCATCTGTATATAAAATTTGTTTCATTAAACCTAATTTGAAAACAATTGATGAAATATTCTAATGAATTATGTCATTTATGTTATGAATCATATGGTTTCATACTTATTTTGTGGCTTATGTGCATTTAAAATTTTGTATAACCCCTTTCGTTTTCATAGAAGGACATAGTGTTTCCAATATCTCCACAAAATTAAAATTTCATTAGAGGGAATATCTACAATATTCATGTCCTATAAAATTCATCATCCCAAACAAAACATCATGAATAGAAATGGTTAACTCTAAATGTTTTATATTATCTTTGAAATCATTTAATTTCAATTGATATGAATTGTATTTGTGGTGCACATTGGGTATTGGTTCGGACAATAGAATGTTGTAACTTTTTCATCAAATTTGTTTAGAAATTACTATATATTTTGTTTTGATTTCACATTATCACATATAATTAATAGTTACCAGAAATCATGGTCTATGTCATCTATAATGATTTTAATACCTTCAGTGTTATTCATCATAAAAATTGTCAATTAATTGTATGTAAGCATATAGAAATATATCACCTTCTTTGAATGTAAAAATTCCGATTTTTTTTAATGGAAATAATATTCTTTTTAAAGAATATACTCCATTTTCACATTTAGACCAGAATTAAGGTCATCAATAACCATAAAATATTATTTAATAATCATATAGAAATTCAAAACACCATTTCATTTATCCTGACATTCTATTTGATTATCATACTCTTCATATAGTCAATAAATAATTACATATAACTAATAAAAAGATTCAGAAGATTCATATAGTAGATCATTAATATATTAATTTTTTATTTCATTTAATATTAATCTCATTTACTATTCCCTCATGCTTCACCCTGAGATAAACATTTCACTTCCACTAATCTTCATTTGTCGATTTGGTTTGATATTTCACATTAGTAGGCATCATATAATACTATATATTATTTTTGAATTCTATTTCATGTTCCTTCAAAAAGTACTAATAATCATTTTATTCCATAATAAAAAATATCATCATATGAAATTTACATTGAGTTGAACTCCATGTTTATGATTCCCCTATAGTTGGGAAGCTTCATTATAGATTTTGTACATTGTCAACATTAGTATCCTCGTTATCAAATATTCATAGTTAGCATGTCACAATATTATCAACATTATATAATGAGAATCAAGGTAAAGGTAGATATCGTTTTATACTATCCTTTCCTATCACGAAATTATTTTCAAAAATGGATATAAATTTATTATCCACATGCTATTAACTATTAGAGAATTTACAGATTTCATATTTCTCAATAAAAATAAAACATATGTCATTATTTAAATGATAAAATGTTATAACATGATTATATCCCATTTATTTGGACACATATATGCGTACATAATGGTTTTGACGTAACATTTATTGATCCCTATCTTCATGATATGTAACATTTATATTATGTAGATGGGCTATAACATTAATAATGTTCATAAAAATAGAATTATTATTCATTTCTTAACTCAGTACTCTAAAAGATCAAATACATCACTGTTTTGATAAATTAAATAATTATAATATTCATCTAGATATATTGTTACATAATTAAATATATTATGTAATACTTATATATTATTATCCCTTACATTATAATTAATATAAAATATTTTGGACAATTTGTCTCTAATTTACTAAGAACTCATCAATCTCACTAATTCCATATTAATATTATTTGAGAGACTTCATTTTAGGGGATTTTTAGAATTAGAACCATCACATATTTCTTTCAGCATAGGTGATAGATTATCTAGCTGTAACACAAGAAAGAGTCCCATGAATGTTCAATGATATAACATCATGATCAAGGGATCCAAATCTGACATAAACTGGTTCTCCAAATTTTAGTAAATGTTTCCATTCAATTTAGAATGTCAATTAGTCATATTACTTCTATAATTACATTAAAATAATAGATTTGGCGGCCATAACCACATCTCTGATACATAATTTTCAAAACAGATACAACAATAGAGAAGTGGGTTTAATAAATGTTTCAACATACATTTTTGATAATATTTGGTTCGAGTATGGATCCCCAACCATTATTCATGCTATGAGGATGGTAATAATTCATCTTTCATGGAACATGAAAGAAAAATAGACTAATTTTCTTGATATTATTTCTTCATTTAATTATATAATCATTTATATATTTAGTTAATACAATCATATTACCTATGGGCTTCCAAATAATGGAGTGAACAATGGGATCTTACCCTACTAAAACAATATTCCTTGTGATATGGTTAATGTGTTTAAATTATGAAAATGTATAAATAATTCCATTATACTATTGTAACACTTCTCATTATTATATGCTAAGATCCATGGAGTTACGTTTTCTAAAATTAATTAATATATTCTCCCTATGATGGTAGAAACGTATAAAATCATTCAATGTTTTTAGGAAGACCAACAAAATAAAAAATTTATATATTATGATACATATACATATTTTTTATTTGATAACCAATGTGTGATGATCCATTGATTATTAACTGATTATATTTCAGTCATAAATAAATCTATTATGATACATCAATGTTAGGGCATTACAATTTCCACCATGTTTACTATAATCTTGGTGGGATTTCAACAAAAAAAAATTATGTACATACACTGCCTCCCTATAATCATATCTATAAACTAACCATTACCTAGTTCTCTAAATAAATTATTCCATAGTTGGTAAACATCAAGGAATCCATGAAATTTTAACAAATGTTAAATTACAATTATTTCAATAAGGTGTGATTTTGAATATACAAGGAATTTCAAAAATAAATTCCTAGTATGTTCACTTGAGTCCCTAGCCTTTCCCAAGTCATATATTCCCAATTTTATGGCTTCATTATAGTAACATTGTAAAAATTTAGTGAACCTAAGTAAGTAAACTAAATTGATATTCTTCAAATACCCTTCCATTAGGTGAGTTAACCTGAATTATGCAAACCCTACGTCATATAATAATCCATATTCACTAAACATAGTACATGTATGTAAATCACTCTACCTAATTTTCGTTTCCCTACATTCAATACACGTTCACTTATATGACTTACATTGGCCATGTTCACTCATTTTATACTCTTCCTATGATAGTACCTATTAATACAACTATTAATACTAGAATAGTATATTATCCTGGTACATAGTTGAAAAAACATGGTCTTCATTCAGCTCTATTCATTGAATTTCACCATATTTGTTGAATTCACCTCCACTTATGTGATTATTTGGACAGGAAAAAAACATTAATACAACTGAGAGACATGAATACATCACCTTTCACAAATAGTTTTCATGTGTCGTGTATGGATCCTAGATCAACTATAATATCAATATTTCTCTAACATGACTGATATATAGTCCTTTTCTCCACAGCTAACAGTGATCTCTCATTAAAAATGTCACCCCAAATTTTTTTCAAACTACATAAATATTTTATAATGTAAACAATCTACCAAGGTATCAAACACCTTCATTAAATCATATTATGATTCCCAAAAAGATCCAATATACATCACCGTTAATCAAATTGAGTTAATATTAATATTTATGGTCAACATCAAGTAATACCACATCATTAATCATGTTAGGATTTCTCACAATATTTCCAAGGATAATTGAACTAATTTTAGAATCACTGATATGAAGAATAAAATTACAAAATATAATATATGTCCTTATAATCCATCCATCAATAATGATTAAAAAAATGGAAAATAATAGAATTCAACAATACCCTCTCTATTATTCCATAGATGATGTTGGACATGAACAATAATAGTTTTTTCGCACAAAATATCTATTTCCAAATGAGAATATTGATGAACACAATTTACCTTAATACTGGTGACTCTATAATCTATATACGATAAAATATAAAAAGTTCCTCTCATTTATTTTCACCATCCATGGGATTGGAAAACAATATATAATCATAATGATTCATAAAAAATGTCTCAGTTACCACAAGTCGACCTTGAAGACCATATTGATAAAATGATATAGGTATTAAATAACTAGGATGTCCATCATAACTATGTTTCATAAGGATTAGAAAAGTTATTCAACCATCATTCCTTCAAATAGTTTGACATGGTATAGACGTCGATAATACATATGAGACATAGAATATACTATATATTTTATAACCCAAGTTGTAAGGACACAATATACTTATCATGTTATAATCTAATAGATCATAAATTTCATTATAATATATAGGGAGGGTATGAAATCTTGAACAAATGAATGGTTTATGAAAATATACATTTTATAAAATTCCAGATTTTTCACATCCTAAATGTATGATACTAAATTACATTGATCTCCAACCTCATCATGTGATATTAAACTACATTATCATCATCCTCACTACACACTATAAAATTGAATAGATTAGGTCTATTTAAGATGAAATTAATATACATCATATTTAATTCCATTTTTGATAAATATTATCTTCTTAGAAAGGTTATGCATTGCATAACCCTAAAATAGAAGGAACATTATCTCAACTACATGACAATAGATTTTGTAACATATCAACCATACCATACGATGTTAAATTTAATGATCATAATACTATATTCATGATGTTAGAATACTAAAAAAATTGGTTATCTTTATGACATTAAAATACATTGACATTGCATTTTCATTCCACGATTAAACTAAATTTTTGGAATATATTCCTCACCCATAATAATGAACCCTACATGGGTTTAAAGATTCCAAAACTCTATTTCTTAGAATTATGTGTGGGTTTATTTCTATCATATTAAAAATGTAGGGATCCCAATATATCATATCCTAGAATAATCCACTATGACCACCACATTATTCATATCTTTTCCCGATGATCATCACCATTCATTTGGATTTATGCTCTTTGTTGGAAGTCAAGATGATACTGTTATATTCGGATACGTGTGACCCATTACTATACAGATATTCCTCACAATATTCTCTATTCATGGTAGAATGGAAGATGTAGTGATGAAATCTAATATAAAATTATCATTTATCCACTCTAACACTTCAGATATTCCTACATTGGGATCCTCATCACCATTCATGTCCCAATAGATTCCCCTACTATAATGGGACATCACAAACAAGGACCACCTCTCATCATGGGTACACATACCATTGGTTTTTTTGATAAAACAATACAATCTCCATGTTTCAAGGTTATTTCATGTTGTGCAATATTATTTTTCTTCACTATCCTAAAGAATATCATTGTAGAATATATGTTTCAAACACTCAATAGTCATTATTAACCCATTTTTTAAATCCATGTGATCTATATCATGGAATGAATGATATTTTTCATCCACCATCTATAATTTTGTTATAATTCTCATTCCCTCCTCATCACCCTTCTTGTCCATTTACACTTAAATGTAATGTGAGTTGATACACATGATCTTTACTAGAGTGGATTTCCCTTTGGTATTGATCTCAATTAATGAAAACATATAAAACTATATATTAATTGATTCTCATCTTATAGGATACATTGTGACATCTGGAACTATTATTCATCACATGTCCATACCCAACATGTCAATTACCCTTTATTCCCTTGAAGTTAAGGAATTTACTGCGTCATATTAGGCTTTTAATAACTATATCATAAGAAAATATTTTTTTCATTCGAAAATCATCTATAAAAAATTAAATATTTGAGAAAATTTAATCCCACATAAACTATGTGTTTCTTGATTTCAGATAGAACAAATTTTTTAATCAATTTAATGTTTATTTGAATTAAATAATTTCCAATGAAAAATTAATTTTGAGCTGATTTGTAAAGATTTTTGTTTTCATTGTTATTTTATAATTTCAATAAAAATAAATTAAATCCTTTTTATTTATTTTAAAAATATTGGGTTTATTTTATGGTGCGATTACTTTTATTTTAATTCTATTAATTATATGAAAAAAATAAACCTAGACACCATGAATTTTGGAAATAGTTGGATGTTCTAATGAAATAATAAGTCATCCTCATAAGTAATTTTCTACCATAAAATGATATTTCACATTCCCTTATTATACATGTTAGATATTTTTTACTTGTATGATGATTTTATTTTGGAAAACTAATATCTAGTTTGAAATTTTAGTTCTGATCGTATGATACTTCAAACCCGCATGGGAATATTTTAAGTAAAATATATTATGTATCACTATGTATGATATTATTCATATCCTATGATATGTATACAATATATAGTGATTTAAATTGTAAAATTATCAATAACTAAGAAAAATTGACACACGTGGATTTCATCAAAATGAATATGTTGTCCACATGTCTTTTTTAAAGAGTTTGAAAAAGGGGAAATGCCCAAAAGAGGATTCCAATGGGAAACAAGTCCATGGTATATGAATATTAATTAATCATCAATATGACTGAATAACTACATAAATCCATACCATATATCTAGTTAAAAATACGTTTTTAAATGAAAAATATGCTTCCGGATGAAACTAAAATGAATAAATAAAATTAAAATAATTTTACCTCCATTCTCATTAGAGATTCAATAAATAAATGAATAAGTAATGGATTCAGGTGTGAGATTGTGAGAAATATTTGTGTATTATATATTTATTAGTGTATTATAGTTATATTAGTATATTAGTTATATATTTATAAATCATATAGACTGGATTGTGGGAATGACCAAGTTTGTGGTACCTTGTGGATGATGGAATATTATGGGAGATGATTTTTCTTGGATTGTTGAGAATGTCATGTTGACGCGATTATGTGATCCAATATTATAAAATCCAATGTCTATGATTTCATTTTATCTATTTTTATTTTTCCAGAATTGTGCTTCTAAATTAGAATAGTCATCTTCATTAATGGATTATTTTCTTCAATATTTTTATTTTTAGTTTCTAAAATAATGAAATTAGACATTTCAAATAATTTATACTTATTTGACATGGTCTTATAATTTATTTTACTTATTTTGGTTTGGTTTATAATATTAATGGTATTTGGGATTATAAATCAATTTTATAAAGGAATCAACACATATATCTAGGAATCTGTATATCACATGGGTAGATAATGGTGTTTTCACTATGGTATATAGGTAAATACAAATAAATAATCATTTTAGACCAGGAATAAGGGATATTTATAAAGAATCAACACTTTCCATGGATTCAACAAAATAAATAATATATTTTATCTATATATATCTATTTCATATAATTTTCAACATGTAATTTATTTATTTGTTCTATTTTAGATTTAGTTTAGTTTAATTTCATGGAATTACACAATTAAATTGAGTTTTAGAGAAAAAAAAAATTAATATTCCAAAGTGATTATTTGAAAACATATTCTTATACAACCATGTAAAGCAACCCTACATCCACTACTATAAAAAACTTTAAGGTGCTAAATTATTACATTAAGTAACAAGATATAATCATAATCATCAAATAGAAAATTTTCATAGGGTGTTTCATTGTCATATTATACATTTTTATATGTCTAAAATTTATAACCATGAATTCATATCATTAGATCCATAAATTAATTGATCATATAAATCTAGGGCCATATATGATATATATTTTATGGTTCCTATTTGTATTTCTACTAATAAAATTATTACATGAAATTTTATTGAACATAAAATCATGATTATTGATAACAAAAAATTAAATGAAATGGATTTCTAAAATGAATAAAATTAGTAAATCCAAAGAAACTACACTAACACAACTAATAGTGTTGAAATAAAATCTTTTTTAGTTAATTCACATATACAATTTATTTTAATTATTGTTAAATATCCAGATAATAAAAAATAGTTAAATTAATTTTTATTTATATCAATCAATAAAAAATTAATGGAAATAATAAAGGAATTTTATAAATAACTTTTTCTCTAAAAGAAGTTGAAAAAATTGGTATTTTAATAACATTAAATATTAATTAAACACAATACTGAAAAGAGAAAAAATGACCCCTTCTTCTAGAACATCTTCAATTATAAAAAAATTCATTACTTGGAAAACACGAGGATAAAAGAAATATATACAATGAAATGTTATATTTATATTGTAAACATGGAAAAAATTAACAATGGGTTGGAACACAAGGTTTTTTTCATGTTTAATATTTGAAATAATTCTACACACTAATTTTTGAGAACAACATGACTGTAACAGAATATTGTTATCTATATACGGTGGTGTAGACAATTATGCTATCCTAAACCCCAGAACCTTGACAAAACCCTACAAAAACCATTCATGTACAACACCACAATGGGTTTTTTCTTCAAAATACCACTTTATTGAAGGGTTACATAAAATTATAGACCCTCTTAAGAATATAATATTTTATTCCATGGAATCCCATTTTAGTACAAATAATATTTATCCTTTCAACATAACCAAAATTTCATCCAATGCTTTACTAATAAACCACATGACTTATTAATATAGCCAAAAACAATAAAATATTTTTAGGATAATCATTTAATTATCAATCCAGATAAGTCAATGAGAAATAAAACTATAAATCAATAATGTAATTTAAAATTTTATTTCCAATTATAGATTCATTATTCTATATTGAATATTATATGGGAAAATATATGATTTTGTAGAATAAATTTATGAGAGATATAAGTCAAATGATTGTTGAATCTATCATAATTAAAAATCAAATTAATATGGGATTACCTTTTCAACCTAAATTGAAATATCAATAAAAAGTAACAGTGAATTTATAGTCTATTTTTACGTTGTTCGGTACCAAGATGAATAAACCTAAAAAAAGTGTCTAATCTCTGAAGTAGAAACTAATAATATTTCACTTGTTTTAAATAATATTTTGAGAAAAAACTTGCATAGAATTATATTCAATGTTTATATTGTTGAATATTCATGATCGATATTTAATGATAAATCATTGTCACAAAATAACTTATTTGATGTAAAATAGAACGAATGATTCAAAAAGTATTACCGGTCCATCTGGAATAAATGGTCTAGAAGCATTCATACAACCACTTTAATATTATAAAAGTAGTCCACTTGGGAAAAAAGTGTTGAAAAACTACTAGATTATGAAATAATTTAAACATTTAAAAATGGTCATGGGAATACACCATTTTTTCATGCTATGAATGGAATTCCTAATGTATGAATTTTCTTAATTGTTATATGTCCATGTATAAGAAAATTTATTGCAGTAGACAATAATTATTTTTGAATCGCTATATCCTAAAAGTTTCAGAATTCATTACCAACCAAATATAATGATCTTTGAAATTTTATAATTCCCACTACAATATGATAATTTTTTATCTTGGATTCCATGGATGACTTAGGTGCTTTATTAAATTTGATAACACACTGTTATTGTTCATATTGACTAATAGGAGAACTAAAACCTATTAAAATTGTGTTTCAACCTAATAATAAGAGTACAAAAAATCCAGTGGACGTTATTGAATATATAACACATTAATATTTTTATATGATTTTATATTCAAAAGAGTATACATCATGAATCACTGATCATAAACAATCCATGAAATATTGGTTTTAAAATATGATTGAAATAACATAGTCCATTAATTTAAGGATACAAACAGTTTTTTCTGAATTATGAAGTATAAATATAAATTTCATATTCAATGAAAATACATTTATTTGTTCATAAGAAATATTAACACAATTTTTAGGAAAATAATTTTTTGATTCAGAAATATGTTTTAATTAAAAATGATGTTTATTAATTTTTGAGGGAAAATATTCTAATTAAATTCTATAAATTAATAAAAAAATTATTTTCTAAATTTTTTATTATTTTTAAATATCCATATCAAAATTATCTTAGTTTAATCATTCTTATTTTTTTAAAATCATATTGTTTTAAATTAATCAATAAAAATAATGGTTTTTACACTATAATTTCATTACAAAAATTTTAAAAAGATCAATTTTATATAATAATAATTTAACACCAATGTTTGTTCTATTATATTATTAATATATTAATTACATTAATTTGAATAATTTTCATTATTAGTTTAGTATTAAATCATTTTCATAAATAAAATGTAATTTCTATGAAAAACTGTTTGACATCCTTCTTATGATGTTTATTTTAATATTAAATTATTCTGCTTATAAATATTGTAGTTGATAAAATTTATTGCATAATTGAAATTAGAGGTTTCAAATTTTTTTAACATTCCCCTTCTATTTTTAGGCATTATTAAAAGTAATAATGGAAAAATTCGTCACAATGAAAGGATAAATTCAGTTAATATAGGATAAAATTAAAATATAAGGTAATAATTTTCAAAATAATTCATATTTGAATAATTAAATACATCATGTATCTGTTTAGTCATGAATTCATTTTATTTAAAGGAAATATTTCCTATTATTTTAACAATATAATATTTGAATCATATAAATTTACAAGATATTGCTATTTTGTTTTTAAATATTTTATATATGTCCTAATTGTGAAAAAAATAGTGAAACGATATAATAATATTTATTATCATAATAATATTTTTTATATTTATGTTTCTAACTATTAAAAAATAAATACATACCCTACATACTTACAGAACAATGATACTATATTTATTCAATTAGAAAAATAAAAAAGTAAATGATTTTAATAAAAATAAATCTAATATAAATTAAAATAATTAATGTTTTATAAAATATACTGTTATATCTATAAAATTTTAAAGAAGTTTTAGATTATTATATTCTAGTTTCCTATTTTCATTATGTATTTAAAATAAAAATAAATCTGTAGATTCAATATTTATATTAATTAAAAATTTTAAAAATTGTAATTTATAAAAACAATTTATTGACATGAAAATATTTTACGATGGAAAAGTTGAAAATATAGGCTCCAAATTTCATCGACTATTCATATATGAGTCAATAGTTTTATCAATTATTAAGCAATAACCCTTTAAGTGAGAAAAATATGTTCCTCCTTTTAATGTTAAAATCGGTAAAATAAGGGGTTCAACCAATGGATAAGGATTAAAAATCCACATAACATTTCTAGATTTCATTTTTTAATGATATTTCTACAATATCGTATCATTTTTCTAAGATCTATCTAGTTTTATTCATTGCAATTGATAATGACATTATCATAATTTAATCATTTTTCAAATTTCATAATTTCCCCTCACCTCAATTGTTAATGGGAACCTCATCCCTCAATAATTTAAAAAACATTGACACTTTTAAATTAGTAAGATCCTTCCAAAACATCATATAAATTCTTTATACACATTCTATAGGAACTGGACATCATAATAAGTAATCCATTGAACACTTAAGTGAATATTTAAGGGGTTCATTGGAATGAGTGGTAATTTCCTTAACTGGTCAATTTCCTTTCATATCTTCTTCACGTCATTTAAATTTATTAAATTTATCATGGAATAGATCTTCTATATCCAAATTATTCGTCAATTTTATAAAAAAATTAATATATTTATCAACCATCATTCTCATCACATTATAAGGGAATGTATCACTCATGTGTACATATTTGTATGTTCCCGAATCTAATTAAAGTATGTTTTTATTTTTGTTTTGTATTGGGCCCCTAATGATTGGATAGATATGCATTTTCCTAAGTCCTTGAGATGTTTTGGAGATGTTCCGGTGGTTTGGGACATGAAAAGGGGGTAAAAGGGGATCTATTTGTAATTCGTTGGGTTTGTGCATTTTTTTGCAAACTTTTCACGAGGGGAGACCATGCATGTAGTATAAATCCTCTTGGGTTTCCCACATCCTGGAAAAAAAATATTAGAGGGTCGTGCAGCTAAATACAGTTGGAAAATTCACAAAAATTCCATTCCGGGATAATAATCCACATCTCCATATTTTCCTTCATTCCAACCCCTATAACCCTAGTGATGAGTTTGGATTAACCATTCTTCAAAAGTGAGGTTCTCCTTTAATTCATGGCTATTTAGAGAACTATTTTTTGAGGATCAGAGCCTTGGGTATTTATAATCTCCACCTTGCTTTCACTTTTCAATTAGGGTTTTCATCTTTC
Source organism: Viscum album (assembly GCA_963277665.1). Lineage (NCBI taxonomy): Eukaryota > Viridiplantae > Streptophyta > Magnoliopsida > Santalales > Viscaceae > Viscum > Viscum album. The sequence continues at coordinate 1,849,812,368 of OY728152.1, forward strand.
TCCCATCTCCATCTACGGATCTAAAATCAAATTTTTTGGGTGAAATTTTGGATGAGTCTTCAATAGATGTTTGAATTATGATCCAAGGGTACGAGTAAGAGTGTGTTCATCAGCATAATCAATGTAGGTGGTCTACAAGTTATATCCAATAGATTGGTTATAAAATTATGCATGTGTGTCTAGATTCTGATTTTCCCTTGATGTGTATTTTTCACGTTGAGTATGATTTAGTAAATTGAGTGTCCAAATGATTTCTTGAAAACCTCACAATCCACAGGGGATGCATAGAGTAGGAATTGATCATTTAATGGCCATCCATGTCATTCACCGGCAGACCCCGACATATAGTGTAATAGAGATAAGTGAAGGGTTTCTTAATAAGAATGTGGAACCCATGTAGAATATGTCTTAATGTTTAAATACGATGTAATTGGAATCTTAGTTAATATTCCTATGTTGAAAATAATATAAGGACTTGTTTGGAATTACCTAAAATTTGGTAAATCGGGTTGAATTGGATTATGTCAACTTTTTTAAAAAAATTGTTTTTGAAAATCCAAATAGGATTAGTGTAGGTTAAATGGTGAACAAATAATTGGATAATGGAATGGAACATGATGACTGTGTTAATGGGTGTAATAAAAAATTGGATTAATATGTTTAATGGGATAATACATGGGTATTATGGAACATCAAATAATTGAATTTAGTATGTGGAGTGGTTATGATATATGATAAATGTACATGAAATACATAAGTGGGAGAATTCATGTGAAATGATTAATGTGGATAAATGGGTAAATTTATGATCCTTGATGAATTTGGATAAAGCATAGGAGATTTCGAATAAACCCAAGGGGTTAAGGAACATAAATAAGAATTTATATAATGGACTATGAATTTTAATTGGTATATTTTATAATGGGTTATGGTATAGTATTGATTCCCATGTAATTATTTATGCATTGTGATCGATGACTTCCAAATCCATTGGTTATGTTATGTTGTGATATGTTATTTTTGTGGGTGTTTGAAAAAAACAATGTTCTCATGGATTGGTAGAGTGGGGTATTGACATGAGGTTCTATTCCCATGGGACTAGTTACACTAAATCTCTAAACGCTATACCAAAATGCACATGTTATGGAAGGATACATAGTCTCTATTACCCTAACAGTTGCATTCCACCCGGACTAAGGCATCGAGGTGAGGATAATGTGTTGATGTTATTAATGAATCCCTTGTGGGATAGGGACTTGGATTATTTCTTCTATGTGTAGATATTTCTTTCCTAGGACCCATGTATAGATGTTGTTTATATGTTACCCAAAGTGAATGTGTTAAAAATGATTTATGTAGTAAAAATGGTATAAGAAATGGAATTGGGATAAATTTTAGCAAAGAATTAAATGAACCTTTTTAACTAATGAAACCAGAACTGTTCATTGTCCACTTAAAATTTATTATTAACTTGTATTCACTATCTATTAGACTTATATTTTGAAGTCACCGTTGGTTTTGTCCTACTGAGTTTTGTACTAACACCCTGTCTGGGGCCGCCATTGGTTATCTGAGCATATCTTGTGGTTTCATGTTAGGAAAAGGGCAGAGGACCTATGATAGGATGTTGAATTAGGCTTAGGATGTACGTGGAGAAGGACACATACATGGATTTAGGTCACATTTGTGAATTTTTCCTTTAGTTTTATTTTTGGTTTTATTGAATTTGCAGTACTAGAATGTCATGCCATTGTTGTATTTGATTTGTGGTTTGTAACCCTTTTTTCAAATGCTTTATTATTCTTGTTTATAGGTTTTTTCATATTTTTTGTCTATTTGTATTATGTTCTAATGTGCCTTACTCTAGTAATAGGTTATAGACTCCCCATGTGACTTATTAGACCCTCACTGCATATCGAAAACCTCTGTCATACGGGGAGGTGTGCTTGAGGTCATGTGATGACACATCTCGAGGAACCGGTTTAGTGGAATCCAGGTCGGGGTTTTTAAAAAGTGATATCAAATGAATTATTAATTTTATTTAATATTTGTGGATGGTAGATAGGAAACTAAGTCAATGTTGGGCCTTGTAAATGAACTCATTCTTGGTAGTGGCTAACCCGTGTATGATTGGAAACCAAAGTCACCATTGGTGGGAATTGTTGTTCATGATGTGTGTCGTTATAGTTGAATGATATTTCCCCATTAGGTGATTTAAATGTTGTGTTATTTGAATGATTTATGATATTTTTATCATGTACAAGAAGTCATGAGGTAGTGCATTCATTCGTCATTTTAGGAACGTAAGGATATAGGTGTCATGCATAGATATAGTAACACACACATGATTGGTGTGTGGGACATAGAGAGTAAAATTCATTTTACATCTTTGATAAATTTGAAGAAAATGATGCCTAATAATGTTATTGAATTTGGGTTAATGAAATGAAATAAAATTAATAGTTATGAAATATCATGTATAATGAAATTTTTTGACTCAGTTAAAATTTTGTTTTGTGATAAATTATAAAGGATTATTTTGTGACTAAAAGAAAATGTATTGTATAATGATGGTTAATTTTTAATAAAATTTTCCCAAGTAATGGTGTAACTATTTTAAATTGATTATTGTAACAATTTCTAAAATTGGAAATGTTCTTAAGATGGAAGTAACTGTCTTTTAAAAGAACAATTAGGTCAAATAGGCGTTAATATAAGACTTTTTATTAATTGAATTGGTAACCCCATGTTTACCAAGACCACATTAGTATGGTGGGGGTCATTTACTAACTGTTATGATGATCTTTGGGATAGGGAACGAATAATGAGTGGTTTAAGGTTGATAGAGTGAGACCTTTTCCATATGTGGTTAAATACTTCTAGTCATTACTCGAAGCATCGATTTAATGATATGTTTAAAAATTTTATTGATTGTGTTCAAATGTCGGTATCCCAAGTGTCGTAGGTTGAATCGTTTATGTGTAGGTTGGGGCAGTGAGAGAGCCCTAGAGTGAGAATGTTTTTTGGATTGTGATGCCTTACCAGTTGTGATATGTCATAGGTGGTGTGTTTTGGGAACCCTTGGTTGGGTGGTGGCCTTTGCGATGCAAGGAATTATTTGGTAGTGATATTAGGTAAAATCTCTTGGTTCGATAATGTACAAATTTAATGATAGTCCAAAAATATTTTTCCTGGGTCTTGTTGACCTTGGGAGTATAGACTATATGTGTTCTGTTTTTAATCCCAGAGAAGATCTTTTTCCAATATTGAAAAAAAATTTGTACACCAGTGCTGGGGAACCTATCGTAGATGGTGCTTGGTGTGTTTGGAATAGTGTGCATCAGAATGGGAGTGATAGTTCCTTCCGCGGACATTTATTTTTTCGTTTCATGATAAGTTTGGTCTGGAGAGAGGACCGATGGTTTATCCTAGTTTTGACTCCATTCTAGGGAGTTGGTATCATGTAACCTTCTTAGTGACCAATGATATTGGTTAGATATGATCTCTCATGATTTTGGGTGTGTGTCACACATGTAGAATGTTTTTAACATTGATAGTGGGACTCAAAGTTTTTTATGGTGCAGGATTGGTCTTGAGGGCCATGTGGGAAGGTTTATTGTTGGTTGTGGAACTCGATTTGTGTTTATTAAATGATTTTTTTATGAAAATAAAGGGTTAACTCATTAGATGATAGGCCATAGGTGCATGCACCTATGAATATGAAGAATGATAGATGCTTCCGCGGTTGTGTCAATCCATGCTTTGTACCACTAAGTTTAGTAAATGGTATTGTTGTACCCTGGCTCTTTCATATGGTCACCCTAGGGTTTATATAGGGGTTAAGGATTGTTTTGAAGGTTTTTATCTTATGAATTCCTTACCCATATATTTGGGTGAGAATTAATAGTGTTCTGAATGTTTTTTTGAGAAGAAAAGACTAGGGTGGAGGATTTGTGACTATATACATTCCCTTGATCTTATCACCCAATGATTTAGTGGCCACATCATTAAATTTTTTTATTGGAATGGTTTAGTAGTTTGGTGAGAAGTAGAGGATGCCTCCGGGCAGATGTGACTGACTAACTATGAGATACATTTAGGTATGTATGAATGTGAAGGTCTATACCAAAGTTAATGTTTTTGGTGGGAAACCATTGGTTCTATTGGTGTGGTAGACCATTGTTCTTCGATTTTTATCTATTAGGGAAACATAATAAGACTTCAAGCAGTACGGTTGATGTATTGGTACCTGAAAAATTGGTTCATGGGTGCGTGGTGATTTGTTTGTTGAGTGATGTGTAAACATGGTGGGAAATTTCACCTGAGTGGTGGTGGTTAAGTGTTGATGAAATGCATTCAACAGGGGGTCCTAAACACCTTGGTAGGTATTGATGTTCAATAGTATGACATAAAAAATGGATAAGTTAGTGGTGTTTTTCTTATAAAATATCTTAGTGTACCCCAGCTATTGATGAACATTCCCAACATCATGTGTTAGTCTCATGTAGGTTGAGAATCTATATATCACGCCATTATACTTTGAGGTGACTTGTGGGATGATGGAACATATGAATTTTATGCTTATGGAAACTGTATACATGGAACATGATGGTGGGATGTACACCTGTGATGGGTTGGGATGAGATCATCAGGATGGGCCACATTACCAAAAATGTCATCGATGTTGTTCACAGAAACTGATAATGGTTAGTATGTGACAATTTTTTTTGGGAAAAACCAAGATATACATGACTATGTTTGGGGTTAATTTTTTGATCATGTGTAAGTTGTGGTGGTTTGGATCTCTCATAAGATCGGTGGTAAAAATATTCCTAAGGTGGGGATTGATAAGTTAGTCCTCAATGTAGAGAAGAGAACTCGGAGTCGATGTAGTGGCACTGAGATGCCAATGATGAACCTGTGAGGTTCATTTTAGGTTTTTTAGATATTATTATAGTCCTTGGATGCGTTGATTGATGGGAAAAGTGTTTTACTTGAGCTTAGTGATGTTCCATGTGAATCATATGTTGTTTTTAATGAGTTTTAGAATGGTGTGTTTGGATTGGAAAATATGTGTTGGCATGAGATGTTGGGGTCCTATAACTCCAACGGAGACGGAGGATAGACTCAGATAATTTTCCATATGTAGGTTTGGAACATCTTGAAGTTGAGGTAACCTCAGCCATGTTATGTGGTGCCATGGTGAGGGTTAATCCCTATGTCATTATGGAGGGAAGTAATTTCGTGATGATGTAATCCTTATAGAATTATGGGAATGAGCTTAGTTGAGTGTGTGGGATGATAATGATAGGTTTTTGTCAGTAAGTGCCTTGAGAAGTTCAGAATGTTGTTGTGTACAATCAATGGAAGGTTGGTGTTCTGGGTCAATCTAGTCAAGTGTGGTCCATCCTGATATAGTAAACATGAATGGTTATGGTGAGAGTAACCCACCTTTGGGGTGATGTTGTTGCATAATGTGAAATTTCGAAACAAAGTAATTCATGGGGGATACATAGTCGATGATAGTTCCTGAATGGATAGTGTATGAATATCCTTTCAATTGGTTTTGATGGAGTGATTGGATACCAAAGAAGGGTAATGATCCTATCGATGTTTGGGAACTATTAGTTAGAACATATTATTTTATGGGAATGTTGAGTTGAGTTTGGGCGTTCCATTGTTGATGGTGAAGGTTACATGTATCCAAAAATTTTGGATACAACCATACTGTATAGATGGTTGGCATAAAACGTGAACAGAGATTTGGGTTGGAAGGGATCAAGTGGTCACCATTCAGGTCAGTAGTCAAGATAGGGATCCTTGAAAATTATTAACTGGTTGAGTAGTTGAGAGTTTTGACTTGTGTTTGGATGTATATTTGTGGAATGAAATCTTTAGGAAATGTATTTGGAAGGATCAAGTGTTTTTCGTTGGGTGATATCGGGTTTGGGTAAATTATAGAGTTTGAACAACTGTGGAAAATGACATCGAGTTATTTGGGACGTGAGTTATATAGAGGATCATGCCAATGATGTGTTAATTGGTTCTTCCATGAAGATTTGATTTTCTGTGTTATGATTACATGTCTTATGAGTTTGGTTTTTCACCTATTATTCCCCCATGATGAAATTGTGGTGTTAATTGTTGATGTAGATGCATCCTTGAGGATTTTACAGCTTGTGTAATAGTTCTAGTGAGAAAGGTTTATGGGAAACACTATAACATTGATCAGTGTTTGGTGACCTTGTCATGTGTACACAAGGAAATGTAAAATGGGAAGGTATAGGAATGCCTAGTTGAATGACCTCTAGTTCCATAAGAATATAGATGCATGGAGGAGTGGATCGGTGATGATCCATTATTAGGTGGGGAGGATGTAAGGTCATGTATTTTCATAAAGTATGTTTTTTCGGTTTCGGATTGGGACTCTTCTTTAACGATAGATTAGTGTTTTCCCATGTCATTGAGAAGGCTCTTGTGTATTCTGGGGGTTTGAGACACGAAAAAGGGGAAATGGGTATCTCTGGAAATCTCCACAGTCTGTATGTGGTTTGGAAAACCGTGCGAGGAGAGACAGTGCATGCAGAAGCAATATAAATAGTTTTCACATAGGTTGGAAAAACTTTCAAGAGATGGGTGTGTGGGCAGTAGCCTATATACGAGTTGTGCAGGGTTTTGAAAACCATGGGTCCAGGTAATGTTGGAAAATTTTCAATAATTACATCTAAGTATTTTTAAACTCTAACTAGGAATTTTCCTCCGTTCCACCGCCTACAAACCCAGTAACGAGCTTTTATGATTCAAGATTTCCATGGTTGGTTAACCATTGATTCTAGAATGTTTGTAGAACCATTAGTTTCAAATCGATGCCATGAGTAAGTCTAATCTATTCCCTTTTACCTATTTTCCATTTAGTTTTTCATCATTCCCTTATCCCTTTCTGATGATCTAAAACCCACTTTTTCGGATGAGATTTATGTTGTTTCTTAAAGGGATGTTTGAATCAGGATCCATGTCTAGGATTAAGAGTTTCTTCATCATTATATTCAAGTAAGGTTCTCTATAATATATATCAAAATGTTTTGTTATTGATTTGTGCATGTGTGTTGAGATTTTTCCTTTCTCTGGATGTGTATTGGTTACCTTGAGTATGATTTGGTAAATTGAATTTCCAAATGAGTTCCTAAAACCCTAATGATATTTGTGTGGTTCATAGTTGAGAACATGACCATTCAATGGCCAATGATGGGGTGCCTTGGAAAACCCAGGCCAAGTGTGTTGTAGGGTTAATTTATGGGTTACCGAATAAGATTGTGGAAATAATGTAGAATTTTTCATTATGTTTCATTATGTTTTAAATAGAATGTGGATAAATATTCATACGGTGATAAAGGCATAAGTAGTTGTTTAGAATGAAATGAAAATGGATAAATTGGGTTAAAAGAGATTATTTCAACTGTTTAACGAAATATGGATAGAAATACATAAGAGGATTAGTGCATGTTATATGGTGAAATTATAATTGGATGATGTATTATGAAAGGAGGGGTATAGTTATGGGTGTAACAAGTAAATGGTTGAATAGGATTAATGGGGTAAAAATTGAGATTTTGGAAAACCTAATTGTTGAATGTAGTAATTGGTTGGGTTATGAGATATGAGAAATGTACCTGAAATGCATAAGTGGGTGGATTCTTTGGAAATGATAAATGAGGAAAATTTTTTAATTGTTTGGCCATTGATGAGTTTGGATATGGTATAATGGTTTTTGAATAAACCTAAGGTGGTATGGCATAAAAATGGAAATTTTTATATTTGAATATGAATTATAAATGGATAATGTGCTAATGGGTTATATCATAGTATTGATTTCCATGTTATTTCTTCTGCATTGTGAAAGAATATTTACAATGGAATTGGTTATGTTATGTTGTATTTTCGTAAGGTTATTATTTTTTATAAATAAGCATGTCCACATGGCTTGGTAGAGTTCGTTATTTACTTTAGGTTCCATTCCCATGGGGTGAGTTAGATTGAGGCTCTAAACTGCACCCTAAAAATTCATGGGTTAGGGACAGGGACGAAGGCTCTATTCTCATAATGGTTGAATTCCACCAAGGAAGAGGCTTCAAGGTGAGGATAATGTGTTTATGTGATATGTGTGTCTCCAATGGCATAGGGACTCAGTTTATTTCTCCTATGCAATGTTATTTCATGCCTTATACCCATGAATAGAAGATTTTTATGCCCAACCCAAAGAGAATGTGTGACAAATGGATTATCTATAAAAAATGGTATTGGTATAAATGATAATCATGAATTAAGTAAACCGTGTTTGCTAATGGATCCCAAATTATTCCTTGTCTATATGCCATTTATTTTGTACTTCCATGCACTATCTATTAGACTTTATATTTTTTATACACCATTGGTGATAACCTACTATGTTATACACTCACACCATTCTCAGACCATTGTTGGGTACCCGAGTATATCTCTTGGTTACAGGTCATGAAATGTGCATTATCCCTATCCTTGGATGTTGAGTTGGGCTTGGGATGTACATGGATCTGTACGGTGACATGGAGTTGGGCCCTGTTGGGAAATTTTTCCTATTGTTCTATTTAGGGTTTTATTCACTTTTCACTACTAGTATTTCCGTTCTTGGTTATATTTGATTTTTAGTTCGTACCCTATTTGGGAAAGATTTTATTATGAATTTTTATTTGTTGTTCATATTTTTTTCTCTATTTATATGGTTTTGGTTGTGGCTTACTCTGGTAAGAGTGTATATTCTCCACATGTGACTAATTAGACCCTTGATGCTAGTCAGCAACCTCTAGCTTAAGTGGTGGTGTGGTTGAAGACATGTTATGTCTCGACTCATGGCATCGGTTTAGTGGCCTCCATGTCAAGGATGTTACATTACAGATCACCATATCCACGTAATGATAAAACTTATTTTTGATAACAATATATCATGGATCATTTTTATGATGGATTTAATGTTTATATATTTCTACATAAATGAATTACACCACTATAATTATAGTACATGAAATACATTCAGATATTCCAATCAAATGGAATACAATAACTTTTCTAAGGTTTACATCTATACTACCTATTGTACAGAACGATATAAATAATTTTCATTTTTATTTTAATTGGAAATTAATAAATACGGATTTTTAATCATATATATAATTTATATGATATAATAATTTTTATTTAAATGATAATTTTAATTTATTTTTCTTTCATCCTGTTAGTTAAAAAATTAAATGAGTGTTCATGCATAATGATGGCCTACAATTTCAATGAGTTATGTAATTTATTTTTTTATCGATATCATTTACAAATGACCCTGAGTATGTATATAATGAAAATAAATTATATTTTTATCATGAATAAAGTAATAGATATTATAAATTCATGATCAATATACCATGAACAAAAGTACCAATCCAAAACTTCCAAGAAAATCGAAGCATTTGTCACTAAGATCTGTGATTTTAAAAAGGATTTATTCATAAATTGATGATAAAATGATATATGTAAATAATATATGGTATAATATATAATACTGTGGTTATAGATAAGATGTATAATAAATATATATTTATTATTGGTGCATGTGTAAAAAAAAATAAGTATAATCTAGGGTAAGGGTTTCCCATGTCATTCTTACTTCCATGCGATATATTCTATATTCACCATATATTTATTTTGTGTTTCATATATAATACAACATTTATACAATATATCAATATTATATTTCTATTAATGGTTTTTAATATGTCATTTGGTTTTATTTTTTTATAGGGCTTACAATTCAAAATCATCCCAATTGGTAATAGTATAATTAACAATCTCAACATTATTCAGGATTTTTATGGTTACGTCCCCACTGGGGGATCATTTTTCACACTATCAATATTGTGTAAAATTATTATTGAAAATATTTTATAAATTATAGAAATTATTAACTAATGTATATTTTACCATTTATTACTTTTTAGATAATGATTTGAATAGAATATGTTTTTCATTTTCGGAATATGGAGGTTTTTAAAAAATTTCCAAAAGGGTGAAAGGAATGTTCATTTAACTTATACTACATGTAAAAATTTTGTTTATAATGTGAATAAAATTTTTCTGGAAATTTTATTTAAATTTTTATGGGTATTTTTTCAATGAAAATGGTTACCCTCATATTATTGAAGTCATTAAATAAGTGATTTTATAGTGAAATGGGTATTCTCAACAATAATTATCCAACGTTATTTTTAAATAATCTTCATATATATCAACATTATTCTTTGAATATTTTGATTTAATAAGGTTGTTGTATTATGGTACCATCAATCACAGTTTTATGGAAGATTTATGACCATTTTTACCATGGAACATATTGGTTTTCGAAATTTTTTTTCTTCTAAGATGGAAAGTTATTTATTTTTGAGTAAGTTGAATATATTGTGTTATTTATTCTTATTATAAATTAATTAGACATATTAACTGATGTTTTGTCCCCAAAATTACATAGCCCCATGCTAAATTAGTATATCTCATAATTAAAACTAACTTGGGAATTTTTTCAATTCCATAACCATTTATATTGAAGTCTTTGAACATGTCCTTAATGGTATATTCAGATGTCTTTATACAAGGCCCTAGTTGTATGTGTATAATGTTAGATATTATGCATTCCATAATTATTGTGATATATGTTGATATCAATGTGATCTTTCAATTATTTATAATTTCCGTTGATAAATTTTAATCTAATGTGATTATTAATATTCCATTAGTTGATTAATATTTATTCTATACATGTTTTTATTTATGTAAATGTTTACTAATGGAATGTGTTTTTTGTTATTTACCTTTCCATGGGGATTATTATTTATTTATTTATAATATATTCCACTGTACACATACGCTTACTGAGTGTTAAATCTCACCACATCCATATTTCATTTCTCAAGGATACATGGAATTGTATTATGATTTATATGCAAGAATATGATAAAGATAATTATCTTGTTCTCAATGATGTTTCTATTTTGTAATTAATGTTTTCATTTGTAATTTCATATTCATGTATGTATGTAGTTCACCAAGACTACATAACTATTTGGTCCTTTGATATTTGATTTTGGGTATTTAGTTATAATGTAATAATGTAACGACTTCCTCTAAGATACTAGGATTATGGTCTTTAAAGATGGTATTAGATGAAGTTTAATGATATAATTGGGAACAAGATTAGGAAAATTATATTAGGTAACTTAACCATATGAACGAACTTCATAATATTTTCAATTAATCATTACTGGTGAATTTTTTATTATTTATCCCAATATTTTTATTTTAGTATATTTTTCATACTGTTTTTGAAGTTATAAAATATGATTTATTCATTATTTTGTTATTTAGAAATCGTACATAGAGGAAGTAATTGAAAATGTGTTGATGCGCTTAATACATGTTGAGTTTATCCTCTTGAAAAATATAATTATGAAGTAAATTTATCTATATCTAGTGGTAGAGTATAGGTTATAAATAATGAAATTATAAATATATTAGGGTAGCTGAAATATGTTATGAACAATAACATTTTCGATCTGGATTAGTCTATAAATCTATATAATGGTGTTAAAATTTTATACAACATCATGCATCCTCAATGACAATCATTCAATGGGGATACAACCCTTTTGTATTTGTGCAATGGATAAGTTCTCTAGAAAAGCTATTTATCTCATTGGTGTGAAATTAATTATAGGAGGTCACCATGGAAGTTTGTCTTCACCCATGAGATACAGCTCAATGGTGGTCATTGATTCAAAATACTAAGGATGTGGTTGAAATAGTTATCATGGAATGGAATGATATATAATAAATTTTCGAGTTGTAATATTTACCTTGTGATTATGTAACATATATAGAGATACAATTATTATGTCTGAGACAAAAGGAATAATATATTTCTATTATAATTATGAATCCAACATTACATCTTTAACTAGTAATGTTTTCTAAATCATTCATAATCCAAAGAGTTATAATGACAATTTCATTGATTTCATTAACAAAGTCCTTCAAAGGGAACTAATCTCCCAAATATTTTCAGTATATGTTGATATAGATTAATTCTATAATAATATAGTAAATTTATTCTATAGGTATTATAGATTTGATGGAAATAAAGGGAAAAAGTAGGCAATGAAGTAAAGGGATAATAAAAGGAATAGAAATTTGGATTTTATCATATGTGAAAACTATGAAAAAAACACCTTTGTAGTTTCACAAATAAAATCAGTGTTTTCGTCATCTGTGGATAGTAAGGTAATCAAGAATGTGAATTTATGGGTATGAATAATATTTCAAATGTTTAGTGTTTTAATTGTAAATAGATACATCGCTATGAAAATGAATTCCTAAAGAATCAAGGGAATATACCTCAGATGAAACAAACTGATCAAAGATAATCTTATTGTAACACTACAACCAATATGGAATGTTTAATGATATTTTAAAGTTAGATTTTATAATTAGGTTATATTTGTACTTTATAAATAAAATTGTAGTTATTAGAATTTTATTTGAATGAATATGTTGAATGGAACTGATAACTATGAGAAGTGATTTATTTCCAAGGTGATGTTTTTAGAGAATACATGAATGTGTAAAATAAAATTGATAATTTGTTCCTAATATTTAATTAGTAATTATTAGTTGGGATGAGGAGAATATTGATATTAATTAATAAAAATGGATAAGATTTTGACCGTGAAAATTGTTAGTGATTTGATAACGACATAATGATGATGTAGTTTACCATAAATTTTGATTTATTAATAAGATATTTTAATTACAGAATTACATGAAATTTGAGTTGTATGAGAATGAATTTTTTTCATTATGGATTTATGGTGATTTTATTTATTTACATGTGATCATTGTATTTACATGTGATAGTAATTGTTACATTATTATGGATTAATGATATGTTGTTTTTTTTTAAATTTAGTGATCATATTCCTAAATATATGGATTTTAAATTTTGGTCAGATAATCATTGTATGGTCAATATGGAGAGCTACATATGAAATTTATTACGTTAAACTATCAATACTATTTTTTCAGTTTAATTTATGATTTTTCATATTGGATAAACTGTGATTAAAATTGTCAATTTTTAAAATCATTAGAGGATAATGGAATAACTTATGGAAATTATGATTCATTAAATGTGCTTAAGGAATTATAAATCTTCTCAAATATAAATTTCCTAATTTATGAGATTTTTTTTAAATTGATATAATCACATCCAATTGATGATATTTTAATTAAAAAATGAATGAAACCAAGTAAAGTAATATTATATAATTTGTTTTATGGATAGATATATAATCACGTGAATTTAGGAAAAGTACCTTGAAATACATATATTAGGTGTTTACTTTTATTACCAATAATCCTTTCATATTTTAAACAATCATTGATTTATTTTTTTGGAAATCCATTTCTATGGTAACCTTCATACTTCATTTTACCAGATTTTAAGAGTAAATTTTTTTAAAATTTGCCTTGTGATTATGGCTACCCCATAATCCCACACCAAAAAGGGATAAAAACCTAGAATCCCTTAATTTGTGGATTTATCACATGTATGGAGTGTTTCTAGGGCAGAAAGTGGGTTGAGATATGGCAGGGTCATCGATAAAGGTAGTAGTGTGTAAGGTAGATCTATGTCGGGGTAGTGGAGATGAACTGCGTTGGGCCAACCAGATGAAAGGGAGAACTTATAGGGAAAGAGGCGATGATCATGGAGGTGGTTCATCGGGGATCTTGTGGGGACATAGGTCCGGTGTGGTGATGGCGCAGATGTTTGGTAGACGACATGGTGTGACAATGAGCTTGGTTCGTCAGGGCAGCTTTGTTAGGGTTCTTGAAGGAGGGACATCATGAAAGAATAGCGTTGGCCCAGCATGATGGGATAGCTCATCATCTGTGGAATCAATTTATGGAGACGATATCCTGAGCATTATAGATTGGAGATAATTATTTTTGAAAAAATAAATAAATAAATGTGCATTCATTTATATGGTTTCTCAGATGGTGGCATGGCTTCATTCCAACCTTGTAGGGAAACCATATTAGGATGACTAAGAGGGTATAGCTTCGGAAATTGGGACTATGCATATTGTAATGCACAAGGTATTACTAAATGTGTAGCCTTGGATAATATGTCTGATTGAAATATATATATAGATATATATATATATATATATATATGATGGGTGGGTCTCCCTAGTTGTCTCACTATCCTGCCCCTTAAAAGGCCATGTAAGATTTCCTCTCCTCTATTTAATGGGTATTATGCAAAAATAAATAAATAATTTCCTTTGAACAAACTTTTAGTGTCACGAAGAATTTCAAATATCAATAAATAAATTTATTAAATGGAAGATTGTAACACCCTATGATCATAAATGAACACTAAATTTGATACCATATACCAAACAAAACATCGAGCATAAATAATCCATGAAATATAAATATTATATTTTAATCGTAATAACATAGCCATTGTATAGAGAGTATATAAGTAATATTAATAAAAACATGAAATAATTTTGTTAATGAATTACTTTTTATTAATTTAATGATTAATTTTTACGAAAAAATATCTCAATTTTAATTAATGTTATTTTATCGGTCAAAAATATTTTTTCATTAAAAATGATTTCAACATGTTTTCATGTAATCATAAAATAATTAATTTCTATAAAATATAAAAATAAAATAATATAAAAATAATATCATTTTATAAAGTATAATATCAAAATTATCTAGTTGTGAAATTTATTGATTTTTCTAAAAATATTTATTTTCTCTTGAATACTGAGGAATTCTATTTTTAATTGGAAACTATATTTCATCCCAATAATTAAAAAAGATACATGTTATTTTCATATTTTCTCAAAAAAATTGTTCTCTTAAATTATTATTAAACAAATCATTTTTATATGAATGATTTTTAGTATTTAAATTAGTATGGAATACATTTTTATATATAGAAGGCATTTTTTCTGAAAACCCAATTTCATCATCAATTTGTTGGTTATTTTAATATTAATTTTGGTTACTTATATAAATTTAAATAGATAAAATGGATTCTAAAATTTTAATGCATATGTTAAATGTTTTTTAATTTGCTGCTTATATTTTTGGAAATTATGAATATTAATCAAGATAAAATTTTTCACATCAGTATAGGGTAAATGCAATTATTCCTGAGTAAAATTAAGTTATAAGGTCATAATCGTTGATTATAACTCAAAATATATGAATTCAATTAATCCCTTAGAACCATAATATCAATAAATAATTTTTAATAGACAAGTTTACATAAAAATTACCAATAAAATTGTAAATCTTTGAATGCAACAAAATATCACTCACTTATATTTATATATTTATTATATTTCCACATATGAGGAAACAGTGAATGAACACCAATGGGTATTTTGATTTTAATAAAAATATATTTATTTTTTAAATTTATTTATACTTTATAGATATTAAAATATCACATAAAATGGATTCAAAACCTAGTTATAGTATTTAATAAAATAAAAGATAAAAATAATCATTTTAAAATTTTCAATGTAATATAAATTGATATTATCAATGCATCCAACCAATATTATATATCTATAATACATTATAGTTTCGTTTTGTATTATAATATTACTATTAAATTTTTTTCATTTTGCATTTTATGTCAAATTAAAATAAATTGGGTCAAAATTGACATTAACGATAATTTATCAAAAGAATATTTAACTAAATAATATAAATATAAAAAAACCTGAAATAAGAACAATTGGATAATAACTTGTCTAATATTACATCCATTATCCATTTATGAGTCAAATTTTTTTATAGGTAAAATTATATCCCTTAAGAGTGAAAAATAAGCGACCATGGATAATATTAAAATAAATTAAATAAGGGGTTAAACCATAATATATGTTTAAAAGAACACAATAACCTATGTAACATTCATGATTGATTATATTAAAACCATATAATACCCATTATTTTATACCTATCCATTTGGATTCATTTTTATGAGAATAAATTTATTATAAATAAACCATTCAAGTTTATTTTAAATGTTCCACTCTCCTTATTTATAAAAAGACACCACCTCCATTTCATTATAAAAACATTGAGAATTATATCATCCCAAACCCCTAAAAACCTTCCATCTTATTGTCTATTTCATATAAGTTTTTTCCCCTAAAATATCATCCTTATGACACATAATGAGATATTTAATGGAATTCATTCAAATTATATGTAATCGCATTAACCCATCAGATTAATTTTTAATTATTTGTTGCCTCATCAAGAATAGTTCAATTAATCAAAATATTATAGAATTTTTATCAAAAATATAAATATATTTTATTCTCTTTATGATATAATAATATTTCACTCATGTTCTAATCAAATAATAATTGAATGTATCACATATACGTATATACAGCTTACCGTCTCCACATAGCAATATAATTAATTTTCCAAGACCATATTTCATTGATTGTTATTATGGTGGTTTATAGATTATATATGAAAATTATAACATAATTATAAAACTTTAATTATAATATCACATATACCTTCTAACCATCTAATCTATTAGAATATAATAATTTCCCTCAGATGTACGTGTGGACTACCACATCCTCAAAGTGATGCGATTTGTTTTTAATTTTTCATTTCATGGATTGTAATAATTATGACATTTATTAATATATATGATTTATATCATTTAAAACTTATTTGATAAATGCTAATTATATGTTACCTTTATTTTTTTAATTAATTCTAAAATTAAAATAGATATCATGTATATGTTTGGACTAGAATGTACATGGAATCTGCAATTCATTTTTTCTATAACATTTATGGATGACAATGAATATGTTTATAATAAAAATAAATTATAATTATATAATAATTAAAATATTTATAATATATTAACATGATAAAATAACTAGGAAAAAAATACAAAGCCAAAACATTCATGAAAAATGTTGTAGTCATCACCTGGAGGAGTGATTTTAATAAATAAATATTAATAAATGTTTGATAAAATATAATAATGAAATAACATACTACATTGTATATATTATTATTTTTCAATATATTTATAATATATTTAGGATTATTATATATGTGGTTCGACCACATATGAAGGTATTCGGGAATAAGGTAACAGTTTTCCATCTAACTATTTTGTATGCGTTGAATTTTACATGTTAAGAAATTAATTTTTTTGTCTGGATTATATAATAACCCTATAATATATTATATTAAGAATCAATTAATTTTGTGGGGATTTGAAGTTTCATTTGATTTTATTTATTTAATGGTTCATATGATTCACATTATACCCAAGTGGTATGGATTTATTTAAATATTTGTTCATTGTTAGGGATTAGTTATATTAAGGTCCTAAATAGGGGAATATTTTCTATCCATGTACATATTTTATAAAAACATTTTCAAATTTTTTAAACTCTCTCATAATAATTTACTATTGAAATATTGATCATTGCTTTACTTTTTTAAAATATTATTGGAAGGATAATTCGTGCAATTTTCCAAATAATATACTTTTAAAGATTTTTAAACAAGAATTATATAAATGTTTTTAAAGTTATATGGAATGCATCGATTTTTCCATATTCATTAATTATATTTTAATTTAATATTATTATAAATTATAAGAATATTTTTTCAAATAAATTTTTTTACTTCATATTTGGGAAGCCATTAAATTAGTGATTTCTCATTTAAAAGGTTCTATTACTCAAGAATTATTTAATGATTTTTTAATGTATTTTCATTTATATCAACATAATTTAAAAATATTATCATTTTATACGGTTAGTTTATTATGTAATGATCATTCATATTTCTATATATGTTTTATGATCATCTTGACTATAGAAATTATTGATAATGATTATGCTTGTAAATTTAATTCAGACAGTTATTGATTTTTGGGTTGTTGATTATGTTGTGAAATTTATTCATATTTCGACTATCTTAGAGTTATAAATTTATTAGTGGGGTCTTTAATTATATAGACCCTAAATACTTTTTTAGGTCTCATGTGATAAATTATATTAGTTGTTTGATCGATGCATTACACATTTATATATATATTTATTGGAATAAGGCATTGATGAGACTTTACTATGTCAGGGCACATGACCACTACGATATGGTTATAATGTCTTGAATTTTACATTCCGTCATTATTAGATTAGGCATTGATGTCTTATGGATATTTGAATTGTTAATTTTTCCATCAAAACTATTAATGCTCATGCGATTACTTATGTAGAATTATTTAATCAACATTTACCCCTTCTGTATTATTTTTTAACTTCTTATTTTTAAATAATTTTCATTTTTAGGTCATTTATTTACATTTTCATGTTGATTATTCCTTGTTTATTCAGTATAGGTTCCACTATACATAGTACCATAATGAACATTATTTCTCATCCATTTATTATGTTTCCTTTATCCAATATTATGGTAATTTTGTTATGATATATATATAGGTATATGTTAAATGTAATTATGGTTTTATCAAAAAAAAATTATCTTGTATTTTAATTTTTAAATAATAATTTGAGATTCAACTATGTATATAATTTATCAAGACTACTAAAATATTTTGTCTATTATGGTGGGATTACTTGAATCCCGGAAAAAAAATTATACAATGTCTTTTGCCTACTAGTATTAGGGTATATACATATATTTTTCTATTATAGATAAGAATCATGTTTCTCCAAGATAATTTTTATATCCTACAGAGGGATGATAATATATTTAGAACACATTCTCCACTCATTATTTGGTTCCATTTTTGAAAACAATAAAATCTATTATTATTTTCAATATATGAACATTTTTTGTAAAAATCATAACTGATTTTGTACGTTTCAACATCTATTAATCCAAAAAACACTGAATTAATGATCATTCATCCACATAGGTAATGATGGTTGATTATTTGAATAATAATATATTTATAGTTTCTTAATATATTTTTTTTAATGACTATTTATTTGAACACATTAATTTTCATTTGAAAAAAATATATTGACGATATTGAGGATGACACAAAGAGAAATATTATAAAAATGTAGAATGAATAATTTTACTGATGCTTGAGATATTATTAATGTAAAATAAATAATAGAATGTTTTGAAAATAGTGACTGTGAAACTATTATTCTATATTATGTTGAAACTAGTAAAATATTAAAATATAGTAAAACTGTATTAGATTATTCACCCAATGCTGATAATTTCACATTTCAAAAAATCATATGAAGATGTTAAAATAGATTACATTTCAAATTATTGTTAAGAACTTGTTAAAAATTTGACAATTTTAAATTTCATTGATTAAAACATCTATTTATAAACTACTAGATAGTATAATTTCCCTAACATTAATCAAAAAAAATCTAATTTTTTTAGATAAGTTTCAGCAGAAATTGATGTAGATTAGTCAGAAAAATATATTTTAACCATATAAAATGTCACAAAAAATTATATAAGAATCCATTTCTAAAAAAAAAATATATAATAATTTTGGTATGAAATTTATATTCACGTATTATTTCCATATAAATTATCAACGAACTAAGAGAACAAAAATCTTCATTAAAACCCACCCTAATACATTTGAATGGACCCTCTCAAATCATGTAGTTACAATTCCTTCATCATTCATTTAGAGAAGTGTTTCTGAAAAGAATTATTAACCTGTAATAAAATTATTAAGAATACTAAAGAAAACATTTTTTATGGATGGAATAAAACGATTTAGAACTTTATTGGTTACTAGAATAAAATTACTGATAATTATTAGTCGATGGGAGAGCTCCAATGATGTTTTTATAAAAATAATTGATTTATAATCTCCAAGATTGAACTTGTTTATCTTCTCTCAGTTATATTTCGTATGATGTTATGGACTTGATTTGATAATATAAAACTGAAATTTTTAATTATAAATATAATTTCTTACTATATTTTCTTGATTATGTACTTGTGAGTAAACTATGGAAAAAATTATTAATATTTTTTGTTGTGTTATATGGTTATTTTCGAAACTAAATATCATTTAATAATGAAGGGAACTAAAATTTACATATAGTTTTAGTATATTTTCATATATTATAACACCATTATGAAAATTCAATACTCCAAGGTCATTTCAATGGTTCATGGAGAGTTTTTTTATTGAGCAGTATCAATATTTATATTGATGGATTCATTGATTATTAATAATTGTTTTAGAAGTGTTTGAAATGTTTTAATTTTTCCATAAAATATGATTTGATAAAAATTTTGTTCATAATTATGAAAATCAATATTTCATATTTATCATAACACTTTTACTTGGACATGATGTGACAAAAGTTGGAATCCAAGTTGAAAATGATTATTTTTAGTTAATTGATTCTCTACCTTACCCAAAATATATTATATATGTAAAATCATTACATGTATATGATTGTTTATATATATGAATCATAAAATTCATTAGAAAATTTTTTGTATGTCTTGTTTTCATAAAAAATATTCCAAAATAATATTTGATGAAAATATTAAGAAATCCTTTGAACTATAAAAATTGAAACATATAACCACACTAATACTCTAAACACTCAATAATAATATATCCTTTGATAACATGAATAATACTTCTCATTTGTGACTAAGGGAATTTTTATTTGAAAATAAGGAAAATATATTTCATTTCATTAATTATAAATTATTAAAATTTCATAAAAATTAATATAATGAAACAACTATTGAAAAAAATATTTTGGTTGTCTTTTATTAATTGGATAAAATTTTATGTTACATGTTATGTTCAAAAATGAACGTCTTAATCGATGGTTCCATAGTGTATTATTTTATGTAACATAATGGTTCTATTCTATGATATTTTAAATGGATCATGTTTTTACAAGTATTACATTTCTAAATAATGATCTAGAATGGAACTAAAATATTTACGGAACAACATTTGAACTAGATAAACAATGTTTTTGTGGAAAATATAATGATATATCTGCCAATAAATGAAAAGATTCCATGGGGAGAAATATTATGCTATTAGAAAAAAAAGACAGTTTGCTGAGTGAGTGGATTATTTGGAAATTGGTAAAACACCACATTGGTTTTATATAGAAAAAACATAAAATCTTGTGACTAATATAATTAATGAAATTTGTGATAATCTTTATGTAGGAGATCTTTATAATGAGAAAATGATAATAATATTAATTTTTAATTATGAATTCAAATTATTTCGAATGTATTTTCATGCATTACGATGTAAAAGTAATTATAGATCCCAGATATCATCTAAATAATTGATTTAGTATGGTCTGTAATTTACCACCATTTTCATAGATTTTTTTTTATTTCTATAGGACAAATAAAAGATTCTAATTTCATTGAAATTGTTCAATAAATAATGGTTAAAATCAACAACCCCTTATTCTTTGTGATTTTTTTTATATTGAGTATAAATATCAAGGCATGAATTAATAGTTTTTAATAACATTTTATACTATTGTTTTATAATATATTAATATGTTTGTCATTTATAAGTTCACAAGAACTGATGATCAGAATGTTGTTTCCATATTTATAAAATAAAATTTTGTTGTTAAATTTAATATATCTAAGTTAATTATCACCAATAATGTAATCCATTTCTGTAATATGACTTTTACAATCAATGATGATGAAATATAGAGTTAATAATAGAGTTTAAACACCTATTACTCTTGTGAAAATAGAATTTATGAACAATACAAAAGTTAAATTAAAATAATATTTATAAAAAATTACACCCAACATGAATGTACAGATGTTAGAGGATAAATAATTATCTTTAAGTCTATAAAAATGAATTTAAAAACACAATATAAATATAATATTTTCTAATAGACTATATAATATCATTTAAAAAACTTTTTTCCGTATATAAAATAAATTTTGTGATGTAAATACAAGAAACATTAATCTATCTCCTACTGAAAATGAAATAAAAATCTACTTACATGAGGTAGAATTAGATATATATATATATATATATATAATTCTTATGAAATTGATGAAATATATAAGGTGGAATAAATTTTTTTCCCATGATCAAATAATTCTCCGTGAAATAATAAAATAAAGATTTAATAATTTTTCTTGACTCAACACTGAAGAAGTTTTCAGTAACATTCTATTCCAAATTGTCTAGTCCTTACAATATAAATTATTTTTTCCCTTTTACCATTATGTTTAATGAGATATAAAATGGAACACCTTTTAAATTATGTTACCACTCATTGAATCATTTCACATAAAAAGTGCATATGTAATCAATATCATTGTCAATGAATAGTTCCTATAATATTATTTTACAGAAAATGGTGAAATGGCCATCACTATGAAATAATCTTTAGTCCCTCAGTATGAAAAAATATATAAACTAATACTATATGGCGTAGTGACCACAATATTGGTAGAAATTTGTGGAATCCACATTCCAGAATCAATTCCAAATTCAATACATCACACCATAGATAAGAAAATATTAGTATAACATCAAAATAATATTCTAGAATGTGATATCCCAGCCATAGTGAATCCCCAATATCCATTTCATAAAAATAACACTATTCTATATATTCCAATTCCAATACACAAAATCAGTTATTTTGAAAAATGAATGACTCAAAATTCAAAATTTCAGAAAATATTGAGAGAGGGACCATATTTTTTTTCAAATAACACACTATGAAAAATCTCCCCACATTAAACATTTTCTTCCATTAACGTATTAATATCATCTACATGAATAAAGAATAGTTCATTTCTACATCATCAAAGCCTTTCCCATTCATGTCACTTGTATCTCCCTGTCAAAGATTATTCTCGCATAAAAAATTTGGATCTTCCAATCATGTATATCAATTCTATTTCAATATAATATAGGTAATGTACACTTAACCATTCATGTGTTGGATTTATTTCAATATCCTCTCACACAATCATGGGGGAAAATATCTATGATACATTTTCAGTTCTGAAACATAGAACACATCATGTAATGAACTAAAATTATAATGATTGAATAATAAATATACTGACATTTTTAGTCACTCCAATATAACAAACTGGTTAGGATAACTACGTTTTATCTATCCTTTTTTCCCCAAATGTCAATATCCCAACCTATATGAAAATTTTAGGAAAAAATAATCATTTAAATCAATATATATAGGATAATTAAATTGATAAACATATGATTTTTCCTGAGTTTATGATATTAATAACCTTTTCATGATCAAATTCATGATATATTTAATCTCTTGGATAATTTTATTCCCAAAAAACTAATGATCTCAAACCTAGTCCCAACAAATTGGTTATCTGTAGAAAGTCTGATATAATTCCTCAAGTGGCACAATCCTGGTCATTTCTAGGAAACTACTTGACTTGTAAAAACTCACAAATTATCGATATTTATCCCAAGAAGAACAAATATCAATCCCATATTCCAAAGCATGTCTTCATGAATCTGGATTTCTCATTAAGATTGTCCATCCATTTGAGGATGACAATCCTTCATCATCTTTAATTGAAAACTAATCCTTACCTACTATTGACTCTAAATGTAGTATGTGAATTGTGGGTCAAAATTTGAAATGATATCTGATGGTACATCGTGATGTTTGATAATACCACACACATATGTGTTCCCATGATCCTATTAACTCATTGAATCCTTTATATGTTGAGAATTCCCTGATTTAATTATTAGACCAATAATCAGAAATAAAACATCATTACCACTAGGGGACTAAGGTAGAACACCTATAAATTACATTAGTATAATACATCACATCCATACTAGAATGGGAATGGTTTATAGAAAACAGAATTTATTTTATTTTCTTTCTTAATAGTGTGACATGTATTTCATCATGAATCAAAATCCAAAAAACGTTAATCTCATTCTCGAACACAATTATTTCCATATCAGTTCATGTTACACCTTTCTTAATTAAGGGTTTAGAGACCAAACATATAGTTTTTCAAAATCCATAAATTCTTATATCATATATTACAAAAAAAATATCCTACCATAGAATCCAAAAATCATTTTAGGACAGTGAGTCAACTCACTCGATGTCTCTCAACCATAAATATTCATATTTAAGAACTGACACAATACATTCTAGACTAACAAAATATAATACATGATCATAAATAGATGATCCAATAAGATAAATGTCTCAGAATACATATCTACCATATACATCCTCATCTATGTGAAACAATGTAAATATAACAGTCAAACGGCACTGTTACATAGATTTTACCAATACCTGAGTTTGAAACATTATATTAAAAGCATATGGGACCATTTTTCCCTTTTTGGGGGACTATAAAATATAAAAATGAAAGATTTTAAGATATTTAAACCAATATAATTATACCAAGTTCATCTTATGGTATGTGAATATATAATAGAGGATTTTATAGTCTGAGTACACTATAGACCTCTCATTCAATTGGTAGACATGTCAATCATTATGAGTATACCTCACTAATACTAAACATATTTCATGATAATTTTTTTTCTTAATATTATGGTGTAGTTAATGAGAACTATAGGGTAAAACCTATCTACCCTCCAAAAAACAACACAATCAGATACATTGGGAATCAATGAAAACATAATATCCAATACATTACTCTAGAAGAATCATGAATAGAGATGAAGTCAATGTAACATTCAACTCGACAAAATATATCGTTCATCTATATCTCCAAACAAAATTCACACCCATATAAGTTATCTCTATCATAGAACATGAATATATAGAAACAAATATAAAAAAGACTATATAATTGTAATAACTGATATTTTACTATTTAATAACAATACATAAATATTTTGTTCATAAAATATTTCTTAATAAGACATAAATAAAGAAACAAACATTGATATTTTTTAATATTAAATATGATGGTTGAATCATTTCCATTAAATTATACAGTATAAATTTATAATAACATATAACTAAGCCAATAATGAATCTAATAAGAAGTGGAATATAGAATCTGAATCCTTCCATAAGAAGCCCATTTTATCAAAACCATATGATATATAGCTTAAATAGAAATTTCCTTTGAATATGTATAATCCTTCATTAGAAATTACAGTTTGAGAAAACCTATATAATACTGGAGTTCAAAGTCATCGAGATTTCCACAAGATCCATGATAGTTGAACAACCACTTGAAATTATAATTGAATCAAATTTAATATTAATGCATTACAAGGAAATCATTAGGGGTTAGGTGAAAATAAATTATGATTACATTACAATGTCTGTAAATATTTATATGAATAAATATATCATGAATTTATATACATATCAAAATATGCTTTTCATAAATTTAAAATATTCATGATAAGTATATTTTTTACAAATTAAAATTTTATTTGTGGAATTTTTTTCATTAATTGAATAATAACCATATATGTAATAAATTTATTACATACTAATTTTTAGAAAATATTGTTAACATACCAAAAGTAATTATTCTCAAAAATGATGTCACTAAATTTTATGTCATTAACAAAAAATATAAATTATAATTTTTAGGATTTAAATTTGAAAATATTGAATTGTTTTTTTATTTATCATTTTAATAAATTATAATACTTTTTTTATAATTTTATATGGATGGATATTTATAGAAGAATAATTTGGGATTTATAAAAATTATTATTTTGATGATATTGTCAAAATTTATTCAAAACCAAGAATATTTAATAATAATTATGAAATATTATTTCAAATTAACTAATAACAATTTTCAATTTCAAATATTATTTTTTATATAGTAATAATAAGTGAGACATATTGATAACTAAATCAAAATTATAATTTTATTTAAAAAAGTATGTGGTATTCAATTTAAATAATTTATTTATAAGGTTATGTTTAATTTTTAATTTCATTGGAATTCATTTAGATTTATTAAATTTACCACAAATAAATTAATGTCTCTAATATAAATACAAGTGAAAATTTTATCCTTTGTTTAATAGATCAATAATGTCAATTTTAAAAAATAAAATGTTTTACATTATTATTTGTATTTGTATTTGATTAACCATTCATTAATAGATTGAGTTTTTTCACAACAATGACTTCAAATTTATATTAGAATTTTCATATTAGGCAATCGGTTCATTTTAATTTTTAGTCAGTAAAATAATTTACTAATATTAAAAATTTGTTTCCCTGGTAGAAAAAATACTACAAAACAGGTCATTAACATCCTTTTTATTGGTTGTAATCCATTATATAAAAGTGTTGAGTATGGGTTCATGATTATAAGAACTGGTAAAGGGGTCCATTATCAGTGCGTTTAGCAGAACTAAAAAATGACCACATTTATGTTGTATTTTATAGCAATGATAATGTGGAAAAATTCAATGGGTCACAATATCCCACAAGAGCACTAGAAACTAGGCCTACTACAGTGAACTGTGAAATCACAGTACAGTTCCATAAACAACACTAAAAATTAAAAAAATTAGGATCAATAAAAATTTATAAGAAAAAATGAAACACAAATACAATGAAATAACACTATATTTCTGAGAAAATGAATGAACATGTATAAAATAACAAACTACCCCTACTCATGAAAATCAATTCACATGTATGAGAAAATAAATCTTATTGTAGTTATAATATAAAGAATGAAATTAAATAGAAGTTTATAATTTTAAATTGAAATTTGAGTCATATTATAAACAGCAGGTATTGTATTGAGTTATGTTTGATTCCTTTCCATTACACAATTTCTAGTTCATATTCAATCCTTATCCATATGATAACTAACTACATAACTATAAGATAAAAATGATATAAAAAATAACTATGTAACATTAAATAAAATAATGGGAAAAATCATGGAATTTTTGCTCAGGTTTGGAAATGTAATGTTATTTTAAAGTAAAATGTCATTTATATTTTGAAATGACACTCATAGAGTCATAATGGTCACACTATGAGTACGCCCATTGTGGTTTTTAATAAATTGTTATTTTAAACATGAAACATGAATTTTGAGTCATACTCGTCATTTCATGTGTCAGATTGAAATAATACTAATTCCCAAATGACACAAAATACTTTTGAATCAATTTCTTGAATTTTCAAGAAAATCTGAGTGTGTTTTCTTGGATTTTAGTGAGTTACACTCTTTGAACTAAAATATAAATTTTATTATGATCATGAAAATGTTGATTCATAAAATGAACATCTTGTATCAAATTTAGGTGTGGATTATTCATAGGAATCAATAATTACTTTTTGATCATTTTCAAAATGTATTAAAATAATATAAATCTGTTTTAACAATCATGATTATTTTAATTGTAATTTTTATGAAAATAACTATATATTTAAAATAAAAATACAATCTAAGAGTCATAAAAGACACACCATGTGTCAGATTGATTTTTGGATGATTCCTACACTTCCCAAATTATATATAGGTTCTTTTCTAAATGTATCAAACCAATCCAAATTATTTAATTAGTTTTGATATCATCACTTATGTTTTTTTACTAAATTTTCATTTTAAACTGCAAATATAAACATTGAGTCATACTGCTCATATCATCTGTCAGTGTGATGTGAGAATAATTCATAGACATCATATAGGTCTGTTGAATTGTTTTCCTAAATTATTAGAAATTCCCAAGTGTGTTTTCTAAATTTTCAATCAGTGACACTTTTCTAAACAAAATACTAATTTTAAAATAATAACGGACACTTTGAGTCATAATGGGAATATCATGTGTCCTGTATATGTGTTGACGCTCCTTTTGTCACAGAATCTAAAGATTGGAAAAGGGGAATATCTAAGCTCAATGTGATTCATCCTTTGAAGAAACATCAAAAATCGACAAAGGGATGAACAAGGAGAACATTGCCCATAGGTCGCGCAAGTTCCCTCATGGCCGCGCAAGTACACTTGCGCGCCGCTTAGTTGTCGTGCAAGTCTACTTGCGCGACGCCTTCTGGTCGTGCAAGTGACTTGCGCGGCCTAATTGATAACCATCCGGTAACCGCCTACGGTCTTCTCCTGCCTATAAATAGACCATGTGGGCCCCCCATTCGAGAGGATCTTTTTCCAGAAACTCGGATTGAAGCTCCCGACGCCCAAGTCTCTTCTCAAAGCTTCCGAAACACTTCTAAGGTAATTTCTTACCTAGAACGGAAGATCTAAAGAGAAGAAGGAAGGCCTAAGTGTTGAAACTTATCAAACACTTGCGCGCCGTGTTAATTCCTTTAATATAACTTGCGCGTCCCTTTTTTGGAAGAACCTCAAGGGGATTCTAAAGGGTTTTATCAAGAGTCGCTCAAGTATTTCAATTCTGATTGAAAATCGTGCAAGTACACCATGTGTCGCGCAAGTATACTTGCGCGACCAATACTTGCGCGCCGCCACAGGACTTGCGCGCCTTTCAAGACTTGCGCGCCCCTATCTTTTTGGGTGCCCATCTTTCCCATTTTACCCCTCTTAAGCCATTTCACCTTTCCTTTTCAAGATTCAGTCTTCAAGACACTCTTCAAAGCCATTTATGGCATGTTTTCTTGATTTGACTTTCCTATCTGAAAGGAATTCTATGAAATCTCTCTTAAAGTCTAGTGATGTAAATATCCTTATGTCACTAAAATATGGAGAGTTCATTCATTCAACCTCATCCTTTAAAATGAGAGAATCTTAACCTAGGTCTCCTTTTCAGGAATAATCCCCAGTTATAAAACTTTTGATCTGGGCATCTTCCTCAGGAGTAAGCCCCAAATTCTTAAAGTTCCTAATCTTGGGCATCCTCCTCAGGAGTAAGCCCCAATCAAGTCCTTTAATCTTGGGCATCCTTCTTAGGAGTAAGACCCAACCTCAAAAATGGGCATCCTCGTCAGGAGTAAGCCCCAAACCTTAATCCCTAACCGGGGTCTCCTTTTTAGGAATAAGACTCAGTCATAACCTTGGGCTTCCTTTTCAGGAATAAGCCCCAAGTCCCCTTAAATATCTCTTAACTAGTCATAATCTAACTTTGATTTGGGTTTCCTTTTCAGGAGTAAAACCCAATCATATGTCCCTTCCTAACTTGGGCATCCTCATTAGGAGTAAGCCCCAAGATTAGAGTATTCAAAATCTCGATGAAGCACATATAACTTTATGGACCCTGTTCATGGATTTTCTCCCTAAAAGTACATCCTAAACCTTCATCTATCTAGGCAGTCATCCATACATAATCCCCAAACAAATTCTTATGATTGCATCTTTCATGGCACAATTGTCTAAATTTTACTAATACCTCTTGTTTCTCACACCGAGCATGACTCACATGAGCTTAGAGTGTAAAAGTAATTATGACATTCATTTTTTGAGCCATCAATCATAAACATCATACTCCATTACTCGAACTACGTGGGTTCTGATTCCTTTTCCAAAACAAAGGATACATAGGTATCCCATTTATGGGTTCGATCCCAACTTTGAAATAATCACTGTCCTTCGGAATGACGATAAACTTCAAGTGCCCCACTGAGTGGCTTTAAAACCAGCCTGGTCATCATAATGACCAAGAGACTTTTATATAAATGTTTTTAAGGATACCATTGACCAAGAATCTCTAAACAGATATAGATGATTCTCTATTGATGAAGAACCTCGAATACATATAAAAGATTCTCTAAATTTCTTGCAAATTTAATCATTGATTGTTAAAACTAAAGGAAAGCACATTTTATACTTGGTAATGTAATAAGGATTCACGAACATAACTTAAATCTATAAAGAGAGTCCCGGAGTAGACAATAATTCCCCTCAAAAAGGTGTGATGAGTCCGACCTCCCATCCTCTCGACCAATGCAAATTCCTAAGCCTCATTAGTCCATAAGCTAATGAGCGCCTGCCTTTGGAAAGTAGGTCCAAACGGATATGGAATCATTGGATATTTCCGGTTCTACGAACAAACCCCTTAGAAACCGATCAGAACGTTTGAATCTCCCGTCCAGGAGGTCATCCCCGGATTCCGCGTGAAACAAAAATGGTGAACTCGACGTGAATCCTTAACAAAGTGAAAGTGATGTTCTTCTTATTTGTTAAAGCCCCTTGGGCCAACAAAGAAATCATTGACATGTGCTCATCCAAAAGATGCAGTGGCTGGATTCATCTTGAATATGTCTGTTACATGGAACAGGCACTCTTTTCTCAAGATCTTCTGCAAAAATGGCTTTCCTTAAATTCACCCCTGTGAATACTGCTGCTATGAACACCTCTACTGTGAGGTCCGCTGCTGTGAAAACCAATGCTGCTACTCCTGCTGGAACGTCATCCGCTCTAAGGATGACATCACCAACTCAGCGTCTTCAACGCTGTGTTTCTAATGCACTGGTTAAGGAGTACCGTCGCAACGGTACTATCCCAACTCTGGAGGCCGCTCGTCAAGCCCTCCAAGTTAACAACTCTACTTGGTCGTCCGGACAATGGCGGCCAGCAATCAAGAAGCAGGCGGTGCTGACTACCGTCTCCAACCGTTTCGGGTCGTTATCCCCGGAACACAATTTCCATTCACTCCCTTACTCTGAGGAAGTGAATGAGCAGGTCCCGCAGGACCTTAATTCAAAAATACAGGATTCCTTCTCAAGGGCTCCCATCAACAATCGCCGCCAGACTCGTGCAGTAGTGCGCCCTCAACATGATGAGGGTACCGACTCCAGGCATTCAGCTCAGGTTCCTCGAACCCGAGCAGGCAAGATGAACCACCAGAGACGGAATCTGGTTAACAATAGGCAGGTTGTCATCCCTCCCATCTCCGGAGAAGTCCACCAACCTAACTTGGTGGCAAACAACGAGCAGACATACACACCTGACCGTTTTAATTCAGCTGTCCAGCAGACTCGTCTGGCAGCATCAAGCCGATCCCGCCAGGCAATTCCGGCGGAGTACCATAGGCAGGAACATACACCTGCTTATACATCACCAGTTAGTCAGCAGGCTCGTCTGACTACATATGATGGATCTCGTCAACCGCGTTTGGCGAAGTGTAATCAGCAGGCACATACACCTGCTAATACTAATCAGGCCTACCAACAGTCTCGCTTGGTAGCACCCGGAGAAGTCAGTCAGAAAGTCCCGACGACAAACAGGGGGCAGACTCAACTCTCTGCCTCCACACTTGAGTACTGTCAGGATTCACTGACAGGAAAAGGAGGACAGGAGCAGGCACATACACCTACTCCAAGCCCGGAATGGACGTATATCCCCGTTCCGGTGGCTGAAGTCACCAAACATATTTTGTCAATGGTGAAAGAGCAGAAGCAAATTCCTGCTCATATTCTGGATGCTTTCTAGGATATCATAACAGCTTCAGCATCATCTCAGGGACAGACACATAAATCTATCCCTAGCAATGGATTGACACAACAACGATTCACTCCGGAACAGACACACACATCTGTTCCAGTCCAAGAGGGTTATGGGGCATACTCCCCCATATCATACGGACAACCAAGTCAGGCACATACACCTGATTTGAGTGGAGATCGTTAGCCTAACCTGACCATCTTTCCTGATCAGGCACATACACCTGCTCAGAGCAATCACGTTCGTCATCAAGTGGTTTCTAAAGCGAGTAAGAAGTCATCTAAGAAAAAGATCTGCCCATCACAGTCAGGAGATCAAAGGCCAATCTGCAACAAGGCCTCGCTCGATGCTGGAGTTCTTGAAGCCCTCAGACATTTATCTGTCGGAATTCAAGATTCTACTCCCTCAGTTCCCAATAACTGGAACATTAATTCTGAAGGTCTTCAATAGACACTTCCTCATGAAGACTTGCTTCATGAAAATTCGGTCAATCTTGAAGTTTCTTCTTCAGATGAGAGCCACAGGAACCCTCTGTGTGGTCAGAAGGCCAAGGAGCAAGAGATTTCATCTTTTGCTGTAACCCATCATGACGGTCCTCCTCATGGTGATGAACTTCGCTGCGAAAGTCCTCTCCGCAGTAGTGATTCACGTTGTCTCGAAAATTCTTCAGAAGGCAATGTAGTGACGAGAAAGCCCTCCTATCTCGAGGCACTTGCAAACGTAAAACCAGTCATGTCTGATGCTTTACTATCGGCAGGTGAAACTCTTTCTCCATCAGAAGATAGCCTGGGGTTCAGGTTATTCTCCGAACCATCCCTGGGTCATTCATCTGCCAG
Source organism: Viscum album (assembly GCA_963277665.1). Taxonomy (NCBI): domain Eukaryota; kingdom Viridiplantae; phylum Streptophyta; class Magnoliopsida; order Santalales; family Viscaceae; genus Viscum; species Viscum album. The sequence goes on from OY728152.1 coordinate 1,849,844,812, forward strand.
CATGAATAGTGATTTCTCTACCAATCTTGTTGAATCCGATGAAGCAACAAGGAAACACCAACTCTGGTCCAAACAGTTAGAATAATCTTCATTTAATGATAAAGAGGAAATGCTGAACATGAGGAAAAAACTGGCAAAAGATGAAGTACCAGTCATGTTTTGGCCTTTGGCTGACTCCCAGTACGACATTCCAAAGATGTTGACGGATGATGGAATCCATGATATTCGTCTCAACATATGGAAAACTCTTTGTCAATTAAAGAAGAAGGTATTATCTTACGATGAATATGAAAATCATCATAAGATAATAGAAGGGTTACAACGCCAGATTGATTTGGCATCTCTATCAGTCTCTCGGTATCCGAAAGCTGAAAAGCAACAGAGAACCCTTCAACGTTCATGCCTTGGCGCACTAAGAAGATTGCGTTAGTTAATTGCCAATGCTCCATATGATGTTCATATCAGAGGATGGGGTGTTCACGGAGAACTACATTTCACAGTGCTTTCCGGTCATCAAAGCCCGCCGAAAATGGTCTCATGCATTGTTATTGCCCATGGCCGGCCACAGTCAATGGGCTTTGTTCATAATCAAAAGCCTGCTCAAGAACAAGCTTCAACTAGTTCCTCTCAAAATCAAGTATATAGAGAACAGGTTGTTGAATTGCTCCTACATCAACCAGGAGAGAATATTGCACAAGCCTCTCGTCTGGAGCAAACACGTCATCAAATGACAGAAGTTTCAGAAATCATCCAACGGTCTGTTGAACCAGGTGATAAAAGTGGATACAGGTTAATGCATCCAGCTAATTTCCGAACTAATATTCACAAGATCAAGAGAGATTTTAAGAAGATCTCAGACATAGCATGTCAAGAGACACCCCAGCTTGCCAGACTGGGGACTTCTCTAACCCAACCCTCATAGTCAACGAATGGGATTTGAGGAGTTGAGCGGAAGCAGCAGGAACATCCCCAGTCCACCAGACTGGGGACTTTTTCAAATCTTCAATCCTTCCCTCAGAGAAAGTCAGTATTCTCTCGATTAGGGAATAAGCCTCAAGAGGAACGAAGAGCCAAGCTGTCAGGAGATTCTCTCCAAGTGACGGTTCTCCATGAAATTCCTGAGGGATCAAGTCAACGGAATGCCATGTCTCATCATGGACATAGAAGGAGACAATATCACAGAAATGCTGATAGAAAGGATTCCATGCAATATGCATCCATTAATGTCATCAATTCCGTTGCTGCTGATTCACCAGATGAGGCTCAATCAGAGGGATCAGACGAAGAGGTTCCTGCTCAAGAAGTCGCACACACAGACCTAAATGAAGAAGGTGTGTGCACATGTAATCAAAGGCTTACCCAAAATTTGGGTATTCCTTCAAGTAACCCACTTCCCCCTCTCCGAAAAGGATCCAATAAGGGGAAAGGAAAGAATCAGGTTACTTCTCACCCTTCCTCTGAAGGAGGTCAATCGCTCTCATTAGAGAAAAGGTTTGCACAACAGGAGGAAGAAATGAAAGAATTAAGAAGGTTGAATGCAGAACTACTTCAGAGTAGTCTTCTTCTTAAGAATGCTGAAGTCTGACAGTCGAAGGAATTTGTTGTAACTACTGAGATGGATCAAGAATATCCTCCTTTATCAGTACACCCACAGAGGTCTAATCATACAGGTCAAACGCAACAACGGTTGGCAGCACTACCATCAGTTGCAGCACCAACCACCACGTCTGTCCAAGCTCCATTCATTGCACCTACCCAAAACCAAGTTCAACCTGATGTTTCTCAAAAGTTAATAACTACTATTGAGTCATTAACAGCTCGGTTAGAAACTATGGAAGGGAAACGGGCGCAAGTTCAACCTGAAAAGAAAGTTTACCCTGAATGGGTAGATTCAATTTCTCCTCCATCCAGTTTTGGAAACCCTATTTTCCCTACTTTCAATGGATCAGGCGACCCTGAACAACATTTGACGCATTACGTGTCTTGTTGTGATCCTATGATGGGAACTCCAGAGCAGCAAGAAGCAGTGAAACTCAGATGCTTCGTGCGAACCTTGCAAGGACCAGCTTTTGTCTGGTATACAAGCTTGAAATCCCGGTCAGTCATCGGATGGGAGGATCTTCGTCAAAAATTCCTTCTTCAGTTTAGCTCAACTTTGCCAAAAACGACAGTTTTTGATCTTACAAACTGCAAGCAAAGGGAGAATGAAAGAGTCTCTGATTTCATTGCTCGCTGGAAGGGATTAACGTATTCCTTGAGTTTATCACTCCCTCAGGAGGAATTGTTGCCAATCTGTGTGGAAAATTTGCGTGATGAATTACGCACGCCATTGATCCCTGTGAAATACATAGGAGGGTTTAGAGACCTTACTTCAATCGCTCAACCGATTGAAGATTCCCTTATACAGGCTAAGGTTAAATCTCGTGTAATTCCATCAGCTCCAGGAAGAAGAATGGGTAAAGCAAAAACTGCTACAGTTATGCTTAAACAGGCACCTATACCTATTTCTACTTCAAAACCTTCATCTTCTCGAAGGGCTCCACCTCCTGAACGCCAACAACAAAGGCTGTTTCGTCCAAATGATCAAAAAGATCAACGACGAAAACAATTTGAGGATATGAAGAGTAAAACATACTCTTTCCGAAGTGAGCAAGTTCCTGGTTACTTCATTTCAGCTCTGGAAAATAATTTGGTTCAATTACCAGTGCCGAAGAGGCCAAACAAGGAAGGAGATGAAGACCGTCCCAATTATTGTCCCTTTCATCAAATGTTGGGGCATCCCATCCAGGAGTGTTTTGTCTTTAAAGACCTCCTGCAAAAGATGGTTGACTTGGGACAAGTCAAATTGAAAGGTTCTTCAGCTCATGTAGCATGTATTACCGCTACAGATCCAGAGGAAGGAGGCGAGTGGCAGGAAGTCAAAAGCAAAACTGCGAAAAAATATGATGATTGGATGGTCAGAAAGACAATCAATCGGACCCATTCCATTCTGCGAACACAATTGAAGAAGCCAATTGTGTCTCCTACAAAAGCTGCAGTAAAGCCTCCATTAAAAGACAAATCCTCAAAAGGGCAGCTCAATTCAAAGAAGAAATAGGAATCAGAAGAAGATGAGTATGCATCAAAGCCTAAATTGTCTTTGACTCTGGCAGATTTCATGCCATCTACTTCAAAACCACGGGCACCGTCCCACCAAACGGCACAGCCTAAACAGGCTAACCTGGCAGAGTCTTTATCAGACGAAGAGTTAATCTTTGGTTCTGTTAATATGATTCAATTAACAGATTCATATTCCAGTCTTGATGAGCCTGAATTCCCTGTATCAAATAAGGGAACCCGAGGAAGTTCTAGAGGTTCAGGATATAGGGGAAGACGTGGATCTTTCCGAAGCCACTACTCTAATTCTACCCCTGCTAGCACTGTATATGCAGCAGAAACTCGTGGTAGAGCCCTTCAGCGAGCTCAAAAAGAACAAGCAAGTTCCTCTGCCAATGGCCAACTCAGTTTCGGCACAGTTATTTTGGAAGACCGATTAAGAGTTCCATCTTATTTATCTCAGCAAGTAAATGGATCTAATCAGTCTAATTTTCCAAAACCAAGGATGTTGCCAACTTCAATACAAGATGCATCAGCTTCCAAAGCATCTGCTTCCAAAGTACCTGCTAAACCGCATATTCCTATTGGGAAACGCAGACCTCTAGATCAAAAGTATGATATATTGAAACACTTGGCCCAAGTACCAGCCAAGTTATCAATTTTGGATGCTTTAAATCTGTCAAGAGATCTTCGGGAAGCACTCATCGAAGCTTTGTCAAGTCCTCAGGAGTTTGAAACTGAAATTGCTGCAGCTGAAATCTATCACATAGAGAATAATCCTGCGGAATGCCATGCAGTGATATCTTTTACTGATAAAGATGAAGATGATGTTGTGCATGGGCACATAAAACCTTTGTACTTATCTGGAAAAGTCAATGGTATAGATGTTCGAAGAGCTTTCATTGACAATGGTTCAGGAGTCAACCTCATGCCCATTCGCACACTTCGTCGATTGGGCCTCACGGAATCGGATTTATCTCCTTCTACCATGATGTTGCAAGGAGATGATAAAAATGAACAAGAACCACTGGGAGAAGTTACGCTCAGAACTCAGTTTGGAGATCTTGTTTCCAATTCGGATTTCATGATTGTTGATCAAGACTCAGCTTTCAATATCTTGCTTGGAAGACCCTGGCTACATCAACATGCAATTATTCCGTCATCATACCATCAATGTCTCAAATACTGTTTCGATGGTCAAGTTGGAAAATTGTATGGTGATAAGGCCCCGTTCAAGACATGTGAGTCTCAATACATTGAGGCGGAATTTTATCACATGAAGGGAAGAGAAAAATCTACAATGAAGGAAATTACCAAAGTTAATGCTCCGTATGGTTTGGAAAAAATTCCAATAAATCCATTTTCACATGTGAGTACAGATTATGTGTTACCTATCAGTCAAATTGACAAAATAGGCCCAAATCAAATTACTCTTATGGAAAGATCCATAATGTCAATTACGGCAATCGAGCCAAACAACATGGGAGAAATTGGTAACTTACCAAGCAGTGATGAAAGCATAAGTGGTGACGTTTTCATTTTGTCTGCTGAAATCCAACAAGTCTATACTTCGCTAATCAGGCCAGAAGAAGTTATAGCAACACCAGAGGTGAATATTGATGTCGATTCTCAATCCATCATCTCCTCTTTATTTCCCAAAGAAGACCCTTTATCATCAATAGGGTCGGAAATGGAAGCTTCTTCTTCAAAATGTGAAAATTTTGACATTTCTTATGATCCTGAGAATTTCGTTTTTTCATCTACTTTGCAAGTAGAAACGGAAGAAATAACACATGATGAAGAGGAAGAGGAAGATCTCAGAGATGCTCCTCCAGCATTTGAAGAGCGTATCTCTACCACTGTGGATGAACTCAGAGAAGTAAATCTGGGTACAGAGAAAGATCCACGCCCCACTTTAATTAGTGCGGCCATGACCCTTGAAGAGCAAGAGATGTATATTTCTTTTTTAAAGCAAAATAAATATATTTTTGCTTGGAATTATACAGAGATGCCTGGCATTGATCCTGATGTTGCCACCCATCATTTGGGTTTGCCAAAAGAACATCGAGGATTCAAGCAAGCTGCGAGAAGAACACACCCAACCTATGCTGCCAAAATCGAGGCTGAAGTGGATAAGCTTATCAAAGCTAACATAGTCAGAGAAGTTCAATATCCCAAGTGGTTGGCTAATATTGTCCCTGTAAAGAAGAAGAACGGACAAATTAGGTTTTTCATCGATTTCAGAGATCTTAATCGGTATTGTCCTAAAGATGATTTCCTAGTTCCGATTACAGAACTCTTAATTGATGTGACGGCTGGCTATGAAGTACTTTCTTTCATGGATGGATATTCTGGATATAATCAGATCTGAATGGCCCCAGAAGATGAGGAATATACAGCCCTCAGAGCTCCTCAAGGTTTGTTTTGTTACCGGGTGATGCCCTTTGGTTTAAAGAATGCAGGTGCAACATATCAACGCGCCATGCATCGTATCTTCAAACCTTTTCTAGGGAAATTTGTTGAATGCTATGTAGATGATCTGGTGGTTAAATCCAAACAACGTTTTGATCACTTGGCTGATTTGGAAGTCGTATTCCACAAGCTTCGACAACATAATTTGAAGATGAACCCCTTAAAATGTGCTTTTGGGGTAACCTCAGGAAAATTCCTCGGCATTGTTGTACGCCATCGTGGTATTGAAGTCGATCCTGAGAAGACCAAATCAATCCTTGGTATGTCACCTCCTCAGAATTTGAAAGAATTAAGAGGACTTCAAGGACACTTAGCCTATATTCGGCATTTCATCGCCAATTTGGCAGGCAAAAGTTTACCCTTTACCAAATTATTGAAGAAAGGATTCACTTACCAGTGGACTGAAGAATGTCAAGAAGCATTTGATGTTCTCAAGAAATACCTTTTATGACCACCAGTACTCATGCCACCTGTTGAGGGTAGGCCTCTTATCCTCTATGTGACAGCTTTAGAGCGATCATTGGGAGCCTTTCTCGCTCAAAAGAATGATGCTGGGAATGAAAATAGTCTCTACTATCTCAGTAGAACTATGCTTGAAGCAGAAACCCGGTATTCGAGTATTGAAAAGTGCTGCCTAGCATTAATCTTTGAAGTTCAGAAACTGAGACACTACCTGCAACATCACGAGTTCCAATTGGTATCTCGTAATAATCCACTCAAATTCATCCTTAGTCGTCCAATGCTTACATGACTCCTGGCAAGATGGGCGGTTATTCTACAGCAGTTCAACATCCAGTATGTGTCTCAAAAGGAAATTAAGGGCCAAGCTCTGGCTGATTTCCTGGATGAACGTCCTTCAGTGGAAGACACGTATTCAGATATCGAACTCCCTGATGAGGAAGTTTTCTCTATTCAAGAGAGTCCTCAAACATGGGAAACGTATTTTGATGGTGCTTCTAGAAGTCCAACAGGGAAGAAAATGGAAAATCCTAAATTCAACAAAGTTGGTTTAGGAATTGTGCTCATTTCTCCAGATAAGGCAGTGTTACCTTATTCCTTTTTGTTGTGGGAAGGTGGTACCAATAATGAAGCTGAATACCAAGCTCTCATTACAGGCTTGGAGTTAGCGCTTCAAGCACAAGTGAATCACTTAAAGGTGAAAGGTGATTTAGACCTGGTAATCAAACAAGTAAATGGGGATTATGCCATCAGAAAAGAAGAATTGATCCCTTTGTATGATTACGTCAGAGAATTAATGTCGGAATTCCCTTTAGAACCGACATTTTCTTATGTCCCAAGATCACAAAATTCTCAAGCTGATGCACTGGCTAATATAGCCACAGCTTTAGCAGATCCAAATCGGGACGAGACAACCATCTGTATTGCCCACCGTCGTGCAATTTCACCTTATGTTCAAGTCAGAACAGAGGAAATTAATGAAATTAGTCCCATTCCTGAACCGTATGGTCATACTACAGGATGGATGTCACCTATCAAGGAATACCTTCAAAATGGAACACTTCCACCTGATAGAGCCGAGAAAGAACAAATTCGTCGACGTGTGGTCAATTTTACTCTTTATGATGGTCCAAACCACCTCGAGAAAATTCTCTAAAAACGTGGTTTTGATGGAGTTCTCTTCAGATGTATTGATGGTGAAGAGACAATGGCTGTCATAAAAGAAGTGCATGCAGGAGTCTGTGGTGCCCACCAGTCTGGACATAGACTCTCTGATCAAATTCGAAGACTTGGATACTTCTGGCCTCCAATGATACAAGATTGTGTTAATTTCACAAAGAAGTGTCATGCATGCCAAGTATATGCCAACTTCATTCATCAACCTCCAGAGTTGCTTCATATAGCTAAATACTCATGGCCATTTTCCACATGGGGAATGGATGTGGTGGGACCTTACCCTTCAGCTACGGCCAAGCAGTTTAAGTACATTCTTACTGCTACTGATTTCTTTTCCAAATGGGCAGAGGCAGTACCTCTCAAAGAAGTCAGTTCTAAATGCATTGTTAGCTTCATCAAGTCTAACATCATTACTAGATTTGGTGTCCCTCATACCATATTGACGGACAACGACACCAACTTCTGTTCTTCTGAGGTAAAGAAATTGTATCAAGAATACAACATTAAGTCCAACCATTCATCTCGATATCATGCAGCGGCTAATGGCCAGATAGAGGCCTTCAACAAGACTCTTTCAAACAAACTGAAAAAGATGGTGGATAAAGATAAGAGGTCATGGCCTGATAAACTCTTTCATGCTTTATGGGCTTATCGGACTACCACTCGCAATGCAACGCGGTCTACTCCATATTAATTGGTATATGGAACAGAAGAAGTCTTGCCAATTGAAGTTCAATTTCCCTCACTCAGAATAGCCATTTGTGATCAGTTATCAACAGATGAGCAATCCCAAAAGCGGTTGAATGAATTGGAACAGTTAGATGAGAAAAGATTGTGCACTTTGCACCACTTGGAAATCTATCAGAATCGGATAGCACGAGCTTTTAACAAAAAAGTTCGTATTCGTTCATTCATTCAGGGAGAATTGGTATTGGTTCTCAGAACACCAATGATACCAGGAAAGAAGCCTCCCAAACATGAACCAAAATGGGAAGGACCTTATTCAATACATAAGGTCTACTCCAATGGAGCGTATTCTCTGATCTCAATGGATGGAGAACACATCACGACTCCAACTAATGCCAGATTTCTGAAGAAGTATTTTGTATAAACACAAAATATTGTTCCCAGAACCAAGACTCTTACAATTGGTTCATACAGCAATGGTCCAGTATGACCTTAAACTGCAACTTCGTCCAACATGACGTTAAACTGTGTCACCTTCAATGTCCGAGATGACATTAAACTATATTGTGTCCTAGCAACATGACATTAAACTGTGTAGCACTTTCATCGTCCAGCATGACGTTAAACTGTAAAAAGTCCCCAGAACTGATATCCTCATATTGGTTCACCTTAGTCCTAGCTACATGACTCTAAACTGTACAGCACCAGTCCTTCCTTGCTATATGACGTTAAACTATACAGCAATGGTCCAGTATGACTTTAAACTGCAGCTTCGTCCCACACGACATTAAACGGTGAAAAAGTTCCCTAAACCGTCCAGCATGACCTTAAACTGCATCATCCCTGGTCCATGTATATGACCATAAACTATTTGCAAATCCCTTATGTCCAGCAAGACGTTAAACTGTGACGTCCTAAATTACATGACGCTAAACTGTATAAAAGTCCCTCACGTCCGGAAAGACGTTAAACTATATAATCTCAAAAGTCCAGTATGACATTAAACTGCACCATTCACGGTCCATGCATATGACCTTAAACTATTTCGCGCCTTCGTCCGACATGACGTTAAAATGGTACACTCTTTTGTCCTTACTGCATGACATTAAACAGCACAGTCCCCCTTTCGTCCAATATGACGTTAAACTATTTTATCCCCATTGTCCTAACTACATGACGCTAAACTGTACAGAAAATCCTTGATATGTCCTACATGAAATTAAACTGTATTTTGTCCCTGCTACATGACACTAAACTGTGCAACACCAATAGTCCTAACTGCAAGACTTTAAACTGCATAGTCCCCTTTTTATGTCCTACATGACATTAAACTGTACATCGTTAAGGTTGTTATTACCTCTTGTTTCTCACACCGAGTATGACTCACGTGAGCTTAGAGTGAACATCAACCATAACACTCCCTTTGGGCCACTAACCATGTGTAAGTCCCAACAATATTTTTTATTAGATCATTGTCTACAAGAACAACTTGATCATTGATTCATTCTTTAATTGAACTACACGGACTTTGATCCTTGCCCTCCATGCTGGGTATGTAGGCAACCTCCCAGGGTTCAAGCCCAAAAAAACAATCTCTTCACATCGGTTCACCACAACCTCATATGATGTTGATTTGTGAAACCGCCCCTGGAATCAATATCTTTACATTGATTCACTTTTGTCCTTGTTATATGACGTTAAACTATACAACACTTTTGTCCGATACGACAATAAACTACAATTTTTTTTTGATTTCCTCATTTGAGAAGGAACCATTATTGACATTGATTTTTTTCAATCATGTTTCATTTCAAAAGACTGCGTGCATACATGGTAATGCCAAAACTTTTTATCTCAGGTTAAACCATCATTGCACTAAAGTCCCCTTTCACCCTTCACATGTACGAACCAAATTTGTACAAAGGGTAGTTCTAGAACTACGTGGACTTGATTCCCATCCTTATGGGATACGTAGGAACATTCGAGTGTCCCTCGAATCCAGTCCCATGTCTTTTGGGCCTAACCCCAAATTTCACTTTCAGTCCCTTGGCTGAAAAGTCCTCATGAAAACACACACTGTGTATTCATTATTATGGTCCGAATTCTATGACCCTAAACTAAGATCACTCATACTTTCGTCCTGCACGACGTTAAACTGCATTTCAAGAACTACGTATGGCTTGATTCTCATTCTTATGAAATACGTAGTGAAGTCCAAAATTTCAATTCAGGACCCAGCCACAACATGATTATGGTTATCATTGACCTATGTATCTCTATATACATTGGACAATACCCATCTTTATGTGTTATAATACTAACCTTAAATATTTTCAGATCTTCATAACCCTTTTCATGACTTCTAGTCACAAAAATGTCAAACTTCTGAGAATTCTTTTGCCTGACTATGCAGCACGTGCCCATAGGTGGCCTTGCATAAACAGTCCACATAAAAGACTTGTCAGCCGAAAGATACTATTTATTTAACCATGCAGCCAATGCCCATAGGTGGCCCTACATATTTCAACCCCCTAACGGGTTTTGTTAAATAATGGTAACTTCATTCTTGGGAAGAATGCCTCTTTTGTCCTTATTTGTCTTAAACGACAGTATGTAGGTATCCGCAAAAAATAGCAATCCTTAACATATTTGTCCCATATCCTTTTTTCATGATCTGAAAGTATTCAAGTATATGGTTTATTCTTCTTCCCTACGTTTGGGTCAGACCTTCGTAGGAGTGATATTCATCCAGTTCTTCGATATTCTTGTTCGGAAATATCTTCTCCATATTCAAGTACCTCTTTCCATACAAACAAACTCTATACTTTAGAAAATTTGAATCTCCATAAACTTTCACTGGCTTTTAGCACTAGGAAAGTAAATTTATGGGAGTTCTTTTGCCTGACTATGCAGCACGTGCCCATAGGTGGCCTTGCATAAACAGTCCACATAACAGACTTGTCAGCCGAAAGATACAATTTATTTGACCATGCAGCCAATGCCCATCGGTGGCCCTGCATATTTCAAAACCCCTAATGGGTTTTGTTAAATAATAGTAACTTCATTCTTGGAAACTACTTCTTCTAATGCCTTTTAGGCCTTTTTCATATCATTCCTCAGATTCAAATATTCTTAAGCCATAGTTTACATTTTTTTTCTCTCTCTCATACTTGAGTTTGGTAATTTGTTTTCAGATAAATTGTCAAGGAATTGAATCAATTTTAATCCATTTCGGTCAATGCTATTTCGACCTTAAACATTAGCCCCTTTATGTCCGGCATGCATGACTTTAAACTGCCCACAAAAGACAAAGGAACTCTGAATAAAAGTCATGTTCCAGCATACTTGCGCACTGCCTTCTATTCACTGAAGACTTTGAAAAACCCTTTTCCTTTGGATGTCTTTGATTTCCTCAGATTCAAATCCTCATTTCTCTCCGATCCAACTCTGAGGGGGGACTTTTGTTGACGCTCCTTTTGTCACAGAATCTAAAGATCGGAAAAGGGGAATATCTAAGCTCAAAGTGATTCATCCTTTGAAGAAACATCAAAAATCGACAAAGGGATGAACAAGGAGAACATTTCCCAAAGGTTGCGCAAGTTCCCTCAGGGCCGCGCAAGTACACTTGCGCGCCGCTTAGTGGTCGTCCAAGTCTACTTGCGCGACGCCTTCTGGTCGTGCAAGTGACTTGCGCGGCCTAATTGATAACCGTCCGGTAACCGCCTAGGGTCTTCTCCTGCCTATAAATAGACCATGTGGGCCCCCCATTCGAGAGGATCTTTTTCCAGAAACTCGGATTGAAGCTCCCGACTCCCAAGTCTCTTCTCAAAGCTTCTGAAACACTTCTAAGGTAATTTCTTACCTAGAACGGAAGATCTAAAGAGAATAAGGAAGGACTAAGTGTTGAAACTTATCAAACACTTGCGCGCCGAGTTAATTCCTTCAATATAACTTGCGCGTCCCTTTTTTGGAAGAACATCAAGGGGATTCTAAAGGGTTTTATCAAGAGTCACTCAAGTATTTCAATTCTGATTGAAAATCGCGCAAGTACACCATGTGTCGCGCAAGTATACTTGCGCGACCAATACTTGCGCGCCGCCGCAGGACTTGCGCGCCTTTCAAGACTTGCGCGCCCCTATCTTTTTGGGTGCCCATCTTGCCCATTTTACCCCTCTTAAGCCATTTAACCTTTCCTTTTCAAGATTCAGTCTTCAAGACACTCTTCAAATCCATTTATGGCATGATTTCATGATTTGACTTTCCTATCTGAAAGGAATTCTGTGAAATCACTCTTAAAGTCTAGTGATGTAAATATCCTTATGTCACTAAAATACGGAGAGTTCATTCATTCAACCTCATCCTTTAAAATGAGAGAATCTTAACCTGGGTCTCCTTTTCAGGAATAATCCCCAGTTATAAAACCTTTGATCTGGGCATCTTCCTCAGGAGTAAGCCCCAAATTCTTAAAGTTCCTAATCTTGGGAATCCTCCTCCGGAGTAAGCCCCAATCAAGTCCTTTAATCTTGGGCATCCTTCTTAGGAGTAAGCCCCAACCTCAAAAATGGGCATCCTCCTCAGGAGTAAGCCCCAAACCATAATCCCTAACCTGGGTCTCCTTTTTAGGAATAAGACTCAGTCATAACCTTGGGCTTCCTTTTCACAAATAAGCCCCAAGTCCCCTTAAATTTCTCTTAACCAGTCATAATCCAACTTTGATTTGGGTTTCCTTTTCAGGAGTAAAACCCAATCATATGTCCCCTCCTAACTTGGGCATCCTCCTTAGGAGTAAGCCCCAAGATTAGAGTATTCAAAATCTCCATGAAGCACATATAACTTTATGGACCCAGTTCATGGATTTTCTCCCTAAAAGTAGATCCTAAACCTTCATCTATCTGGGCAATCATCCATACTTAAGCCCCAAAAAAATTCTTATGATTGCATCTTTCATGGCACAATTGTCTAAATTTAACTAATACATCTTGTTTCTCACACCGAGCATGACTCACGTGAGCTTAGAGTGTAAAAGTAATTATGACATTCATTTTTTGAGCCATCAATCATAAACATCATACTCCATTACTCGAACTACGTGGGTTCTGATTCCTTTTCCAAAACAAAGGATACGTAGGTAGCCCATTTATGGGTTCGATCCCAACTTTGAAATAATCTATGTCCTTCTGAATGATGATAAACTTCAAGTGCCCCACTGAGTGGCTTTAAAACCAGCCTGGTCATCATAATGACCAAGAGACTTTTATATAAATGTTTTGAAGGATACCATTGACCAAGAATCTCTAAACAGATATAGATGATTCTCTATTGATGAAGAACCTCGAATACATATAAAAGATTCTCTAAATTTCTTTCATATTTAATCATTGATTGTTAAAACTAAAGGAAAGCACATTTTATACTTGGTAATGTAATAAGGATTCACGAACATAACTTAAATCTATAAAGAGAGTCCCAGAGTAGACAATAATTCCCCTAAAAAAGGTGTGATGAGTCTGACCTCCCATCCTCTCGACCAATGCAAATTCCTAAGCCTCATTAGTCCACAAGATAGTGCGCGCCTGCCTTTGGAAATTAGGTCCAAACAGATGTGGAATCATTGGATGTTTCCGGTTCTACGAACAAACCCGTTAGAAACCGATCGGAACGTTTGAATCTCCCGTCCAGGAGGTCATCCCCGGATTCCGCGCGAAACAATAGGTCATGTTGATTACTACATGTCACAAAATATTCATGGAATTTTTTAATATACTATCATAATACATCGATGTTGTTTCTCAGTTTTGAGTATATTAGTTGATATTTTTGCTAAAATTAATGTATAATTTTAATAAAATGACAAGATTGAAGTTGTTATTATCACACTATGAATCAGAATTAGGTATGGATGATTCCTACACCTCCTAAATGTTCTATTTAAAATTTAATTAATTAGTAAATCAATATTAATATGGTTTCATTGTTTTGAGTCTGTCATTTATTTTTTTACTAAAATGATATTTTAAACAAGAAACATGCACATTGAGTCTTGCTTGTATCATCTTATGTCATTCTGATATGAGATTTATTCCTACACGTCACAAGTGGGATGCGATTTTTTTAGTAAATTATCAATGCAATCAGTGATCGTATTCATGATTTTCTGTGAGTGGAATTTTTTATCTAATATATCAATTCTAAACTAATAACGGACACATTGAGTCATATTGGGTACATCGTGTATCTGATTTATGTATGTATTATTCTTACACATAAAAAATTATATATATATATATATATTATAATAGATAAAAACTATTGGAATGCATTTTCTCAGTTTTGAGAATGTGAGTTTTCTTTTTAACTAAAATTAATGTGAATTTTAAATTAAAATACATGAAAGGAGTAAAACCAGTCATGTGATGCATCAAATTGTTGTGAAGATGATTCATATACACCCATATGTACATATAGATCATTTCTCTTATGTCTCAAAAAAGTATGAATGCATTATTTTGGTTTTGAGTAGTGCACATGTGTTTTTTAGTAACATTCAATTTTAAACTAGAAGCATAAACATTGAGTAATACTAGTCACATTGTGTTTTGGTATTATGTAAGATATATTATTACAAAAATAAAATTTGTAACCATTTTCCTAAATTATCAAGATAATCTGACTTTATTTTCTCTATTTATAATTATTGATAATTTTTTAAATAAAATGTTATTTTTAAGCTAATAACAGTCAATCTGTATAATACTGGGAACATCGTGTTTTAAATTAAGGTGAGGATAATTCATACACATCCCAAATGACATGTATATATGTTTCATAAATTATAAAAACAATTTAAATATGTTTTATTTGTTCAATGTAATTCATTTTTATTTATTTACAAATTTAAATCCCAATTCAAAATAAAATAATGCACAATGTGTAATTTTTGTCACACCATCCGTTGGATGGAGGTTCGACTTATTCCTACACATCCCAAATGACTTTAGGGTCATTTTACTAATTTTGTTGAACAACATAAATTTTTTTCATGGTTCTCAGTATGTAACTTGAGAATTTAAAATTAACAATTTAAACTAGAAATATATATTATGAGTTATATTAGACATCTCATGTATTAGATTGATGTGATAATGATTCAAAGACATAAAATTTATATAAGAATTGGGGTCTTCAATTATAAATACAATCAATTTTTTTCCCCCAATTTTCAGTGATTAACACAATAATTTAACTAAAATATCAATTATCAACTAATAACATACACTTTATGAGATAAATTGAACACCATATATCATATTTTTCTGAGGCTAATTCATACATATCACAAATTACACATATATTGATCAAATAAAGCATATAAACAATATTAATAAGAATTTAAACTTTTGAGTATGTGAGGTATGTTTTGAACTAAAATGAAATTTATAAACAAAAAACGTAGACTGACAGTCCTAATAGACACATCGTGCATCTTCTTGAGATGAATTTTATTGAGTATGTGATTTTTATTTATTTCAACCATCATAAATATTATAGTAAATTAAGATGAGATTCTATTTTGATAAACTATAAACCATGTGCTGCAAGTAACGCTTCATTAAAAATAAACATGTTCTCTCTCTTTTGGAATGTTGTAGACAACGAAATGAAAAATATAACATCCCAAAGGATATGTGAAAAAATTTATTATATAAAAATGATATGAAAATAAACATTAATATAGTAGATTAAAAGGGTAAAAATGAACTAAATAAGTTTTAGTATTTCTCTTTTTCATGATGGTTTTATAAATTCTTCAAAAATATCCTTGATGTGTTTGTCTCAATTGCTGATTTGACATCAAATATATCTCATGAATGAGAAAAATAAAAAAAACCACCCCAACATCAGGAAAAGAATCCATATGTATAATAAAATAATTCCTATAAAGTAAAACTGAAAATAAGAAAAATAATCATAAATATGAAATAATACATTTATAAAATGTAATGTTTAAACTAAAACAACTCAATTTGAGTCTTATCGAGTACAACATGTATTTCATTTAGGTATGGTAGATTCCAAAGAATCTTTTAATCCTATAATGCATACAATTTTTTTTTCATTAAATAATATTACAATTTGTTGAACAATATTGTTGAATGCATTGTAGAATTAAACTAAAAATTAATTGTCAGGATTGAGTCATCCTTGTTGAGTGCATAATCATAGGGTAGGAATGAATCATCCTTTTTTATGAAGTCATTTATTCTTCTAAAACATTAACCATTAGTTTAAACCTATAATATTTCATCGATTGAACTAAATGAAATATTTACATATATGTTTTTATGCAATAGAATAAAACAATTCATTCCCTTTCACCATCATAGAGTGTAAAAAGTCAATGATAAAATAATTCCCTCTTTTTATGGAAAAACCATTCGTGTGACACATTATGTACCTCATGAAGAAACTAAAATTGATTATAAAATGTTAGCCGTTTTTATATTATTAAACATAAATATATCCCTTTATATCATCCAAATGACAGTAAAATCAAGCGCTTCCCTTATTAATTCATTAATTGTGCTATATATATTAGAATGTACTTTTCAAGATCTGTATAATGATAAAATCTAACATAAAATCACTATTATTTTGTCATAAATATGGTAACATCTCCTTAATAATGTATTTTTTATTGATAATGATGATGTTTTTTATTAATGATCTTTTTAACATGCATAATGTTACATATTTATTGTGAACAATCATAATGAATGTTTATTTTGTGGATTTCATAAGAATATTCTATATAATAAAACACTTATAATTTTTGATATATTAGAACATGTAATTCCACCATCCAACAATGGGAAACTCTTTTATTGTTTAAAAAAACTAATTATTGAATAGATGAATGTAATTGTATCTTTTTTTAGAGCGTTCAGATCAAGCTACAAGATTATTTTTTGAAGGGGCCTTCTTTTTTATTTTTTATGCTTCATGATTTCATTTGAAGTAGATTTTTCATTTTCAAGGAGTTAATAAAAAAAATTCTTTTGATTCTTTGTTTCACTTGATACTTTCCCTACTTTATGACCATGATATCTTAGTTTTGGTTGTCTGACAATAGTTCTCTCATACTCCTCAAGGTATCAGTGGTTGATTACATGCATATTTATTAAATAATTTTTCTCATAGAGATTCACTCTTATATTATGTGACACTTGTTTTTAATAAAGTTAAATAAATGTATCAAACAAAACATTAGTATTACCCAAATTCAACTCCATTGAAAAACAATTTTATTATTTTTAGACCAGTGCTTCATCCAATCCTCCACCATAGTTTTCTCCTTTGGCTCCTCCACCACCATGGTCTTTAACTATGACTTCGCCTTATCCTAAACCTCTACCTACACCTCCCCTGCCTCCTCCATCTCTCCCAACTACTCCACCTCTTCCTTCACCTCCATCTCAACCTCTATAACTGCATTTACCTCCACCTCTTCAATTTCACAACATCTATACATTTTAATGGTGATCAATTATAAACAAATGGATTTCCACCAATATACGTATCCTCGGGAAATAGATCAAAAATAATATATTATTTTTTTACCATATTTCATCACATCCCAAATATAATTATAATGTCATATAACATGCTAGACCTTATACATAGTACGAAGCCACCTAAATTTTTTGTTGGCAAACATTCAGACACTATATATGCTTCCAACTCATCTCTAAAAAAATTTAATTATTCTTTGGATTTCTATGGTTGTATCCTATTGTGGTATTCCTGTAAAAATATACACAAAAAATTAATAATTGTTTTAATGGTATTTTAAATAACAATATAAATTACCATTTCAGGGATGTTATAATATTCATGGTTTCTGATATCATTGATCAAATTTCAAATATTTTATCAACATTCAACATCACTATCTTGCTTCAGCACTGATGATAAATTGACTAAAATTAGTATTTTTTTTGAAATATGATTCTATAGGTATATATTTCTACAGATACCTTAATATATTTCGATTTATTTAATTCATGGGTTTTTATGTCCATATATCCAAATCATTCCATGTTTTAGCCTATATCTATAGACCTTCCTATAATACATATTTTTTGTTAAAACACAGGATAAAACAAATAATTCGTTGTTTATCTATTCAAAGTTGACTGCAATATGTTAATATTTCACTAAACACATCATCCGTGGATAATTTTTTCATGACCTGACCTAAGTTGGGGCTCAATCCAAAAATACCCCAAGCCCGCCTACATAGGTTAGGGGTTGGTGCCAGTGCCAAAGTAAAATCAAACTAGATGAGTCCATTTCTTATGAACCTTTCCATAAATGTAGCTAACTCGATAAAATAGTTCAGAGGAAAAAACAATAAAAGATAAAAAATACTTTTAAAGGAAACAAAACATACGCCGACCTCTAAAGAGTACAGGTACAGTTGTTGTATTGTATATATAAAATGAAAAAATCTAAAAATATATCGCCAAACAAAAATTATACAAAAAATCTATGTAAATTGAAAGGAAAGTAGTTGAGAGAACCCCACCCCTAGATCCCATGATAAGACAACTGTATGCGTTCAAAGAACCTATATCCCTTGTATCATGAAAATTACTGGTTGATATGTTTTTTTTATGTATATGTCAGGGTATGTGTGGGAAAATACAATGAATGTGTGAGTATAATCATACTCAGTATGAATCCCCAAAAAGGTGAAGGGGGAGCAGTAAGATATTCAACTGATGAAGAAACCAATAGATATAAAAAGGTGCAGTAAACATTATGGCTCAACCACATAATCGGGTGAAATGAAACTCATTAAAACACCATGAGATAAAAATGGTGAGAATATGAACTTTTAATCAAGTCTTACATACCTATAATATAAGAGTATACTAATCTAACCATGATAAGCTAAACATATAAAGTATGTGGAATACCCCATTCTTCATCTCCTATCATGGAACGAGACTAACCAAAACCCAAGTAGGAGGTACTAAAATGTATATATACACATGCATAGTCAATGAATCCTAAATTATTGAGTAAGGGGGTCTCCATCTCACATCTCATCCCATGAAGAAGAGTTTCCAACAGTTCTAGAAGTATCCACCAATAATGTCATGCATCCCACAATTATCCCCTGAACATCAAGTTAATGGGGCTCAAATCTTACACCTCAATACTATCCCCAAGGGAGGGTCTGCCTCATCCAAATAGTATTATGTCACATCAGAAGGATGTTTCTCGGTTGAGAATCAATCCTCTTACTCAAGAGTCCAAAATAACGTAAATGAACATCTCACCACTGATCTGAATATCAAGATGAACATGTATCATGTTAGAGGAACCATGCCCATTCTGGATGGAGGGTTCCACATTACTTTTGTCAAAGAACCCATGCCCAGCTCAACTAGAGGGTTCTACTAATAATAGGTGGTGGACCAATATGAAACCCAACTGGATGGTTAAACTCTAAATATAATGAGGACCCCATCTCATCCTTGCTTGAGGGTACCACTATGAATAGGATGAGGAACTATTCCAATCCTATATAAAGGGTTCCACTCTAGTGTAATTGAGGACCCATTCCCAACCCCACTAGTGAGAGCCAATCATAAAGAATTGAGGAAGTGCTATAAATCCATTCTAGACGGTACCTCTGGGAAAACATTGAGAAATTCCACTACCAAGCATAGCAGGATGCTATGCATGGAACTAATCTGGTGATTCTATAATATTTCTGTTGATATTAAGCATTTATAAAGGTGGAATAACACTAATATAATCTCTAATTGTACCTAAAATTCCACTATATAGTAACTATCTCATTCTATGCGGAAAAACACTCAGGAAAATCTGAGTCCCAGAGAAGAAGGTACTCGGATAGAGGTCTAATAAAGTTATATAGGGCATGTGTGGGACCCAAAAGATGTGTGACCCCACATCATCAACTAGATGTGTACCCCAGTAAAATTTGGGTACTAAAGGATGAAGTAGTACCCATAAGCATTCTATTGTAATCCAAAAATACATGACACCTCTAGACAAAAGGCTGATGAGTGCATGATGATCAACATTGATCCTAAGAGAAACATGTATTTTTTAGAAACATTACTCTTCAAATAGTCATAGATAACCATAATTATTCCCTATACAGAAACACATTGGATTGGATAATCATTTGCCGAAATTGGACTCGTAGTGAACAAAATGTATTCCACCGCACTGCAAAAATAGTGCCTTTTGGGTCCCACACATCGATCCCGAAACACATCAGATGCATTTAACCGTGGAGATCCTCACCTAAAACACATGGGATTGGCTATTAATTATACAAAAAATGGAAAACTTGTGAAAAAGTCATATTTCACTACAAACACACATATCTTTAATCATGAGGCCCACACATTAATTTTGTTTTAGGTGCTCGAAATTGGTCTTGAAAATTTCAAAAAAAATTCTGCGCCGTGATGCCACTGACGTCACATCAATTGGTATGCCACGAAAAATTTCATAAAATTTCTGAATTGGACCAAAATGGTCTTTCTCAATTAGAGGTATTTGTGTTCATAGAAAATGCATCATGTGGACATCTAATATTTATGATATGGGATTTCATCTTTTCCCTAGAAAATAAGACGGTATGGCCCATTCCAAACATACTAGTGTGGGGCCCTCTGGTCTGCCCAAACGCCTCATCCTGGCTTCACCGCCTCGACCCGGCCTGATCCATCGTGTCCTGGACCAGCTTACCGCATGCACCCCAAGATCTGTCTCCGCCCAGGGTCTTCGTTGTCGTGTTGGAGGACCTCGGTGCTTCCAAAGCCTACTGAGCTGCCACCTGTATGTCCCACCTGGCTCCTACTATCACATTATTTCATCCTCCTCCACCAGCAGCCTATCATGACCCTGTGTAACATGATCCGACTCCTCTCTGGAGACACCTCTCAATTTACAATTGTTGTCACCACCTTCACCGAAAACCTAGAACACAATTGGGCTTGTAAAATTAAATCTATACCATATCTAGTATACTCACAATGTGATAATCATATACTCATTTCCATCTTAAATATACGTTTAATATTTAATGTGATGAAAAATAGTCATCACTTCAGTTCGCTTTGGTGCATACTTTGGCACTCAAAACAAGAAACTGTAATTGATTCAGAATCCCTGGATGAAAAAAATCATATATATAGGCTTCTCAATATGATCATATATCATTTTGAATAGGTGAATTGTTAACACCGAAGAATAGTGAAGAAAGATAATTACTGAGTGAAGAATATGAAGAATGATTCATTCAAAGATTAAAGAGTTGATGGCCATTGTTAATTTTTCCATCAACAAAGGATTTCAAATAATTGAAATTGGAAAATAATAAAATTCTACAACACAATCATCAATTGGGAAAAGTCGATTCTGAAAGATGAATTCTTCAAGGATTATGAATCCACTGTTGCATTCGCTACTCTCTGGTCTACTCAGATCTAATGTTTAATCATTATTATTAAATGATTCAACCTTCAATATATATCCATAGGAGATGATGGAAAGTCTTCATAACCTTATGGAAAAATCATCCAAACCATTTACATTTCTTTTAATCACATATTTTTAGAAAAAAATAAAATGATCACCAATGGTAATGGGATCCAATCGTCATACTCCCTTCTCATTTTATATCGTACTTTTGGAAAACACCACTCTATGAACCCAATAGTGGTCTTGGATTTCCAATATGATTTCATTTTTGGAAGATATTCAATTTAAATACCAAGAGAAAATAACTTAATTAAATTATTTTACTATGGTTACATCTTCCATGGTTTTTTTTATAGAAGGTTTGCTCATAAAAAAGTAATATAACACCTAGGGAATACGACATGCTTTGGATTCAACCATACCATATGATTTCAGATCTAGGATAGTATTTATTAGATATACCACTATCGTCATATGAATTGTTTAAAATTAAAAAACATTCTTATAAAATTTATTTTGAGTACACTAGGCCTTGTAATAACACGTCATCTGTTAACCTAGTTATGAAATATATATAGAAATATTCTATTGTCTTACAAGGCTAAAAATGAGTCTCTACATCATTTAGTCTTTCAAATTATCCACACCAAAATGAAAATCATGAGAAATAGCTCAAGATACTGAACCAACAATTGGCTCTCATGCTTCTAGGGAAACTTGTACATGTTTTTGTGCTTCCACCACATGAGAACCAAATGCATTCTTCATCCATGTAATGCTTTTTTGGTCAATGACGTGCCTAAGATCATGGACATATCACCATAGCTGTGAAACATGGAAAATGTTTTTCATTATATCTACTTGTGGGGGTAGGGTAAAATGATTGGAATCCTCGCCATCACTTTTCATGGTCTTGAACGCCTGATGAAACTTAGGGTATATTATGCCTCCATGGTGAAAAATATATGTCCCACATCATGACCATAATCAGTGATAGTACTTGGAACAAGGACTCATGGGTCATTCCATCAGAATATTCATACACTGAATCACATAAGGATAGCTGATCATGCATTATTTCACTATCTATGATTAAAAACCAAGACCCTATATCATGCTCTAGACGCAAATAAATCAACACCATCGACTGAAGAATTTTTGTACCCTACTACTCCACGAGGGTCAGCTGTAGGGAAGTTAACTACTCTGAATCTTCCTACACTAGGAAATCCTAAGACTTCATATTAAGTGAATATACTACAATGATTACATTTCATAATGTATATACTATCTTGATGTTGTAATCCTGCAAGATGTTCAACCTGTGTCTCTGCCAGAGGTTTATGTGTCTCTGAGGGAAGATGTACCAGAGACTTTTAATAGTATGAGAAAATGAAAAAACCGTTATCCTAGAAGGTAGTGTCTCCAAAATATCAAGAAAATACTAATGATAACAGCACCAAGTAGTGAGTCAGATATTTATTTTCTTGGTGTCTCGATCACCTCACCTTATACTTGATATCTATCATTTCAAGGTGGTCACTGACCACAAAATGGTACAAATGAATAAAACAAGTGACAAAACACATCATACTCTAAGACTCTAGAAACAGAAATCAGAAGGAATACCCCTCATGTCTTCACAATTCAATGAAGGAGAGTGACCCAAAACTAAATATTATACCACAACCTCTAGTGGGATCTCAACCGAAAAAAGGTCAAAATGAATAACTGCACTAGCAGTTCTAGGACATACTCCAATATTCCACTACAAACACCATCTTGAACGAAAACATTAGTGGGACTGATCCACCACAAATTATTACTATCCTCATTAGAAGACACAGATTAAACCCCATGGTTTTATTTCACCACAAAAAGTTGTCTTGGTTGGGGAAGCAACCCTCTACCACATGCATTCAAAGCTATATAGAACTAACCATGAAATAGGGTTACACTATTTCACCACGTCAACCAGTAAAAAGCTAAAAAACGAATAGTGGAAGGAGTGTCTCACATTGTTTCAAACAATTTCTACCATAGAAGGTATAAGAGACACAGAGTGTACCTCTAATCTTCTCACGTGGTACATGATCATAGCCATATAATGATTTTAGATTCCTGAGTCCCTAACAGTCATCACATTGATCTTGACAGGTCCACCATGTGGTAGTCGAAGGACCTCACAATATCATTCAACAAATATTACGTCATACTATTCTACTAACACTGCCTCCCTAGGGACCACAACATCTTCACCAGGGAGATCCCTTGTCACGATGCCATATTTTCTGTGGTTATCCATCCAAAATCCTTCTGAAAATATCATCAAGTTTGGTCGGGCAGTCTCGATCCATGTGAAATGGCCCATAATAAGAACAATGTCAGCCCTCCCCTATCATCCATGATGATTTACACTATCGCTTACCATTTTCCTTATATTTTTTATGGGATGGCCTCATGCGCCGAGGCCCTAAAAACTAACATTCACTAACTGCATCGGATATCTTATCTTCATTACATGTACTTATAGATCAAGCTAACTGGTTCCCACAAACAGAAATATCTCTATGACCAGTTCTCACTCGATCACCCTCGAATAGCTAGTAAATCTAAATCGTACTACACTAGAACACATATCACTAATGAAACCCTTCCCAAACATATAGGCTTGAAAGTTACAAATCTGGGCCACGTAGAAAGATTACTGAGTACGGGCTGCGAACATTTTCAGGTACTCATCCACCATCATCCCCCCTATGGATGCTCCATAAGATCTTGAATATGAACTGATCAGAATGAGGAGGATTATTAATCCTTAGGGAACATCTGCAGGATGTCATCCACAAGAGTACCGACTAATCGTACATCTGAGTAACGATGCTCAACCATTGTACAATTTCACCATGGATAATACTATATTACATAGTGTTGACGCTCCTTTCGTCACATAATCTAAGGATCGGAAAAGGGGAATATCTTAGTCCAATGTGATTCATCCTTTGAAGAAACATCAAAAATCGACAAAGGGATGAACCAGGAGAACATTGCCCATATGTCGCGCAAGTTCCCTCATGGTCGCGCAAGTACACTTGCGCGCCGCCTAGTGGTCGTGCAAGTACTTGCGCGACGCCTTATGGTCGTGCAAGTGACTTGCGCGACCTAAGTGATAAGCACCCGGTAACCGCCCAGGGTCTTGTTTTGCCTATAAATAGACCCTCTGGGCCCCCCATTTGGGAGGATCTTTTTTCAAAAACTCGGATTGAAGCTCCCGACGCCCAAGTCTCTTCTCAAAGCTTCCGGAACACTTCTAAGGTAATTTCATACCTAGAACGGAAGATCTAAAGAGAAGAAGGAAGGTCTAAGTGTTGAAACTTATCAAACACTTGCGCGCCAACTTAATTCCTTCAATATATCTTGCGCGTCCCTTTTTTGGAAGAACCTCGAGGGGATTCTAAAGGGTTTTATCAAGAGTCTCTCAAGTATTTCAAATTCTGATTGAAAATCGTGCAAGTACACCATGTGTCGCGCAAGTATACTTGCGCGGCCAATACTTGTGCGCCACCGCAGGACTTGCGCGCCTTTCAAGACTTGTGCGCCCCTATCTTTTTGGGTGCCCATCTTGCCCATTTTTCCCCTCTTAAGCCACTTCACCTTTCCTTTTCAAGATTCAGTCTTCAAGACACTCTTCAAAGCCATTTATGGCATGATTTCTTGATTTTACTTTCTTATCTGAAAGGAATTCTGTGGAATCTCTCTCAAAGTCTAGTGATTTAAATATCCTTATGTCACTAAAATACGGAGAGTTCATTCATTCAACCTCATCCTTTATAATGAGAGAATCTTAACATGGGTCTCCTTTTTTGGAATAATACCCAGTTATAAAACCTTTAATCTGGGCATCTTCCTCAGGAGTAAGCCCCAAATTCTTATAGTTCCCAATCTTGGGCATCCTCCTCAGGAGTAAGCCCCAATCAAGTCCTTTAATCTTGGGCATCTTTCTTAAGAATAAGCCCCAACCTCAAATATGGGCATCCTCCTCAGGAGTAAGCCCCAAACATTAATCCCTAACCTGGGTCTCCTTTTTAGGAATAAGACTCAGTCATAACCTTGGGCTTCCTTTTCAGGAGTAAGCCCCAAGTCCCTTAACCTGGGTCTCCTTTTCAGGAATAAGACTCAGTCATAACCTTGGGTCTCCTTTTCAGGAATAAGCCCCAAGTCCCCTTAAATTTCTCTTAACCAGTCATAAATTACCTTTGATTTGGGTTTCCTTTTCAAGAGTAAAACCCAATCATAAGTCCCCTCCTAACTTGGGCATCCTCCTTAGGAGTAATCCCCAAGATTAGAGTATTCAAATCTCCATGAAGCACATATAACTTTATGGACCCTGTTCATGGATTTTCTCCCTAAAAGTAGATCCTAAACCTTCATCTATCTGGGCAGTCATCTTTACATAATCCCCAAACAAATTTTTATGATTGCATATTTTATGGCACAATTGTCTAAATTTTATCAATACCTCTTGTTTCTCACACCGAGCATGACTCACGTGAGCTTAGAGTGTAAAAGTAATTATGACATTCATCTTTGAGCCATCAATCATAAACAACATTCCCCATTCCTCAAACTACATGGGTTCTGATTCCTTTTCCAAAAGAAAGGATACGTAGGTAGCCCATTTATGGGTTCGATCCCAACTTTGAAATAATCTCTGTCCTTCTGAATGACGATAAACTTCAAGTGCCCCACTGAGTGGCTTTAAAACCAGCCTGGTCATCCTAATGACCAAGAGACTTTTATATAAATGTTTTGAAGGATACCATTGACCAAGAATCGCTAAACAGATATAGATGATTCTCTATTGATGAAGAACCTCAAATACATATAAAAGATTCTCTAAATTTCTTGCATATTTAATCATTGATTGTTAAAACTAAAGGAAAGCACATTTTTTACTTGGTAATGTAATAAGGATTCACGAACATAACTTAAATCTATAAAGAGAGTCCCGGAGTAGAAAATAATTCCCCTCAAAAAGGTGTGATGAGTCCGACCTCCCATCCTCTCGACCAATGCAAATTCCTAAGCCTCATTAGTCCACAGGCTAATGAGCGCCTGCCTTTGGAAAGTAGGTCCAAACAGATGTGGAATCATTGGATGTTTCCGGTTCTACGAACAAACCCGTTAGAAACTGATCGGAACGTTTGAATCTCCCATCCAGGAGGTCATCCCCGGATTCCGCGCGAAACAAAAATGGTGAACCCGACGTGAATCATTAACCAAGTGAAAGTGATGTTCTTCTTATTTGTTAGGCCCCTTGGGCCAACAAGGCAATCATTGACATATGCTCATCCAAAAGATGCAGTGGCTGGATTCATCTTGATTATGTCTGTTACATGGAACAGGCACTCTTTTCTCAAGATCTTCTGCAAAAATGGCTTTCCTTAAATTCACCCCTGTGAATACTACTGCTGTAAACACCTCTACTGTGAGGTCTGCTGCTGTGAAAACCAATGCTGCTACTCCTACTGGAACGTCATCCGCTCTGAGGATGACATCACCAACTCATCTTCTTCAACGCTGTGTTTCTAATGCACTGGTTATGGAGTACCGTCGCAACGGTACTATCCCAACTCTGGAGGCCGCTCGTCAAGCCCTCCATGTTAACAACTCTACCTGGTCATCCGGACAACGGCGGCCAGCAATCAAGAAGCAGGCGGTGCTGACTACCGTCTCCAACCGTTTCGGGTCGTTATCCCCGGAACGCAATTTCCATTCACTTCCTTACTCTGAGGAAG
Organism: Viscum album; assembly: GCA_963277665.1. NCBI lineage: Eukaryota > Viridiplantae > Streptophyta > Magnoliopsida > Santalales > Viscaceae > Viscum > Viscum album. The sequence continues at coordinate 1,849,872,030 of OY728152.1, forward strand.
TGAATGAGAAGGTCCCGCAAGACCTTAATTCAAAAAGACAGGAGTCCTTCTCAAGGGCTCCCATCAACAATCGCCGCCAGACTCGTGCGGTAGTGCGCCCTCAACATGATGAGGGTACCGACTCCAGGCATTCAGCTCAGGTTCCTCGAACCCGAGCAGGCAAGATGAACCGCCAGAGACGGAATACGGTTAGTAATAAGCAGGTTGTCATCCCTGCCATCTCCGGAGAAGTCCACCAACCTAACTTGGTGGAAAACAACGAGCAGGCATACACACCTGTCCGTTTTAATTCCGCTGTCCAGCAGACTCGTCTGGAAGCATCAAGCCGATCCCGCCAGGCAATTCCGGCGGAGTACCATAGGCAGGAACATACACCTGCTTGTACATCACCAGTTAGTCAGCAGGCTCGTCTGACTACATATGATGGATCTCGTCAATCGGGTTTGGTGAAGTGTAATCAGCAGGCACATACACCTGCTAATACTAATCAGGCCTACCAACAGTCTCGCTTGGTAGCACCCGGAGAAGTCAGTCGGAAAGTCCTGACGACAAACAGGGGGCAGACTCAACTCTCTGCCTCCACACTTGAGTACTGTCAGGATTCACTGACAGGAAAAGGAGGACAGGAGTAGGCACATACACCTACTCCAAGCCCGGAATGGACGTATATCCCCGTTCCGGTGGCTGAAGTCACCAAACATATTTTGTCAATGGTGAAAGAGCAGAAGCAAATTCCTGCTCATATTCTGGATGCTTGCCAGGATATCATAACAACTTCAGCATCATCTCAGGGACAGACACATAAATCTATCCCTAGCAATGGAGTGACACATCAACGATTCACTCCGGAACAGACACACACATTTGTTCCAGTCCAAGAGGGTTATGGGGCATACTCCCCCATATCATACGGACAACCAAGTCAGGCACATACACCTGATTTGAGTGGAGATCGTCAGCCTAACCTGACCATCTTTCCTGATCAGGCACATACACCTGCTCAGAGCAATCACTTTCATCATCAAGTGGTTTCTAAAGCGAGTAAGAAGGCATCTAAGAAAAATATCCGCCCAGCACAGTCAGGAGATCAAAGGCCAATCTGCAACAAGGCCTTGCTCGATGCTGGAGTTCTTGAAGCCCTCAGACATTTATCTATCGGAATTCAAGATTCTACTCCCTCAGTTCCCAATAATTGGAACATTAATTCTGAAGGTCTTCAACAGACACTTCCTCATGAAGAATTGTTTCATGAAAATTCGGTCAATCTTGAAGTTTCTTCTTCAGATGAGAGCCACATGAACCCTCTGTGTGGTCAGAAGGCCAAGGAGCAAGAGATTTCATCTTTTGCTGTAACTCATCATGACAGTCCTCCTCATGGTGATGAACTTCGCTGCGAAAGTCCTCTCCGCAGTAGTGATTCACGTTGTCTCGAAAATTCATCAGAAGGCAATGTAGTGACGAGAAAGCCCTCCTATCTCGAGGCACTTGCAAAAGTAAAACCAGTCATGTCTGATGCTTTACTATCGGCAGGTGAAACTCTTTCTCCATCAGAAGATAGCCTGGGGTTCAGGTTATTCTCCGAACCATCCCTGGGTCATTCATCTTCTAGCATGAATATTGATTTCTCTACCAATCTTGTTGAATCCGATGAAGCAACAAGGAAACACCAACTCTGGTCCAAACAGGTAGAAGAATCTTCATTTAATGATAAAGAGGAAATGATGAACATGAGGAAAAAACTGGCAAAAGGTGAAGTACCAGTCATGTTTTGGCCTTTGGCTGATTCCCAGTACGACATTCCAAAGATGTTGACGGATGATGGAATCCATGATATTCGTCTCAACATATGGAAAACTCTTTGTCAATTAAAGAAGTAGGTATTATCTTATGATGAATATGAAAATCATCTTAAGATAATATAAGGGTTACAACTCCAGATTGATTTGGCATCTCTATCAGACTCTCGGTATCCGAAGGATGAAAAGCAACAGAGAACCCTTCAACATTCATGCCTTGGCGCACTAAGAAGATTGCGTCAGTTAATTGCCAATGCTCCATATGATGTTCATATCAGAGGATGGGGTGTTCACGAAGCACTACATTTCACAGTGCTTTCCGGTCAGCAAAGCCCGCTGAAAATGGTCTCATGCAATGTTATTTCCCATGGCCGACCACAGTCAATGGGCTTTGTTGATAATCAAAAGCGTGCTCAAGAACAAGCTTCAACTAGTTCCTCTCAAAATCAAGTATATAGAGAACAGGTTGTTGAATTTCTCCTACATCAAGCAGGAGAGAATATTGCACAAGCCTCTCGTCTGGAGAAAACACGTCATCAAATGACAGAAGTTTCGGAAATCATCCAACGGTCTGTTGAACCAGGTGATAAAAGTGGATACAGGTTAATGCATCCAGCTAATTTCCGAACTAAGATTCGCAATATCAAGAGAGATTTCAAGAAGATCTCATACATAGCATGTCAAGAGACACCCCAGCTTTCCATACTGGGGACTTCTCTAACCCAACCCTCAGAATCAATGAATGGGATTCGAGGAGTTGATCGGAAATAGCAGGAACATCCCCAGTCCACCGGACTGGGGACTTTTTCAAATCCTCAATCCCTCCCTCAGAGAAAGTCAGTATTCTCTCGATTAGGGAATAAGCCTCAAGAGGAACGAAGAGCCAAACTGTTAGGAGATTCTCTCCAAGTGACGGTTCTCCAAGAAATTCCTGAGGGATCAAGTCAACGGAATGCCATGTATCATCTTGGACATAGAAGGATACAATATCACAGAAATGCTGATAGAAAGGATTCCATGCAATATGCATCCATTAATTTCATCAATGTCGTTGCTGCTGATTCACCAGATGAGGCTCAATCAGAGGGATCAGACGAAGTGGTTCCTGCTCAAGAAGTCGCGCACACTGACCTAAATGAAGAAGGTGTGCGCACACATAATCTTACCCAAAATCTGGGTATTCCTTCAAGTAACCCACTTCCCCCTCTCCGAAAAGGATCCAATAAGGGAAAGGAAAGAATCAGGTTACTTCTCAACCTTCATCTGAAGGAGTTCAATCGCTCTCATTAGAGCAAAGGTTTTCACAACAGGAGGAAGAAATGAAAGAATTAAGAAGGTTGAATGCAGAACTACTTCAGAGTAGTCTTCTTCTTAAGAATGCTGAAGTCCGAAAGCTGAAGGAATTTGTTGTAACTACTGAGATGGATCAAGAATATCCTCCTTTATCAGTACTCCCACATAGGTCTAATCCTACGGGTCAAACGCAACAACGGTTGGCAGCACTACCATCAGTTGCAGCACCAACCACCACGTCTGTCCAAGCTCCATTCATTGCAACTAACCAAAACCAAGTTCAACCTGATGTTTCTCAAAAGTTAATAACTACTATTGAGTCATTAACAGCTCGGTTAGAAACTATGGAAGGGAAACGGGCGCATGTTCAACCTGAAAAGAAAGTTTACCCTGAATGGGTAGATTCAATTTCTCCTCCATCCAGTTTTGGAGACCCTATTTTCCCTACTTTCAATGGATCAGGCGACCCTGATCAACATTTGACGCATTACATGTCTTGTTGTGATCCTATGATGGGAACTCCAGAGAAGGAAGAAGCAGTGAAACTCAGATGCTTCGTGCGAACCTTATAAGGACCAGCTTTTTTCTGGTATACAAGCTTGAAATCCCGGTCAGTCATCGGATGGGAGGATCTTCGTCAAAAATTCCTTCTTCAGTTTAGCTCAACTTTGCCAAAAACGATAGTTTTCGATCTTACAAACTGCAAGCAAATGGATAATGAAAGAGTCTCTGATTTCATTGCTCGTTGGAAGGGATTAACGTATTCCTTGAGTTCATCACTCCCTCAGGAGGAATTGTTGCCAATCTGTGTGGCAAATTTGCGTGACGAATTACGCACGCCATTGATACCTGTGAAATACACAGGAGGGTTTCGAGACCTTACTTCAATCGCTCAACAGATTGATGATTCCCTTATACAGGCTAAGGTTAAATCTCGTGTAATTCCATCAGCTCCAGGAAGAAGAATGGGTAAAGCAGAAACTGCTACAGTTATGCTTAAACAGGCACGTGTACCTATTTCTACTTCAAAACCTTCATCTTCTCGAAAGGCTCCACCTCCTGAACACCAACAACAAAGGCTGTTTCGTCCAAATGATCAAAAAGATCAACGATGAAAACAATTTGAGAATATGAAGAGTAAAACATACTCTTTCCGAAGTGAGCAAGTTCCTTGTTACTTCATTTCAGCTCTGGAAAATAATTTGGTTCAATTACCAGTGCCGAAGAGGCCAAACAAGGAATGAGATGAAGACCGTCCCAATTATTGTCCCTTTCATCAAATGTTGGGGCATCCCATCCAGGTGTGTTTTGTCCTTAAAGACCTCCTGCAAAAGATGTTCGACTTGGGACAAGTTAAATTGAAGGGTTCTTCAGCTCATGTAGCGTGTATTACCGCTACAGATCCAGAAGAAGGAGGCGAGTGGCAGGAAGTCAAAAGAAAAACTGCGAAAAAATATGATGATTGGATGGTCAGAAAGACAATCAATCGGACCCATTCCATTTTGGGAACACAATTGAAGAAGCCAATTGTGTCTCCTACCAAAGCTGCAGTAAAGCCTCCATCAAAAGACAAATCCTCAAAAGGTCAGCGCAATTCAAAGAAGAAAGAGGAATCAGGAGAAAATGAGTATGTATCAAAGCCTAAATTGTCTTTGACTCTGGAAGATTTCATGCCATCTACTTCAAAGCCACGGGCACCGTCCCACCAAACGGAATAGCCTAAACAGGCTAACCCGGCAGAGTCTTTATCAGACGAAGAGTTAATCTTTGGTTCTGTTAATATGATTCAATTAACAGATTCATATTCCAGTCTTGATGAGCCTGAATTCCCTGTATCAAATAAGGGAACCCGAGGAAGTTCTAGAGGTTCAGGATACATGGGATGACGTGGATCTTTCCGAAGCCACTACTCTAATTCTACCCCTGCTATCACTGTATATGCAGCAGAAACTCGTGGTAAAGCCCTTCAGCAAGCTCAAAAAGAACAAGCAAGTTCTTCTGCCAATGGCCAACTCAGTTTCGGCACAGTTATTTTGGAAGACCGATTAAAAGTTCCATCTTCTTTATCTCAGCAAGTAAATGGATCTAATCAGTCTAATTTTCCAAAACCAAGGATGTTGCCAACTTCAATACAAGATGCATCATCTTCCAAAGCATCAGCTTCCAAAGTACCTGCTAAACCGCATATTCCTATTGGGAAACGCAGACCTCTAGATCAAAAGTATGATATATTGAAACACTTGTCCCAAGTACCAGCCAAGTTATCAATTTTGGATGCTTTGAATCTGTCATGAGATCTTCGGGAAGCACTCATCGAAGCTTTGTCAAGTCCTCAGGAGTTTGAAACTGAAATTGCTGCAGCTGAAATCTATCACATAGAGAATAATCATGCGGAATGCCATGCAGTGATATCATTTACTGATAAAGATGAAGATGATGTTGTGCATGGGAACATAAAACCTTTGTACTTATCTGGAAAAGTCAATGGTATAGATGTTCGAAGAGCTTTCATTGACAATGGTCCAGGAGTCAACCTCATGCAAATTCGCACACTTCGTCGATTAGGCCTCACAGAATCTGATTTATCTCCTTCTACCATGATGTTGCAAGGATATGATAAAAATGAACAAGAACCACTGGGAGAAGTTACGCTCAGAACTCAGTTTGGAGATCTTGTTTCCAATTCGGATTTCATGATTGTTGATCAAGACTCAGCTTTCAATATCTTGCTTGGAAGACCCTGGCTACATCAACATGCATCTATTCCGTCATCATACCATCAATGTCTCAAATACTATTTCGATGGTCAAGTTGGAACATTGTATGGTGATAAGGCCCCGTTCAAGACATGTGAGTCTCAATACATTGAGGCTGAATTTTATCACATGAAGGGAAGAGAAAAATCTACAATGAAGGAAATTACCAAAGTTAATGCTCTGTATGGTTTGGAAAAAATTCCGATAAATCCATTTTCACATGTGAGTACAGATTATGTGTTACCTATCAGTCAAATTGACAAAATAGGCCCAAATCAAAATACTCTTATGGAAAGATCCATACTGTCAATTACGGCAATCGAGCCAGACAATATGGGAGAAATTGGTAACTTACCAAGCAGTGATGAAAGCATAAGTGGTGACGTTTTCATTTCGTCTGCTGAAATCCAACAAGTCTATACTTCGCTAATCAGGCCAGAAGAAGTTATAGCAACACCAGAGGTGAATATTGATGTCGATTCTCAATCCATCATCTCCTCTTTATTTCCCAAAGAAGACTCTTTTTCATCAATAGGGTCGGAAATGGAAGCTTCTTCTTCAAAATGTGAAAATTTTGACATCTCTTATGATCATGAGAATTTCATTTTTTCATCTACTTTGCAAGTAGAAACGGAAGAAATAACACATGATGAAGAGGATGAGGAAGATCTTAGATATGCTCCTCCATCATTTGAAGAGGGTATCTCTACCACTGTGGATGAACTCAGAGAAGTAAATCTGGGTAGAGAGAAAGATCCACTCCCCACTTTAATTAGTGCGGCCATGACCCTTGAAGAGCAAGAGATGTATATTTCTTTTTTAAAGCAAAATAAAGATATTTTTGCTTGGAATTATACAGAGATGCCTGGCCTTGATCCTGATGTTTCCACCCATCATTTGGGTTTTCCAAAAGAACATCGGGGATTCAAGCAAGCCGCGAGAAGAACACACCCAACCTATGCTGCCAAAATCGAGGCTGAAGTGTATAAGCTTATCAAAGCTAACTTCGTCAGAGAAGTTCAATATCCCAAGTGGTTGGCTAATATTGTCCCTGTAAAGAAGAAGAATGGACAAATTAGGGTTTGCATCGATTTCAGAGATCTTAATCGGTATTGTCCTAAAGATGATTTCCCAGTTCCGATTACAGAGCTCTTAATTGATGCGACAGCTGGCTGTGAAGTACTTTCTTTCATGGATGGATATTCTGGATATAATCAGATCCGAATGGGCCCAGAAGATGAGGAATATACAGCCTTCAGAGCTCCTCAAGGTGTGTTTTGTTACCGGGTGATTCCCTTTGGTTTAAAGAATGCAGGTGCAACATATCAACGCGCCATGCATTGTATCTTCAAACCTTTTCTAGGGAAATTTGTTGAATTCTATGTAGATGATCTAGTGGTTAAATCCAAACAACTTTTTGATCACTTGGCTGATTTGGAAGTCATATTCCACAAGCTTCGACAACATAATTTGAAGATGAACCCCTTAAAATGTGCTTTTGGGGTAACCTCAGGAAAATTCCTCGGCTTTGTTGTACGCCATCGTGGTATTGAAGTCGATCCTGAGAAGACCAAATCAATCCATGGTATGTCACCTCCTCAGAATTTGAAAGAATTAAGAGGACTTCAAGGACACTTATCCTATATTCGGCGTTTCATCACCAATTTGGCAGGCAAAAGTTTACCCTTTACCAAATTATTGAAGAAAGGAGTCACTTACCAGTGGACTGAAGAATGTCAAGAAGCATTTGATGTTCTCAAGAAATACCTCTTGATCCACCAGTACTCATGCCACCTGTTGAGGGTAGGCCTCTTATCCTCTATGTGACAGCTTTAGAGTGATCATTGGGTGCCTTTCTCGCTCAAAAGAATGATGCTGGGAATGAAAATAGTCTCTACTATCTCAGTAGAACTATGCTTGAAGCAGAAACCCGGTATTCGAGTATTGAAAAGTGCTGCCTAGCATTAATCTTTGCAGTTCAGAAACTGAGACACTACCTGCAACATCACGAGGTCCAATTGGTATCTCGCAATAATCCGCTCAAATTCATCCTTAGTCGTCCAATGCTTACGGGACGCCTGGCAAGATGGGCGGTTATTCTACAGCAGTTCGACATCCAGTATGTGTCTCAAAAGGAAATTAAGGGCCAAGCTCTGGCTGATTTCCTGGCTGAACATCCTTCAGTGGAAGACACGTATTCAGATATCGAACTCCCTAATGAGGAAGTTTTCTCTATTCAAGAGAGTCCTCAAACATGGGAAATGTATTTTGATGGTGCTTCTAGAAGTCCAACAGGGAAGAAAATGGAAAATCCTAAATTCAACAAAGTTGGTTTAGGAATTGTGCTCATTTCTCCAGATAAGGCAGTGTTACCTTATTCCTTTTTGTTGTGGGAAGGTGGTACCAATAATGATGCTGAATACCAAGCTCTCATTACAGGCTTGGAGTTAGCGCTTCAAGCACAAGTGAATCACTTAAAGGTGAAAGTTGATTCAGACCTGGTAATCAAACAAGTCAATGGGGATTATGCCATCAGAAAAGAAGAATTAATCCCTTTGTATGATTACGTCAGAGAATTAATGTCGGAATTCCCTTCAGAACCGACATTTTCTTATGTCCCAAGATCACAAAATGCTCAAGCTGATGCACTGGCTAATATAGGCACAGCTTTAGCAGATCCAAATCGGGACGAGACAACCATCTGTATTGCCCACCGTCGTGCAATTTCACCTTATGTTCAAGTCAGAATAGAGGAAATTAATGAAATTAGTCCCATTCCTGAACCGTATGGTCATACTACAGGATGGATGTCACCTATCAAGGAATACCTTCAAAATGGAACACTTCCACCTGATAGAGCCGAGAAAGAACAAATTCAGCGATGTGTGGTCAATTTTACTCTTTATGATGGTCCAAACCACCTCGAGAAAATTCTCTACAAACGTGGTTTTGATGGAGTTCTCTTCAGATGTATTGATGGTGAAGAGACAATGGCTGTCATAAAAGAAGTGCATGCATGAGTCTGTGGGGACCACCAGTCTGGACATAGACTGTCTGATCAAATTCGAAGGCTTGGATACTTCTGGCCTTCAATGATACAAGATTGTGTTAATTTCACAAAGAAGTGTCATTCATGCCAAGTATATGCCAACTTCATTCATCAACCTCCATAGTTTCTTCATACAGCTAAATACTCATGGCCATTTTCCACATGGGGAATGGATGTGGGGGGACCTTACCCTTCAGCTACGGCCAAGCAGTTTAAGTACATTCTTACTGCTACTGATTTCTTTTCCAAATGGGCAGAGGCAGTACCTCTCAAAGAAGTCAGTTCTAAATGCATTGTTAGCTTCATCAAGTCTAACATCATTTCTAGATTTGGTGTCCCTCAAACCATATTGACGGACAACGGCACCAACTTCTGTTCTTCTGAGGTAAAGAAATTGTATCAAGAATACAACATTAAGTCCAACCATTCATCTCGATATCATGCAGCGGCTAATGGCCAGATAGAGGCCTTCAACAAGACTCTTTCAAATATACTGCAAAAGATGGTGGATAAAGATAAGAGGTCATGGCCTGATAAACTCTATCATGCATTATGGGCTTATCGGACTACCACTCGCAATGCAACGCGGTCTAATCCATATTCATTGGTATATGGAACAGAAGCAGTCTTGCCAATTAAAGTTCAATTGCCTTCACTCAGAATAGCAATTTTTGATCAGTTGTCAACAGATGAGCGATCCCAAAAGCGGTTGAATGAATTGGAACAGTTAGATGAGAAAAGATTGTGCACTTTGCACCACTTGGAAATCTATCAGAATCGGATTGCACGATATTTTAACAAAAAATTTCGTCTTCGTTCATTCATTCAGGGAGAATTGGTATTGGTTCTCAGAGCACCAATGATACCAGGAAAGAAGCCTCCCAAGATTGAACCAAAATGGGAAGGACCTTATTCAATACATAAAGTCTACTCCAATGGAGCGTAATCTCTGATCTCAATGGATGGAGAACACATCACGACTCCAACTAATGCCAGATTTCTGAAGTATTTTGTATAAACAAAAAATATTGTTCCCAGAACCAAGACTCTTACAATTGGTTCATACAGCAATGGTCCAGTATGACCTTAAACTGCAACTTCGTCCAACATGACGTTAAACTGTGTCACCTTCAATGTCCGAGATGACATTAAACTATAAATTGTCCGAGATGACATTAAACTATATTGTGTCCTAGCAACATGACATTAAACTGTGTGGCACTTTCATCGTCCAGCATGACGTTAAACTGTAAAAAATCCCCAGAACTGATATCCTCATATTGGTTCACTTTAGTCCTAGCTACAAGACTTTAAACTGTACAGCACCAGTTCATCCTTGCTATATGACGTTAAACTATACAGCAATGGTCCAGTATGACCTTAAACAGCAACTTCGTCCCACACGACATTAAACTGTGAAAGAGTTCCCTAAACCGTCCAGCATGACCTTAAATTGCATCATCCCTGGTCCATGTATATGACCATAAACTATTTGCAAATCCCTTATGTCCAGCAAGACGTTAAACTGTGACGTCCTAAAATTACATGACGCTAAACTGTATAAAAGTCCCTCACGTCCGGAAAGACGTTAAACTATATAATCTCAAAAGTCCAGTATGACATTAAACTGCACCATTCACGGTCCATGCATATGAACTTAAACTATTCGCACCTTCGTCCGACATAACGTTAAAGTGGTACACTCTTTTGTCCTTACTGCATGACATTAAACTGCACAGTCCCCCTTTCGTCCAATATGACGTTAAACTATTTTTTCCCCATCGTCCTAACTACATGACGCTAAACTGTACAGAAAATCCTTGATATGTCCTACATGACATTAAACTGTATTTTGTCCCTGTTACATGACACTAAACTGTGCAGCACCAATAGTCCTAACTGCAAGACTTTAAACTGCATAGTCCCCTTTTTTCTGTCCTCCATGACATTAAACTGTACATCGTTAAGGTTGTTATTACATCTTGTTTCTCACACCGAGTATGACTCACGTGAGCTTAGAGCGAACATCAACCATAACACTCCCTTTGGGCCACTAACCATGTGTATGTCCCAACAATATTTTTTATTAGATCATTGTCCACAAGAACAACATGATCATTGATTCATTCTTTAATTGAACTACACGGACTTTGATCCTTTCCCTCCAGGCTAGGTATGTAGGAAACTTCCCAGGGTTCAAGCCCAAAAACAATCTCTTCACATCGGTTCACCACAACCTCATATGATGTTGATTTGTGAAACCGCCCCTAGAATCAATATCTTTACATTGATTCACTTTCGTCCTTGTAATATGACGTTAAATTATACAACACTTTTTGTCCGGTACGACAATAAACTACAAATATTCTTTGATTTCCTCATTTGAGAAGGAACCATTATTGACACTGATTTTTTTCAATCATGGTTTTCATTTTTAAAAGACTATGTGCATACATGGTAATGCCTGAACTTTTTATCTTAGGTTAAACCATCATTGCACTAAATTCCCCTTTCACCCTTCACATGTACGAACCAAATTTGTACAAAGGGAATTTCTAGAACTACGTGGACTTGATTCCCATCCTTATGGGATACGTAGGAACATTCGAGTGTCCCTCGAATCCAGTCCCAAGTCTTTTGGGCCTAACCCCAAATTTCACTTTCAGTCCCTTGACTGAAAAATACTCATGAAAACACACACTGTGTATTCATTATTATGGTCCGAATTCTATGACCCTAAACTAAGATCACTCATACTTTCGTCCTACACGACGTTAAACTGAATTTCAAGAACTACGTATGGCTTGATTCTCATTCTTATGAGATACGTAGTGAAGTCCAAAATTTCAATTCAGGACCCAGCCACAACATGATTATGGTTTTTCATTGACCTATGTATCTCTATATACATTGGACAATACCCATCTTTATGTGTTATAATCCTAACCTTAAATATTTTCAGATCTTCATAACCCTTTTCATGACTTCTAGTCACAAAAATGTCAAACTTCAAAGAATTCTTTTTCCTGACTATGTAGCACGTGCCCATAGGTGGCCTTGCATAAATAGTCCACATAACAGACTTGTCAGCCAAAAGATGCTATTCATTTGACCATGCAGCCAATGCCCATAGGTGGCCCTGCATATTTCAACCCCCTAACGGGTTTTGTTAAATAATAGTAACTTCATTCTTGGTAAGAATGCCTCTTTTGTCCTTATTTGTCTGAAAAGACAATATGAAGGGATCCGCAAAAAAAAAATTGCCATCCTTAACATATTTGTCCCATATCCTTTTTCATGATTTGAAAGTATTCGAGTCTATGGTTTATTCTTCTTCCCTACGTTTGGGTCAGACCTTCGTAGGAGTGATATTCATCCAGTTCTTCAATATTCTTGTTTGGAAATATCTTCTCCATATTCAAGTACCTCTTTCCATACAACAAACTCTATACTTTAGAAAATTTGAATCTCCATAAACTTTCACTGGCTTTTAGCACTAGGAAAGTAAATTTCTGGGAGTTCTTTTGCCTGACTATGCAGCACGTGCCCATAGGTGGCCTTGCATAAACAGTCCACATTACAGACTTGTCATCCAAAAGATACTATTTATTTGACCATGCAGCCAATTCCCATAGGTGGCCCTACATATTTCAACCCCCTAACGGGTTTTGTTAAATAATAGTAACTTCATTCTTGGAAACTACTTCTTCTAATGCCTTTTAGCTCTTTTTCATATCATTCCTCAGATTCAAATATTCTTAAGCCATAGTTTACATTTTTCCCCTCATACTTGAGTATGGTAATATGTTTTCAGATAAATTTTCAAGGAATTGAATCCATTTTTATTCCATTTCGGTCAAATCTATTTCGACCTTAAACATTAGCCCCTTTATGTCCGGTGTGCATGACTTTAAACTTCCCACACAAAAGACAAAGGAACTTTGAATAAAATTCAAGTTCCAGCACACTTGCGTGCGGCCTTCAGTGCCCTGAAGACTTGCGCGCCCCCTTTTCCTTTGGATGGATTCAATTTCCTCAGAGTCAAATCCTCATTTCTCTCCGGATCGAACTCTGAGGGGGGACTTTTGTTGACGCTCCTTTCGTCACAGAATCTAAGGATCGGAAAAGGGGAATATCTGAGTCCAATGTGATTCATCCTTTGAAGAAACATCAAAAATCGACAAAGGGATGAACCAGGAGAACATTTCCCATAGGTCGCGCAAGTTCCCTCATGGTCGCGCAAGTACACTTGCGCGCCGCCTAGTGGTCGTGCAAGTACTTGCGCGGCGCCTTATGGTCGTGCAAGTGACTTGCGCGACCTAAGTGATAACCGCCCGGTAACCGCCCAGGGTCTTCTTTTGCCTATAAATAGACCCTGTGGGCCCCCCATTTGGGAGGATCTTTTTTCAGAAACTCGGATTGAAGCTCCCGACGCCCATGTCTCTTCTCAAAGCTTTCGGAACACTTCTAAGGTATTTTTTTACCTAGAACGGAAGATCTAAAGAGAAGAAGGAAGGCCTAAGTGTTGAAACTTATCAAACACTTGCGCGCCAACTTAATTCCTTCAATATAACTTGCGCGTACCTTTTTTGGAAGAACCTCAAGGGGATTCTAAAGGGTTTTATCAAGAGTCGCTCAAGTATTTCAAATTCTGATTGAAAATCGCGCAAGTACACCATGTGTCGCGCAAGTATACTTGTGTGGCCAATACTTGCGCGCCGCCGCAGGACTTGCGCGCCTTTCAAGACTTGCGCACCCCTATCTTTTTGGGTGCCCATCTTGCCCATTTTTCCCCTCTTAAGCCACTTCACCTTTCCTTTTCAAGATTCAGTCTTCAAGACACTCTTCAAAGCCATTTATGGCATGATTTCTTGATTTGACTTTCTTATCTGAAAGGAATTCTGTGGAATCTCTCTCAAAGTCTAGTGATTTAAATATCCTTATGTCACTAAAATACGGAGAGTTCATTCATTCAACCTCATCCTTTAAAATGAGAGAATCTTAACATGGGTCTCCTTTTTAGGAATAATCCCCAGTTATAAAACCTTTAATCTGGGCATCTTCCTCAAGAGTAAGCCCCAAATTCTTAAAGTTCCCAATCTTGGGCATCCTCCTCAGGAGTAAGCCCCAATCAAGTCCTTTAATCTTGGGAATCTTTCTTAAGAATAATCCCCAACCTCAAATATGGGCATCCTCCTCAGGAGTAAGCCCCAAACCTTAATCCTTAACCTGGGTCTCCTTTTCAGGAATAAGACTCAATAATAACCTTGGGCTTCCTTTTAAGGAGTAAGCCCCAAGTCCCTTAACCTGGGTCTCCTTTTCAGGAATAAGACTCAGTCATAACCTTGGGTCTCCTTTTCAGGAATAAGCCCCAAGTCCCCTAAAATTTGTCTTAACCAGTCATAATTTACCTTTGATTTGGGTTTCCTTTTCAGGAGTAAAACCCAATCATAAGTCCCCTCCTAACTTGGGCATCCTCCTTAGGAGTAAGCCCCAAGATTAGAGTATTCAAATCTCCATGAAGCACATATAACTTTATGGACCCTGTTCATGGATTTTCTCCCTAAAAGTAGATCCTAAACCTTCATCTATCTGGGTAGTCATCTATACATAAGCCCCAAACAAATTCTTATGATTGCATCTTTTATGGCACAATTGTTTAAATTTTATCAATACCTATTGTTTCTCACACCGAGCATGACTCACGTGATCTTAGAGTGTAAAAGTAATTATGACATTCATCTTTGAGCCATCAATCATAAACATCATACCCCATTCCTCAAACTACGTGGGTTCTGATTCCTTTTCCAAAAGAAAGGATACGTAGGTAGCCCATTTATGTGTTCGATCCCAACTTTGAAATAATCTCTGTCCTTCTGAATGACGATAAACTTCAAGTGCCCCACTGAGTGGCTTTAAAACCAGCCTGGTCATCCTAATGACCAAGAGACTTTTATATAAATGTTTTGAAGGATACCATTGACCAAGAATCTCTAAACAGATATAGATGATTCTCTATTGATGAAGAACCTCAAATAAATATAAAAGATTCTCTAAATTTCTTGCATATTTAATCATTGATTGTTAAAACTAAAGGAAAGCACATTTTTTACTTGGTAATGTAATAAGGATTCACGAACATAACTTAAATCTATATAGAGAGTCCCGGAGTAGACAATAATTCCCCTCAAAAAGGTGTGATGAGTCCGAACTCCCATCCTCTCGACCAATGCAAATTCCTAAGCCTCATTAGTCCACAGGCTAATGAGTGCCAGCCTTTGGAAAGTAGGTCCAAACGGATGTGGAATCATTGGATGTTTCCGGTTCTACGAACAAACCCGTTAGAAACCGATCGGAACGTTTGAATCTCCCGTCCAGGAGGTCATCCCCGGATTCCGCGCGAAACACATAGTAACCACCTTATATTTCTGTATCAGATTAAGAATCCAGAGACGGTCCACCAGATCTACATAATCCTATGCTACTTGAGGAAAAGGATCATTGTGGATTCCCAATAGTCTCAAATGCTGGAAACAGGAAGAGTGCACATATCATGCACACGTTCTTAGCCTAATCTGTTGGGACTAACTACTACACAACAAATGGATATTCTTATTTTTTCCTACATAGAGGAAGGATGGACATATCATGGGTCATAAACCGACGCATTATCTCTCACATGATCATCCTGATAAACCAAAGTTGTTATATTGGATGGCTATTAGCGAAGAAGCATCTTCAAACTTATTATAGAGTACCATGATCAAATGGGAATATATATATATATATATATATATATATCAACTACCAAGTGGATTTGACTAAATAAGGATATCCAAATACTCTATCCTATATTCTTTATGTACAAATGTTCCTTGAGACAAATTTATTAGCATGCTGAGTCGGCAATCAGGTAATCAAGGTCCTGGTGAATGAATACGTTGACCGTTTCACCTTAACCAGACTCCTTAGCCTAAGAGACACTCCTGATACACATTGTAATTGTTTCACTAAACCCAACCGAGACATTTTTTGGTAAATGTCTGAATAACTCCCCAAGGGTCAAACCATCTCTGATTCTAATTTTTTTCAACCCAGACCATGCTATGGCTCGAGCTGCAAACTACCCCAAGACTACATTTATAAATTACAGGTGGATAAAAGGGTTGAAGGCACACTAATATCATGGAGTATTTTTTCAAAGAACATGTACACACACACAACCAACTAAATAATAATGTGCAAAGTAAAAAAGAATAAATGATATAAAAATACTATAAAATGAAACCAAACATGATTCAACCTAAAAAAAGTACAAGTATAGGTGTAATAATTTAAAAAAAAAATGGAAAATGGAAAAAATACATGCCCAACAAGAAAAGTTCCACAAACTAGAAGAAAATAAAATGCAAGATAGCTAATAGAACCCCACACCTTGATTCCAATATATGAATATTGAATGTGGTCTAAGAACTTGTATCACTAAGCTATTCTTATGTGACAATAAAACTGTATTTTGTCTACATGTAAAATGATATGTGTGGGAAATCACATTTAAGGGTGAGTATAATCATACTTAGATGGACACCAAAAAAAGTTGATGTTGCATTTCTAAGAGATACAACAGATGAAGAATGTAGTAGATAGAATAAGGTAATGTAAAGAGTACATCTCAACCCAACAAGAGAGTGAATGTATCTCAGCCAAACACAAGGATATAAAAATGGTGAGAAGGTCAAAATTATCTTCTATATGTATCTAATGATATTATAGTCCTCTATCCATGATAATCTAGACACATAAATCTTGTAGAATACACCTAACATATTTCCCTATATTGGAAGGGGACTAAAAAAACCCAGGGAGTCGGTACTTTAAAAGGATATGTAATTATGATTAGTGAAATAATAAAAAATAAGAGAGTAAGTGTATTTAAATCACTCATCATAGCCCAAGAAGAATATTTTTAACTGTTCTTGAAAAATCCAATAAAGATGCCCAGAATCCCACATGTCTTCCCTGAACTGAATTTTATAGGGGTTCAATCACAACATGTAGATATTATCCGCTTTGGGAAGGTCTATCTTGGCAACACAGTTTCAGGTTTGGTAACAAGGATGTGTATCAGTTGGAAGATAAAAACTATTAAACATGAGTCTAATGTAATGATAAGGAATGTCTCACCATTGGTCCATATATCCTGAAGGTAATTTCTCATGGGTGAGGACCCATTCCCAGTCTAGTTAGAGGGTATCACTCAAGTGTCATCGAGGAACCATGCCCAACATGGAAAAAGGTTTCCACTTGAAAAAGTTTAAGGACCCATTCAACGCTCGACTGGAGGGTTTTACTATATGTAGGTCGAGGACCCATGCCCAGCCCAGCTAGAGAGTGCCACTCGAATGAGGTTGATCACCCATGGCCATCGCGACTACAGGGTGCCACTCGGAATAGGTCATGGACCCATGCACAGTCCGACTAGAGGGTACCACTATTATGTATTAAATGATCCATGTGCATCCTGACTAGAGGGTGGAACTTGTAAATCATCGAAGAACTACTATAAATCAATTTTGGATGGTACGTATTGGAAACCATTGAGAAACGCTGCTGCCAAGCCCAGCTAGAGGGTAATACCAAAACAGCTCTTATGATTCTATATCATCGCTGCCAACATCATCCATAAGATGAAATTGACTGACATGTGGAAAATCACACATCATACCTTTAAATTCACTATGGAGGTAACTTTCATGTTCTACGTGGGAAAAAAATCTTGATAAGCTAGAAACATACAAAAATATTAGTCCAACTGAAGATGGTATAAGGGATAGAAGATTTATAAAGTTTTACTCATCACATGTGGGTTCCACATGATGTGTGATTGTGCCAAATCACATGGTCATGTACCCATCCATATTCAGGTACTAAATGATGCACTTATACCTGTAGGTGTGCTAGTGTAGTCCAATGGTATGTGGAACCTCTAGTCAAAAGGTTGAAGAAAACATGATTCTCGAAGTTAATTCATAGTATGAAAGGTAGTTTTTACTTAAAATCCTCTTCAAACTACTTAGGATAACCTAACTGTTCACACCACAATTATCCTCACAATGAAACACATAAGATGGAAAATCCATTCACACGAATAAGACTCTTAGTGAAGAAACTAAATTCTACCACGTTCTGTACATTAATTTTCTTATAGGGCCCATGCCTTGATCTAGAAACATATCATATGGATAACACCCTTGAGAACCTCCCAAAAAACACACAATATTAGTTATTCATTCTAACAAAACAAAAACCTAGTAAAATTTCCAATTTTACCACAAACATCCAAATTGAGCCTCATGGGGACCACACATTGATTTCTGCTAAAGTGCTCAAAATCAGTCGTGAGAAGTCCACCTCAATTTCAGGGTTGCAATGATGATGAAGGTGCATCAATTGGATGTTTTAAGCACACACCACATATGAAGAATGAACCCCAATATATAATGACTATATTATTATTATTATTAAACATATATGATTGGTTCAACCAAGGATTAAAACATAGTCTGAAAATTCCCCAAAATGTATAAAATATTCCATCTTGATGAGAGGAATGTGTGTACATAGATGGAGAATCAATCGAGGAACTATTTTTGAAGATATGTGTGCATAGATTTTCCATGGTCTAAAGGCATACCTAGTCGGTCAGGCCCACTCCTTCCAGCCTTACCCCCTCGGTCTTCCATGTATCTTCCTCCTCGCCATAAATACCCCATGATCTGCCACTATCCCAGCTCCTTGCCACCACGTTGGCTTCCCGCCTTGCTGCCTTAGCACACAGCATCACTGCCTGTGCACCCCACGGTCCTCCTACCGTTGTACTGTCCCAACTTCCTCTGTATGTTGCTTAATGTGTTGTTGTGGGACCATAGATGTTTTATTTTTGGATCCACTACTCATTGGACCTTCACCCACACCTCCTTCTGCAGACCATTGGGAACAAACTATGGCTCCTAAAATTATTTAGAGACAATCTCTGGGCTCCTCATTAAGAGATCTTCGTAGAATAATGATCTACTCAATGATCGGTCGATGTTGTGATGTGACGAAAAGTTGATGTTTCTTCTAGTCACAAGTGTTCCTCCTTAGTCTTCTGAAACAATAATCCATCGTAGATCCAAATTCCTTGGATCACAAACATTAAATATCAATGCTTTTATTGACAATCACATTTCTTTTTTATAAAGAAAATATGTAACACCACCTAACGATGAAAAAATACGGAGAACAAGAAAAGAACATGAAGATCGAGAGATAAAAAATTTAAATAGTCAATGGTTGTTGTTAATTTGTACAGCAGTAAAATATTTCATAGTTGTGAAATTTATGAATAATTAAATTTGAAAACAAAAACAACCATCAGGGAAAGTTGAATATAAATGAGGAAACATACCTAGATTCTGGATCTTCTACTATTATTAATGCACTCTAATCTACTCGAATTGTTCTTTCATCACAATCTATCAATGATTTGGCATTGAATCACTAGTGGAATGAAATGATGGAGCTTCTTCATTTTCCAAGGGAGAAACGAGCCAGCCCATTCCCATTTGTCTAAAACACATTATTTAAATAAAACTAACAAAATAGACACCAACAATTGTCGGATCATAATGTCCCACACCCTATAAATTTATATCTCACTTAGGAAAACACCTCCCTCACAGATTCCAATATGGGTCCCCATTCAGAATTTTTATGACTTGGAGAATGAGATAAAATAATTTAATTCAACTAATTTATTACGGTTACTTATTCCATGGTGTTTTATAAAGTAGTCCCATACTGAAAAAATCTTATTTCCCACCTATGTTAAATGCCACACTCTAGAATCAACCATTCCTCTGTATTTATGATCTCAAAAACAATTTAAGAAATATCTCATTTCATACATGTGAATAGTATTCAAATTTATAACAGTATTATAAAATTTATTTCATATAAATTGGGCCTCATAACTGTATATAGTCTCTGTGCATTTCTCCCGAAATATATATAGAAATATTCCAATGTCTGATAAGGAAAAAACTAGGTAACTATATATTTTTTAGATAACATTTCATTGGATCCAAAATATAAATATTTTTTGTATCCATATTCACTCCGATCAACATCCAATTCAACCTAAATGTCAAATAATTAATGTAAAAAATAAAAATTATTTTTGTATGATTATATTTTAGGATTTAAATTTTCATTGTAGGTTTCAAATAAAGTTTATTATGTGTTATTTTTTTCTCGAATGCATGGAATATCTCATCTCTTTTCTTCATAATTTCATTCTTTATATAGTTTGTGTTTTTGTATAACTGATACATGTATTAATGGATCCAATTCATTATTTATATAGTATTTCCATTATATATTACTAATATAATCTCCCATAGATTATATTAATATTTCATAACATTAATACATATATTATCTCAATATTTGTGAAAATGTATTTGGAAAATGTATGTTCTTTATGTATTAAAAACTGTGGCACCCACCTATTGATTCTTAAGAATCAAATTTGTTCTATCGATACCAACTAATTCTATAATGTAGGGTCAATATATTTCTTTTTCATATAGAATATAATACATATTTACATATTAAATTTGTTTATCTACATGATTTTTCAATATTTATAAATGCTTCTCTATAACTGGTAGGAAGAAGGTACTCCTGAAATGTCCTTTTTATTTCTCGGTACATTCATTGTATTATCCTGATCAAGAATTATTTGTTACTATATATTTATCAATATATAATATAATACCTCACTTCATACCTTTTTTCATCAACAATTATATGTTTTTTCATATGATTTTTTTAAGACATACAATATTTATGTTTATAATATTAGACTTCAACATTAAGATCATTCTAATAACATCATTGACCATTGAAATATCTGGATCATCATGTGGGTTAGAAAAACTAAGTATACAAATAATCTCCTACTATAATACACACTCTCATATGATATTTTATTTATTTATTATTGGTTTAGATTTTTTCCCTAGATAATATGAACCATACCCTTTAAAAAATAGCAATACATGGGTGTTGATATATATAAATAACATATAACATCACCCTAAAGAATTTTAGACGTATAGTTTTATCAGAGTTTGATTGATTCAAATGTTATAGAATGATAAAAAAAAATTAATTTCATCATTTATGGTATGTGGATGATGGGGAATTGATATCCTCATTGTTAGTGGTGTTATTTGGTTAATGTTTATAACTTTCTTCCACTATCAGTTTTCTTTGATCCTCTTCCAAACATTGGTATGACAAACTAGGCCGAAAAATGACATCTTTCAAAGAATATATATATGCTTTCAATCCTTTTACCATCTTCTATGTATCATAATGTGGATTCATTTTATCAAAACATCTTCATGAAGACACAGCAAAAACTAATCCTCTAATTTGATCGTATTGTTCTAGTCCCTTCAAGGATAATAAATGTAGTATTTCTTCCAGTACAATCTGTATAGATTTTTTTTGTCGAAGCTGTATAATAATATTAATATAAATTGATATTTCTTTATAATAGTGATATACAAAATAATAATTTACTATTATTTCATACATAAACAGGTCTCCCATTAATATTTTGTACTTCTATCGATTAGTTTACCATGCATATTTACATGTTACTCTTTCCATATTACAAGAAGTGGGATGGAAGTGTCTTCAGATTTTGATTCACAATTCTACATATAAACAATAGAACATATGTTGTTTATTATGACATAATGATTTATTTCTGATTTAAAATACATACGAATTTATTCTATAGGGATTTGTACACCATCCTTGTTAGTGATAGAGGTGAATTGGATTTGATGAACGTTCATTATTTAAAACAGCCATTTTATATTTCATTAATTACCAATTTTGAATCAAATTGGAGGAAATAAATAATATCATATAATATATTATTAACTACAATTCACCTAATATGTTTTCTCGATGTGATGAATGATGAATGGAGTCCATTATTCCTAATTTATAATGTCTGTATTCCTAAATTTTTGGCGAGGCTTTGACTCCTCCCCGCCACATACCTAATATGTAACTTGGTAAGAGGGGTATGGAAGCCTTTATGGTATTTTACAGTATCCATTAAGACAAATTAGTTATGTAAATATTCTATAATAAATAAAATATTCAAGGAATATTTAAAATTAAATAATCATTTCATTGTATAATTTTTTGATAAAATAGAGAATGTATATCATAACATTAATGTTATAACATTCCAATGGGTTTCAATCATTACGTGATGGGCGTATATCCAAAAATAAAAAAAAACTGGTGCCTTCATACATGTTGTGAGACCAACATAACTAATGAATATCAACTTGTTGGGGCCAACTGATTGGTGAATTTGATTCCATCAGACCTAAAATTTTATACCATTACATAATTTTTTTGAAATATTATTTAAAACTATGATGATGAATCCTTTTTTTCAAATTAAAAATTCTATTTATCACTCCAATAATTATATAGATAATTAATAAACAATCATTTCTTCCTTTGGACTTGTAACATCGTCATGCAGAGAAGGAACTGTTTGCATCAGTAGTAAATCATTTAGTATGAATTTAATGAAAAACAACATAATCATTGGAAAGGGATTTTAGAAGGTTCCTATGCATTCTATATTTCAAAAATGATCAAATGATTAGCACCATACTAAATCATTTTTGTCAAATTATTATTGTACATCCAATTTGATCTAAAATTGTATTTGAATTTATGAAAAATAATCACAAGATTATGGGTTGTGGTATCATCTAAATAACTCATAAATTTTATTTTATAGGAATATTTCTGCCACATTAGTTTCATCATCCAAACATTAATTATTTAATGTTGTTTCTTAAGACTCATCCCCCATCCATTGGATACATTCACCTTATTTTCATAAATAACTCATAAAAATAGTCATCCCATGTAGTGTATCAATGATCATTTTTTTAAATAGTGTTCAGAGTTGTTCATGAAATAGAAAAAAGATGGGGGTTGAGTCTTAAGAAAAAAATAAATTATAACTATGTAGTAGATGAAGATGATTGGGCTGACCATTTTCAACATAAAAAATTTTAAATATCCACATCTTAATTTTAAAATTAAAATCTCATATAAAATGCTAAAATTTCCATAACACTACCATTAGAAAATATAATCATCCACAAAAAGATTCCCCAAATATAATATCTTTTATTACTCCATTGTATGTCAAATATAGAGATTTATGTCCAATGTTGATCAAGTGTATGGTTTCAGTTTAAAAATAACCAAGTAAATACTAATTAGGACCCCTAAAATATACAAAAATCCCTATATTTGATTATATTATCAGTGTAGTGACACCCATAATAAAATATTTATATCCTATAATTTTATACTAATAAATAATAATTTATGATCAGATTTACATACTTCATTTAACACATGTGGATTATATTAGTCATATCATATGCTTATACCATGGTTATTCTATGACATTACAATCACATCAGTACTATGAGAATGAAATTTGAGTCACTAGAGGTGAAAAAATATTTATCTCCCTATGGATGTAACCACATGATATCTACCAAGATATTTGATCAAGAACCCATATAATCCAAGGCTATATATCTAGGATAACCATCACATGTACTTATAGCATCCAAATCATGAAGTGGCTACAACATAGGCATTTATTTTGAAGTGAAATTAATATATGGGAAAGTTGTAACATATTTTCTACCCTTATGAAGGAATAGATAAATGGGTTCCTAAATATATTAGTTAAACCTAAACAATGAATACCGATACATAAGAACAATAAAAAATAAAAATTTCACGTCACCCTTTCCCTAGACCTCAAATAATCCCTGACATGTCAATAGTAACTAGAATTATAACATACCATACTCATCCTTCACATAATACCCATCATAATATAATTTATAGTACTCAATGATCAGTTCTCTTAGTCATTGATACTATTATTCAATGGTATGTCATTAGATAATCTCATAGATTTTAGGCGATAGTTCATCACTCAAACCCCACAAATCTCATGATAATGTAAGCTATATGATCAACTAATACCTCACACCATGTATTGATTATCCCACTAGGTTTCAAGGGACTATAAATGATATTATATAACATATATGTACACTAATAAGTTTTCCATATAATCCCTCTTACAACATAACTATCATCAGGAACACATTCGTAGGGGATTTCATACACAATTCTATCCTCATGCGAACTTCTATTAGCCATGGTTTTCCTCACATGGCCTCTCATAATAATACATATATAATACTATAAATTAACTTCCAGGGTTATATCCTATGTTTTCAAGATCACATGGTGTTATAAGGCACAATGGATGCGTGTGGATGTAGCACTAGGCTTGTGCCTCTTGAAATTACGGTCCATATATGTAATTATACCTCTTAGTTTTGTGTTTTGTAGTTTTGGGGGTCATATTTTTTATTATCTAGAGACACAAAAAAATTTCAATTATTTATTTAAATAAAAATTAATCTTATTATTGATGAAATATTTTTCCATATTATAATGATGTAACCCATAATTTCTACACTTATCACCTAGATTACTTCCAACAATTTCCTCCTTCCACAACTGATATCCCCCCCTCATATCACCACAATTCCATGTTTCCCCCAATTTCAACCCTATTCTCCCGATTTCCTCCCCCTGTTTTCTAGTATTCACTCCAAATTTCCTCACCTCTACTCACCACCACACACCATTTACTCCCATACTATCATCATTACTCCTTCCACTCCTGGTTTCCTTCCCTCAAATCTTCACCACACCTGATTTCTTCCGCCAAGTGATGAGGGACTCTTGTTGTGCCTCATAAATCCCCTCTCATCAGAACCCACCTCAGTGAACCATTGAAAATACTAGTGATATCTTATGTCATAAGTCCATGTCTCTCATTATTTATGAACCATTTCCCAAAAGGTATCCATTTAAAACCATCAAAAAATACAATATCAGTGTTCCCTCTCAAAAAATAATTCACGACTATCCTTTTTCCATCCCCTTCATTTTATATTTTAATATCCCTTATGATTTTACCAACTGACCAACCTAAGGATCATAAGGAAAACAAAACATGGAGTGAGATAGTAATCATCACACAGAGTATGGAATGACTATTTAATTTAAATAATTGTTACCTATTATACATAATGATCATAAAATCACATCAGAACTGACTATGGTACCCTCTACAAAATTTTCTATTTATATAAATCACATTTCACTATGAAATAAACAGAAAACATTTCATTATAATTTTGGGGCCACCAACATCTTTTATGATGTAAACTGCATGGGAATGAATTTTCTCATTCTGTGTAATCCTGGTACATTGAATGTATACCACATGATCCCATATATCATTAATAATATATTAATATATGAAATTATAAATTAATTACAATTAATTTCCACAATTAATTTCAATATTAAGAACATTATGAAACCTACTAAAGAGTAAAATAGCATTTGAATACGAACTAACATGATCTTAATAAACAAATTCTTGATCTCTATAATATTATCAGAAAAATTATGATCAACAACAACACAAATTATTTTCAATTTAATGAAAAATGTAAAATATACCAATAATAATGCACCAAGACATTTACCAATTCATGAAATTGATCAATTGGATGTAGATAGAAATGCATTTTTAATATTATCTTTACAATGAATATTTTTTCTCCCACTAGGGTAGGTGTTTTCCTATATATTCCTTATCATTGGATGGAGGAAGAAATCCATTATACATACTTCCAGTGATAAGGACTTTACTATGATTATAAATATCATAGGATCTGATTCCTAACAGTATATATGATAAAATAATGCTGATTATGCCTAATCACAAACACATTATCTTGTTTGAGATAATCTTATATGGTCAACAACTCACAAATTAAAAGATTCATACATCCTCATAACGGTATTATACCTACCAATACTTATGGAAATTGACACATCTCTGATGTGCCAAAAATCCATCTCTCACTCAAAAAAAGACCACTACTTAAGACAAAATAACCTTAAAAGAATCCCAAATAAGAAATCAATGGGTTAGCGAAGGAGAAAATAACATACCACCGATTCATGCTTTGAATATTTTTTGAGAAATATGATATATCACATATTAAATCATAGATATGTTAGATAATTGGATTCATTCGAAATATTATTCTTTTTTATCCTTGGATTCAAGGCGTGGATGCATATGAAACTTGATTCGATCCTTGATTGAGACTAGATTCAAGGTGGAGCACTACTAGCATTCGAATTCTATGGAAATCTTAAGATATCATGATCGAAGAATTCATGGGTATAGTTCAATTAATAGATCGGGAAACTTTTATCAACACTTCCAAAAAAACAACATGAAATATAACTTTTATCAGATCAAAATTTATAATTGCAGATAAAATCCTTATTTAATAACACTTATTTTTCATTGATTATGTTCCCTCTATTTATTTGCTAAAGAAGTGTTGTTATAAATAATGAAAAAAATATATAATTATATAATTAATTATTTATATATTATAAATTTATAATTATTTGAACATTTAATTATTTATTTATAATTATATAATTTCTTTTTAAAAATTTATATTTTTTAATTTAAAATTATAATTTTATAATTTTATAAATATTGTAAATATATATTTATAAATATTTTTGTAATTGTTTAATTATAATTAAAAAATAAATTTATTTCTTTTGAAATATTTATCTAATTTTGTATTTTTAATAAATATATAAAAATAAAAAAAATATTTATTATATTAATTATTAAAATATATTAATTATAATTATATATATATTTAAATATGTAAATTTATTTATAATTATATAAAAAAATGTTTAAAACTAATATTTATATATTTAGATAAATAAAAAAATTTATAAAATTATATACATATTTATAGATAAATATAAATATAAATATATCATAAATATATTAATTAAATAATTAAATATATTATAATATAAAGTTATATATCTATGTACATATTTATCAATATATAAATTTGCAGATATAGAATAGAAAAACGTATAAATATATTGATTTATAAATATTTGTTTACTAAATTATTCTTTCAGTTATTAATGAATATGTATTATTAAATTAATTCGTGTTAAAATTGGGTGAAATTGAATAATTAAAAAATTAGTATGCGTAAAAATTATTGAAATATTGAATAGATATATTAATTAGATATATATTATTACAAAATATTGATATATATATATATATATATTCATAAAAAAATACTTCTTGAAAATATTAAAACATAGTAAATAAATAAATATAAATAAAAAATATCAAATTATTTAATTGCAGAATAAAATTAAAAATAATAATAAATATTTAAAATGAATTAATTGCTTAGGATAATAATATTTAAAAGAAATATGTAAAATTTAAAGATTTAAAATATATATTATATGAATCATATTTTAATGAAATTTAAAAGGGGGTACTAAAAGTTGAATAAATTGTATAATTATTAGGTGTTTGTGTTTCTTGATGTATATGATTTCATTAATTATATAAATAGATGTGTCTGCGTGTCATATAAAAATTTTATTATGCATATGTATGTTTATTAAATGAAATATACTTTGATATATGTTTAATTGAAAAGTAAAACATCATTCAATTAAACCCATTACTCGATGAAATTATTCACTATTTTTAATTAATGTTATGTTTTATTTATAAAATTGTCTTCACTAAATATAACATATTTAATATTTATGCATAAATAATTTTTATTATATTAAATCATGTTTTTGTAAATATAATACATACATATATATATATACGTATTTATTTCTAAATTAAACTTATTATTGAATAATTATATATAAAAACCATTGAAAATGAATAAGATAGTAATATTTTATAATTATTATGTTTTATTCATTTTTAATATTTATATTTAATATAAATTTATTATTATTATTTATAATTAATATATTTATAATAAATGTAGAAATTTTGTTAATAAAATTTTCACAATTTTTCTTATAATTTTGTAATTTATTCATTTTTTGTTCAATTTTAACTATATATATTTTTATAATTATTTTTATTTAATAACATAATTTTATTTATTTTATATAAATATAAACTATTTATTAATATTTATTATCATTATGTAATTATAATAAATTTATCAATTTATATCAATAATTATTTAATTAATAATATGATAAATATTTTTCATAATTTGCTAATTTTTTATTTTTATTTTTTAATAATTTATGTTTATTAATTTTACAAATCTATATCATTAATATAAACTATTTATTAAAATTTATATTATATATATATTTATAATTTACTCATTTTTATCAACAGTTATTTAGTTAATAAAATTCCTAATATTTTTTTTAATTTACTAAATTTTATTTTTTTACCAGTTTTATTTTATTCATTTCATTTTGAACTTCCAAGAACACTAAAAAAGAGATGATAAGATGTTCTGTTTTTTTAGTGTGAAGAATAATTGCTGTTATAGGACAAAATAGTTAAAAGTCTTTCTGGTATTATTGAAAAAAAATTATACTAAAAAAGGATTCTACTATGGGAAGAAATTCCAAATAATATTTAAAAAAATTTCCTAAAAATAATTTTTAGGTGTTTGTAAAAAAACAATCATTCCATATTCTTTACAATTTTTAATCCCTTTACCCATTAATTATGAAGATAGATTATATAAATTCAATGGGTATTTCCAAAACTCACACTCTCTTCCATTATTTAAAGGTAACACATACACCACATCCTGAATAACATATCTTTCATATTAATCCATTAAAACACTTACTTTTTTCTCTCACTAAAATTATCACCCAAGGAAAAAATTCCCTAGTCCCTCACATTTAGCCTAAACTATTAAATTTCAAGGGGAATTCCAAGGTGAATCAAGACATTTACTTAAGAATCATATCCTTCTTATGAATTATTCATAAAATTTCTATTCTTGTTAATTATCACCATAATAATTTGATGAATTTAGTATAATTAGTATACTATTATTCATTCATATTAATTATATGTCTTGTATTTATTCAATTCAATTCACAATATCCATATTATTACATCTCATAAATGATATCAATTCTCCTATAGAAACTCAATTTTCTCAGCTCCAATAAAATATTTTCTCCCAATTATTCATTTTAAATAAATGGTTTCTACATACATTAAAATATTATTTTTAGCAAGGTTATTTCTATTTTAAATGGGTTTTCCATCCATTAAAAATAAAATGTTTTTCCATCCACTCATCATTTTTGTTTGATACCATTTATATTATCCACAATTATCCATTTTTAATATTCACTTTCAATTAAATGATTTAAATTTATTTTCAACCCCCTTTTTGAAATAATTATATATTTTTTTATGTCACTATTATTATAGATTCCTATAAAAGTAAATTCATTCAAAAGAAATTTACATCATATTAAAACCTTTTTGTATTTTTAAGGTCTATTTATTTGGGAAATAATTATAGTATGGTTTTAATAGTATTCAATTTCCCCACAAAAAAATATATTAAAATATTTTTTTTACTTATGTTTTTAACAGGTTATTTGATAAATATTTTTATATCTATTTCCCCCCCATGTATTTTCTTTGATGTCTAGATATTTCGATCACACAATATATATTTTAAAGATATGATTCATTATAGAAGAATAATATTTTGATACCTTGTGATTTCTTATGTTCATGATATATGATGTTTTTGTATGGTTTAAGAAACCTATTCTCATTCTATAGGTTATTTAAGGCATTATGATGATTGATTTTATGTTTCTCATATATGTATAGATGATGATGTGTGGTGTTCTATATGTTCTCTTTATGCATTGGTTTACGATTACAACTCATTATACTATCAGGCATGTACATAATGAGTTTTTTCACATTGGATTTGGAAATATGGGTTTCCCCGCATTTTTAGGTATAAACATGATGAGTTTGTTTACATAATCATAGAAATAATGTGTTTCCACACATAAGTTTTCCTAAAATTATTGATATTCAATATTTACTAGTTATTCATCATTTTATGAATGATTTTTATTTGGAATCCAGTTTCACTAAAATGACATTTTCTTACTATTATTACATAATTTAAAATTATTCCCCATTGTTAGGTCATTGTCATATGTTATGTAGTTGTTGGGAAGTGTTTTATGCCTCACAATTTCCAATGCTTCCATGATGTTATTTTGTGACCATATGTTAATGTAATATGATTTTTGAATATAATATATGGTATATTTTTATTTAATTTTGTTTTAATGTCTTTCACATGTTTTAAATCATGTTCTGATATTTTTTTACCCAAAATGGGCCTCTTGGATCAACCATTTCATCTGTTTACAATCCCATATTATAAAACTTATTAAATAATGTTATTTGTCTATAAAAGAGTAACGAAATTCATGATTATAAATATATTTTCACATTTTTACTAAAATAATAATTTTGTGTAACTATTTTTCAATACACTATATCAAAAAAACTTTTACTTCATTACATATTAATACATAATATGCTACATAACATTACACCCAAAACAACCTTGGATATCGATAATTCTTTTATCTTTTGGAGTTATGTACATATCATTATAGCATGTATTTGAGATAATACAATATTTTAGAAAACATATTTAACATGCTTTTAAATTTCTATTGTTTCTAAAACTGTACGAGATAACCTAGGGACAAAAATTATAAAGGGGTGATTTACAAACCCTATTATGGTAATAAACTTGGCTTAAGGTTATACATGTTATGAAATAGAAATATAAATCAGGTACCAGAAGAGTACGAATCATAAAAATGATCAATGAGACATGATATTGAATGATATTCATAACCTGTGAAATGTGGAAAAAAACATTACATCATAATCAAAGGTAAAGGATAAACTGACAAGACATCATGGTTCAAAAATTACGATAATTAAATCAGGTTCACTCCCTATCCCAATATGAAACATCAAGATACTACACATTACCCAATGCATTTGAGCATCATATAATTTTTGGTGAACCCTTCACATTGATTTCATTCTCATTGTTATGTGTTCCATAATGATAATATAACTTGGGTCACCTCATCATAATAACTTATTCTATATATATAATGGTGGAATATATACATTTATATCCCAATAATAATAATTATATGTGTATAATGTTGAACACCCATTATAGGAAATATGTATTTTATTCACTATAAGATTGTTTTTCAAGGAAAATTGCCGTGAAATTTCCCCAGAACAATAGTGTCATGTAAATAATCATCAATTAGGTTTATGAGAGAAAAATATCATCATTTTAAAATAAAATGGTATGTAATAGTGGTATATAAAAACATATCCCATAAAAATAAATTAGAAAAAATAAGGTAATGGATAATGAAGAAACTTGGATAATGATGAGAAATAACTGAACCCTTAAATAATTTCAATGGGAATGGATGTACATATAAGATCATCGATGGTTTAATGGCATTGAATGTAAGATATCATTATTTATTCATAAAATGAAATGAAATAGAAATATATTGAAACATATCCCAGTATAACAAAATGGAAAGTAAGAGAAAA
Source organism: Viscum album (assembly GCA_963277665.1). Classification (NCBI taxonomy): domain Eukaryota; kingdom Viridiplantae; phylum Streptophyta; class Magnoliopsida; order Santalales; family Viscaceae; genus Viscum; species Viscum album. The sequence continues at coordinate 1,849,903,710 of OY728152.1, forward strand.
AACATAAAAGAAGTTCTTGAATTGAAATGAGAAGATTGAAGCACGTTAATAAATTTGGAACAGTAAAAGCTTATGTAATTGTCCTCCTGAGAGGGTATAAGTAGTATATAGTTAAAATAACAAAAATGGTATAGTAATATATTGTTTATAAATGAATTATAATATATACAATTGATGTTAAAAACACTAGTTTCAATGAAGGTTCTTAAATTAAAAATAGGATAGGAAGGTTTCATACTTTATTGTGTGACTCCTTATGTTTGGTAGGGGCTTGTTGAGAGATTGAGGGTGAATTTAATGGACTCTACATAGTAGATGGAATATTATGGATGTGATAAAAATAATTTTAGAGATGAAAAATTGGATATTTGGTTGGTTTATACATTAAATGAAGGGTATTTAATTATTATTTAGGTTTTGGACAGTAAATAATAAAATTACTAAAACCAAAAACCATCACATGGTTTCTATGAAATCAGTGTGGTTATTATTTCTTAATAAGGAAAATGTATGAACATAATAAAATAATTTTTTTCTTATTTGCAGGTGTTTCACACTCTTAATTAAAGGACCCTAAACCATAAAGTAAATTATATGTTATGGATGATTCTAATGAATTCATAAGATATTCCTAATAAAATTAAATTTACATTATATTAATGATATAAAATATATTTGGTAGTAGATACCTTTTATAGTATTTATTATATTACTTATGGGTCATTATGTTGTCATCGTACACAAATTATATTTATATGGTAATAAATATTGTAACACCCGAGACTTTTATGTTATATAAATCATCAAAGGAATCTTTTTCTACACACAACACTTAGTTGGCTTGCTTTACATGAAATCGCATGCTTCCTCGATAGCTTGCGTCGTACACAATACTGAGTTTCACTAAACAACGATATACTATTAAAATATTATTAAAACTAGAAGTTATGAATAGTAATAACCACTTTTTGAAATTTTATAAATTTTATTTTTCAAAATGGACTTCATATTTGGATTCGGAATATCGAAATTAGCCTAGGGTGAAATTTTGGTATTTTTCTGAGAACTTTCAATTTTTGATGAATAGTGAAACCTCTAAGTGGTAGTTAAAAAAACTGAATTTTTCATAAAACCTAATTTTACCACTTCTGTGAGTGGAATTTCAAAAATCCGAGAGACACAGTTGATGTCAGTAATTAAAATGTGGTTCAATGAGATGAAAATAATTTTTGGTGAATAGTAACTTTTTACTTTTATTTACCACGATTAAAAGTAAATAGGGTAATTAAGGGTAAAAATGATATTATTTTTACCCTAAAAAATGTCCTAATTCTATTGGATAAGTTTAATTCGACCAAAAACAAACTTAGGAATAAAATATGACCATTTAGGCCCACCTGGATTAGATTAGGACATTTATTATTAATTTATTTAAAGAAGGGTTAAAATAGTTAAAATCAATGTTTAATAAAAAAATAATTTTTAATATGGGGTTATACATAAGATAAATTCGACTATAAAGATTCACTAGAAAGCTAATAACATTTCATACATAATGATATTTTATTTGTAATTTCTAGACTTTAAATAATTTAATTTATTTATGACACAAAGATGATGGAGTAATTATATTATTAATAAAATATTTACATTATTGATGTTATAAATACCCAAATGATATAATTTGAGACTTTTTATGAATTCCACTAATTTTATAGGTTAATATGACATGTTATTATTGATTTAATTAACTGTTTTCGAACTTATCATTCTGTTAAGATTTTCACAAAAATCAGTTACTAAATAGTGTCAAAATTGACATAAAATAGTTTTTAAAACAAATATTATATTATTAATTGTTATTTTATTCCTAAACATCTAAGGTTTGGAAAAATGACTTATATAAGGTTATATATATTAATAATAAACAAATTGGGATTCGTTTGTCTTTATATAGTAAGTTTATTAATCTTATATTATAAGAACACAAGAAGTCACAGTAAAAGTAAAATTAGTTAACTTAATGTTAAATCTAAATGATAAGGTTAAAATAGGAACTTAAACTTGTCTAAATTCTATTGGATGAGAGGATTTCGACCCATCCTTACCTTATCCTCGAAAGATATCAATTTGGAGCTATTTAAAACCGAACATGACTTTATAATAAAATAATATTTTTAGTTATTCCAAAGGTGCCCCTCTCCTCCCTTATAAAAGGGCACCTCCTCCCTCTCTTCCTCACACCACTTTGAGACTTCATGCTCGGCCAAACCCTACCAATTTCTTCTCTCCAATTCCCTAGAAACATCCTAGAGGTTATTGTTTTCTTCAAATACCTATTTTAGTGCCCTAAAAGGAGGTCTCAAAGAAGCACATCAAAGAAGAGGTAATGCCCGTTACCGATTCTTTCATCTTTATTTCTTCTTCCACTTATTCTTCTTTAGTTTTTTCATTATGAAGTAATAACATCAGTATCACTCATATACTGATATGTTATTATATGTATGAAACAACCCTATTTCACCATCTATCCATCCTACGGAAAAAGAAATCACCGTGTGTGCGTACGTACAGAATCCCATCTCCACGCCGTGGTGTAATCTATTTTCCACCACCACCTCACATGGATGGGTATAATGGTGTAAATAATGACTATATTTGACTATTATAAATTGATACTGATTCTAAAATAGTATACATACACTCCAATACAATTCCACGATCATAGGAATGATATCATCACTCGTGCGTACGTACGGAATACCGTCTCCATGATGTGATGTGACTCATTCTGCAAGATCTTAATTTCATAATGATTATATAAATGAATTGAATGAAAGAATATGATATATATTATACTAATACCATTGTGTAAATGAGGTATCTATAACCTAAAGAGAAGATTAAGAATTTATTCGACAAAACACGCATAAGAACAAAACGTTATAAACACCCGAATAACAAGTAGTAATGAAAAATTACAACTAAGAAGCTAAGAATATGATAATATATGATATAATAAAAATAATTATGATTCTAGAATAAGTTAATAACATTATTTAAATTATTATACAAGAGATTCAGACATGTACAAAGCATATCGGACCTAAGGTAAGGGAAATATCACAATCTCATTCGAGATTCTTTATACTTAAGTATTTACTGGGGTGTATTTTATCATCCACATCCATGTTTCCTCAATATGTAATATTATTTCCATCCACCTACAATTTTTTAAATCCAATTTTACCCTTCGGTGAGTTTTTAGTAATGGAAATGAAAGGAATCTTTTTTCTTTTTTCATTATCGGTACTTTTTGACTTTTCCGAAAAAAGTACGAAGTATGTTTTTTTAACTTATACGGCATGAATGGATTTTTTAAAAAAAATTCCATGAATCTTCCTTTACAAGTTTTCAAGTTTATTTTTAATCAACTTTTTTTATTTTAAAATTGTATGACATGTTATGAAAGGAAATTTTTTTTGACGTATAAATGATATTTTCCTCAAGAATGGAGTTCAAGTGTTTTATCAAACTTATCTTACATCTAAGATAATGTAGGGTTGTGATTCTATCACTATCATTACATTTATTTGATTATATTGTGATGGACTTATTTATATGAATTCATTTATCTTATATGAATTGTTTTATGAGGTCACGATGTTTAAGAATTACATTTTTATTACATGGGTTATGCAATGATGTATGATTTATGATTTTTGTGGCACACATAAGAATGGCTTCATTATGAGATGGGGGGACCTATATCTCCCTACAATTCATTGGGTAAAGAGTTTAAATCTCATGATATAGACATGGATGGAATGGTAGGTTATACCGGTTCAGTGAAACCGGACTAAAACGAGGGTGACTCGTTTCAGAAATGGACTTTGTCCACTAAGATAGTCTTGGAAATGAGTCTTGACTAACAAGAAATGATTCTCTATGATTATGTGTGTATGAAACAAAGTTTCATGTTTTATGTTATGATTATTGGGATTACATTTAACATCTATGATTTATCCCATGTTATGATATTATGATCTCTTTTGCAGGTTAAGATTTCCAAAAGTTATGTTCTTATGTATATGATGTGATTGATATTTCTTTTGTTTACCCTTACTGAGCATTTGAGCTCACCCTTTTGTATGTTTTATTTCCCCAGGTCAGGAAGAAGGTTATTAAGTAGTATATGCCAAAAAGGGACTCTAGATATGATGAAATAAATGGGAGGAAAAGTAGATGCTTTATGAACCAATTGTTTATGCTACCCAGTTTCTAAAGACTCTATACCTATACGGTCCTTTCTTGGTTTTGTTATATGTTGTAATAAGTGTGCTTCAATTCTGAAGTAATAACAATGTATGTAAAGTATGGGTCGTTATATTTGGTATCAGAGGAAAGGTATAGTCAACCTTTGGAAACTAGGATGCGAAAGCCTTAGTAAGAACCCTAAGGATAAGTCTAAGCATAGAACGCAATCTTAGTGTTTTAGAAATGGCCATGAATAACCTAGGATAAGACCTTAAGTGTGAAATTTTATTCATGATTATATGGTTTTCCTAATATAATTAGTGTTTCTCACACTATTCTTCTTGGTTTTAGTCAATGGCTGGAACACAAAGGAACTGTGTTAATGAGGAATGTGACGGGAAATGCAATGATTGTCCCCCTGAGCAACCAAACATTATGGGAGCTGGAATGCAAAATCTTGTAGCCATGCTCACAAAACGTTCTCAAGCTATGAATCATCCAGGACTTCCAAACGTGCAAAGGAAGGATCAACATTCTGTTGAATCCATCATGAGACAGCGTCCACCTTCATTCAGCAGGTCTACTGATCCATTAGTTGCTGAACAATGGATTAGTACTTCTAAAAATATATTTTCAGTTCTTCAATGTTCTGAGCATGATAAAGTCATCTTAGCAGTGTATCATTTGGTGGGTGATGTTGATCAATGGTAGAATCTTATTAAGAATACGAGGCAAAGGGATGAAATTGAGTCCATGGAATGGGATGAGTTCACGAACTTATTTTTCAATAAGTACTTCCCTCGTATTCTCCGAACAAAGATGGAGAACGACATTCATGAACTAAAGAAAAAGGATGATGAATCTGTTGGTACTTATGAAGAAAATTTTACAATACTTTCAAGGTACGCTTCTGGTATTATTATCCAACCTGAGAGTAAAATCGATCGATTCGTTAGTGGCTTAAAACCAAGTCTTCGAAGGGCCTTAGCCAAAAGGGACTTCAATAGCTATGAGGAAATCATTCGATGTGCTCTCAAAGTTGAGATGGAGATTGGAGTAACCCATCAGTCATATGGGTTTGATAGGAAGAGGAAAAATGAATTCAAAGGAAAATCTAAAGAGAAAACTGAAAAGAAGGTGAGCTTTCCCTTATGCTCAAAGTGTGGAAAGAAACATGGATGGAGTTGTCTTAAAGGTACAAGTAAATGTTTCAAATGTGGAAAGGAAGTTCATCGGGCATTTGAATGTCGTGATGATGGTAAGAAGATGTCTAATGATGCAAACAATGGAAGGGATACACAGAATGAACCTACTACACTTCAATGTTTCATGTGCAAGGAGATGGGACATTATGCCAATAAATGACCTAATCCAAGTGTTGATGATGATGGTCGACGTCAACAAACTCTTAAGGATAAAGACAAAGGAAAGTCACATGCAATTTCTATCAGCGATGTGGAGTACGATAACGATGTGGTGAAAGGTACACTTACCATCCACTCTAAAGTAGCAAATGTTTTATTTGATTTTGGATCCACCCACTCTTTTATTTCTGAATAATTTTTTAAGGGTATCACCGTATTACCTCAACAATTAGATGTTGAGTTAGATGTGACAACACCTAATGGCACAACAGTCACATCAAAAGTTTATAATTATTCTTCGATTGAAGTTTGTGGGAAAGTGCTTCCTGCAAATCTTGTGATCCTTCCTATAGTGGAACTTGATGTGATTCTTGGCATGGATTGGCTTTCACTACATGGAGCTCATATCAATTGCCAATGAAGGGAAATCACATTTCATATTCCAGATCAATCTATGATCGTATATCGATGCAAGGATGAACATAACCTTCCAGTGGGAATTTCTTCCATTTTATGGGTATCAATTCCACTAAATGAAGGTTATTTATCTCAAATGGTTGGTGAAAAACTCATGATTAAGAATATTCCCATTGTACGCGTGTTTGATGATGGCTTTTTGGAGGAATTACTGGGTCTTCCACCGAATCGTGAAGTTGAGTTTTCAATAGAACTCGTATCGGGTGCTTTGCCTATTTCAAAGACACCTTATAGAATGGCCCCAATTGAGTTGCAGGAATTGAAGAAGCAACTCCAAGAGAATCTTGATAAGGGGTTCATATGCCCAAGTGTGTCACCTTGGGGAGCAACTGTTCTGTTTGTTAAGAAGAAAGATGGATCAATGAGACTCTGCATTGATTATCAAGAACATAACAAGATCACTATCAAGAAAAAATATCCTCTCTCGCGCATTGATGACCTATTTGACCAAATACGCGGAGCTCAATACTTTTCCATGATTGATCTTCATTCAGGGTATCATCTATTAAGGGTGAAAAGGGAGGATATACCAAAGACGGCTTTCCATACAAGGTATGGACACTATGAATTTATAGTGATGCCATTTGGTCTTACTAATGCCCCTAAGAAAGAGAAGCTTTATGCCAAATTTACCAAGTGTAAATTTTTGTTTCAAAAATTTGCATTTTTGGTTCACATAATCTCAAAAGAGGGGAAATCTGTGGATCCAGCAAAAACAAAAGTTATCGAAAGATGGTCGAGACCAACAACAGTAACTGAGATCCGAAGTTTTCTTCGTTTGTATGGATATTATCGACGTTTTGTGAAAGATTTTTCACGATTATCTAATCCACTCACCAAGTTGACTCGGAAAGGAGTTAAGTTTGTTGTGACAGAGGTATGTGAAGAGAATTTCAAGGAGTTAAAAAGAAGGTTATCCAGTGCACCTGTGCTCACACTGCCTTGTAGTGGAGAAAGGTTTGTGACATATAGTGATGCATCCAAGAAGTGATTGGGGTGTGTTCTTACGAAAAATGATATGGTGATAGCTTATGCCTCATGATAGTTGAAAATACATGAGAAAAATTACCCAACTCATGATTTGGAGTTAGTTACGGTAATCTTTTCATTAAAGATTTGGAGGCATTACCTTAATGGTGAAAGGTGTGATATTTATACTTATCATAAAATTTTAAAGTATATTTTCACACAAAAGGAGCTTAATATGCACCAATGAAGTTGGTTGGAGATGATTAAGGATTATGACTGCTCAATCCATTACCACCCTAGGAAAGAAAAAAAGGTGGCAGATGCATTAAGTCGACAAGACCATGCCAGTTTCTTGATGATGAGGATCACAAAAGATCCAATATTTATGGATTTACAAAGGATGGATCTTGGAATTTTAATAGAAGGGGGAAAATTGTATCTTTCTCAAAATAATGTTCAACCATCTATAAATGTGATGATTGAAGAGGCACAAAAAGAAGATGTCGAGTTACAAAAAAATGTGAGAAATGTTCCTGAATTCAACCTTGATTGTGATGGGATAATAAAGTTCAGGAATCGGGTTTCTGTTCCTCCCATCCCCGAATTAAAGAAGGAGCTGCTGGATGAGGCTCATAGTTCTTCATTATCTATTCATCCTAGAAGCACAAAGATGTATAAGGACCTAAAAGAGTACTTCTGGTGGGATGGAATGAAAAGAGATGTTGCTGAATATGTCTCTCGATGCTTGGTTTGTCAACAAGTTAAAGTTGAGAGACAGAAGTATAAGGGGATGTTACAACCATTACCCATACCCGAATGGAAATGGGAAAACATCACTATGGAATTGGTCACAGGACTTCCTAAAACATCCAAAGGCAATAATGCTATCTGGTCATAGTTGACCGTCTTATAAAATCTGCACAATTCATTGCTATTAGAGAGGATTTCTCTATGGATCCGCATGACATGATATATGTAAAAGAAGTGGTAATATTTCATGGATTACCACTTTCTATTATATCTTATCGGGATCCGAGGCTTACCTCAATGTTCTGGAGAAGTCTTCATCATACTCTGGATACAAAGTTAAGTTTCAGAACATCTCATCATCCACAGACAGACGGTTAGTCTTAGAGAACAATTCAAACTCTAGAAGATATGTTGAGAGCATGCTCTATGGATTTCAAAGGTGGTTGGGATCAACACCTACCTTTGGTTGAATTTTCATATAATAATAGCTTTCACTCCAGTATTCAGATGGCTACTTATGAAGCTCTCTATAGAATGAAATGCAGGACTCCAACTTGCTGAGATGATGTTGGGGAAATAAAGCTATTAGGACCTGATCTCGTTGATGAAATGGTAGAAAAGGTCAGATCTATTCAACAACACATAAGAGCAGCTCAGAGTCGACAGAAAAGTTATGCCGATAACTGAAGAAAAGACCTAGAGTTTGAAGTGGGTGATAAAGTGTTCTTATGAATATCTCCCTGGAAGAGGGTCATGAGATTTGGAAAGAAGGGGAAGTTGAGCCTTAGATATATCGTTCCTTTCGAAATACTGGATCGTGTTGGGAAGGTAGGTTACCGATTGGCACTTCCACCGAATCTCTCTCAAGTTCACGATGTCTTCCATTTATCTCTCCTGAGAAAATACATACTTGATCCTTCTAATGTACTCAGCTCAGAAGTTGTACAGGTGGAGCAAGATCTTTCTTATGAAGAACAACCGATAGTGATTCTGGATCGTAGCGAAAAAGTACAACGAAGCAAGACCAATCGATTGGTGAATGTTTTTTGGAGGAACCACCAATTAGAAGAAGCTACATGGGAGCTTGAGGATATGATGAGGGAGAGGTATCCTCATCTGTTTGATACAAAGTGAACGAATTTTGAGGGAGAAATTCATTTTAAGGGGGGTAGAATGTAACACCCGAGACTTTTATGTTATACAAATCATCAAAGGAATATTTTTCTACACACAACACTTGCTTGGCTTGCTTTACACAAAATTGCGAGCTTCCTCTATAGCTTGCGTTGTACGCAATACCGAGTTTCATTAAACAACGATATACTATTAAAATATTATTAAAACTAGCCGTTATGAATAGTAATAACCACTTTTTTAAATTTTATAAATTTTATTTTTCAAAATTTATTTCATTTTTGGATTCGGAATATCGAAATTAGTCTAGGGTGAAATTTTGGTATTTTTCTGAAAACATTCAATTTTTGATGAATAGTGAAACCACTAAGTGGTAGTTAAAAAAATGAATTTTTCATAAAACATAATTTTACCGCTTCTGTGAGTGGAATTTCAAAAATCCAAGAGACACGGTTGATGTCAGTAAGTAAAATGCTGTTCAATGAGATGAAAATAATATTTGGTGAATAGTAACGTTTTACTTTTATTTACCACGGTTAAAAGTAAATAGGGTAATTAAGGGTAAAATGATATTATTATTACCCTAACACATCTCCTAATTCTATTTGATAAGTGTAATTCGACAAAGAACAAACTTAGGAATAAAATATGACCATTTAGGCCCACTTGGATTAGATTAGGACATTTATTATTAATTTATTTAAAGAAGGGTTAAAATAGTTAAAATAAAAGTTTAATAACTAAATCATTTTTAATATGGGTTTATTCAGAAGATAAATTCGACTATAAAAATTCATTAGAAAGATAAAAATCATTCCTACATATTTGATATTTTATTTGTAATTTTTAGACTTTAAATAATATAATTTATTTAAGATACATAGATGATGTAGTAATTATCTTATTAATGATATATTGACATAATTGATGTTATAAGTACCCAAATAAATATAATATGAAACTTTTTATGAATTACACTAATTTTCTAGATTAATATGACGTGTTAGTATTGATTTAATTAACTTTTTTCGAACTTATCATTCTGTTAGGATTTTCACAAAAATCAATTACTAAATATTGTCAAAATTGACATAAAATAGTTTTTAAAAAAAATATTATATTATTAATTGTTATTTTATTCCTAAAAATCTATTATTCGGCCAAATTACATAGATAAGGTTATATATATTAATAATAAACATCTTGTGGTTCGTTTGGCTTGATATAGTAAGTTTATTAATCTTATAGTATAAGAACACAAAAGACACTATAAAAGTGAAATTATATAACTTAATGATAAATCTAAATGATAAGGTTAAAATAAGAACATAAACATGTCTAAATTCTATTTGATTAGAGGATTTCGACCCATCCTCACCTTAGCCTTGAAATAAATCAATTTGGAGCTATTTAAAACCGAACTTGACTTTATAATAAAATAATATTTTTAGTTATTCCAAAGATGCCACTCTCCTCCCTTATAAAAGGGCACCTCCTCCCTCTATTCCTCACACCACATTGATACTTCATGCTCGGCCAAACCCTGCCAATTTCTTCTCTCCACTTCCCTAGAAACATCCTAGAGGTTTTGGTCTTCTTCAAATACCTATTTCAGTGCCCTAAAAGGAGGTCTCAAAGAAGCACTTCAAAGAAGAGGTAATGTCCGTTACCGACTCTTTCTTCTTTATTTCTTCTTCCACTTATTATTCTTTATTTGTTTCATTATGATGTAATAACATCATTATCACTAATATACTGATATTTTATTATAAGTAAGAATGAACCCTATTTCACCATCTATCCACCCTATGGAAAAAGAAAAATCACCGCGCGTGCGTACGTACGGAATACCGTCTCCAAGCCGTGGTGTAATCTATTTTCCTCCACCACCTCACATGGATGGGTATAATGGTGTAAATAATGACTATATATTACTATTATAAAGTGATACTGATTCTGAAATAGTATACATACACTCTAATACAATTCCACGATCATAGGAATGATATCATCACTCGTGCATACGTACGGAATACCGTCTCCACGATGTGATGCGACTCATTCTACATGATCTTCATTTCATAATGATTATATAAATGAATTGAATGAATGAATATGATATATATTACACTAATACCATTATGTAAATGAGGTATCTACAACCTAAAGAGAAGAATAAGAATTTATTCCACAAAACACGTATAAGAACAAAAAGTTATAAACACCCGAATAACAAGTAGAAATGAAATATTACTACTAAGAAGAAAATAATATGACCATATATGTTATAATATAAATGAGTATGATTCTGTAATAAGTCAATAACATTATTTAAATCAGTATACATGATATTTGGACATGTACAAACCATATTGGACTAAAGGTAAGAGAAATATCACAATCTAATCCGAGATTGTTTATACTTTAGTATTTACTAGGGTGTATTTTATCATCCACATCCATTTTTCCTCAATATGTAATATTATTTCCATCCACCTAAAATTTTTTAAATCCAATTTTACCCTTCGGTGAGTTTTTAGTAAAGGATATGAAAGGAATCTGTTGTCGTTTTTCGTACGAGGTACTTTTTGACTTTTCTGACAAAAGTACAAAGAATGTTGTTTTAACTTATACGGCATGAATGGAATTTTAAAACAAAATTTCCAAGAATCTTCCTTTACAAGTTTTCAAGTTTATTTTTAATCAAATTATTTTAGTTTAAAATTTTATGACATGTTAAGAAAGGAAAAATGTTTTTGACGTAGAAAGGATATTTTCCTCAAGAATGGAGTTCAAGTGTTTTATCAAAATTATTTTCCATTTAAGATAATGTAGGGTTCTGATTATATCCCTATAATTACATTGATTTGATTGTGTTGTGATGGAATTATTTTTATGAATTCATTTATCTTATATGAATTCTTTTATGATGTCACGATGTTTATGAATTCCATTTTTATTACATGGGTTATGCAATGATGTATGATTTATAATTTTTGTGGCACACATAACAATGGATTCATTATGAGATGGGTGGGACCTATATCTACCTCCGATCCATTGGGTAAAGATTTTATATCTCCTGAGATAGACATGGTTGGAATGGTAGGTTATACCAGTTCAGTGAAACAGGACTGAAACGAGGGTGACTCGGTTCAGAAATGGACTTTGTCCACTAAGATAGCCTTGGCAATGAGTCTTGACTAACAAGAAATGATTCTCTATGATTATGTGTGTATGCCACAAAGTTTCATATATTAAGTTATGATTATTGGGATTACATTTAACTTCTATGATTTATCCCAGGTTTTGATATTATGATCTCTTTTGCAGGTTAAGATTTCCAAAAGTTATGTTCTTATGTATATGACGTGATTGATATTTCTTTTGTTTACCCTTAATGAGAATTTAAGCGCACCATTTTGTATGTTTTATTTCCACAGGTCAGGAAGAAGGTTATTAAGTAGGATATGCCAAAAAGGGACTCTAGATATGATGAAATAAATGGGAGGCAAAGTAGATGCTTTATGAACCAGTTGTTTATGTTTCCCAGTTTCTAAAGACTCTATACCTATATGGTCCTTTCTTTGTTTTGTTATATGTTGTAATAAGTGTGCTTCAATTCTGATGTAATAAAAATGTATTTAATGTATGAGTCGTTATAGTTGGTATCATAGGAAAGTTATAGTCAACCATTGGAAACTAGGATGTGAAAGCCTTTGTAAGAACCCTAAGGATAAGTCTAAGCATAGAAGACAATCTTAGTGTTTTAGAAATGGCCATGAATAACCTAGGATAAGACCTTAAGTGTAAAATTTTATTCTTGATTATATGGTTTTCCTATTATAATTAGTGTTTCTCACACTATTCTTCTGGGTTTTAGTCAATGTCTGGAACCCTAAGGAACCGTGTTAATGCAGAATGCGACGGGCAATGCAATTATTGTCCCCCTTAGCAACCAAACGTTATGGGAGATGGAATGAAAAATCTTGTAGCCATGCTCACACAACTTTCTCAAGCTATGAATCATGTAGGACTTCCAAACGAGCAAAGGAAGGAGCAACATTCTGTTTAATCATTCATGAGATAGAGTCCACCTTCATTCAGCGGGTCTACTGATCCATTAGTTGCTGAAAAATGGATTAGTACTACTGAAAAGATATTTTCAGTTCTTCAATGTTCTGAGCATGATAATGTCATCTTAGCATTGTATCGTTTGGAGGGTCATGCTGATCAATGGTGGAATCTTATTAAGAATATGAGGCAAAGGGATGAAATTGAGTCCATGGAATGGGACGAGTTCAAGAACTTATTTTTCAATAAATACTTCCCTTGTATTCTCCGAACAAAGATAGAGAAAGAGTTTCTTGAACTGAAGCAAAAGGATGATGAATCTACTGGTACCTATGAAGAAAATTTTACAAGACTTACAAGGTAGGCTTCTGGTATTACTATCAAACCTGTGAGTAAGATCGATCGATCCTTTAGTGGCTTAAAACCAAGTCTTTGAAGCGCCTTAGCCATAAGGGACTTCAATAGCTATGACGAAATCATTCGATGTGCTCTCAAAGTTGAGATGGAGATTGGAGTAACCGATCAGTCATATGGGTTTGATAAGAAGAGGAAAATGGAATTCAAAGGAAAATCTAAAGAGCACACTGAAAAGAAGATGAGCTTTCCCTTATGCTCAAAGTGTGGAAAAAAACATGGAGGGAGTTGTCTTAAAGGGACAAGTAAATGTTTCAAATGTGGAAAGGAAGGTCTTCGGGCATTTGAATGTCGTGATGATGGGGAGAAGATGTCTAATGATGCAAACAAAGGAAGGGATACACAGAATGAACCTACTACACATTAATGTTTCAAGTGCAAGGAGATGGTACATTATCCCAATAAATGCCCTAATCCAAGGGTTGATGATGACGGTCGACGTCAAAAAACTATTAAGACTAAAGAAAAAGGAAAGTCACATGCAATTTCTTTCAGCGATGTGGAGTACGATAACGATGTGGTGAAAGGTATACTTACCATCAACTCTAAAGTAGCAAATGTTTTATTTGATCTGGATCCACCCACTCTTTTATTTCTGAATAATTTTTTAAGGGTATCACCGTATCACCTCAACAATTAGATGCTGAGTAAGCTGTGACAACACTTAATGGCACAACAGTCGCATCAAATGTTTATAATTCTTCTCAGATTGAAGATTGTGGGAAAGTGCTTCCTGCAAATCTTGTGATCCTTTCTATAGTGGAATTTGATGCGATTCTTGGCATGGAATTGCTTTCTCTACATGGAGCTCATTTCAATTGCCAAAGAAGGGAAGTCACATTTCATATTCAAGATCAATCTTTGATCGTCTATCAATGCAAGGATGAACATAACTTCCAGTGGAAATTTCATCCATTTTATGGGTATCGATTCCACTAAATGAAGGTTATTTATCTCAAACGGTTGGTGAGAAACTCACGATTAAGAATATGCCCATTGTACGGGTGTTTGATGATGTCTTTATGGAGGAATTACTGGGTCTTCCACAGAATCGTGAAGTTGAGTTTTCAATAGAACTCGTACCGGGTGCATTGCCTATTTCAAAGACACCTTATAGAATGGCCCCAATTGAGTTGCAGGAATTGAAGAAGCATCTCCAAGAGAATCTTGATAATGGGTTCATACGCCCAAGTGCGTCATCATTGGGAGCACCTGTTCTATTTGTTAAGAAGAAATATGGATCAATGAGACTCTGCATTGATTATCAAGAACTTAACAATATCACTATCAAGATCAAATATCCTCTCCCGCGCATTGATGACCTATTTGACCAACTACGCAGAGCTCAATACTTTTCAATGATTGATCTTCATTCAGGGTATCATCTATTAAGGGTCAAAAGGGAGGATATACCAAAGACGGCTTTCCATACAAGGTATGGACACTATGAATTTATAGTGATGCTATTTGGTCTTACTAATGCCCCTGCTATCTTCATGGATATAATGAATAGAGTCTTTAGAGACAATCTTGATCATTTTGTGGTAGTCTTTATAGATGATATTGTTGTCTATTCAAAGAGCATTGAAGAACGTGAAGATCACTTGAGAATTATATTGAAGACCCTGAGAAAGGAGAAGAATTATGCCAAATTTACCAAGTGTGAATTTTGGCTTCAAAAATTTGAATTTCTGGGTCACATAATCTCAAAAGAGGGGATATCTGGGGATCCAGCAAAAACAGAGGATTTCAAAAGATGGTCGAGACCAAAAATAGTAACCGAGATCCGATGTTTTCTTGGTTTGGATTGATATTATCATTGTTTTGTGAATTATTTTTCACGATTATCTAATCCACTCACCATGTTGACTCCGAAAGGAGTTAAGTTTGTATGGATGGAGGAATGTGAAGAGAATTTCAAGGAGTTAAAAAGAAGGATATTCAGTGCACCTGTGCTCACACTGCCTTGTAGTGGAGAAAGGATTGTGATCTATAGTGATGCATCCAAGAAGTGATTGGGGTGTGTTCTTATTCAAAATGATATGGTGATAGCTTATGCCTCACGATAGTTGAAAATACATGAGCAAAATTACCCAACTCAAGATTTGGAGTTAGTTGCGGTAATATTTGCATTAATGATTTGGAGGAATTTCCTTTATGGTGAAAGGTGTGATATTTATATTGATCATAAAAGTTTAAAGTATATTTTCGCACAAAAGTAGCTGAATATGCGCCAAAGAAGATGGTTGGAGCTGATTATGTATTATGACTGCTCAATCCATTACCACCCTGGGAAAGCAAACAAGATGGAAGATGCATTAAGTCAAAAATAACATGCTAGTTTATCCATGATGAGGATCACAAAAGATCCAATATTTATGGATTTACAAATGATGGATCTTGGAATTATAATAGAAGCGAAAATAGTATCTTTCTCAAATGAATGTTCAACCATCTATACATGGGAAGATTAACTAGTCACAGAAAGAAGATGTCGAGTTACAGAAGAAGGTGAGAAATGTTCCTGAATTCAACCTTGATTGTGATGGGATAATAAAGTTCAGGAATCGGGTTTCTGTTCCTCCCATCACCGAATTAAAGAAGGAGCTGCTGGATGAGGCTCATAGTTCTTCATTCCATATTCATCCAGGAAGCACGAAGATGTATAGGGACCTAAAAGAGTACTTCTGGAGGGATGGCATGAAAAGAGATGTTGATGAATATGTCTCTCGATTCTTGGTTTGTCAACAACTTAAAGATGAGAGACAAAAGTCTAAGGGGATGTTACAACCATTAACCATACCCGAATGGAAATGGGAAAACATCACTATGGACATGGTCACAGGACTTCCTAAAACATCCAAAGGCAATAATGCTATCTGGGTCATAGATGATCATCTTATAAAATCTGAACAATTCATTGCTATTAGAGAGGATTTCTCTATGGATCTGCATGCTAGAATATATGTAAAGGAAGTGGTAAGATTGCATGGAGTACCACTTTCTATTATATCTTATCGGGATCCGAGGTTTAACTCAATGTTCTGGCGAAGTCTTCAGCATACTCTGGATACAGAGTTAAGTCCCAGCACTGCTTATCATCCTCAGACAGACGATCAGTCTGAGAGAACAATTCAAACTCTTGTTGATATGTTGAGAGCTTTCTCTATGTATTTCAAATGTAGTTGGGATCAACACCTACCTTTGGTGGAATTTTCTTATAATAATAGCTTTCACTCTAGTATTAAAATGGCTCCTTATGAAGCTCTCAATGGAAGGAAATGCAGGACTCCAACTTGCTGGGATGATGTTGGGGAAAGAAAGCTATTAGGACCTGATCTCGTTGATGAAATGGCAGAAAATGTCAGATCTATTCAACAACACAAAAGAGCAGCTCAGAGTCGACAGAAAAGTTATGTAGATAACTGAAGAAAATACCTAGAGTTTGAAGTGGGTGATAAAGTGTTCTTACGAATATCTCCCTGGAATAGGGTCATGAGATTTGGAAAGAAGGGTAAGTTGAGCCTTAGATATATCGTTCCTTTCGAAATAATGGATCGTGTTGGGAAAGTATCTTACCGATTAGTGCTTCCACCAAATATCTCTCAAGTTCACGATGTGTTCCATTTATCTCTCCTGAGAAAGTACATACCTGATCCTTCAAATGTACTCAGCTCAGAAGTTGTACCGCTGGAGCAAGATCTTTCTTATGAAGAACAATCGATAGAGATTCTGGATCGTAGTGAAAAATTCCTACGAAGCAAGACCACTCGATTGGTGAATGTTTTTTGGAGGAACCACCAATTAGAAGAAGCTACATGGGAGCTTGAGGATATGATGAGGGAGAGGTATCCTCATCTGTTTGATACAAAGGGAATGAATTTCGAGGGCGAAATTCATTTTAAGGGGGGTAGAATGTAACACCCGAGACTTTTATGTTATACAAATCATCAAAGGAATCTTTTTCTACACACAACACTTTCTTGGCTTTCTTTACACGAAATTGCGAGCTTCCTCGATAGCTTGCGCCGTACGCAATACCGAGTTTTACTGAACAACGATATACTATTAAAATATTATTAAAACTAGCCGTTATGAATAGTAATAACCACTTTTTGAAATTTTATTAATTTTATTTTTCAAAATGGACTTCATTTTTGGATTCGGAATATCGAAATTATCCTAGGGTGAAATTTTGGTATTTTTCTGAAAACTTTCAATTTTTGATGAATAGTGAAACCACTAAGTGGTTGTTAAAAAAAACTGAATTTTTCATAAAACATAATTTTACCGCTTATATGAGTGGAATTTTAAAAATCCGAGAGACACGGTTGATGTTAGTAAGTAAAATTTGGTTCAATGAGATGAAAATAATTTTCGGTGAATAGTAACTTTTTACTTTTATTTAACACGGTTAAAAGTAAATAGGGTAATTAAGGGTAAAAATGATATTATTATTATTACCCTAAAACATGTCCTAATTCTATTGGATAAGTGTAATTCGACCAAAAACAAACATAGGAATAAAATATGACAATTTAGTCCCACTTGGATTAGATTAGGACATTTATTATTAATTTATTTAAAGAATGGTTAAAATAGTTAAAATCAAAGTTTAATATCTAAATCATTTTTAATATGGGGTTATACATAAGTTAAATTCGACTATAAATTTTAAATAGAAATCTAAAAATATTTCATACATATTTGATATTTTATTTGTAATTTTAAGACTTTAAATAATTTAATTTATTTATGACACATAGATGAGGCAGTAATTAACTTATTAATGAAATATTGACAAAATTGATGTTATAAATACCCAAATAAATATAATTTGAGACTTTTTATGAATTACAATAACTTTATAGATTAATATGACATGTTATTATTGATTTAATTAACTTTTTTCCAAGTTATCATTCTGTTATGATTTTCACAAAAATCAATTACTAAATAGTGTCAAAATTGACATAAAATAGTTTTTAAAACAAATATTATATTATTAATTGTTATTTTATTCCTAAAAATCTATGGTTTGGCCAAATGACTTAGATAAGGTTATTTATATTAATAATAAACAACTTGGGGTTCGTTTGGCTTGATATAGTAAGTTTAATAATCTTATAGTATAAGAACAGAAGAAGACACGGTAAAAGTAAATTTTTTTAACTTAATGTTAAATATAAATGATAAGTTTAAAATAGGAACCTAAACATGTCTAACTTCTATTGTATGAGATTATTTATACCCATCCCTACCTTATCCTCTAAATAAATCAATTTGGAGCTATTTAAAACCGAACTTGACTTTATAATAAAATAATATTTTTAGTTATTCCAAAGGTGCCCCTCTCCTCCCTTTTAAAAGGGAACCTCCTCCCACTATTCCTCACACCACATTGATCCTTCAAGCTCGGCCGACCCCTTCCAATTTCTCCTCTCCACTTCCCTAGAAAAATCATAGAGGTTCTGGTCTTCTTCAATGACCTATTTTAGTGCCGTAAAAGGAGGTCTCAAAGAAGCACTTCAAAGAAGAGGTAATGTCCGTTACCGATTCTTTCATCTTTATTTCTTCTTCCACTTCTTCTTATTTATTTGTTTCATTATGAAGTAATAACATCAGTATCAGTCATATACTGATATTTTATTATAAGTCTGAATCAACCCTATTTACCGTCTATCCATCCTACGGAAAAAGAAATCACCGCGCGTGCGTACGTACGGAATACCGTCTCCACGCCGTGGTGTAATCTATTTACCACCACCACATCACTTGGATGGGTATAATATTGTAAATAATGACTATATATGACTATTATAAAGTGATACTGATTCTGAAATAGTATACATACACTCCAATACAATTCCACGATCATAGGAACGATATCATCCCTCATGCGTATGTACGGAATACCGTCTCCACGATGTGATGCGACTTGTTCTGAATGTTCTACATTTCATAATGATTATATAAATGAATTGAATGAATGAATATGATACATATTACACTAATACCATTCTGTAAATGAGGTATCTATAACCTAACGAGAAGAATAAGAATTTATTCCACAAAACACGCATAAGAACAAAAAATTATAAACACCCGAATAACAAGTAGCAATGCAATATTACTACTAAGAAGCTAAGAATATGACCATATTTGTTATAATAAAAATAAGTATGATTCTTGAATAAGTCAATAACGTTATTTAAATCATTATACAGAATATTTGGACACGTACAAAGCAAATCGGACTTAAGGTAAGGGAAATATCACAATCTCATCCGATATTGTTTATACATTAGTATTTACTGGAGTGTATTTTATCATCCACATCCATGTTTCCTCAATATTTAATATTATTTCCTTCCACCTACAATTGTTTAAATCCAATTTTACCCTTTGGTGAGTTTTTTGTAATGGATATGAAAGGAATCTTTTTTCGTTTTACGTACGAGGTACTTTTTGACTTTTCCGACAAAAGTACGAAGAATGTTTTTTTAACTTATACGGCATGAATGGATTTTTAAAAAAAAATTTCCAAGAATCTTCCTTTACATGTTTTCAAGTTTAGTTTTAATCAACATATTTTAGTTTAAAATTTTATGACATGTTAAAAAAGGAAAAATGTTTTTGAAGTAGAAAGGATATTTTCCTCAATAATGGAGTTAAGGTGTTTTATCAAAATTATTTTCCATCTAAGATAATATAGGGTTCTAATTCTATCCCTATAATTACATTGATTTGATTATGTTGTGATGGAATTATTTTTAAGAATTCATTTATCTTATATGAATTGTTTTATGATGTCACGATGTTTTAGAATTCCATTTTTATTACATGGGTTATGCAATGATGTATGATTTATGATTTTTGTGGCACACATAAGAATGGCTTCATTATTAGATGGATGGGACCTATATCTCTCTCTAATCCATTGGGTAATGATTTTATATCTCATGAGATAAACATGGCTGTAATTGTAGGTTATACCGGTTCAGTGAAACAGGACTGAAACGAGGGTGACTCAGTTCAGAAATGGACTTTGTCCACTATGATAGTCTTGTCAATGAGTCTTGACTAACAAGAAATGATTCTCTATGATTATGTGTGTATGCCACAAAGTTTCATGTTTTATGATATGATTATTGGGATTACATTTAACTTTTATGATTTATCCCATGTTATGATATTATGATCTCTTTTGCAGGTTATGATTTCCAAAAGTTATGTTCTTATATATATGATGTGATTGATATTTCTTTTGTTTACCCTTACAGAGAATTTGAGCTCACCCTTTTGTATGTTTTATTTCCCGAGGTCAGGAAGAAGGTTATTAAGTAGGATATGCCAAAAAGGTACTCTAGATATGATGAAATAAATGGGAGGCAAAGTAGATGCTTTATGAACCAATTGTTTATGTTTCCCAGTTTCTAAAGACTCTATACCTATACGGTCCTTTCTTGGTTGTGTTATATGTTTTATTAAGTGTGCTTCAATTCTGATGTAATGACAATGTATGTAAAGTATGGGTCATTATAGTTTGTATTAGAAGAAAGGTATAGTCAACCTTTGGAAACTAGGAGGCGAAAGCCTTAGTAAGAATCCTAAGGATAAGTCTACGCATAGAACACAATCTTAGTGTTTTAGAAATGGACATGAATAACCTAGGATAATACCTTAAGTGTGAAATTTTATTCTTGATTATATTGTTTTCCTATTATAATTAGTGTTGCTCACACTATTATTATTGGTTTTAGTCAATGGCTGGAACCTGAAGGAACCGTGTTAATGCGGAATTCGACGGGCAATGCAATGATTGTCCCTCTGAGCGAACAAACGTTATGGGAACTGGAATGAAAAATCTTGTAGCCATGCTCACACAACTTTCACAAGCTATGAATCATGCAGGACTTCCAAACGAGCAATGGAAGGAGCAACAGTTTGTTTAGTCCTTCATGAGACAGTTTCCACCTTCATTCAGTGGGTCTACTGATCCATTAGTTGCTGAACAATGGATTAGTACTACTGAAAAGATATTTTCAGTTCTTCAATGTTCTGAGCATGATAAAGTCATCTTAGCAATGTATCGTTAGGAGGGTGATGCTGATCAATGGTGGAATCTTATTAGGAATATGAGGCGAAGGGATGAAATTGAGTCCATGTAATGGGATGAGTTCAAGAACTAATTTTTCAATAAGTACTTCCCTCGTATTCTCCGAACGAAGATGGAGAAAGAGTTTCTTGAACTCAAGCAAAAGGATGATGAATCTGTTGATACCTATGAAGCAAATTTTACAAGACGTTCAAGGTACGCTTCTTGTATTATTATCCAACCTGAGAGTAAGATCGATTTCTTCTTTAGTGGCTTAAAACCAAGTCTTCGAAGGGCCTTATCCATAAGGGACTTCAATAGCTATGAGGAAATCATTAGATGTGCTCTCAATGTTGAGATGGAGATTGGTGTAACCCATCAATCATATGGGTTTGATAAAAAGAGGAAAATGGAATTCAAAGTAAAATATAAAAAGCACACTGAAAAGAAGATGAGCTTTCCCTTATGCTCAAAGTGTGGAAAGAAACATGGAGGGATTTTTCTTAAAGGGACAAGTAAATGTTTCAAATGTGGAAAGGAAGGTCATCGGGCATTTGAATGTCGCGATGATGGGAAGAGGATGTCTAATGATGCAAACAAAGGAAGGGATACACAGAATGAACCTACTACACTTCAATGTTTCAAGTGAAAGGAGATGGGACATTTTGCCAATAAATGCCCTAATCCAAGGGTTGATGATGATGGTCGACATCAACAAACTCTTAAGGCTAAAGACAAAGGAATGTCACATGCAATTTCTATCAGCGATGTGGAGTACGATTACGATGTGGTGAAAGGTACACTTACCATCCACTCTAAAGTAGAAAATGTTTTATTTCATTATAGATCCACCCACTCTTTTATTTCTGAAAAATTTATTAATGGTATCACCGTATTACCTCAACAATTAGATGTTGAGTTAGCTGTGAGAACACCTAATGGCACAACAGTCGCATCAAAAGTTTATAATTATTCTCCGATTGAAGTTTGTGGGAAAGTGCTTCCTGCAAATCTTGTGATCCTTCCTATAGTGGAAGTTGATGTGATTCTTGGCATGAATTGGCTTTCTCTACATGTAGATCATATCAATTGCCAAATAAGGGAAGTCACATTTCATATTCTAGATCAATCTATGATCGTCTATCGATGCAAGGATGAACATAACCTTCCAGTGGAAATATCTTCCATTTTATGGGTATCGATTCCACTAAATGAAGGTTATTTATCTCAAATGGTTGGTGAGAAACTCACGATTAAGAATATTCCCATTGTATGGGAGTTTGATGATGTCTTTCCGGAGGAATTACCAGGTCTTCCACCGAATCGTGAAGTTGAGTTTTCAATAGAACTCGTACCGGGTTCTTTTCCTATTTTAAATACACCTTATAGAATGGCCCCAATTGAGTTGCAGGAATTGAAGAAGCAACTCCAAGAGAATCTTGATATGGGGTTCATACGCCCAAGTGCGTCACCTTGGGGAGCACCTGTTCTGTTTTTTAAGAAGAAATATGGATCAATGAGACTCTGCATTTATTATCAAGAACATAACAAGATCCCTATCAAGAACAAATATCCTCTCCCACGCATTGATGACCTATTTGACCAACTACGAGGAGATCAATACTTTTCCATGATTGATCTTCATTCAGGGTATCGTCTATTAAGGGTCAAAATGGAGGATATACCAATGACGTCTTTCCATACAAGGTATGGACACTATGAATTTATAGTGATTCCATTTGGTCTTACTAATGCCCCTGCTATCTTCATGGATCCAATGAATAGATTCTTTAGAGACTATCATGATCAGTTTGTGGTAGTCTTTATAGACGATATTCTTGTCTATTCAAATAGAAAAGAAGAACATGAAGATCACTTGATAATTATGTTGAAGACCCTGAGAACGGAGAAGCTTTATGCCAAATTTACCAAGTGTGAATTTTGGCTTAAAAAATTTTCATTTTTTGGTCACATAATCTCAAAAGAGGGGATATCTGTGGATCCAGCAAAAATAGAGGTTATCGAAAGATGGTCGAGACCAACAACAGTAACCGAGATCCGATGTTTTCTCGGTTTGGATGGATATTATCGACGTTTTGTGAAAGATTTTTCACGATTATCTAATCCACTCACCATGTTGACTCGGAAAGGAGTTAAGTTTGTTTGGACGGAGGAATGTGAAGAGAATTTCAAGGAGATAAAAAGAAGGTTATTCAGTTCACCTGTGCTCACACTGCCTTGTAGTGGAGAAAGGTTTGTGATCTACAGTGATGCCTCCAAGAAGTGATTGGAGTGTGTTCTTATGAAAAATGATATGGTGATAGCTTATGCCTCACGATAGTTGAAAATACATGAGAAAAATTACCCAACTCATGATTTGGAGTTAGTTGCGGTAATCTTTGCATTAAAGATTTGGAGGCATTACCTTAATGGTGAAAGGTGTGATATTCATACTGATCATAAAAGTTTAAAGTATATTTTCACACCAAAGGAGCTGAATATGCGCCAATGAAGATGGTTGGAGCTGATTATGGATTATGACTGCTCAATCCATTACCACCCTGGGAAAGCAAACTAGGTGGAATATGCATTAAGTCGACAAGACCATGCCAGTTTATCCATGATGAGGATCACAAAAATCCAATATTTATGGATTTACAAAGGATGGATCTTGGAATTATAATATAAGGGGGAAAATAGTATCTTTCTCAAATGAATGTTCAACCATCTATACATGTGAAGATTAAAGAGTCACAGAAATAAGATGTCGAGTTACAAAAGAAGGGGAGAAATGTTCCTGAATTCAACCTTGATTGTGATGGGATAATAAAGTTTAGGAATCCGGTTTGTTTTCCTCCCATCCCCGAATTTAAGAAGGATCTGCTGGCTGAGGCTCATAGTTCTTCATTATCTATTCATCGTGGAAGCATGAAGATGTATAGGGACCTGAAAGAGTACTTCTGGTGGGATGGCATGAAAAGAGATGTTGCTGAATATGTCTCTCGATGCATGGTTTGTCAACAATTTAAAGTTGAGAGACAGAAGTCTAAGGGGATGTTGCAACCATTACCCATACCCGAATGGAAATGGGAAAACATCACTATGGAATTGGTCACAGGACTTCCTAAAACATCCAAAGGCAATAATGCTATCTGGGTAATAGTTGATCGTCTTACAAAATCTGTATAATTCTTTGCTATTATGAGCTTGCTCTATGGAATTCAAAGGTGGTTGGGATCAACACCTACCTATGGTGGAATTTTCTTATAATAATAGCTTTCACTCTAGTATTCAGATGGCATCTTATGAAGCTCTCTATGGAAAGAAATGCAGGACTCCAATTATCTGGGATGAAGTTGTGGGAAAAAAGCTATTAGGACCTGATATCATTGATGAAATTGAAGAAAAGGTCAGATCTATTCAACAACACATAAGAGCAGCTCAGGGTCGACAGAAAAGTTATACCGATAACTGAAGAAAAGACCTAGAGTTTGAAGTGGTTGATAAAGTGTTCTTACAAATATCTCCCTGGAAGAGGGTCATGAGATTTGGAAAGAAGGGGAAGTTGAGCCTTAGATATATCGTTCCTTTCGAAATACTGGATCATGTTGGGAAGGTAGCTTACCGATTGGCGCTTCCACCGAATCTCTCTCAAGTTCACGATGTGTTCCATTTATCTCTCCTGAGAAATTACATACTTGATCCTTCAAATGTACTCAGCTCAGAATTTGTACCGCTAGAGCAAGATCTTTCTTATGAAGAACAACCGATAGAGATTCTGGATCGTAGCAAAAAAGTCCTACGAAGCAAGATCATTCGATTGGTGAAAGTTTTTTGGAGGAACCACCAATTATAAGAAGCTACATAGGATCTTGAAGATATGATGAGGGAGAGGTATCCTCATCTGTTTGATACAAAGTGAACGAATTCCGAGGTTGAAATTCATTTTAAGGGGGGAAGAATGTAACACCCGAGACTTTTTGTTATACAAATCATCAAAGGAATCTTTTTATACACACGACACTTTCATGGATTGCTTTACAAGAAATTGTGATCTTCCTCAATAGCTTGCGTCGTACGCAATACCGAGTTTCACTAAACAACGATATACTATTAAAATTTTATTAAAACTAGCCGTTATGAATAGTAATAACCACTTTTTGAAATTTTATAAATTTTATTTTTCAAAAATGGACTTCATTTTTGGATTCGGAATATCGAAATTAGCCTAGACTGAAATTTTGGTATTTTTCTGAAAACATTCAATTTTTGATGAATAGTGAAACCACTAAGTGGTAGTTAAAAAAATTGAATTTTTCATAAAACATAATTTTAACGATTCTGTGAGTGGAATTTCAAAAATCTGAGAGACACTGTTGATGTCAGTAAGTAAAATGTGGTTCAATGAGATGAAAATATTTTTTGTTGAACAATATCTTTTTACTTTTATTTACCACGGTTAAAAGTAAATTGGGTAATTAAGGGTAAAAATTCTATTATTATTACCCTAACACATGTCCTAATTCTATTGGATCGGTGTAATTCGACCAAAAACAAACTTCGGAATAAAATATGACCATTTAGTCCCACTTGGATTAGATTAGGACATTTATTATTAATTTATTTAAAGAAGGGTTAAAATAGTTAAAATCAAAGTTTAATAACTAAATCCTTTTTAATATGGGTTTATACATAAGATAAATTCGACTATAAATATTCATTAGAAAGATAAAAAGATTTAATACATATTTGATATTTTATTTGTAATTTTTAGACTTTAAATAATTTAATTTATTTATGACACATAGATGATGCAATAATTATCTTATTTATGAAAAATTGACATAATTGATGTTATAAATACCCAAATAAATATAATTTTACTCTTTTTATGAATTCCACTAATTTTCTAGATTAATATGACATGTTATTATTTATTTAATTAACTTTTTTCGAACTTATCATTCTGTTATGATTTTCACAAAAAATCAATTACTAAATAGTGTCAAAATTGTCATAAAATAGTTTTTTAAAAAAATATTATATTATTTATTGTTATTTTATTCCTAAAAATATAAGTTTCGGCCAAATGACTTAGATAAGGTTATATATATTAATAATAAACAACTTGTGGTTCATTTGTCTTGATATAGTATGTTTATTAATCTTATAGTATAATTACACAAGAGGACACGGTAAAAGTAAAATTATTTAACTTAATGTTAAATCTAAATGATAAGGTTAAAATAGGAACCTAAAAATGTATAAATTCTATTTTATGAGAGGATTTCGACCCATCCACAACTTATCCTAGAAATAAATCAATTTGGATCTATTTAAAACCGAACTTGACTTCATAATAAAATAATATTTTTAGTTATTCCAAAGGTGCCCCTCTCCTCCCTTATAAAATGGCACCTCCTCCCTCTCTTCCTCACACCACTTTGATCCTTCAAGTTCGGCCATCCCCTGAAAATTTATTCTCTCCACCTCAATAGAAACGTCCTAGAGGTTCTGGTCTTCTTCAAAGACCTATTTTTAGTGCCCTAAAATGAGGTCTCAAAGAAGCACTTCAAAGAAGAGGTAATGTCCGTTACCGATTCATTAATCTTTATTTCTTCATCCACTTCTTCTTCTATAGTTGTTTCATTATGAAGTAATAAAATAAGTTTCACTCATATACTGATATTTTATTATAAGTATGAAACAACCCTATTTCACCATCTATCCATCCTACGTAAAAAGAAATCGTTGTGTGTCTGTACGTACGGAATACCGTCTCCACGCCGTGGTGTAATCTATTTTCCACCACAACCTCACTTGGATGGGTATAATGGTGTCAATGTTGACTATATATGACTATTAAAAAGTGATACTGATTCTGAAATAGTATACATACACTCCAATACAATTCCACGATCATAGGAATGATATCATCACTCGTGCGTACGTACGGAATACCGACTCCACGATGTGATGCGACTCATTCAGCATGATCTTCATTTCATAATGATTATATAAATGAATTGAATGAATTAATATGATATATATTACACTAATACCATTCTGTAAATGAGGTATCTATAACCTAAAGAGAAGAATAAGAATTTATTCCACAAAACACGCATAAGAACAAAAATTTATAAACACCCGAATAACAAGTAGCAATGAAATATTACTACTAAGAAGCTAAGAATATGACCATATATGTTATAATAAATATAAGTATGATTCTGTAATAAGTAAATAACATTATTTAAATAATTATACAAGATATTTGGACGGGTACAAAGCATATCCGACTTAAGGTAAGGGAAATATCACAATCTCATCCAAGATTGTTTATACTTTAGTATTTACTGGGGTGTATTTTATCATCCACATCCATGTTTCCTAAATATGTAATATTATTTCCATCCACCTAAAATTGATTAAATCCAATTTTACCCTTCGTTGAGTTTTTAGTAAAGGATATGAAAGGAATCTTTTGTCGTTTTTCGTACGAGGAACTTTTTGACTTTTCCGACAAAAGTACGAAGAATGATTTTTTTAACTTATACGACATGAATGGATTTTTAAAACAAAATTTCCAATAATCTTCCTTTACAAGTTTTCAGGTTTATTTTTAATCAACTTATTTTAGTTTAAAATTTTATGACATGTTATGAAAGGAAAAATGTTTTTGAAGTAGAAAGGATATTTTCCTCAAGAATGGAGTTCAAGTATTTTATCTAAATTATTTTCCATCTAAGATAATGTAGGGTTCTGATTCTATCCCTATAATTACATTGATTTGATTATGTTGTGATGGAATTATTTTTATGAATTCATTTATCTTATATGAATTGTTTTATGATGTCACGATGTTTAAGAATTCCATTTTTATTGCATGGGTTATGCAATGATGTATGATTTATGATTTTTGTGGCACACATAAGAATGGCTTCATTATGAGATGGGTGGGAACTATATCTCCCTCCAATCCATTGGGTAATGATTTTATATCTAATTATATAGACATGGATGGAATGGTAGGTTATACCGGTTCAGTGAAACAAGACTGAAACGAGGGTGACTCGGTTCAGAAATGGACTTTGTCCACTAATATAGTCTTGGCAATGAGTCTTGACTAACAAGAAATGATTCTATATGATTATGTGTGTATGCCACAATGTTTCATGTTTTAGGTTATGATTATTGGGATTACATTTAACTTCTATGATTTATCCCATGTTATGATATTATGAACTCTTTTGCATGTTAGGATTTCCAAAAGTTATGTTCTTATGTATATGATGTGATTGATATTACTTTTGTTTACCCTTACTGAGAATTTGAGCTCACCCTTTTGTATGTTTTATTTCCCCAGGTCAGGAAGAAGGTTATTAAGTAGAATATTCCAAAAAGGGACTCTAGATATGATGAAATAAATGGGAGGCAAAGTAGATGCTTTATGAACCAGTTGATTATGTTTCCCAGTTTCTAAAGACTCTATACCTATATGGTCCTTTCTTGGTTTTTTTATATGTTGTAATAAGGGTGCTTCAATTCTGAAGTAATAACAATGTATGTAAAGTATGGGTCGTTATAGTTGGTATCAGAGGAAAGGTATAGTCAACCTTTGGAAACTAGGATGTGAAAGCCTTAGTAAGAACCCTAAGGATAAGTCTAAGCATAGAACACAATCTTAGTGTTTTAGAAATGGACATGAATAACCTAGGATAAGACCTTAAGTGTGAAATTTTATTCTTGATTATATGGTTTTCCTATAATAATTAGTGTTTCTCACACTATTCTTCTTGGTTTTAGTCAATAGCTGGAACCCGAAGGAACCGTGTTAATGCGGATTGCGACGGGCAATGCAATGATTGTCCCCCTTAGCAACCAAACGTTATGGGAGCTAGAATGCAAAATCTTGTAGCCATGCTCACACAACTTTCTCAAGCTATGAATCATGCAGGACGTCCAAACGAGCAAAGGAATGAGAAAAACTCTGTTTAATCCTTCATGAGATAGCGTCCACCTTTATTCAGCGGGTCTATTGATCCATTAGTTGTCGAACAATGGATTAGTACCACTGAAAAGATATTTTTAGTTCTTCAAAGTTCTGAGCATGATAAAGTCATCTTAGCAGTGTATCGTTTTGAGGGTGATGCTGATGAATGGTGGAATCTTTTTAAGAATACGAGGCAATGTGATGAAATTGAGTCCATGGAATTGGACGAGTTCAAGAACTTATTTTTCAATAAGAAATTCCCTCGTATTCTCCGAAAAATGATGGAGAAAGAGTTTCTTGAACAGAAGCAAATGGATGATGAATCTGTTGGTACCTATGAACCAAATTTTACAAGACTTGCAAGGTACGCTTATGGTATTATTATCTAACCTGAGAGTAAGATCGATCTATTCTTTAGTGTCTTAAAACCAAGTCTTCGAAGTGCGTTAGCCATAAGGGACTTCAATAGCTATGAGGAAATCGTTCGATGTGCTCTCAAAGTTGAGATGGAGATTGGAGTAACCCATCAGTCATATGGGTTTGATAAGAAGAGGAAAATGGAATTCAAAGGAAAATATAAAGAGCACACTGAAAAGAAGATGAGCTTTCCCTTATGCTCAATGTGTGTAATGAAAAATGGATGGAGTTGTCTTAAATGGACAAGTAAATGTTTCAAATGTGGAAAGGAAGGTCATCGGGCATTTGAATGTCGCGATAATAGGAAGAATATGTCTAATGATGCAATCAAAGGAAGGGATACACAGAATGAACCTACTACACTTCAATGTTTCAAGTGCAAGGAAATGGGAAATTATGCCAATAAATGCCCTAATCCAAGGGTTGATGATGATGGTCGACGTCAGCAAACTCTTAAGGCTAAAGAAAAAGGAAACTCACATGAAATTTCTATCAGCGATGTAGAGTATGATAACAATGTGGTGAAAGGTACACTTACCATCCAATCTAAAGTAACAAATGTTTTATTTGATTCTAGATCCACCCACTCTTTTATTTATGAATAATTTTTTAAGGGTATCACCATATTACCTCAACAATTAGATGTTGAGTTAGCTATGACAACACCTAATGGCACAACGGTTGCATCAAAAGTTTATAATTCTTCTTCGATTGAAGTTTGTGGGAAAGTGGTTCCTACAAATCTTGTGATCCTTCCTATAGTGGAATTTGATGTGATTCTTGGCATGGATTGGATTTCTCTACATGGAGCTCATATCAATTGCCAAAGAAGGGAAGTCACATTTCATATTCCAAATCAATCTATGATCTTCTATCGATGCAAGGATGAACATAACCTTCCAGTGGAAATTTTTTCCATTTTATGGGTGTCGATTCCACTAAATGAAGGCAATTTATCTCAAATGGTTGGTGAGAAACTCATGATTAATAATATTCCCATTGTACGGGAGTTTGATGATGTCTTTCCGGAGGAATTACCGGGTCTTCCACCGAATCGTGAAGTTGAGTTTTCAATAGAACTAGTATCGGGTGCTTTTCCTATTTCAAAGACACCTTATAGAATGGCCCCAATTGAGTTGCAGGAATTGAAGAATCAACTCCAAGAGAATCATGATAAGGGGTTCATATGCCCAAGTGTGTCACCTTGGGGAGCACCTGTTCTGTTTGTTAAGAAGAAAGATGTATCATTGAGACTCGGCATTGATTATCAAGAACTTAACAAAATCACTATCAAGAACAAATATCATATCCCATGCATTGATGACCTATTTGACCAACTACGCAGAGCTCAATACTTTTCCAAGATTGATCTTCATTTAGGGTATCATCTATTAAGGGTCAAAAGGGAGGATATACCAAAGACGGCTTTCCATAAAAGGTATGGACACTATGAATTTATAGTGATGTCATTTGGTCTTACTAATTCCCCTGATATCTTCATGGATCTAATGAATAGAGTCTTTAGAGACTATCTTGATCAGTTTTTGGTAGTCTTTATAGATGATATTCTTGTCTATTCAAAGAGCAATGAAGAACATGAAGATCACTTGAGAATTATATTGAAGACCCTGAGAAAGGAGAAGCTTTATGCCAAATTTACAAAGTCTGAATTTTGGCTTAAAAAATTTGCATTTTTGGGTCACATAATCTCAAAAGAGGGGATATCTGTGGATCCAGCAAAAACAGAGGTTATCGAAAGATGGTTGAGACCATCAATAGTAACCAGGATCCGAATTTTTCTTGGTTTGGATGGATATTATCGACGTTTTGTGAAAGATTTTTCACGATTATCTAATCCACTCACCAAGTTGACTCGGAAAGGAGTTAAGTTTGTTTGGACGGAGGAATGTGAAGAGAATTTCAAGGAGTTAAAAAGAAGGTTATCCACTGCACCTGTTCTCACACTGACTTGTAGTGGAGAAAGGTTTGTGATCTACAGTGATGCATCCAAGAAGTGATTGGGGTGTGTTCTTATGAAAAATGATATGGTGCTAGCTTATGCCTCACGATAGTTTAAAATACATGAGCAAAATTATCCAACTCAGGATTTGGAGTCAGTTGCGGTAATCTTTGCATTAAAGATTTGGAGGCATTACCTTTATGGTGAAAGGTGTGATATTTATACTGATCATAAAAGTTTAAAGTATATTTTCACACAAAAGGAGATGAATATGCACCAAAGAAGATGGTTGGAGCAGATTAAGGATTATGACTGCTCAATCCATTTCCACCCTGGGAAAGAAAACAACGTGGCAGATGCATTAAGTCAACATGACCATGCCAGTTATCCATGATGAGGATCAAAAAAGATTGAATATTTATGGATTTACAAAGGATGGATCTTGGAATTATAATATATGGGAGAAAATCGTATCTTTCTCAAATGAATGTTCAACCATCTATACATGTGATGATTAAAGAGTCACAGAAAGAAGATGTCGAGTTACAAAAGGAGGTGAGAAATGTTCCTGAATTCAACCTTGATTGTGATGGGATAATAAAGTTTAGGAATCGGGTTTGTGTTCCTCCCATCCCCGAATTAAAGAAGGAGCTGCTGGATGAGGCTCATAGTTCTTCATTCTCTATTCATCCTAGAAGCATGAAGATGTATATGGACCTGAAAGAGTACTTCTGGTGGGATGGCATGAAAAGAGATGTTGCTGAATATGTCTCTCGATGGTTGGTTTCTCAACAAGTTAATGTTGAGAGACAGAAGTCTAAGGGGATGTTACAACCATTACCCATACCCAAATGGAAATGGGAAAACATCACTATGGACTTGGTCACAGGACATCCTAAAACATCCAAAGGCAATATTGCTATCTGGGTCATAGTTTATTGTCTTACAAAATCTGCACAATTCATTGCTATTAGAGAGTATTTCTCTATGGATCCGCATGCCAGGATATATGTAAAGGAAGTGGTAAGATTTCATGGAGTTCCACTTTCTATTATATCTTATCGGGATCCGAGGTTTACCTCAATGTTCTAGAGAAGTCTTCAGCATACTCTGGATACAGAGTTAAGTTTCAGCACTACTTATCATCCTCAGACAGACGGTCAGTCTGAGAGAACAATTCAAACTCTAGAAGATATGTTGAGAGCTTGCTCTATGGATTTCAAAGGTGGTTGGGATCAACACCTACCTTTGGTGGAATTTTCTTATAATAATAGCTTTCACAACAGTATTCAGATGGCTCCTTATGAAGCTCTCTATGGAAAGAAATGTAGGACTCCAACTTGCTGGGATGAAGATGGGGAAAGAAAGCTATTAGGACCTGATCTCGTTGATGAAATGGCAGAAATGGTCAGATCTATTCCGCAACACATAAGAGCAGCTCAGATTCGATAGAAAAGTTATGCCGATAACTGATGAAAAGACCTAGAGTTTGAAGTGGGTGATAAAGTGTTCTTACGAATATCTCCCTGGAAGAGGGTCATGAGATTTGGAAAGAAGGGGAAGTTGAGCCTTAGATATATCGTTTCTTTCGAAATACTAGATCGTGTTGATAAGGTAGCTTACCGATTGGCTCTTCCACCAAATCTCTCTCAAGTTCATGATGTGTTCAATTTATCTCTCCTGGGAAAGTACATAACTGATCCTTCAAATGTACTCAACTCAAAAGTTGTACCGCTGGAGCAAGATCTTTCTTATGAAGAACAACCGATAGAGATTCTGGATCATAGAGAAAAAGTCCTACGAAGCAAGACCACTCGATTGGTGAAAGTGTTTTGGAGGAACCACCAATTAGATGAAGCTACATGGGAGCTTGAGGATATGATGAGGGAGAGGTATCCTTATCTGTTTGATACAAAGTGAACGAATTTCGAGGGAGAAATTTATTTTAAGGGGGGTAGAATGTAACACCCGAGACTTTTATGTGATACAAATCATCAAAGGAATATTTTTCTACACACAACACTTGCTTGGATTTCTTTACATGAAATTGTGAGCTTCCTCGATAGCTTGCGTCGTACGCAATACCGAGTTTCACGAAACAACGATATACTATTAAAATATTATTAAAACTAGACGTTATGAAAAGTAATAACCACTTTTTGAAATTTTATAAATTTTATTTTTCAAAATGGACTTCATTTTTGGATTTGGAATATCGAAATTAGCCTAGGGTGAAATTTTGGTTTTTTTTTGAAAACTTTCAATTTTTGATGAATAGTGAAACCGCTAAGTTGTAGTTAAAAAAACTGAATTTTTCATAAAACATTATTTTACCGCTTCTGTGAGTGGAATTTCAAAAATCTGAGAGACACGGTTGATGTCAGTAAGTAAAATGTGGTTCAATGAGATGAAAATAATTTTTGGTGAATAGTAACTTTTTACTTTTATTTACCATTGTTAAAAGTAAATATGGTAATTAAGGGTAATATTGATATTATTATTACCCTAACACATGTCCTAATTCTATTGGATATTTGTAATTCGACCAAAAACAAACTTAGGAATAAAATATGACCATTTATGCCCACTTGAATTAGATTAGGACATTTATTATTAATTTATTTAAAGAAGGGTTAAAATAGTTGAAATCAAAGTTTAATAACTAAATCATTTTTAATATGGGGTTATACATAAGATAAATTCGACTATAAATATTCCTTAGAAATATTAAAATATTTCCTACATATTTGATATTTTATTTGTAATTTTTAGACTTTAAATAATTTAATTTATTTATGACACATAGATGATGCAGTAATTATCTTATTAATGAAATAATGACATAATTGATGTTATAAATACACAAATAAATATAATTTGAGACTTTTTATGAATTCGACTAATTTTATAGACTAATAGGACATGTTAGTATTGATTTAATTAACTTTGTTCGAACTTATCATTCTGTTATGATTTTCACAAAAATCAATTACTAAATAGTGTCAAAATTGACATAAAATAGTTTTTTAAGAAAATATTATATTATTAATTGTTATTTTATTCCTAAAAATCTAAGGTTCGGCCAAATTACTTAGATAAGGTTATATTTATTAATAATAAACAACTTGGGGTTCTTTTGTCTTGATATAGTAAGTTTATTAATCTTATAGTATTAGAACACAAGAAGACACGGTAAAAGTAAAATTATTTAACTTAATGTTAAATCTAAATGATAAGGTTAAAATAGGAACCTAAACTTGTATAAATTCTATAGGATGAGAGGATTTAGACCCATCCCCACATTATCCTCGAAATAATTCTATTTGGAGCTATTTAAAACCGAACTTGACTTTATAATAAAATAATATTTTTTGTTATTCCAATGGTGCCCCTCTCCTCCCTTATAAAAGGGCACCTCCTCCCTCCTTTCCTCACACCGCTTTGACCCTTCAAGCTCGGCCAACCCCTGACAATTTCTTCTCTCCACTTCCCTAGAAACATCCTAGAGGTTCTGGTATTTTTCAGAGACCTATTTTAGTTCCCTAAAAGGAGGTCTCAAAGAAGCACTTCAAAGAAGAGGTAATGTTCGTTACCGATTCTTTCATCTTTATTTCTTATTCCACTTATTCTTCTTTAGTTGTTTCATTATGAAGTAATAACATCAGTATCACTCATATACTGATATTTTATTATAAGTATGAAACAACCGTATTTCACCATCTATCCATCCTACGGAAAAAGAAATCACCGCGCGTGCGTACGTACGGAATACCGTCTCCACGCCGTGGTGTAATCTATTTTCCACCACCACCTCACTTGGATGGGTATAATTGTGTAAATAATGACTATATATGACTATTATAATGTGATACTGATTCTTAAATAGTATACATACACGCCAATACAATTCCACGATCATAGGAACGACATCATCACTCGTGCGTACGTACGGAATACCGTCTCCACGATGTGATGTGACTCGTTCTGCACGATCTTCATTTCATAATGATTATATAAATGAATTGAATGAATGAATATGATATATATTACACTAATACCATTCTGTGAATGAGTTATCTATAACATAAAGAGAAGAATAAGAATTTATTCCACAAAACACGCATAAGAACAAAAAGTTATAAACACCCGAATAACAAGTAGCAATGAAATATTACTACTAAGAAACTAAGAATATGACCATATATGTTATAATATAATTATGTATGATTCTAGAATAAGTCAATAACATTATTTAAATCATTATAAAAAATATTTGGACACGTACAAAGAATATCGGACTTAAGGTAAGGGAAATATCACAATCTCATCCGAGATTGTTTATACTTTAGTATTTACTGGGGTATATTTTATCATCCACATCCATGTTTCCTCAATATGTAATATTATTTCCATCCACCTACAATTGTTTAAATCCAATTTTACCCTTCGGTGAGTTTTTAGTAAAGGATATGAAAGGAATCTTTTTTCATTTTTCGTACGAGGTACTTTTTGACTTTTCCGAAAAAAGTATGAAGAATGTTTTTTTAACTTATACGGCATGAATGGATTTTTTAAAAAAAAATTCCAAGAATCTTCCTTTACAAGTTTTCAAGTTTATTTTAAATCAACATCTTTTAGTTTAAAATTTTATGACATGTTAAGAAAGGAAAAATGTTTTTGAAGTAGAAAGGATATTTTCCTCAAGAATGGAGTTCATGTGTTTTATCAAAATTATTTTCCATCTAAGATAATTTAGGGTTCTGATTCTATCCCTATAATTACATTGATTTGATTTTGTTGTGATGGAATTATTTTTATGAATTCATTTATCTTATATGAATTTTTTTATGATGTCACGATGTTTAAGAATTCAATTTTTATTACAAGGGTTATGTAATGATGTATGATTTATGATTTTTGTGGCACACATAAGAATGGATTCATTATGATATGGGTGGGACCTATATCTCCCTCCAATCCATTGGGTAAAGATTTTATATCTCATGAGATAGACATGGCTGGAATGGTAGGTTATAGCGGTTCAGTGAAAGAGGACTGGAACGAGGGTGACTCGGTTCAGAAATGGACTTTGTCCACTAAGATAGTCTTGGAAATGAGTCTTGACTAACATGAATGATTATCTATGATTATGTGTGTATGCCACAATGTTTCATGTTTTATGTTATGATTATTGGGATTACATTTTACTTCTATGATTTATCCCATGTTATGATATTATGATCTCTTTTGCATGTTAAGATTTCCAAAAGTAATGTTCTTATGTATATGATGTGATTGATATTTCTTTTGTTTACCCTTACTAAGAATTTGAGCTCACCCTTTTGTATGTTTTATTTCCCCAGGTCAGGAAGAAGGTTATTAAGTAGGATATGCCAAAAAGGGACTCTAGATATGTTGAAATAAATGGGAGGCAAAGTAGATGCTTTAAGAACCAGTTGTTTATGTTTCCCAATTTCTAAAGACTCTATACCAATACCGTCCTTTCTTGGTTTTGTTATATGTTTTAATAAGTGTGCTTCAATTTTGAACTAATAACAATGTATGTAATGTATAGGTAGTAAGAACCCTAAGGATAAGTCTAAGCATAGAACACAATCTTAGTGTTTTAGAAATGGCCATGAATAACCTAGGATAAGACCTTAAGTGTGAAATTTTATTCTTGATTATATGTTTTTCCTATTATAATTAGTGTTTCTCACACTATTCTTCTTGGTTTTAGTCAATGGGTGGAACCCGAAGGAACCGTGTTAATGCGGAATGTGACGGGCAATGCAATGATTGTCCCCCTGAGCTACCAAACGTTATGGGAGCTGGAATGAAAAATCTTTTAGCCATGCTCACACAACTTTCTCAAGCTATGAATCATTGCAGGACTTCCAAATGAGAAAAGTAAGGAACAAAATTCTGTTTAATCCTTCATGAAACAGCGTCCACCTTCATTTAGCGGGTCTACTGATCCATTAGTTGCTGAAAAATGGATTAGTACTACTAAAAAGATATTTTCAGTTCTTTAATGGCCTGAGCATGATAAAGTCATCTTAGCAGTGTATCATTTGGAGGGTGATGCTGATCAATGGTGGAATCTTATTAAGAATATGAGGCAAAGGGATGAAATTGATTCCATGGAATGTGAAGAGTTTAAGAACTTATTTTTCAATAAGTACTTCCCTAGTATTCTCCGAACAAAGATGGAGAAAGAGTTTCTTGAACTGAAGCAAAAGGATGATGAATCTATTGGTACCTATGAAGAAAATTTTACAAGACTTTCAAGGTACGCTTCTGGTATTATTATCCAACCTGAGTGTAAGTTCGATCGACTCTTTAGTGGCTTAAAACCAAGTCTTCGAAGGGCCTTATCCATAAGGGACTTCAATAGATACAAGGAAATCGTTCGATGTGCTCTCAATGTTGAGATGGAGATTGGATTAACCCATCAGTCATATGGGTTTGATAAGAGAAGGAAAATGGAATTCAATGGAAAATCTAAAGAGCACACTGAAAAGAATATGAGCTTTCCCTTATGCTCAATGTGTGGAAGGAAACATGGAAGGAGTTGTCTTAAAGGGACAATTAAATGTTTCAAATGTGGAAAGGAAGGTCATCAGGCATTTGAATGTCGCGATGATGGGAAGAAGATGTCTAATGTTGCAAAAAAAGGAAGGTATACACAGAATAAACCTACTACACTTCAATGATTCAAGTGCAAGGAGATGGGACATTATGCCAATAAATTCCCTAATCCAAGGGTTGATGATGGTGGTCGACATCAACAAACTCTTAAGGCTAAAGGCAAAGGAAAGTCACATGCAATTTCTATCAGCGATGTGGAGTATGATAACGATGTGGTGAAAGGTACACTTACCATCCACTCTAAAGTAGCAAATGTTTTATTTTATTCTGGATCCACCCAATCTTTTATTTCTGAAGAATTTTCTAAGGGTATCACCGTATTACCTCAAAAATTAGATGTTGAGTTAGCTGTGACAACACCTAATGGCACAACAGTCGCATCAAAAGTTTATAATTCTTCTCTGATTGAAGTTTGTGGGAAAGTGCTTCCGTAAAATCATGTGATCCTTCCTATAGTGGAATTTGAAATGATTCATGGCATGGATTGGCTTTCTTTACATGGATCTCATATCGATTTCCAAAGAAGGGAAGTCACATTTCATATTCCAGATCAATCTATGATCGTCTATCGATGCAAGGATGAACATAACCTTCCAGTGGAAATTTCTTCCATTTTATGGGTATCGATTCCACTAAATGTAGGTTATTTATCTCAAATGGTTGGTGAGAAACTCAATTTTATGAATATTCCCATTGTACAGGATATTGATGATGTCTTTCCGGAGGAATTACCGGGTCTTCCATCGAATCGGGAAGTTGAGTTTTCAATAGAACTCGTACCGGGTGCTTTGCCTATTTCAAAGAAATCTTATAGAATGGACCCAATTGATTGTAGGAATTGAAGAAGTAACTCCAAGAGAATCTTGATAAGTGGTTCATACGCCCAAGTGTGTCACCTTTGGGAGCACCTGTTCTGTTTGTTATGAAAAAAGATGGATAAATGAGACTCATCATTGATTATCGAGAACTTATCAAGATCACTATCAAGAACAAATATCCTCTCCCACTCATTGATGACCTATTTGAACAACTACGCGAAGCTCAATACTTTTCCAAGATTGATCTTCGTTCAGGGTATCATCAATTAAGGGTCAAAAGGGAGGATATACCAATGACAGATTTCCGTACAAGGTATGGACACTATGAATTTATATTGATGCCATTTGATCTTACTAATGCCCCTGCTATCTTCATGGATCTAATGAATAGAGTCTTTAGAGACTATATTGATCAGTTTGTGGTAGTCTTTATAGACGATTTTATTGTCTATTGAAAGAGCAAGGAAGAACATGAAGATCACATGCGAATTATATTGAAGACCCTGAGAAAGGAGAAGCTTTATGCCAAATTTACCAAGTGTGAAATTTGGCTTAAAAATTTGCATTTTTGGGTCACATAATCTCAAAAGAGGGGATATCTGTGGATCAAGCAAAAACAGAGGTTATCAAAATATGGTCGAGACCAACAACAGTAACCGAGATCTGAAGTTTTCTTGGTTTGGCTGGATATTATCGATGTTTTGTGAAAGAGTTTTCACGATTATCTAATCCACTCACAAAGTTGACTCGGAAAGGAGTTAAGTTTGTTTGGATGGAAGAATGTGAAGAGAACTTCACGGAGTTAAAAAGAAGGTTATCCAGTGCACATGTGCTCACACTGACTTGTAGTGGAGAAAGGTTTGTGATCTATAGTGATGCATCCAAGAAGGTATTGGGGTGTGTTCTTAGGCAAAATGATATGGTGAATGCTTATGCCTCACGACAGTTGAAAATACATGTTCAAAATTATCCAACTCATGATTTGGAGTTAGATGCGGTAATCTTTGCATTAATGATTTGGAGGAATTACCTTTATGGTGAAAGGTGTGATATTTATACTGATCATAAAAGTTTAAAGTATATTTTCACACAAAAGGAGATGAATATGTGCCAAAGAAGATGGTTGAATCTGATTAAGGATTATGACTGCTCAATCCATTACCACCTTGGGAAAGCAAAAAAGTTGGCAGATGCATTAAGTCGACAAGACCATGCCAGTTTATCCATGATGAGGATCACAAAAGATCCAATATTTATGGATTTACAAAGGATGGATCTTGGAATTATAATGGAAGGCGGAAAATTTTATCTTTCTCAAATGAATGTTCAACCCTCTATACATGTGAAGATTAAAGAGGCACAGAAAGAAGATGTCAAGTTAC
Source organism: Viscum album (assembly GCA_963277665.1). Taxonomy (NCBI): domain Eukaryota; kingdom Viridiplantae; phylum Streptophyta; class Magnoliopsida; order Santalales; family Viscaceae; genus Viscum; species Viscum album. The sequence goes on from OY728152.1 coordinate 1,849,944,471, forward strand.
AAAAGAAGGTGAGAAATGTTCCTGAATTCAACCTTGATTGTGATGGGATAATAAAGTTCAGGAATCGGGTTTGTGTTCCTCCCATCCCCGAATTAAATATGGAGCTGCTGGATGAGGCTCATAGTTCTTCATTCTCTATTCATCTTGGAAGCACAAAGATGTATAGGGACCTGAAAGAGTACATCTGGTGGGATGGAATGAAAAGAGATGTGGCTGAATATGTCTCTCGATGCTTGGTTTGTCAACAAGTTAAGGATGAGTGACAGAAGTCTAAGGGGATGTTACAACCATTACCTATACCCAAATAGAAATGTGAAAACATCACTATGGACTTTGTCACAAGACTTCCTAAAACATCCAAAGGAAATAATGCTATCTGGGTCATAGTTGATCGTCTTACAAAATCTGTACACTTCATTGCTATTAGAGAGGATTTCTCTCTAGATCAGCAAGCCAGGATATATGTAAAGTAAGTGGTAAGATTGTATGGAGTACCACTTTCTATTATATCTGATCGGGATCCAAGGTTTACCTCAAAGTTCTGGTGAAGTCTTCAGCATACTCTGGATACAGAGTTAAGTTTCAACACTACTTATCATCCTCAGACAGACGGTCAGTCTGAGAGAACAATTCAAACTCTAGAAGATATGTTGAGAGCTTGCTCTATGGATTTCAAAGGTGGTTGGGATCAACACCTACCTTTGGTAGAATTTTCTTATAATAATAGCTTTCACTCTAGTATTCAGATGGATCCTTATGAAGCTCTCTATGGAAAGAAATGCAGGACTCCAACTTGCTGGGATGAAGTTGGGGAAAGAAAGCTATTAGGACCTGATCTTGTTGATGAAATGGCAGAAAAGGTTAGATCTATTCAACAACACATAACAGCATCTCAGAGTCGATAGAAAAGTTATGCCGATAACTGAAGAAAATACCTAGAGTTTGAAGTGGGTGATAAAGTGTTCTTACAAATATCTCCCTGGAAGAGGGTCATGAGATTTGGAAAGCAGGGGAAGTTGAGCCCCAGATATATCTGTCCTTTCAAAATATTGGATCGTGTTGGGAAGGTAGCTTACCGATTGGCGCTTCCAACGAATCTCTCTCAAGTACACGATGTGTTCCATGTATCTCTACTGAGAATGTATATACCTGATCCTTCACTTGTACTCAGCTCTAAAGTTGTACCGCTGGAGCAAGATCTTTCTTATGAAGAACAACTGATAGAGATTCTGGATCATAGTGAAAAAGTCCTATGAAGCAAGACCACTCGATTGGTGAAAGTTTTTTGGAGGAACCACTAATTAGAAGAAGCTACATGGGAGCTTGAGGATATGATGAGGGAGAGGTATCCTCATCTGTTTGATACAAAATGAACGAATTTTGAGGGAGAAATTCATTTTAAGGGGCATAGAATGTAACACCCAAGATTTTATGTTACATAAATAATCAAAGGAATCTTTTTCTACACACAACACTTTCTTGGATTGCTTTACACGAAATTGCAAGCTTCCTCGATAGCTTGCGTCATACGCAATACCGAGTTTCACTAAACAACGATATACTGTTAAAATATTATTAAAACTAGCCGTTATGAATAGTAATAACCACTTTTTGAAATTTTATAAATTTTATTTTTCAAAATGGACTTCATTTTTGGATTCGGAATATTGAAATTATCCTAGGGTGAAATTTTGGAATTTTTCTGAAAACTTTCAATTTTTGATGAATAGTGAAACCACAAAGTGGTAGTTAAAAAAAACTGAATTTTTCATAAAACATAATTTTACCGCTTCTGTGAGTGGAATTTCAAAAATCCAAGAGATACGGTTGATTTCAGTAAGTAAAATGTGGTTCAATGAGATGAAAATAATTTTTGGTGAATAGTAACTTTTTACTTTTATTACCACGGTTAAAAGTAAATAGGGTAATTAAGGGTAAACATTATATTATTATTACCCTAACACATGTACTAATTTTTTGGATAAGTATAATTCGACCAAAAACATACTTAGGAATAAAATATGACCATTTAGACCCACTTGGATTAGATTAGGACATTTATTATTAATTTATTTAAAGAATGGTTAAAATAGTTAAAATCAAAGTTTAATAACTAAATCATTTTTAATATGGGGTTATACATAAGATAAATTCGACTATAAATATTCATTAGAAACCTAAAAATATTTCCTACATAAGGATATTTTATTTGTAATTTTTAGACATTAAATAATTTAATTTATTTATGACACAAAGATGATGCAGTAATTATCTTATTAATGAAATATTGACATAATTGATGTTATAAATACACAAATAAATATCATTTGAGAATTTTTATGAATTACACTAATTTTTAGGTTAATATGACTTGTTATTATTGATTTAATTAAATTTTTTCGAACTTATCATTCTGTTATGATTTTCACCAAAATCAATTACTAAATAGTGTCAAAATTGACATAAAATAGTTTTTAAAACAAATATTATATTATTAATTGTTATGTTATTCCTAAAAATCTATGGTTCGGCCAAATGACTTAAATAAGGTTATATATATTAATAATAAACAACTTGGGGTTATTTTGGCTTGATATAGTACGTTTATTAATCTTATAGTATAAGAACACAAGAAGACACGGTAAATGTAAAATTATTTAAATTAATGTTAAATATAAATGATAATGTTAAAATAGGAACCTAAAGATGTCTAAATTCTATTTTATGAGAGTATTTCGACCCATCCCTACCTTATCCTCGAAATAAATCAATTTGGAGCTACTTAAAACCGAACTTGACTTTATAATAAAATAATATTTTTAGTTATTCCAAAGGTGCCCTTCTCCTCCCTTATAAAAGGGAACCTCCTCCCTCTCTTCCTAACACCACTTTGATCCTTCAAGATAGGACAATCCCTGCCAATTTCTTCTCTAGACTTCCCTAGAAACATCCTATAGGTTCTGGACTTCTTCAAAGACCTATTTTAGTGCCCTAAAAGGAGGTCTCAATGAAGCACTTCAAAGAAGAGGTAATGTCCGTTACCGATTCTTTCATCTTTATTTCTTCTTCCACTTCTTCTTCTTTAGTTGTTTCATTATGAAGTAATGACATCAGTATCAATCATATAATTATATGTTTTTATATGTATTAAATGATCCTATTTCACCATCTATCCATCCTACGGAAAAAGAAATCACCGTGCGTGCGTACGTACAGAATACCGTCTCCACGCCGTGGTGTAATCTATTTTCCATCACCTCTTCACATGGATGGGTATAATGGTGTAAATAATGACTATATATGACTATTATAAAGTGATAATGATTCTGAAATAGTATACATACACTCCAATACAATTCCACGATCATAGGAATGATATCATAACTCGTGCGTACGTACGAAATACCGTCTCCACAATGTGGTGCGACTCGTTCTGCATGATATTCATTTCATAATGATTATATAAATGAATTGAATGAATGAATATGATATATATTACACTAATACCATTCTGGAAGTGAGGTATCTATAACCAAAAGAGAAGAATACGAATTTATTCGACAAAACACACATAAGAACAAAAAGTTATCAACACCTGAATAACAAGTAGCAATGAAATATTACTACTAAGAAGCTAAGAATATGACCATATATGATATCATAAAAATAATTATTATTCTGTAATAAGTAAATAACATTATTTAAATTATTATACAGGAGATTCGGACACGTACAAAGCATATCGAACCTAAGGTAAGGGAAATATCACAATCTTATCCGAGATTGTTTATACATTAGTATTTTCTGGGGTGTATTTTATCATCAAAATCCATGTTTCCTCAATATGTAATATTAATTACATCCACCTACAATTGTTTAAATACAATTTTTCCATTCGGTGAGTTTTTAGTAATGGATATGAAAGGAATTTTTTGTCGTTTTTCGTACGAGGTACTTTTTGACTTTTCCAACAAAAGTACGAAGAATGTTTTTTTAACTTATATGGCATGAATGGATTTTTAAAACAAAATTTCCAAGAATCTTCCTTTACAAGTTTTAAAGATTATTTTTAATCAACTTCTTTTAGTTTAAATGTGTCTGACATGTTAAGAAAGGAAAAATGTTTTTGAAGTAGAAAGGATATTTTCCTCAAGAATGGAGTTCAAGTGTTTTATCAAAATTATTTTCCATCTGTGATACTGTAGGGTTTTGATTCTATCCCTATCATTACATTTATTTGATTATTTTGTGATGGAATTATTTTTATGAATTAATTTATCTTATATGAATTGTTTTATGATGTCATGATATTTAAGAATTCCATTTTTATTACATGGGTTAAGCAATGATGTATGATTTATGATTTTTGTGGAACACATAATAATGGTTTCATTATGAGATGGGTGGGACCTATATCTCCCTCCAATGCATTGGGTAATGATTTTATATCTCATGAGATAGACATGGTTGGAATGGTAGGTTATACCGGTTCAGTGAAACAGGACTGAAACATGGGTGACTCGGTTCAGAAATGGACTTTGTCCACTAAGATAGTCTTGGCAGTGAGTCTTGACTAACAAGAAATTATTCTCTATGATTATGTGTGTATGCCACAAAGTTTCATGTTTTATGTTATGATTATTGGGATTACATTTCACTTCTATGATTTATTCCATGTTATGATATTATGATCTCTTTTGAAGGTTAGGATTTCCAAAAGTTATGTTCTTATGTATATGATGTGATTGATATTTCTTTTTTTTACCCTTACTAAGCATTTGAGCTCACCCTTTTGTATGTTTTATTTCCCCAGGTCAGGAAGAAGGTTATTATGTAGGATATGCCAAAAAGGGACTCTAGATATGATGAAATAAATGGGAGGCAAAGTAGATGCTTTATGAACAAGTTGTTTATGTTTCCCAATTTTTAAAGACTCTATACCTATACGGTCCTTTCTTGGTTTGGTTATATGTTGTAATAAGTGTTCTTCAATTCTGAAGTAATAACAATGTATGTAAAGTATGGGTCGATATAAATATTTAACTGAAAATTTGATCTTCTATGAAAAAAATGAAAACATCGCCATTGTATAATTTTGATAATCCAAATCAAAAAATAATATTCCTTTTATATAAATAATTTTCTAGATATGTGAATTTTAACATTTAAAATAAAATCATAATATATTAATATATGGTGGGTTTCTGTGACAATTTCAATTTATAAACCTTTATAAAAAAAATTTATTTTGACTTCGTATATCATTTATATTTATTAAAAATTATTTAATAATAAAAATTTATAAAAATATAATCTACTTTACAAATAATTTAATTCATCAAAATAAATAATTTTAATTAATTTTAATATTACTAAAAATAATATTTGGGTCATATTGTATCGAAATAAAAATCTATTATGATGTAAAAAAATTATGAAGAAAATATATTCATTATTCTATAAAAATAATAATCATTCTCGTTTTTCTACTAATTTTATTCATATCACATTAATTAACTAGATAATTCCTTATGAGATAGGAGTGTGATTTTCATACTTCTTGGGGTGGTTTTGAAAACATGATTTAGGACGTGATCTAGATGAGTTTGAACATCACTCGTAAATAGTTTCACTCATTCTAATATTGTTGGATATCATCTTGGCCATGGTCAAAGGAGAATCATAGTAATTCTATCTCTATCATAAGCACCAATAAATTGGATTATTAAGTTATGATCCTACTATATTAGGCCATAACATCTTTTACCTGTGACATTTTGATTTTTAATTCCTTATATTTTTCCTAACTATGTGACAACTATTCAAAGACTATATTATCAATAGATATGACACATAAATGACCTTTAAATCCAATTGGATATAATAAATAAAAATAATTTCGGGTGTTTTCTAGTACAATATTTTTCATAATGATATTTTATTATTTCAAATGGGGTTTTTTTAATTAAGAGTTTGGGTTATTACAAAATTTCACATTTAAGAAATTTTACTCTCAAAATTTTCTTTTCCCACAATAAGACAGTTGATAGTAACTATGTTTAATCACCTCCTCCTTTTCCCACATTTCATCATCAAACTCATGGTTTATCCAAAACACTTATCCAATGTTTATTATCTTATTTCATTGAAAATTTTATCTATGATATAAGAACAGCACTATATTTTATTCCTAGGATTTATTATTCTTCAATGGTAACACCTCAAGATTGAGTTCATGGAGGGGTCTAGTATGTCATTCCTCAATATGGATATATGTAATACATTGTGCACATGAGATATCTTTGGCGGGAGTGATAGTCAATAGTCCAACACTTCAATCAATTCAAGGATCTCAAAGGAGCTAATGGATCTTGTACTAATAAATCACATCTTCCCAAATCTCATCACTTTCATCTATAGAGATATGTGGAACAAAACCATTTCTATAACATCAAACACTGGTTATCATTACAAAATTTCAGCATAGTTATTCTATTGAATTTAGTAATCTTTTATGTTCTACTAAATATTGTTAACCTTTTAACCATTTTCACAATCATTTCACGACCATTCATTTTACATTCCCAAAATTCATTTATGCATGGAAGGGTTCTACACCTATTCCAATATATGGCTTCATAGTGGGACTTTTTTGTTCATAAGTGGAAACTATTGTTTTATGAATAAATAATAAATGGTAAATGTTGGTATCATCCTCCATTTATATCCTTAGGAAATTCCTACAACTTGTATTCCAGTGTTTAATAGTATTCTTTAGATTTGGAATCAGTTTTAGGATGATAGGACCTACTAATGTATAGTTAAGTATTTAGATCATCTTGGAGACTTTTCAAGAACCTGGGAGTGAATATCAAATATCTATTGGATATAATCCATATTTTTACACTACAAAACCTTACCACATCTCATATGTATATCTATTCATGTTGATCTAGAATGAATTCCTTCAGAATTGGGATAATGTGAGCTACCATTATAAGTTGATCCACAACAACTCATATAGAATTCTTTCTCCTAAATTTCATTGGATGATCGGTGAAAAATTTCATAGTGATGTTTTTCCATGTCCATGTTGGTATTGGTAATACATTCATAACCCCCATATACTTATAACTTTTGGACAAAAATTTCTAAAATACTACGCACATTGACATATAGTCACTAACATCATTCTTTATATTGTACCACTATTAGTGATCATATAGATCATGATATGTCATTGTGATTCTTGAGTTAATGGTGAATGTCAAAATATGTGCATCATCAAATTGTTTCTTATTAATCTCATGATTTAATGGAAGACATATTCTTGAACCAAATCTCAAAATTAATTCTTTATTAACTTTGAATTAAAAGGATTTCCCATTCAATATAGAATGAATTTTATTATAAATTCCCACATCATTTCTCTAATCATCCTTAATATTTCTTAATTTGTAGATTTAAGATATAAATTTTTAAATGCATCATGATGTACCATAATTTATTATTATCATGTCCATACATTTCAAATTTATAGATATTAGAACCCCCTCAACTTTCATAAATGATTAAATTGTTGGATTCCTTCTACCTAGATCATCTATTTATATATTTTCATTACCACGATTGTATTGAATTTAGAAATTATAGTATTCTATCATATGTGACAATCATTATCTAGGTATATTTAGATAATTCTATATAAATATATAATTGAGGATTTATTGATCGGTATATATTTCACACTTCTGCTGAAAGAGTTAATGTCATTACACTTTAAAACTGAATATCATGTTATTCTACTCCATATCATGTGTTTGGTAGTTCTATTCATGAACATTCAACATTATTGAAACATTGGTTATCAATTTCTAATTTTTCATTTACACATATCCCAATACATTGTTTGATGCGTCACTAAATACTACGAATATGTCATCACTTATGGGTACAGTGATCACAAGAGGAGTGATAATAAACATTTTCATGTCTTTTAGTATCTCTTCAAATTCATCATTCCATTCAAACTCAAATTCCTTATGAGTTTTCATAGTATGTTTCTTTGAAACCATGGTAAATTTTTCACAAATCTTATATAACACCTTCATAACCCAAGGAAACTATGAATAACTATCACAAATATTGTCCTTGGCCATAAATAAATTTAAAATTATTGTTACGTGTCCAAATATATCCCTATTATTTAATTATATGAACCAATAATGATAATTCCATCAACCTAAACTCACATATGTTGTACGTGGAATAAATATACCCCCTTCGTAATGTCAATATAGTGGTTCTTAGATGCTCATTATGCTCCTCAATTATTTTGGAATATATAAGAATATCATCTATAAATACATCCAATTTTTTTCTAGGTAATCTCTAAGCACTGCATTCATCATTTCTATGAAGATTAATAGATAATTAGTGAGTCCTAATGGCGTCACTAAGAACTCATATTTCCCATACCTTGTTCGAAAAGAAGTATTGGGGATATAATCCTTATTGACCCTTAATTGTTAATAACCTGATTGACAATTCAACATGTAGATGTGGTTTGATCTATGTAGATGATCGATCAGGTTATCAATCTGAGGAAGAGGATATATTTTATTTATCTTATTCATGATGAGATCATGATAATCAATGAAAGGGCAGAGTGACCTGTCATTGTTCATGATGAAGTGGACTAGTACACCAATTGTAAGGCACATGGCCATATGAAACATATAACAAAATTATCTTATAGATGTTTCTTCAACTCCAAACTCCCACAACAACTAATATATATTGAATATTGTATATTTCTAATACCCTAGGTATGTACTCGACTAAAAATTCAACATCTTGATTAGGAGGAAGACCAAATATTCATTGGGAAACACATCAGCATATTCCCTCAAAACATGCATGTCTTCGATGAAAATTCATCCCACATGCAGAATAATTTGCGATAGAAATTTTTATCATAAGAAAACAATATACATTCTTGATAGATGGTTACAAAGAGGGTTCATCATCCTCCATTCACATTTTAAAAATTGGAGGATGACAGGTGATACATAGAGTGATTTCGTTCCCATTGAAATTTTTGTTCTAACGTATAATGAAATCCAATACATTCCCAAAATTGATTCTAATTCCTCTAATGTGTCTATGAAAAGGATCACTTGGATATTGAGCCAGAAATTTTAATATGTGGGAGTTATATACATTGGATAAAATTAATTATACATTTTTTTCACTAACATTTGTACATCCATGAACTGTGGTGGTTTCTGAATCTTTCTACTAAGAATTCATGATATAATAAAATGCATAGAACCAAAATCAAAAAGTACATTCAATAATATTGAATGTATACTTATTGTTCATGTACCCAGTTCATTGTTGGGACCACCTTCATGGTTGAAACCAAAAGAATATCATCTTTATTTCATTTTTGGCCAATGGTTGCGTCCAAATACCCAAGGCTTTGTGAATTAGGTTGAAAAGTTCCCCATTTCTATAAAGTTGAGACAATGAAAATTGCACTGATGGATGACTAGTGTATTACTTTCATAATTTACATTCTTCAGTTTATCCTTTTTAAAATCATTAGCTAGTTGTCCTTAATTCCCAAACCTAATGAATTTCATTGTTCCCTTAAGATATTTATTTGGTGCTTCATTCAACACCTTTGATAATAGGGATTTTTGAAATTTCATGGCAAAGTTAGTTTTCTGCTTCAGACTTCCAGATTAAAAATGTACTTTTTTCATCATTTCTCTATGATACCCTTTAGATTCTATGACCACAAAATCTAATTGGAGGACATATAAGACAATATTATCATTGATATCAAGGTCATGGATCTCCTTAGTTTTTCATAAACTATATTTTGAACCAGAAAATAAGCACTAAATCATTATCCATAACAATTAATGATGGGGCATATAGTGCACATCTTTTGATGTTTTCCTCATATTCCCCGATAGAGTATTATAATTTTTTTATTTAGGGAAATGAAATCCATTTCTATTTTGTGTCGAAGAGTGAATGAAAAATATTTATTGAAAACAAATTCCATAATTCCTTTCACCCCATCACATCAATCACTTCTTTATACATCATATTCATGATCATTGTCCACCATTGACCAGCTTCACCATCCATTTGAGAAATTGATAGTGATACAATCTATTGTTATGAACATTTATAGATTGAGAAGATAGTGTAAATTCAATTGATCATTGTTCAAAGATTAAGGGATCAGATTATATATTGAATGTCAGAGACCTTTATCAAATAAAGGTCTAAATCAAAACTAGTTCTCTCTTCGTGGAATTTGGATGCTCCTCCTAAACTAGGTATCTATTCAGAACCTTAGTTAGCTAATAGAGTATCATCAAAATTTCATCGATTCATTCTCTCATTTGGTTGGGAATCTCGTTTCAGCAATAATCACATTTTTTGTTACATTTATTGTTTACCACGTACCTCCTATTTTCAAACATTGGATGCAATGAAAATGAAAATGAGGTGTGTGTATATTTTAACTATCAAACACATAATGTTAGAATCAAATGACATTAAAGGTATAGTTAATAATTTAAATGTATTTCCTTAACATATGAATTTCTAGGATTAGATCTCTGTTATCCAGGATATATTCCTTAAGATATAATCTTATGGTCATTTTATGAATCCTTAATAAAATATAATAATGAGAATATGAATTTAATAAGAAATATTTCTATGGAGTGTCCATCCATGTGCATAGTAAGGATTATTTTCTTTAACGCAACTACACTGAGTTAGGCCCGAAAACCTTGTTAGTGTTTTTACCCCTAGTTATATCATTTCTTAAATCACGCCCACTTCTAGTATCCAGACATGGATGTGTATTGTTTATAAAAAACATCCCATATACATACAAAAATTTAGGAATGCTTTTTTAAGCTTAGTATAATACATAGTTATTTATCTAATGTTTTCTTATCATATTCCCAAAATAAATAAACTTTTTCTCTAATGCAAACTATAAAAACCATGATCTTTATTACACATAAATACATGATTTATTAAAAAAATTAAACATACATAAAAAAATTGATCAATAATTAATGGGTATTTCGAAATTAATTACATAACAAAAAATAATGAACGTGTTTTACAATAACATTATTGAAAACATCCTTTGCATGCTTCAAAAATTCCATGGATTTTAAAACAGTTCGGGATAACCTTGGGAAAAACAAAAGAAAGTGTTCAGGTGTAATGAAAACCAAGGAAATAAACACATAATATAATGATATATGATAAAAAATTATAATATATATTGGTCATAAATATAGTAGGATTCATAAACATGAACAATGAGTCGTGACATAAAATGGAAATCAATGCACAAGAAATTTGTGAACAACATAAATTACTACTTCATAAATATAAAGCAACGATAAAACAACAATAAATCATGGTATAAAAGGTCCCAAAAAGGATTTCGGTGCACTACCAATCCCAACATGGCATATGATTATACTAACTTTTACCAAATAATTTAAAATATATATAATTTTTGTCACACCAACCATATTCCTTTCATTCACATTCTTAAGTGTGGCACATAGTTCATATATCATGGATTAATTCTTCATCATATTTTATTTCATTATAAAGGATTGTGGCATAAAGACATGTATGTACCATTTAATATGACTATAAATTTATAAAATTTTATACCTTTGATAGTAAATGGGTATGGTTTTAAAAATAATTATTTGGCATAGAAAATCACGGAGAAATTTATACAACATAATGACAACACATAAAAATTTATAAAATGGATTGATAAGTGAATAAGGGGTATAAAATCATTCTAAAATATGATGGGTATAAATAAGGAAATGGAAATACATATACCATAAAATATAATTGTAATCAAATGTCCTTGGATAATGAATAAACATTAATAATGTGTAAATGAATGGAACCATTTATAATTTTTGGCATGGTAACATGTGTATATAAAGATTAATGGAAGCCTTAATTATATTGAAATGAATCTATCATCCTGTATTAATAAAATATAATGTAATGTTAATATGGAAACAAATACCAATATATGAAAATTGAATTTAAGTGATATAAAATAAAATAATTTCAAAAATGGAATTGAGAAGAGATAAATTCCTTAAATAATTTTTGTCATTGTAACAAATTATATACCGTCCAAAATTAGAGAGTATACATGGTATAATAATCGAATAAAATCTATTTTTATATAGGGTAATGTTTATAAATTAAGTGAAATATATCACATTGAAATTATAGAGTCTATTTTAAAATATTGTTCTTGAATTGATAGGAGGAGAAGAAGGTCCATTACATAGGAGTGTGACTCGAAATGATTGGGGGAGGGGCTTTTGCGAGCTTGAGGGCACCTTGGGATGACTATAGATAGTGGAGGTCATCATATCGACATGATACACATAATTCGAGTGAAGTGAATAGGGATATTTTGTGGGTTTATATAGGAAATGTGGTGAATTTCATTTTTTATTTATGTTCTGGAATCTACATAATAAAATATAAAAACCCACAGAACAACCCATTATTTCTTCCCATTTTTTCTACCAAATATAGTTTATTCTCATTATTTTTATAACAACCTTGTTCATTGTTAAAAACACTTAAACATGATTTATTACATAATCTCTTCACTTGATACAACATGGATGATCGAGAGGATTAGTGTCGTTGGAGATTAAGAATATTACATAAAAACTTAAAACATGAAACACAACATCTTTATTGAAGGATCCAATTACATGACCACAACATTCCCTCATACTTAGCATTGCATGGGATAAGCTGAGAATATGCATAAAAAAGGACAGCTATAAATCCCAGTAATGGAAAAAACATGGAATAACAATAATAATAGAAATACATGTTAGTCAACAAGAATATAAATGGAGAACAAGATAAAAGTAAACATAAATCATGATAAATCATGATAAACATAACATGGAAATGTGACAACCCTTAACATTGAATTAGCATGAGCCAAGGCTCATTTCACATAGAGCATGAGTAATGTCTCATTGAACATGAAGCACGACTAACCATTTATTTCACTTGAATTAGCATGAGTTAACACTCATTACACATGATGTATCATGATTATATACTTATCCCAAAGCATTGAAGTGCTATTGGGGCACACCCTTCTTAAACATTTCATTTCATGCATAAGTGTGCCACATGGATCATACAACATGGAGTCATACAAAATCATAATTTATTACATGATAAAGGAATTTGGAATACATAAATGAAACTATTTAAATAGTATTTAGTTGTTCATAAGGCTTAATACCCTTGGTATTTAAATAAAAATGGTATTCACTACATAATGACTTTGGATTGGAAAATAAGGGGCCATTTCGGCAGCATAACGATGTGACATAAAAATTCAAAAAAAATATTGATGAGAAGGAAATGGGTGTATCATCATATATAAATGAAATGGCATGTAAGGGGATAATTTATATACATGTTCCAATAGTTTTAATGGAAATAAGTTTTAGGATACAATATAATTTCTTGAATGTAAATGAGGAGAGAGAAATCTCTTTCTGAATTTTGACATAGTAACGAGTTTACATGGAAGACATTAATGGGAGAGAAATGGGTCTCCCATCATTAAAACATAATGATGATAATTTAGGATAGGTGATAAATTAAACCCCAACATTTATAATTTAAAATAAAAGGTAATAACAATATTATGAAACTTGTATTAAATGTGAAATTAAGGAATCCCTTACTTGGAAGTGTGATCCCAAGGGCTTAAGATAGGCTTGATAGAGGCTTCATGGGAGATTGGGGCGTGATGGGAGAAATATAGAGAGAGGAGGGAAGGGTTTGGATGAAACACATAGGCTATTAGTGAAGAGGAAGTGGGATATTGTGTTTTTTTAAATAGGAAAGTAAAAGGTATTCTTTATTATTTAGGTTTGGGACACCTCACATTAAACTAATAAAAAACTGAAACCAGCCCATGGTTTATGCACATAGTTTTTTCCAATGGAGAGTGGAAAATAATACTTTAAAAATCAAATGGACGGATTAATTTAAATAATATGTTTGCTTATGTGGAAGTGAGTAACCCACTCAAGGAAAGCAATTTAAAAACCTAAAATGTTTTCTTAGTCATGAAGGTTCTACTAAAGAGTTGTAAAATAAATCAAACAAACCGAAAATAATGTTATTTTAATGATAAAACATATATTTGATGAAAATAATGTTAATATTATTTTATTACACCACTTTTGGGTCATTATGATGTCATAAAACACATTATATATTTAAATCGTATTTATTTTTTAACCAAAAATTTTACAGTCTCAGAAAATAAAGAAAAATTTACCATTGAATCATTTTGATTTCATGTTTCCAAAATTAATAATCATTTTATTGAAATAATTTTTTATTATGTGAATTTTTACATTTAAAATAACAACAGATAATTATAAAAAATTCTTCTGATTTGACAAAAACAGCTTTTAAAACATAATAAATATTACAATTACATTCATAAAATGATACGATCATTTATATTTAATAAATATAAATTTTTAAAAATAATAAAATATTATTAAATTATCATTTAATTAAACAATCCATTATTTCATCAAAATAGATTTTTTGTTTAATATTAACTCAAAACTCTATTTTTGATTAAAAAACTATTTACAAAGTAAAAATAATATAAAGAATATATATTCTCTATTCAAAAAAATGTACATAATCATAGTACTAGGGTATTTCTACAATACCCCTTATAACACCCACAAAAGTCCAAAGGGTAAGGTATAAAATGATGAACGAATCATGGGGTTTCTTGGATAACATCGCTCGGGTGGTAATCTCTATTAACATAAAAATATCACGTAGTCGATTCCGGTCAAGCTTAACATGTTCAATATTAGCTTTCGCTTGTTCAAAAGTGAATCTCAATGATTTCACCTCCTTTCCAAGCTCCGAAAAATGGGATTCGTACGACGAAAGACTATTGGATGAGGCCATTAGTTCCTTTTTCAATGTAAATTGGATTCGTTAAAGGACTATATTTATATTAATCTTATGATCATGGTTTAATGACTATATTAGAAACAGTCTGAATTCTTAACGGTATTTTAAAATCTAGAAACAAAAAAAAAGAACTGCATATGTGTATAACCATTTCCCATATTAACACATTTAACTAGATCAAGAGATATTTTCATTATCAAATGATTGAGTCATTACAATCTCCCCCCCCAAGAAATTTCTCCCTCGAAATTTCCTTTTCCCACATTAAAACAAATGAAGTTAACTCTTCTTTGTCACTTATTCTGAATCCCACTTTGATTTTTCAAAATTTTGGTTTCTCCACAACTCATTCACAAGGGGCATTTTCTTATTTCTTAGAAATTTTTCTCTATGATCTATGATATTCACTGGTTTCTCCTTGTAAGAAAGATCATCCTATAACTGTATTACCTATGAAGAGAGTACATCTTAATGGTCTAGTATATACATCTTTAATAGAGATAAATGCAATATATCATGTAATTTTTTTATAGTAGGTAGAAGTGCTAGTCGATAGGCCATAACCCCGGCATGAACAAGAATATCTAAGGGGCCGATGTACCTAGGACATTACTCCCCATTCATTCCAAACCCCATGAAAGTATTTCATGAAGATAAATGTATAAATACCATGTATCCAACATTAAACACAATGTATCGTCCACATTTATCTTCATAACTCTTATTTTGACTCTAGGATTCCTTGATATGCTTCTGAATTGTTTTCACCTTCTCCACCATTTCTTCGATCATTTCAGGTCCTAGCATCTTACGCTCACCGACTTCATCCCAACATGCCGGTGTTCTTCACCACTTCCCATATAGGTCATCATATGTTTCCATTTAGATTAGTTATTGGAATATATTGTTATAATATAACTCAACCATAGGAATATATTGATCCCATTATCAATTGAAGTCCATTTAGAACACTCTCAACATGTCCTCAAGTTTTTGGATAGTCCACATGGGTTGGTGAGCAGTTTGAAGATGATTAGTCATACTGATGTTTAGCTCAGTATCTAGAGCATGTTGAAGACTCTTCCAAAAAATAGAGGGGAATCATGGATCTCAATTGGATAAAATGGATACTGGTACTCCATGAAGCCTTACCACTTCCCTGATATATATCTGTTCCAGCTAATCCAATGAGAAATCCACATGAATTTAAATGAAGAGTGAAAACTTTAAAGACGATCCACAACAACCCAGATTGAATTGTTTCCTTTGGATGTCTTCGGAATTCTGGTGACAAAGTCCATGGTGATGTTCTTTCATTTCCATGCCGGTATGAGAAATGGATACATCATCCCCTTAGACTTCTTCCTCTCTGTCATCACGTTCTGACACACCAAGAAAATTGATGTATACTCAGTGATCTCCTACTTCATATTATTTCACCAATAATTCTCTCGGAGATCTCAATACATCATTCTGTTTCCTAGGTGAATATGGAAATTTGAACTATGTGCATCATCCAAAAGTTAATTCTTCATATCCAGACTTGATTGAAGACATAGTCATTTCCCAAATCTCACAATTCCTTCTTCATTAACATTGAACTCCGAGGATTTCCATTATCTAATAGCTTCTACATTCTAATGAATTCCCACATCATCCTTTTGATAATCCTTTAACATTTCCAAAAAAGACGGTTGATCAATCATTTGTGAAAGGATTGATGATGTCCCTTCTTTTTGATTCCTGTGTCCATATTCATCAAATCTAAGAAGAATGGATCCTTACATATTCTCATCAATGATATAATTGTTATGGCCTTTTTACTTAGATAATCATACACCATGTTCTCTTTCCCATGGTGGTAATTGATTTAGCAGTCATAGACATTGATCCTCTCTAGCCTTCTTCATTGGAGAATGTTCAACTCGTTCTGTGTGAATATATACTTGAGGCTTTTTTGGTCCGTATATATTTCAATATTCTCCTCAATTAGATAATGCAGCCAAATTTTTTAAATCGAAGAATACCGAATCCAACTCTTAATCATCTGTTGGATAATTATTTTCAAGAACATTCAATTTCCTTGAAAAATAGGCAATTACCTTTTCATTTTGCATCAACACAATGTCAATTCCCTTCTTTTAAGAATCACTAAATACCACAAAGAGTTCTAAACTTGTAGGTAATGTGAGAACAAACATAGTGACAAGCCTCCTTTTCAAATCCTTATATCATTCTTCACATTCATCACACCAAGAAAACTTTACTCCCTTCCAAGTTATCTTGGTAATAGGGTTGGAAAATCGTGAGATATTTCGCACAAATCGTCGATAATATCCAGCTAACCCCAAAAATCTATGGATATCCATTACCGATGTTAGCCTCAACAATCGTGGTATTGAAACTATCTTAGAGAGAACAACAGATATCCCATTTCTTTTGATTATGTGACACAAGAAATACCTCCTAAAAACATAACTCACAATTTCTATACTTTTCATGATTATATCATTTCCAATGTTCTCTAGTACAGTTCATAGATGGTCCTCATGATCCTCCTTGGCTTTGGAGTATATTATAATATAATATATAAATAATACAACAAATTTATTAAGGTAATATCTAAAGACTCTATTCATCAAGTCCATGATGATTTTTGAAGCATTACTGAGTCCAAAAGGCATTACTATGATTTCATAGTTCTTATACCTTGTACGAAATGTTGTCTTTGGGATATCATCCTTTTTCACCCATACATGATAATATTCCAACCAAAAATCCTCCTTGGAGAGGTATTGTTCTCTAAGCTGCTGATCGAAAAATTCATAGAATCTTTTTAGAGGATACTTCTTCTTTATCTTTAATTTGTTATGATCATGTAAATTAATGAAAAGGCGCATTGAACCATCCTTCTTCTTGAGGAAGAGGAATGTTGCACCCTATGGTGAACCACTTTGGCATATAAACCGTTTATCCGGATTCTCATATAGTTGTTTCTTCAGCTCCTCAAGATACAAAACAGCCATTTTATATGGAATCATGGATATTGGGAACACCCCAGGTATAAGATCAATTGAGAATTCAACGTCTCTTTTAGGAAGAAGACCAAAAAATTCCTTGGAAAAAATATCAACTTATTCCTTTAGAATAGGCATGTCTTCAAGGATAGATGCCACTTTAGACTTAATCATATGATCCAAATACATGTGATCATAGGGAAGTAATATCCATGCTTGAGATGATGGAGCTATAGAGGAATCATCCTCCTCCTTTCACTTGAACAAAATCTCGGGTCAATTCTCCACATGGAGAGTGATTTCCCTCTCACGGTAAATTATTTTGGATTTTTATAAGGAAAGTTAATCCATGTCGAGAATTGCATTAAATTCCACTAGAGGGTGTATTAAGCGGTTGGTTGGAAAGTTTAATCCAATGAATAGGATATGGGAGGAGTTATATTCATGGTATGCAATAGTTCCCTCATTTTCTGTACTCACTGAAATCATTACTTCCAAGATTTTTTGTACTATTGGTATTGTTCTACTAAAAATTTGGGATATAATAGAATTTGTAGAACATGAATAGAAAAAGACATTTTCAATTCGTGATTGAATAACTAGTGTAGCTGTCACCACATCTTTCTCAGGGTTCATCTCGGCGGTAGTGATGGAAAAAGATCTCCCTTTCTCCCTTGGATATTGATTGTTGCCTCCTAAAACCCTTGGATTAAGGCATTGATTTGAAATATTCCCTTGTTCTTTGTAGTTGAAGGGATGAACAACATGATGACAGTCGAATAGAGTGATACTCACCTTTGTCGTAGCCACGAGATTTTCTTGTCGGCAGTTAATGGCCATGTACCCTTTTCCTCCACACCTAAAGCATTTCCTCGTCCCCTTAAGGGAATTTTTGGGGTTCTTCTTTCTGCACCTTTGGTAAGTGGGGTGCTTGATTTTCATAGCACCGTTGGATTTATCCATAGGACCGCTAGAATTTAAGTCCACAATAAACTTCTTATCCCCATGATACACTTGAGGTTCGCCAATATTTGTTTCAACCTTGGGGGCACATCAGACAATTTCAACATAGTTGTCGAAGTCACGGATTTTCAGGGAATTCAGCATGATATATTTCAGCCCACCAAAGTAGGGTCAACCTTGCATTCGGGGGTAACATTAATGTCGAAATCTTATCAGGAAGGCCATGTGAAGTATTCCTCGTACGCTCTGACATATTATTCATCTTTTTTTATTTAGGCCAAGGAAGTCCCCTTCCATCTTATGCCAGACGGTGCTTGAAAATATTTATCATAAAACATATTCTGGAAATCATTCCATTCAAACACGTCAGTCTCATCCTCAGGCTTCGTATTTTTTATCAATGTCCACCATTGATTGGATTCACCCTCCAAACGATATGCACCCATAATAACCTTCTCTTGTTCATAACATTGAAGGATGCAGAATATCTTTTTAAATTATTTGATCCATTGTTTTTCGATTGCGGGATCAAATGATCCATTAAAAGTAGGAGGCCTTTGTCTCGTGAAGCTCCCGATAGAGACTTGTTCTTTATTGGGGGGGGGGGGGGTTGAAAAATAGTCTTGACCCATGTTTCTTATAAATGATTGAGTTAAATGAGAGAGTATTGTGAGAATGTTTTCAATTTCCACTCCCATTGAATTTGGGATTTCATTAGAACAATCATTGCATTGAACTTCACATTGGTTGTTAGCCCGAGTTCTCCTATTTTCAGCCATTGGCTAGAATAAAAGGAATGATAGGGGTAACACATAATGGGTCATAGAAAGTAAAAAACAGATGACTTTTAAATGGATTTTATTTTGAAAACTTTTGAATCTATTTGATTCAGTCTTTGTTATCCATGATCTTCATTCAACCATATAATCATAGGGAAATTTTTAAGTCCCATAATAATGATTCAGACTATGCTTTTGATTTTACCGAATCATATCTCTTTGGAGTATCATAACCTAGAGTACAGCAAGGCTTGATGACTTGCACCCATTCCCATTCGAGTCTAGCTCAAAGCGGTGTCTTCGGGTTCTACCTAGAGGATACATCTGTGCCAAAGCCGCATCTACCTACTCGTATCCAGACATGGATGTATTTCCTTGATAAACCACATACTCAATACTCAAAAAAATAGGTATTTTTTATTATACATAGTATTGTCTCTATGAATTTACATGGGTTCTATAATACTAATCCCAAAATAACTAAACCTATCCTTTGATACCAAATATTCCAACCCTATTCTTTATTACACACAATTAATCATCATTTATTACATAAACTCTTTACCTAATACAACATATAAGATCAAGTGTTCTAGTGTATTTTTGTATTAGTAACATTACACGACAACATAAAACACGAAACACAACATCATTTTTGAATCCTTCTTTTACATGATCACTACATTCCCTCGTATTTAGCATTGAATGGGATAAAATGGGGAAATCCATATGAGAAGGGTGATATATAAAGACCAGTAATGGAAAACATGTAATAACATGAGGAATAAAATACATGTTAGTTAATAGGCATATAAATGGAGATCAAGAGAAACATAAACATAAGGGCATGATAAATCTTGATAATCATAACATGAAAATGGGGCAACAACAATTAACATAGAATTAACATGAGCCAAGGCTAATTGCACATGGATCATGAGTAAACCCACATTGCACATGAAGCATGAGTAACCCCTCCTTGAAATTGAATTTTCATGAGTCAACACTCATTTCACATGAAGTATCATGAATCTATACATTACCCAATGCATTGGAGCATTATTTGGGTGCACCCTTCATAAACTTTTCATTTCATGCATAAGTGTTCCACATGGATCACACACCATGGAATCATTCAAAATCATCATTTATTCAGCAATAAAGGAATTTGGATTAAATACATGAATCTCTTTAAACAATGAGTAAATGTGTATGAAGGTGAATTCCCTTGATAGTGAAATGGTCATGGTATTCACTACACAAAGAATTTGGCTTGGAAAATCGTGGGGAAATATCAGAAGCATAACAATGTGAAATAAAAATTCATAAAATATGGTTGATGAGAGAGAATTGTGTGTCTCATCATTTATACATGAAATTGTCAGTAAGTGGAGCATTTATTTACATGTCCCAAATTTATTTCTGGAATATAGATTCATGATACACAATAATGGTTTGATTATAAATGATGAGAGAGAAATCCCTTTCAGAATTTCAGCATAGTAACAGGTGTACATGGAATGCATTAATGAGAGAAAATCGGTCTCACATCATTAAAAAATAAGGAGGGCATTATACGGGGGGTTAAATATCATACCCCAACATTTATAACTTAAAATAAATGTAATTACAATATTATTAAACTTGGATAAAGTGAGAAAGGAAGGAATCCCTTACTTGTACGTGTGATACCAAAGGCTTGGGAGAGGCTTTTTGGGAGAATGGGGAGACTTGGGTGGATTATAGGGAGAAGAGGGAAGGTGTTGGATGAACTATGAAGGCTTTGAGTGAATAGGAAGTGTGAGCTTGGGTGGGATTATATAGGAAAGGATAAGGAAATCATTATTATTTTAGTTAGGGGAATCTCACATTAAACTAATCAAAACATCAAACTATACCTGGTATTATGACAATGGGTTTTTCCAATGGGGTGTGGAAAAAAATATTTTATAAATCCAATGGCCAAACTTTTTAAAATAACATGGTTTCTTATTTGGAGGTGAGTCACCCTCTCAAGGAAAACAATTTAAAAAGCTTAAATGTTTTATAAGTATTGAAGGGTTCACTAAAACATTTTAAAGTAAATTGAAAAAAACCAAAAATCTCATTATTTTAATGGTAAAACATATATTGGCCGAAAATAATGTTTATAGTATTTTATTACATCACAATTTGGTGATTATGATGTCATAAATGACATTATATATTTAAACGGTATTTAATTTTTACCCAAAAATTCGTCTGTCTAAGAAAACTGTAACAAATTAAACATTGGATAATTTCAAAATCCTAATTCCAAAAATATTATACATTATTTCTAAATAATTTTCTAAATATGTTAATTTATACTTTTAAAAAAAACTCACATATATAAAAAATTCATGGGTTTTGACAAAAAAACATTCAAACATAAAAAAAAATCACAATTGAATTCATAAAATTATACGATCATTTATATTTAATGAAAATTAATTTAATAATAATAATAATAATATTTTATTATGGTATTACTTAATTCAAAAATCCATTAATTCCTCAAAATAAATTTCTCAGCTGAATATTAACTACAAATTCTATTTTTTATTAAAAAACAATTTATAAAGTAACAATTATAAAATGAATGTATATAATCTATAAAAAATGTACATAATCATAGTAATAGGGTCTTGTTACATAACCCCTTATAAGACCTTCACAAGTACAAATGTTAAGGTGGACGATGTTGACAGACTCTTGGGGTGGATTAGATAACAACACTCGGGTGGCAATCTCTATTAAATTAAACTTCACTCGTAGTTGGTTCTGCTCAAGATTAACATGTTCATGCTTTTATTAGGATTGGCCAAGATAGAAGCTCAATGAATCCACCTACTTTCCAAACTTTGAAAAATGGGCTTCGTATGGGGCAAGTCTATAGGATGAGGCCATCAGTTCCTTTGTATGAGTAAATTGGATTCATTAAATTCTTATATTTATATGAATCATGTGATCACATTTCAAAGGCTATATTAGCAATGATCGCAATTCTTAAAGGTATTTTAAAATCGAAAAACATAAAACAAAAGAGGTGAATATGTTTTATAACCATTTCACATATTAATACATTTAACTTGATCATAAGGGATTTTCATTAACACATGTTATGGTTGTTATAATTTCTTATTTACATGGGTTGAACATAATAAATGAATTGTCATGATTATGTGGAGGTGTGTCACACTCTTAAATAATGGATTTTAAAAACAATATAATATATTATATGTTTTTGAAAATTCATAATATATTTATAAGTTAAATAAAATAAACATAAAATCGCATTGTTTTAAATATAAAACTAAAAATTTATTATGGAAACCTTTTATAGTATTTAATTTATTACTTTTGGGTCATTATGTTTTCATAATAAAAATTTTATATTAAAATAGTAATTAAAATTTTCCAAAAAAAATCAACATTATCAAAAAGTTATGAAAAATCCACCATTAAATAATTTTGATGTTATGATCCCAAATATATTATTCAATTTATCTACATACATTTCAAAATAATTGAATTTTCAATTTTAAAATGAAATGTACATTAATTTAGAAGTTTTGGGTTTTTAAAAAATTACATTTTTATCAATTTTAAAAATTATATATGAATTCATCAAATTTATATGATAATTTATATTTAGTAAAAATTATTTAATAATACCATTTTAAAAAATATTTATTATTTTATAATGGAATTAATTTATTAATATAAATTTCTTAACTAAATTTGATTATTAATCAAAATGATATTTTTTTATTGAAATACAAATTCTTTTTTTGTAACAATAATTGGATGAATCTATATTCATTAATTTATAAAAAATGGTAGTAATTATAATTTTACCGTGGTCTTAATATAAATCCATTTAATACACAAGAATATTTCGAAAGAGTAAGGTGCATGATGTATTTAATTTTATGTGGCAGTATAGAGAACATGGTTTGGGTCGTTATATCTTTTAAATTTAACTTTTCCAATAAACATTTTTACTCATGCTTACGTTTTTGCATACTAGCTTTGGATTAGTCAAGAGAAAATACCATTGAATCTATCTCCCTTAGAGGATATGATAAATGATCATTATAAGGTATTATCCTACTAATTTTGTCCATCACTACATTTTTTTAACACCCCATGCTTCCATGGTATGTTTCACTTTGAATAATACAGTAGCGTGTGTTGTATGTATTTTCGAGTTCTAACATACATCACCACCAATCAAACTAGCCGTTATGAATTGTAATACCCACTTTTTGAATTATTATAAATTTTATCGTTCAAAATTGACTTCATTTTTGGATTTGGAATATCGAAATTAGCTTAGGGTGAAATTTTGGTGCTTTTCGTGAAACATTAATATTTTGATGAATAGTGAAAATTACCAAGTTTTTATTAAAAACAACTTTTTTAATCGAAATGATTAAGAGTGATAAATTCTGAATTTTAGTGGTTTTAAAGTATATTTAGAATATATTTTTACCATTTAATACAATTTAGGTAATTGGACATAATTTCACAATTAAACCAGACATAAAAAAGTTTCAATCCTTTGATAGTTATTATATCATAAAAATACGCTTTTTGTTTTGACAACGGAAATTAATTTTAAATTAATTTCTGCCACTTCTATGTTTCGAATTTGGCAAAATGGATTCCATATTTGGAATTAGGATGTCCAAATTGTGTAAATAGGTAACATTTATTTTTATATATTTTTAATAATTACTTCGGTAAATATTTTATTTATCAAGGTTAAAGGGTAAATCCGGTAAATAAGGGTTTAAAAATTATAATATAATAATAATAAATTACCATAAAACGTGTCCTAACCTTATTGGTGGATAAATTTCCGACCATGGGTATCTTTGGGTTGATTTTGGTACCCCATGGAGCCACTTGTTGGTGTGAGGGACACTTTATATTAATTAAGTTAAAGTGAATCAAAAATTACATAAGCTTATATCTTTTAGAAAAACATTTTTTACATAGGGTTATATTTTTAATTATAAATATTCATTTGAAATAAAAGACGATTTCATACATAATTATGTTTTATTTATAATTGTTAGACATTTAAAATGTAAAAATATATATGACACAATAATGATGCAGTATTTTCCTTATTAATGTATGAATCAAATAATTGATATTATAAATGTTAAAATAAAAATAATTTGAAATTTTTGATAACATACACGAATTTCATTTATTAATATGACATTTTAGTATTTATTAAATTAATTTTTTTCGAATTAATAACGTTTTTATGACTTTAACAAAAATAAATTATTGAGTAGTGTCAAAATTGACATAAATGAGTTTTAAAAAAAATATTATATTATTAATTTATATTCTATTACTAAAAATATAAATCTCTGTCATGAGACTTATATCATGATAGGTGTATCATTAATGGACCACTTGGGGGTCTCTTGGAGTTATATAGTAATTTTATTAACTATATAATATAAAAATACAAAGTGACATGGTAAGTGTCAAACTAATTAACTTAGAGAAAAAACTAAAAGATATGGTTAATATAATGACCCAAACATGTCTAAATTCTATTATTTGAGTGGTTTTCGACCCATACCCACCTAAAACATTTAATAATACACTTTGGAGCCATTATAAACCGATTATGAATTTATTATAAAATATATTTTTATATTTTCTTAAAGAGTCCCTCCCCCCTTATAAAAGGACACAAATTCTAACCAATTCCTCACACCTCTCATGCCTCTTGGCTCGTCCAATATCTGCCCAATTAAGCTCCCTAAATCCCTATCCTCTTCTTAGAAGCCTTACCTTAGGGAGAAGGCACTTCAGGTGTCCTTTTTGGTTCAAACTAAAGGGAGTTACTCAAATTAAAGGTAGTGATTTCTCTTAGCTTCTTTTATTTTATTCTACTTCTATAACCCATAAAATCTTCTTATTATTTTCTTTTGTAACAAAACCAGTATCCTAAATATACTAGTATATTGTTATTAGAATTATTATAACTACAATTACACACACATCCATCTAATGGGTGAAGAAAATAATGTTTCTGTGGAAGGAAACCAAACGCCTCATGAATCAATGATTGTTCAATTTTCTCCTACCACCTCTCATGGTGGAAATTATGATGGAACTATAATTAAATATGATATAAATGATATTTTTTTGTATATACGATTCTGTAATTCCATTTTATATCATACCATTATTCGTTTCATGTTGTATATATATACGATATTTTATTTGAGGAAGTGCGTACTACCGCCCCTTCAAAGTGATATGACTCGTTCATACCATACATGGAACGTATAAAGGATGGTTTTAATGAACATAAGTAACACATATAAGATATTATATTATACTGTAATAATTATATACCTATGTATCATTTGGTTTTCATTCCTTTTAAAATGAAAAATGATATGGAAGTAGCGTTTGTGCGTACGTACGGATTATCGTCTCCACGAACGCGATGAGACTCATTCCCCATCGTATCCATTCAAGAAAAATACACATTTGATGATTAAACTAAATTTTTATGAATGTTATATCATTCTGTATATGAATATGATACAACCTATCCATAACAAACATGACTTACGTAACCAAACATATAAATGAAAACGAGTAAGTTAACACCTGAAACGACGATAATACTAAAGTATTATTAACAATGAATTATTAAAAGATCATATATGATATCATAATTATTTATATGGTTCTTGAATAATTTAATTACTATTTTTTAACTATTATATAAGAGGATAACATACAATCGACCAAGGAAAAGTTCAAGGTAAGGGGTTTTCATCTCACTCCTTATTTCCATGAGATTCATGTCGTATTGCCACTATTAACTTTTGTGTGGTGTATTTAATTCCCATAATTGTATTATTTGTTTAATACACATTAATGTTTGTGTATTTACATATTCATTGTATTATACCACTTTCATGGGGTGTATGTTTTTTATGTTACCAAAGTGGTAAGGTTTAATTTCACAATCTCTTTATTATCTGAGATTGTTTTTACATAAGTATCTACTGGGACATATTTATTATCCATGTCCATGTTTTATGAAAGAGTTTTCAAATGGATTATTTTAAGGGACTTTTTTTACTAAAACATCATTTCAAATGTTTTAATTATTTATTCTTCTAAATATTTATCATTAATGTCCATGTATTCATAATGGTTTTTAAGAATTTATTTATATGGACATGAATGTTTTTATAATGTTAATTCCTTTAATTGTTTAAATGTGGTATGGGAAACATTAATTAAAAAATTTCTTTAAATGAAATCTTTTCTAAATTGTGTGACTTTTAAATGTTTTCATGAAAAATGGGAATTTCCCTCAAAGTTTATTACAAATCATTTTCATATATGTCAAAATTGTTTAATGAATTTTAAACTTGTTTTCAAGTTGATTTATCATGATACAAATCATCCATATTGTGTTGAAGGTTTTGTGATATGTTTGACTGTGGATGTGTTATTTTTATACCATTCATGGTTTATGGGAAAGGTATTAACATTTAGTATGCTAGTTTTAATACGAATTCTTATGTTATGTTTATAACTTTTCATATGAGGAATGAATTGGACTTATTAAGTGACGGGTGGAGCCCGCAATAGCTCCTCGATGCATCAGTAGATCTCATTAGACAAACTATTGTCTTTTAACGAGGCCTTAACAAAATATTATTTGTATACTTGGCACAAGTCCTTGGATACGTGGTTATGATAGTCTGGCATTATGCATTCCATCGTTATGAAAGTGGTTATTGATATTGCATGTGATTATTCGATTAGTAGAATATCCATGTGAATAAGTAAATGGAATTATTTCATTTTATTTCTATCATATTATGCTTAAGTTCAAGTTTAAAAGTCTTTTGGTTTAGTTATACTTTGCCTTAAATTTTTATGCTTATTTATTAATGTTTTTTTTGTATTGCTTACTCTTACTGAGCGTTTGAGCTCACCCCTTTATATGTTTTATTTTTCCCAGGATTCCAAGAAGTGTATTGTGATTGATATGCAGGGTTAAGCCAAGGGAATAATGGAAATCATAAAGATTATTTATGTTGTTTTGTATGTATTAAAGTGCAATGTAACATTCTTGTATGTAATCTATTTCCCAAGACTGATAAACCAATAAGTCCTTCGGGAAATGAGTAACTGTAATCATGCCAATTTATTAAAATAATGCACTGATTCTGGGTAACTGGGGTCGGGGTGTTACAGTTGGTATCAGAGGATGTTTAGCAATAACCTTGGAATCTATATTTAGAAAAACCGTGATTATAGAACATAGACCTAAGTTGGAATTTGAAGATTATTATAGAATAACTTCCTAGAATTTAGGTATTGTAGAGATTTTGGGTGTTTTCCGAGCAATACATCCATGTCTGGATATGAGCAGTTAGAGGTGGGGCTAGCACAAATGTACCTAGGGGTAAAACCCGAAAACACCACTTTGAGCTCGACTTGAATGAGAACTGGTGCACGACAATGGGCCTTGCTGCACTCTTGGTTACGACACTCCTAGAGGATATGCTTAGGATAATTCTCATTTTCATTACGAACCATTATGAAGGGTTTATGAGTATATACTTCCTCAAAAAAATATTTTTATTATTATGGATTATATCCATAAACTGTTTAATTTATGTTAAGTGGTTTACATGTTTGGGATTAGGTATTTCAATTCATAAACTAATCTAGTGTATTCCATTTTTTATAAATGGTGCCTAGTTGAAGGAATTAGAACTCCTGTAATGTGCATGATCCAAAGAGTAAGAAAGATAATATATTTCAGGGTCTTAAGCGAGAATTTAGAAGGGAAATAGTCTCCCATGTATTATCATCACATAAATAATTAGAATCATTTGTTGATATGATAAGTAAATAATTTTGTGAATCCTATGGATTTAAAGGGATTCCATAGAAGGAATGGATGGTAGATATAAGGACATATAAATGGAATAAGGTAAAGAAGTATTTTCCAATATGTGATAACTGTAGAAAGAATCATTGTGGAAAATGCTTGAAGGGAATGGGAGTATGTTATAAGTGTGTAGAAAAGGGACACCAATTACGTGATTGTAGGGGAAAGAAAAAGGTTTCAAATGTAAAATGCTTCATCTGCAATGAGTTTGAACACTACGCAAACCGATGTCTAAATAATCAGTCTATGCTGCAAATGATGCTATTGGATAACAATATAGTTATGATACTGTGACAGATGAAGAGGAATGACTAGTGTTATTATGTTTTTATTTTTTAATTATATCATTGATGTGTTTTATCAATGATGTACAGGAAATAAATAAGGATTATACTGAAGTACTATTTCCTTGAGGATTTGAGATTTTATGGTACTAAGAAGAGTGACTCTACAAAGTTAATCTTTTTGGAAATTAAATGGTTTAAGGAATGATAAACCTTAATATAGTTATAAAATTAATGGAAAGATTTTGGAATAAGATATGGTTGATTTTGGGTAAGTTATATTGGATATTCTTGACTACCTTGAAGCTGATTAAATAATTATATATTCCATCATTGTTGGATTTTACATAAATTTTTGATGGATGAAGTATATCCAGTATTCTATAAGGAATGAGGGAGCATGAATGTAATCAACAAGGTTTTATGGAAATTCAGGATGTTTCTGCGTTTAAAAAAATACATGATGATGGTATTCACATGCTATTACGGGGTAAAAAGGATCTACATTATGTTTACCTTTCATATAAATTTTGGACTGAGGGTTTACAAAAGCATTTTGGATAAGTATAAAGGTTGGAAGGGATTTAGTTTGAAAGGTTATTTTTGGATTTTTATTAAAGGACAACCCGGAGGTTGGGTGACAACCAGTCGCGTCTGGCAATTCCGCAAGACTTTAACCCACAACCGAAGGGAGACAAGGGTGTATCACCTACCACTAGGCCACGTGATGTCCTAGATTGAATAATGTAGTTTTTAAAGGGTCTGATATGTGAATTATAAATTCATTATTTTTGGAACCCTATATGATTAGGATAAATAGAATATATATATATATATATATATATGTTAAATCGTTTAGAGTAAAAGATGAGTTTGTAGTAGGAATTAGTTGAAAGATGGAACTCTACTTGTCAAGTATATATAAACACACACACACATATATATATATCTATATATATATATATATATACTGTTATTTTATGGATAAATTAATTATTAAAATTTATGGAAGGAATCTTAAAACCAAAAATGTGTCATCCTAATACCTTACGTTTTGTTGAACCGATGGTATTTTAAATCATCATAAATTGGTGGCTTTGAGGCCCATTATTCTAGAATTGTTTGTGATTGATGACCTCAATCACTCCCTATAAATATTTACATTTTCCCTCCAATTACTTGTCTCTAATTTCAACCAATTTTTTCCTAATCGAGATCATAATTTGGTGGTGACCATTCAATTTATGTTTTCCCCTTATTAAGACTAAATTTCAATAACCCAATTTCCGATGTTGGTTTTCCCCCAAAGATACATTCTATTTTGAACCTTTTGTTTTCATTGAAGAATTTCAAATTGTGAGGATGCAATTTATTAAAGGAGGGTAGAATGTTACACCCCAATCTTCCACAGTACACTTCACTTTGAATAATACAGTAGCATGTGTTATATTCTACTTCGAGTTCTAACACACACCACAACCAATCAAACTAGCCGTTATGAATAGTAATAACCACTTTTTGAAATTTTATAAATTTTATCATTCAAAATGGACTACATTTTTTTATTCTTCATATTTAAATTAGCTTAGGGTGAAATATTGGTGCTTTTCGGATAACTTTAATATTTTGATGAATAGTGACAATTACTAAATTTTTATTAATAACAACTTTTTTAATCGAAAAAATTAATAGTGAAAAATTATTAATTTGAGTGGTTTTAATGTATATTTATAATATATTTTTACAATTTAATACAATTTTTGTAGTTTGACATAATTTCCCAATTAAACCGGACATAATCAAGTTTTCATCTTTTGATAGTTATTATATCTTAAAAACACACGTTTTGTTTTCACAACAAGAATTAATTTTAAATTAATTTCTACCACTTCTATGTTTTGAATTTGGAAAAATGGATTCCATATTTGGAATCAGGATGTCAAAATTGCCTAAATAGGTAACCTTTTTTTAGTCATTTTTAATAATTACCTTGGTAAATAATTTATTTACGATGGTTAAAGTGTAAATCCGGTAAAAAAGGGTTAAAAAATATTATTATTATTATAATAAATTACCCTAAAACGTGTCCTAGCCTTATTGGGGGATAAATTTCCTACCATGGGAATCTTTGGGTCAATTTTGGGACCCCATGTAGCCACTTTTATGTGATAGGGACAATTTTTATTAATTAAGTTAAAGTGAATACAAATATGACATAAGCTTATATCTTTTAGAAAAACAATTTTTACATAGACTTATATATGTTATAATTTCGATTATAAATATTAATTAGAAATATAATAACATTTCCTACATAATTATATTTTATTTATAATATTCATAAATCTAAAAAGTAAAAATATAAATGACACAATAATGATGCAGTATTTTCCTTATTAATGAAAGAATCAAATAATTGATATTATAAATGTTAAAATAAATATAATTTGAATGTTTTGATGACATACATGAATTTTATTGATTAATATTACATGTTATTAGTTATTAAATGAATTTTTTTTGAATTCATAATTTTTTCAAGATTTATAAAAAAAATCAATTATTTAGTAGTGTCAAAATTAACAGAAATGAGTTTTTAAAACAAATATTATATTATTAATTTATATTATATTCCTAAAAATACAATTTTAAGCCAAGAGACTTATATCATGATAGTTGTATCATTAATGGACCACGTGGTTGTCTCTCAGAGGTATATAGTAAGTTTATTAACTATATAATATAAAAATACAAAGTGACATGGTAAGTGTCAAACTAATTATCTAAGAGTTTAAACTAAAAGATAAGGTTAATATAATGACCCAAAATTGTCTAAAATATATTGGTTGTGTGGTTTTATACCCATACCCACCTTAAAATTTAAATAATACACTTTGGAGCGGTTAGAATCCATATATGAATTTATTATAAAATAATATTTCTTGATTTTTCTAAAGAGCCCCTCCTCCCCATTTTAAAAGGACACCACTTCTATCCAGTTCCTGAAACCTCTCAAGCCTTTTGGATCGTCAAACCTCTACCCAATTAAGATTAATACATCCCTCACCTCCTCTTAGAAGCCTTACCTTATGAAGAAGGCACTTCAAGAGTCTTTTTTGGGTCAAACTAAAGGGAGTTACCCAAATTAAAGATAACTATTTCTCTTAGCTTGTTTTATTTTATTTTACTTCTCCAACCCCTAAAATCTACTTATTATTTTCTTTTGTAACAAATTCAGTATCCTAAATATACTATGATATTGTTATTAGAAGTATTAGAACTACACATACACACACATCCATCTAATGGGTGAAGAACAAAATGTTTCTATGGATGGCAACCAAACGCCTCACGAAGCGATGATTGTTCAATTATCTCCTACCACATCTCATGGTGTGAATTATGATAGAACTATAATTAAATATGATATTAATGATATTTATTTTATATATAATCTTCTATAATTCCATTTTATATCATAACATTATTCAATTCATGTTGTATATATATACGATAATTTCATTTGAGGAAATGCGGACTACTGCCCCCTCAAAGTGATATGACTTGTTCATACCATACATGGAAAGTATAAAGGATGGTGTTACTGAAATTAAGTAACATATATAAGATATTATATTATACTGGAATAACTATATACTTATGTATCATTCAGTTTTGATTCCTTTTAAAATGAAAAATGAAATGGAAGTAGCGTTCGTGCGTACATACAGATTACCGTCTCCACAAACCCGATGAGATTAATTCCCCATCATATCCATTCAAGAATAATTCTCATTTGATGATTAAAATTAATGTTTAAGAGATTTATATCAATCTGTATTTGAATAAGATACAACCTATCCATAACAAACACGACTTACATAACAAATCATATAAAAGAAAACGAGTAATTTAACACCCAAAACGACGATAATACTAAAGTATTATTAACCAAGAATTATTAGAAGATAATATATGATATCATAATTATGTATATGCTTCATTAATAATTTTATAACAATATTTTAACTATTATATAGGAGGATATCATACCATCGACTAAGGAAAAGTTCATGGTAAGGGGTTTTTCATCTCACTCCTTATTTCTGTGAGATTCATGTCGTATTGCCACTAATATATTTTGTGTGGTGTATTCACTGACTATAATTGTATTATTTGTGTAATAAAAATTAATTTTTGTGTATTTACATATTCATTGTATGATACTTCTTTCATTTTATGTATGTTTTGTATGTTACCAAATCGGTAAGGTTTAATTTCACAATCTCATTATTATCCGAGGTTGTTTTTACGCAAGTATCTACTGGGACATATTTATTTTCAATGTCCATGTTTTATGAAAGAGTTTTGAAAGGGATTATTTTAAGGGACTTTTTTTACTAAAACATAATTTCAAATGAATTAAATATTTATTCTTCTAATTCTTTCTCATTAATGTCCATGTCTTTAAAATGGGGTTTAAGGATTTATTTATATGGACATGAATGTTTTTAAAATGTTAATTCTATTCAACAGTTTCAAAGTGTTATTGGAAACTTTGATTCAAAAATGTTTTTAAAATACTTATTTTCTAAATTGTGTGTCATTTAAATGTTTTCATGAAAAAGGGTTATTTATCTCAAAGAGTTTTACAAATCATTTTTATCTATGTCAAAATTCTTTAATGAATTTTAAACTTGTTTTGAAGGTGATTTATCATAATACAAATCAACCAAATTGTGTTGAAGGTTTTTTGATATGTTTGATTGTGGATGTGTTATTTTTATACCATTCATGGTTTATGGGAAATGTATTGACATTTCGTATGCTAGTTTTAATATGAATGTTTATGTTATGTTTAGACCTTTTCATATAAGGAATGCATTGGACTTAGTAAGTGACTCGTGGAGCCCGCTATAGCTCCTCAATGCATCGGTAGGTCTCACGAGACAAACTAGTGTCCTAGCATGAGGCCTTGACAAAATCTTATTTGTAGACATGGAATGAGGCCTTGGCTACATGGTTATGATAGGCTGGCATTATGCATTCCATCATTATGAAAGTAGTTATTGATATTGCATGTGATTATTTGATTAGTAGAATATCCATGTGAATATGTAAATGGAATTATTTCATTTTGTTTCTTCCATATTATGCTTGAGTTAAAGTTTAAAAGGCTTGTGTTTTAGTTATACATTGCCTTAAATGTTTATGCTTATTTATGAAAGTTTCCGCAGTATTTCTTACCATTACTGAGAGTTTGAGATCACCCCTTTCAATGTTTTATTTTTCCCAGGATTCCAAGAAGTGTATTGTGATTGATATGTAGGGTTAATCCTAGGGAAGAATTGCGTTCATAAAGATTATTTATGTTGTTTTGTATGTCTTAAAGTGCAATGTAACATTCGTGTATGTAATCTATTTTCCCAGACTGCTAAACCAATTGGTCCTTCGGGACATGATTCCTTGTAATCATGCTAATGTATTAAAATAATGCACCGACTCTGGGTATCTGGGGTCAGGGCGTTACATTTTTTTATGTTAATTGGTTTTGTTAAAACCCTAAATTTATACTATTCAAGTGATCACTATTCATTGATTATATTATCAACGGTAATTCTAGTTAATAATCTTCTAAATACCATTTGATATAATAAAACAAAAATATTGAATAAGTTTTCTATAAAAATATTTTATTATAAGAAATTTAATTAAATCATAAGGTGATTTTTATTTATAATAGTATTGGTCGTTACACTAAATATGTAGGTCATTGATTTTTGAGACAGTATTATGAGATATATTATTAAAATATTGATAATAACGTATTATTTAAGTGCTATCTTTTTTTGGTTATCTGTAGATGGTATAGATATAATGGATATTAGTTAGTTATTATAGATATTTTGTTTGGTATTTCACTTATATATATATAAATATAGTTTTCTTTGGAATTAATTTGATAGTACATTGTAAAAAATAATATATTTGTTTTTAGGAATAATATAATATCCTAGAATATTAGTAATGTCTTTACTATATTTTCATCCGCATAAATACATACTTGTTTTAAAATAAAATTGGGATACCAGATAACGAGTATAAGTAAAAACGGGGTAATAACCCTAAAAAGGATTGTTGGGATGTCACTAAATTATCATCCAGTTCATGACAAAGAGGCATAACAGAAAATCTAGTTTGACACCCCCAATGGATGTTATTTTATTACAATATTCGGCTCTAGAATCACTATTAATTATTAATTTTATTGAATCATTGAGGAGCTTAATATTTCTAAGATTATATTATCCTTGGTTAAACTCTGATTTAAATAAGATAAAAATAATGAGTAATATAACAATGTGATAATGTACAACATGAATAATTATATGGTTGAATTGATTTTTATGATTTTGATAATATCCCATTATTTTAAATGATTCCTCACTCATGTATACCCGTTTAGTTTTTGTAATGGATGGAATTATAAATTACCTTAGAGGAGACTAATAATGTAGAGATATCTTCAATTATGACCAAGT
Source organism: Viscum album (assembly GCA_963277665.1). Taxonomy (NCBI): domain Eukaryota; kingdom Viridiplantae; phylum Streptophyta; class Magnoliopsida; order Santalales; family Viscaceae; genus Viscum; species Viscum album. Next base: position 1,849,980,135 of record OY728152.1, read on the forward strand.
GATAAAAATTATGAATGCTAAAAGTTATAATTTCCTATAATTATACAATGTTTTATTAAGAACAAAGGTACATTCATTATTTGGATTAGTAGTTCATTTTTCTATTGAATATGGGGTCAATTTCCATTAAATTATTATGGGAAAATGATGAGTTTAGTTAGAAAGATGGGAGTAGAAATGTGGATCCAAAAGAACCACTAACTTATTGATGCCTTATGTGTGGAAATATTATACTTTTCACATGTTACATTCACAAATATAATGGGGATGAAAAGGTTTTATATGAAAAAACACCACAACTAAGGTAATAGTTAGGATCAAATTTAATGACATGTGATGAGTTGGATTATGACAACTAAATCCTCCAAATTCGATTTATAAATATTGAATATTTGTTTTTGACACTATATGGTGCCATGATTATAATCTATTATTACATGACTCAAATATTCCAATAAATTAAAATATTATGTTATACAGAGGATTCATTTTGAAATTAAACTTTATGAGTATATAAATCATTATATGAGTCATTTTGATAGATATCACGTAAATGATTATATACTCCATCATACACTCGATATTCACTAATATTGGTAATATTACACACATAGTCCTATAATATTAATTTTTATAATGAAAATTGAAACCATTAGTTGTCATGGAGAGGTCATCACATCACTAAAATATTTAATGAAACTAATGAATTGACTTTTTGTAGTCCATCAACGCATCATTGATGAGTAATTCCATTATATATCTATAAAAGTTGAAAGAATCATACCAATGATTGATATTTAATTAAATACCACTCCACTATCAATATTTCCACTTAATATGGTAATAGTGTCCAAAATTGGTCCATATAGTGATTTAGGGGGGGTGTGAGTAGTTTAGTAATGGTGTCCAGTTCCCAAGAATGGGTGAGCCCATGTCGAAAATGTGGGAAACCAATTGGGTCATGGAAGTAAATGTTTGGACATGTGAAATTCCACCCAAATAATACATGGAGAAGAATACCTCCCTTGAAAAATATTAGTATATATGGTTTTATAATGATAGAAGATTCAGTACCAGTTCAAAAGGTAAGTGAATAGATGTGTGGTTACTAGTTGAATCTTGAAATTAAATAGATGTATAATATAATGATGTAGAATGGTTTTTCATTTGAGATAGCTACCTAAAAATCCATTATATGGTATTGAACATGGACGATAATGAGCCTTTTTACGATGAGGACAATAATTGTTCAACATCATCAATTAAAATAAAAAATATGTCTTGACATCAATTTTGGAAAACCATGGGATATGATAGATAAGTGCTTTTATTGTATCTATTATATAAATAGTGACTTATCTTTCATTATATAAACCAATTTATGATAACTTTTCACTATATGAATAAACTATAAACTCAAATTAACATATAATTGGTCTTAACACCTAACTATGAGGAGAATTTTACTCAAATTCATATGATGAAACACAATATTTGGATTATTCTTATTATAAAAAATAGGTTTGATTCCTAAATAATTGTAAAATTAAGTAAACATTCATCATACCATTGAAATTATCTAGTTGTATTATAATTAATAATTAATATGATGAGGATAAAATTCATTTAAGGGGGAGTATATATATACATAATTTTTCCTGATATATATCCCTTAAATAAATATTTTTATTCATGTTAGAATTAACATCAGAAAATAAATGATAGAAAAAATCAATGATATATTTTGAATATTAGATATTTCCTTTATGTCATATATCATGAATAAGAAGGTATAAATTAATGAAACTATCTAAAAAAATTATTATTATAAGAATAAATTGAATCCATATTTGAATATATTCCTTATGATGCCCATATGTACAAACTCACAATACTAGTAGCTTCACTAGGGATTTCCCTTGACCAATACCATGCCAACCTCGAGAAATTATAGTTTGAGAAAACCCATATATGGTGGACTTTTAATCTCATTGAGATTGCATAATGATCCATACTAGATGAATAACCCATTGAGACTAAAACCAAAGCGTATCTGGTCTTATGTCTTACATATGGATAATAAAGAGCTTTGTAAGAATAAAGTAGATTTATATAGATATGTAATAATGTATTTACGTGTATATATATATCATAAAATTTTATAATTTCAGAAAATCATATTTCATAAATTTATATTTTTAAAAAATATGTATATTATAAAATTGTATTTTATATAAGGATACTATTTTAAATTTTGCTCAAAAACTACATGATATAATAAAAAATTAAAAAATGGAAATTCATAACCAATATAGAAAATATTCCAAAATTCATTTTTCAATAAAATATGTTATTAATATATTTTTATATTCTTGGTTAACAATAAAAATTATAAATTTTATGATCTAAATTGGAAAAAATATATATAATTTTTGTATTTATCCAAGAGTGATAACATGATTATTAATTTATGAACATTTTATAAAAAGGATTCTTTTTATTTGAAATATGATAGATTTAGGAAAATTATAATAAAAATGATGTTATCATGATCTAAGCCTACACTATAATATTTAAAAATCATTTATATAATAAAATAAGGGATAACATTATGATTTTGGAAATATTCTTAGTTCATCAAAACCTATTGAATTTTTTTTTATTCTAAATCAAAATGATATAATAATATAAAAAAATATTTTCATCATTTTAAATCAAATATTTTGATTATGATATTATGTTTTTTAAATTTTTTATAGACTTATACAGTTTCATAATTACATAGTAAATCAATTTAAATCATTATGTTCAGTTTCAATCATAACCATACACTATATCTTTATTCCTAATAAAATGTTTTTTTAAAAACAATGTTACAAATTTATGAAGAATTATTAAAAAATTAACATTAAATACCTTTTGAAATTATATATGATATCTTTTTTAAATTTGAAATAAAATTGGTTAAATTTTTTTACCAGCTCGCATTTATTTGTGGTCAATAAAATTTGTTCTTGTGGTTAAGAATTTCTTAACCCGGTTAAAAGTAAAAATTATAAACACTCTATTACTAAGGGGAAAGGCCAAAAATGTGATTATTTTCATACGGATATTTCTGGGGGTTAATAGAAAAAAAATATCCTCAAATACATATTTTTACGATTTTTAAATCACTAATAGACTTAGTAGCTATATTCAATTACTGAAATTAGATGGTGATTTCTAAAACACCCAATCTCTTTAATTTTAAAAATGTAAAACATCCCCAAAATGAAGACTAACCATAACATCCAAATCATCTTTTAAAATATTCATTTAATTATCCCTATAATCAATTAACATAAAAATTCCCCTTTATATCATAAATATCCTAATCTATTCAATTTTTAGGTGAAATCCATTGAAAAATCAATTCTATATTATATGTATTATATATTTCATATATTTTCTTTTTGGTCTTATTCTTCCAATGATCTTATCACCACAAAATTATAAAGAATTTAGATTCATTATTATACTAATATGTCATTTTATTAATGTTACAAAACTAATTTATTCATTTTCATGCACTCTAAAATACTATTAAATGTCAATAGTCCATGTACAAGGACTACCACCTCCATAAATAATAATTTTTTTCTAATACTATTTCATTAAATAGTAAATAATATTAATATATGGTTCACCATCATGAAAAATTGAAAATAATATCATCATGATTCTATTATATATATATCATTTCAAAATAAAAAACATCTTAACTATACTCACTAATGGAGTTAAGCATGTTAATGTTTGGTTCAGTTTAACAGCCTATATTCATAATGATTTTAAATCTGTCCTAGATTAATATAAGAATGATTTAACTAATATTATTATATTTAAATATGTAAATAAGGATGTTGTTAATATTTTATATAATATGTATAATTTATTATTAATAAATGATCTTCTATGACAAAAATTATTGATGTAAGTCATTATTTATTCAGTTTTCTCATAAAAAAACAACATGCATGGAAGCCAAAAATAAAATTTTAAATTAATATAAATTATATATTAAATAATATTAAATTATATATCAATAATATAATTTATATATATATATATATATGTGTTTAATGGTATCAAAATTAGTAAACATATAGAAATTAGTTAAGGTAATTAAGATTGATTCGTCATAATAAGTTGTAATTCATTAATATACACATGATAAATATTGATAATAATAATTATTATAAAATGTTAATAATTATTGAATATGAATTAGTGTAGGATATTATATTAGGTTTTTATTGTTTCATATGACATTATTGTGTTATCACCAACAATGGGAAATAATGTAATATGTTTTCATCCCAACATCTATTCATTGAGACTCATTTTAATTTTATGAACCAATAGATTATTTTTAAAAAGTATATAGGGAAAAATATATTTTTTAATAATTAATTGCTTAATAAATTATATTTATTTAACCACATGTCTTTCATTATCCAAATGACATTCTAATACTAAATTACTAAATTCATAAGGGGTTTACAATACTCATTTCTCTTACTAAGGTGTTAATCACTCTTCATTGTATATTATTAATTAAAATTCATATATAAAAACAATGATTATTTTATTATGTATTTAAAACATATTTTTTGGTGAAACAATGTTTATTGTGGATGTGCGCTTCCATGGTTATTATATTGTTTCATCAAAATTATTTATGTTATGAATAGTTTCCATTTCATTTATTATTTTTCTTATATAGTAATATTTTTACATCACACCAATGTTATCATATACCTAATGGATATTAATGTTGATTTCATGACTAATATTCAATTTTCTTAGTTATTCATTTTAAAAAATGGTTTTATCAACAACATAATGATGTTGGTTTTTAACAAGGCAGTTTAAAAGGGTCAAAATGTTTTTTAATCCCCTAAAAATAAAATGATATTTCATCAAATATACATTTTATTTTTTTAAATTTTATTTCTTGTTCATGTTTATTTAATATACATTGCTTTAAATTATTTAAAAATTAATGTTATTTTATAATCCCTTTTGGAAAACATTATGTATTTTAATTTCTCTAGAATTAAGGATTCTTTTAAATGTTACCATTATCATAGTATTTTAAATTATAATTTTCATCCATCATTTCATTTCAGGGAAATATTAATATGTAATAATTATAATATATTTTTATATATTATATTGTTTCCAATTAAAAATAAAATTTTTAAGTAGTTTTTATTTCCATGTTTTTAAAGATCATGTGAAAACATATGTATATTCACATTAAATTACCATCAATGGATTAACATTCTTCAAGTGATTTTTTCACCACAATGTATAAGTTATTATGATATGGTAACTTTTAGATTATTATATTAGTGATATCAAATAATTTTATTAGGTCTTGATATTTTTTTATCAAACCCAATATTTTTAAATGGGATATTTGTTATATGAATATTAATAATTTTATGTTTCAAAAATATGTACGTATGATGATTAGGTGGGGTTATATAACACTCCAATGAAATTGATTAATCATGTGTCTCATGATATAGTTGGGTGTGAACATAATGAGTTTGCTCACATAGGTGTGGGCATGGTTGGATTTCTCATATTTTTTGTTGTGGATATAATTATTTTTTTACCCAGAATTGACCATGAAACTTTTGCTAAAATATTGTGATATATACATAATGGGTTTATTTATATAAATCATGGAATAATTATATTTCATGTAATTATTTTTCCTATAAATATAATTGTGCCACATTTAATTATTATTCAAAATTTTATTAAACATTTTCACGATACATCTCATTAACATGAAATTTATTGTTTTCATTATTGATTTATAATTTTAAGGTATTAAACACATTCATATCTTGATAAAATATTATATAATTATTGAGATATTTTTAAATCCATGTAATAATTTTTTTTATTGTATTAGGATCTTATTATGATCTTGTGTTACACTATCATGTTTTCTTATTATTATATAAGGACATTTAATAATTAATTTTTTGTATTTATATCTTATTTATGTTTCCCTTAAATTATGATATTATTTACCCACAAAAATATCTGAGCTAACCACTTTCATATGAATCGACTCCCATGGGTATTAATATTATTACAACATGTGAGTAATCATGAATAGGTTATAGAGGAGAATTATTAAAGTGAAATTTTGGTAACTATTATAGAATTATATGGGAATGTAGCTAATTTCAAATGCAATAAAATATTTTTCCATTGGTAAAGTACATTTTTCTTGAAATGTATTATTTTAATCCTTTGATTAATATAGTATTTTGTGAATACTAATATTGGGTATTTAATATCATATATACCAAATCTCATGAATCTATTAATATCAAACACTTTTCATGATATATCCATGGAAATTACCACCTGAATATTTTAAGCCCCACTAATTAACCCTTCTCAATAATCACAAGGTCTATAAAATTCATCCCATGAATCCAAATATGAAATTTAGAAATAATTCAATAGAATTAATGTTCATTCATGTTTCTAGGGATGATATTCATATTCTTAAAATGATCCACCTACAATTATGAATAATCAAGGATATATTGCACAAAACAAAACCTTGAAATAATCTAAAAACTGGTGTAATATTCAATTTTACAATGTCATAAATGATATATGAGGGTTAATGAGACCCAATTGAAATACTAGATTCTCAAATTTCCATTACATGATCTAATTGGAAATCTCTGAATAACTTCTTCATAACCCCTTGGTTGTTGGTAATCCATACTCATATCAATATTTAAAACTCACTAGACTCCATTGAGCTAATCTATATTTTTATTTATCATAAGAAATTGATATTTTTTTAATTACAACATTTTTCCATTTATGGTATTCAAACTACATCTAGTGACTCACTTAATCCATCTTTACAAAGATAATTTATTACTTACTAGTAGGTAAACAATGATCCCTAAATCCATTAGCATCAAGATCGTCCTGTTGAATGGTTAATTTATTCAATTTTGTGGTATCCATATGATATAACGTTCTGGAGATGGGTCTTGTATTAGTAATAAATCATATAAGAATCTATAACTCTTTATATATTGTAAATAACTTTAGAAATAATTTTGGCTAATATTTGGATACACATTTCCCACCATTTGAATATGGAGAGTAAGACATATATCTACAACATCGTCAATCATCTATGTAAACAGTCATAATAGCATCTAAATTGTATGTTAAATATGAACTTTTCTCCCCAATATATTATATCATTCATCTATAAATACATGAGTTAACCCATAATAATAATGAAATTTTACAAGGTGATGATAATTTTTTTTTATATTTTTATATAATCATCCAATCCATGGAAATGATATGATTAAATATGTCAGGATCAGCAATGGGAATGTCCAAAAATATTTCGTTATTGTAATCACCACCTGATATGTGGGACCTCAAGATCCTTACTCAAACTTCTTTGAAGAAGTAGTAATAGGATTCCTCCTCAAAGGAATATTATGTGAATATAAGGAAAGAATATTAATGATATTGGATGAGATTATATAATCTGTTTTAATCATATCATATATATCAATTACCATAGAAGATGTAATAATCACTCTACCACATATCTTTTTTGGTATTTTCAATTACTCTTTTCGTGGAAACTATAATACATAAAAATTTCAAGACTCATCCTTATTTTTCATCACAACCCAATCATCAACTATGGAATATGTTTTTGATCCACCCATATAATTATAGATACAATAAAAGAAAACAGGTGAATGATGATCCAATTATACTACCCTAGAATTAGAGTGAGAATAAATGATAAAGATTTCCAGATTTACAACATGTGCGACATGGAATTTGTTAAGTTGTAATGGTAGTTTTGATGTGTGTGTTCAATTCTCATAGGTAATAGATCACCAGATATTTTCTTGAAGTCTATTACACTCTCATTTCACTACTTTTTTGTTGGTCACCCTGCTCCCTCTTACGACTAGAAAATTAACTTTCCCAACATCATTCTATAACTAAATAACCACTTAAACCTATCTTCCCAACTTAATATGTAAATACCAGTAAAATTCAAGAGAATTTTTTTCATAATTTTCTTTGGATTTTACATGAACGTTGTTTATGACGGCACCGGATTCCAAGGCACGGTGTTCCTGGAATCAATTTCTGAAGTTTAGCACGGGTACGTTCAGTGAACGAGTGAACGAGTTTTTCTAACTATTGAACCGGTGCTTGGAATTGAAATCTGAGAGCACCGATGAAACCGCAACGCCGATAATTTCTTAGGAACACTTTTTCAGGAGTAGCATTTTATCAGGTGTGGTTATTAAAAATAGTGGGATAAGTAATGAATAAAATAAATTTTGTGCAACCAATTTTATTTTTATTAAAGTTAGCTTAACCCTATGCTTGATGGTTGGATTGGGACCCACTAATACCCTAACTCCTAGGTAGGATATTAGTGACATGGGGCCCACTCGAGCCCCACCCCTATTTTTACCTTTTCACCTCCCATGGGAATTTAGTTGGTAACTCACCCGCACACCCCTATTAAATGTAGAGTCAACACTCACATTAATTGGGCTATTAAAACTCTTCAATTAATTCAATTAATTGAATGATTTGTTTTGAATTTCAAATTTAGATGATGGTTTCTGTGTTAATTAAATAAGACAAGTCTTATTTCAATTAAGGGGGTTCATTGTGCGAGAGGGATTGGAGAGGAATTGCTCAACCCGTGGAATCCTCTTCGTCCTCCTTGAAGAACATAAACAACACACCATCACCATCAACGAATGACAGCCTCTGACGAAAGATGATGAAGGACACCGAATCCTTGGAGATCGGAAATGTGATGCCGTGTTCCACGACGCCAACGATTCTCTTCTCCGGGACGTCGATGATGCTTATGAAACCTTCTTCTGTGATGATTATTTTCCACGACGAACCTTCATTCGATGACACCTTGAGGAAGGGGTTAATTGTTTTACCCGTGAATTATTTCTTTATCGTTCATCAACTTTTATTTGGGCCACCTCTTATTGTAATAACGGGAGGAGTTCAGACAACACGAATAGGGCCGACCCTCCTCCCCCTTTGTTGATTGTACATGTTGCGGTATGAGTGAAGGCGGTGCGGTGTAACGGCACCGCGCAAAAACAATGTAGAACTGGCAAGGAAGCGTGGCGCCGTCGCGCCACGCCATTGAGGTGATTCGAAGACTCCTCAGATTATTTATTTTGACGGCAGATCGACGGGATATGAAGTAATCGGCCGGAGAGGCTGTTTGATGATTCCGAAGTAATGTATTGGACCCGAGATGAACACCGGCGCAGATCTATTTGAAAACGGACCACCGGTGCAACTCTAGTGACCTGCGGACTACAACGGCGGTGCAGGTCGCCGGCGGTGTCCCGGCGCGCCGCCGGGAGGGACCGTCGTGGCCGAAGACACGGTGGCAGGCATCCTGTCCTGCAGCCATGTGGGACTGAGGGAGGCGCATTTCTGGTCCGCGTCCACTGGCAAGGAGCATCCCCCACGCGGGGGTCGTGACTTCAATCAAGCGGGAAGCCACCCCCTTGCGCGGCCGCTCGGCCGGCGCCGAGCCTACCTCGCTCGGCCAGCGCCGGTTGGGTCGGGCCGCACACACTGGGATGGGCCGCACCCTAATGGGATGGAACCGGACCTGGTTCGGGTCGACTCGGTTTGGTCCGACCAAGGGGTTCTCGGGTCGGGTCGGTCTGGGCAGAAAACCCCCTAAAAGCGGACATGTATGTTCTTTTTCCCATATCATGGGCTGTAGACCTCCAATCGACACACCGTTAGTTGCGATGTGATCCATGGATCAAGATGGTCATTTCAGCACATTACACTCAAATTTTTAGAGAACTTTGGGTATGACCGGGTTGGTTCGAACACGAAACCAACTGAGCCCTTATAGAGGACACACTTATAACTTGAGCTCCGGACGTCCGATTGACGTGTCGTCAACTTTGTTGGATTCCTCTTAGTGAGACAATCCTTTTGACTTACTCCGCTCGAGGTTTGGACCCAGTTAGAGTGCAATAGGGTTAGTTTTGACATAATAACTAACCGGGCCCCAGGAATGAAAAAGCCAATAACTCTCAGACCGAGCGTCTGATTGACGCTCCGTCTGTCACGTTGAGTTCCTCTTGTCGAGACGAAACATGGGATACATCAAATCTGGACTACATGTCAATTGATATATTGACCTCTTGGCTCGTGGAGCGGACCCTCTCGGAAACGATCATGCTGTGTACTAGAACCCTAGAACTGGATGCGACTGTGACAACCGTACTGAAATCCTATGTGGGTTAGATGACGATGAAGACTACACTGGAATCTTATGTGGGTTCGACGATGATGAAGACTGCACTGAAATCCTATGTGGGTTCGGCAGCGATGAAGACCATACTGAAATCCTATGTGGGTTCGATGGCGATGAACACTGCACTGAAATCCTATGTGGGTTCAGCAGCGATGAAGACCGTACAGAAATCCTATGTGGTTTCGAGGTCGATGAGGACTGCACTGAAATCCTATGTGGGTTCGGCAGCGATGAAGACCGTACTGAAATCCTATGTGTGTTCGATGACGATGGAGACTGCACTGATATCCTATGTGGTTTTCGCAGCTTGGCTGGTTTATTATCCTACATGTGTCCCAACATAGATAAATCAGTGGCTATATCTAATCATTTCTATCACCTTACGAAGAAGTATACCTGTGTGAGATGAGTCTTAACTTCCAATCATTATCTTCGATATGATTGAATTTCTTTCCTATGTGGATTGGTTTGTCTTCTCCTGTGTGGACATGATCAAACATGGACTTCGATGTTGGAGTCGAACTGGAATTCTGTTGGATGCAGATGAAGAACATATCTGATCGTGGTTGAGGCTTGTGGAGCAAGTCGGTACCTAGAGATGGACCACTGGGCGTGACGTACACGGAGCGGATAACTGGACCTGAGGAGATGAGGAGGCAATATGTACCCACCCTTTAGGTGGGAATTCCAGTGGACGGCTCGACATTGCTGCTTTACATTCAGTTGTTGTACTTCATTTCAGTTGTAACTTACATTCAGATTGGGTTTGTATTCTGGCCCACTTACTTTTCCGCACTACATTTGTACCAAGTTTTACATAGTGTTTAATTCTTCTTTCTTACTCTGTAGTGTTTGTTTACTTTATAAAGGAAATTTCTTCCCACTTTTGTCGGGATTTATGACTTTGGGCTAGTCGCCAGCCCCTGGCCTATGGGAGGCGGGCTAGGGGTAGTCACGGCACAGGTCCCGAGGACGTGTCATGACAAATTGGTATCAGAGGAGTTCAGTTCTACCACAGAACTCAGGACTCTGATATTTCGTCTATGTGAAGCAATAATGTTAAGGGTATTGAGTGTGGTTATCAGTCTAGGGAGTCCAGTGTTAGTGTGGCGGCGGACATATCCATACACCAGGACCCAGACATCTCATTTCCGACTCAATGCATGAAAACATTGATTGCATGTGTGTTTCAAAAGTTTTATTTGTGATTACTTTATGTCAGCTCACCACGTATACTATTTGACCGTGGAACACCTGTTTATTTTCAGGATGGACCCATGATGACCACCAGCTAATGTTCCGACTGTTGGGCGAAACGATAGCCCACCGAGTGACGAGGCCTCGGTGCAGGGCCCTTTGACAACGGAGGCACCAACGGTACCTCTACCCGCCGAGCCACTGATGCTACCAGCCCCAGCCACTGATAGTGCACGTCGCCTTAGTGCAATGCACAAGTTTCAGCATCAGAGACCGCCTAGGTTCTGCGGGGAGATGGACCCTCAGGCAGTCGAGGATTTGCTGGAGGCGGTTTTGCGTGTTTTTAGGTTAGTGGGGACAGCAGCTGACCTCATGGTGATCCTCGCAACGAGCCTCCTGTTCGCGGCAACAGTCAGATGGTGGAACATGATTCTACAGGTGCACGACGAGGCATAACTCTTTTAGACGGACTTTGAGTGCCCCTTCTGCTCGGAGTTCGTCCCAGCCACCCTCCGCGCAGTGCACATCCCGGAGCTTCTACAGCTGCGGTAGGGCAACATGACGACCGCCCTGTACTCAGTGAGATTTACTGATCTATCGCGCTATTCGACGGACATGGTACATGACCCATTCTTCTGGGCCCGGACCTTCGAGCAGGGAATGAGGCATGAGATTAGGGCATCGATGATCTCCCTCAGTATTCCGACACAGGCAGGAGTACTAGAGGGAGTTCTTCTCATAGAGAGTTTTCATGCTGAGCATACGCTAGCAGCGAGACCGACCGCATGGCGGCATGTAGCAGAGTTGTCTACAGCTAGTAGTTGATGGATGACACAGGGGTCCAGGCGGACCAGACCATCAGGCAGATGACCTCAAGACACTGGATTAGAGGTGAGGGGCACAGGGCGTAGAGCCAGCATTCCGAGGAGTAGGCAGTGCTACGCATGCGGCGGGCAGGGCCACATGGCTTGTGATTGCCCGACCCGCCATGAAGAGGATGAGAAGACGGTTGAGGGGCCACCCAGGTAGAGGCAGAGAGTCTATCGTGGTCGTCCACCGAGGGTAGGCGGATGAGACATGGGAGATGGACGAGCAACAGGTGGTGGGAGACGCTTTGAGGCTTTACCACCACCACCATCAGGAGGTCCACCCTAACCACAGGGAGCTGGAAGGAAGAGATAGGCTCAGCTCCAGGCAGTAGAGGCCTATGACCACGGAACGCCAGAGATGATTCATGGTACTATCTGTGTCTACTCCACCCTTTCTGCAGTTCTTATAGACACATGAGTGAGTCATTCCTTTATTATCGCTGCCCTTGTTCGGAGCTCGGAGATTCCGACAGAGCCGTTGGCTCAATCCTTACGGCTAGAGACTCATACGAGAGTAGACTCGATGATTAAGCACTGGTGCTGGCAGTGTGAGCTTACTCTAGGAGGCGACAGCTTCGGCTGTGATCTTCTTGTAGCAGCATCGAGGCGTTACGACATCATCTTGGGAATAGATTTGTTATCTACAGTCCATGCTCATATCGACTGTATTAGGTGCATGGTGTGGTGTGTACACACCGACGGGAGAAGGTTCACCTTCACCGGTGAGAAGGGAGACTTTGAAGCATAGGATGGACTCACGCAGAGTAGAGGACAACCCATCACTCATCAGTTGGCTAGAATCAACCTAGGAGCAGTTGACGTGGGGAGTTATAGTTTTCCTGTAGTGGTGGATCAGTATGCGGGCGTTTTCCCTGACGACGTTCCAGGACTACCTCATCACATAGAGGTAGACTTCTATATTTACATGTACACCGGGACAACCCCGATATCCACTCCAGTATATCAGATGGCCCCTACTGAGCTCTGAGAGCTAAGAGTATAGTTGTAGGACTTGCAGGTCAAGGGATTCATCCTACCCAGTGTTTCACCCTGGGATTTCCTGATATTATTCGCCATGAAGGCATACGGGAGCTTGCGACTTTGGGTCGACTATAGCCGCCTGAACCAGGTGACCATGAGGAACCAATATCCACTATCGAGGATTGATATCATGTTCGATCAGCTCAAGGGAGCACGGTGGTTCTCGAAGATAGACCTCAGGTCAGGCTGTCATAAGCTCAGAGTTCGGGACAAGGACATGCAAAAGATAGCCTTCAGATTTCGGTATGGCCACTATGAGTTCTTGGTTATGCATTTCGGCTTAACCAATGATCCAGCTGTGTTCATGAGTCTAATGAACAGGATATTTCATCCATACCTCGTTCTATTTTCCATGGTCTTCATCAACTACATTTTGATATACTCGACCACTAAGGAGGAGCACTCCTACCACTTGCGTGTTGTACTGGGCACACTCTGAGAGAACCATATTTATGGTAAGATCTCGAAGTGTGAGTTCTAGTTACGAGAGGTCCACCTCTTGGGACACGTCATCTCTGAGGCGGGAGTTTCGGTGGATCCTGCAAATATCGAGGCAGTGCTAGCTTGGGAGCCAGCCAAGAGCGTGATGGAGGTGCGGAGTTTCGTGGGGCTAGCTGGGTACTACCGGAGATTTGTGCCAGACTTTTCGAGAGTTTTTTCACCACTCTTAGCTTTGACGAAGAAGGGGAAACCCTTCATGTGGTTAGACGGATGTCAGAAGAGCTTCCAAGAGCTGAGGTAGAGATTGACCATCGTGCCTATCTTGAGGCTACTGGAGGAGGGAGTAGGGTACGTAGTCTACTGTGATGCATCCGGGACTGGACTCGGATGTTTCCTAATGCAGGAGCGGGCCGTGATCGCCTATGGATCACATCAGTAGAAGAAGAATTAGTAGAACTAAACTACCCATGACATGGAGTTAGCAGCAGTGGTCTTCGCTCTAAAAATGTGGCGACAATATATGATGGGAGAGCACTTTACAGTCTACTCAGACCACCAGAGTCTCAGGTATATATTTTCACAGAAGGAACTGAATTTGAGACAGCGGTGATGACTCGAGTTCCTCCAGGACTATGACTATGAGATAGTCTATACCCTGGGAAGGGGAACGTAGTAGCCGATTCTCTCAGAAAAAGGACGAGCATCCAGCTACACGGGGAGGTGATGGATCATCTAGCCGCTTTGCAGATATCCTTCATGGATAAAGATGGAGAAACCTTTCATTAGTCACTCACAGTCACTCCTTTACTATTGTAGAGGGTCAGAGAGGCACAGCGTGGGGACACTGACTATGAGACGTGGCGTGCACATATATCCTCAGGACACGCACCTGATGGATTCTCTATAGGAGGAGAGAACATTGTCCTTTTCAGAGGACGTACCATGGTACCAGCTGTTTTAGAGGAGGAGGTGTTGAGGGAGTTTCACATTTCCCCTTTAGCGGTATATCCAGGAGTGGCGAAGATGTACCAGTATCTTAGATGACAACACTGGTGGCCGGGTATGAAGAAGGTTGTGGCAGAGTTCGTTTCTCAATGACTCACATGCCAGTAGGTGAAGGCAGAGCACCAGGTACCAGCAGGCTTGGTACTGCCCTTAGTGGTCCATGAGTGGAAGTGGGATGGTATATCTATGGATTTCGTGACTGAATTTCCACACACATCTAGAGGTCACGACTCTATTTGGGTGATTTTCAACCGACTCACCAAGTTAGCCCACTTCATACCCATCACAGAGCAGGGCTCAGTGGAGAGGTTGGGGAGCCTCTACGTTTAAGATACTGTATAGCTTCATGGTGCGCCATCATCTATCGTCTCTGATCGAGAAGCTCGCTTTACGTCTCGACTTTGGAAGGGGTTGTAGGAGGCATTCAGGATGCAGCTACGTCTGAGCACCACCTTTCACCCTCAGATGGGTGGTCAGATGGAGAGGACCATTAAGACTGTCAATGACATACTCCGCGCAAGTGTCCTCTACCTTGGTCGTAGCTGGGAGGACCACCTACCCTTGGTGGAGTTTGTGTACAACAACAGCTACCACTCCACCATCAGGATGGGACCATAAGAGGCACTGTATGGCCGAACCTATAGGTCACCTCTGTGCTGGAATGACCCTAGGGAGTCAGCTCTTGTGGGAATAGGGATGGTCCAGGCCATGACAGACAAGGTCCAGGTCATCCAGGAGCGGATGAGGATAGCTCAGAGCCAGCAGAAGTCTTATGCTGACAGGAGGCGGAGGCCACTGGAGTTCAAGGATGGAGACCACGTCTTCTTGCGGGTCTCACCTCGACGTGGATTACAGAGATTTGGCCGAGGCGGTAAGTTATCTCTACGCTTAATCGGACCATTACATTTCCTCATCAGGGTAGGAATGGTTGCTTATCGCCTGGATCTACCACCTCAGTTGCACCGGGTGCACGACGTCTTCCACGTATCTCAGCTGAGGAGATACGTGCATGACCCGACACATATCATCGACCATGGGGAGTCAGACATTGACGATGGAGAGACTTTTGCGGAGGTCCCGGTGGAGATCAAGGATCGATAGAAGCGGGTCCTACGTGGACGGTCGATACCTCTAGTGCGCATTAGATGGCAGTACGGGAACCTCCAAAAAAGCACTTGGGAGCCGGAGGCTTAGATGCGTGCTCAGTACCCACATTTATCCCCAAGTTTATGATGTATCATTACGGGGACGCAAATCCCTGAGGTGGGAGTAATGTAAAGACTCGTAAAATTCATGGGAAATTTTTATTAATTTTTTTAGGATTTTACAAGAACCTAGTTTCTGACGGAACCTGATTCTAATGCTCGGTGTGCGCAGAATCAATTTCCAATGTTTAGGTTGAGTACGTTCAGTGAACGAGCGAACAAGTTTTTCTAACATTTGAGCCAGTGCTCGGAATCGAAATCTGAGGGCACCTATGAAACCACAGTGCTGTTAATTGCTTAGGAACACTTTTTCTAGAGTTGTGTTTGCTCGGGTGTTGTTATTAAAAATAGTGGGTTATGTAATGAATAAAATAAAATTTGTTCAACCAATTTTATTTTTATTTAAGGTAGCTTAAACCTATGAATGATGGTTTGAGTGGGACCCACTAATACCATATCTCATAGGTAGGATATTAGTGAGGTGGGGCCCACACTAGAACCACCCCTTTTTTTCCTTTTCACCTCCCACGAGAATTTAGTTGGTAACTCACCCGGAGTCCCCTATTAAATGCAGAGTCAACACTCACATTAATTCGGTGATTAAAACTCTTTAATTAATTCAATTAATTGAATGATTTGTTTTGAATCTCTAATTGAGATGTTGGATTGTGTGTTAATTAAATAATACAAGTCTTATTTTAATTAAGGGGGTTTGTTGTGGATGAGTGATTGGAGAGGAATTGCTCAACCCTTGGAATCCTCTACATCCTCCTTGAAAAACTCGAAGAATGAAATGTCGCTGACGAAGAACTCCAGCCTCTGACGAAAGATGTTGAAGGATGCCGAATCCTCCGAGATCGTTGACGTGAGGCCGTGTACCGCGACACCAATGATTCTATTCTCCAGGACGTTAACGACGCTTACAGAACCTTCTTCCTTGACGATTATTTTCCGCGATGAACCTTCGTTCGATGACACCTTGAGGTAGGGGTTAATCGTTTTACTTGTGAATTATTTAATTTCTATTCATCGACTTCTATTTGGGCTGCCTATTATCATAATAACAAGAGGAGGTCAGACCGCACCAACATGGCTGACCCTACTCCATCTTTGTTGATTTTAATTTTTGCGGTACAAGTGAAGGCAACACGGTGCAACAACACCGCGCGGAAACAATGAAGAACGGGCAAGGAAGCGCAGCGCCGTCACGCTGCACCGTTGAGGCGATTCGAAGACTTTGCGGATTGTCTATTTTGACAGCAGATCGACAGGCGATGATGGAATGGGCCGAAGAGGCGGTTTGATGATTCCGCAGTAAAGTATGGGACCCGAGATGAACACCGGCGCAGATAGATTTGAAAATGGACCACCGGAGCATCTCCGGTGGCCCGCGGACTACACCGGCGGCGCCGGCGGCTAGAGGTGGCGGTGTCCTGGCGCGCTGCCAGGAGGGACCGTCGCGGTGGCAGGTAACTGGTCTCGCGGCCACACTGGACAGTGGGAGACGCGACGCTGGGCCATGTCCGCTGGCATGGAGAGGCCCCCACGTGGGGGCTGCAGCTTCAATCAAGGGGGCAGCCGCCCCCTTGCGCCTCTGCTCGGCCAGCGCCAAGCCGACCCTGCTCGGCCAGCGTCGAGCCACCCCGGTCCAGGCCGCATCTTAATGGGATGGACTAGGGTCGGGTCGACCTGGTTTGGGCAGACCCAGGGGGTCTCTGGCCAGGTCAGTCCGGGCCCCAAACCCCCTAAAAACGCACATGTATGTTCTTTTTCCCATATCGTGGGATACAGTCCTCTAATCGATGCACCTTTAGTTGCGATGCGATCCTTGGATCGAGACGGGTTGGTTTGAACAAAAAACCATCTAGGCCCTCAAGGAACTGTGGGTACAGATGGGTTGGTTTGAACAGGAAACCAACTGGTCCCTCAGAGTGGAAACACTTACAACATAAGCTCCAGACGTTCGATTGACGTTTCGTCGACTTTGTTGGATTCCTCTTAGTGAGAAGGCCCTTTTGGCATAATCCGCTAGAGGTTTGGATGTAGTTGGAGTGTGGTCGGGTTGGTTTTGACATAAAAACCAACTGGGCCTCTGGAAGGAAAAAGCCAATAACTATAAGACCGGGCATCCGATTGACGCGCCGTCTGCCATGTTGAGTTCCTCTTGACGATACAGAACATGAGATACATCAACTATGCACTATGTGTCCCTTGATATATCGACCCCTAGGCTCGTGGAGGGGACCCTCCCGGATACGAGCATGTTGTGTGCGGGAACCATAGAGCTGGCTGCGACTGTGACGACCGTACATAAATCATATGTGGGTTCGACGATGATGAAGACTGCACTGAAATCCTATATGGGTTCGACGGCGATGAAGAGTGCACTGAATTCTTATGTTGGTTCGGCAGTGATGAAGACCTTACTGAAATCCTATGTGGGTTCGATGGTGATGAAGACTGCACTGAAATCCTATGTTGGTTCAGCAGCGATGTAGATCGTACTGAAATCCTATGTGGGTTCGACGGCGATGAAGACTGCACTGAAATGCTATTGGGTTGGGTAGTGATGAAGACCGTACTGAAATCCTTTGTGGGTTCGACGGTGATGGAGACTGCACTGAAATCCTATGTAGGTTCGGCGTCTTGGCTGGTATAGTATTCTATGTGCGTCCCAACATAGATGAATCAGTGGCTATATCTGATCGTCTCTATCATCTTATGAAGAAGTATACCTATGTGAGCTGAGTCTTGACTTTCAATCATTATCTTCGATATGATTGACATGATTTTCTATGTGTATTGGTTTGGGTTCTCCTGTGTGGAAGTGATCAAACTTGGGCTCGGATGTTGGATCCGAAGTAGAATTGATGACTTATGTATATGTATGGGCATATACCTAAGTAGTGTCAGATGTTACTTCACGATTGTATCATTCCTTTGTGGATTAGCCTTTGTGGATATTGGGAGACCTTTGGGGGTCTCGGGGTCACTACTGAGTAGCCTATACTCACCCCTGCATGGGCTATGCCCGCACTACGTTGTGTTGGATGCAGATGATGGACAACTCTGATCGTGGTTAAGGCTTGTTGAGCATGTCGGTCCCTGGAGATGGACCACTAGGTGTGACTTACACGGAGCGGACGGCTAGACCCGAGGAGCTAAGAAGGCTATCTATACCCACCCTTCAGGTGGGACATCCAGTGGACGGCTCGACGTTGCTGCTATACTTTCAGTTGCTATACTTTTTTCAGTTGTACATTACTTTTAGTTTGGGTTTGTATTCTGGCCCACTTACTTTTCTGCATACTTTTGTAACCAGTTTTACATAGTGTTTACTTCTTCTTGTATACTCTGTAGTGTTTTTTACTTTATAAAGGAAATTCCTTCCACCTTTTGTCAGGATTTATGCCTTGGTGCTAGTCGCTAGCCCCAGACCTATGGGAGGCGGGCTTGGGGTAGTCACGACACAGGTCCTGAGGATGGGTCGTGATATAATACTCATCATTAATTTTTAATTTTCAATATCCTCATAAATGGATTCCATGCATAAGAGCATTCATATTTACCTAATATCATCCATCATGACCATATATAACCATAGATAAATAACATTTTCATTATAATTAGTCTTGGGTGATAGGATCACCATCTCATCAATATGAGTATCATACTGATGAAATAATAAATCCCATTTATCCAAGGTCTATAATGCCCATTTTATCTACAAAAAAATTCTCAGGTTAAACATTTTGATTAAATGGATTATTGAATGTATTCTTGGTGAGATCTTTAAGAAACGTTTCTAGAACAATAGATTCCCAACACATCATTGCTGATCGCTCAAGTTATCATTTTTTGAGACCAACATTGGAATCAACATGAATTTTCAAGAAGTGTAAAATACTCTCAATACACTTTACTCATTTCATTAACTCCATGGGTAACTTATTACCATGAAATATTGGTGTTTCCAACTTTGTGAACATCGTTGCATAGTCTACCATCTCTTATAGTTCATCATTTGATACATTGTCTATAAAATTGATTGATAATATTATGTTTCCACCATTCCCATGTAAACATCAGGACTAATAAAAATGGAATATTTTATAGCTTATTCTCTAGTACAATGAGGTTTTCATCCTAAATAATCCATAATATATAGAACAATGTGTACAAATAAACTATAATAAAATTTTACTCCATTACCAAATAATTGCAATAATTGAGTCCAAAAGGGTCAAAAAACATCATAGACAGTTGAAAACCCAGATCCTACGATGGTAAATCGATGATTTCCACAAAATTAAGCTGGTCTAGAACATCCACACAATTCATCTCATGTTCTGAAAATACTATCTCCTATCAATAAAAAATCACCAAACCGAATATTATGATACACATGTTTGATTGCAGTAATTGTTAATAACATTACCCTATGATAACATTCTGTAATAGACCAACATGGGTTAACCCGTAATTTCACATGAATTGGATCAAAACAAGTCTAAAAGTACAATTCTAATTGTAATTAGCTATTGATAAGAACTGATGTATAATACAAAGATGCATGGGGATTATTTCAACTGAATAATTCATATAATTAAACTAAAACCAATATGTTATATAATAATATATCCAATATAAATTTCATTAAAACATAACCAAACTATAAGGTAATATTCACATAGTGGATAACATGATCTAGATGAACAAGATAAAAAAATTATCAAACCTGATGTAACCAATGTATCCATCCCTATATGAACATATTTCATTATCTTCCCAATAAACATGTATGGAGAAAGGATCCTGGAGAGCCATCCTCATCATAACACCATCCCTTTTCTTATATATTAAAAACACAAGGATATAAATTCAGAATTGGAGAAAAGGGTGTAGTCACTAAATCATAGTAGGATAAAATGAAGAATAAATAAAATGACTATCGTGATGAAAATTTCAGTTCACAAAAATCTAAAAAACATAAAGAAGAAATTGTTTCCAATATAGGAAACATCATTTTTTGTATTTTACAAATTAAAAACATTTATATATATACCATGAAATATTGAAAAACATTTATCGATGAGTTATATGAAGTTTAATAAAACTGATTCAAGAATCAATATCCATATCATGTGGTAAATAATCATATCTAGTAACCATGATGAAAAAGTATCAAAAAAATATTACTAGGACAATCAAAACTCATGGGAATAAGAAAAAATAGATAATTATGAGTGTTATCCATAATTAATGATTGTAATTGTCTAACATCTTTTGTTACATATAAATGTTACCTAGATGAAACTATAGTATCCTAAGAACATTCCCTAGTGATGTCTAACTACACTAGGGCTCAAATTTGACTAGTTTATTCCCATAACATGATGTTTTTGTAATACCCCATTAAAATGTTATTCCATTCAAGAGAACAATTCCATGTTTCATAAAAATTTCTAAAGGAAACCCCATTTATAATTAACTTCTACACTTTTATTGTAAAAAACTATAAGGAGATATAAAAAAACAAAAATTCTTGGAAACAAATTCAATATATTCAGATTATTTGAGGAATTCCATTAAATACAATTTCATCAGGAAAAAAAGTTTTAAATATAAATTCAATTTTTAAAAACAATTCCACTTAAATAAAATAGTATATCCAACTCTCAATGATTTAAAACAATCCATAAATATATAAAACCAAAATATATTCATAAAAACTCAATCTATTCCATGGAATATACCATAGGATATACCTTCCTTGATCAAAAATGAAGAAAATATTATTTCCATAAAAATAGGTGATCGGAGAGAATGAGATGTGATCTCAAAGAACATACATCCAACAGAAAAAACATAAATTTTCCATGTCCATGATGACTCTTGTGATATAGACTCATAATAGAGAAAACACATGGAGAATAGTAGAATAAAACATATTATTTTGGATCAAACTCATCATATTATAATTATGAAACATCAAATATTTCAATCCACCTGAATATTTTCTAACATGAAATGGGAGAATGGCAAAATTATAAACAATGAGATGCTAGAACATATAAAATCATATTATAGATGAGAGGGTAAGATATTTATTTATATTATAGAAGAAAATAATATTTATCATATCATAACATAGTGATACACCATAATACATCACAAAATTACAAGGAATACAACGAAAGGGGGAAGCAAATTCAATATTGAATCTTAATCAAATTCTAATTTAGAATCCTTGACATCGTGAATGGTGAGAGAATATAAACTAGGTGAAATGATTACATCACAAAGGTTATCACTACACAGTAGCATTTGAGCCTTCATGTAAAGACCCGTAAAATTCAAGGGAAATTTTTTCTTAATTTTCTTTAGAATTTTACAAGAGCGCGGTTTCAGACGGCACCTGATTCCGAGGCCCGGAGTGCCCGGAATTAATTTCTGAAGTTTGGCTCGGGTACGTTCAGTGAACGAACGAGCAGGTTTTCCTAACTTTTGATTCGGTGCTCAGAATTGAAATCTGAGGGCACCGATGAACTCGCAGCGCCGTTTTTCGCTTAAAGAGAACTTTTCGAAAGTTGCGTTTGTTGCGGGTTGAAAGTTAGTTTTGGGGTTTTTAGTTTGAGTTAAATAAAATTTGTGAAGAACAAATTTTATTATAACTTGATAAAACCTACCAAAGGGGGTTGGAAGTGGGACCCACACCCACTTAACCTCCCTTGGGAGGATTAAGTGTGGTGGGGCCCACACGAACCACTAAACCTTTCATCTTCTCCCAACTTCCTTAACGCCTCATTAAATGACATGAGTTATTTAATTTTTTTGGAGTTAATCCTTTTGAATTTCAAACTTTTCAAATTCTAGTGTGTTGAAGTGATAATAAAATAAGATGGTGTCTTATTTTATTTGGGTTAATTGTTTGTCTTCTTGAGAGGTGGGAGATTTTCTTCTTCTTCTTCAACTCTGACGAAGAACACGAAGAACACTCATCTTGACGAAGAACGCTCAAGTTCCGACGAAGAACGCCGCTCCGCTCTTCTTCGTCTTCCGTGTCAACGAGAGGGAACACCGCTTCCTCCTCGGATTCCCTTCGTTGACATAAGAGGTTTCGCCAACGACGTATCACATCAGACGCATTTCTTCGTCAACGGAATTGACGAACGGCGACCGTGACGCCCGCTCTCCGCGACATTGTCTTCCGCGGACGTTGACGAATCCTCGAACTTATACCCGAGGTAGGGGTTGTTGATTATTGTTTAGTTATTCTATTTTTGATCATGAATTTTAGCAAGTCTAATGTGTGGCTTTGGATTATTTTAAAGTTGCGTTATTGCCTAACGTGAGGGGGCCGGACCGCATGAACACGGCCGAACCCCCTCCATCGTTCATGTTGTTTATTCTTGCGGGCGGAAGCAAGGTGGCGTGGTGCCGTCGCACCACGCGGATAATTGTACGTTTAACTTGCGCGACCCGTCGCACACCATGGAAGAAATAACAAGAACGCGACGCCGTAGCGCCGTGTTGAAGAAATCGAGGTGCGGTGGAGGGGCGCGGTGCCGTCGCACCGCGCCGGATGACGAAAACCGCGGCCGATTCCGGGCCGCGGCGGAAGAGAAGACCGGCGGCCGGGCCGCCGGCGTCGGAAGCCGAAGGGGGGACCGGAATTTCCTGTCCCGTTGGAGAAAACAGGCCGGCCAGCTGGCCGGCCGGAAGGAGTTAAACCGGGGGAATTAATCCCCCGGCCAGTGCATAAAACCCCCCTCTTTATGAGGGGGGGGGGGGGTTCTTTAAAGGAGGGGGGGGGGGGGGCAGCAGCCCCCCGGTTTTTACTTCAACCCCCCCCCCCCCACGTGGGGGCGGTTTTCAATCAAGGGGCGCGGCAATTGCCGCGCCGACTTTCCAATCAGCGGGGGCTTAGCCCCCGCGTGCGGCCACCTCGCAGCGACAAGCCTCCGCGGCCCCCCGCGCCGCCGCGCCGCCCCAGGGGGGGGGGGTCGGGCCGGGTCGGCCCGGACCCGGACCCCCCTGTTTCGAATCTTTTCGGTCTTTTGGCCATAACTTGAGCCTCGGACCTCCGATTGACGAACCGTCTGCGGCAACGCGATCCTTGGATCGAGTCGGTCGTTTCGGTATATCGCACTCAAGGTTTCAGATTACTTTGAGTTCGGCCGGGTTGGTTCGTTCACGAAACCAACCGGGCCTTCGGAGCGGAAACACTCATATGTTGAGCTATGGACGTCCGATTGACGTGCCATCAGCTGTATTGTGTTCCTCTTAGTGAGACGGATCTTTTGGCATACTCCGCCCGAGGTTTGGACGCAGGTGGAGTACGGTCGGGTTGGTTTTGCCTTAAAAACCAACCGGGCCCGGAGACAAAAATGCCAATAACTCTCAGACCAGGCGTCCGATCGACGCGCCGTCTGTTGCGTTGAGTTCCTATTGACGATACGGAACTTTTGGATACATCAACTCTGGTCTTTGTGACAGTTGATGTATCAGCCTCTCGGCTCGTGGAGCGGACCCTCCGAACGAGCTTACTGTGTGCGGGAACCCTAGTGTTGGCTGCGACTGATACTGTGACTACTACTGCTACGACAGCTACTGTGACTGCGACGACGACAGAACAGAGATCCTGTGTGGATTCGACGACGACGACTACAGCACTCAGCGATCCTATGTGGAACAGTGCTACAGAACCTGTGTGAGCTGAATCTTCCGTTTACCTTGGGCGGTGGAGCGCTTGGTTGTAGCAGCATATCCTTGGAAGTGGAGTGCTCGGTTGTAGCGGCAGACCTGCGATACTGGAGACGAGCGTGCAGAGTACGGAGACCGTGAAACCGGCTGAGACCTGAAGACTGCTCGACCGACTCAACTTGGAGTGAGACGACTAGCCCAGTGGACGAAGCACCCGGTATTTGGCGGCAGACCCACGGCGGACGGAGCGCCTGGTAGTTGGCAGCAGACCCGCGGTACTCGACTGGAGGAGTACCTCTGTAGGCTATCTTGGTGAGCGCCCGGTATTTGGCAGCAGACCCTCAGTGGACGGAGCGCCCGGTAGTTGGCAGCAGACCCGCGGTACTCGACAGGAGGAGTACTTCAACAGTCTTAGGTTAGTGATCAGTACCTTGGAGTCGTGACAGGACCACTGTACACTTTAGATATGGGGCTCTTCAACAGTTACAGTTTCATTAATGAAAATCCTGGTTTGAGCTGAATCCTATTGCTTTCCTGTGTGGATTGTGTTGTGCAATCCTGTGTGGATTACGTTTTGCTTTCCTGTGTGGAATACGTTTACCTTCCTGTGTGGACTGAGTTGTACTTGGGCTCGGAGGTTGGAGCGTATTTGAATTGATGACTTAGGTATATGTATGGGCATATACCTAAGCAGTGTCGGTTGTTACTTCGTGATTGTTCCTTTCTTCGTGGTTCATCCTTTGTGGATTTGAGAGACCTTCAGGGGTCTCGGGGTCCCTACTGAGTAGCTTATACTCACCCCTGCACGGACTTTGCCCGCACTACGTTGTGTTGGTTGCAGACGACGGACATCGTTGACCTTAGCTGAGGCTTGCAGAGCGGGACGGTACCCGGAGGTGGACCACTGGGCGGGACGTGCTCGGAGCGGACGTCGGGACCCGTGGAGCAGAGGAACTATCTGTACCCACCCTTCAGGTGGGATTTCCTGTGGACAGCTCGGAGTAGCGGATTTTACTTTTCAGTTGCTATTTTCCTTTTTTGAGTTGTACTTTACTTTCAGTTTGGGTTTGTATACTGGCCCATTTACTTTTCCGCACTTTCAGTTGTACTCTACTTTTGTTGAGTGTTTACTTTCCGCTTGTTTACTCTGTGGAGTTTGTTTACTTTACAAAGGCAATGCCTTCCCTTTTTACTAGTATTTACGCCTTGGTGCTAGTCGCCAGCCCCTGGCCTATGGAAGGCGGGCTTGGGGTAGTCACGGCACGGACCCCGAAGGCGGGTCGTGACAAATTGGTATCAGAGGAGTTCGGTTCTACCGCGAACTCTGATCTTTTCTATGTGAAGCAATAATGTTTAGCGTATTGAGTGTGGTTATCAGTCCAGGGAGTCCAGTGTTGGTGCAGCGGCCGACGTATCCGTACACCAGGACCCTGACTTCTGATTTCCGACATAATGCACGAAAACGTTGATTGCGTGTGTGTTTCAAAGTTTTCTTTGTGATTTCTTTCTGTCAGCTCACCAGGTATGCTGTTTGACCGTGGCGCACCTGTCTCCTTTCAGGATGGCCCCACGACGGCAGCCAGCTTGGGTTCCGAGAGTCGAGCGTGACGACAGCCCACCGAGCGATGAGGCCTCGGTACAGGGCCCTTTGTCAGCAGTGGCACCGGCGGTAGCTCTACCCGCCGAGCCCCCGATGCTTCCAGCACCAGCCGCTGACGATGCACGTCGCCTCAGCGCACTGCATGAGTTTCAGCGCCAGCGACCACCCAGGTTTCGCGGGGAGACGGATCCCCAGGAAGCAGAGGACTGGCTGGAGGCAGTGGTACGAGTGTTTAGGCTAGTGAGGACACCAGCAGACCTCATGGAGATCCTCGCTGCGAGCCTACTACACGCAGCAGTAGGACGATGGTGGAGCTTGATGCTCCAGGTGCACGATGAGGCATCTCTACTTTGGACGGACATTGAGAGCCTCTTCCGCTCGGAGTTCGTCCCAGCCACCCTTCGTGCGGTGCGTATCCAGGAGCTTCTTCAGCTGCGGCAGGGCAGCATGACGGTCGCTCAGTACTCGGCGAGATTTACCGATCTCTCGCGCTACTCGACCGACATGGTACGGGACCCATTCTTCCGGGCCCAGACCTTCGAGCAGGGTTTGAGACACGAGATCAGGGCATCGCTGATCTCCCTCAGCATACCGACTCAGACAGGAGTACTGGAGCGATCCCTCCTGATCGAGAGTTTCCTGGCTGAGTCCACAATGAGACCTACCGCAGGGTGGCAGATAGCGGAGTCTTCGGCAACAGGTAGCCGACGGATGACTCAGGGTTCCAGGCAGACCAGACCTACCGGTGGCCGACTACACGACTCATGCTCAGTTGTACGGGGAAGCCGGGGTGGATTCAGAGCCAGGCGTGCCGAGAGTGGGCAGTGTTACTCCTGTGGCGGGATTGGTCACATGGCTCGTGACTGTCTGACCCGCCATGCGGAGGAGCAGCAGACGGTTGAGGAACCACCTAGGCAGAGGCAGAGGTTCGACCGTGGTGGTCTGCAGGGAGGAGGCGGACGAGGCAGAGGAGCTGGCCGAGCAGCAGGTGGTGGACGACGCTTTGAGGCTCTACCACCACCACCACCAGGAGGTCCACCCCAACCGCAGGGGAGAGCTCAGCTTCAGGCAGCCGAGGCCTTCGATCATGGAGCTCTGGGAACCGATGGACAGGAGAAGAACTAGTGGATACATCCTTTGTACTTCTGGTTCTTTGTTGCTTTTGTGTAGCGTCTTGTATTATGAGCTGCAATAATAAAAGACGCATACCTTTGTGATATTTTCGTTCCTGTCCTCTTTCGTGATGTTACTAGGAGGTTCCAGTTTTGTCTGTTGACTTGACCCTCACTTGTGAGACATCTACTGGAGGAGACCGAGTTACCAAACACTGATGCCGACAGTGTGACTCAACCCTTGGAGGCGAGAGTAACGGTTGAATCTATTAGTAGTAGCGTCGAGGCCTTACGACGTCATCCTTGGTATAGATTAGTATCATCCATGTTAGGATTGACTGTTTTAGGCAAAGAATGTGGTTCATCCAGGGGATGAGACCAGATTTCTCTTTTCGGCAAAGAAGAAATCTTGCAGCTCTTGTGGGACCTGTGATGGTCCAGGCCACGACAAAGAAGGTCCAGGTCATCCAGGAGCGGATGAGTACAGCTCAGAGCCGGCAGAAGTCATATGCTGACAGGAGGCGGAGACCACTAGAGTTTGAGGATGGCGACCACGTCTTCTTACGGGTCTCACCTCGATGTGGTATTCGGAGATTTGGCCAAGGCGGCAAGTTATCTCCGCGCTTCATCGGACCCTTCCAGATCCTCAGCAGGTTTAGCGTGGTGGCTTATCTCCTGGCTCTACCACCTCAGTTGCACCGGGTGCACGACGTCTTCCACGTGTCTCAGCTGAGGAGATACGTGCACGACCCGACACACATCATTGACCGTGGGGAGCTTGACGTTGACGATGGGGCGACTTTTACGGAGGTCCCGGTGGAGATAGAGGATCGACAGGAGCGGGTCCTGCGTGGGCGATCGATTCCTCTTGTGCGCATCGGATGGCAGCACGGGAATCTCCAGGAGAGCACATGGGAGCGGGAGGCTCAGATGCGTGCTCAGTACCCTCATTTGTTTCCCTAGTTTTTGATGTATCTTTACTGGGACGTAAAGCCCTGAGGTGGGAGTAATGTAAAGACCCGTAAAATTAAAGGGAAATTTTTTCTTAATTTTTTTTATAATTTTACAAGAGCGCGGTTTCAGACGGCACCTGATTCCGAGGCCCGGAGTGCCCGGAATTAATTTCTGAAGTTTGGCTCGGGTACGTTCAGTGAACGAACGAGCAGGTTTTCCTAACTTTTGATTCGGTGCTCGGAATTGAAATCTGAGGGCACCGATGAACTCGCAGCGCCATTTTTCTCTTAAAGAGACCTTTTCGGAAGTTGCGTTTGTTGCGGGTTGAAAGTTAGTTTTGGGGTTTTTAGTTTGAGTTAAATAAAATTTGTGAAGAACAAATTTTATTATAACTTGATAAAACCTACCAAAGGGGGTTGGAAGTGGGACCCACACCCACTTAACCTCCCTTGGGAGGATTAAGTGTGGTGGGGCCCACACGAACCCCTAAACCTTTCATCTTCTCCCAACTTCCTTAACGCCTCATTAAATGACATGAGTTATTTAATTTTTTTGGAGTTAATCCTTTTGAATTTCAAATTTTTCAAATTCTAGTGTGTTGAAGTGATAATAAAATAAGATGGTGTCTTATTTTATTTGGGTTAATTGTTTGTCTTCTTGAGAGGTGGGAGATTTTTTTCTTCTTATTCAACTCTGACGAAGAACACGAAGAACGCTCATCTTGACGAAGAACGCTCAAGTTCCGACGAAGAACGCCACTCCGCTCTTCTTCGTCTTCCGTGTCAACGAGAGGGAACACCGCTTCCTCCTCGGATTCCCTTCGTCGACATAAGAGGTTTCGCCAATGACGTATCACATCGGACACATTTCTTCGTCAACGGAATTGACGAACGGCGACCGTGACGCCCGCTCTCCGCGACGTTGTCTTCCGCGGATGTTGATGAATCCTCGAACTTATACCCGAGGTAGGGGTTGTTGATTATTGTTTAGTTATTCTATTTTTTATCATGAATTTTAGCAAGTCTAATGTGTGGCTTTGGATTATTTTAAAGTTGCGTTATTGCTTAACGTGAGGGGGCCGGACCGCATGAAAACGGCCGAACCCCCTCCATCGTTCATGTTGTTTATTCTTGCGGGCGGAAGCAAGGTGGCGTGGTGCCGTCGCACCACGTGGATAATTGTACGTTTAACTTGCGCGACCCGTCGCACACCATGGAAGAAACAACAAGAACGCGACGCCGTCGCGCCGCGTTGAAGAAATCGAGGTGCGGCGGAGGGGCGCGGTGCCGTCGCACCGCGCCGGATGACGAAAACCGCGGCCGGTTCCGGGCCGCGGCGGAAGAGAAGACCGGCGGCCGGGCCGCCGGCGTCGGAAGCCGAAGGGGGGACCGGAATTTCCGGTCCCGTTGGAGAAAACCGGCCGGCCAGCTGGCCGGCCGGAAGGTGTTAAACCGGGGGAATTAATCCCCCGGCCAGTGCATAAAAACCCCCCTCTTTATGAGGGGGGGGGGGGGGGGGTTCTTTAAAGGAGGGGGGGCAGCAGCCCCCCGGTTTTTACTTCAACCCCCCCCCCCCACGTGGGGGCGGTTTTCAATCAAGGGGCGCGGCAATTGCTGCGCCGACTTTCCAATCAGCGGGGGCTTAGCCCCCGCGTGCGGCCACCTCGCGGCGACAAGCCGCTGCGGCCCCCCACGCCGCCGCGCCGCCGCGCCACCCCAGGGGGGGGGGGGGGGGGTCGGGCCGGGTCGGCCCGGACCCGGACCCCCCCGTTTCGAATCTTTTTCGGTCTTTTGGCCATAACTTGAGCCTCGGACCTCCGATTGACGAACCGTCTGCGGCAACGCGACCTTGGATCGAGTCGGTCGTTTCGGTATATCGCACTCAAGGTTTCAGATTACTTTGAGTTTGGCCGGGTTGGTTCGTTCACGAAACCAACCGGGCCTTCGGAGCGGAAACGCTCATATCATGAGCTACGGACGTCCGATTGACGTGCCGTCAGCTGTATTGTGTTCCTCCTAGTGAGACGGATCTTTTGGCATACTCCGCCCGAGGTTTGGACGCAGGTGGAGTATGGCCGGGTTGGTTTTTCCTTAAAAACCAACCGGGCCCCGGAGACGAAAATGCCAATAACTCTCAGACCGGGCGTCCGATCGACGCGCCGTCTGTTGCGTTGAGTTCCTGTTGACGATACGGAACTTTTGGATACATCAACTCTGGTCTTTGTGACAGTTGATGTATCAGCCTCTCGGCTCGTGGAGCGGACCCTCCGAACGAGCTTACTGTGTGCGGGAACCCTAGTGCTGGCTGCGACTGATACTGTGACTACTACTGCTACGACAGCTACTGTGACTGCGACGACGACAGAACAGAGATCCTGTGTGGATTCGACGACGACGACTACAACACTCAGCGATCCTACGTGGAACAGTGCTACCGAACCTGTGTGAGCTGAATCTTCCGTTTACCTTGGGCGGTGGAGCGCTTGGTTGTAGCAGCATATCCTTGGCAGTGGAGCGCTCGGTTGTAGCGGCAGACCTGCGATACTGGAGACGAGCGTGCAGAGTACGGAGACCGTGAAACCGGCTGAGACCTGAAGACTGCTCGACCGACTCAACTTGGAGTGAGTCGAATAGCCCAGTGGACGGAGCACCCGGTATTTGGCGGCAGACCCACGGCGGACGGAGCGCCTGGTAGTTGGCAGCAGACCCGCGGTACTCGACTGGAGGAGTACCTCTGTAGGCTATCTGGGTGAGTGCCCGGTATTTGGCAGCAGACCCTCAGCGGACGGAGCGCCCGGTAGTTGGCAGCAGACCCGCGGTACTCGACAGGAGGAGTACTTCAGCAGTCTTAGGTTAGTGAGCAGTACCTCGGAGTCGTGACAGGACCATTGTACACTTTAGAGATGGGGCTCTTCAACAGTTACAGTTTCATTAATGAAAATCCTGGTTTGAGCTGAATCCTATTGCTTTCCTGTGTGGATTGTGTTGTGCAATCCTGTGTGGATTACGTTTTGCTTTCCTATGTGGAATACGTTTACTTTCCTGTGTGGACTGAGTTGTACTTGGGCTCGGAGGTTGGAGCGTATTTGAATTGATGACTTAGGTATATGTATGGGCATATACCTAAGCAGTGTCGGTTGTTACTTCGTGATTGTTCCTTTCTTCGTGGTTTATCCTTTGTGGATTTGAGAGACCTTTAGGGGTCTCGGGGTCCCTACTGAGTAGCTTATACTCACCCCTGCACGGGCTTTGCCCGCACTACGTTGTGTTGGTTGCAGAAGACGGACAGCGTTGACCTTAGCTGAGGCTTGCAGAGCGGGACGGTACCCGGAGGTGGACAACTGGGCGGGACGTGCTCAGAGCGGACGTCGGGACCCGTGGAGCAGAGGAGCTATCTGTACCCACCCTTCAGGTGGGATTTCCTGTGGACAGCTCGGAGTAGCGGATTTTACTTTTCAGTTGCTGTTTTCCTTTTTTGAGTTGTACTTTACTTTCAGTTTGGGTTTGTATACTGGCCCATTTACTTTTCCGCACTTTCAGTTGTACTCTGCTTTTTTTGAGTGTTTACTTTCCGCTTGTTTACTCTGTGGAGTTTGTTTACTTTACAAAGGCAATGCCTTCCCTTTTTACTGGGATTTACGCCTTGGTGCTAGTCGCCAGCCCCTGGCCTATGGAAGGCGGGCTTGGGGTAGTCACGGCACGGACCCCGAAGGCGGGTCGTGACACTTCACAAGGATATAATACAACAACCACAACTCCATGGTTACTGACATAAATATTGGATAAAAATCAAGATCCCCACTTCCTTCCTCTAGTCAAAATCGTATGACCCATTGAAAAACTATTCCAAAATTGAAATAATCACTAGCTATGAAATTGTATCAGACCCATGATAGAACCATAACCTCTATGATGAACAAACATCCCCATTCGATTGAATATAGTTCCACGGTATGAAAAAACTTCTTCTAAAAAATGCATGTACCAAAACATAAAATGATGCAAAAAAAATCAAGAGAGGCCTCATATAATACCCAACATCTTGGGTGTAGCATGTGCGATGATAAATCATATCTCTACATAGTTAGGCATGAATCATCCTAAACATACTAAGGTAGTATGTGAAATAGATCATCAGGATGAAAACCCATTAAGGGTAAAAATGTAAATAGTTAATTGTGTTGTTCTGTAGTTTTCCTCATATATGACTTGAGTAAATGACAGTTAAAAAATTAACATAAGGCTTACCATTGGGCCCTGGGAGAAGCATGATTTTTATCACTAGACCGACTATACTAGGAAAATGATGGTGAGAATATTTTACCACATTTTCATCCTAAAACGTAGTTATATGATTTTAAAATTCATATACTCGCATCATTTTAATTATAAAAATATCAATAAGGTTTGTATCCTATATTTATGACATTAAAATAAAAAAACCTATAGCCTATGTATTATAAACATATACTGTGTTCACACTGTTCAAGTATTTCCTAAAATGGAATTAGCATCACAATTTTTGTTTTGTTTTATTTTACTAAATATATATATATAACACCATCATAGATCAATGAATATTGATATTAAATTGTTTTCACTCCCCAATAACTGTTTACAAAAACCCTTGGATTTATAATTTATATCTGTAATTATTCACACAATATTGGTAACAATTCAACCTCTTTGTGTCCAAGAACCATAACCTCAAAATAAATTCTTTATCTCATCCAGTTCATTTGTATCATTATTGTAAATGTCTATGAAATATGGAATTTTTCATAGCTCCATGTTATTTATACTACCACACATTTGTTCAATGATGTACTACATCAAACATGTTGTACATCATGTCTAATTCTAGATGAATTTAAACAGTATAATGTTTTGGAAACACTATATTCACTCATATTCATATTCAGAAAAAATTCTATTGAGGGTGGTGGGGTTACCAATATTATATTTCTGATGGACTTCATTGATGTTCCTAACACATGATGGAATTTATCTAATTTGATCGAACTACACCTTGAGCATTTTCCTTTATCTCCAAATTTTTTTTCTCTATATTTTTAATTTTCAAATAAAATATCATTTTAAAATGGAATCTCACATTGTGATGTAGTTGTGATCCGAAGATCCAACACCCAATCTCAGCAAACTTATAAGAGGATTCACGATATTTACAAGATGTGAATCAAGGTTTAATTATATTGAAAATGGTCATAATATATTTATTTTCCAATATTTATATTACATAGTAGTTGAATCTGTGTTCTGAATAATATCAAAATTCATTGTTAGAATATTTATTCCCAACATATAATTTATATTCAGAATATCCTAACCTACTATCATCCACAACATTGTGCTATATTGCAAACATAACACCACAAATTATACACCATCATTCCTTTTGGTATGATGGATGTTTGGAAAATCCAATGGAATCCAAACCTATTGTTATCCCTATTTTCATAGGTCCTCTAAGTCGATGAAACAAAATTTTCAATTCGAGTTGTTCTCAATTTAGGAAACTCTTCTGTGGTGTTGTTATTGCATATAACTCTAAGTATTTCACCTTGATTTTGACTCAAATGTTCCTTAGGGTTTTAAATCGTGTTCCTATATTGTGTTATTTAGATTTCATCCATTTATTTCACCATATCTTGTAAAAATGTATGGTTTAATCCATATAGAATGAATCAAAAAGTCAATATGTCACAGTCCTCACCAAATATGATAACCCTTGGGTGGAATCAGTTTCTAATCAAACCTCTATTTTAGTAATGGTCATATTCCTCATATTAAATGAACTATTTATTTTTTTTAACTAAACTTTCTAAGATTCCAATTGATATTGATCTACCATTACCTCATCCAAGCTATGAACTCATTAACATTTTATCATAGAACATATTCATGTTATTATATTCAATTTGAGAAATTATAAAAAATGAATAAAAAATGATTTCATCTCCACTTCGTATAAGCCATATCAATGGAGAACATGTTATTTAATTTTTCATTAATAAAGAGGCCTTCTACAATTCACATCCGATTTATTTCGCTTCACCACCACAACAACCATGAATTTCACACCACTACTCATATTCTTGTGTTAGACTTTTACAATGATATTTCACCACCTAGAACTACATATGACTTGATTCCCACTTTATTGTTTATATTTTCACACCCAATTATTCAAAATTGTTGCCAGTAACAATCCTCATAATCTTCACCACCTTTTCGTGGCTTCCAATTTTTCCATCACATTCGCTTTTACCTACATGTCACTGAGACTATGGATTTTACTAATGATTTTTTCTATACTACACAAATAAATATGGTCATCCCCTTTTTGGATAAATCAATATGACCTAAAACAAAATTATCATATTTGTATAATTTCAAATATAATTTAGTTTCCATCCCATCCATAATAACTATACAAGATATCACTTAGAAAATGAAAATAATTCCACATAAGGATACCTCAACCACCACACCTCAGTAACCACTACAATAAAAAAATTTATAATATCAAGAACCCAGATGAAATAATCCTCATTAAATAATCCTTGCATGCATTAACCCAATAAAACCCCCATTATACTCTCATTAAACATCACCACTTTGGAACATTTTACTTATGACTATCACAACTCTTAGGTATAAACCTATAATATCATAGAAATTTTGAATTATTTGGTTTCAAGACATCCATAGTTACCATCACATATATTTTGGGACGACAAATGGAACGTGAAATCATTGGTAATTGGTATAAAACTAAAATTAATGTGGGATTTATATAGAAGTCACAGATAATTTAATAATCCCTAGTTGGGATCAATGTATCATCGAGATGGGTTGGGGGACAATCAGTGATACATTTTTCTTTTATGTTTCCTTTCCCATTGAAACAACATTCTCACCCTATTAATATTTTATCAATTTTGTGAAGAAAAAATCTCACATCCATAGGAACACAACTATTTATAAATTCAAATAGTAAACAATAATAGTTAATTAATTGTCATGGTTTGGTAAAAAAATACCATAAAATTTAAAAGAAACAAATAATTCAAGTGGGGATACATACTATTAGTATATACCATTTTAATTTTGTTGGACAATGATAAAAACGAATTTGAATGTGCTTCCCTTAGAATAAAAGTGTAAAATATGTTTGTGTAACAATCAATAAAACAATAAAAAGTTTGTTAAATAATATATTAATGTATTTCCTTATCAATTTATAATAGAAAACATTCAAATCACAATTCCATACATTCCTACACAACAGTAGGTAGAAATAAACTTTCTCTAATTTCTTATGAAACCATAGTTCAATGGATCTATGCAATTCCTAGTTTGATTGATGATTCCTATTTTCTAGTTTTATTTCTCAGTCCAAATTATTTATGTTTTCACAAATAAATTAAAAAATATGAACCACATATTCGTTCCCATTAAATATTCATCTAATTTACCTGTCGAAAAATATAACTCTTCTACAATACTACATAACAATTTTGAACTACTTCGTTCTTAGTCTGAAAAATAAATTAGTCTGATATATCTTACAGATGAACCTGTATGATCTATGAAACTATAACTAGTTGCATTTAATATCAGGAAAATTTACATATGAATTTTCTTTCTAGAAAAATCATCTCTCTGCACCTTCAACACATATCCATGTACAAACACACATGAATATTTTTATAATTTTTTATATGTACAGTGTACTTACATAATTTTAATGGTGCACAAAAAGTGTGTTGGGGGGATCTAATTTTTTTTACAACTTCACCAAATTTGTGAAAACATAAATTTTACATTCATTTATGATCAATCATTGACTTCATCAAATATTCTCGATTCATATTAAACCATCTCTAATATTCTTATAACGTCACTTTGTCTCTAAATTCTTATCCATTATTTAGTTCAATAACAAGGTCATTCAAATAGTTTTAATTTCGAAGGAAGAATATCAAAACTGAATATTCTCATTATGATGGAAACATTTATAAGGCAGTAAATTTCCCAATACGTTACTCCATACTGACTAAAAACAATAAAACTCTAAAAAAATATTTTTATAAACATAGATATATCTTCTGAATTTTTCAAAAACACCCTTGAACAAAAACTTCCACAAAACATTTCAATCAATTTTACATTTTTGATTTTAATAAAATATATGATCCATTATCGGATGAAGTTATCAGTATCAACCAACCTATTATGGACTCGAGTCTCTCTCACTCTTTTATATATATGTAAACTCGAGTCCGATTAATTATCACTACTTCTTGTTTGATAACTCATAACCAAATTTAAAAATATATTATATAATATTTTTCTATTTAACCAATTTTTTTAAAAAAAATACTTTTTCCATTGATCTGAATGAGAAATATAGGACAATTTTTACAAAAATGGATTTATGCATTACTATTTTTCATTTTATTGGTCGGTATCTTATCTTATATGGTTCTTTTGTCCCCTTAATTAAAACTATCATATTGGTCCCAACAACCTCTACAAATTAATATTCATAAAAAAATGACTTCCTTGCATGGATAAGTGGCATAACATAACATATAGGCTTCGATCAGCATAAAAAATATTTCTTCTTATGAATATGATATAAAAAAAATTTATCATTAAGTAAATAATTTCCCGAAATATTTTTTTTCTTCAAGATTTTTGGTATGATAGAAAACCAAAATATTAATCTTATTCCACTTCAAGTAGAAACTCCTAACCTTAAAACAATATCTGAAACTGATGATATCAAACTGATGAACTACAATTGAGAAATTTTAACATTGTTAAATGATATTCTTCTACAAACACTTTTTTGTATCATTACATCCTCATAGCCTTTTGATCATTCATATTAAAAATGATTGCCTAAATTACATTGTAATGTTTTATAACATACCATCCATTAGACATCGCATATCTTTCCATCCAAACCTAAATCCAATTTCCAAAACATATAAATGTTCCTCCATTTTTTCATAATAAATTCATCACAAATTACAAAAAGATATATTATTCATGATAAAATATAGATAAAAAAATAATCAAAGGATTTATAATGGATAAATTCGGATTCCGATAAAAATTATTAGATAAATAAATAATTTCTGTTAGAATATAAGGGTTGTCCAACAAACAAATTCATACAAATGCCTTCTTCAATAAAGAATAATAGACCTATTTTAATTATATAAAAATTATGTTTGATATTAAAATAACATTTCTTTTATTCATCTATATCGACAGATCAACAAAACATTAAAAATTTACATGATTTACTTTTCATAAGAAAAAAATATAAAACAAACAACCAAAACATATTTCAACATCCAAAAACACAATATGCCATCTTGGTTAAAGAAATACCCCCAAATGAATTTTAATGTTATCCAAGTGTAATATTTCACAAAACATTGTAACCTCAAGAAATGGTTATATTATCAAAAAATCTGATACTATGTGAGATAACTCGTTGTAGGAAACTCGAATCATTAACAACAAAACTATATTTCCAAAAATTAGTGACATGTGAAATGTCTTTAACAGTCCATATTTTTGTAATATACTTCTTATATTTATTCTGTACATTTTACAGTTACATATAAAAAATATATTTTTGGAAATACTCTATATTAACTATTAGAAGAGTTCACACACTTACATGCTGAGTTCACACCTTACCCACAACTCCTACAACACACAATCTACTATAAACGATTTATCACTTAAAAAATTTTAGATTTACAAAACATCCCCACCTTAAATATATTCTATGAAAATATGATAGATAAAAAAAAACTTCAACTGTGTATAAAAAATGTTTATAATCCCATGTTCATGATTAGAATAAAAACCAATCATTTGGTAAAGGTTTTTTGAATTTGTCAGCAACTTATTCTTATGTAGGATCATACTAGAGATTCAATTAATTTATCTCCAAATTCTCTTTGATTAAATGATATTGGATGTTAATTTTTTAAATCGTACTGTGTAACATCTAATATTTTTAAAAGGAAAAAATATGCTCGATGGATTATGAGATACACCATATCATTATTTGATGAATAACTTGTTTTTTATATAAATTTGATTATTATAACCATGTCATAATGTATGAGGGAATGAATAGGAATATGATGTTTATTAAATAAACATAAATATTGAAAACAATATTGGATTTTTGGTTATTTCTTATAATGTAATCACACATTTTGTGGTAATGAAATTTTATTCATCATGAAATATGTTTTCTTAAAAGATGATTTTTATTGATTTTTATATAAAAATAATATATTTATATTATATAGATTTTATAATATTTATTTGATCACATGAAAAACATTTTTAATATCATCATACCAACATAATTATATGTTACCATTTATAGAATGATCTAAAATTCTTATATTTTTTATGAATAGTTAAAAGTTACAATTATTTAATAAAATACAGTATATTTTTTGATATAATAAAAAAATGTAACAACATTGGTAGTTATTAAATAATATTTTTCATTCTGGAATTAAATTTTCAGACTCATTATATATTTATACTGAAATAAGTGGTATTTTAGGTAGTTATAAAATATTTACCAATAGAATAGTAAAAAAATGTTGTAATAGTAATGTGACCATTCAAAACTGTAATATTTCCATTATAATAATAAGAATACCTATGAAATTGTAAATAATAAATAGGTATCATTATGTAAAATATATAAGTTATTTATATCATGGAATACATTACTAAGTTTAATAGAAAATGATGAATAATGTCTTTGTATTTTTTGTGAAATCTAAATTTTTATTTACATTCTAATATCATTTAAAAAAAAATTATTTAAATATATTCATAAATTTTTATTACTTTTTAATATAATTTCATTAAAATATTATAAGACATTAACGAATTTTTCAATGTTTTCTAAAATATGTTATAATATTAAAATCAATATTTTTTAAGGAATTACGATTTTAATTAAAAATTAAATTGTTTATATTTATTAAATTATTTTCATAAAATGTATTCAAAATTATAAATACAAACATCTAGAATGGTTTAGATTGAATTTTTCATATTATTATGAAAAAGTGGATTTTTTTAAATATTGAAATATGGTAATTTGATATATTCAACACTATAAGTTAAATTCATGAATTACTTAGTCACTAAAGATGTAAAAACCCATTATTTATAACTCTCATTCATTAATTACTATTATTATTCAAAAGTAAAAGTAATATTGATAGTCTTGATCCAATATAGTAAACAAATGAATAAAATTATTCAGAACACACCACCCCCATATCTATAAGTACCTCCCCTCACCACCACTTATCTTCAATCCTATAAATCAATTATTGTTGCCTAAATTATTACTCATTAACATTAAAAGTGTATCTACCAGGTTCAAAACCTACTGGTCTCACCAAAAGGCCAAACCCATGTTCCTTAAATAGATATTATTACTTAAGTAAAATACACATTCTTTCTATTTTAAATTAGTTCTTTCTTTATTTATTTCTAAATTATCGTTAACTCACATATAAAAAGAGAAATGATAAATCCAATTTTATACATATATTAGAATTTATTTTTAATTAATGCAATACCCATCATCACGTATCATATATTCTCCCCTTACTCTAAAAAGATAAAACATTGTCCCTAACGTGTTGATTCACCGCCTTCGTGGACGACGAGTTTTAATTTTCTATTACCGCCTTCATTGCTGGTCAGAAATGTTTTCATATAGATAAAAACTATTCTATTATATATATGATAACTTTTTAATCATATGGAAGTAATTTATAAACAAAATTTTAAATAAAATGAATCTAGTATTTTATAGTCGAAAACAACAAAAAACACAAAAAAATTTATCATTAAAAATTTCACTATTAAATCATACTCATTTTACAAAAAATGATATACGGGATCATTTAATATTCTTGAAATATGTTAATACCATTTCATTCTACATCTATAGTTATTCTTCTATTATAAATGAACTATCATAATTATCCTCAAGGGAACTGACCATAAACCCATGAAATGAACGTTCCAGGAATGAGGATTTTAATATTTTAAACACTTCAAAATCTCCCTAAATAAACATAATAAAATGATAATAAATAAATATATTTTATTAAAAGGTTAAAAATTATTTAGTTAATTAATATAAATGGATTATCTGGAACATGATGTACAAGTTCATAACGCTTTTATTCATATGGTACGTGAATTCTTGACCCAAATTAAATTATTGAGGTTATTTTTATACATCATTACATATATGGTTGTAATATTATTTGTGAAATTAATTAATATTATTTTATGTTTTATTATGTGGATTTATATCGTATATACACATTCCCTTCATTTTATTAATTATCAATTGAATGATATGATATTTGTAAATCCCCATTAATTTCACATTTTAGAATATCTAAAAAAGAATGATTATTTTTATATATACCGAATGAAAATAATTTCCAATTTCATGAGTCATTGATATTTTTATGTATTCTTTTAAATTATCTTATTTAAAATTAAAATAATTTTTTTTTCATTTTTTAGTGTGCGACATGAAAAATTGAAAATGTGATATCAAAATGGAAATGATATTTTTGTCATGAAAAATTCTTTAATGAAAGATTCATATGTTCTAATTATGGGTGGTTCTATAATAATATAAGGGTCATTGACCCTATTTTGTCTCTCCAGTTCATTGGGTATGTGACATATTTTACAAGTTAGGTTTCTCCTAATACATTATGTGAATATACAACGGTGGGTATTCCAAGCATAACCATGATGGTTACTACTTGGGTAGCTGAAAGAGATACATTGTATGTAAGAGTGATTTGAATATTATTCCCAATATTTCCATTAATTTTTTATTTGATATATTTACTGATTTATATTAAAATATGATTTCATAAGCTGTGATAAAGATATTATGTTTTATTTTAAATGTTATAAATGTTTTAAACTGTTTTCATTCATGGACTAATGATTTATTACATCATTTTTATGTTTGGTACTAATATTTTGTTTCTCATCACATGTTTTAAAAATTATTTCATAATGTTTAATAATTTTATTGTTTTTTATAATAAATCATGTCCATTTTTTCAAGCATTTTATATAAGGAAGTCATGTTTTGTTCGTAAATTTTCATATTGTTAAAAAATAGATATTATGTTGAAGTGTTTACTTTTTTATATATCAGTTTATATGTATAGGTTCACAACATTATTATATAATAATATAAACCCAAAATATCATTTTGAATTTATAAATGTAATTTTTATTTAAATGAACTATATTATTTAATATTTAAGGTCGGGTCCTTAGAGTTGGTATCATAGAAGGGATTAGAAAATTTTAGAGGATTGGATTTTATATGATTTTAAGTTACATATATTTTTTAACCAAAAGGTTTATAGTCATATTGTAATATTTAGATATTTATTGAAATTTAGATTTATTGGTTAAAAATCCAAAAAATGACTTATAAGGGGTCTAATTCGTTTGATTATTATAAAATGTTTATGGTATTATCATTACCAAATTGATTATTTTTTCTTTTGTTAATTTATTTCATGTTTATGTGATGTTAATTTAAACATATTATGGATCATTTTTTGATATGGAAGGAAATAGATCATTCACAACATTTTTATCCCACACTAATGATTTTTCCATTAATATTATTTTCAATATCAAGTTAAAATTATTTAGAGTTCTTATTGAGTATTCAAATCATTGGAAAAAATGTTTTTTATATAAAACCTACTCATTTCAATTAAAAAATTTATGTTATATGGTTTCTTTTTTATATTATTTTAATATCCCAACACATCCAAATATTCTAAAAAGTAATCTATCATAAGTGGAATTAAGGATTAATATTTCAATGTTAGACTACATGCTAAAATAAAATGGGAAATCAAGAGGATCCTGAAAATATGGATTCATGGAGTGAATTATTTTATTAACTTCATGTATCCCGCACCACCAAAGGGTGGATCATACTAGGATGATCACAAGTCCTCATGAAAATTTCCTAAACCTCTACAGGAT
Source organism: Viscum album (assembly GCA_963277665.1). Taxonomy (NCBI): domain Eukaryota; kingdom Viridiplantae; phylum Streptophyta; class Magnoliopsida; order Santalales; family Viscaceae; genus Viscum; species Viscum album. The sequence goes on from OY728152.1 coordinate 1,850,022,823, forward strand.
GATGACTAATTGTGAGTTCCAAGGTCTAATAGTGTGGAAACTATGAAGTGATTCGTAGAGTATACATAGTGAAATCAAAAGCAAAATAGTAGAAGAAGAAGTAATACCATGAAAGAGAAGTAAATAATGGAGGACCAATAGTAATAAAAAAAATTGGAGAATATATAAATAAATGATTCATTTCATATGTATCTATGAAAGAATCCAAAATATATCAAAAATCTATAAATACAATACAATGCCAAATATGTAAAATAGAATGTAAACTCCAACAATATCACAAGCCTCTTCTTAGTCCCTTTCTCTAAAACTCCCTTGCAATCAAGTACCTGGTGATGAAAGGCACTTTCCCTTATCTATAAAAGCAATCATGTAATATGTATGTGTCCAAAATCATGGCCCAAACTGTGCGTGAGATGAATACAAATAATAATCCACTAAAATATATGTTCCAAACTGTCAATGAAAATATATATACTAGGTAAATTCAAGAATGATGCAATAAAATAGAATGTCATAAATGTAAATAGTCCTTTAGTTTTAAACTGAATCCATTTACCATTTATTATTCATTATTTGATTCAGGTAAACCATGGAGCTAGCCTATTCTCTGTATCCCCCATGTATGATAGAAAAATATATGTCTCAGAAGACCATATAAACAGTCAAGTAATACTGAATACAACAATTTGAATTGTCTTGGAAGAGGCATTACAATCATTCAATTATTCACAAAATACCCTTTGGGAATTCTCTCATAATGTAACCCCTATTTACCACCATAGCATAAATTCATTAAATAATGACCCTTTGGGAAAGTTATCATGGTTTAAACCCTTTTTGGTCCTGCATAGAATAAATTCATTAACTAATGAACCTCTAGGAATGATCTCACTATCTAACCGGTTTTTTTTCATTAATATACATCAATACTCTCAGGGGAATGGTTAAACCAAATTGGAATACTCCTCAGTTTTACTGGATCATGGATATCGTGGTCCATTGGAAATAATCTGGAAGCCCCCGTAGTCTTCCTGGTCCAAGGCTCTCACAGTGCATTGCAAATAGGGGCGCATATAATATCATGATGATCATGTAATCTATAATTACTACATGGAAAAAATTCACAATTCATGTTATATGAATTTCACATAATCAATCAATCAACATCTTAATAAATAAGGAATGGAAAAAAAGGTACGACACATAGGAAACCTAGGCCAAATGGCAATAAAAATCATACAAGGGAAACACACCCATAAGGTGTCCCTTATACAAGTTATCTAACTATAAAAATAAGAAAAAACCCTTTATCAATCAATCAATCCATAGCATCTAATAACATGATAAAATTATAAATCAATCAATACCAACAATGTGGGAATGTAGAACATTTATCATATATAATCCAAATACAAACAACGAATGACACAAATCACCTACCTCAATTTCGTATGATTGATTTACATGATCATCAAACATTGAATAATAGAAGATCGTTGTAGATCAATAAATAGTTGAAAAAATACCATCCTGGAATAACTAAAAATATGGGATGAATAATATATAAGGGCTTAAAGGGTTTTAGAACTCACTGATGGGATTTGAATGCAACTGATGTTGTCCCAATAATAGCGTGGATGATGAATCGATAGGCCACACATATTCTGTCATTCCAGAGAACTCCTGTATAAAATATGAGAAGAAGAGAGTATTTTTGGACATGAGAAATGACCCCAATCCAATAAAAAATAAAAATAAAAGTATAATGTATGTTCATTAATAGTACACAACATGTAGTTGCCTCAACCAGCCCCCAACATAAGCGGGTCTAATAGGTCACCACACATCCATGTACTCGTCCATTACATGGTAAAAACTTGATATTACAAATCAATATTGGTACACAATGTGTACATAGAAGTACATGGAGTTTACATAGAAAATCCCCATTTCTTCTTTCTCCCTTAAAATATCCTAAAAATAAGATGCATACAAAAACAAATCCGGGTATTTACAAACATCCGCTCATAAATAAAATCATCCACAAATTTCATATATAATGTATGTGAATAAGAATCAGAGAAAAAATATGACCTCCCTCCCCCAAGCCTCATCTTGCACTCTCCTATGCTGTTATAGCACCCGTAAAATATGAATAGACTGTCCACAAAGATCTTGGTGCTACAATCGACAATCTGAATAGGTTGCTCCTCAATGTATACATCCACCTCCAACATGACCTCCTCAGGTTGAAAAACATGATATGCGTCTGAAATTTATCATCATAGCTAATAAACATGAAAGAAGTCTTGCATAGCCTGATACCTATGTGGTAACAGCAACTGATAAGTAACCAACCCGATTCTCTCCAAAACCTCAAACGGTCGAACACATATCAATGATAGATTCCCTTTTCTGATAATCCATATGTGTCAAAAACATGGTGTGACATGTAAGAAAACATGATCTCTATCCTCTAACACCATAGGTCGTCTCTATCAATCAACATAATATTTCTTGTGATATTGTGCAATATCTATCCTCTTCCAAATCCACTCCACCGATATAGTTGTCTTCTAGACAACACGAGGTCCATAAATAGCTGCCTCTCCTTCTTCCATCCAACAAAGGGGTGATCATAATGTCCAACTATACAAATACTCATAAGGTTTTAATTGTTTCATTACATAAAAAATACTAATATAGGAAAATTCCACCATGTGTATGTGTCTCTCCCAAGAGCCCCTGAAAAACAAGACACATGCTTGAAAAATGTCCTCCAAAACTAAAATCGTGGGCTCGGACTGGCCATCTCTCAAGGGATGGTATGTTTTACTCATAAGTAACTATGTACCCCAATCAATATATTGTCTTTTCTAGACACGAGATGTAAACCAGGCATCCTTGTCTAAAATGATAGAGTGAGGAACCCCCTGAAAACATACAATATCTAATATTTACAACATTCCAAGCTCATCAACACTGAGGTTTTCCTTAATTGATAATAAATGTAAATCCTTTGTGATTTTTTCAATAACAACCCATACTACCTAATTTCCTCGAGGATATATTGTTAAAATCATTATGGAATCCATTGTGACGTCATTAATCTTCCACTCATGAAAGGGTAACTTCTCTAATAGACCATTCAGTCACTGATTGTCTTCTTTCACATAATGATAGGTGGAATGTATCATAAGAATACCATCTACATCAATATTCATTCCTCACCACTAATAAATATAATGAAGATATTTATAGATCTTGGTGACCCCAAGATGAACGAAAAATAATGACGTATGAAAATCTCACAAACCACCTCACGTATGTATGTTGACGCCGTACACAACCAAGAAAATGCAAAACCTCATCCTAAAATATGTTTCACCCAGTAGTATTTCACATTAATGGAACACTCTCATGTAGTACTAGGCCTTCACAATTGGATTGTTTCCTCTTTCACACTAAATCTAGAAGAGAAGAGACAACCACTATAGAAGTGAGAAATGCCTTCCCCTATTTGTCATGAACATCCAAATTCAATTAAGATAATACAAGAAAAAGATAAATGTCTCTTTTGTCCTGCTGAACTTCTACTATATGAGTAATACTTCATGGTGCATCATCCACTACATTTCCATTCTTAGGAATATAAGAAAGCTAAAATTCAATGGATAGAACGTACTCAATCGACCTCCATAGTCTGAAATTCAGGTATCAAAGAGTAGTGATATACTTGAAGATTTTTGAACAGCTTATACCAAAAAATGATCTCCAAAAAAAAATTATATTCAATAACACAGTTCAAGAACAATTGTAGATAGAACTATATCATGTGTTGGGTAATTCCACTCAGGTGGCCTCAACTGCTAAGACCCATAGACAATGAATCCTTCCACCGGCCTAATCACTTCACCTAGACTAACACTCAATGCATCACTGTAAATAGTGTAACACATATATGTTTATTGAGAAGTTAGTATTACATCGGATGTCAATCTAGACTTCATCGCTTGAAAGGCCCTATCCCAGTAATCTAGAAACAAGTACTTCACACCCTTCTTAGTCAAGCTCTTCAGTGGCACTGTTAGGTGTTAAATGTCCTAAAAAAGAATCTTTAGTTATCAAACAACCCCAAAAAACTACCTAACTAAATGAAATTATTCGTTTTATCCTAGGAAACAACCTCTATCACTTTCAATGGGTCTAATAATACATATTTCTATGAGATAAAAGTGCCAAAGAAGTGAATATGGTCCATACAAATGTGGCTCTATGAGAGCATCACATGTAACTGATGCCCTTTCAGTGTAAACAATACAGTATCAAGATGAATGCATTGTAATGTCAATTGAGAGAGTACACCAAGATATAGTCCAAAAATAGTACCACAAAAGAATCCATGTAAGTATGGAACACTCGGTTCACTAGCACCATGAAAATTGTCGGTGCATTCGTGAGACCCAATGGAATAACCAAATACTCTTATATACCATACCTTTTTAAAAATCTTGTGAGAGGTATATATGATGGTCTTACATGCAATTGGTGGTAGAAAAATGTCATGTCAATTTCCAATAACACTGAAGATCCTCAATGATTATCAAAGAGATCACCAATATTTCAAAAGGGATTTCGATTATTGACCTTCAATATGTTCATCTTCCTATAATCCACACAAATTCTTAGGGTACCATATGAATTTTTCAAATTAAGGAATGAAGATCCCCATGGAGAATTACTCTAATAGATGATACCCTTTTCTTGTAACTCGTCTAACTATTTCTTAACATCATGTAGTTCTGTTGTAGACATCCTATTAGGTGTGATGGACAACAGTGATGCCTCTGGAAGAATATCAATAGAAAAATTCACCTTTATCTCATAGTAAACCTAAAAATTCATTTGAAATGAAATCTATGATACAATTCACCACTAGAGGAAACTCCATTTGTGATTTCCCTTGGTCATCCAGAAAAAAACTAGCTATCTGGGTTGTGATTCCTCCCATCCCAGGATGATCCGGTTCAACTCTGGTAACCTAGACATCCCATTCACCCTTGTTTAGAAAATATCATCCTTTTGGTGATGTGAAACTCACCCTGGAGTGATTTTAGTCCTCAAAGGCCTGAAAAGAGGCCAACCAGTCTATTTTAGGAATTCCATTGAAGCCTATCATCTCAATGTCATAGAGGTCCCACAAGAATTCACACAAACCAATATCAATAAAAAAACTCCTTTCACTAATATTAATTAGTTTTCCAAATATCAAATGGATTTTCTTGTGTCATAACACCATCATAAGTAAATATACAGAGCCCAAGGCTCTCCACAAATGTAAAAAGATATAAAACATTAGGAATACCCCTTATCAAAATGATAAGATACTAAAAATTAGGCAACAAGAACTTTAACTCTAACCGTAGAGGGTTTGGGATCCTGCTCCATCTAGGTTTGATCCATCACAAAATTCTATCCTATTATGTGGCCCTGTAACCCTGTAAGGTTACCCATATTGAGGAGTAACTGGTGGCCCCAATCCTGTTTGTGGAGTCATTCCAGAACCCCTCTCACTAGCTGATGGTCATAACATCATGCATAAAATGATGATGGTGACCCATATTTCAAAAATATTTGTACATAAATAGGTCTCTCAGGCATTGTGGTCTTCTATGACCACTCTTCCAAAAATATTATCACCTTACAGAGGTATCTAAAGATACATCCATTCTACTAGAATCTCCTCAAAAAGGATCTCTATGGTTCTTCCTACTATCATTCAACGAAGTACTATACCTAGATAGTGAACTTCACTGGATCACAGCTCCGAACTCCAATATATTACACTCAGTAATCAATTTCCAGTTTACCATAGCACCCACCAAATTAATCCTAAAAACATTCACCAATGATCAAATGTTGAAATTGAAACCATCCTCAAATCGAATATCCACTGTGAACTCATTACCCCCAAAACAGGCACGATGCACTGCAGCTCTATAAATAGAGAAGAATAATAAATCACTAAATATGTGATGTGATCCAAATTCATAAACTCCCAGGCTTGGTAATCCATCAACTTCATGGGGTATATGTAACAACAGAAGGTCTACTGAAACTATTTCAAAGACATATCTTAATGATGTCCCATAAATTAAAAAACATCTCACCATCTTATTGCAGAATAAGATAACATATAAGAAATGAGCTTCACCATCCTCTCAATAGATGTCTCTAGATGTTAAAAGTTAAGAATCATGTATTTCAACCGTGAAACTTCATCCTAACGTTTTCTATCCCCCAAAAAAGTGTGATGGTGCTGCTGCGGGAACACCCAAGATAACTATTCTTATATTGGGCATTATGTGGTTCTACCTAAATGGTCTTCATCATCATTATAATGCCTTCACATAACTTTTCATTAGAACATCTGTCTAGCATAATAGATTGTTTCAATACTTGCATAAAATGATTATTTTCTGGTAGATCATGATCAATCAATTCTGGCCTCTGATAATAATCTTGTACATGGAGTACAACTGGAAGACGTCTTGGTGGAATGAATCAGTATAGTCAGGCACACACCTCAGAACAAGAATAAAAAAACTGCAACTCAGATGGGAAAGGATGGATCCAGTGATAGAAAGAAGTAAGGTTTTAGAAAAGTGGGATACACAACATGTAGAACCAATACACTTCAGGTTCCCTTAATCATTAACATGGGCATGTACCTCTGCCTACTTTTTCATGTAAAACAGTGCACATGGAATGTTCCTCCCGAGACATGGCGCGTACACATATGTTCCATCCACATGTTGAAGTAGTCACATGGCCGGTTACATGGTCGATTACATTGCATTGTCTATTCCCAGTACATGGGGTGTTCTACCAAATTTTTACCAACCCCATGTCTCTACTAACAAGGTAAGTCACATGGTCGAAAACTATAGAACATGTCTATACGATACACAGAATCTACTTAAGAAAAGCCTTTTCCTCTAGAATAGAAGAACACATGGCTTGAGTTCAAAATACCACACGACATATTTTCTTGGTTTTATGTATAGTACGCCTCTGAAACATCTATAAAACCCCAATCATCATTATATTTTTCCAAATAATATGATGTTATAATATGTTAGACCCCATAATCCTCATGAAATAATGTATGGAATCCTTATTAATAACATTTCATTACAAAATTAAATTAAAGCTCAAACATGATCCACCAACTTCGAATCAAAGAGGGACCATAACACATATGAGAGAAAAACGTGTCATCAATACCAATGAAACATTACATATACCAATACCATGTCAAGTTTTAGTTATTTTAATCAAAGAATCTATCATTGTAACAAATATATCTAGAAAAAAATCTATCAAAATAGCAAGCAACTAGTAATGCACCTTATATGGCATGACGATAATGCATAACATTTGATCTATAGAAAGTTTCTATATGATACAAACGATTGAATATCTTCATCTCATTGGGTTTCAATAGAATATTACCTCAAAAAATATAAATTATTTTAGATGTATACATGTGCATCACCAAACGGCGAAATCAAGTCACCAATAACCATTAAAAAGCCAATAAAATCAACAATATTCAATGTAACTTGTCTTTTCCATGTACACGGGTTAGCTACTCCCAATAATATCATTATTACTGACTACCTATTCCATCATACCCCAGTCTATGGATCCAAATAGTAAGATAACCAAATGAAAATAAATCGTTCCACTGATACAACTTTGTATCATTTCAGGTTCAAGTGCCCCGTATGGGTGCCCTGTACTTGGTTGGTAAAATGACCTCAAGCGCATATCCCCAAATGACAGAGGTTGCTGACTAACAGAAAATGCCAAGGTATAATAGTGTAGAAACTATACCCTCATTGGTAGAGTATACATATCATAATCAATAAAAAAATAGCGCATGATGTAATCTCATACAACAAATGTAAATTACCAAAGACTGGTAGAAATAAAACATCTGGAGAATATATATATATATATATATATATGATGCATGTCATATGTATATAAAAATAAAATCCAAAACTATTCAAAAATCTAGATATACAATAAAATCTATTAAATGGTTAATATAAATTAAACTCCAACAACATCGTAAGCCTCTTCATGGTCCCATGCTCTCCAGTTCCACAACAATCAGGTACCTAATGAAGAAGGGTGCTTACCATTATCTCTACCTTCAATCATGTAATTTTTTTGGGTCCAAAATAATGAACCAAAATTCGTTGTGAGATGAATCCCTGTAGGCAACCACCTAAATATTTGTTCCTAAATTTCAGTGAAAATATATATAGTTAGTAAATGAAATAATGAAGAAATAAACTAGGATGTACTCAAAAGTAAACAATCATTGAGTTTTCAATTACATTAATTTATCATTTATTATTCATTCATTGATTCATTCAATCTTGGGATTCATATTAATCTCAGTATCCTCTATGTAAGGTAACAAAAAAGGCCTCTTAGAATACCATCTAAATAATAATGTATGACTAAGTATAAGGATATCTATTATCTTGGATTTGCATAACAATCATTCAATTATTCACAAATGAACCTTTGGAAAAGATCTCACAGTTTATCCCAACTGGTCCACCATAGCATCAATTCGTTAAATAACAACCCTCTAGAAATGATCTCACTATCTAACCCATTTTTGGTGTAACATATCATTAATTCATTAAAAAATGACCCTTTGAGAAATCACTCAGTATATATCCCCTTTTTTCAATCAACTCCACCAAGGCTCTGAGGGTCCTATGTAAATAATAAGGAATCCCCCCTAGTCTTCTAGGTCTAAGGATCTCATGGTCCATTTGAAATAATTTGGAAGCCCCCTATGTTTTCCTAGTCCAAGGCCCTCATGGTCTATTGAAAAAAGTGCACATATAATTTCATGAAGATCATGTAATGTAAAACTAATACATGTATAAACATTAACAATTCATATCCAAGGAATTTCACATTAAAAATAAAACTCTATCCAAATCAACAATCAATGGAAAAAGTTACACCTCATAAGAAATAAAGACCAAACATCATGAAACAATTAAAAAAGGGAATTCCACCCATTATGTGTACCTTAGACAAGGTATCTAACCAAACACATAAGAAATAACCCTTTATCATTCAATAAAACTATAGTAGTTAATTAAAAGGTAATATTTTAAATCAAGAAATACCAAAAAAATTCATGAGGTACTTTTATCATATATAATACAAATAAAATCAATGAAAATAAAAAATCACCTATCCTGATTTCGTAAGATTGATATAATTGAAAATTGTCCCTTGAATCATCCTAGATCGGCGAAGATATCAAAAAGGTGAAAATTACCAAACATAAATTAATTAAAAGATGGAATGATTTATAAATAATGTCTCAATATTTTTTGAGAACTCATCAGTGGGATTCCAACGCAACCAACAGTTTCTCGATCAGAGCTCGGATTGATAATTGTGAGATTGAACTTCATTATTCATTCCAGATCACTCTTGTATTAAGAATAGAAAGAATATGTTTTTTCTAGTCATGATAGGTGACCATACTCTGATAAATCAAAATAAAATGAAGAGTACGTAGTGTTTTCTTTAACAAAAAATGTTGTGTAGTATCCTCAATCAACCCCCGACTAATCGGGTCTGACAGGTCACCACACAATGATGGAATCGCCTATTACATGTTTAAAATGTAGTTATATGATGAAATCTAGGTACACTTCATGTACACAAGAGTATATGAAATGTAGTCAGAAAATAACCTTTTCTTCCTTTTTCATCAAAACAACCTAAAAACATGATCCATATCTATAAAGAAGATATAGGTTCTTATAATTTTCTTATCCATAAATTATGAAACAATATCACATTTATATTTAGGAATAATGAGTGTATAATTAATATCATTGTTTTCAATCAATAAATATTAAGAAAAAATACATATATTCATAGTTAATGGATTATATTTAATGTTTAATGAAACATATGAATCCATATAAAGGAATAAAGAGTTATGGAAGACATACGGATGATGAAATGTTTAAATGTACTAGTATTCTTTTAATTATTTGAAAAATTTAGTGTAAATTTATTGATTTTTAGTTATACATAATCCTTATGTTTTTATGTCGAAAAAATGTTATTTTTGGAAAAAATAACTATTATTTTTTTGGACATAATATTACTGGTATGGATAAATTTAGGTTTTATGTGATATTTTATTTTGATTTTATAGTTGGTTGTTATAATTTTTTAACATATGTTTTATTATAATTTTCTTTAGTGAGAAATGTTATCTAAGATGATGATACCTATAATTTTGGGAAGTAGTACATGAATATGGTTAACTGAATTTTTAGAGATTTTATTTGATGAATAATGGTAAAAATTTATTTTGTATGAAAATATGATTTTATTATTTCATTATAGTGACTTTTATAATTTAGTTTCAAGTATATGAGATTATTTTAATTAGAATATAATTTCTGGAGTGACACTTTAACAGTACGTAATTTTCCTTGGAGGTTAATTTTAATACTATCATTGAAGTCAATGTTACAAAATCCTTATTATTTTGGGGTTTTAATATTATTTTAGGATATTTTGAAATTTTCAAATGATAGTTACTTGTGGAATGATATGTGTTTAACATTGGTAATTACTGTTGACATTTGGAGATTAATTATTTTTGAGTATTATCTTTTCATATCCCATCTAATTTTGTTTTGGTTAATTCCTACAAATTGGAGCAATATATTGTTTTCATTTTAATGATTTTTAGATCAAAACAATTTGATTATAGTGCTTCAATAAAAGAACATTCACTATCATTATTTAAAAATTGTTGAGTTTGTCATGGGATATTGATTGAAGGATGAAACTCATATTTTTATTTAATTATATATCCTTTTGTTCTTATTATAAATTTCAATATAATTCGATATATCTAGTAAAAAGTGTCATGAAATAAAAATGTTATCTGTTTACATTTCATACTGATAATTTTTTTTTCATTTCAACTGATCACATTATTATAGTTTTGTGATAGTTATCATTATAATGATCATCCACTCTACCACTACCTATCATAGCATGATAATTATTTTTCTCTCCCATGTCCATGTTTTCCTAAATGTAATCCCATTAGGTGTTATTTGAGGTGACCATCGTACATCCATTTCATTCATTTCATGTGTAGTATTTAGATATACTTTTTGGGATATTGGTTTTCAACAATGGTTTTTTTATTCAACCCCTGGTTACCAATCCCAAGACCAAATTTCCTTGATTCAATTTCCAAAATGTGGTTACAATGTAGAATATCAATAATTTAAAAGGAAATAACTGATTCATGAAATTAATATTAACATCGAAATAAATATGAATGTTTTATAAATTTCATGTAAAATAATCACAAACTTTATAGTATTGTCATTTTTTTCATCAAAAATATGTTTTTTGATGAATTATATTTGTTGAATTTTATGAGAAATAAATATTATTAATTTATGGAACAATTAAAATATTTATATGATATAATGTAAATCATTTTTGAAATTACCATTCCAAAATTAGTATTTGGTGAAATTTTGGATATTTTCCAAAAAAGTAATTTTTTGGTGAATAGTAAAGTAATAATTTTTTTTAAGAATTACTGTATCATTTGTGATATCCTAAAAAATTTAATAAGCGAGGTATTTATAGAATATATTATTTTTATTATAGAAATAATAATTTAAATTAATTATAATTTTATAATTAATGTAATGGTATTTATAGATGTTAAGGAAACTATACCAATGAAATTCTAAATTGCCCATTAGAATAGTATTTTGACAATTAGGAATTATAATTTTCCCATTAGAATAATAAACCCACATATGAATGATTAAATAAAATTTACGTATGTCATTAGTGAAAAGAAGATATATTAATATTATTGAAAAAGTTGATAATTGTTTTTAAAATGATAATTTATGTTTGGGTATCTGTTAGAAAAAAACTTTATTTGAAATTTATAAATGATTTAAAAGAAAAATTATTTTAATAAAATAGATTCATAAATTAATATTTTGTTTTATTATAAATAAAATATAATTTTATGAGATCACAAATAATTTTTCAAAGTGTCATAAAGTCATTTCAAATATTAAAATATGAATTTTTGAATAATTGTTTATTTTAATAAAAATTTAAATTTATAATATTTGGAAAGAAATTTTCTTAAAATGGAGTCCATTTTTAAATCTAATCATTTAAATATGTTATGGGTAATTTTCTGGGTTATTTTGAAATATTAGAATTTTTGTGAATAGTGAAATACCATAATTTATGATATTTAAAATTATAAGTTATATACATGAATTTTTGAGTCTCATAAGATACAAGAACCCATTAGTTAAATATTACATGCACTATTTTCTATAAACGGTCATAATAATCATCACTATTGAATTTTGTGGGCCAAAATAACAAAAAAAATGAAAAATGGATCAAAACAACGATATTCTCTACATATAAATATGTCCCCACACCAAAACTTCTCCTCACACTTCCAAATCCATGAGAATTGTAAAAATTATTTACTATAATATTCCCAAGCCTCTTACCCCCTTCCAAGACGTTCTGTTCTCACCAAAAGGACAAAACCACGTACCTTATGGAGGTTCACTGTGAGACAATATTCAAGAGGGAAAATCCTCATTCCTTATCTTTAAAATTTTATATCTCCTTATTTATTTATACCTTATACCCACCAACCCTATACAATGTAAAATGTTAAATATACTATAATATATATTCTATAACATTATTATGTTAATATAATATCCATCCTCAAACTTCTTGTCTTCTCATGTTATTCTAAATAATGAAATCATCGTATGTGACGTGTCGATTCACCACTATCGTGGATGATGGGTTTTCATTTTATATTAACTACTTCAACGATGGTCATAAAATAATTATTATGGTTGAAAATCATTCTAATATTTATATTATTAATTTTATAATGTTTTGGAACTTATTTTAGACATAATACTAAATTAAACAAAACATGTTTACTATGGTTGTAAAAACATCCAAAAACAAACAAAACATCTATCATCAATATTTAATCAAATAATGCATCCTTTATATGAAAATAATTAAATATGGGGTAATTTAAAATTAATGAAATTAATAATTTAATTTCATTACACATTTGTTGTTTTTTATCATTTTTATAATAACTTACATTATTATACTTAAGGGATCCGACCAAAAAAACTGGAAATGAATGCTCCTCGAACAACAATTCTGATTATTATTACTTAAAAATGTCAATAAATGAACATAGTAAAATGATAGTAAATAAAATATATGTTTAAATGGTTCCAAATTATGTTGTTAATTAATATAAATTTATTATTCAGGAAAATAATTACAAGTACATACTGATTTTAGGCATTTGGTAAGGGAATACTTAATCGAATTTCTATTCATTGGGTTATCCTTATAATTAATTGATTATTTTGTGTTATTATTATTTGTGAAATGAATTTATATTATATTATGTTGTATTATTTGTTTACATAGTGTATACTCATATTAAATTTATATTATTAATTCTAAATTCATTGATACGATATTTGTATGGGTCTTCGAATAAAAAATACCATTTACCGTCTCTCTTAACTATATTTAAAATGTATTTTTCTTTTTTACATATGTCACATGAAATTAATTTCACACATAAATGAATATATAATGTATTTAAGTTTCATTAAATGTTTAAAATGTTATTTTGAAATTAAATTTTTTCATTGACAAGTGCAGAAATTGAAATAAATGAATATTTATTTCAAAATAGAAAATTTTACTTTCCTCATGAATGATTATTTTTTGAGAGATTTTTCTGTTATTATTATGTGATTTTTCTTGGGTTTTTTATGATGATATGTCGTCATGCAAAAAAAATTGGGTGGGTAAGCTTTTAATATATCTCTAATTCATTGTGTATGTAGTCAAAGTTAACCAGTTAGGATTCTCCTATAATATTATGGGAATATACTATGATGGTAATAACTACTATAACCATGATGGTTAATCTCCATCCAGCTGAGAGATCTGCTATGTATATAATAGTGATATGAATATGATTCTTCAAGTTACCTTAATGTATTTATGTATGCTATATATAATTTTACAAGAATCATATTATTTCATAATATAATTTTAAAAAAATATGTTTAATGTGTGCATGTTATAAATTTGTAATAATTATTTCATCTGTGGTAAAATTGTAAATTTATTCCATTTTATGTCCATTGTGGATCCTTTTGTGATCATGGTATGATTTAAAATTTTCTTATAGGGTTTTTTGGATGGGTAATGGATGAAATGAATTCTCTTTTAATGATTCAATTTTTGTTGTGGAAATGACATAGTTTTTGTTCTGATTGTGTGATATTATTATGAAAATTATAATGCGTATAAATGTCTATTTCTTTATTTATGAGTTTTTATGAATTTTTTATGACCTTATTATAGAAAAATATATAATTTAAAAATATTTTTGAATTTTTAAATTGAAATCTTGATGAATTAGATAGATTATATAATAATTAACTCCAGGACCTTACAAATATTGTAAAAGATTTTTTTTGTGGGGTTGATGTCAGATTAATTATAAAACCCCAAGAGAAAGAGTTAATTTACTTCAAAAAATATATATTCGAACTGAGCTTAATCCACATTAGTCGGGTAGATGCTTGGGAGGAAGAAACATACTCATCTTCATCTATGCTACGATTTACTAGATTTTTTTCGTATTATTCCAATTAACATGACATTCCAATGAAGGAAACCCCCTTATATGTAGATCTTCTATCATAAACACTTCCAATATTTGTAATTAAATATTTTTATACATTATGAGTCATAATTCATTATTCCATAATTTTTTGTGCCATTAATATTTATACGAATTATTTTTTAATCCAATACATGTGATTATTTTGTAGAACATGCTAATTTTTCTGATAAGGTAATAGCATAAAAAAATATATGGTCTTAAGGTAGTAAAATATAAAAAAAATTTAATCATCTTCTTAATCTCTTTGGAATCAGTTTCCATTTCATGTCCATATTTATTAAACTTGGTTTCCACTAATTTTTCTCTTTAAATAGTTTTTAAAATATCCATTCCAAAATTTACAACATGGAATTTTTCATAATTTTCATGTTATTGATATATGTGTTTCCTATTTTGTGAGATTTTAAACCCAACTAAGTATTTCATTTCTCATGTCATGGAAATCTCAAAAATATTTTTCATATCTTCTAAAAATGAATCCTATGTTAATTCATCATTCCCACCAAAGTCAATATAGTCTACATAAATAACTACAATGAGGGAAAACTAAAAACAACATTTCATGTAGTGTTTATTTTCAACACTTCCTTTAATTATATTCAACTTCCTTATGCAGGTATCCAAATTTCAATACCTCACTCACAAAGCTTGTTTCATACAATAAATGGATTCCTTCAACATACAAAAATAAAATTCACTATCCTATCAAAAAGGAAACAAGTGTGGTCAATTTTAACATATTCATCAAGCTCTCCATTTTGAAATTTTCACATCAAATACATATAAAATATTTTATTAATTAGTTGTCAAGTAATAGAATGAAAGATGAAAATTGAATATATTTTTTTAGTTGGGTAAAATTTCTCTTCATTGTGTGTTATCATGTATCATTATTTTCAATCTGATAAATCTCTTCATTCATTACCTTGAACTATTCCAGATGCTAAAAAGCATAATTAAAATCATTTATCTAATCTTTTGAATATAAATAATTATGTGTAATATATTTTTTTCTCTTTTTTGAACCTTTTTGTGTTGTTTTCAAATTGTTTTTTGGGCATCCACTTGACTTCTTATGATGGGATGAGATTCCTAAGATCTTTCCTCATAAATAAAAATATATGATCTTTATTTATTTATTTTGTTTTATTATAAATTTTTGATTCATTATCATAAATATAAAGTAAAATTATTTTATCAAGTTCATATTCCTTAACATCAGGAGAATTTTTAGCATATTCCTATGCATTTTTAACAAATTTCATTTTAATAGAGTTAATGAATATTCATGTCTCCTTTTGTAAACATCTATATTATATTCAATGAAGAGAATATCCAAAAAAATTCATTTTCAAATCTCTAATAAATAATTAAACGTTTCAACCTTTGTACAATATGATGCAGGGACTCCCGAAAACTAATAATTGATTCAAAAATTAGTTTTTTGAAAATTTATAAAATTGTTTTATATAAGAACATGATTTATAGAAATAATTCTTTTAGATATAAATGATTTTAATCATGGTATGCATCCAAAATAAATTATATATACCATGTTCATGTGACATACTTATCCCCATTTCAACCAAACTTATATTCTCTCTTTCAGTAACTCCATTTTTCGTGGTGGGAATGGTTTCGTAAACTCATGTCGAATTCCATGTTTGTGACGGTATTTTTTTAAATATGAATTCTTATATTCACCAAAAAAATTTATGTAAACTTCAAAAAATAATATAGGTATTCCTTATATGTTTTTCTCATGAAAATTTTAAACATCATTAGAGTATCTGACTTATGTTTCAAATGCACAACACAAGTTATGCAAGAAGAATCATTAATAAAATTAATGAAGTAACTATCCTATTGAATTGATTGATTATCATTGGATCATAAAAATTAGAGTGGAAATATTTTTGGGGTTGAGTTGAAAAATATTAATATTATTATTACAATTGTTTGTTATCCTTTCTTTCTGAGAAATTATTAAACTATAATCCATTGTTCTTTTCATGCCAAAAATACCACATACATTTTCCATGTTTTTATAAATTTCTCATATTTCATTGAAAAATATATCCCAATATTAATTTCCATACTAATTTTATTCTATCATGAATATATAACATGTGTTTTGTACTTCAGAATCTTGATAAAAATTCCTTGTTATATTTTTTCTTCTAGTAACAACTTTTCCTTCGTCGTAAATTTTCACAAAAAACCTTATTTTCAAAATAAAAATTTATTACCCTTATCAAATTGTTTTAAAACACATTATAATTTTAGTATCAAACCATAAAAATAGGTCTTTCTTGGATTTTAACATATGTATCCTAATAATAGAAGATCAAAAAACATTTATTCTAGTGGATTCATTACTAGAAAATGTAATTTTTCCATGTTGGATATATTTAAAAATTCTCAGCATTGTATGGGTAGTATAATATGAGAATAAAACCCAATATCCATGATTTATGGTCATTATCCATTTTTTATCTTGGACCTACGTTTTAAAAACAATAACGTATTCTTTCCCTATATCATTCTTCACCTCCAGCTTCTTATAAAAAATTTTATTTCTAATAACAAAAAAACAAATCCTTTTACAATCTATCCACGTTGTTGACATGTTTTATAAATTGTTTCCAACTGTTGGATTATATTTTTAACATTCAACACATCTTTCATGGATTTTTTATTTTGAGAGGAATCGACCCCCACAAAATTTCCTAATATTAAACATGGAATAGTTTTAATGTTTTCTATTAGACCAACACATAATAACTATATTCTCAAATCCATAAAAATAACAATAATATCCATAGAAATAATTATTTTCTCGATAACTTCTATATTGCCTTTAATTGTGACAATATTTCTCATCAAAATTCATACATATTTTATAATTTTTTTCATGACCACCAACATTTCTATTATTATTCATATTTTTTTAAACTGAATATTCTTTCCATCATTATCAAAATCTGAAATGGAAGAAACATTTTCAGAATCAAAATTTTAACAAAATATTTCCTTCACCACTTTCTTGGTTTTGGCAACATTCATGACATTCCTAGCGTTGTACTTGTCAAAATGAATTTCAAATTTATTTTCAACCATTTAAGGATTGTTTTTATCCTTATTAGTTGCATAATTTTTTATAACATTAACCAACGTATGAGATAGATCTCTAAAAACGTAAAACACTGGCCTCAACATTATGAATATTTTGTTATAATATTTCCAAATCTTATTCCTTCAACTTCAACATAACATAAATAATCTAATTAATATTATATTATTTTTCACGATACATCATCATCCAATAAATCTCTTCATGTACCATAGAATCCCATTTAGAATAATACAATTGATTGGTTTCTATAGAACTTTTATTCTACAACTTATTGATTTATTTTTCATGTATAATAATATTTATTCTAAATTATATCAACTCTCCCTTAGGGTAAAATTCATGATCTTTATCTTCTTCATCAGAACTACTCATTCCAGTCCTTGAATCATTAATAGTTTAAATGGTATTATTTTTTCCCACTAATTCTATAAACTGTTATGATTTAGCATCCCAATATTTATCTTCATGATCATTTAAAAAATTATTTTCCATTGTTTTTAGAGAATTTTCTATAATTTCCAATTGAAATTGTTTTAGACATATCATCATGTTTTTTATATGAACAAATATACCATCTATCATCATCTTCAGTATATTATTTATTCATTGTTCATAGGATTTTTCAATAAAGGTTACCAAGAACTCATCATTAACTAAATTTCATTGGATGTTTAACATTATATTATCATATACCGCTTTTTAATTTTTTTGAAAACAAGGATAATAACACATTATTATTTTTACCTACAATATTTTCAATTTCTGAATTATAATCTTCTTATTCTTCATGAATCATCATAGATATTTCATTAATGGTTTCCTTGAAAGAAATTTCACACTCTCATATTTATTTTATTCTCATAACATTCTACTTTCACATTTCCTATGTAATGATAATATATTAAAGGTTATCCAAAGGATGAGTTTTAGTATCTCTATATTACAAATATTAAACAATGTAATCAAACTTATAAAAATGAAATATAAAGATAATTGCAACTATAGATCAGTCCACTAGATATTCCCCATGTTCTGTTATATTGATGAAAATATCATTCCCCATTTAATGAAGTCACCAAGTAGATTCATACAAAAAAAATTTCATATGTTCATACTTTAGCCTCTATATTTGTAACATGATTTTTTTTACGTTTGTTTCGGTGCGGATGTGCGTCGGGTTACGCTATTCCGCCAGGACGCGTTCGCGCGTGCACCCGTCAACCCGAGGGGATGGGCGCGTGGCTTGTGGTCCCGCAGTCCCGCTTTCCAAGGGCGGGCGGCATCCGTCCCTTATTCAGGGGCGTCTGCTCCTTGATCGAAACCGGGATGATGGGATGTCGGCTTCTCCTTCCTTGGACGTCTCCTCGGAACTCGTCGCCTAATCCGGGTCTCCCTCATAGACTTAAGAATGTTCGTGAATCTCGTTCCCGGCGCCATATCTTCATGGACACCGGTTAATTACGCTGCTTCCGCCCGGACGCTCCAAGGGGTCTGGACGGGGCAGCAACCTGCGGTGAGAAGGCCGGGTGGCTCTGGGTGCTGGGGCGTGTCGTAACACTGCGGCTCTGCACATCTGTCTTCCGTCCCTAATAGGGCTTCTCGAAGGCATGATGGCCTGAGGCATCCCGTACTAGGTGCGGGGAACTGTGTCACCTGAGGTTTTCCTCAGCTTCCCGTGTTTAACACGGGGTATGCCGCGAGTTTAACGTCCAGCGGGGACGGCATCGGACCGATCAACACGAAAAGTGGATCAGATGACAGAACCCCTTGCGGGGAACCTCCGACGCTGGGGCCAGCACATGGGCGGCTTCCCAAGTAACGTGGAGTGAAGTGAAGTGGCATGACCCCACCGGGATGTGGCGGCCCGGGTAAGGATCAGGATGGATGATGGAGTAAAGAGCTTGGACCCCAGAGGGGCTTCCTACGTACCGCGCGTTAACACGGATCAAAGTCAACGTAGTTTGGGCATACAGTTTAACGTCATGCTGGACGTCGGCAAGCCGACTCACGAAGAGGTCTAGGCCGCCGGGCGGAGGATTGAACCGAACCACCTCGCACAGAGGGGGATGGAACGGCCGAGTGGATCACAGTTTCACGTCATGCTGGACGATAAAAAGGGGAAATGGAAAAGGGGGGCTGTGGGGAGGCACCGTGGAGATACACACGGGCAGTCTTCCACAGGGGCGGATTCATAGGTGAATCAACGCAAGCGTGAACCCTGGAGGGGTCCACTGATGGACGAACCGACGTAAATACGACCGGGACGACCAGGTGGTGGGCTTGAACCTCGGGGAGGCTTCCTACGTACCCTGTATAGAAGACAGGGATCAAAGTCCACGTAGTTCATTCTGTCAGGACTTACGCACTTGGGGCAGCCCGGTTGCGGCAAAACTCAGTTGGAAGGGACTCGGACCAAAAGCAGAAGACACCTCGATCCCAGTCATACCCTCTACTGGCTTCGGCCGTGGGGAGGCGCAATGGAGATACACATGTGCAGCCTCCCACGAGGAACTAGGGGTTTGTAATACCCCGCCCCCGTAGGGAAAAGCCACTCCCATTAAATCGTCCCAAAAGGGGGACAATCCCGACATCCCTGCAGAGACGAGCGGGTGGGGGCCACGTCCAAACCGGGGGAGACCCTGCGTGCGGAGCACGGGATCAGGTTGCGGACGGTTTAGCGTCTTGCCAGACGAAGTACAGTTTAACGTCATGTGTTGAGGACGAAGCACTTGGCAGTTTAACGTCTTGCAGCACGGACGATGGGGGCTAGGCAGTTTAACGTCGTGCAGCTTGGACGGGTGTGCAGTTTAACGTCATGCTGGGCATAGGTTTCCGGACGAAGCACTTGGCAGTTTAACGTCTTGCAGCGCGGACGATGTACAGTTTAACGTCGTGCAGGACGTATATGCAGTTTAACGTCATGCTGGACGAATATGCAGTTTAACGTCATGCTGGACATACGTGCGTGTCACTTCGCGCAAGCCTGGAGGGCCGCACGGGAAGACAACGCACGGTGCGGGCACCCGGGATGAGAATCATCGGGTGCCACACAGGCGGGTACCCTTAGAAGGTCAACGGGGACGACCCTGGCAGATTGCGCGCAAAAAGGAAGCTTTGCGCGCAATACTGCGGGCCGGCGCGCAATCGGGGCGGCTGGCGCGCAATTGGGCCAGCGCCTTGCGCGCGGATGCTTGAGATTGCTCACACCGGGCTTCGGATAGCGCGCGGGGGCAACGGCTCATTCTCTAATGAATGGCCACTTGAAAGAAGGGGTGTGCGCGCAATCAGGCCGGATTGCGCGCACCCCGAGGGCAATTGCGCGCAAGCGGGTTCTTTTGCGCGCAAAGGCCTTAGGGTGAATGTTTAGTCAAATGAAAGGAGCCAGCGGGGATTGCGCGCGAAGGCGGACCCCGAGGCTTTCTTGCGCGAAAGAAAGGAGGTTACCTGAAGTTCGTCATTGCGCGCGGAAGGGGTTGAATTGCGCGCACGAGAGACGTTTCGACTTCCAGCAACCTTTGAAACGTTGGGGGTCGCCTTGTATTTATAGGCAACCCCGGGCGCGGAATCCAGGGTGCGAGCGCGAAATTCTTCTCGCGGGCGCGGAATCGGGCGCGGCGCGCAAGGGAGTCGCGCGGACCCGCGGCGCGCAAAATTGCGCGCCGGACCGGCGCATTGCGCGCATCCCGGGGGGTTTGCGCGCGGAACGTCACCTTTGCGCGCGAGCCTCTGAAATTCCGCGCAAGGCCTCCGGGCCCTCCGAAACATCCTTCCGACTCCAAATATGACCTCGCTTTCCGCATCCGGAGCTTCGTTTGGGAACAACGGACTTTTCCGGCGTCTACAAAAGCCCCCCCTCGGAATCTGATCGGCGAGAGGTCACAACGATCGGGTTCCGAGGGAGACGCCGGAATGCCGAAGTCCTGGGCGGCGCGGGACTTAGGCGCGCAAAAAGGGGCGCCGGTCGCGAAATTCGCCGCTGCGGTCGCGCAAAGCGCTTTCCGCGCAGCGCGGACCCGGCCTCGCCTATAAATAGGGGCGCTGGGTCCCGCGTTCCGTACTCTGGCCTTCCGCGCGATAAGCTCCAAAGCTCTCGTGCGCGAAATTGCCTCTTCCGGTCGCGAAATTCGCCCGATCGGCGCGCAAAACCGTCCGGATTTCGCCTGTTTTTGCGCGAAAACCCGGAACTTTGCGCGACAGTCTTCCCAATTGCGCGCCGTCCACTTGGATTGCGCGCCGCCTCTCAAACTTTTCCACCAGCCTCGTCCGATCCCGCACGCTTCATCCCTTAACCCGCACGACTCCCGAATCTTCCGAGATGGCCGCGCACAGAGGAAATGAAGGGGATGCCGCCACCCGCAGAGCCGAGATGGCGACGAACGAGGAGGTTTACGGAGCCAAGGAGATTGTTTCTAACAATCAATCCTTGTTCGACTTACTAACGCCGGCCCAGAAGACATATCCACTGTCGGACAACCTGCCGCTCTGGAACTTCGGCATCCTCGATGAGGTTCCGGTGCCAGGATTCGAGGTTGATGCGCCGCGAACCTGGGTGACTCGGGAGGACGAGCTTCACCGCTATAACATCACCAACAATGGGCATCCTGCCAGGGAAACCAGGCACTTGGATGTCTACGTCCTGAACCCGAGGACGCGAACCATTGATGGGGGTGAGCCTACAGCGGAGAATTCTCCAGCCCTCTACTCGAGCACATACCGTCAGAGTGTCACTGACGACACCAAGGGCTGGCTGAAGGACTGGGACTTGCGATCCGGGGGCAACTTTACCAGTGAATGGGCCTGGGCGTTCTGGGTACGCCACACTTGCGATCACTTCGCAGAGGAGCTGCGGTACATCGGCCTGTTCGAGGCGGTGTGGACGTCGCAGTTCCACTTCTACCAGCAGTCTGAGCTCGGGCCGGAGCTGTTCACTCGCTGGTCCCCGGATACCAACACCTTCCATCTTCACCATGGGGAGGTCGGCATCGGTCTCTGGGACATCCACTGCATCGGAGGTATCCCGCTGGAGGGCTACCAGTACGATGAGTTCCTGCCACCGAAGAACATCTGGGAGGACAGGTCACGGACTCCCATTCTGACCTGGCATCTTCTTGACCTGGCTACGCAGCGGCTCGGGATCCAAGACTTCCAGAAGGACATAGCCTACAAGGATTGGTTCGGCCAGTTCCTGGAGCATGACCCGGCGGTCAAGATGCCAGGCAGGGGGAAGCGGTGCCCGACCGCAGCTCAGAGGAGCCGGAACGGGTCGTACTGGCGGGTCCTGGAGACGGGCGATTACCGCTCATGGGGGTACCGCGTCATCGAGGCCCGGGACCCGAATGTCCGGTACGCGGCGTTCCTGGCCGCCTTTCTGAGCGGGTGGCTCCTGCCAGTGCGGGATGCGAGGATGGGCGTCCGTCCGGCGACGCTGGCGATGGCGGGCGCCATGGCTGCCAATAAGAGGTACAACCTCGGGGTCCCAGTACTGGCGAGGCTGTATGCCATTCTGGGACGCATCTCACGAGGGGGGTCGCCACGAAGGATCTGTGGGCCCTTTCAGTTCTTCCACGGATGGGTGGCTGCTCACCTCGGTGGGTATACGTTCCCAAATGCCATCAGTCCTCCGGGCAACGGCATGCGACCCTCCCTGCTGAACATTGCGGGGGTCGCTCCGATGACCCTCAGTGAGGAGGGCGTGAGGGTTCGGATTGGCAATCATGCCAATTTCAACTTCAGCCCGTTCCCCACTCCCGTCGGCCAGATGATCGACAACGGACAGGGCCCGCTGGAGCAGCATGAATACTTCCTGAACATGCGGGGTGGGGTGCTCGTGACTCGGATCGACGGGAAGGTGATCTGCGAGCCTTACGTGCCGACCCGGTTCTCCAGGCAGTTCGGGTGCCTTCAACGGATGCCGAAGAGGGTATTCACTGCTGTTCGGGAGGAGACGAACCCTTGCGTCCTTCGCCAGATGTGGCTGATGTTCGTCGCCTTCGGCTCTGGCGACGTCATCACCCTCCCTCCTACCGGAGTTAACGCAGGCTTGGCAACCGAGTACGCCGAACACTGGGCCATCGCGTACCCTGAGGGGCTCTTGCGGAAGCTAGTTCGGCGGCTCGAGGCTACCCGTGCAGAGACCGGGCGTCAAGGAAGGAGGCGAGGCGCCGCCACACGGGGGAGAACGGAGGCGCGCCAAGCAGCGGGGCCGGCGCGAGCAGGGACTTCGGCGGCGGGCGCATCGCAGGCTGCCGCTACGACCTCGGCGCCCAGAGAGGGGGCACATGCGGTGGTCGAGGAGCGGCCCGGGAAGCAGGTGAGACGTCTGCTCGAACCCTCCCACGATGCAGTCTTCCCGGCGCTGTGGTCGGCCTGGATGACCCTGCGGCAGTCACTGGGGACCGACGTCATCTGGCGAAAGATACTCAGAGAAGGAATCTATCTGCCAGAGGTCGGGCGCCTCCAGATCACCGACAGGGTGGACTTCAACCGGCAATATGCATATCTGACGGCCATGGACGAGTACGCGCGCCAACGTGGTCAGCGTGCGGAGCCATCCCTTCTGGTGAAGGTGATGCTCGGTCTCGAGCCCGCTCCGGAACAGATGCCGCCGGAAGAAGATGACAGTAACGACTCCGAGGAGGAGGAGGAGACGGGGGAGGATGAAGGCTCCGAGGGAAGGTCCCATCGGGGGAGCCCACGGGAGAGCGGCGAGGTGGCCGGCTCTGACAACGTTGATGTCACTGAGCTCCTCGAGGTCCGCTTCTATCCCTACTCAACTTGCTTCATCCATTCTCTTATGCAGCTTCTAACCCGTTTCTCCATCCTTCTCAGGAGCACACGGACGTTGGCCAAGCGTCCTCGGCAGGAGTAGGAGAGGCGCCAGCAGGACAAGGCGGGGGCCAGACACCCATCATTGAACTGACAAGCGCTGAGGGGTCCCCCGCTGCAGCTGTTCCTACGGCGGCCGGGGCAGCGGAAGATGACGCTTTGAACCCCCGTAAGTCTCCTTGCTTTACTGCCGGTGCTTGCCATTGACGATCCGTGACTAACCATGGCATGCCCTGCGCAGTGATCTCAACATCGGAGGCTCGTCGGGTTGCCGAACCCGGGCCATCTACGAGTGGACCAGTGGTGGACATGCCGCTTGCTCCGGAACAGGCTTCCCAAACCGAGCCGGCCCCACCAACTGCTGATCAAGGGGCTGCGGACATCGGCGGTGCTGACATCGGAGAGAGGTTGGGGGCTGACGAGGGTGTCAGCGCTGCTGGGGAGAGAGAAGAAGGTTGCCCGGATGTTGGGGAACCTATCCCTCGTGAGGACCTCCCAGGGGCGGACCCTGCAGCAGACCTGCTGGCTGCCTTCCCTGCCTACCGGCCTGCCGACCCAGAGGAGATGGATGACTCGGACGCGGAGGCGGTCGAGGATAGCCGGGTAACGCGACGCAGGGGGTGGAAGTGCATCCAGCGCTTCCTCAAGCGAGACCCATCGGAATGGCTGGGGGCATGGGATCACTTCAGACCTGGCTGCGCTTCCTGTGTGCCGGGGGAGCTGATGCTCAACGCCTCCATCTGACGGTCCGTGATTTCATGGCCGAGAAGATGCGCGAGAGCCGCCGGCGTGCCGACGTCGCACAAAGTCGGGACATGTCGGAGAGCACGCAGGCGCTCATCGCGGCAGAGCAGGAAGTCCGGCGCCTCGAAGGGCAGGCGGCAGAGAAGGAGGCCTTCGTCGCAGCATGTACCGAGCTTGTGGAGCAACTATCGGCACAACTGATCGACGCTCAGGTACAGCTGACGGAGGCGGGCCAACAGATGGTCACACTCCAAGTCGAGCGGGAGCGTGCACAGGCCAGGATTGACGAACTGCGCGCTGCGACCGCCGACGAGGAGAGGGCACGCAGAGAACGAGAAGCAGCCCTGGAGGCCGCCAGCCAAAGGGTAGCGGCATTAGAAAGACTCATTCAGCACGCTAATCCCTAAGGGCTGTTTTTTTCCATTCCCAGAACATTTGCTTCCGCTACTTAATATTTTGATCCACTTGTATGAATCGCCATATTTATCTGCGTCTTTTGGTTTAACATGCTCAACCACAATTCGTTGTCTTGCGGGAGTGTTAACCAAGCATCAGGCATCCATAATTGGGCCTGGGTTTCTGGAGAAAAGAGGGAGGTCATTCCTAGGAAAGGAGACCTCAGACCTAACCAATGTATCATCCCCCAACTTGTTCCAACACACGAGCGGGACAACGCTAGGGGCGTTGAGATTTTATCCGAACATAGGGAAATGAGAAAAGGTGAATCGTGTGTCCCGAATCCAGACATCCACAATGGTCGGCCTTCCAGGAAATGCCCAAGACGGTAGGCGGACAGTGGATCGACCATAACAACTGCAATAGACGGACCGAAAGAGGCCATCATTCATATTGCAGGAGGCGGCTCACATGTCATCATGAATACCGCTTTGGGGTTCCTTCAGACACAAGGGTGGAAAATCCAGATCAACAGGGCATGCGAAGCGTGGGGCGAAGTGACGATTTGTTCGGACAGAATCCAACGCTCTCAAAATTGCGCCACCGTGGGGAAAGCGTATTAGGCGGATGCACTAATCTGGCCGTGAGTCACCTCAATTCTCAGACAGCACCTCTCTGACGAGGAAACCGTCGCTTCCCATCATTGCGATGGGGCATCCCGAGCTGAACCGGGGAGAATATCACAACTGCACCACTCTACCCGAAGTCAGGCCAGACGGCCGGCGACGAGGAGGGGCGGGACTTATCGATCCCTGAGGCTGGACCCGAGTCGAAATGCCCGGGCGTTCCTACGTACTCCATCAGGCTGGAGATCAAGCCACACGTAGTTCTGTGAGTGCAGTTTAACGTCATGCAGGACGTAGGACCCCATTTGGGGTAGATCTTAGTTTAGGGTCTTAGAGCTCGGACCATAAGGGCTGGATCTTAGTTTAAGGTCTTAGAGCTCGGACCATAAAGGTGGAGGATCTTAGTTTAAGGTCTTAGAGCTCGGACCATAGGGCTAGAGGATCTTAGTTTAAGGTCTTAGAGCTCGGACCATAAGGGCTAGATCTTAGTTTAAGGTCTTAGAGCTTGGACCAGAAGGGGAGATCTTAGTTTAAGGTCTTAGAGCTCAGACCATAAAGGGGGGATCTTAGTTTAAGGTCTTAGAGCTCGGACCATAAGGGGAGATCTTAGTTTAAGGTCTTAGAGCTCGGACCATAAGGAGAGATCTTAGTTTAAGGTCTTAGAGCTCGGACCATAAAGGGGGGATCTTAGTTTAAGGTCTTAGAGCTCGGACCATAAAGGGGGGATCTTAGTTTAAGGTCTTAGAGCTCGGAC
Source organism: Viscum album (assembly GCA_963277665.1). Classification (NCBI taxonomy): domain Eukaryota; kingdom Viridiplantae; phylum Streptophyta; class Magnoliopsida; order Santalales; family Viscaceae; genus Viscum; species Viscum album. Next base: position 1,850,050,206 of record OY728152.1, read on the forward strand.
CAAAAGGGGAGATCTTAGTTTAAGGTCTTAGAGCTCGGACCAGAAGGGCTCAAAGTACGCCGCATCCGGTCATATCCCCTGGATATGCGAAGATGCACTGAGGGATAGTGTCAATGAGTGTCGAGGTTTCGCCTGGTCAGAATGGGAGGTGGAAAATGTGAATCATGCGGCCATTCACTCAAGGACTGGGGGCACCGGCGTAACGATATGGGAGTACTGCCGACCGTGGCGGAAAAGCAGCATCAATATCGCACTAATCGTTGGTGGAATGAGGCAGCAAACGAGCATCGACCGCTCAATCGCAGGATTCATATCGATTTGCTGCCCGAGGCCATTGGGGGTACCGGCCCGAGTCGGTGGGAGAGCACTGAGGCATTGTGTCCGAACCGTTCACGGGGGCTCCACCCAGGGCGTAGACGATGGGTCCGAATGAAAGGGAGCACGAAGCCTGAAAAGTGGAGGAAACATGACCAAGCGGATCCTGACCCTCCTGGCAATAAACCAGAGTACTCTTGACACCGGTGGACCACTGCAAGGGGTCGGGTTACACGCCTTGAGGGTGACCTGAAGGCGGCGGATTCCCCAGAGAAGGGGGAATCTCTAAGAGGTGGGGGGCTGGACCCGAAGTTTCAAACATCCGGGCGTTCCTACGTATCCCATAAGGATGGGAATCAAGCCGCACGTAGTTCTTGAAGCGCGGTGCAACACAATCGGGCACCAGCGCGGGGAAGAGTGCGGGTCTGACCCTCGCACACAAAAGGAGCGGCATTTGATATTTCTTGTTTGTCCTTTAAAGATGAATGGTTTTTCTTTGTGCGGTGACATGCCCGTGATTGAGAAATCTCTGGCGTCGCCACAACAATCAAGCCACAGAAGGCATTGATGAATGGCGTGGTTATTAACCAGCGCCCAACATGAGTGTCCCCTGAGGAGGACATCACGATGCAGTGCCGTTTTTCGTCGGGCGGCCAAGACGATCACAGTTTACGGTCGTGTGGTAGGACCAGACAACACAGTTTAAGGTCGTGTGGTTCGGACCATGGAGGAACCCGCTTATCGCGGTACGGCGGACACGGCGGAGGTGGGAACATACCCAGCCCTGCGGTCACGCACGATTCCAGGAAAAGAGTCTTGGGATAGGGGTCTGCGTATGTCCATCACCCGAGGGGCAGAGATGCTAGCCTCCAGATATACTGGGCCCAGAACGCAATTGTTCGGGCGACTCCCTCCTCCTTATGGGGACGAGGGTCCAGCTACGCACGGCCCTTGGGGAGAACATCCGCATATATCCTTGGCGCTCAGATCATGGGAGCCTCGAACGACATCATTACCCTGGTTGGTCTGCCTAACGTGTAGAGGCGTACCGGAGGTCAGTATGAAGAGAGTGTCAAGATTCCACTACAACGCACAAAGGCGGAGTGTGATGAGGACTGCGCAACCAATGTTCAGAGCCCGAGAGAGCTGACATGGCGATCAAGGACGTTGCTGACGCATTCGCAACACAACATCCGATCGCGTCAGCCTAAGACGGGGCAAGAAAACGAGCATCAACCGCTCAATCGCAGGATTCATATCGATTTGCGGCCCAAGACCCACCGGTAAATCGACCCGGAGCGGTGGGAGAGCACTGAGGCATCGTACCCAAACCGCTAACGAGGATCCCTTTGAGTGAAGGCTCGAACAAGAGGAAGCGCGAGGCCTGACAAGCAACACAGGACTTGTCGGGATTGAATCTGTCACTACAAGTCATAGACCGAAGCACCCAAAACATGTTAACAGATCTCCGGAAAGGGTCGGAGGACTCACCCCGAGAGCAACCGAAGGGGGGCAGATCCCCGCAATCAACCAAGAGACGGGGCTGGACCTGAGACACAAGCGTCCAGGCGGTCCTACGTATCCCATAAGGATGGGAATCAAGCCATACGTAGTTCTTGAAAAGGCAGTTTAACGTCATGCAGGACGATGAGGGGTGTGAGGTAGTCCCACACACGGGGGAGGCGTACGGCGCGGCCAGTAGACCGACGTGAATGAGGACATAATCCCCTGCTCACGCGATACGCCTCGCACAAAAAGGAGGGGAACTGGGGCCAGAGGCCCAACGCGGGATAGAGATTCCCGGGAAATGGGGCTGGGCCTGAAACATGAATGTCCAGGCGGTCCTACGTATCCCACAAGGATGGGAATCAAGCCATACGTAGTTCTTGAAGTGCAGTTTAACGTCATGCAGGACGATGAGGAAAAAAGAAGGGGGGAGCAGAAGGCATCCCCAAACGTGGGGGGGGGCGTACAGCGTGACGAACAAACCGACGTGAATGAGGGCATAGCCCCGCACTCACACCATACGCCGCACACCCCGGGGCAACTGGGCCAAGGGCCCGAGATGGGATGGAAATTCCCGAAGGATGGGGCTGGGCCTGAAACACGAGGGTTCAGGCGGTCCTACGTATCCCATAAGGATGGGAATCAAGCCGCACGTAGTTCTCGAGTGGCAGTTTTACGTCATGCAGGACGAATGCTGAACAGTTTAACGTCTTGTAGCTCGGACGTAGTGCAGTTTAGCGTCATGCAGGACGAAGCACTTGGCAGTTTAACGTCTTGCAGCGCGGACGAATGCTGAACAGTTTAACGTCTTGTAGCCTGGACGAATGCAGTTTAACGTCGTGCAGGACTTAGGAGACTCAGACAAAGTACTGCTTGAGGAACCTAGCGTTGGTGGGAGGAGTGACACGCTCACCATCCATAGTCGCTAGGGAGTACGCGCCATTGGGATAGACCTTGTGGACAACGAAAGGTCCCTCCCACTTGGGCTCCAACTTGGGCGGCTTCCTGCCGGGGATCATCGGTGCTCTTAGGGCTAGCACTAGATCACCCTGCAGGAAGGAGCGGAGGCGAACCTTCTTATTGAAAGCTCGAGCCATCCTGCTTTGATGCCTCTCCAAGTTGTGCAAAGCGCGAAGTCTATTCTCATCCATTGCTTCCAACTCGACTAGACGGGCTTCAGCAACCCTGTCCGGCGCTTGCTGGTCGTAGACCGCAGTGCGCAAGGACGGTAACTGGATCTCGATGGGCAGGACGGCCTCAGCTCCATACACCAGGGAATAAGGGGTCATCTGGGTGGAATTGCGAGTCGTCGTCCGATAAGCCCAGAGGGCGTTGGGGAGCTTGTCCGGCCAACTCTTCTTGTTCTGACCAACCATCTTTTGCAGAACGTTAGAGAGGGTTTTGTTAAACGCCTCGATCTGTCCATTCGCCTGCGCATGATAGCGAGATGTATGGTTCGAGCGGATGTTATACTTGGCGTACAACTTCTTCAACTCGGCTGCTCGGAAATTGGTTCCGTTATCCGTGAGGATAGCGTGAGGCACTCCAAATCGATAGATGATGTTGGAGGTCACGAAGTCAGCGATCGAACAGGATTTGACCTCTCTGAGCGGAATCGCTTCTGCCCATTTGGAGAAGAAGTCCGTGGCGGTCAGAATGAACCGGCACTGGCGAGCTGTCGCCGGCGGGTAAGGTCCCACAACGTCCAGTCCCCAGACTGCAAAGGGCCAGGAATACCTTGTGGTATGGAGAGGCTCCGGCGGCCGATGCACAAAGTTCGCATGAACCTGGCACGCATGGCACCTCCTGGCGTACTCGATGCAGTCATGGATCATAGAGGGCCAGAAGTATCCCAACCTCCGAATCTGGTGGGACAGCTTCGGCCCAGTCTGGTGGGCGCCGCATGAACCAGCATGAACCTCTTGCATGACTCGTGGGATCTCAACTCCCTGAAGGCAACGGAGGAGAACACCATCAAATCCGCGTTTGTAGAGGATCTGCTCCAGGCCGGGACTGCTCTGGAGGACGAACTGCGATGCGCGGCGTCGAACTCGCTCGCGCTCGGCCCGATCTGACGGAAGAATGCCATGTTGGAGGTACTCAACCAAAGGCGCCCTCCAATCACGGGCTGATTCGACTGCTATATCTGGGGTACTCGGGGCTCCGGGCATAGGGGCAACCGTGGTGAGATTACTTACCAACGGGCCGCGATCTTCTTCCGGGATAACGGGAGCGATGAGCCTGCGGCGCGTCACGCGGACGATCAGGTTGTCCTGTTCAGGTTCCGCAAGTGACGCAGCCAGGCTGGCCAAAGCATCTGCTCGACCGTTCTGCGACCGGGGAATATGGACAATTTCTGGCCGAGAAGGGAACCGGGCCATCAGAAGGAGGGTGCACTCCAACAATGGCACAAGTTCCGGCTTCCTGACAACATAGTCGCCATTGATCTGCTTAACGACCAGTTCGGAGTCCCCTTTTACGCACATACGGGGCACATCGATCTCGAGAGCTAACTCGAGGCCGGTGATGAGGGCATGGTATTCCGCCTCATTGTTGGTACAGCCCTCTGACAACAGGAAAGAGTATGGCAGCACGGCTCGCTCCGGGGTAATGAAGACGATGCCCAAGCCCACTCTATTGAGCTTGGGATTATCGAGTCTTCTACCGGTGGGGCTCCGGGAGGCACCGTCAAAGTGCATCTGCCAGCATGGATCGGCTCGATCAACCGAGGGAATGGTCTCATCAGGAAAGCCTAGATCCAGCGGCTGATCCGCGGAGGTCGGGTGAGCGGCCAGAAAGTCTGCCAACGCTTGCCCTTTGATGGCCTTCTGAGACACATACCTGATGTCGAACTGCTGGAGAATCACAGCCCACCGCGCTAGACGGCCAGTCAACATAGGTCGGCTCAGGATATATTTCAACGGGTCTACCCGAGAAACCAACTGTACCTCATGGTGCTGCAAGTAGAGCCGTAATTTCTGTACGGCAAATACGAGCGCCAGGCAGCTCTTCTCAATGGGGGAATACCTAACCTCCGCATCGAGGAGCATGCGACTGAGGTAATAGAGGCTATTCTCTGTTCCCTCGTTGTTCTTCTGGGCGAGAAGGGCACCCAGGGACCGTTCCAGGGCGGTCACATAAAGGACCAACGGCTTTCCGGATACGGGCGGCATCAGGACCGGAGGTTGAAGCAGGTACTGCTTGATTTCCTCGAAAGCGGTCTGACACTCTTTATCCCATACATAGGTGGCACCCTTCTTCATAAGCCGAGAAAAGGGCTTACACTTGCCGGCCAGATTCGCGATGAATCGGCGTATATAGGCTAAGTGGCCTTGGAACCCTTGCAGTTCCCGGACGGTACCCGGGGGAGGCATCTGGCTAATCGCCCTGATTTTCTCTGGGTCGATCTCAATACCCCGGTATCTTACCACAAATCCAAGGAACTTTCCGGAGGTGACCCCAAAGGCACACTTCAACGGGTTCATCTTCAGGCAGCGAGACCGGAGGAAGCTGAACACTTTCTCAAGATCTTTGAGATGGTCCTGACGCTGGCGCGATTTGACAACCAAGTCGTCGACGTAGCATTCCACCAGTGTGCCGAGGATTGGCTTGAATATGCGGTGCATCGCCCGTTGATAGGTGGCACCTGCATTCTTCAGGCCGAAGGGCATGACCCGGTAGCAAAAGGTGCCTTGGGGGGCCCTGAAGGCAGTGAACTCCTCATCCTCAGGGGCCATCCGAATTTGGTTGTATCCGGAGTATCCATCCATGAAGGAGAGGGCTTGGAACCCTGCTGTGGCATCAATCAACAGCTCTGTCACTGGAAGGGGAAAATCATCCTTCGGACAGTGGCGGTTGAGATCGCGGAAGTCGATGCAGACTCTAATCTGCCCGTTCTTCTTCCTGACCGGCACAATGTTGGCCAACCATTTGGGGTACTGAACTTCCCTCACGAAGTTGGCTTTGATGAGCTTGTCAACTTCGGCCTCAACCATGGCACCGTGGGATGGGTGCATCTTCCTGGGAGGCTGCTTGAACCCGCGATGGTTCGCCGGGAGACCAAGGCGGTGGACGGCTACCTGAGGATCTAGCCCCGGCATCTCGTCATAGCCCCAAGCGAATACATCACGGTGCTGCCTGAGAAAGTCCACGTACTGCTGCCGCTCCTCAGAGGGCATGGCGGCACTAACCAACGTGGGTCTTGGATCTGCCTCGGTTCCAAGGTTCACCTGTATTAACTCATCGACCGTGGCGGGGACGCCCTCCTCAAAGGCTGGGGGTGCGTCTTCCATACCCTCTCCACTCGGGGAGGGATCATCCACGGGAGAGACTGCGTTGGAAACTGCATTGGGGCTACCAGATCCTGCTGGGCCACTGGTGCTGGCGCGGGCGGTCGCGGCCGTCTCATCAGGAGACTCGCGGACCGTCAAGACCATGGCGACGTCCAACCGGTGAATCGGGAGGACGTAAGCGTCATCCAGACTTTCCCAGGGATCGCTTGCAACAGCGACAGGCTCAACCTCACCTGCCAGGATCTGCTTATCCTTGCTCTTGTAATAGTCCGCGTCCAGATAGCGGGCTTCACATGAGGCAAAAGGAGAGGCATCTCCTTGAAGCACGCCTACTCGACCATTAAGGGAGTATTTGAGGCATTGGTGGTATGACGAGGGAACCGCCGCGTGAAGGTGAAGCCATGGCCTGCCCATCAATGCGTTATACGCAGTGTCCTGAGAGACTACCATGAATTCGGTGTTGGAAACCAAGTCACCGAACTGGGTCTTCAAACGTATCTTGCCGACCGGGGTTTGCTCGGTGCGGTCGTACCCCTGGATCCTGAGGTCGGAGGGAATCAAGTCATCCTCAGACAACCCCAATCTCCGGAGCGTCCGAGTTGGAATCAGATTAATCCCGGACCCCGTGTCGACAAGACAACGCCGGACTTCAAGGCCATTGAACTGGCCAGTGACATACAGCGGACGGATGTGTCCCTGTATAGGAGGGTCCTCATCCTTACCAGAGAACGAGATAACTGCCTGACATTCGGCGTCCTCGATCGTTTCGGCGTGGAAGGCCTCTGCAGCCGCAACCTCTGTCTCGAACTGGAGGGGGATCTTCAGGGCTTCAGCGAGTGCCTCGCGCATCTCAGATGACATGCGCAGAGCCTCAAGGATGGAGAGCCTTGCTGGGATGTCGGCCAAGTGCTTCAGGACATCATACTTTTTGGCCAAGCGTGAGCTCCTGGTTGCAGGAGATTGCTCTGCGGTTGGTGGCATGACGGGCCTTACCGGTTGGATCGGCGGCCGACTGGTACTTGGCGCATCTCGCTGTTCACTGGTCGCAGTCCGGGAAATGGTCACCGTACTGGAGTCAGGAGGCCGGGATGGACTTGTGGCAGGGCGGAGCTGGTCGCGACGCGGCTGAGGCGGTTCTGCCCGGTCCCATACCACAAACAGTGGCGGAGGCGAATCCGTCATCCCCGGATGGGGAGCCTGCGCACGTTGAGCTCGATCTTGAGCCTGCTGCCTAGTCTCAGTGGCGTGCACGGCCTGGCCGGAGGTACCGACGGCTGTGCCCCGGCGACTCCTGCTGCTGCGGTTCTTCCGACGGTGGCGACGACCGGGGACGCTAGGGAGGTCCACCTGGTGTTCTTCAACGTCGGGAACCGAAAAGGGATTTACCAGCTCGACGGTGTTAACCGAAGCGTACCCAATACCGTCATCGGACGAATCATCCATCACCGGGCGGATCCGAGGAGGGACCCCCATCTCCGGGGGCATGAAATCGCCGAGAGTACGGGATAGTGGCGGAACTGGCGGGGCGCGCTCTTCCTTCTTGCGCTGCCGCCGTTTGCTCCTCTTGGAGGAGGCAGACTGGGACGACGATGCCGAAGCAGCACCCGCAGGTTCTGGGGGCTCAGGCTGATTCAAGCGCGCACGGATGATTCCCTGGGCGCGAATGGTCGTCTTGCGGGCCATCCAGTTATTATACTTCTGGGACCCGCGGTCGGAGACCAGCTGCCATTCGTCCTCGTTGCCACTATCGTCATCTGATCCCACGAACACGCCCGCTACCTGTGCTGGAGCTGGGCCCAACCTGATTACATTGTTGTTAATCTGGTCTTGGAGCCAGTCCTTAAACACATAGCACCGCTGGATGGTGTGCCCCAGGGCCCGATGGTAGGGGCAGTAGCGGGGGTTATCCGTGAGATGTGCCTCCTCTGGCCTCCAGCACTCAGGCAATCGCACAATCCTCTGCTCCAGGGCGCTCCGGAAATAACCGGGGACCTGATCCTCATGGAATGAGTACGTCAGGTGTCGCGGGCCCCTGGGAGCGCGGTCTTGACGAGGGGCTGGAGGGGCCTGCCGAGGAGGTGGACCCTGATTATCTCGCCTGGGTTGTGGCGGTACATTACGCGGAGGGGCCGGCCGGTTCTGAGGCTGCCGTTGCTGGGCCGGGAACTGAGCCCGTGGAGGCGGATTCCTGTGAGGCTGTGGAGCTGGCCTCACCGGCAGCAGCTCCAACGGCCTGGGAGCCTCTATCTGGGCCACAGCAGCGGGCTCAGCCCTGCTGACTCTCCTTGCAGGAATCATAGGAGGCAGCGGGTGTGCCTGGCTGGCCTGTTGCAGGGCTTCCTCAAGACGTTGAGCTTTGTCCGAGAAGTCCCTGAACCCTCCGGGGTAATTCTGAGTGATCAGGGAAGGGACCAGCTCGGTCTTGACGTTCCCGACGCACATTGTCAGCAACTGCTCCTGAGTCAATGGCATGTCAAGGGAATACGTGAGACCCTTCCATCGGGCGACGAAGTCCGCGACTCGCTCACCAGGCCTCTGCTTGCACTTGAAGAGGTCTGCGATACTCGTCTTCCGGGTCGTGGAACTGAACTGGTAGAGGAATTGTCTACGAAGGTCCTCCCAGCTAGTTATCGACCCGACGGGAAGCTGGCTGTACCAGACAAATGCTGGCCCTTCCAGTGTCTGGACAAAGCAGCGAAGCTTAGCGGCCTCTTGCTGCGCCGGAGTCCCCAACATAGGCCCGCACCTCGAGTTGAAATGGGCCAAATGCTGTGGCGGATCTCCGGTCCCGTTGAAGGGGGCGAAAGTGGGATTCCCGAATCCCGGAGGCGCCGGCATGTCATCCACCCATGCTGGGTATGGCTTGCCGTCCGGTGGGATCGCCACCTGCCGAGTCTCCAAGGCTTCCAAGCGGGCAATGAGTGCCGCCATCGGATCGTCCGGACATGGGTTCCAGTCCTGGCGAGGATCTCTAACCACGAGCGCATTGCATGGCCCTTCAATCGGGTCGTCGACCGGATCGTCGAACTCGGCAGCTCGTGGGATGGCTGGCGGAGCGGCCCTTGGGGCAGCGGGAGGAATCCGAGCGGGATCTCTCAGGTAGTCACGCCGCTCGGGAGGGTGTGGCGAAACATACCGCGCCCTCTTGCCGTAGGCAATGGCCTCTCTCCTGTCGGCGAACACGGCGTAATCACGGTTGCCCGGGAGAGTCTCATAGAGGGGTGGTTGTTCCGGTCCCTGCTGTCCTGGCCTGGGATCACCGTAGTCAGGCCGCCGTTCTGCAGCGCGCTCGGCGAGGAGCTGGTCAACCAGCCTCTTCTGTTCGGCGAGCTGCTGACGTAGCGTAGCCTTCTCGGGATCCTCCTCTGCCCTCCGCATGGAGGCAGATGGGTCGGCGGGCCTTATAGCCTCGCTGTGCTCTTTTCCTTTGCTGACGTTTCGGCTCAACGTCAGTGCTTCAGTGGGTGCGGGGAGCCCCAGGAGGTTCCTCTGATGACGAGTAACTCTCACTGATGGGTCTGACGACGGCTTGTCTTCGGGGGGGAAGCCCCCGTCGAGAAGTTCCAAGTCGTTCCCCTCTCCCGACAGGTCAGCCATATTGACTGTTCCTGTCCCTGGGGATATACCCTCAGGGCCACCCAACGAATCGGGCTGTCGGCGAATCACACTGAAGCGTAGGGCAGCGTACTGCCCCCATCCACGGATATACACGTGGGGAGTGGCTTCCTCGATAACTTTGCGGAGTACTTGAAAGCACTCAACGCATCGTTGTTGGAGGGCCTCGTGGTGCCCAAATGACCCGGGGTGCCGGACCGCGGGGAGCATGGCCAGGTCAATTTGACGGCACTGCTCACCAACATCCTCCAGGTGCGCTTGACTCCCGGGGTATGGCATTTGTAGGCGGTGAAGACAGGAGCGAGTCTCCCGGAGAGTTCGGCGGAAGCATTCGAACTCATCCGGGGTGAGCGATTCGGGTGCATCAAAGTCCGGTCCTGCGACTGGCCAAAACTTCTCAGGGAAGTGGCCCTCTGCAAGGACGGTCCAGAAGCTCCACGATTCAAGCTCGGGACCCAGATCTCCTTGGTCCTCTTCCATGGCTGGGAACGGACGGGAAACTGGTAGTGGTGCCGAGGCGGGCCGCCGGGCCGACGGGCTGGCCGGCGGTGAATACGGCGAGCAGGCCGATTGGCCTCCATATCCCGGGCCTCCCCCTGTGGGTGGCGGTGCCCCAGCTACCACATCACGATAGGACGGGCCGGCGAGCGAACATCCTGCCGTAGCATCGGCGCTCGCCGAGGGTGCACCAGATCGTGGTTCGACCGTCGGTCCCCAGAAAAAGTCTCCGGCTTCTCTGATCGAGGTGGAAGGCACTTCCGGAGGGGCCGGTACCAACCGCAAGTTTGATCCTTGGGGGTCTACCAGGCCCTCGTTACTCCGGATATACCTTCGGAGAGACGCGGGGATCACATCGATCTCGCTCTCGGGGAGCACGAGGCTGACGTGCCGCATTCCTACCCCTGCCCTTGACTGGCGGGATTGGGGAAGGGGCTCTGTCGCCGAATCGTACTCTGCCTCTGAGTCAGAGAAGCAAACCGGTCGGATCTCTGTCCGGAACTCCGCAACATTCTTCCCTCGGCGTCGACGCCTTGCCTTCCTGCCCCTGGGTGGTTCTTCGGGGCAGGGCTGATCTCTGTCCTGGCGTCCTCCGGCCGCACTGGTGCTGGGGCCGAGAGGACTGGGAACCAAGGTGCGAGGGGCACCGGGACAGATATCAAAGGGGACGCGGGGAGAGATGATTCCGGGCAGGCCTCCGGGCCGGGATCGGAAGGTGGGATGACCCACGCCTCCTGGATCGGCCACACAGAGTAGATCCTGCCGGTGAATAGCGCTACCGCGAGGTGGTCCGCGGTGGCTACTGCCAGTGCCAGCAACCGGGAGAGTCAACCCAACCTGCCTTTGGGGCGGTCGGGGCCTCGATCCGGGTCGGGCATAGGAGTTCCCCCGCTCAGGATGCACAGAGGCCTGGCGACTGGAGCCAGCAGTGGCTTGGGCCAATGCGGCCGCTGTTGCTAGAGCCCCAAGGTGGGCATCCTCTTCCGCTCGTGCCCGACGTTGGCGTCGAGACAGACGAGCCGGGATGAGCGGTGCGGGCAGGTGGAGAGCCTGTTCCTCGACTTGAGGGGCCTGGCGGCGATGTCACCGTGGCCTGGCGGGAGCCCTTATCGTGGATCCCTGGAGCGGACCTCGGATAGGGTGATCCTGGGCATCTCCCACCTCATCCGCATAAGGAAGGGAACTGTCAGAGCGCTCCGGGGATAAACTCCCGAAGCGATTGGACGTTGAGGTAGGCAGCGGTGCCTCCCTGCGCGGCCCTCGGGGGCGGCGGTGGTGGCGAGGCGCAGCCTCCTCAAGGTCCAGGCGAGCCATTTCCCTAGTGGGGATGACTCCCTCTTCCTCGTATCTCCGCACCAGGGTGTTGATCACCCTTCTCTGGATGACCTCCGAGGGGGAGAGAGGGCGTGGTCGTCCCGCAATTGCGGCTGCTGGGACGGCTACGGAACGGGCGGGACCGCGCGGAGCAGCCGCGTCGGTGTTTCCCCTGTCCCTGCGCCAGTGGGCGGGTGGCGTTCGGGCACTAGATCGGGCGACCTGATTTCTGCAAGCAGGGAGAATGACCCATTAATACTGACAGGAAAAAGGAATCGACAACCAACCATTAGCGCCACGACGCCTTCCGTGGGGGGAACCCAGGCCCTCGACGTTGCGAGACGGAGTGCCCGACGTCCCTTCCCCAGCCCCTGGCGGGTAAGACTGAATGCTTGGCCGGGCAACACGCCGGTCTTCCAACACCTCTGAAAGCCATCGGTCTTCGTATCGAGGAGAAGAGATTCACGTCGGGTTCACCATTTTTCTGTTTCGGTGCGGATGTGCGTCGGGTTACGCTATTCCGCCAGGACGCGTTCGCGCGTGCACCCGTCAACCCGAGGGGATGGGCGCGCGGCTTGTGGTCCCGCAGTCCCGCTTTCCAAGGGCGGGCGGCATCCGTCCCTTATTCAGGGGCGTCTGCTCCTTGATCGAAACCGGGATGATGGGATGTCGGCTTCTCCTTCCTTGGACGTCTCCTCGGAACTCGTCGCCTAATCCGGGTCTCCCTCATAGACTTAAGAATGTTCGTGAATCTCGTTCCCGGCGCCATATCTTCATGGACACTGGTTAATTACGCTGCTTCCGCCCGGACGCTCCAAGGGGTCTGGACGGGGCAGCAACCTGCGGTGAGAAGGCCGGGTGGCTCTGGGTGCTGGGGCGTGTCGTAACACTGCGGCTCTGCACGTCTGTCTTCCGTCCCTAATAGGGCTTCTCGAAGGCATGATGGCCTGAGGCATCCCGTACTAGGTGCGGGGAACTGTGTCACCTGAGGTTTTCCTCAGCTTCCCGTGTTTAACACGGGGTATGCCGCGAGTTTAACGTCCAGCGGGGACGGCATCGGACCGATCAACACGAAAAGTGGATCAGATGACAGAACCCCTTGCGGGGAACCTCCGACGCTGGGGCCAGCACATGGGCGGCTTCCCAAGTAACGTGGAGTGAAGTGAAGTGGCATGACCCCACCGGGATGTGGCGGCCCGGGTAAGGATCAGGATGGATGATGGAGTAAAGAGCTTGGACCCCAGAGGGGCTTCCTACGTACCGCGCGTTAACACGGATCAAAGTCAACGTAGTTCGGGCATACAGTTTAACGTCATGCTGGACGTCGGCAAGCCGACTCACGAAGAGGTCTAGGCCGCCGGGCGGAGGATTGAACCGAACCACCTCGCACAGAGGGGGATGGAACGGCCGAGTGGATCACAGTTTCACGTCATGCTGGACGATAAAAAGGGGAAATGGAAAAGGGGGGCTGTGGGGAGGCACCGTGGAGATACACACGGGCAGTCTTCCACAGGGGCGGATTCATAGGTGAATCAACGCAAGCGTGAACCCTGGAGGGGTCCACTGATGGACGAACCGACGTAAATACGACCGGGACGACCAGGTGGTGGGCTTGAACCTCGGGGAGGCTTCCTACGTACCCTGTATAGAAGACAGGGATCAAAGTCCACGTAGTTCATTCTGTCAGGACTTACGCACTTGGGGCAGCCCGGTTGCGGCAAAACTCAGTTGGAAGGGACTCGGACCAAAAGCAGAAGACACCTCGATCCCAGTCATACCCTCTACTGGCTTCGGCCGTGGGGAGGCGCAATGGAGATACACATGTGCAGCCTCCCACGAGGAACTAGGGGTTTGTAATACCCCGCCCCCGTAGGGAAAAGCCACTCCCATTAAATCGTCCCAAAAGGGGGACAATCCCGACATCCCTGCAGAGACGAGCGGGTGGGGGCCACGTCCAAACCGGGGGAGACCCTGCGTGCGGAGCACGGGATCAGGTTGCGGACGGTTTAGCGTCTTGCCAGACGAAGTACAGTTTAACGTCATGTGTTGAGGACGAAGCACTTGGCAGTTTAACGTCTTGCAGCCCGGACGATGGGGGCTAGGCAGTTTAACGTCGTGCAGCTTGGACGGGTGTGCAGTTTAACGTCATGCTGGGCATAGGTTGCCGGACGAAGCACTTGGCAGTTTAACGTCTTGCAGCGCGGACGATGTACAGTTTAACGTCGTGCAGGACGTATATGCAGTTTAACGTCATGCTGGACGAATATGCAGTTTAACGTCATGCTGGACATACGTGCGTGTCACTTCGCGCAAGCCTGGAGGGCCGCACGGGAAGACAACGCACGGTGCGGGCACCCGGGATGAGAATCATCGGGTGCCACACAGGCGGGTACCCTTAGAAGGTCAACGGGGACGACCCTGGCAGATTGCGCGCAAAAAGGAAGCTTTGCGCGCAATACTGCGGGCCGGCGCGCAATCGGGGCGGCTGGCGCGCAATTGGGCCAGCGCCTTGCGCGCGGATGCTTGAGATTGCTCACACCGGGCTTCGGATAGCGCGCGGGGGCAACGGCTCATTCTCTAATGAATGGCCACTTGAAAGAAGGGGGGTGCGCGCAATCAGGCCGGATTGCGCGCACCCCGGGGGCAATTGCGCGCAAGCGGGTTCTTTTGCGCGCAAAGGCCTTAGGGTGAATGTTTAGTCAAATGAAAGGAGCCAGCGGGGATTGCGCGCGAAGGCGGACCCCGAGGCTTTCTTGCGCGAAAGAAAGGAGGTTACCTGAAGTTCGTCATTGCGCGCGGAAGGGGTTGAATTGCGCGCACGAGAGACGTTTCGACTTCCAGCAACCTTTGAAACGTTGGGGGTCGCCTTGTATTTATAGGCAACCCCGGGCGCGGAATCCAGGGTGCGAGCGCGAAATTCTTCTCGCGGGCGCGGAATCGGGCGCGGCGCGCAAGGGAGTCGCGCGGACCCACGGCGCGCAAAATTGCGCGCCGGACCGGCGCATTGCGCGCATCCCGGGGGGTTTGCGCGCGGAACGTCACCTTTGCGCGCGGGCCTCTGAAATTCCGCGCAAGGCCTCCGGGCCCTCCGAAACATCCTTCCGACTCCAAATATGACCTCGCTTTCCGCATCCGGAGCTTCGTTTGGGAACAACGGACTTTTCCGGCGTCTACAACGTTGTATTTCCTTCATAAATATTCTTCATCTTTTACTATATACCATTGATATTAGAAACACCCTTCACTCTTAGAAACTCACTTTATTTAGAATAAGAGGGTAAATTATTCTTATCTCTTATATAGTTCTCAACATCTTATCCAAATATATGAGTGGAAAATTATCATCCACAAGTTGAAATAAATAAGTATCTTATTCAAGAACATCATTCCAAATATACATAACATAATATAACAATTTATATTTTAAATTTTTATATTTCCTTCCATCAAATACATGAATCCCATCATTGTTCAAACTCATCATATTTTCTATATATAATTCTATTAAAAAACATTAACAAATTGTAAACAATGGGATCCTTGGATTTTAAATGAATTGAAAATTTCCAACTCGGATTAATGTTTCATTTTTAATGGTAATAGTGAATCAGATATTTCATTTTATTTTATTTTTCAAATTTCATTGAAAACCTTCGCATCCTATTTAGTTATTATCCAATTATATAAAACAACAAAAATATCACATACATTGGCACACAAGTATTTACAAGTTTCTCTAATCAAAATAGTATTTACTTTTTTGGAATGGTTGGAAAAAAATCCAATACCACAAAATCTACTTGAAAAAAACTATTTTATTTATTCAAAAAAGTATGATACATAATAACAATTGTATAACATAATTATGAATAAAACACTGGATGTGATTATCTTACAAAAAATGAAGTAAAACACGTTTTTAATACTTAATGAATGCTTAACCATTTCGTTAAAAAACATATTATTGTACTACCTTATCCAAATCCATTATAAATCCTTGAAATCACAATTATTTATATTTCAACCATGTTGTGGGTAGAAACATCCTTTTTGGACTTTGTTATGAATACTCAGTCTGATGGCTCAGTTCAACTCCCAATTAGACTGTTACGTCCTATTTACCAGTGTGATTGCCCAGTCCTAAAAATACAAGATTGCAAGAATACCATTGAAACAATTATAAACCACTTATTCCTTACCCAAAAATCTACATTTTATTTCCCTGTCAGGAAATATAACCCAGCTTGTCTACAAATAAAAAAAATCGGAACTACATCCTTATAAATCTATAAAAAATTCCAGTTAGATGACTCTATCAAATGACCAAGTACAATCTAAAAAAATATGACCACATACAATCATCTATCAAAAAAAATCTTCAAGAATGTCATGTCCAAAAAAATTATCTCTATAAATTCAAAACCTCTCCCTCTTCATTCAAACGTGAATATTTTTTTGAATTATTCAGGATATAAAATTTAAATAAATTATTTAATAGTAGTGTTTAAATTTGTTCGGGTGGTAATATGAAATGTTTTCCTACATATCCAAATTTCCCATATCATGAATTTCCTTTCATTTCACCCCCATAATTGACATCTTCAACACCCCTATATTCTTATCGAAACATCTTATATATTCCCAATTATTTATCTTGGATCAAACATCAAAAACATTCGTCAATACAATACCAAGGTAATTATAATTCTCTCATTAAAATGGAAATATTTCAGGACTATATATTCTAATTATGATGAAAACTTATATAATGTAGCAGATTCCACATTATGTGTCTTAGTAGCAACTGAAAACATAAAAAAAATTGAAAAAAATTCTTCTTTTAACATAATGGAAGCATGTGAAAAACACTTCAATCAATCTCATACTCTTCACTGCCTCATATCTATAATTTAATTTCTGATGAAGTAAATGGTATCAGCCGATATCTATTGGATTTGTATCTGAATCACTCTGATGTATTATTGTTACCTCTAGTCCGATGAATTCTAGTGAAGTTATTATCTGATAACACATAACCCATTTAAAAAACATATTAGTTCTAATTTTACACATGTCCAAATTTAAATAGATAACATTTCAGTTTAAACTTTACCTGGATGATAGATATAAAAAACTTTTTTTATGAATGTGATTTACTACAATTTTGATCTTCATTTAATTAATCATCATTTGATATCATCTAGGTTTTTAGTCCAAAAAACTATCACATTCATATCAATCCCATTAAAATCTACATATAACTATGCATAAAATTTATTTTCTATATTTTATAGATTAATGTCATACCAGATCTTATGGTCCAGTCTCAATTATAACATCTTCTATTTTATGAATATAGTAAAAACTAACAGCTTTCATCAGATTTTTTCACAGATGATTTATTTGTTCTGGATTATTAGTAAATCATAAAACCATTATCTTCATCTTCTCACATTTAAACTAATTAATCTCAGTATTTAATGAATATATTTTCCTGTTGATCTCACAATAATGAACTATGATCTGAAATAATTTACTTAATTAAACATTATTATAAATCAAACTCTTTCATTAGTCATTACTATCTCTTAAATTTGAGAACATTAATTTTTGGAAAATAATTGTCGTATTGAAATTGGAAAATTTTATAACATCCCATCCATTCATAACCATTAATCCTTTTATCCAATCCACAAACTGATTTCCAAAACATGGAAACCTTTTCCCCCATTCCTTCATAATTCATGCATCACAAGCTCCCAAATATCATATTATTTATGTGAACTCCAACATGTGAGCATTATCAATATATTTAGTATGGATACATTAATAGTATGATAAAATTTCTCATACGTATCATTTTCCCCAAAAAAAAGGTGAGTCTGAACAAAAACTTCATCTAGAAACATCTTTGTAACAAAAAACTAGAACTAGGAGACTTTTTTATGAAACCAGTTTATAGATATTCTAATAAAGATGATCACTTTCATTTCAGTCATTTAATCACCATAACTTTATTAACTAATGTGATTAAATTTTAATGAAAACAATAAAAAAAACATATCAAACCTATTTCATAATCCCATAAAAAATTCATAAAAAATTTTATTAAAGAAGGTACATGATTTATACATAACTAAAAATCCCAACATAGGGGTTCACAATGAGGACGCCATAAATTGTCAAACAATTGGTATAAGGTCTCACAACCACCACCACTATTGTGTATATATCTGAATTCATCAAAAAACATGTGATATCGAAAAAATAAACATATTCTATCATTTTTTGAGGTAAACTATTTCCGTATTTTTCAAATTAACAAACATTCTAAACTATCTAGACTTTCAGATTCAATTTTAATAAAATCCACATTACCCACATATCCGACAGTAAATATAAGGATTAATTAATCATTTCAAGATAATACATTTTACATTATAAATATTAAATTATCCTAATGAAATTAATTAAAACTAAATTAAAAAAAACATTCCAAACCATACATTTTAATTTTCCATGTGAACCTTTGATGTTTATTAAAGAGCTACTGGGAAATTTCAAAAAACAGCACTCTATCTCTTGAAAACTAACCACACATATCAACATCCAAGATGTCACAACATCTATCCATATCAACCACCACAAATAAAAACTAACACACATCTCAACTATCATGTCTCAAAACTACCACACATCCAAACAACTACCACATAATATTTAATTTCTATTAGGGATTTATAAAAATTTCTCCAATTTTTAAATGGTATTCTAAAAAAATATGTGATTACATGGGAAAATTATTCATTACGTTGATATTGATACTTACCCTTTTTCATGTGAGGTGAGTTTAATAAATCAATAAAAATAGTAAAACAATATCAAAATAATTCATATTAAAAAACTAGAATGATGCGTAAATCTAAATAAAAAGTAAAACTCATGTGATATCATCCTTATCGTTTGATTTCAATTTATCCAACTAATTATATTTATTAATCCAATGTATTATATCTACCCATATGATGTAAAAACATAAAATACCTACATGTACATATAATGAAGGATCTTTGAAGGATCTATTACTATTAATGAATATTCAAGTCAGAATACATCAAGAATCATGGATTGGCAACCACTGATCCCGAAAAAATCACCACAAGATACTTTTCATAAAAATTACTCATCAATAACAACCCATGAATATATGAGAACTCAAAGAAAATGAAATCACACATAGGTTTGGATGAGAATCATTTGACAACATAAATAAAGAGAATTTTCTAGATCCAAAGGATTCCTTTACAAATGGTCCATGATGAACCAAGAATTTCATAAAACTGTGGGAGGAAATGGTGAAAGGGTGATTTTTTTTATAAAACCTTATATGAAAAGAATTATATTTGATATAATTGTGTAGTTGAACTTTTATTTATAAAAATATACTAGAAACCATCATTATGACATTTTGATAACCCAAAAATGTTATGTTGACCCTTAGTCAACACATTGTTCAATGCCCGTATGTCAAATCCACATTTCTACCAATTTTAAAAATGTGATTTAACCATCTCCACAACCTCAAGTAAAGAATGATCTATGCCATTTTTTCTCCCACTCATTGACATGTCTAGATAACATAACCTAATTGCAATAACATGGTCATTTTACCATCACCATTCCCACAGAAATGGTGTTGTGTGTCTCTCTTCCACATTTCGGGGAGGACGTCCTCCAAGGAGTTATGACTAGAAACATGAAATCATTAGAAATAGTCCATTGATTATGGAATATTAGAATAAAACAAAAAAAATTCTCAAAACCATGCCATTACATGGTAGGGTAAACATAGTATGTGTCACACAAGATCACTCCCAAGATAACACATACCCCACAATGTCAACGTATTTAATGTTACATGTCATAGTATCCATAACAGGAAAAAAAACCACCTCAATATCCCATATAACCATTATACTATACCATGAAATCATTAATCCAGTGAAAAAAATGGTTGGAAAGGACTGTATAATCACATTTTGAAAACTCTCATAGAATTATTCACCTTGAGAATCAGAACTAATCCAAAAACACAAAAAAAAATTTGTCAAAAAACCATCAAATTAGATACCTTTCAAGTATATAGATATAATAGAAAAACTACCATTATCCCATAGAATACATAAACTAATAATGAAAAAAACTCTCTCGTAATATTTTATAAACACATAATTTAATTAATATTATCCCATATATTGATACATCTTCTAGTTTAGATAGGACTGAATCTCCCATATGGTATTAAAATGGGTTGTAAACATAAAACATAATGATTAATAAGGGGTTTTACATTAACTATACTTCAGAAACCCCAACAGACCACATCATGAATGAAAGTGGTGGATCTAAAAAATCAGTAATACCCCTATGCAACATCCACAATTAAAAACTAGAACTAGAGAAATTCACAAAATAAATGTGTCTATTGTTCATTAATATGTGTCTCAGACTCCCAATTACAATCCTCTAAACCATGATTCTTCCATACTGAAATAAAAGAGGATAAATTTTATCCATTTAACCCATTCTCTCGATTATCCTGGATCTCTACTAGTCACTTCACAAACATCAAATCGTCCTCAATATCACAGTCCCATAGTCAAACATGTGGGGTCATTGTGAACATGCTGATAAATCAAGGGATCGTAAATGTTATCATGGATCATTCCCATCCTTTTTAAGAGATGAAACTAATATACCACAACACCAAAATAATATAAAACCTAAAAAGGCTTGATTAACATGGAAAAAAACCTACACCACTTTCAGAACCACTACCCCCCATGTCTAGTGGAAAACATCGAGAAAAAAGGTCACCACCATCAAAATATAAGGGCATCCTCCTTTTATAAATATATGTATAATGACCCAGCTGTTATCGATGGTATATGTAATTTTTTTATAATTATCTACTTATTTTTCCCTTGTAATGTTACCTAAAAGTGTTATAGAGGTCACAAGGATGTTTTTGGATTTACTAGAGCGTGGAGCTCTGTATTATTAACAATCATACTGGGATGCATTGTTTTGAGGAATCGTGTCACGCAACCCATATGGTTTCCATAACCGTACCAATTGTGATAGAAGTGATTAGGGTTCCTCACAATATCTCTATGATTATGCAAGGAGGTCCTCACAACCATGAATGTGTGTTTTTATTTTTTATAGTCAATTCTATAAGATTTGTCCATTGTTATCCAAATAGTGTTCCTAACCCATGTGGTGTCTATCGTTGAATAGAAATGGGTGAATATTTTGTGCATGGTTTTGCCAAACATATTAAAATCCCAATCAAACATATAAATAAAGGCCAAATTATAGTTATCCCCTATAATATTTTAATCCCTAAACCCATTTTATTCCTCCACTAGTGGACATACCCCAGGCACAAGATCCTCCATCCATATCCTTAGGTATTTTGATATCTCCCTCAAATGAACTCCAAATCATTCTACATAAAGTGTACTAGTAACCATTGTGTGAGTTATAATATAATGTTTCTTCCATTTATAGATGATCTTCATAAATTTTTGTACTATTATGGTGCGAGATCATTATTCCCATTTATATGGAATTTGATTATGCATATAATATCATATGTTCTATATATAATCAAGAGTGTAAATGGATGAAGGTTCTTTTATGATCCTCAGAATGGTGGTCTAGCTCATTCCAAAAATTTTCAGTTCATTTATATAGTTCACCATGTTACACATACGAATACCTTTTGATTAATAATTTAAAATGTTAAATAAATCTATTTGAATTATTCAAAATGGATAATGTGACTATAACATGAATAAAATCAACCCTTTGTTTTATATCCTTGAATAATGACACCCCAATTGTAGGGTAATCCAATTAGAGGCCATAATCCATTAATCTATAATTTTTAAACAACTCTTGATTTTTTTCACATGTGTGTTGAATACATTAAGATAATAGATTGAATTTATAGATTGGTATATCCTTGAATAAGTCCCTTATTCCATATGATTGAGGCTTAAACCATGATTCATACTTATTTCTTTATATCAAATACTATATGAATATTTCATTATGGTTTTTTTGTGTTCTATGTGTTTATGGACATAATCCATTGTTGTTTAGATGGAATAAATTGATTGAGAATGATTTTCAAGAATTTAATATTTCATTTCCTTATTGATGAACATGTGGTCATGACTGTTATGCCTTACTTATTTTTATGTAGTAGTAGCCATGTGTTCTAGCTTAAGGACACTATTTTAGAGTTCGATGTTATTTGAATCTCAATTTATTGTATGTGTTTCTAACAAAACATGGATCACCTTGTATGGTCTCTCTGGGTGAATTATTATAGTCATAGGTGACTCTAATTCTTTTGGGGAGAAACCATGGATTGACTCATTGGAAATATTGCTTTACCATGACTCGAGTGACAGTCGATACACTGTGTGGGATAGTCGGCATGGGATCAGAGGTAATGAATACACCATGCTAAGTGTGATATAAGGTAAACCTTTTATGGGTATCCTTGGATGGGATCTTCGTTATTGGTTTTTTGGAGCTCCTTTAGCAAACCATGGGATTCCATTATGGGGCACCTTGCATGGGCACAATATTCCATTCTGATTTTGATGGATGCCGTTCTTATTTTACATGTGTTTCCTTATTATTAAAATACATTAATTCTTGAGTGGTGTCCTATATAAAAATCCTCCATAGAAAATCATATATTTTTCGGGTCAACTCATGGTGTTTTTTTTATGATGAGTCATGTACATAACATATCATATTTTTATAGATCACTTATTTTAGTGATGTGTGGAAGAGGATTAAATAAAATGTGTTGGATGAGTATCTAGGTGGAACCCACACCATCATGTTTTAATTATTTATTTCCTTACATTTACTATTATTGGAACAATATTCATTTTATATTTCATGGACTGAATTTATTTTAACACCGTTTATGGTTTCATATAGTGTGTATTTCACAACCTGATTTTTCTACCTTTGGTACCAAAGAGGACCTAATGATTGAAGTAATTTTTTAAGGAAAGTGTGTTAGTTCAAATCGGGGATTGATAGATTGTGGGTGGAGAATGAGAGTCTAGGACCGAGTCCAATCTCATGATGCTAGTATTATATGATTTTTTATCCTTTTGTATTTTTATATAGCTTGTTGAATATTCTTCTACCACCTAGATTCCCATGAACTAATTTTTGTATTGTGACATGATCATCATCGTGATCATTCTATGTATGTTTATTATTTAGATTATTATTTTCATTTATATTAGAGGGATTATTATTATTATTCTACTACCAGTATATTGATAATACTAGTTCAACTATTTAATGAAAAATATGCACCAATATGTTCCTCTTTGTTCTATGAGGACATAGTTATTCCTTAGCCACACACTTGGCCATCACCTCTGTCGGCATACTATTGCATGTGGGGAGGTGTACTTATGGTCTATTGGACACTGTCTCGAGGAACCACAATGTTTCTTTTAGGAGGGATGCTGAAAGGTGGTATTAAATCAATTTCCATTTGTCTTATAGTTTTGGTTTTAGACAAGAAAATATGCACAATTGGTATTTGCTAATGAGATTGTCATTGTGATTATCTAACCCATGTACATGGGAAAGAAATTACCAATGATGGGTAAATTATTGTATTGGATGCTATAGTTATCTTATTATTGATTTCACCATTGGGAGAGACAATTGATTCTTACCGTTATTAAACATTTTTATGGTAATGACGGAATTTGATGAAATGGATGTGATTATCTGAGGACGTACTAAATAATGCATCCAAATATAAACCATTGGACTTCAATTTTAACCATTATCCCATTCCATATCTATATTATTTTGTGATATGAATGTATTGAATGTTATTATAGTGGTGCAGTATCTTTCTTGTATTTTAGTGCATAGTGTACTTATTGGAATGAAATTCTTTAATAATTTATGTTCCTACATAAATCAAAACATTTTATCCACATTGATTGATGATAAAACCTTATTCAACCAACTATTCCATATTCGAGCCATGAAACACTAGTTCAACTAGATGAATTTTACTTTTCTTGATTGTGAGAAGTTCTATAAAAAATGGTAGTCTTTGTTGAAATAATTAAACCGCTATGAATGACCTATTACATATTGATACCGAATATAATGGTCAAAACATAGGTACTTGACATGCCAATTGAAAATTTATAAGGAGTATGGCATTCATATATTTGGAATTTGGGATTAAATTAACTAAATGAAAAAAATATATCCAAATAAATATAAATGAACATAAAAAAATTAAATTGATCTAAACTAATATGGTTACTTATAAATGGAATTCAAATTAAAAAATAAAGGTTGTTTTCCAACATAACATTTAATTGACATTCCATATACTGAAACCCATCCTGTGTGTATTTGTCCATGTGACTAAACCTACTATAGAAGTGGATAATAAGTTCTGTCTCCTATGATACTTCTTTTACATTTTAAACACCTATACCTAGATTTAGGAGTAGGTAGATTGGTATTCATCAATTATAGTATGGATTGATTTATGTTTCCTTATTAATCACATAAAATATATACTGTTAAATCTTATATGAGTAGTTCACTTGGGAAATGTTGGGTTATTCGAACATGAAATCCTTGCATCATACACCATGAATGTGGAAATGAGTATGATTTAGAGGTCATGGGAATAGAACCACTCGAAGCGCCTCATCCTGTCATACATAAGGAACCACCTTTTAATCTTTTTCCGGGATTCGAAGCTTAGTTCTTTTCTAGCTTCTTCCAGTTAATGCAGATAGTACAGTGTGATCTTTGACCATCCCCTACTATGGAAGAACTAACTCAAGCATTCCAGCAGTAGCATTCCCCCACATTCTCTGGGTATGGAGGACCTCAGGTTATTAACTCAAGAATAAAGGCTTTTATTTCTATCTCCCCCATCTTGACATTCCTCTAGAGTTGAGGTTCAATATTTCTAACAACATTCTATGTTACTATGCTAGTTTTTTGGGATGATATCTATCTTTTTCATCATTATAATCGTATCATTTGGGAATACTTCAAAATAGTTTTTGGTGATTATATAATTATATATAAATTAGGATCAAATTGAACTAGGGATTATATGATTCTTTAATTGGATGATATTTCTAGGTTAGTGTATTCTACATTCTTCACCAAACATTATATTTTTTCTCAGAAAATTTTCAGTGATATGTTGGTGACAACAAGAATATTTGAGTATTATATTTTCGATTTCATACAATCATATTTGAATGTTCTCTAGCCCATCATGTGTTTAGATGGGTAACATGAAACACATGAAATTACATTACTCTAGTATCTTATAAATTCGGATCCGTAGAGACACCATCCTCAGGTACAAGATCTTCCACTCTATGTCAGTCTGAGAGTTAGTATTTTACTAGACAATCGGGCCAACATGATGGTTGTTGGTGAGATAATTAGGCCATAGAGGTTCAGTATTAGTAGATCAGACCTCCATAGGATATTATAGATTTATCTCGGGGTTGTGGTTTGAGAAATATCTATGTAGTTCAGCATATTCCTATGTAGTCGATTTCAAGGACTTCTACTATATGATGTACTAACATATTAGCATATACATTAGTAACTAACATATTTTATAAACGTTCATTACACCCCTTTATATATAATATGATTATAGATGGTATGGTCATAGTAAAGGAGTACTCCAGTGGTGTGATGACACTTAACACACTACTCGGTGTCATATCAGATAATATACTCGAGTTCAATGAGTTTCCCATTCAGATAGGTGGGTAACATTTCTTCTGGAGTTTCTTCATCCTCGAGTTGACTGTCCTTATTTTCACTCTTTGTATGGACTGGCTAGTGTCTTATCACAGCTATATTGATTTCTACCACTAGCAGGTTTTGTTTACATCACCTATGGGAAACAAATATGTTCATAAGGGTGAATGTGATATCCAGTCTAGTAGACTTATACACGATTGTCGAGGACTGGGCAGAGTTACAATCCAAATGGTGATTTTCATTTTTAGGGACTAGGGAGTATTGCATATAGAATTCCGTCCTTTTTTGGATCATATCATAGATTTAATTTATGAGGATTTCTACGTATTACTAATATTTTTATAGGCAGGGGAAACCATCATGTTAGTTCCTTGTGTGTCACCAGTGTCTAGTCCTCCCTAGAGTATTTTATCTATATATCTCCTGGAACTAATAAAGTAGTTATACGATCTACATGAAAAGGGTTTTATATGACACAATATCACTCCTTGTGATTCAACAATTATTTTATAATTGACATTGTATGGTACCATATATATATTTTCATGGACTACCCCTATTGAACTCAATAATGATTATGAACACATATCAACTTCCTTTTATAGAAAACCTCATTGACCTGCTCCAAGGAGAAGCAAATGTTTTTGGTCAATTTGAGTTTGGAATTCCATTATTTCATTTGAGGCAATCATACATACCATATAAAACATTCTGATGTAGATATTATAGGTACTAGTATCTAGTTTTTCCCTAAGAGAATGTAGATGGTTTTTGGCTATGATTAATCAGGGTTTTCACCATTAAATGAATTCACTTGAAGTAGTATTCATAGAAAATAACTTATATATTATCACATCATAAAATACCAAGACACTCACCTAATTATTAGTATAAATACACCAAGAGAGTCTGATATTCTTACAAAACTCAACAAATTCCAATTTTGGATCATTAGGGTTCAATTATTCAGTCACATCAATTTAGAGGTATGTGTATCTATTGACCAAGAAATGGTGACTGTTGAGGTTTCATGGAGATTAACAAAGAATTTATTTGAAATAAACGGTTTGATGGGGTGGGTATGCTATTATAGGTGATTTCTCAAGTATTTCTCATTCGTATTAGTGACTCTTACAAACATGACTAGGAACGGTATTGAATTTGTCTTGAATGATGCTTGTGATACAATATTTCAGGAGGTGAAAGGTCAGCTTTCTTCAATGTAGATATAGTTTATATGAATGTTCGGTATGTGTGATATAGCACATTATGAGGCTTCAATGATTGAACAAAGAGTAGTTACGTTGTAGGGAGATTGGGTTGTAGAGAATTGGTAACCCAAGTTGATACCTCATGTGTGGAACTACCTTATGTAGAACCTCAAGTAAGAAGTTGTGGATTATGACATATATTCATGGAGGCACTACTTATTAGGTAACTAGTTAAGTGTTGACACAGATCACAAAAGGGACAAAATACATCATCACACTGTGAGAATTGAATCTCATGTAACGAAGGTTGGTGGAATACATATAGTCATTATATTTTGATATTTCATACACACCCATTAATGGGAATGATTTTGTCCATTACCTTAGTTAGAATGATGCCCTATAAGTTATCTAGGTTGACTCATGTTCAGGGATATTGAAGGATTTATTTTCTAAGATAATCTTTGAGGTTCATGAAGAGCATATAAACCCATTTTTTCATTTCTTCTCATAATCATTCAATTTTAATTAGGCATAAACTGTGACCATCAAATTATTCATAAGAATACATCCTAGACCATCCTTTTATATATCATTATAAATTAGAACACTATATTCACTACAATGTATGGTGAGAATAGGTTCACTAAACAAATATCAGTGCATTTCCTTGAAATTTTCATCACATTCATCCACCTGAAGGAACATAAATCACATCCTTCTTAACATGGTAAATGAATTAGATACCGGTGATAAATCCTTCAAAAACACAGATAATCTCTATCCATTCAAAGATAACTATGAATTTTAGCTACACTGGTTGGTCTATTCCAAGGATCAATTTCTTACACCTTTTAGTACTCCACCGATATACCCTCACATGAGTTTAAATGACCCAAAAAAGAATCATTATATGTCAAAAATTCACACTTGGTAATTATTTCAGTTAAATTATCAGTCTAATTGGTCTTTATATCAATCCTGATGTTATGTCGATTCTGTTTCATTCACATGGAATGTAAAAAATAATTAATCATTAAAAACTACCGAAAACTAATCATGGTAATATCTAGGTTCTATAATAATTTAAAATATTAATATAATGGGAGAGTTAGTAACAAATAATAACATCATTATAAATTCATAGTTTTCATACCTAATGTGGAAATATGTCTTGGGTATATCTTTATTATTAAATATCAACAAATAGAATCCTTATTAATCATTACTCATTGAAAAATATTTATCTCTTCATAATCTATCAAATTAATTATTATTATGGTGAAGATTATAGTTATTCATTGTTTTTATATAACTAAGTTCCAAATAATCACTATAGTGTCTCATTCATCAATAATTCTTCTTAATAAAATGTTTTGGTGTGCCACATAGTGATGCATATCGGTGAATAAATTGATTATAATGAATATCCTAGAGTTTCATCTTTAATTATTGAAAGCATATCAGGTCATATCAACATAGAGACTTTGGAATATGTGTAGCACTTTGTATGAGTTCTATATAAAACTCAAATGCATGATTTATAGGAATAATAAGAAAAAGTTCTGAAAAGACGTCATCAAACAATAGTAAAATACATATACCATCAATATTTAGTTTTCCCCAACCATATAAGTTAAAAACATTATTGAGTAGAAATAAATACCCATGAAATATATGTAATTTTTATTATAATTTCATATCCATGACCACGCTAATGGAAACAATTTTGTAGGTTTAAAATTTCAAATGGTACATATCTTCCTTAGTAATTGATTTGTAAAATGTACAATGAATGTGAATTAGTGTCCAAAATCAAATCATATTCTACTAGAGGATGAATAATTTTATATTTTCTACCCACATTCCCAAAAACATAATTTGGGGAGAATTCATTTTCTTGTAAATATATTATAATAAAATTAGTATTTTTAATGCTATTTCAAAATATAGCCATTGAGGTGGTAATACAATACCCATATAATGTTATTTTGATTAAAAAATTATGTAGGAAATGAATCAAAAAAAGCATTAGATATTCAAGAGAGGATGAAAGGTGTTTCTTTGAGAGCATCTTATCAGATCAAAAATCAATAATAATGATCTAATGAGATTTCCCTTTGCCTATAGGATTAAGAGGTTGATAATGTCAAAATTATTCATGAACTATTATATATGAGCTCTAGTTATCTTAATTTTCATATGACTTTAATCTATATCATTGGAGTGTAGTGGGTTCATTCCGTAAAAATTTCAATAAATTTTCATCATTAGTTAATTTTTTCCCATTACATTGCAATTCAAATTCCAATTAGATAACTTTATGAAACAAATAACATTTACCAGTCCCATTATGAAATTCTATAACATACTTAATTCCACTTTTTTTTGTTTATGTAAAACTCATCTTCTATGCCCCCATGTTATTTTTTATCATTCATTCCATTGATTTAAATAAATATTTTCTAAACAAATCAATGATATTTATGGGTGACTCTTTTATTTTTTCCTACCATCACAACACATCAAATGCATTCTTTATAACAATTAAATTCTATTTTGGATAATTTAATTTTTATTGGTTTTTAGAAAATGAATAATCCATAAATAATAAATTATAACTCAATAATAAATCAATAAATATACCTAGAAATGAGACTAGGATTTTCCTCATATGTAATAATAGACTCTTCAAATATCTAAAAATTATAATGGTATTCCTTCACCATCTTAATATAAAGAATATATGGTGAAGTACTTATCAAAAATGATGATTCGAAATTCATACAACCCCATCTATTAAATTTATTCCTATTGACTTTTATTCATGAAAAGATCCCCCCGTTAATTTACTTTACCTTTGAAACAATAAATTTATGATAAATTTTTCATGTTTTGATCAATGTTGAAAAGAAAATATGTTTTTCAGTTATAATAATCCAATTCATAGTAATTATTGGATCAGTAGACCTGTTAAATAAGGTTGGTTTTCCAAATGAATGATTTTATGTTACATTATTTCTTCAATTTCTCATTTTTATTTTCATTATGAATCATGTAATGTGATTTTTTGGTAACCAAAGAAACATAATGTTTATTTCAACTCCCATAACCCTCAGTTTATCTCGTGGAAATCATTTCATTTTCCATGAATTATTTGGTAACATGGTTCCTTATTGTTTTATTTGTTTAATAAGGCCAAAATTTATATAATAATAAATAATAATAAAATTAGGTAATCAAATAATAATGAAATTAATTTATAGGATGTTAAAATTTTGAAACCTTATTCTCATTCAATGAAATAGTATGTTTAATCTAGGATAACCAAAACCAATATTTATTCAATTATATCACAGTGTATCATAATGAAAATTTATATTAACTTAATCTTATCCACTTGGATGAAAAAAATATGCTTTTTGTAATGGATCGTTCACCATGAACCAGAAATAGGGTTGATTTATATCAATAATTTTCTTGGGGTAATAACCCCTATATGTACCTATGTCAAAACCATGTAATATTTTTCTATCTAGATAGTGATATACTCAAATAGAAAAATCCACAACCCTTCATTTACAATTAAATAGGATTTCATTTGATTGTTAGGAATATCATAATGGTTCTTATAAAAGTTTCACAAATAATTTTTCTAAAAGATACTAAACCCTTCTTATGATATTAACAATTATGATCCATAATTTATATATATATATATATTATATAATTATAGATAAATATAAAATACATTTTACAAAAATACATTTTTGGGGACCAAAGAGGATTAACGAAATTGGAAATTTTTTAACTTTATCCACGAGTACATAAAAGTTATAGATAATTTCTTTTTAGTTTTTTCACAACAACAATCATTATTTTACATATCATACATAAAACCATTATTCATAAGATGTGGAAGGGATACATTAAAATCAGTGTTCTTAGTTTCTCAGTAAAGGGACACATAATATATATATCATTTTATGATCATAAGTAATTTTTTCTGATGCTCTCATTTGTGTTATTACATCATGAACACTTATTTTTGGACCACATTCCCAGTTTCCAAAGATGAGTGGATTCCATATCATTAATCGACAAGGTCTTTTCCACGATCAAATAAAGATGATGTGATGTTGGTTCCCCCATAAATGGCTTCCTCTATATATATTTTTAACAAGTCTGGTCTCCCTAATATATTTAAGCCATGCTCATTAAACTTATTCCTTGTGTCATCTCTAGGTAGATGTTGTTAAATTATACATCTTCTATCTCAACAAGGTAGTAACCTGAAGTTAGATGTTTTAGTAAAGTTGGAAATTTTGTTTATTTCCTGATTTTTGGTTTTTTGGGAAACCTATAAATTCAACATCATTTGGATTGAATATCATAAATGTGGAATATTTGATCCCAAAACCAAGGAATTTATGTCGATAATGAGGTAACTAATGTAAGGGTTGTAAGTATTCAGTGTAAATTTACCTCATAACACCCATGTTTATTGTATGGGGTAGGGATTTTGCATGAGATCATAGGACAATCATCTTATGAAGAGGGATGGATTACATGTTTGATGTCTTTTGGATAGAAGTTATGTTCAATTTTTACATCATGAGGCGATTGGATGGTAGAATATTTAATGTGTTATGAAGATAGGTAAGGCATATATATATTGTAAGGGACTGGTTGGAAAAATGTTTAACATATTTTGGGGACTAGATTGGTGAAAACATAACATATTTGGGGGTGATATGGGTGAATTTTTATCTTATTGTGTGGATAGTTTTGGTTTAATATTAACATCTTACGGATATAGGTTGGGTGTAAGTTTAATGTATTTCTTATATATGTTTGGTGTTGTTTTAAATACTTGTGAGGATTGGTTGGGTGCAGGTTTAGTGTCATGTTGGGACCTATAAGGGAATTGTTTATCTACATTCATGGAAAGGTTTTGTATAGGTTTAATATCTTGAGGATATTGGATTGGAATAAGTCAATACCATTATGGGGAAGGTTGTTCAACATATTTACTACTTTCAGGGATTGGTTGGGTGGTTTACTATTTATAAAAGGGAGAGATTTCAAATATGAGTTTTTTTATATTCTATACCCAAGGGGTGATATTTAAAACATGATATTATTGGGATTTATCCTACTAGAGGCATACTATATACAATTTTTAAGAGACAGTTAAAAAACCCACATGGTTTGTTGGAGCATTTTAATGTTGCATGAATGGACCAGTGCGTAATTTATAACATCATGAAGTAAGGGAAACCATGTCATGAAAGGATCATCAATTGGGTGATGGTGTGGCAATTATGCATGAATCATACCCATGGGTTTTGGAATAAATGTTAAATCACATTGAAGGGGATCTAAGGGTGCTAGTTATAAGGTGAAATCAAATAGAAATAGAGGAGCGGTGTCACATGATGATCATACATGGAGCATCATATGTTAATCTCATAGGTTAAGGATATGGTATTTTATTATTTTCTGACGATTCGTAGGTACATATTAATGTTATATAACAATGTTGTGGATAAATATATTTTAACATCATACAACTTATATATGATTGGTTCTAATCCATTGGGGAGATCATGTCATGGTTAGAGGATAACACAAAAAGGGACAATATATTGTGACAGGTACGTTGTTTCCCACATTGATGAACCCATTATGGCTTATTTATTATATTCTCAAGCACCACTAGGTATGGCATGGTCTAAGAAATGTTGTGGAGGATTAGAAATAAGGAGGATCGACATTAGAGTTCATTTTCATATGATAAAAAGGGAACAGTGTACCTATAATTAGGAAAAACATTTAGAGTTGTTTTTATTAGTATGATAGAGATTTGGGGTTCCAAAGAACTAATTTTGGATGACATTAGGGGACCTGCGAACATTTATTTTGTAAAATTGTATTGGAGAAAATAAGTTATGGTGGAATTAACTATTGGATGGATTTTAGAGAGTTAGGGTTTCATTAATTTTTGGGGAATTGTGAAGGGAAAGGGACCCATGGATTGTAGGGGTCTCACAAAAGAATAATTTTTTTCACAAAATAGGGTGAACCTACCTTGATGTACAATAATGACCCCCTAGGGTTGGTGTCATGATGTGAAATTATACTGTGAACCAATGAAATCCACAAAGTGATTCTATCCAATGTTTACACCATAGACTGTTGTGAATGTAATCTTCAACATGAGTTGAGGTTCTGAAAACCCATGGGAGGTGGTTTGTGGATGTTGGAAACCCACGGAGGTCCAAATCATCTTTTTAACATTGATCACATGATTATCATGGAATTAGAGAATTTACTGGAAGTTAAAATCAATATTTCCTCATGAATGTCAAAAAATGGAGTATTTATATGCTCAGGAATGTATAGTTAATTGGTTTCAAAAAATGTGGAGGCTTTTGGAGAAGATTACGATCTCTATGAATAGATGGGGATCTGTGATCCTGATTTAAACTATATTAATTATACAATCAAATACATATACATGTGGTGACTTATGAAAAATGGATCTCTGTGAAATACACATACATAGTGTGGAGGACATTGAGAAATATCTATGTGTTTGGGGACTTGCACACTCTATATCCATTTTTTATGGGGAATACCTTCCTGAATCAATCCCCTTTAGTGGGTTTTAAATTCATTTTTCTCTTAAATTTCATAAGAATTATTCATTCCCTCCAATACATATCCTGTGAAATGCGTACTTTTTCATCAAAATTCCCTCTATATAATTGGATCATTATAGGGATTGGATCATTGGGTTCTGAGGTAAAATCACAAGAAATTTGAAATTAGCATGCTCAATTCACCAAATTCAGTCTAACATTATGCCTATAAATAGAAGTGGGGGTCGGTTATTAGACCATGATATTTTCAAAAAAGATATACAGGTTGTATTTTTTCATGAAACTCGTGACCTTTGTAGGAATTTATTTATCTCAATACGCACAAATCACAAATATCAACCCATCAGTGAACATAGTCTCTGTTAATTGAAATATCTTATTGTAAATATGTGAACACCATTCCATGAACATACAACTCTAATAAACCTAGCCATTATGAAGACACCATCAGGATCAAAACATCATGAATCAGTACTAAAAACATTTAATGTCATGAATATGTCCATTGATGATGAAATTGATGCCCCAACTCATCGAGAGGATATGGTTGAGAACATCATGATTGGGTAGAGCATCTATAGTTTGTCAGAATATGAAACAATCACTACATTTTTTGTGAAGTATTAGTAGGAATACCTTGTATGTAAGGCCCTATTTTTATACCATTTTTGTATGGGGGTAATGTGCTTATACATAGTTTTTAGTGAGATAAGCATTCCTAATTGATTAAGAGCATACCTATGTATTACTAGCGGCACATGGAATTTGGGGGTCATATGATAAAGGATTAAATGTATCTTACATGGTAAAACATATGGAACAACATGAATGATGTAAAGGGATTGGTGTTGGAGAAGGAGGTGTCTCCCCCTTCAGTATGAGAATATTCTCAATGTGGGTATAAATTACAATCTTAATGATTTTAATTATTATTGTGATGTTAAATATAGTGGAATCATCATAGAAAAATTTTCCTAGTAATACTAGGTATTCCAGTCCGATCACGATACTGAAGTAGAGATGAAGTGTGTCAAGCATTATATGGTGGCACTGTCTTCATAGTTTCGCATCAACTACAACATAGTCATTATGCTAGATATACTGATAATTTCATCAACCTGGGTCGACACATTCCATATGTTTCCTGGGGTGGTCATCGTTATTTTTGGTATCCATTACAAATTATTGGGATTCTGATCAAAGGACCAATTTACGATGAATTCCTACCAATATAGATTTAATTGGAAGACGAATATAATATCACATCCATAGAAAGGAAGTCGATGTGCTTTTTCCAATGGAAAATAGATCACTAACTCAGGATAAAGGAAATCACTATCAAGAAGTGGATCATGTATTTCATGATGTAACCAAAGTACATAAAACTTGGTAGGTCGATTCAATGTATGAATTCATTCCAACAAAGTAAATATCTCTCATATTGGATGATCCTAGAGGAAAATCATTGATAGTTTTGGGGTCAATGGTGAATCCTTAGGCTCATATGGTCATGGTTGTATGGTTTATAACTATGTTTATCTATGAATGGATTCTCTTAATAAGGGATTCACACAAGTTGGTGTGGTAGATCACCATCATCTTGGAGGTAGTTCTAGTGTTGGGGAAGCTCATCATTAGAGAAATCATGGTATTGGGTATGATATACAACGTGCTCTACCATATCATCCATTGAAATAATACTCTCGGTGTATGAAAGTCCTCTTACTTCATATATAGGTTTTTAACCCCACATTTAACACCCCTTGATTCCACTGTACATTTCCCATCGAATATTGTAATAACTTGCGTTGTACGCAACATGGAGTGTTAACACACCACGACCAATCAAACTAGCCGTTATGAATAGTAATACAAAATATTTGAAATTTTATAAATTTTATTTTGGAATATGGTCTTAATTTTTTAATTCAAAATATTGAAATCAGATTAGGGTGATTTTTTTATTTTTCTAAAACATTCAATTTTTTATGAATAGTGAAAAACAGTGCTTTATTGGTTAAAATTGACTTTTTTATTTAAATAATTATATATTTTATTTATATTTAAATTTGGTAAAAATAGATACATAATACCTATAATACTTCAATGTGATTCATTAGACTCATATTTATTATAAAATTAGATGTATAAAATTTTATTGAACCTTTTCACCATCTTTTATCGACATCCTAGGATCATTTGAAAATTTGCATAAAACATAATTTTACTAATTCTGTCAATTGAATTATAATAATACTAGAGACATGGTTGATATCATTATATAATATGTGGTTCAGTAAGATAAAAATAATTTTTGGTGAATAGTAACTTTTTTTATTTAACACGTTTAATACTAAATTTGGTAATTAATGGTAAAAATGACATTGTTATTACCTTAACAATTGTAATAATTGTATTTTATAAGTTAAATTCTATCAAAAACAACATTAGGAATAAAATATGATCCTTTAGGTCCACTTTGATTAGATTAGTACATTTATTATTATTTTATTTAAAGAAGACATAAAAGTTTTAAAATTAAAAGTTTAATAACAAAACCATTTTTAATATACGGTTACACATAAGATAAATTTGATTATAAATTTTAATTATAAATATAAAAATATTTCCTACATAATCTTTTTTTATTTATAAATTTTAGGCAATAAATAATTTAATTTATTTATGACACAATGATTATGCAGTAACTAACTAATTAATGAAATATTTAAATAATTGATATTATAAATACCCAAATTATTTTATATTGAGAGTATTGATGAATTAAAAGAATTTTATAGGTTAATATTACAGGTTATGTTTGATTAAAAGAATTTATTTTTAATTAATAATGTATTTAGAACTTTATCAAAAATAAATTACTAAATACTGTCAATGATGACATAAATGAGTTTTTAAAACCAATACTTTTTTATTAATTGGTATAATATTCCTAAATATCAATGGATAGGCCAAATGACATAATTAAGGATATATATATCCGTAATTAACCCCTTGGTGTTCTTTCTAATGTTTATATTATGTTTATTAACCAGATAATTTAAAAATACAAAGAGACGTGGTAAATGTGAAACTATTTAATCAAGAGTTAAATATAAATTATAAAGTTAATATGGTGACCTAAACCGATATAAAACATATTTTATTAGAGGATTTAAACCCATCCCTATCTTATACTCGAAATAAATCATTTGGATCCATTGTAAACCGATTATAAATTTATTATAAAATAATATGTCAATCTTTTCCAAAGGTTCCCCTCACCTTTCTTTAAAATGGGCACTTCCCCTTCCCTAAAATTCACACACCCAAAGACATTTGGTTCGGACAAACCCTGCCCAAATATCCTCCCAACATACTTCACTTCAAACTATGGTCCTTAAATTGATCGGAAATCTATCATATGGAGCCCTTCTGATCAACTCAAATGGACACACTCGAAGAAGAGGTAATAATTTCACAACCCTCTTTCATGTTCTTTTCTTCATACAGTTCCTCTTCCATTGTTGTTTCCATACTAAAATAATAACTCTAGTACCTTCTACATAGTTTAATGTTATTATAAATACGGTACAACCATATTCTTTATTCTATTATTCCTATAATGACAAAGTCATTATACCTGCATACGTACGTCTTACCGTCTCTACGTCGTGGTGTAGTTTGTTATTCAAAACATCACTATTTGAATGGGTATAATAATGATTTATAACTGATGTAAAAAATAAATATAACATGTTAATGATTATGTATATATGATATAACCTCTATTTAAATATGATTTTAATATCAAAAGAATGGTATTAACACTGATGCGTACGTACGGATTACCGTCTCCACAAACGCGATGAGATTCATTTTCCCAACATAACCATTGATGAATAATTTTCATTTGATGATTAAAAATAATTTTTAAGAACATAATATCAATCTTTAAATGAATAAAATAAATCATATCCATAAAAAAACAGATTATGTAACAAAACATATAATGGAAAATGAATAAGTTAACACCAGAAACGATGATAATACAAAAATATTATTTGCAATGCAATATTATAAGACCATATATGATATTATATTTGTGTATATGGTTCTGTTATAATTTAATAAAAATTATTTAACTATTATAAAAGATTTTAATGTACCCTAAAATAAGTAAATGTACAATGTAAGAGTTAAATTCACAATCTCGTTATTATCCGAGGTTGTTTTTATGAAAGTATCTACTGGGACCTCTTTATCATCCACATCTATGTTTCCTAAAAATGTATTTCAGTACATTTTTTCTGTTTACAAGAAAATATGTAAAATTCATTTTTACCCTTATTTGACCATATATTTTTTGAAAGGAATTGTTTCGTCGTTTTCCAAACAAGGTACTTTGTGACCTTTTGGTCAAAAATATGGTAACAATGACTTTTTTAACATATACAGTAGGAGAAACTATTGTCCGCCGTTATAACATCATCGAAGCTTCCCTTACAATATTTAAAAATATTTTCAAGACAATTTTTTTCTTTTATAATTACATTACTTTTAAATTATTTCAAAGTAGAATGATATGTTTCACTCTGATATTTTTCATATCATCTATGTCAATATCCTTTGATGGATTTTAAACTTGTTTGAAGTTTATTTATCATGATACAAATATTCCATATTATATTGAATTTTTTTTCTGGTGTGTTTTATTGTGGGTGTTTTATTTTTATAAGATTCATGGATTATTGATATAGTATTGACATTTTGTATGATAGTTTTGATACATAATGTTTTTGTTATGTTTTAACATTTTTATAAGAAGAATGCATTGGACGTAGTATGTGACGGGTGGAGCCCGCTATAGCTATTCAATGCATCGGTAGGTCTCATGAGACAAAAAAGTGACTTCGTACAAGGACCTGACCAAATGTTATTTGTATTCTTGGCACAAGGCCTTGACTATATGGTTATGAAGTCTGGTATTATGCCTTCCATCATTAGGAAATTGACTATTTATATTACATGTGATTATTCGACTCGTAGAATATCCATGAGAATTAGCAAATGTCATTATTGTATTTATTTCTTCCATATTATGCTGATTTTTATGTTTAAAAGGATTTTGTTTTAGTTTCATATATTCCCTTAAATGTGTATTCTTATTTTTGAACGTTTACACTATATTGTTATCTTTACTGAGCATCTGATCTCACCCCATTCCATGTTTTATTTTTACTAGGATGTGAGGATGTAAATTTTGATAGACCTGCAGGGATAGTCTATGGGATTTGAATGTGGTCAATGGAGACAATGTTATTGTTGTTTTCTATTTTATAATGTATTGTAAAACTTATGAATGTATCTAGTACTTCAAAGGCTACTAAACAGATATTTCATTTGGGACATTATTTCCATAATCATGTCAATGCTATGTATTAAAGCACAGACTCTGGCTAACCAGGGTCAAGAAGTTATAGATGGTATCAGAGGAGGTTTAGTACGAAACTATGAAACTATATTTACAAAAAACATTGAATAGAGAACAATACACTAAGATAGACATTGAAAATTAGTAATGATGAAATCCCTATAAGTTTTATAATATAGATATTTTTTGATTTTTCTAAGCAATACATACATGTCTGGATACGAGCAGGTAGAGCCAGCTCTGGCAGAAACATACGTAGGAGTAAAACCCGAAAACACCACTTTGAGATAAACTCGAACGAGAACTCATGCACGAAAACGAGAATTTTTGAACTCTTTGTTACGACACTCCTGTTGGATATGCTTAAAACAATTCACATTTTCACGAAAAATCATTATGAATGATTTTTTAGTATATAATTCCTCAAAGAAAATATTTTTTTATTATGTATTATATCCATAAAATGTTCAATTTAGGTAAAGTGTTTTACATGTTTAGAATTATGTAATTTGATCAATAAACTAATATAGTGTATCTCACTGTTTAGAAATGGAGCGTAGTGGAAGGAATGAAAATAGTATCAATGAATGTAATCCATGTAGGGATTTATGTACTACTATAGGTAATTATAGTGTAGATGGTGATGCAACTGGTTCTTGTCATCTTATCACTGTACTGGGACAACTCACTTGGTTATTAATAATATCCATACCCATATGGAGAACCCTGATCCACAACACAAAGGATCAATTTTAGACCTCTTCCTGAGGCAACGACCACCAACATTCAATGGGTCTACAAATCCATTTGAATCTGAACAATGGATAAGTTCCTTAGGGAAAATATTTTATGATTTTGGGAGTAGCGAAAGGGAAAAAGTTGTCATGACATTTTATCACCTCAGTAGAGATGCAGATCAATGGTTGTTATTAATTCAAAACAAAAAAGAGGTTGAAGAAGTATCAATTATGTAATAAATGGAGTTTAATGATATTTTCTTAGAGAAATACTTTCCACATGACCATCGATTGGATATTAAAAATAAATTTCTGAGTCTGAGACAAAAGGAGGACGAGAATGTCACAATGTATGAAGCTAACTTTACAAGGTTATAAAGGCATGTTGTAGATTGTATACATAACCAAATAAGTAAGATTGATCATTTCATTGATGGGTCAAAACCATTTCTCCATTGAGTATTAGTCTCGCAATTTGTCTCATCTTATGAAGATAATGTCTCGTGTACTATCCAGACAGAAAATGAATTATCTTATTATTACGTATTTAATGAAATTTGAGAGAAGAATATATCTTCTAAACACTATGGGAAAGGAAATAAGGAAACAGTTATTAAAGTAAGAGTTTAATTAACACCCTGTGATATTTTTAGAAGGAAGCTCCCAGTTGCCTATCTAAAAGGAAAAGTAGTGTGCTACAAATTTGGACAGAAAGGCAATCTTTTTGTTGATTTTCAGGGGGTGAAAGAAGATACCAATTTTCAATTCTACAATTGCAGGGTGATGGGACATTATGAAATTGAATTTAGTAAGCGTTTAGGAATATTACCTCAGAAAAGGCCAAGGGATCAAGGACAAGATTATGTGATCACTACTGTTGGGGGTAAATCTCTGAAAGATGTGGGTGCAGGAAATTAAATGGTTTCCTCATGTTTAAACAATGCATTATTTGATTCTAAATCATTGCATTGTTTTATATCGTCTTAGTTTGATAAGAATATTAGTTTTTTCCAATTTTATTTAACATGGGAGTTGTCAGCCAAAACTCAAAAGGGACATATCATCGCAACAAATATTTATGAATCAGTCCCCATTAAAGCATATAAGTGTTATTTATCGGCTGATCTCATCATCATACCCATGATTTAATTTAATATAATACATGGTATGGATTAGATTTTTGTCCATGATACAAAATGTCTTTGTAAGAATTAGGATGTTACAATTCACGATGATGATAAGAAGTACCTTATCTTTAGATCAGAAATGTCTCCATATGATTCTTATCAAGATCCACCCCCAGTAGCTCAACTAAATTCAATTATTAGGGAGGAATATAATTAAATAACTATGGGAGTGGAATGTAATGTTCAAATAGAGGATATACCTACTGTGTAAGAATATGTTGATGTGTTTCTAGAGTATTTTCCTAGATATCATCCAGAACGAAAAATTGAGTTTTCCATTGATTTAAATCATGGTTTAAGGACCATATCGAAGACCCTTTATA
This sequence comes from Viscum album, assembly GCA_963277665.1. Taxonomy (NCBI): domain Eukaryota; kingdom Viridiplantae; phylum Streptophyta; class Magnoliopsida; order Santalales; family Viscaceae; genus Viscum; species Viscum album. The sequence goes on from OY728152.1 coordinate 1,850,091,190, forward strand.
TAATAAACATTGTTGAATTAGTGGAACTAAAGGAAAAAATAGAGGAATTAAGTAATAAGGGATTAATTCTCCCTAGTTTTTCTCAATAGAGATCCCCTGTAATTTTAGTTAAGAAGAAAAATGGATCAATGAGGTTGTGAATTGACTATAGGGAGATAAGTGCAACAAAAATAAAGAAAAAGTATCCCCAACCTCAGATTGGTGATTTATTCTCCCAAAAACATGGAGATCAATATATTTCAAATATTGACCTTCGATATGAACATCATTAGATCTGTGTGAAGAAATAAGTCATTCCAAATACAACATTTTGTACAAGGTACGTGAATTATGAGTTTATAGTAATGCCTTTTAGATGACTAATGGACCCTCTTTTTTCATGGATCTAATGAAAATATTTTTCAAGAAATATATTAATGAATTTGTAGTGATATTTATTGATTATATCTTAGTATACTAAAAAATGTATTAATTTCATGAAAATTACTTACGCGTTATCCTAAAGACTCTTAGAATAAATGATTTATATAGGAAGCTTAGAAATTGTTAATTCTTGCTTCAAGATATTTCTTTTCTTGTCTATTTTTATCTCAAGGGATAGAATCTTTGTTTACCCTTCTATGAAATTGTAATTCCACGAATGGACATCACCGACATGTATAATTGAGGTACATGGTTTTATTTTTTCTGCAGGTTATTATTGAACTTTTGTCTATAATTTTCCCCGATTGGATAACCCATTAACTAAGCTCACATGTTAAGGGGTGAAATTTGTTTGTACAAAATAGTGGAAAGATTGTTTTGAATAACTATTGTAGATATTATTCAATGCTCATATCTTGACTCTACCTTCGGGGAATGATGGGTTTTTAATTTGTAGTGATGTTTCAAAGAATGTACTTGGTTGGGTTCTTTTGCAGAATGATATGGTTATTGCATATGCATCACGACAACAAAATATTACTGAATAGAACTATTTTAATAATGATCATGAGTTAGCACGTATAACATTTTTTCTAAATGTATGGATACACTATCTCTATGGTAAAAAATGTGAGATTTATACTAATCATAAGAGTTAGAAGTATATTTTCTCTCAGAAAGAACTCAACACGAGGCAAAGATGATGACTTGAACTTATCAAGGATTATGATTTCACTATAAAATACCACCCGGAGATGGAAAATATGTTGGAAGATGATTTGAGAAGAAAGGATCATGGAGTTTTGAACAAGATGAGAGTTGAAAGAGATCATATTTTCAATGATCTAGTAATGATGGTTATGGTAATATTCAGAGAATGTGAAACATCGATACATTTCAAAAAGTTGTCAAACCATCTTTACTAGAAAGGATAAAAAGTTCTCATGCTGGTGATGAGGAGTTTCAAAAAAAAATTAAAGCTGTGAACAATGGGATATTTAGTGACTTCATATATGAAGATGGAATTATGAAATTTGGAATGAGTATTTGTGTTGCTAATATACCTGATCTGAAAATGGAATTTTTGGATGATTCTCATAGCTCCAATTTCTCTATACACCCTAGTAGCACCATTATGTATAGAGATTTGAAAAACTGTTTTTGGTGGGACAACATGAAAAGGTAGATTGTTGATTATGTGTCAAGATGTATAGTTTGTCAACAAGTGAAAACTTCAAGACAACACCCTAGAGGAGTCATGAAAACTCTTCCAATACATGAGTGGAAATGGGATGATATTACGATGGACTCTTTCATGGGGTTACCAAAGACTCCTAGAAGGTATAATTCAATTTGGTTCGTTGTTGATTGAATTACCACGACAGATCATTTTTTTTCTATAAGATCTGATTTACAACTTAAATGTTTAGCAAGACAGCATATTATTGATGTTTAATGACTTCATGGAGTACCCTTAATGATTATTTCTAATCATGATCCCTTTTTTACATCAAGGTTCTGGAAAAGTCTTTAGTATTCCTTGGATACTGTACTTCGTTTGAGCACTTCCTACAGCCCTCAAACTGATGGACAATCATAACGGACTATTCAAACAATAGAAGACATGTCCAGATCATTATAACATGACTTTCATGGTATGTGGGATCAATATTTACCTTTGGTTTAATTTTCTGATAACAATAGACTCCATTCAGGTTTTTAGATGGCACCATATGAAGCATTATATGGAAAGACATGTCTCACACCAACTTGTTGCGATGATGTTGGTGAAATAAAACTTGTAGGCCCAGAACATGTTGGGGGAAATGATGGAAAAGTGAAGTTTATCAAAACCCAAATCAATGTAGCTCAAAGTACACAAAAGGGCTATGATGATAACAGAAGGGAAAATTTGAAATTTCTAGTGGGAGATCATGTTTTCTTGAAGATATTCCAATGGAAGGGTGTTAAACATTTCATTAAAACGGGTAAATTGAGTCCCAAGTACATCGAACCTTTTGACATTCTAGAATGAATTGGGGATGTAGCTTATCATTTGCCTATGATTCCAAGTCTCTTCAATGTTCATGATGTTTTCCATGTATAACAATTGAGAAAATACAAGGCTAACCCATCCCATGTACTCACATATGATGAAGTATAACAGGAACCCGACTTGTTATATTGGAAAGAGCCTGTCAAGATTTTTGATAAAACATAACAAGTGCTGAGAAACCAGCTGAGTCATTGGTAAAAATTATATGGAGAAATCATAAGATGGAAGAGGAAATGTGGGAACCCTAGGTACTTAAGTTAAAGAAAAAACTTGAATCTTTTTATTATTTAATATTCTATTAATTTACGGGACCAAATTATTTGAAGGAGAGGAGAATGTAAAACACCAAGAATCCACGGTACGATTTTCATTGAATAATGTAATAGATTGCATTGTATGGAACATGGAGTTTTAACACACCATGACCAATCAAACATGCCGTTATGAATTGTAAGACACAATTTTTAAAATTTTATAAATTTTATTTTTCAAAATGGACTTCATTCTTTAAATCGGAATAACGAAATTAGATTACGGAGAATTTTTTGTATTTTTCTGAAAATATTCAATTCATGATGAATAGTGAAAAACACTATGTTATATCATAAAATTGACTTTTTTATTTAAATAATTTGTTATTTTATGTAAATTTATTTTGGGTCAAAATAAATACATAATACTTATTAGTTCAATGTAATTTGTTGGATTCATTTGTTTTATAAAATTATATGTATAAAATTTTATTGAACTTTTTTACCATCTTTTACCCACCTCATAGGAACATTTCAAATTTTCATAAAACATAATTCTTCCACTTATATGAATTTAATTTCAAAAATTCGATATACAAGGTTGATATCATTAACTAAAATGTTGTTCAATAAGATGAAATTTTTTTTTTTCTGAAGAGTATATTTTTAATTTTATTTACCACAGTTAAAAGTAAATATGGTAATTATAGGTAAAAATGACATTATTGTTACCCTAACACAAGTCCTAATTATATTGGATAAGTAAATTTCGACCAAAAAATACCGTATGAATAATATATTATCCTTTATGTCAACATGGATTAGATTATGAAATTTATTATTATTTTATTTAAAGAAGACAGAAAAGTGTTAAAATTCAATGTTTAATAACTAAAATATTTTTTATATATGGTTGAACATAAGATAAATTATACTATTAATATTAATTATAAAGATAATAGTAATTCCTAAATAATGGTATTTTATTTAATTTTATTATACATTAAATAATTTAATTTATTTATGATACAATGATGATGCAATAATTACCTTATCAATGAAACATTAAAATAATTGATATTATAAATACACAACTAAATGTAAATTGACACTTTTGATGAATTCCACATATTTTACAGGTTAATATTACTTGTTAAGGTTTATTAAACGAATTTATTTCTAAGAATTAATGTTGTTAGGTCTTTAACAAAAATCAATTACTAAATAGTGTCAAAATTAACATATATGAGTTTTTAAAACCAATACTATATTATTAATTGATTTAATATTCCAAAAAATATAAGGATCAGCCAAAAAACATATATAGGATTAGATATATCAGTAATTAACCACTTGGTCTTATCATGGCTGTTTATATTAAGTTTATTACCCATATAATATAAAAATACAAAGAGACATGGTAAATGTAAAACTATTTAACTAAGAGTTAAATCTAAATGATAAGTTTTATATGGTGACCTAAACCTTTATAAAAACTATTGGTTGATATTATTTAGACCCATACCCACTTTAACATCTAAATAAATCATTTTGGATCCATTATAAAGTGATTATGAATTTATTATAAAATAATATTTCAGTCATTACCAATGGTGCCCCTCACCCCACTTAAATGGGGATTTTCCCCTTCTCTCAAATTCAAACCTCCAAATACATTTGTCTTGCCCACCCCCTATCCAAATATCCTCCCAAAATCTATCACATCTAAAGGAAACACTTGAAGAATAGGTAATAATACCACCACCCTCTTTCAAGTTCTTTTCTTCATTTGTTGTATCCATTCTAAAATAATGACTACAGTACCTTCAACATACGATGATTTTATTATAAATATGGTACAACCATATTCATTATTCTAACCATAATATAAATTACAATGTCACCATACATTCATACATACGGCTTACCATCTCCACGTCATGGTGTTGATTTTCATTCAACACTTCACTATTTTTAGGGGTATAATAATGATGTATAATTAAAGTAAATAATTAATATAACATGTTAATTATTATTTATATATTATATACCATCTATTTCAATACTATTTTAATATCAAGATAATGATATTGTCTCTCGTGCGTACATATGGATTATCATCTCCACGAACGCGATGTGATTCATTGCCCATCATAACAATTCTAGTATAATTTTCATTTCATGACTAAAAATAATTTTTAAGAAAATAATATCTTTTTGGATATGAATCAAATATATCCTATCAATAATAAAATGACTTATGTAACAATACATATAAGGTAAAACAGATAAGTTAACACCCGAAACGTTGATAATACTAAAATATTATTAACAAATCAATATTAGAAGATCATATAATATATCATATTTTTGTCTATGGTTCTTGTATAATTTAATAACAATGATTTAAATATTATAAAGGATGATAACGTACCCTTGACCATGGAAAAGTACAAGGTAAGGGTTAAATTCACAATCCCTTTACTATCCGAGGTTGTTTTTGCATAAGTATCTACTAGGACCGTTTTATCATCCACATCTATGTTTCTTAAAAATGAATTTGAAAATTTTTATAGTATTTACTAGACAATGTGTTAAAATAATTTATACCATTATTAGACTATATATGTTTTGAAATAAATATTTATGTCATTTTCAAAACAAGGTACATTCAGACTTTTTAGACAAAATTAAGGTAAGAATGTCTTTATTAACTTATACGGCAGGTGCATCAATTTTCTGCCATTATAACATCTTCAAAGCTTCACATACAAGATTATAATAATATTTTAAAGATAACTGTTTTATTTAATAATTACATGACTTTTAAATGATTTCAAAATTGAAATATATGTTTCTCTCAAATAGTTTTAATTTCATCTATGTCAACATCGTTTGATAGATTTTAAACTTGTTTGAAGTTGATTTATTATGATACAAATATTCCATATTGTCTTGAATGTTTTGTGGTTTGTTATAATGTGGATGTGATATTTTTATACCATTCATGTTTTATCGATAATGTACTTACATTTCGTATTCTATTTTTAATACGAATTTTTATGTCATGTTTAAACAATTTCAGATGAGAAATGAATTGGACTTAGTATGTGAAGGGTGGAGGCGGCTATAGCTCTTCAATGAATTGGGCTATAATGGACCTCAGGCTTTCACAGCCTAGCCGAAGAGTCTTGGTCTATTCATGAAAGGGAGCATAAAATGAGCTAAAAACTAGCCACTCATAGGAGTGTTGGAAAAAACACCCTCCCCCATGAAATGGGGGTGTTCGGCACTAACAACTCTACTTGGGTGTGGTGTGAATTATAAACATAAGAACTGCAATTATATGTATAGGTAAAAAGAACACATCCCAACATAGTGTTTCTAAATCCAACCTAATCACAAACACCCTCATGACTATTCATTCATAAGAGAAAAGCACCACACTAATGGCCAAGTCATAAATCATTCCCAAAACCAATTCCCCCTTTTAAACCATTCTTGTTTTCATGTTCAAGTGATCCCATTTTGGTGAACTCTAAACTACTAGGAAACTAAAAGGCACTTCCACAAGCAAGAGAAAGGTAAACAGTCAAACAACAATTTAAGCATTCACACTCGGTTCTCTTGTGAAGTCACCACAACAAAGTGATCAGTGAGATCCTTCAATGTACTAGAACCAATGAAATCCTTGAGGTATAGCCCCACACAACTTCATATTCAAAAACAACAATCGTACAAAAATAGGGGATCCCATCCCCATCCATATCAACCCATAAGCATTAAGAAGAACAACACACCTACTACCAAACATAGTAGGAAACATTCTGGTTCAAACACATCATTCCTTAGGTTCTTCTTTCATTTGGTTAACAGGGGTGACCTCACAAGGATTGTTGTTAACTATACATTAAAAAATTTGGCTGAGTTAATTTGATTAACCAAAATCCCATATTATGGTTATTTAATCATCACAGAAGGCAAGGGTTCATTAGTGTGTAAGGGAAGACCACCAATGACCATGATTTTCAGTGACCATAAGCCCATGAAATTCGCAATATATATCAATATAAACGAGTGCAACCGAACATTTATCACACCCCCGCTTCCTTCTTTAAAAGTACGTTCATTATCTCTATTATGTTTAGATTCATCAATCCCCATGGAAACAAAAGCATAACCAACCCGTATGATACACAGTAAGGAGAGACGCAGGAAAACCTCTACGTGGCTGATCAAGAATCAAATTTCTTCACTCTCCAATAATAGGGGATGCGCAACATGTAGGGGAATAATGTTGGGCACTCCAAGGGTGAGTAGAAAGGTTCCAGAATAGGTGCACCACTTTCCTCGGGAAAGGAAACTCCAAACACACTAGGAAGAAAAGAAATCATACCAAGAAGAAGAAGAAGAAGGAATTCCCGTGTGATATAAGGATGAGATCCCATTGTTATGGGATATGGAACTTTGTACAGAATTATTGTTGGATCATTGTTCCCCACGCGGTTGGGTGGTTACAGACGACGTGATTAATTTTTATTTAATGATTCCCATCAGAAAAGTTGGTAACATCTGGAAATTTAATGAATTTTATATAAACATAGGGGCACATTATGGGACACAAAATTGGGTCCATTGAGGGTTTCCCCACTCTTAGGAATTTAATAATTGATTATGGGATAAAAGAAAACAGCCTTGAAACACTTCAAAAAGGTTAAAAAAAGATAAAAGTGGTGTTACGTGAGAAGCTGTAGAAAAAAACCCTACATGGATGGGCGACACCGATCGGTCGCACTGATCGTGCCACACACCAATCGTGGCACACCGATCGATTGGGAACCGATTGTGTCCCACCTATCGACGAGACACCGATCGTGGTGCACCGGTCGGGTTCCAACAGATCAGTCACATGTCGATCGGTCGCACACCGATCGGTTGCACGCCGATCGGTCGCACCCCGATCGATCGCACGCTGATCGGTCACACCCACCAAGACGCCACCCTTACAATCCAGATTTTGGCAAAGGGACGAACAATGAGGGTCTAGGCCATTACAAAGCTGATATACGCAGTTGTGATCAGTTAGATGATTGGAGTCTAATAGAACAAAATTAATTTTTCATGAATAGTAACATACCCTTATTAATATTAATAAATAGTAATATACCCTTATAAATAGTCATCTCACCTACGATAGTATATATGTAGTATTTAAGTGAAATCATGATGTAACTATGTTTCGGAATAAGTAAACAAATATTTTAAAAAGTAAATATTTCTAGTAAATAATGATTTAAATTAAAAATTAAATTCACCATATATATAATATGATTTATTAAAAATGTAATTTATTTTTGGATTATACATGTCAAAAAATAGTTACGGTGAATTTTTGGGATTGATCAGAAATACATGAATTTTTTGTGTATAGTAAAATTCATTAATTTACCATGTAAATACATTATAATTTAAACCCACTATTCATGACATAAAAATTTATTTAAGCACCAACTTATAGAAAACACATGACCTCTTTACTATTATTGGTCATGTAATCAAAAATATTTCTTATCTTGGTGGAAAGTAATAAACTAATGATTAAAATATTGAGAAAACCCCTCTCCCCTCCACTACAAATACCACCCTTCACATACTCATTTCCTCACATCACTCAAGCGTCAAACCTTTTATAAAATATTTTCATGAATCATGCATAGACACTCTCCCACATTCAATTGATTCTTTTCTCATCAAAATACAAAGCCTACATTCCTTAAAGAGGATCTCAAGAGGAGGATTCATGAGGTAATATCCATCTCTCTCTCTCTTTTCCTTTAATTTCTTTTTAGTTTCATGTTCTTTTCATAATATATCAAAACTATCCTCATACACATTTTATTTTTACTAAAGTAAATCACATTAAATAATATTTTAGGATACAAATTGGGTAATATATCTTCAATCCCCTTCTCATCCACATTTTATTTTAGAATAGAAAACATTGTTCATGAGGTGTTAATCTATCACCTTCAAGAGTGACATGTTTTAATTGTTTATTTACTGCCTTCAAATCTGGCCATGAAACCATTTTTATTATTGAAACAGATTATTTTATATGTATTATACCCTATTTCATATTCTATATATAACTTTCATATATATTTTTAATGATTAAACAATACAAGTTCGTTGTGGTCGAAGATTCTCCCAAATTCACCCAAACGATCATCATAAAATTTTAACTAATGATTAAACCACATATTATATACCATAATTATTTATAAGATCATTCAAAAACATGAAATATCAAAAATAAAATGTAATATCAGTTCTATATTTTTTCCCATGTTCTAAATGAACATCCATTTATGAATACAAGTGAACCGTTCAAGAAAACCTTAAAAGTGAACATTCTCGAACAATGAATTTAAATTATATAACTCCTTGAATGGAACATAAAATAAAATAATGAAACCAAAATGAACCATATTAATGTAATGAAGGTTCTTTAATTTTTAATTAATTAATATAACATGGTTATATAGGACATTAATGTTATGAAAGCATTCAGATACAAGTTAAGGGGAAATTCTCAAAAACAACATTCTTTCTTCAGGTTATCCATCTATCATTCAGTTTTTTGTATCGTCACAATATATATATAATTTTTTTCATAATTATATTACATTTTCTAAAATTTAAATGTTTTCGAATGGATTTTATTTCAACCACATTTTCTCCAAAATTACACTTCTTTCTAAAATACACTATTTTTTTCTCACACAATGTTGATGAATATTGAATCAAGTATATTGTTCCCACATTCTTTTGGAAACCAAATTTTTATGAATGTGTTCGTATGAGAAGAATCCCATTCTTATCCCTAGTTTAGTTATGTTAATTTTTAATATATTTTCTATGTGTCATTCTTGAATATTATAATTTTATGAAGTGATGGGTGCACCTTGAATTATATAGCGTAATATAGATGATTGAATGTGACGGGCATGCCTAGAATTATACAGCACTCTAATGCATTGTGTAACATGATGAATATCATGTGTTAATGTGAAATTTTGTTTGAACAATATGATATATTCATTCAGAATTATGTTTTGTAGTTATCCACTAAGACATGATGATTCATTTTATACGCATAGCCACTTGTCAAGTCTTTTATTAGTGATTCCTCTTATGTAAATGATCTTTTGTTTATGTCATGACTGTGCTCACCCCTTATTATATTTTCTATATCTATAATCTTACTAGGAATTTAGATCACACCATGTTGATGCATATCCTCATGTGAATACTTGTACTAAAGAGTATTCAGGGGCCAATTAGAAGCTAGAGAAGAAGGAATTAAATGAATATTTATGATTTTTGAAAACATTGATTTAATATACTATTCGTCTAATCCTCCAGAACCTTGATCGGAAAAGCTCATTAAATTTATAATATACTGTAATTTTTTTTATATTTTATATATAAAAATATACAACATATTTTAGTACTAAATCCATTAGGGCAGGTTTAGGGATTTGCAGTCATAACTCATACACTTTTGAGTCATGTAACTAGTGGTTAGTGTGGATATTAAGTTTATATACTATCCATACACACCACATCACATCATGAGACAATTCCAATTCAACTAGTGCTATACCTGAAGCGTATTCATGGGAGTATGTAGTGAACATCCACCCTCGATTCTATTGAATATTTGGTGCATGTTTGTTCAAGAACATGTAAAGGTCTTCAGTGTTTTCCGAAAACGTACTAATTTGTATATGCTCACCATTATTTATGAGAAAATATTCGTGGGAACATATGTCATGGTCATACAGAGGTGGAGGACCACCTGGGATGATGATGTATATGGGTTATCAGGAAATTGGTGTCTACGGAGAGTAGATGACATTGTAGGTTGATGTGGAAGTGTTGGCCTAGTGGGCATAGATGAAGATAGGGATCCGAGAATTAATGACTTTATTATGTATAATTCTTTGGTAGAAAAGATTAAATTAGATTAAAACTCCGAGAAATGCAGTTATGGGATGATGGAATTCCCTTTGGGGACATCTTGAGGGTGAATTTAGTAGGTATGTGGAAGTTAGTACATCACCTAGATACTCATATTGGTTTTTTATTTCTTGAGTTCTGAGAGAGTTATAGAATCCACAAGAAGATGACCTCTCTATATTGGATGATGGAATTCCCTCTGGGGACATCTTGAGGGTGAATTTAGTAGGTATGTGGAAGTTAGTACATCACCTAGATACTCATATTGGTTTTTTCTTTCTTGAGTTCTGAGAGAGTTATAGAATCCACAAGAAGATTACCTCTCTATATGGGATATGTAATTATCTTCATGATGATGTTATATTTATCACTAGGATGTTATATAAATGGGAATGCATCCATGATTTCAATAATAATGTAATGAAGTACATGGTGGAGCTGGTGGGCCTGATCTACTCATGGGTTTCTTCACATCCCCTTAACAACTGATAAAAGGTATTTTTTTATAATTATTTAATCACTATATCTCTCATCCAGTGATCTAGCCACCTGAATTCTTTTCCAATAGGGGTCATAAAAGGATTCATAGGGAATTTATTCATATTAGATTTATCCAATTGATAAAATACATACCATTGGAAATGTAAATTATTTTGCCTTATATGTTTTGAATATAACCCATAATTTAGAACTGATGTACAAATTTATTTTAACATGTGTTTTAATCGTCTTGGCAATGAAATTATAACATAGGGATTGGGATCACCATCACTAAAGGGGGTGACCACAGGGTCTCTCTAGGATTTTTTGTTTATAGGTGGCCATTGATCGAATGATGTGGTTATATAAAATGTGGTAAAAACTATGGGGTATAAAATGTTCTTATGAGGGGGATTTCTCATTAACCTCTTAAATATAATCATCTGGTTGTACCAAACTTGTAAATCATTTACCACTTCTCAATTTCTCAATCATGATTTTTCTTTCATAAGACATTAAATAAAATCTTATCATTTAAACATGAGTTTAAATCTTTTTTGGGGCATATAAAGTTTAATAGATGATCTAGCTTGTAGAAATATCTAAAATTGAGGATATTCCAACAATTAAGGTGATTATGGAAAATGTGGTGGATGAAACTACCATTGATATACCACAAGATGTGGATCATAGGGTCAAATCTTCAATATAAGAGTTAAATATAATTCTACCAATATAGGTATTCAAGAAGGCTATGTTGGATTCACATATCATAGAAACACAATCAAATGAAACTAATATAGTTGAGTGTATGGAGAATGAGGTAGATATTGAGGCATTTATGTAGGTAGTATGGGAGGATATTAAGTAATATCCATATTTTTAGGAATCATTAGAGGGGGATAGAAATCCTTCAACATTGATAGGTCTACTAAGGTTTTGAGTCTACTAATCCTAGGGCTCAGTACTCCCAATGACCTAACAACTCATGACTCAACAAATGATTTTTTGGTGGTCCTACCTCAATACAATCTTGTGCTCCCTATGTAATTCAAGGATTCTAAATCAATCATCATTAGGGAGAATCATCTCCTCTAATGTTGGTCCTGTAGGAGTGTGAATACCTCCATCACTCGCACATTAATAGATAATCTTCTATACTGGATTGGGTCTATCAGCCACTAGTTAGTTAGACTATAGACTAGCAGAGTGGATTCTATAGGTCTCTATGACCAAGATGGGGATTTTCTCATCAATATGGTTCACGATGAGTGAAACCAATTTGATGTCTCCTTACACATGAATAAACCTAAGAGTACTTATTCACTATATATTGGTATATATTATATCACATTAAATAATGTAAAATCACTAGATCATACATCAATTTTCACTTTTGAAAAAGATATCACGGTCAAGTTGATGAGTTAGTTGGTTGAATTTGAAGAAAATTATGTATATAAAGTAGTTTTTGGATTTAAGTTACATGAAATAAAATGTGTTAATCAATGATGAATAGTATTAAACAATTATGGAGGAAGAGGCAGCCAATATGGTGGAGAACTAGTGTAATCATGATGCAAATCAATTGTGGTTTTCTGTGCTCAATAACATGATATCTTGGGCCTATACCAAGGGAAATTTTATCTTATAATGTGTTAAATAATAATTTCAAATATTTGTATAAACCACCCCAAAATGGATCTATTTCATTAAATTATATACATTATTTTTTATTTTTCCCTTTTTGGGATCATTGATCATGTTAAAAAGACACCAAATAAGGAATCCATAGCCATGCGTCATTCATTCTCGGTGTGAATTTTTTTTAATATTTCTTACTTATATGATGGTACAAGTATAGGGTTGATTAATTTGGGTCTAGATATACATATTGGAAACTGTGGTGTGTCTTGAAAATTAATGTTCTGGATGGAATGTGAGACTATCTACAAAACCCAGATGCTATCTCAACCTTTTCTAATTAATGAATGGGGTAACGAAAAGGTAATTTCATTCAAGTCAAACAAAGGGGTCACAAACAACCTAAATTGAGATTTAAAATATCTGAATCACCAAGGGGTTTGTGTTCGGATGGAGGATAACTACTAACAATATTGAAAACATAAAATATAGTATGGATTTTTTGAGCACAGTGATAATAAAATGATTATTGACCACTGATCATGTTTGAATGAAAGGAAATATCTCACAATTTTGTCAAATTTCATTCAGATAATGTACCCTGGATTGTAGGTGAAAAAATTTAGAAAGGAACTATTTCCATTAATAGGGTCATATTATAATGAGTAAGATTATGGTTATCCATTTTAGGGGATATTTTAATTGATGGGAAGAACTGATGTTATTTCCAAATAGAGTTTGACACTACTAGATTTACACAATTGTGAATTTTGGATCATTTGAAAGGTTTATCCATCAAAACAATGGTTAGATGTATATTAAGAGGAATGTTTGATCCTAGATTATGATCGATGGTTGAGGAAAAAGAATAATATAGTAGTTATCTAGAACCAATGTTTAACAAAGACCATGCTTGAGAGTTTTTGAGGCACTTCTTAGTTCTACATCAATCAATTTGGATGACGTATACATTGTTTATCATCATATGGTGTGGATTTTTTACATTTTATTTAACATCATATGGTGAGGATGATGCATCTCATATTATAATGTCATGATATTAGGATGTGTGAACTAATGTGAATAACACCTACACATAAAAAGTGGAATGGGACGTAATAGGCTAATATAACGGGGATTCCCCACTAGTGGGCCCTGTAAGGAAAAATGGTCTTAAATTTTGGATATAACATTTTTTTAACTGATGGGTTCAGTGGGAAAAACTGTGTTTTTCTGTAGTCTAAAATGTTTCCAAGAATTCATTGTACCTCATTCTATTTATCCCATTATTTTTTTTATAAGTCGGAGGTGTGACATGGAGGGGTATGTCCAAATATTACTTAGGACTCCCCTATGGGGTTTCAACCCAAAAAAAATTTCTATCTATTTCAGTTTAAATTTTTATGTGAAACAATTGAACCAATTGGTTGAATATAGTTTAGATTCAAATTACATAGTCCCTAGGGTATCATATTGTTTATTTCCATTATGATATAACCTTGAATCCTAGTTTCTAGTCTTAGATATTGGACCATGGTGATGAAATTAGTTTAATATATTAATTATGAGACCTGAAGGGACCCCACACCTATCTACCAATAATGAATCTAATGACATAAAAGGGTTAAAACCCTATATAAATGGAGAACCAAAGATCCCATACCCAATGAAAAAGAATATGTAATGAGTTTCACATAGTTTAAGATCACAATTCCTGGACCATATGGTTGTGTGTCTCAAAGAGATTGTATGTAGAATTGGGGATATGTTTCCTATATTTTATGAGAATCCTAGAAGACCCAAACGCATAGAGAATCCTATAGACATGATACACATATTTTACGGTCCACATTCGTGTACCTAGAATCCTAGTTTACTATCATATATTTTATAAAAATTTAATTTAGTTTATGGTCATAATTCCTAGACTAAAATGATCACATCTCAATGTAGTGTGTGCTTAAAATATGATATGTGACCTGATGTGAAATGAGGGCTATAGAGGACAAGAACCACATTAAAAATTCCAAAGATAACCATAACATAGTATAATTTTGTGATACTAGGTCTTGGGATCCTAGTTTATGTTTATACTATTCAAATCCATAATGGTGATACTAGTGAATGTAATCCTTACTTGAAGAAAATTCCATCCCAAATATTAATCCCATAAGATAAATGCTCGATAAAATTCATGAGGATTGGTATAGATTCCCCCTTTTTTTAGGGGTTAATAAAAAATGGTAAAAGGTGATAGAATATTAAAATGAGGGTGAATAATGACTTTAATAACATTCATAGTAAAAAGGCGAATGGCCGACTAGTTGGGAACAACTATTGACAATTTTCAAAATAAATTTTCTACACCCACGTTGCGTTATGATCAGGTGATGAAAATGTGAGATAGACCAGGGTTCGAATAAAAAACATGAGTGCTTATATCTATTGTTGGGGACCCTTCGAGGTGTGCACCCAATATGGTAGGTGATGCATTGTGTCCATGAACCAAGCAGTTTGTGAGCCCTCTCATATCATGTGATGATGGTTATCTATGTAAAAAACAATTATGTAATAATAAGGGGGGTGTTCCTCGAGGGAATTTTTAGTACCATTCGAGATATCCTACCACGTATTCAATTATTCTAGATGAGAAATATTATATGAAGGGATCAAGCCTAGATGATAGGGAAACAACCATGAAATTATTTAGCAATGTGGATGGACACAAGATGAGATATTCTGGTGCCACTATGTATCCCATCATTATGGGTATCATGAAACACATTTTTAGGGAATTCGTCCAGGTAGGAGACCAATACCGGATGAGTTATGTTCTATCCAGGGAAGATATTGAATCCTCTGATATTATTATCCATATTAGTTTTATACAATGAGATTATATAATTTAACATTTTTTTTCTAATTACATTGGTTTGTTGTATATCATATTTATCATATGATGTATCTCAGTTTTATTCATGGTAAGGATACATTTTAAATTCATGTTCTGATGAATTAGGTATCTTTCATGTCATATTTATCATATGAGTCATCTAATATTCATACTGGGTAAAAAAATAGTATAATTTAATTTTTGGAGGAGAATAGAATTTTCAATATAAATTTTTATAACTCAGACTATGTTTTATAGTAGTTTAATGTCCTAGAGATTTCTCAATATGGGATGTTTATTGTTTTAGATTTCATACATTGAACCATAGTGTGTGGGTGTATTAAAGGGGATTGTATGGAAAAAAATAGTGATAACCTGATGTGAATGGAGGAACAAAGAGACCATCTTCTAAATATAGCTAAAACCCATATCCAGGATGATGTAAAGATAGTGTGGATGAAATGTCCCATAATTAGTTTGATAATGGTTGATTGATTAAGGATATAAGAACCCATGTGAATGGGTGTCAGGACACAATTATAAATATAATTTGCCATGGTATAAGGTGGATGATAAACTATAAATCCCATTATATAAGGATGTGATGAAAAGTAGAAGGTGTAATTGTCTTTATGAAAGACAAGCATGAAGAAAAATTTAAAAAAGTGAGTATATAGAGTACAAATGAACCTTTCTTGAGGTAATAATACTTTATCAAATAAAATTATAATTGTTTATATGTCATTGAATATATTTTGGTAAATCAATGATGTTTGAGTTGTGGTACAGAGTTAAAAGTTGATGTGAAATGATTTGGGGATGATATTATCACATGAAGATATCCTGAAGCTACATTTATAAAGTATACGTTCACAATTATGAGACCTAGGGAAATCCATAAAATAGGTTTTTACCAATGCTCTAACCAACAATAGAGGTTATAAGCATCACAATGTATTCAATGGTAAGGTGAATCGTACAATACATTATTATGTAATTTTGTACGGTGGAGGACCAAAATAAAAAATAGGTGGGTCCATCCTCTAATATGAGAATGGGTGTAACACCAAAATCTTCCATGGTATGATTCTCTTTTAATAATACAATAGTGTGTGTTGTACACAACCCCGAGTTTAAGCGCACCATGACATGTCAAACTCGTTGTTTTAAAAGTAGTTATGAATAGTAATACACACTTTTTGAAATTTTATAAATTTTATTTTTCAATTTTGACGTCATTTTTGGATTCACAATATCAAGGTTTTCTTAGGTTGAATTTTTGTTACTTTTCTAATAACATTCATATTTTTATGAATAGTGAAAATTCCTAAATTTTAATTAAAAATAGTTTTTTAATCGAAATAGTTTATAGTGTTAAATTATACATTTTAGTCGTTTTAAAGTATTATTAGATTATATTTTTATCATTCCATACAATTTAGGAAATTTGATTTTATTCACCTTTAAATTGTACATAAACACATGTTAATATTTTAATAGTTTTTACTTCGTAAATACAAAATTTTTGGTTTTGACAACAAGCATTAATTGGAAAATAATTTCTCCTAATTCTGTGTTTTGAATTTGGAAAAATTGATTCCATATTTGGAATTAGTTTGTCCAAATTCTTTAAATATGTATCTTTTATTTCTATACATTATTAATAGTTACTTCAATAAATATTTTGTTGTCCACGATTAAAGGATAAATATAGTAAATAAGGGAAAAAATAATATTATAATAATATTAAATTACACTAACACATATCCTAACCTCATTGGCTGATACATTTCCGAAAATGGGAATCATTGTGTCCATTTTGGGTCCCCATTGAGTCACTTGTTAGTGATAATGACATTTTATATTAATTAATTTAAAGTAAAGAACAATATAAAAAAAGCATGTATCTTTTAGTAAAAAAATTATATAGGGTCATATAATTGATCTCATAGACTATAAATGCTCATTTGAAATCTAAAAATAATTCCTACATCATGATATTATATTTATAGTTTTTGGACTTAAAAATATATATTTATTTATGTCACAATATTGATGCAATATATTCCTTATTAATGAAAGAATGAAATAAATGATATTATAAATATTAAAATAAATATTATTTGAATGTTTTGATTCCACAAAATAATTTTTAGGATAATATTACATTTTAGGGTTGTTTGATTAATTTTATCCGAATAAATAATATTGTTATGACTTTCAAAAAAACCTAATTCTAAATAATGTCAAAATTGACATAAAAGAGTTTTTAGTACAAATAATATATTGTTAAATGATATAATATTCCTAAAAATCTATGGTTCATAAAAATGACATATATAATAATATATATGTCATTAATGAACCAATTGGGGTTCTCATGGAATTTTATAGTATGTTTATTATCCATAAAATATGAAAATACAATGAGACATGGTAAATGTCAAACGATTTAACTAAGATTTAATTCTAAACGAGAAGGTTAATATGGTGAACTAGACTTGTCTAAAACCTATTGGTTGAGACTATTTCGTCCCATACCCATGTTATCCTTGAAATTAATAAATTTTTATACATTATAAATATTAAATTATTTTATAATAAAATAATATTTCACTATTTTCCTTTAGTGACCCTTACCACTATCATAAAAGGTTCCACACCCTTATCTTAATTTCACACCTCCAAATCCATTTGGATCAAAAAAACATTTATAAAATATTCTAAAAACTACCCTAAATTCATCCTATACGCCTTACATTGTTCATAAAGGCATCCTATGGAGTCCCTTAGATCAAATCAAAAGGGAGCATGCAAAGAAGATTTATTAATTTCAACACCAATTTAAATGTTCTTTTCTTCTTCCACTTCCTCCTAATTTGTTGCTACCATGCCAAAATAATAACTCTAGTAACTTCTAAATACTATTATGTTTGTATAAAAATGTTACAACCATATTCATTATTTTATCCATCCTATTAATTAAAAATTCCCCATATGTGTGTACGTATGGCTTATCGTGTCCATATGGTGGTGTAGTTTGTTATTCCACACTTTATTATTTAGATTTATATAATAATGAGAATAATTTGTTTTAAAAAATAAATATAACATTTTAACGATTTTGTATATAAGTAATACCATCGTACTATATACGATTTCACCATGAATAGAATGATATTTTCTCTCGTTCGTACGTACGGCTTACCGTCTCCACGATGTGATAAGATTTCGTTCCCCATTATAACCATTCAAGAATAATTTTCATATGAAAATTACAATTAATTTTTAATAACATAAAATCATTCTATATATGAATCAAATGGATCTTATCTATAAAAAAATTAATTTCTTAAAAAACATATAATGGAAATTGATTCAGTTATGACCCAATACAATAATACTACTGAAATATTATTAACAAAGAAATATTAGAAGATCATATATGATTTCATATTTATATATGTTGATTTTTGTATAATTTATTACCAATGTGTTAATCATTATATCAGAAGTTAACATACCATTAACTATGTTATAATACAAGGTAAGGGTTAATTTTACAATCACATTATTATATGAGGTTGTTTATATTTGAGTATCTATTGGGACCTCTTTATCATCGACATTTGTTTTTCATAAAAATTTATTTCAAAACATTTTTACTATTTTATTATAATATTGGTTAAATTCATTTATATTATTTTTTAAATATTTATAAAATGTTTTCAAAGGAATATTTTCTTCTCTTTCCATATATTGTACATTATTACCATTTCAAAGAATGAAGGTAAGAATGTTTTTTAACTTATGTGGTGAGTGTGGCTATATTGCACCATTATAACACCTTCAAAGCTTCCATTAAATGATTATAATAATATTTCCAAAGTTAATGTTTCCATTTATAATTATGTGTCTTTTAAATAATTTAAAAATAGAATGAGATATATCTCACAAATAGTTTTGATTTCATCTAGGTCAACAACATTTGATAGATTTTACACTTGTTTGAAGTTGATTTATTGAGATACAATATTCCAAATTGTACTGATGTATTTGTTATATGTTTGACTATGTATTTGTTATTTTTACACCATTCATGGTTTATGGTTAAAATATTATCAATTCATATGCTACCTTTAATACAAATGATTATTATATGATTCAAAATTTTCATATATGGAATGCATTGGACATAGTATGTGATGGGTGGAGCCCACTATAGCTCCTCAATGCATCGGTAGGTCTCATGAGACAAACTAGTGTCTTGGCACAATGAGTTGACAAAATCTTATCTCTAGTCTTGGCACAAATCTTTGACTATATGGTTATAATATCATGAATTATACATTCCATCATTATGAAATTGGTTATTGATATTACATGTAATTATTTTACTATTATAATGTCCATGTGAATAAGTACATGGAATTATTTGATTTGTATTTTCCATATTATATTGATGATTACGTTGAAAATGAATTTCTTATTATTCTATATTGACTTAAATGTTTGTTCTTATTTATGAATTTTTCCACTACATTGTTATCTATACTGCAAATTTGAGCTCACCCCTTTATTATGTTTTATTTTTTCCAGGATGTAAATAATAATATTAGATTCAACCTACAAGAATAGGTACACGGATATGACAGTGTTAAAAGGGGAAAATATTATGTTCTTTTTCCTTATTTCATGATGCAATGTAAAACTTATATATGTATATAGTAATTACTAGGTTACTAAACTAGTTACTCTTTCTAGACTTGATTCCTTGTGATCACTCCATTGTAACGTAATAATGAACTAACTCTGGGTAACTAGGTTTGGGGCGTTACAATTGGTATCAGAGGAAGGTTAGTAAAACCCTTGAAATATAGATTTAAAAAAACACTGATTTGAGAACATTAACCTATGATAAACTTTGAGTATTATTATATAAAAACATTTTAGTATTTAGTTAATGTAAAGATTTTGTGTATTTTAAATAAAATACATCCCTGTCTAGATACTGTAGGCATTGGATGCTATGGCACTGATGTACCTTTGTGTGAAAATATGGCACGGAGTTTCGTGCATGACTGCGGTATCCTAGTACAAGACAACAGTATTTTTTGCACTCTTTGTTACGACACTCCCATGAGATATTCTTATGATAATTCACATTTTATTTACCAAACATTATGAAGGATTTATGAGTAAATACTTCCTCAAAGAAATTATTTTTTTTTGATTTTAGATTATATGCATAAACAATTCAATTTATGTTAGGTATTTTAATAGATTATAATTATGTATTATGATTCATAAATGAATATAGTGTGGGATTTTCTTTAGAAATGGAACCGTGTGGAAGGAATTGAAACTGTATTAACACAAGTAATCCATGTATGGATTTACATCCTACTATAGATAAATATATTTGATATGGTGATGCAACTAGTTCAGAACATCTTATAAAGATACTGTGAAAACTCACTCAGGTTATGATTAATAAACATACCCATATAGATCATTCCAATCCAAACTCCCATGATTAATGTTAGACTGATTCATGCGGAAAAAACCAAGATCATTCAATGGGACTGAAAATCCATTTTTATCTGAGAAATGGAAAAGTTCCTTATATAAAATATTTCATGCTTTGGGGAGTAACGAAATGGAAAAGGTTTTCATGGTAGTTTATCGCCTCAAAGGTGATGCAGATCAATTGTGGTCATTAATTGAAAAAACAATGATGGATCAAGAAGTGTAAAATATGGAATTAAGGGAGTTTAAATATCTTTTCATAGAAAATACATTCCTCATGACCATCGAGGGGATATGGAAAGGAAATTTCAGAGACAGAGGAAAAAGGAGGATGAGAATGTCGTAGTGCATGAGGCTAACTTTACAATGTTAATAAGGCATGCTGCAAATTATTTATGTAACCGAGTTAGTAAGATTGATTGATTATTTGAGGGGTTAAAACCATTTCTCCATCGAGAATTAGTTTCACAATAATTATCATCAAATGAATATATAGTCTCATGTGATATCAAGACAGAAAACGAATTATCCAAGTCTTATGATATTAAAGCGAAGCAAGAGAAGAAGAGATCAGATGAACACTCTGGAAATTGAAATAAGTGGAAGAAGGTAAAAGTTGAATTTCTATCCTACAGTAAATGTGGGAAGAAACACCCTAATAATTTCCTAAAGGTAATGGGAGTTTGTAACATTTGTGTTGAAAAATTCCACCAAGCTTGTGATTTCAATGGGATGAAAGAGGTTGTCAATTTTGTATGCTACAGTTGTAACGAAATGGGGAATTATGAAAACAAATGTTATATGAGTAAAGGAAACATACCTCAGAAAAGGAAAATAGGGAAAGGCTATGTTTATGTGATCAATAATGATGAGGTTAATGCATCGAATGATGTGGGGGTAAGAATTTTAATGGTTTCCTAAAATTTATTGAATGATTTATTTGACTTTCAATCATCACATTACATCATTTATTCGTAGTTTTCTATGAAAATTAGTTGTTTTAAATTTGATTTAACATGGTAGTTGTCAGTGAAAACTCTTAAGGGGTGTATCCTTGAAAAAATGTTTTGTGAATCAGTTCCCATTATGGCATATAAACATGATTTATCTTCTGATATCATCACCATACCCATGAATGAATTTTATATAATCCTCGGTATGGATTGGCATTTAGACCATGATGAAAAAATTTATTATAAGAAGAAGGAGTTTACAATTTCTGATGATGATAAGAAGTACCTTATCATTAGAGAAGAAACATCACAATCTGATTATTCTCTAGATCTACCCCTAGTAGAATAAAAAATTTCCATTATTAGTGAGAAGAAAATTAAATAACTGTCGGTGAGGAAAGGAATGTTCAAATGGAGGATGTTCCCATTGTTCGAGAATATGTTGATGTGTTTCTAGAGGATTACCTGAAAATCATCCAGAATGATAAATTGAGATTTATATTGACTTAATTCCTCATTCAATTCCCATATCAAGGACACCTTATAGAATGGACACTATGGAGTTAGTGTAACTAAATAAAAAACATGAGGAATTGAGTAATAAGGGATTTATTATCCACAGTGTTTCTCCATAGAGAGCCCCTATTATTTTTTTAGAAGAAAGATAGATCTATGGGTTAGTTCATTGACTACAGTGAGATCAATTTTATATAAATTAAGAACTAGTATCCCCTACCTCACATTGATGATTTATTTGATCAACTTCATGGTGCTCAAATTTTTTCAAAGATTCAGAATCAATTTGGATACCATCATTTGTGCTTGAAATAGTAAGACATTCCAAAGACAACATTTAGAACCATGTACAAACATTATTAGTTTACAATAATTCCTTTTGGACAGACAAATGCACCCTCTATTTTCATGGATCTAATGAATATAGTTTTCCAGTAGTATCATGATGACGTTGTAGTGTTATTTATTCATTATATATTGGTATACACAACAATCTTAAAATATCATGAAAATCACTTGTCTGTTATTATAAATACTCTTAGAAGAAATTAATTACATGGGAAGATTAGAATTTGTGAATTCTGGAATCAGGAGATTTATTTTCATGGAAATATTTTCTCTATGGATGGAATCTCTATTGATACTTATAAGACAAAAGAAAAAAATAAATAGCTAGAACCAATGACTATAACTGAGGTAGGTAGTTTTATTGGTTTAGGAGGTTATTATTGGAGTAACATCTATAATTATCCTCGATTGGATAACCCATTTACCAAGCTAACATGTAAAGGGTTTATATTTGTTTGGGCAAGAGAGTGTGAATACTGTTTTGAAGAAATGAGGAAAATATTAGTCAATTCTCTTATCTTGAATCTACCATAGGGGAATTATGGGTTTGTTATTTATAGTGATTCTTCAATGAAAGGACTTAGTTGTGTCCTTATGCAAATTGATAGTGTTATTTCATATGCATCATGACAACTAAAAATTAATGAACAAAACAATCCTACCCATCATCTTGAGTTTGCAACTGCAATATTTTCTTTGAAGATATGGAGACACTATCTCTATGGGAAAAATGTGAGATATATATCGATCAAAATAGTTTGAAGTATATTTTCTCACATAAATAACTCAACATGAGTCAATGATGATGGATTAAACTACTCAAGGATTATGATTTCACTATACACTACCCCTCGGGAATGAAAATAAGTAGAAATATTATTTGAGAAGAAATGATCATGGAGTCATGCACAACATGAGAGTTGAAAGGGATCCAATGTTTAAGGATCTAGTACACATGGATATTGGAATAATAATGGAAGGTGAAACAACGATTCTTTTTTAAATGACTACCAATACATCATTACTATAATGGAAAAAATGTTATCAGACTGATGATGAGGTGTTTCAAAAGAAAATTAATGCTTCGAATGATAGGATATTGATTGAATTAGTATATGAATATGTAATTTTGAAATTTAGGAAGATACTTCATATTCCTGATATAACTGATCTAAAAAAACAATTTTTGGATTTTTCTCATCGCTCAAATTTCACTATACATCCTGGTATGACTAATATGTATAGTGATTTGAATGAAAATTTTTAGTGGGACAACATGAAGAGGGATGTGGATGATTATTAGTAAAGATTTATGGTTTTTCAATGGGTGAGGGATATAAGACAACATCATGGATGATTGATGCAACCTATTCCCATACCTGAGTGGAAATGGGATGATATTACATTGGCCATTATCATGCGACTACGAATGACTTCTAGAAGGAATGAGGCAATATAGGTTATTATTGATCATCTTATGAAGTCTTCAAATATTACTGGTATAAGATAATATTTACCACATGAATGTTTAGAAATACTATATATTAAAGAAGTTGTAAGACTTCATGGGGTACCCCTATTGATTGTTTCTGATCATGATCCCCATTTTACATTAAGATTCTAGAAATGTCTTAAGAAATACCAAGATAGTGAACTTCATTCAAGTAATACCTACCAACCTAAAACTGATGGACATTAAAAATAGACTATTCAAACCAATGAATCCATTTTGAGATCTTTATCACTTGACTTTCAATGTATGTGGGATCAGTATTTAGCTATGGTAGAATATTCCTTTAAAAATAGCGTCCATTCAACTATTTAGATGGAACAATATTAAATTTTATATGTAAAGAGATATCACACACCAAATATTTGGGACTATGTTATTGAAAGAAAACCCAAAGTCCAAGAACATGTTGAGGATACAATGAAAAGGGTGAATATTGTCCAAACCCACATCGAATCTCCTTAAAGTAGGAAAAAGAGATATGCTGATAACCAAAGGTAGGATTTGGAATTCAAAGTTAGATATCATGTTTTCATGAAGGTATATACATATAAGGATGTTATACAACTATGTATGAAGGGTAAATTATGTCCCACATACAAAGGACCTTTCGAAATTCTAGAACGAATTGCAGTTGTAGGTTATTGTTTGGAAATGCATCCATGTCTCTCTAAATTTCATGATGTGTTGCACGTATCACTATTGAGAAAATACATTCATAACACAACAAATCTACTCACTTATTATTAAATAGAACTGGTACCCGATTTTTATTATTGTGAAGAGTTTTTCAGTATTCTTGATACTAGAGATCAAGTGCTGAGAAACCGGATGACTCATTTGGTAAATGTTCTATGGAAAACCATAATATGGAAGAGGCAACATGGGAAACCAAGGAATATATGATGAAGAAACACCCGAAAATTTTTATGTAGAAATATTCAATAAATTTTTAGGATGAAATTATTTGAAGGATGGAATAATGTAGCCCCACAATCTTCCACGGTACGCTTCTCTTTGAATAATACAATAGTGTGTGATGTATGTAGTACTGTTTTCAAGCACACCACGACCAATCAAACTATCTATTTTAAAAATGTTATTAATAGTAATATTTTTCAATTTGGACTTCATTTTTGTATTAGTAATATCAAAATCTACTTAGCATGAATTTTTGGCACTTTTCTGATAAGTTTCATATTTTTAGGAATAGTGATAAATAGTAAATATTAATTAAAAACATCTTTTTTAATCAAAATAATTTATAGAGATAAATTATAAATTTGAGTGGTTTAAAAGTATAGTTGTATTATATTATTATCATTTAATATAATTTAGCTCAATTTATTTAATTTCATATTTAAATTTTATATAAACACATGTCAATATTTTAATAGTTTTTACTTCATAAAAACCAGCATTTTGGTGTTGACTACAGGAATTAATTTTAAATTAACATATGGAACTTCTCTGTCATGAATTTGGAAAAATGGATTCCATATTTGGAATCAGGAGGTCCAAAATTTTTAAATATGTAACTTCTATTTCTAGATATTATGAATAGTTACTTTAGTAAATATTTTATTTACCATGGTTAAAAAATAAATCATGTAAATAAGGGTAAAAAATAATATTATAATAATATTAAATTATACTAACACGTGTCATAAATCAATAGGATGATACATTTACGACCATGGGAAATTGTGGGTCTATTTTGGGACACCATGGAGCGACTTGGGAGTGATAATGATATTTTATATTAATTAATTGAAATTAAAGACAAAAATAACCTATGAGTATATATTTTAGTAAAACATTTTTATATAGGGGTATATAATTTATATATTCGACTATAAATATTCATATGAAATATAAATTTTTTTCCTAAATCATGAAATTGTATTTATTTTTTTTAGACATAAAATAAATATATAGATTTATGATAAAATTAAGATGTAGTATTTTTCATATTAATGAAGGAATAAAATAAATGTTATATTTAGTATTAAAATAAATAAAATATCTATGTTTTTATTACATAAACGAATTTTATAGGTTAGTATTACATGTTAGGGTTGTTTGCATCTATTTTTTCTAAGAAATCATATTTTTATGACTTTTACGAAAACCAAATGCTAAATAATGACAAAATTTACATAAATATGTTTTTCAAAACAAATACTATATTATTAAATGATATAATTTTCCTAAAAATAAAATATTTCCCCAAAAAACTTATATAATAATATATATGTCATTAATCAACCAATTTTTGTTCTCTTAGAAATTTATAGTAAGATTATTAACAATATAATATAATAATACAAGGAGACATGATAAATGTCAAACTATTTAAATAGGAGTTAAATCGAAATGATAAAGTAAATATGGTGACCTAAACATTTTTAAAACCTATTAGTAGAGATTATTTCCACTCATAACCACCTTATCCTCCAAATAAATCCATTTGGAGCCATTATAAACTGAAAATTAATTTATAATAAAATAATATTTGAAACATTTCCTAAAGTGACTCTCACCACTCTTATAAAGAGGTACACCCCCTTCTCATAATTTCACACATAAATAGTCATTAGGCTCAGCCAAACCCTATCAAATATCATCAAAAATATCATAAAATATTCTTAGAGGCCTTAATTTGATCAGAAATCAAACATACAGAGTCCTTTTAATCAAATCAAAAGGATACACTCGAAGAAGAGGTAATAATTTCATCACCTATTTTATGGTTCTTTTCTTCTTCCAAATCCTCATTAATTCTTTTTTCCATACCAAAATAATAAATCCAATACCATCTACATACTTTTATGTTATTACAAATATGGTACAACCATATTCATTATTTTATACATCCTATGAATGAGAATGTCAACATATGTGCGTACGTACGGCATACCGTCTCCACATCGTGGTGCAGTTTATTATTCAACGCTTTATTATTTTGATGTGTATAATAATTTGTATAATTGATGTAAATAATAAATATAACATGTGAATTATTCTGTATATATGATATACCATCCAACTATATTCGATCTCACAATCAATAAAATGATATTGTCGCTCGTGCGTACTTACGGCTTACCGTCTCCACAATGCGATAAGATTTAGTTCCCCATCGTAACCATTCAAGAATAATTTTCATTTAATTATTAAATAAAATTTTTAAGAACATAATATCATTATTTATTAGAATCAAATACATCCTATCCACAATAAACATGTCTTACATAAAAAACATATACTGTAAAACGAATCATTTAACTCCTGAAACGATGATACTACTAAAATATTATTAACAAAGCATTGTTAGAACATCATATATGATATCATATTTTTGTCTTTTAATTATTTTATAATTTAATAAAATTTATTTAACCATTATACAGGAGGTTTACATACATTTTACTATGGAAGAATACAATTTAAGGGTTAATTTTATAATCTCATTATTATATGAGATTGTTTATACGTGAGTATCTATTGGGTCCACTTAATCATCCACATCTATGTTTCTTAAAAATTTATTTGAAAATTTTGTTATGAGTTCTTATAATATGGATTAAATTCATTTATACCGTTTTTTAATTTTTATAAATATTTTTTGAAAGGAATAATTTTTTTGTCATCCAAACAAGATACTTAATGACCTTTTTGATGAATTAAGGTAAGAATGTTTTTTAACTTATACTAAGAGTGTGTCTATTTTCTACCATTATAACACATTCTATTCTTCCTACACAATCATATAAAAATATTTTAAAAATAATGGTTTTTTCTATATTTATGTGACTTTTAAATGATTTCAAAATAGAAAGAAATGTTTCTCTAAAATTGTTTTAATTTCATCTATGTCAACTTCCTCTGATGTATTTTACACTTGTTTGATGTTGCTTTATTATCATAAAATCATCCATATTTTATTTATGGTTTCGGGATATTTTTTATTCTAGATGTTTTATTTTTATACCATTAATGGTTTATGGTTAAAATATTAACATTTTGAATGCTAGTTTTAATATAAATGTTTATGATATGTTTTAACCTTTTCATATGATAAATGAATTGGACTTAGTAAGTGATGGGTGGAGCCCGCTATATCTTTTTGATGCATCGGTAGGTATAATGAGAAATACTAGTGTCTTGGAACAAGGCCTCAAAAAAATCTTATTTGTAGTCTCGGCAGGAGGCCTTGACTATGTGGTTATAATGTCAGAAATTATGCATTCAATCATTACGAATTTTTGTATTGATATTAAATATGATTATTCTACATTTAGAATATCCATGTAAATAAGTAAATGGAATTGTTTGATTTACATTTTCCATATTCTACTGATGTTTGAGTTTAAAATCCATGTGTTTTATTCTTATACATTTCCTTAAATGTTTATGATTATTAATGAATGTTTCTTCTCTATTATTATCCTTACTGAGAATCTAAGATCACCCCATTATTATGTTTTATTTTTCCCAGGATGCAATGATGTATATTAAAAATAACCTACAGGAATAGGATAACAAAAATGATTGTTTTCAAAGGGGACACAATGATGTTGTTTTTCCTTATTTCATGAAGTAATGTAAAACATATTTGTGTATCTAGTACTTTCAAGGCTACTAAACTAATCAGTCTTTCAGGACATGATATCTTGTAATCATTCCAATTTAATTTAATAGTGCACCAACTCTTGGTAACTAGGTTCAGGGAAATACAGTTGGTATCAGAGATGTTTAGTACAATCCTGGGAAACTAGATTTATAAAACTCTAATTAGAACACATTACCATAATTTAAAATTTTAGGATTAGTATAGAAGAACTTCCTAGAATTTTGGTAATGTAGAGATTTTGTGTCTTTCCAAAGAAATACATCCCTTTCTGGATATGAGCAGGTAGAGGTGGCTCTAGAACATATGTACCTAGGTGTGATAACTCCAACAAGGAGTTTTGGGATTGACCTGGGGTATCATAGTTCACGACAATGATCCTTTCTGCACTCTTGGTAAAGACACTCTTTGGGGATATTATTAGGACAATTCACATTTACTTTACAAACCATTATAAATGATTTACGTGTCAATACTTCTTCAGAGAAATTTTATTATGGATTATATGCATAAAATGTTTAATTTTTGCTATATATTTTACTATTTTAGAATTATGTATTGTAACTCATAAAGTAATATAGTTTATTCCATTGTACAGAAATGGCGCTTGGTGGAAGGAATGGAAATCGTATCAATGCACATAATCGATGTAGGGATTTCACTCTGATAGAAGATAATTATAGTGGAGCTGGTGATACAACTATTGCTGAATAGATTTTAACCATACTGGGACAACTCACTCAGATTATGAATAATAACCTTACCTATATGGGTAACCCTGATCCACAATGATGAGGATTAATGTTAGAACTATTCACAAGGAAACGACCACAAACATTCAGTGGGACTACAAATCCATTTGTAGCTGAGCATTAGATCAGTTCTATAGAGAAAATATTTTATGCTTTGGGGAGTAGAAATAGGGAAAAGTTTCTCATGGAAGTCTATCGCCTCATGAGAGATGCAGATCATTGGTGGCCAGTAATTCAAAATACGAAGGAGGATGAAGAAGTATAAAATATGACTGAAAAATATTTTTTTTATTTTTCAAATAAGTCCCTTTTTGGGTTAGTGAGAACCAAAAAATCAATGAGAACCATAAGCAGGTGGGATTTGGATCCACTTCTGAATCCAGACCCACCAAAAAGAGAAACCAGAAAACAACCAAATCCTCCCAAAACACATCAATATGTAGAACCAACAAAATATCACTCAAAAAGATTCATCATAACCATGACCACCTCCACAATCCAAAGAATCATGGAATCCAACAAACCCACCAAATTGGGGTTGTGCGTGATATAATATTATGCAATGGCAGAGGGAACCAAAGTAATGTTGAACCATCTAGGTTCATAACTCCAAGAAATATATAGTAGCTACAAACATGTCCCAGGATGAATGGCCAGTGTCCGTGCAAGCGCATGCGTGCGTCCCGCACCGCGACTACCCACGTAAACCCTAGGCAACGATCCTGCACATCAGAAGAGCCAACCTAGTGTCGAAGAGGAAGAGAACTAACACACCAGATCTGGGAAGATGATGACCTAAATCATAACGCACAACAGTAAACAATACTAGACATATCAAAACACTAAACCGGAAATGAGCCCGCATCATCGCTTCCACGAGATACAACACAAGCCACACACACGGGATCCGGGTGCCAAGTGGAACATGACTAAATTGGCCTCATGGATGTTGGAGAGGCATGGAAAGAAGAGTATAGTGCCATCAGGGAAGAGTCTCAGGGCTCAACGTCAGAATTTATACTACCGAGAACAAGCGGGGTCGACGTCGCCGGCTGGATCCGGGACGGGACAGCAACACAGGACATCAGATCGTACACGCATGTGGGGGAGCAGAATTTCAATACGTCGGTGGGAGTGCGGCACAACAAACCGAAAGGGCGGAACATGTTGCCTAAATCTTCATTGAGCGAGAACATCAAAATGCCGATGGGGGATCGGATGGTGGATCTGTCGACGCTAGTGGCCTTGTAGTGGAGGGAAAGGCGAGGCGTCATCTTCGTCACGTACATCCACATAGAGCGCTCCATCGACGGCAGCAGACTCACATAGATGGGAGCTGGGGGAGACATCTTTGCCTGGTCCCATGGAAAACAAATATACGGAGTCATCAGAATCTGTAAGGGATACTCATGCGGTGGGGTTTGGGAGGTCGATGCGGCATTGAAACCGGGAAGGCAATTCGTGATGACGGGATCCAGGACGTCATCAGAAACCGGAGGGGTTCCTCCCAGTATGGGATTTGGGATGAAGATGCAACTTCAGAATTAGGAGGGTGGCACGGGGCAGAAAGAAGTCTAACGACACTACATCCGAAAGCTCAATGTCTGTTCCAAGGACTAGAGTCGTAGGGTCGAAGAGAATGGAGGGACTGGGGAGGAAGGAGGAACTGGGTTGGGAGGCGGAAACCCTAGGCTGTAGCTCCCAAGCGCTACATCATTCTCAATTTCTTATCAAAAAACAAGGCTCGACGTTAATAAAATAAGTATCAAATATGTAATGGAGGGAGTTTAAAGATATTTTCATAGAAAAATACTTTCCTTGTGACCATCAAGAGGATATCAAAATAAAATTTTTCAGTTTAAGGAAAAAGGGGGATGGGAATCTAACAAATTATGAGTCTAACCTTACTAGGATATAAAGGCGTACTGTAGATTATTTACAAAACCCAATGAGTAATTTTGATCGATTATTTGATGGGATAATACAATTTATCCATCGAGAATTAGTATAACATTACTTCTCATTGTATGAAGATATAGTCTCATGTGATATCAAGACAGAAAATTAATTATCTATGTCTTACAACATTAAAGCAAAGCAAGAGAAGAACAGATCTGATGAACACTCTAGAAATTGAAATAAGGTGATGAAGGGAAAAGATGAATTTCCAACCTACTATAAATATTGGAAGAACACCTCAAAACTATTATAAAGGGATTCATAGTTCATTATAAGTGTGTTGAAAAATGCCACCAAGCTCTTGATTGCAATGAGAAGAAAGAGGCTATCAATTATGAATGATACAGTTTTAATGAAAATATGGAATTATGGAAATGAATGTCCTAGGAACCAAGAAAACCTACCTCATAATATTCCAAGGGATTAAGGCCAAGATTATGTGATCACTACTGCTAAGGTTTAATCTCTGAATAATGTGGTGGCATGTAATTTAATGTGTTTCTCAAATTCAGCCAATGATTTATTTGATTCTGGATCATCATATTGTTTAATATCTCCCCAGTTTTCTATGAAAATTAGATATTTACTATTTGATTTAACAAGGGATATGTTTGTCCATACTCTTAAGGGAAGTATCCTTGCAATAAATGTTTGTGAATTATTTCCCTTTATAGAATATAAACCTGCTTTATCTGCTGAGAAAATCATCACACACATGATTAAATTTGATATAATCCTTAGTATGGATAGGATTTCAGACCATGATGAAAAAATTTATTATAAGAAGAATATTTTTACAATTTTTTATGATGATGAGGAGTACCTTATATTAAGAGTAGAAACATCACCATGTGATTATTAACTAAATCCACCCCCAGTAGCTCTATTAAATTATATTATTGGGGAGGAAGATAATGAAATTACTATGGGTGAAGAATGAAATGTTCAAATAGGGTATGTAACTATTGTTAAAGAATAAGTTGATGTGTTTCACTAAGATTTAGCTAGACATCATCCAGAATGAGAAATTGAGTTTTCCATTGACTTAATTCCTAGTTCAAGGCCCATATCGAAGACACCATATAGAATTGTCAATATTGAGTTATTGGAACTAAAGAAACAACTATATGAATTTAGTAATAAGTGATTTATTCTCCCTAGTTTTTTACATGGGGATCCCCAGATCTTTTTGATAATAAGAATGATGGATCTATGAGGTTGTGCATTACCTATGGGAAGATAAATTCCATAATAATAAAGAACAAGTATCCCTTAACTCACATTGATGCTTTATATGATAAAAATCATGGCAATAAATATTTTTCCAATATTGATCTTTGATCTGGATAACATCTGTTGTGCGTGAAGAAGGAATACATTCCAAAGACAAAATTTCAAACAAGGTACGGGCATTACGAGTTTACATTAATGCCTTCTGGACTGATGAATGAACCCTATTTTTCATGGATCTAATGAATAGTGATTTCAAGGAATATCATGATGACTTTTTAGTTGTATTTATTAATGATATCATGGTATACTCCAAAAGAAAAAAACATGAAAATAACTTGTGTACTATTCTAAATAATATTAGAAGAAGTAAATTTTATGGGAATGTTAGAAATTATGAATACTGGATTCATGAGATTTCTTTTCTTGGAAAATTGCCTCTAGGGATGGAATCTATTTTGATCATTCTAAGACAAGAGAAATACAATAATGGCTATCACTTATGACTGTAACTGAGGTACACATATTTATTGATTTAGCAGGTTATTATCATCATTTCAACTATAATTTTTCTGATTGGCTGGCCCATTATCCAAGCTCACATATAGCATGTATAATTTTTTTTGGGAAAAAGAGTGTGAATAATGTTTTGAATAATTGACTAATAACTAATTAAATGATCCAATCTTGACTCTACCATCGAGGAATGATGCGATTGATATTTATAGTGATGCTTCAATGAATGTACTTGGTTTTGTCTATATGCATAATGATTGAGTTATTATATAGCCCAAAAACATGTTTATCTTATAATGTTAATATTGAGATTTTATTTTGTTATCCAAACAATGTACAAACTTCAATGTAAATATTATATCACTTTTTTTAATGAATAAAAAGATAACTATTACTATGAAATATAATTTTATCTTATCGAATAATTATTTAATAGAATATTTTAAATAAATATAATAAAGTAAATAATTTTTTTGATTTCCAAAATGTGAAATATAAACATATATACATTTATTTTTATATTAAATTTGAATGAAAATAATATTATAAATTTATAATTTTATATGCGGTTATACTTAAAATCAACAATTTTACTTTAAAATATTTTAATGACATTTTTTGCGCTTTTTTTATTATGAAAATAATTATTTGATCTATTATATGAGTTAGAAAATATTTTATATACACATGTATATATATATAATGTTATAATTGTTATATTATAATTTAACATTTTGAATTTTTCTTAATAAAATAATATATATATTAATTGAATGATTATAATAGTACATATGATCATTTATTAATATTATAGTTAATTTTCATCATAAAAAATAACATTTGTTTTAAAAGTGTCCAAATTACAAATAATTTGTACAAATTATGATAATTATTTTTATTTTTCAATTATTACTTTAATTTATAATATAATTATATGATATATTATAAAAATATAAAAGTAAATGTTTTATAAAGGGATATATAATAATAAATTTTACATTTAAAAAATTATTTATAAAATCAGATTAAATGATAAATAGTTTTATTAGACATATGACCTTTTAAAGTTATTAATAATATAATATAAGATTAAATAAATAAACAATGAAGATATAATAATAAAAAATAAATTTAAAGTAACAATAAATGAAGAATCCCATAGTGGGTTATAGTGGGTTCGTGATTGAGGAGTCACGCCACAGGTGAGTCCTGTTTGGGATTTTTGGATTAGGGATTTAAGTGGGTCAGGTGGCATGCGTTTTCGCCGAGAGCAGTCAGTCGGATCCCCCATGTTGTGCGGCCGGAGCACTCCATTTCAGATTGGGGATGCCGAGTTTCATGGAATTCCATGCAACTGCTGGTGTCGCGATCAAAGGTTTGTCACGACCATTAGAATCTGGTTGTCTATCAGAATTTTTTTTCACAGGATGGGTCAGGTTGATGTCACCACGTTTCAGCCATGGTGCTTCGTTTCAGACTTGAAAAAAAACATGGGGTAGATGTTTTTTTCTTCATCGAGTCCGGTCGGTTAGGGTTTAGAATTCTAGGACCTAAATCGAGGTATGTATTTTGTAGGATGTTAGCCAAAACATTTTTAGATCTTTTTGATTTCCATGTCTCAGTATTTAACAATGTGATTATGTGAACTGTTCCATTTTTGGCTTTTGAACTTTTCCAAACTGTTTTCAGTATTGGATGTTGTATAACTTAAATAACCACTTTATTTTACCATTGATTTTGGTCTGAGAATTTATTCTTTATGTAAAAATTTATATTTTTGATTCCCCAATCATGCACTGATCTTTGAGAATTTGAGAATTTTTAATTTTCTTGTTCTAAAACTATCTATCACCATGAAATATTATATCGATTTTATTGATGTTTAAAACATTACACGATTGATATGCATTTTTTGAAAATTTCTATAAAGATCCTTACTTATCTTTGTAATTGAAAAACTAGTTGGGGAAGCCTTATTTTCATCTCTTTTCTTGTGTTTGAGAAAGAAAAAGTGGATCAACGTTTCTACATTTACGTAAGAGTGATTTTAATTTAAAATTACATTCTGTTATACACTTATGATCCTCAAAATTTAGTGTTTTAATACTTTTATAGAGTTATGAAGGCCATTTGCGTAAGGGATATTCCATCTATTTTTTTATCTTAAGTTGTATAATTTATTGTCTTGCATAAGTTAATTAATATTTATTTTTATGTTTAAACATATTTAGTATGTGTTAAATAATTGTCTCGAATATTTATCTTATGTTTTATGATGTAAGGGTTCATTATAACTTTTCTCGGATGATTATTTATTTAGTGCCTTATGTTTGTAAGGGATTTATTAGTTTCAAATTTATTTGTAAGTGTTTTAAATGTTTCTTCTCTTGTTTCTTTGAGATTATATAATTATATATGCTCTGAATGGTATGTTTATAACTTTGTGATACTTTAAAAGTTCTTCTGTGCTGAACCCGAGACTTTGATTTCTCAGGTCCGAGTGATATAATGGATGAAAGGGTTATGTTTTCATTAAATGAATATATTGTATGGGTTTATTTTATTTGATAAATTTTTTTATTTTTTGTTTTTACAAAGGTACGCACATGTATACTTGTGTATAAATTTTTATATGAATCTATATATTTTATTATAACATGTTATTTTCCAAACTGGGATATGATTTTAAAATCCACGAATTGAAAGGGTTTTAACTTTTTTTCTTATACAATGATGCTATAAAATGTTATACATGTCTATATATATATATTGAAGAAATCGTATCTATCTATATAACATGGAATTTTTAAAATGATAATGGTTTTAAATTTTTAGTCATTATCTCTAAATCTTATTGTTTATGAGGGTGTAATTTGATCAAATTATAGTTTTTATATGTGTGTGTATATATATACACATTTATATATCTTATTAATTCATTTGTTCATCTGTTAAGGGTTATTTTAATTTATAATTATTTTATTTTGTAAAATTATGATCCTCAAAATTGGTGTTTTAAAAATTATATAGAGTTAGAAAACCCATTGGCGTGAGGGAATATTTCCTTTTAAGGTGTTAACAGACAAACACACACACATGTACATATATATATGTATTTTTTTTAGTTTTCAGAATATATAAAGTAAGGGTGTGATGTATACATATTATATATATATATGGTTATATTTATGCACCTATATCTATGAACCATAACCCGAATTAGGTTGAAAAAAATAGACTTTGGTGGTTAAATTATGTTGTTGATATGGTTAATTAAATTCTAATGAATTTATGAATTACATAGAATAAATGTTGAACTACAAATCAGTTGACCATACATGTTTTTCAACATAGGGTATGGCTATTTAATAAGACATGACCATTTATCAGTGCATGTTTTGTTTAAAAAAGACATCTGTCTTATTTCAATATTATACATTTTAAACTATAAATATTCATTTCCCTAAATCAAGGATTTTGAAAATTAAAGATATATGATTTCATGTGGTAACCCCATCAATTCATTTCTAGCATGTTTTAAATTAATATCACACGCACAAAGAATTATTACTTTTTTAATCATGTCGTTGGAAAAATTTATCATTTAAATATTAACTTATATATTATGATTTATAGTGTGTACAATTCCTTTTATCAATGCATGAATCGAGCATCAATAATGAACATGTATTTCACTTCATTAAAAGTGTATTACTATGGAGGAGTTTTAATGTTATTATTTTAGGTGATAATCAAACACTTTATTATTCATGATAATTTATGAAATATAGATTTAATTTTTAAAAGTGGTATGGGACACTTTGAATAATTTTAAATGATAATCAAAGAAATATGTGTACTTTAAATGTAAGTGATTTAATAAATCAAAGTGGTGCGTGCACATTGATTTAAAGATATGA
Source organism: Viscum album (assembly GCA_963277665.1). Taxonomy (NCBI): domain Eukaryota; kingdom Viridiplantae; phylum Streptophyta; class Magnoliopsida; order Santalales; family Viscaceae; genus Viscum; species Viscum album. The sequence goes on from OY728152.1 coordinate 1,850,128,825, forward strand.
TGAATAAATTGGACTAGTATGTTCCGGGTTGGGGACTGCTAAAAGTAAGCCCTTTGGGTTGGGGTCCTGTTATAGCAGACCCTCCGGGTTGTTGTCCAATTATTGAGGCACTCCGGGTTGGAGTTCGGTTACAGAGGCTCTCTGGGTTGGGGTCCGGTTACAGTTATCCCCTAGGTCTTGGTCGATGCCTTGACACAGTCCAACATATGAACATTCCTCATAAGAATATCTAATTTAATATACTATAAAATATTCAACAAGTAGAATGTTATTGGTTAAAGAGCTTATGGATCTTGGTCAAGGCCTTAATCATTACACTTCTTGGCCAAGGCCATTACAAAATGTTTTAGAATGCCCTGCATATTCACTTCACTCATTATGTGTATGATAATTAATTAACCAAATGGATATTTTACTAGTAGAATATTCATGGTTATGAGCCAGTACATATGAGTATCATAAAAGTAAATGCTTATGGCCTGGCATATATTTAGCACTCAGTGATTGAGTATTCAATGTTTGAAATTGAATTTTTTACCTTTATGAACAACTCTATTTATTCATTAAAAATAGATGTTTAATTTTTGCTTAAATATTCTTTTTCCATACATTTTCATAATGTCTTTTATTTTGTACCCTCAATGATCATGCCTATAATTGATTCATCGGTCCTTGTTACTCTATTAGCAGGTTTTATGTTGAGGACTTTTATGAGATATGTGTTATAGCTTTTCTTTAAGAGAAATTTCTTATGGAAAGTTTTAATGAATTTTTCAATAGTTATATTGGTTTATTTTTAAACCCCTTACTAGGAATTCGTATGATCACACAATGTTTTTGATATAAAATTTATCATGTATCAGTTTTAGAAGAATAATAATTTCAGTAGTAGCTAGTTTCTCCAAGCCCAAACCGAATTTGATCCTCTGTATGGAACCAGCTCTAGGTATTTGGGAGATGGGGTGTGGCAGAAATTACGTATGCTTCATGGAAACTAAAAAATAATGAACAAAACTATCCTACTCATCATCTTGAGTTAGCAACTGTAATCATTTAATTGATGATATGTAGACACTATATATATGGGGAACATTTGAGATATATACCGATCACATGAGTTTGAAGTATATTTTATCACAGAAATAACTCAACATGAGGCAAGTATGATGGATTGAGCTACTCACGTATTATTTTTTCACTACACACTACAAATAGGGGAAGGAAAAGAAGGTGGCAGAGGATTTAAGAATAAAGGATCATGTATTTCTGAACAAAATGAGAGTTGAATGGTATCCTATGTTCATGGATCTAGTAAATATAGACATGGGAATAATCATGGATGGTGAAACATCAATACCTTTTCAAATTACTTCCAATCCATCTTTACTATAAATTATAAAATGTTCTCAGACTGATGATGAGGAGTATCAAATGAAAATTAAAGTTCTGAATGTTGGGAGATTGATTGACTTCGTATATGAAGATGAAATTTCAAAATTTGGGGAGTGGCATTGTGTTCCTAATATACCAAATCTAAAAATATAATATTTGGATTATTCTTATAGTTGCAATTTCTCTATACACCGTGGTATCACTATGATATATAGAGATTTTGAAGGAACATTTTTTGTTAGAAAACATGAAGAGGGATATTGTTTATTATGTGTCAAGATATATAGTTTTTAAATATGTGAACACTGGAAAACAACATCTTGGAGGAGTCATGAAACCACTTCCCATACCAGATTTGAAATTGGATGATATTATGATGGACTTTTTCATGGTACTACAATAGTATCCTTGAAGGAATGATGAAATATGGGTCATTATTGATCATTATATGAAGTCATCTCATTTTCATGCTATAAGAGATGATTTACCACTTGGCCATTTCGTAATACTATATATTAATGATTTCTATGACTTCTTGGTGTACCCCTACTGATTTTTTATGCTTGTTATCCTCATTTTACGTCATGATTCTATAATTTTTTTCAGAAATACCTAGATACTGAACATTGTTTAAGACCTTCCTACCACCCTAAAACTATTATACAATTAGTACAGAATATTCAATCCTTAGAAGACATGTTGAGATCTTGATCAATTGACTTTAAAGGTTTGTGGGATTAGTATTTTTTCTGGTAGAATTTTCCTATAACAAATAATTTCATTTAAATATTCAAATGGAAACATATGAAGCATTATATGGAAAGATATGTCACACAAAATGTTTTTGGGATGATGTTGTTGAAATAAAAATCATAGGCCCAAAACATGTTGAGGAGATAATGAAAAAGTAGAAGACTATCTAAACCCAAATCAAAGATGCTCAAAGTAGGAAAAAGTGATATGCTGATAACAAACTAAAGGATTTGGATTTCAAGTATGAGATCAATTTTTCTTGAAGCTATCTCCATGGAAGGGTGTTATACAATTCAGTAAGAATATTAAATTATGTCCCAGATAAATTAGAACTTTGTAATTCTAGAACTAATTGGAGTTTTATCTTACAGTTTGGAAATGACTCTATGTCTCTCCAATGTTCATGAAGTGTTCCATGTATCACTATTGAGAAAATACATTCCTTACCTAATGCATGTACTCACTTATGAATAAACAGAACTTGAATTTGATCTGTCATATTGTGAAACGACTTTCAGGATTCAAGATACAAAATAAAAAGTGTTGAGAAACCGGATGACTAGTCTCATAAAATCTATATAGAAAAACCATAAGATTGAAGTGGCATCATGGGAACTCGAGGAACTATTGATGAAGAACCACCCAAATCTTTTTATGCAGAATTACTCTAAAAATTTCTAGTAAGAAATAATTAGAAGGAGGAAATCATGTAAATCCCCCAGCGTCCACGACACGCTTCTCTTTGAATAGTACAATAACGTGCGATGTATGCAACACTATGTTCAAATTCACCACGCCCTATCAAACTAGCCATTTTAAAAGAAATTATAAATAGTGATAAACACTATTTTGATATTTTAAAAATTTTATTTTTCAATTTGGACATAATATTGTATTCGGAATACCAAATTTGAATAGGGTGAATTTTTGGTACTTTTATGATAACTGTCATGTTTTGATGAATAATGAGAAATAATAAAAAATTATTAAAATCGCCTTTTTAAATTGAAATAATTTGAAATTTTAAATAATAAATTTTAGTAGTTTTAAAGTAAAATTAGATTATATTTTTATCATTTAATATAATTTAGTTCATTGGATGTAATTTCACATTTAAATTTTTCATGAAAACATGTCAATTTTTAAATAGTTATTACTTTGTAAAAACCTGCTTTTTGGTTTTGAGAACTAGAATTATTTTTAAATTAACTTCTACAACTTTTGTGTTTAGAATTTAGAAAAATGGATTCCCATTTTTGAATCATGAGGTCCAAATTCTATATATAGGTAACTTTTATTTCTATACTTTATGATTAGTTAATTCAGTAAATATTTTGTTTACCATTGGTAAAAGATTTATTCAGTAAGTAAGGGTAATAAATAATATAATATTAAATTACCCGAAAATGTGTCTTTACCCAACTGGATGATACATGTCCAACCATGGGAATCCATGGTTCAATTTTTGAACCCGATGGAGCCACATGGGATTGATAATGACATTTTATATTAGCTAATTTAATGTAAAGACAAAAATAACATAATCATGTATCATTTAGTAACATATTTTTGTATAGGGTTATATAATTGATATCTTTGACTATAAATATTGATTTAAAATATAAAAATATTTCCTAAATCCTTTTATTTTATTTATTATTTTTTACATAATATAAATATATTTATTTATGAAACAATAATGATGCAGTGTTTTATTTATTAATGAAACAATCAAATAAATGATATTATAAATATAAATATAAATATAATTTTAATGTTTTGATGATATCCACTAATATTCTATGTTAATATTACATGTTATGTTTATTGAAATTTATTTTTTTGATGAAATCATAATGTTATGACTTTAGCAAAAACCAAATGCAAAATAATGTCAAAAATGATATAAATGAATTTTTAAAACAGATAATATATTTTTAAATTATATAATATTCCTAAAAATATAGGGTTCATCCAAAAGACTTATAAAATAATAGATATGTCACTAATGATAAAATTTTGGATATCTTGGCATTTTATAGTATGTTTATTAACCATATAATATAAAAATACAAGGACAGATGGTAAATGTCCAACTATTTAACTAAGAGTTAAATCTAAAAGATAAGTTTAATATGGTGACCTAAACCTATCTGAAACATATTGGATGAGAGGATTTGGACCCATAACAACCTTTTCCTCAAAATAAATCCATTTTTTCTATTATAAACCGAATTTGTTTAATAATAAAATAATATTTCAATCTTTCCTAAATTGACCCTCACCACTCTTATAAAAGGGTACTTCCCCTTATCTTAATTTCACGACTCCAATTCCATTTGGCTCTACCAAAACCTAAACATATATACTTCCAACTACCTTCAAATCATCATAGATGCCTTAATTTGATAATAAATCAATCCCATGTGGTCCTTTTGATCAAATAAAAAGGAAGCACATGAAGTAGAGGTACTAATTTCAACACCTATTCCAAAGTTCATTTCTTCTTCCACATCCTACTTCTTTGTTTATTTCATACCAAAATAATAAATACAGTACCTTATAAAAACTATTTTGTTATTACAAATATGGGACAACCATATTCATTATTCTATTCATCCTGTGAATGACAAAGTCACCATACGTGCGTACGTACCACTTACCATCTCCACATCGTGATGCGGTTTGTTATTCAACTCTTTATTGTTTGGATGGGTATAATAATGACTATAATTGATGTAAATAATAAATATAAAATTTTAATGATTCTGTATATAAGATATACAATACAACTACCTAATATTTCACCATTTATAGAATGATATTGTTGCTCGTGCGTACGTACGGCTTACAGTCTCCAAGATGTGATAAAATTTCATTCCCCATCATAACCATTTATGAAAAATTGTCATTTGAAGACTAAAAATAATGTTTAATAACACAATATAATTCTGGATATGAATCTAATACACCATATCCATTAAATAATGACTTGCGTAACAAAACTATGAAGGAAAATGAATCATTTGACACCCGAAACAATGATACTACTGAAATATTATTAACAAATAAATATTAGAAGATCATATTTGATTTCATTTTTATGTATTTATATTCATTTATAATTTAATAAAATTATTTAACCATAATATTGGAGGTTAAGGTATCCTCAACTAAGGAATAATATAAGGTAAGGGGTAATTTTACATTGTTTTTAATAAACGAGGTTGTCTATACGTGACTATCTAATGGGAACACATTATCATCCACATCTGTGTTTCATAAAAATGTATTTCAATAAATTTTTACAATTTCCGATAATATGAATTTATTTTACTTATTCCCTTGTTTTATTTTTAATAAAATATTTTTATATGAAACATTCTGTTGTTTCCCAAACATTGTACTTTATGACCTTTTCAATGAAATAAGGTATCAATTTTTTTTAACTTTTATGTAGAGTGTAGACATTTTCTTCCATTATAACACCCTCAAGACTTCCCTTACAAGCTTATAAAAATATTTTCAAAATAAGTGTTTTATTTTATTGTTATGTGATTTTTAAATTATTTCAAAATTGAAAGATATATCTCTCTCAAATAGTTTTTATTTCATCTATGTCAACATCCAATGATGGATTTCACAATTTTTTGAAGAATATTTATTATGATACAATCCGTCATATTGTATTTAAGGTTTTTTGATATGTTTTACTGTGGATTTGTTATTTTTGTTACTATTCATGGTTTTCGGTTAATGTATTAACATTTCATATTCCTATTTTAATACAAATTTCTATGATATGTTTCATCATTTTCATATGAGGAATGCATTGTACATTGTATGTGACGTGTGGAGCTCACTATATCTCATCAATGCATCGGCATGTATCATGAGACAAACTAGTGTCTTGGAAAATGGCCTTGAAAAAATCTTATTTCTAGTCTTGGAATAAGGCCTTGACTATGTGGTTATGATGTCCAAAATTATGCACTCTATCTTGATGAAATTGTATATTTATATTACATGTGATTATTCGACTATTATAATATCCATGTGAATATGTAAATTGAATTATATGATTTATCTTTTCCATATTATGTCGATGTTTACGTTTAAAAGGATTTTGTTTTATTATTATACATTGTATTAAATGTTTTTCCTTATTTATGAATGTTTCCATTATATTGTTATCCTTACTGAGCACCTAAGCTCAACCTTGTCTTATGTTTTATTTTACCCAGGATGCGAAGAGGTATATTACAATTAACCTACATGAATCAGATAATGGATATGTGTGTGTTCGAAGGGGACACAATTATTATTATTTTCATTATTTCATGATGTAATGTAAAACATCTATATGTATATAGTACATCCAAGGCTAATAAAATAATAGGTCTTTTGAGACTTGGTCTCTTGTGATCACGCCAATGTAATGTATTAATGCACCCACTCTGGGAAACTCTGGTCAGGGAATTACAGATCGTATCAGAGATATTTTCTAAAAAACCGTGTAAACATGATTTAGAAAAACTCGTATTAGATAACATTACCTTAAGATAATCATTGGAGATGAGTATATAATATCTTCCTTGAATTTTGGTAATTTAGATATTTTGTGTTTTTACCATGTAATAAATCCATGTCTAGATACGATCTGGCAGAGGCGGCTCTGTGAAAGATGTACCTATGAGTGAAAACTCTGTCAAGGATATTTGGGCTTGACCTGGGGTATCCTTGTACACAACAATGGGCCTTCCTGCACACTTGGTTACGACACTCCCAGAGTATATTCTTAGGACAATTCACATTTTCATTACAAACCAGTATGAAGAATTTATGATTAAATAATTCCAAAAAAAATCTTTTTTTGTTATGGAATATATGCAAGAACTTTTCAATTAATGTTAGGTATTTTACTTGTTTAGAATTATGTATTGTGATTCATAAACATAAATAATGTACACCATTTTTCTGAAATGGAGCCAAGTTTAATGAATGGAAACTGTATCAACACATATAATCCATGTCGGGATTTATCTTCTACTCAAGATAATTATATTGGAGCTGTTAAAGCAACTGGTGGTGAACATCTTATAACCACACTGGGTAAACTAATTCAGGTTATGAATTATAACCTTACCCGTATAGAGCACCCTGATCCACAACACAAAGGATTAATGTTAGGCCAATTTATGAGGTAACAACCAAAAAAATTCATTGGGATTACAAATCCATTTGTAACTAAGCGATGGATATATTCCTCAGAGAAAATATCTCATGATTTGCGGATTAACAAAAGGGAAAAGGTTGTCATAGTAGTTCTTTCACCTCACGAGAGATGCAGATCTATTATGGTAATTATTTCAAAACACAAAAAAGGATGACGAATTATAAAATTTGGAATGCTAGATGTTTAAATTGATTTTCATAGAAAAATATATTTTGCGTGACCATCGATAAGATATGGAAAGGTAATTTTCTAGTCTGAGGAAAAAGGAGTATGAGAATGTCGCAAAGTATGAGGCTAACATTAAAATGTTAGCATGGCCTGGTATATATAATTTATGTAACCTAAGGAGTAAGATTGATCAATTCTTGGATGGGTTAAAACAAATTCTACGTCGAGCATTAGTCTCCAAATCCTCCTCATCCAACGAAGATACAGTCTCATGTGCTATCAAGAATGAAAATGAATGAGAGTTTTCATGAATATATAGTCTCTTATTCTATTAAGATATCTACTGAAAACTCTATAAATTTAAATAAGGGGGATAAGGTATAATTGTAATTTTCATCCTGAATTATATGTGGTAAGAAACACCCTAGTACTTGACTAAATGGAATGAGAGTTTGTTACATGTGTGGTAAAAAATACAACCACGTTCTTGATTTCATGGGGAAGAAAGTGGTTATCAATGTTGAATTATAAAGTTTTAAAGAAATGGGGTATTATGAAAATGAACATCTTAATCTCTAAGGAAACATACCTCAGAATAGGCGAAGGGAGCAATGTAAAGCTTATGTGATAAGTACTGCTATGGTTTGAGCTCTAAATGACATGGTGGCAGGTAATTTAATGGTTTCCTTAAATTTATCCAATGAATTATTTCATTATTGATCATCAAATTATTTCATATATTCCCATTTTCCCATGAAAATTAGATATGTCTAATTTGATTTAACAATGGAGTTGTCAGTCAAAACTCCTAAAGGAAATACCATTGCAGTAATGTTTTGTTAATATATTCCCATTATGGTATATAAATGTGATTTATCTACTGATCTCATCGTCATACTAATAATTTATTATGATTTAATGCCGGGTAAGGATTGGAATACAGAGAAAGTTGCAATAATTTATTGTAAGAAGAATGAGGTTACAATTTTCGACTATGATAAGGAGTACATTATCATTACAGAAGAAACATCACCATCTGATTCTTATCTAAATACACCCTAATAGCTCTATTAAATTAAATTATTGGGGAGTAAAAGAATAAAATAACTATGGGAGAGGAATGAAATGTTCAAATAGAGGATGTACCTATTGTCCAAGAATTTGTTGATTTGTTTCCAGCAGATTTACCTGGACATCTTCCAGAACGAGATATTGAGTTTTCCAGTGACATAATTTCTAGTTAAAGGCCCACATCGAAGACACCTTATAGAATGGCAACTATGGAGTTAGTGGAACCAAATAAAAAACTAGATGAATTAATTAATAAGTGAATTATTTTCCCTAATGTTTCTCCATAGGGATCCATTGATCTTTTTTATATGAAGAATGATTGATCTATTAGATTGTACATTGACTACTGAGATTTCCAAGCTATAACTTTAAGAACAAGTATCCCATACTTCACATTAATGATTTATTTGATCAACTTCATGGAGCTCAATATTTTTTAATGATTGACCTTCGATCTGGATACCATCAAATGTGCATGAAAAAGGAAAATATTCCAAAGACATCATTTGAATCTAGGTATGTTTATTACGTGTTTACAATAACGCCTATTTGACTGACTAATGAAGCATCTATTTTCATGTATCTATGGAATAACATTTTCATGGAATATCATGATGTATTTGTAATGTTGTTTATAGAAGATATCTTGGTAAAATTCAAAGTCTACGAATATCATGAAAATAACTCTAGCACTATTATAAAGAATATTAGATGAAATAAATTTTATGGGAAGTTTAGAATGTGTGAATTATGGCATCAGGATATTTTTTTTTATTGGTCATATTTTCTCTACGGATGGAATCTCTATTGATTATTCTAAGACCAGAGAAATACATGAATTTCAAGAACCAAATATTATTACTCAGGGACAAAGTTTTATTGGTTTAGTATGTTATTAACAACATTTCATCAATAATTTTTCCCAGTTGGCTAACCCAAAAACCAAGCTCACACGTAAATGGGTTAAATTTGTATGAAAAAAAAGAGTGTGAATAATGTTTTGAGGAATTGAAGAACTTCTTAGTCAATTATATTATTTTGACTCTAGAATTGGGGAATAATGAGGTTTTTATTTATAGTTATGCTTCAAATAATGGATTTGGTTGTGTCCTTATACAGAATGATAGAGTTATTTCCTATGCATCACAGAATCTAAAAATTCATGAACAAAACTATCATATTCATGATCTTGAGTTAGTAGATAAAATATTTGATTTGATGATATGTATATTCTATATCTATGGTGAAAATTTGAGATCTATATCTATCACAAGATTTTGAAGTATATTTTCTCAAAAAAAAGAACTCAACATTAACAAAATATGATAGCTTGAACAACTCAAGGATTATCATCGCACTATACACTACCACCAAGGGAAGGAAAATAAGTTGGAAAATTCATTTAGCAGAGAATATCATGGAGTTATAAAAATGATGATATCATAAAGGGATGTTATGTTCATAGAACTAGTAAAGATGGATATGATAATAGAAGGTGAAAAATCGATAGCATTTCAAATTATTTCCAATCCATTATTACTAGAAAGTATAAGATATTCAAAGAATAATGATGAGGAGTTTCGAAATACAATTTTAGCTCTGAATAATGGGACATTGAAGGAAATCAAATATGTAGATGGAAATTTTAAATTTTAGAAGAGAATTTGTGTTCCATATATACTTGATCCAAAAAGAGAATTGTTGCATGTTTCTCAAAGCTCCAATTACGATATACATCATGGTTGCACTATGATTTATCTATATTTGAAGGAAACTTTTTGGTGGGACAACATGAAGATGGATATTGATGATTATGTGTCAAGATGTATGGTTTTTCAATAGTTGAGGGTTGGAAGACTACATCCTAGAGGATTCATGCAACCTCTTCCCATACCTGAGTGAAAATGGGATGATATTACGATGGACATTGTCATTGGACTACCAAAGACTCCTAGAAAGAATGATTCAATATGGGTCATTGTTTATCTTCTAATGAAGTCAACATGTTTTCTTGATATAAGAGAATATTTAACACTGGAATGTCTATCATGAATATATATTAATGATTATTTGAGACTTCACTGGGTACCCCTATCGGTTTTTTATAATCGTGATCCTTTTTTAAGTCAAGATTCTTGATAACCCTTCAGAAATACCTATATACTAAACTTTATTTAGGAACTACCTACCAAACTCAAACTTGTGTAAAATCAGAACATAATATTCAACCCTAAAATGATATATTGATATCTTTCTCACTTGACATTCATGTTGTATGAACCGGAATTTTTTTGGGTATGTTTACCTTTTTCTGGTGTTTTTGAGGAAAACCGGAGTTTCTGGAAATTTTTGAAGTACATGTCATGTGTTGGCCGTGTGTGGTGACCTGGAGACCGCATAATGTGAGGGAGGGTAAGGAAAAATACATGTAGTTTACTTTTAATGTAAAGGACGTGTACTTTTTTCAATAAATGCACCAGGGTCACTTATAATTGAACGAAATACCTCCATCTAGCTCTGACTCGTCCAAGAGTGTCTGCATGAAACAGATCATTTCAAGCCCCCCGATCGAGTGTCTTTTCTCTAATTAGACTACCATCAATTGTGTTGGAATCACCACGATAATCTCTTCCTTCTTATATAGCTTCATAGCTAGATTCCTCCTCTTTTAAGAGTTATCCTCGTTTAAGCATTTTTATTGTTTTGTAGATCTATGTTGTTCATGGGTGATTCATGGTTTGAGGTTCACGTATAATGATCCTACAACACTGTGGTAGGTGGTTTGTCCCATTCTACTGATAGTTTTGAGTTATATGTGAACAAGTGTCCAATACCCTTGATTGGGGTATTGCGTGTTTAGTGTATTTGACCTGGTTAATTACTGATATTCATAAAATGATTGATTAGAGGTTATTTTATTAGAATATTATCGATTACTGTTTTATTAATGTGTTTCCGATTCTTGTACTATTTATGACCATTTGTTCTAGCATTTCCTATTAGGATAATGCATTGTTTCCATGCCTAGTATTGCATGATGGATTGATTATTATTTGAAATGTTGTTATGATGTAGACTATTTAGCCAAGAATTTTTTGAGGCTTACTTTGGATGATATTAATTTTTTTTCTCGATTGACTTACACAGGGTCGTTAAAAGTAGGTTTAGTAGACCATATATTGAATTGACATTGAGGGATTCTCCGGAGTCTCTATTTTTACTATTTCAATGATAGAGAATTGGGGGAATTATCATAAGTTCTTCCTCAGTGAGTCTTTAGTTACTCGACATGGGACATAGGGGGAATGGGAAGTTGAGTGATTCCCCAGAGCACCTTTGAGTTACCGATATGAGACTATAGGGGGGATTGACAATGAATGCTTCCTCAGAGAGTCTATGTTTAAGCTATACCATAGGCATTATACTGTGTGTACTTCTCAGAGGGTTTCTTCTACTTGTTTGGTTGAACTAGAGGGGTTAGTCTATGATTAATACCATAGGGTTACTGACATTGATTTTTTGTATACTTGATATATGAAATTGAATGATATTGAATTATTGGAATGTTTGATGCTGATTATTTACTTTATTACTACTCCTTTCTAAGTATTTCATGCCTTATATTTTCACTGACTATTAGGCACAAATATTTTGGTGGTTTCATTCTGGGATTAGTCTCACACCCTATTTGGGTCTTACTTTTGGGCCCAAAAAGATTATATTGCTTCAAGTACAGATAAGGGAAAGCACCCATATACTTCAGGCACTTGATTGCTGAGGAGCTGGGGAGCATGGGACCAAGCTAAGGCTTACGATGTTGAGAGGTTGTTTATCAATTTCCTTATACTTCGTTAAGTAATATATTCTAGCATTGTGATGTGTTTGGCAACTTTCCAATATATATGTATCATGAATCATCATTATATATATATGTGCTCCAGTTTATCCTTTCAGTTTTCCGTTGTTTACTATTGTTTGTTATTATTATTTCTTCCCCTATTTTATATCTGATTTACATCTACTGTGTTACTCTACCAATGAGGGCATAGTTTCCCTAGTATCACGCCCAAGGACCTTGCTACTATTCAGCAGCCTATGGCGTTCAAGGAAATTTTTCCAGAGGCCGTGTGACTAACCGAGAACTGGGCAGCTCTAGGTGACTTCCGAAACAAAGACATTACAAAGTGGTGTCAAAGGTATTATTTTCTTCTTGACTTACTATTTTGTGACCATATCCAGGTATAGGAAGTAATAGGTACTTGGTAAAAAGTTGTGATAGAGAGTAATTGACATGTTTACAAGGAAAATTCAATCTACCTCATTTATTGCAATTTTTTTCAATTTTACGTTTGTTTTAATTTCAAAATTGGGTGATTCACATGTTTTTTTCTAGTATCATTGATGTTTTTGAGGTTCTATTTCTATTGAAAACTGATGATATGGGGTTATTCCATCCCATGCATCATAGAGACACTTTCTAGTAATCACAAGTCGTGCATTCTTTCAATGCCATTTAGGGTGCATTGGAGATTACATGTTGTTGTGATAGATGTTCTGTTACATATGGATGTTGTTATGATAGATGCCTTGATAGGATACCTTTTTTGTAATAGGCTCTTGGTTTGTGTAAGGTTTTTTTTGATTAAATTCCAAACATTGGTTCTTGAGGTGTTATGGGACCTCGTGGACAAGAATCTGGTGTATCATTGCACTTTTTTTGCTTTTATATGACATGTATAAGATGTCAATATTTGATTTGCGGGGATTGTTGGCCCTCAAGGATCATAATTTGGATCCCTAATGTTCGTTTATGTGTTTCTTGGGCTTCTAGAATTGTTTCTGATGCTTACTATCTAGAAAACCCAACAGTACATGGACTGTAATGATGAAAACATGACAAGTGTCCTTCTGTTCGGGAAAAAACTATTTTTCTTAAGTACACACTGTGTAATGAATGCACAATCCATTTACTATCTAATCGTTTCATAGACTTTGTGGCTAGAGACATCGGGGTTAGAATTCTTTGGTCGGTCACGCCGTGTACTTGATGTAGATGCTACGTTTTAGAGCCGTATAATCGGCCGTGTGATTAACAACATGGGTCGGTTGAGACTTTTCTAATTCACATTGTGTCACCCAGAACACGTCGTGTAGTGTAACCTGAGTATTCATCCATGCAATGAACAACACAGGTCAATGAAATATTCCTAGAAAATGTTGTGTCTATCAAAAAAACTCTTGGTAGAGCCAGCCATGTCACAAGTCATGTCACTAACAACACGGGTCGGTGAAGTTCGTATAGTATACGCCATGATTGGAACTAACACAATGTGTATTCTTGTTCAAGGAAAATTGTGTGACATTGCCGTGTAATGGACTTCTAGTAGGGGAAGTGAATTCATGTATATGTCATGTGTTATTACAAAACACCCTGTGTATGGGGTGTTACATGCCGGGTTTTTGTAGAGTTACACGCCCATGTGAAGTCTTAGGGAACATGTCGTGTAGGAAACATACACTTCATGGAACTATACTGTAAAAAACATGAATTAATTCTCTCGATTGTTCCTTTCTTACACTTATAGTTTTCAATACATGATAATATTGATCTACATTGTGTGCTTAAACATGTATAGTCATGCCACCGAGACATACTTTGGTTGTCCTCTATATAGAGTGTAGTGATCAGGCCTCACAAATGGCCGATCAAGGGCTAGAAGAAGATCCTCTAGTGGTGTTTTTCTTGGCATCTGCCATCATCCAAGAAATAGGTGTTGATGCACAGATCTGAGAGGTCTTTATGAGGTTCGTGAAGACCTTCCATAGAGTACCACATCCATCCCCTTATAAGGAAGAGATGATGCAGGTTTTCCAGCAGCAACATCCTCCCACATTCACAGGGGAAGGAGGACCATAGGCTTAATAGACATGGTTAAAAGTCATGATTTCTATATTAGAAAATCTATAGAATACTCTAGAGAGGAGGGTCAAGCTTGTGATTTAAATGATTTGGGAATCCAGCATGAGATGGTTGGATGTGATATCACATGAAGGATTCTAGTAGGTCATGTATTGGGATGAGTTTCAATGTGGCTTTTAAGACTACATCTATCAGGAAACATTGAGGGACGATCAAGCCCAAGAGTTCATGAGACTGGAGGAGGTTAATCTTTATGTTATGTAGTATTATTCTCATTTCATAGAGATTAAGTGCTTCACACCAATTCTAGGAGGTGATGAGTTATTCCTGTCAAGACAGTTTGAGGATGGTCTCAGGCACGACATCTAATCACAGGTGGAAATCTTTGGGTTATCACATCTAATGTCTAGCAGGAGCTGATTACAATGTTCTATCTGAGGGATTCTGGAGTAGTGAGCTTGGTAGGTTCGTCTTCTGGAGGTAGTACCCCTCATACTGACATCAAGATATGCCGTGGGGATTCTACGCGCGGAGATGCGAGGAGGTGGGAATGTTCTTCTATTTGAAAAGTTATGTGATACCAGTTCAGGAAGATTGGGCATACAAGGCCACATTGCCTGAGAAAACCAGTGGAGTTTCGATCATCTGGAAAGATGGGTCATCTTCAGTGGTTCTATCAGATATTCTCACCAGCAGCATGTGACATCAGATCTTCTATGACTCCTCATTCAGGAGCATCACCACCGGTTTCCCACTAGTTGGGGAATGAGAGTCATTTCGTCCATTGATCCCAAGGTGGAGGTTGTGGCCGTGGTAGTCAGTCTCCAGGAATTCGATGACAGTAGGGTGGATTAGCTCAGGGTGGTCAGGCAGGGTCACAGGGTCGCGGTATAGCCCCGAATTTTTCAATGTAGTAGATCCAGCTGGAGAAGGATTCCAGACCCTCTACAGTTCGAGTAACGATCCTTGTTGCCCCAGTTTAATCTTCTTCACTTTTTGATACAAGGGCCTCCCATATATTTTTATTTGTTGTTATTGTGGAGTGAATTAGGATATATATATTTTATTCTTCTAATATATTGATGTTGTACACTCCGTTGGGGACTAGAACAACTAGTGTATGTATGTTCAAGGAGTTCCCTCTTGAGGTTGGTGGGTGTCACATATTATGGTACCTCTATTTCTTAGAGATCAATGGCTACGATTTCTTTCATGGAATGTTCCATTTAGTTCCATTCTAGGTTGTTGTTGTTTTCTATCGTCGTAGAGTGAGTTTCATTTCACCATAGGGAAGATCATTTCTTCATAAGGGTAAATGGGATGTCCAAGTGAGAAGAGCGGGACCTGAGCATCATGGGTTGGGAAGAGTTACATCCAATATTTCTAGTCTATATCTGAATAACCAAAAAACTTCACAGATGGAATTTCTTCTAGTGGTGTATCATTTCCTGGATGTCTTTGCAGGGTACTTTTCAGGATTTCCTCTAGAGCGAGGGGTAAAATTTTTTATTGAGTTTGTGATAGGAGAAGCAACGGTGTCCATACCTCCTTACAGGATGGCTACACCAGAATTTTAGGAGCTCAAGAAATAGTTGGAGGATTTTCCGGAAATGAGTTTCATCCGACCCATTATATCTCCATGGGTTTCTCCTGTCCTACTTTCATATAAGGTGGATAGTACCCTCAGACTTTGTGTGTATTAGAATAATTTTAACAAGCTAAAAGTCAAGAAATGATATCCCTTTCCATGGATTGATGATCTATTTGAACATAATCGAGGAGACCAGGTGTTCTTGAAGATTTACAAGAGGTTTGGTTACCATCAGTTTCACGTTAGAAAATTTAATATACCTCTTACAACATTTTAGAGAGGAATGATCTATAATAGAATGTTGTTATGTCGTTCGGTCTCAGAAACGTTCCTCCAGTCTTCATGGAACTGATGAACCGAGTGTTCCATCCTTACCTGGATTCCTTCATGGTAGTCTTTGTGGACAATATCTTGGTGTACTTTCAAACTCGACATGACCATGACACATATCTTGAGATCATTTTGAGTACACTGATAGAGCATTAGTTATATTCTATTCTCTAAAAAGTATTATTTTGGATAGAACAGATTAAATTTGTGGGTCACGTTATCTTAGAGACATGAGTATTAGTAGACCCAGAAAAAGTTAGAGAAGTGGTTTCCTGGGAGAATCCAAAGAATGTATTTGAGGTGCATTGTTTTCTAAGGCTGTCTGGATAATACAAATGATTCATAAAAGACTTATCAAAATTATTAGTTCCCTTGATGGGCCTAACTAAGTTGGGTGAAAAGTTCATGTGGTCAGATTCTTGTGAGTCAACCTTTCAGAAGCTGAAAGGGTGGTTGACTATTGCACTGATACTAGTTTGTCTAGAGCCATGAAATAGCTATATTGTTTACTGTGATGCTTCATGTATTTTTCTAGGATTAGTTATTATGAAGGTACAAGGAGTCATTGTGTATGGGTCTCGGCAGTTGAGGCCACATGAGAGGAATTACATGATAGACGATCTTGAGATGGCAGCTGTTGTTCATGCCTTAAAATGTTGGAGAGACTATCTTCTGGGAGAGGATTTTGAGGTTCCCACCGACAACAAAAGTCTAAATTTTATATTTACTCAGCATGACCTAAATTTGAGACAACAAAGTTGGGTAGAGTACCTTTAGTATTTTGACATTGAGATTACATATACACGTGGGAAAGGAAATGTCATGATTGATGCACATAGCATGGAGACTCAGATACAACCATTTTAGGAGGCCAGTTGTGAGTGGAAGCTTATGGATCTCCACTTTGAGATGAATTTGGTGTTGCACGAAAAACAGGGGAAGACATTCATTTATTTTGTATTTGATTCTTTTACACTTCTTAATCGAGTGCTAATGAAGAATCTATCAGATCCTGAAGGCCTAGTCCTATGGGAGTGCGTGTTAGGAGGGGACCCTATTCTTGAATGGATCTTAGGCAAGGATGAGGTCTTGCCTTCTCATGTGAACGTATGGTTGTCTACAGAAATATGCAAGGAGATGATGCATGACCTTCATTCCTCAGTTTGGGCATTTAATCCTTGTCTTAGAAAGATTTATCATGATCTACACCATCAGTATTGGTGACCAGTTATGAAGAGATATGTTTCTGGTTTCAGATGAGGTGTTCCACCTGTCAGAAGGTGACGGTGGAGAATCAGCGACTAGCTTGGATTTTAAAGGAGTTACCCATTACCGAGTGGAAGTGGTTTGATGTAATGATGGATTTCATGAAAGGTTTACATAGATTTCCTCGAGGGAACGATGCAGTTTGGGTTGTCACTGACAGACTCATGAATGATTCTCACATAATTCCAAAAAAGGAGACCTTCAGTATTGATGATCTTAGAAGGATTTACAACTAAGAGATTGTACATTTAAATGGGTTTCCACTATCCTTTGTTTAAGACAGATACACGCTTTATACTTCTCAGGTTTGGAAGGTTCTTCAAATTTATTTGGATACACATGTACTTTTGAGTACAACATACCTACCCCAGACAGATGACCTATCCAAGAGTAAGATTCAGGTTCCTGAAGACATGCTACGAACTTGCATCCTAGTTTTTGGAGCTTCTTGGGAAATTCGCATACCTCTTGTCAAGTTTTCCTTGAATAATAGTTTTCAAGAAACATTTCAGATGGCTCCTTATGAGGCCTTGTATATTAGGAAATGAGGATCACCCATATTTTGGCTGGAGGTAGGAGAGGAAACTATTCTGAGACCTTGTCTTGTCCAGGAAACCACAGAGCATATATGGTTGATTTGGAAGAGGATGTGTTCTTGAAATTCTTGACAGATGTCTTATGCTAATTGACGGAGATGACCTCTAGAGTTCAATGTCGGAGATCAGGTTTTATGACATGTCACACCGAGGTTGTGACACATGAGGATTATTAGAGGGGGTAACATTTCGCCGAGGTATGTCAGCCCTTTTGAGTTATTGGAGAGAGTTGTGTCAGTTTCCTATCGGTTGAAGTTACCTCAATGGTACTAGTATATGGAAAATTTCTTTAAAGATTCATAACTTCGACGTTACTGCTCAGACCTGTATCATGTTTTTCAACCCGAGGAGTTTGAGTTATAGGTGTATGCCTCATTGGGGGAGCATCCTATCCATATTGTTGACCAATATATGAAGGATTTCCATGGGTGGTATGTTCCTCTGGTATTGGTGTTATGGAAGTACGAGAGAGTAATGGATGAGACCTAGGAGAGGGAATCCGATGTACAATCATAGTGGCCAGTGATTTTTGGGGATTCTTCTTTTACGCTGCCATGCTAGGTAAATTCGTGGATGACTATATTTAAGGCGAGATGTTTTTAAGAATTAGGATCTTTTTTCAGTTATTTTTTCCTTTTTCAGGTGTTTTTATGAACCAGGGTGTTTATGGAAAAAAATTTAAGTACACACCATGTACATTATGAGTACACGTCTTGTACTCGGTTACCTCATGTAGCCATGTGTCGGCTAAGCAACAGTGATTCACACGGTTGTGTGTGGTGACATGGAGACCTCATAATGCATGGTCATGTAAGGGAAAGTAAACACCATGTACATCTAATGTGAACGTCATGTAATTATAATGTACATGCCTGGTACTTTCATTTTTTCATTAAATGCACCGATGTGGCGCCTAATCGGAAGAAATCCATAAATCTATGTCTGACTCGTCCGATAGCGTCTGTATGACGGG
This sequence comes from Viscum album, assembly GCA_963277665.1. Taxonomy (NCBI): domain Eukaryota; kingdom Viridiplantae; phylum Streptophyta; class Magnoliopsida; order Santalales; family Viscaceae; genus Viscum; species Viscum album. The sequence goes on from OY728152.1 coordinate 1,850,148,121, forward strand.
GATCTTTTCCAATCCCATGATCTAGAATTCATTCTCTGATTCGAATACCATCAATTCTATTGGAATCCCAATGATAAGCACTTATTTCTTCTAGAGATTTATTTCCCGATTCTTCCTCTTTCAAGAGTTATCATTGGTTAAGTGGTTTTAGGGTTTTTATAGATCTACAATGTTCATGGGAGATTCAATGCTTAAGGTTCATGTATAACTATACTACAACACTAAGGATGGTTTTTTTCAACTCTATAGATAGTATTTGAGTTATATGTGCAAAAGTTCCCAATACACTTGATCATGGTATTAGGTGTTTAGGGATTTTGATCATTTTAATGAATTCTATTCATAGAATTCTCGATTACAGGTAATTTGTTGTGAATATTTTAGTTTACCATGTTATGGATGTGTTTCCTATGCTTGTATTGTTTATAACAATTTGGTCTCACTTTTCCTGTTAGGATACTCCATTATTTCCATGCCTAGTATTTGCAGGATGGAGTGATTATTATCTGACATGATGATATGTTGTAGACTATTTAGCCAATTATTTCTTGAAATTTACTTTTCCCAATATGAATAGTTTTTCTTGATTGAATTACACATGGCAGTTATAACCTGATGTATTAGACCATAGGGGGAATGGACGTTGAGGGATTCTCTGGAGTGTATGTGTTTACTGTTACGATGTGAGACCATTGGGGAAATTGGCATATGTTCTTCCTCAAAGAGTCTGTAGTTCCTCAACGTGGGCCATAGGGGGAATGGGATGTTGAGTGACTCACCAGAGCGCCTTTTAGTTACAGGTATGAAACAATATGTGGGATTGATGGTGAGTGCTTCCTCAAAGATTTTTTACTTAATCTAATCAATAGGGTTTAGACTTTGTGTACATACCCGAGGGTTTCTTATACTTGCTTGGTTTAACTAGAGGGGTTATTCTATGAGTACTCCCAGAGGGTTACTTACTTTGATTATCTACTTACTTGATATATGGAATTGAATGTAATTGAACTGTAGGAATGTTTGCTGCTGATTATATCATTATTTATTTCTTCTTTTTACTTACTTCCTACAATATATATTCACTGACTGTTACGCACATATCTTTGGGTGGTTGCCTACTGGGAATAATCTCACACCCTATTTGGGTCTTTTCTTTGGGACCAAAACAATTTTATTTCTATAGGTATAGATAATGGAAATCACCCTTCTACTTTAGGAACATGATTACAGAGGATATGGGGAGTATGTGATCAAGATAAGGCTTGCAATGATTTGGAGTTGATTATATGTTTTCTTTATAAAATATTTAGTACTATATTTCAGAATTGTGAGGTGTTTGGATGCTTTCCTAGACATTTGTATCATGAATCATCATTATATATATTTGATCCAGTTTATCCTATAATGTTTTCTGATGTTTACTATTGTTTGAGATTATTACTTCTTCTTTTATTGTATATCTGATTTACTTATATTGTGTTACTCTAACATTGATGGAATAGTTTCCCCACTATCAAACCTAATTCCCTCTCTTCTACTTGGAAGCCCCTGGAATTCGAGGAAATTCTCTTGAGGCCATGTGACCAACCAGTTATGGGGCACCTGTGTGCAGATTTCGGAACTAAGACATTACAAAAGAATTGTTTGATCAATATTTAGCTCTGATAGAATTTTCCAATAAGAATAGCTTCCATTCAAGTATTTCGATGGCACCATATGAAGCATTATATGGAAAGAGGCATCACAAAACAACATATTTCAATTATATTGGGGAATGAAAACTCATATGACGATAATATGTTGTGGAAAAAATAAAAAAGGCGAAGATTATCCAATTACACATAAAAGTATATCCAAGATGGAAAAAGATCAATGTCGATAACCGAAGGAAGGATTTGGATTTTCAAGTAGACGATCATGTTTTCTGGAAGGTATCTCCATGGAAGGGAGTTATATGATTTGGTAAGAAGGGTAAATTAAGTACCAGGTACATCAGACCTTTCGAAATTCTAGAATTAATTAGAGTTGAATATTACCATTTCACAGTTCCTCCATGTCTCTCCAAAGTTCATCTTGTGTTCTTTGTATCACTATGGAAAAAATACATGCCTGAATCACCACATATACTCACATATGAATAAATAGAAATGGAACCTGATTTGTCTTATTGTGAAGAGCCTGTCAGGATTCATGATACCAGCGAATATGTGCTAAAAAATCAAACGTCTTGTCTGGTGAATGTTCTATGAATATATCATAAGATTGGAAAGGCAACATGGGACCCGAGGAACTTATGATGAAGAACCACCTGAATAATTTTATGAAGCAATATTATAGAAATTTTTAGGATGAATTTATTTGAAGTATGAAATAATGGAACACCCCATGCATCGAAAATATACTTCTCTTTTAATAATACAATAGCGTGTGATGTACGCAATACCAAGTTCAAGCAAACCACGACCTATCAAACTAGTCGTTTTAAAAGCGATTATGAATAGTAATACCCACCTTTATGAAATTATATAAATTTTATTTTTCAATTTGGACTTCATTTTTTGATTCTTAATATAAATAATAGATTAAGGTGAATTATTGATACTTAATAGATAATGTTCATATTTTGATGAGTACTGTAGAATACTAAATTTATTTAATAACTTTTTTAATACAACTAATTTATACTATTAAATTATACATTTGATTAATTTTAAAGTATTATTAGATTATATTTTTATCATATAATATAATTTATGTCATTGGATGTAATTTAAAATTTATATTGTATATAACACCTATCAATATTTTAATAGTTTTTACTTCAGAAAAACCCACTTTATGATTTTGACAACGGAAATTAATTTTAAAATAATTTCTGAAAATTTTGTGTTTTTAATTTGAAAAAATGGATTCAATATTTTCAATCTAGAGGTCCGAATTAATAAAAATGGTAAATTTTATTTCTAGACATTATGAATAGTTACTTCAGTAAATATTTTATTTACCATGGTTAAAGGAATAATCCGATAAATATTAGTAAAAAATATTGTTATAATAATATTTAATTACCCTAACAAATGTACAAAGCCTATTGGACGATACATTCTTGTCCATGGACATCCCTGGGTTGATTTTGGGACCCTGTGGAGCCACTTGTGAGTGATAATGAAATTTTTTATTTATTAATTTTATGTAAGGAAAAAAATAACATAAGCATGAATCTTTTAGTAAAACATTTTAATATAGGATTATATAAATGATCTCTTCAACTATAAATATAAATTTAAATTATAAAATTATTTAATAAATCATTATATTTTATTTATAATTTTTGGATATAAAATATATATATTTATTTCTGAAACAATAATGATGCAGTATTTTATTTATTAATGAATGAATAAAATAAATGATATTATAAATATTAAAATAAATATAATTTGAACGTTTTGATCTCATACACTTATTATATATATTAATATTACATGTTAGGGTTGTTTCAATTTACTTTTTTTGAATAAATCATATTTTAATGACTTTCACAAAAACCAATTGCTAAATAATGTCAACATTGACATTAAGGGGTTTAAAAAAAATATTATACTATTAAATGATATAATATTCATAAAATTCAATGGTTCAGACAAAGGTCTTATATAATAATATATAAGTCACTAATTATCCACTGGGGGTTCTCAAGGTAGTTAATTGTATGTTTATTAATGATATAATATAAAAATACAAGGAGACATGGTAAATGTAAAACTATTTAACTAAGAGTTAAATCTAATATATAAGGTTAACATGGTGAACCAAACATGTATAAAACCAATTTTTGAATGTCTTTTAACCCATCCACACCTGGTCCTTAAAATAAATCCATTTTGAGCCATTATAAACCAAAAATTATTTTAAATCAAAATAATATTTCAAATTATTTCCTAAAGCTACCCTCGCCACTCCTAAAAAAGGGTACTTCCCCTTCTCCTAATTTAACATATTAAAATCCATTTTCCTTAGACAAAACCTACTGAAATATCCTTCCAACTACCTTCAATTCATCTTATATGCCTTAAATTGATCATAATGTCAAATAATGGAGTCCTTTGGAACAAATCAAAAGGAGTCACCCAAAGCAGAGGTCATAATTTCTACACCACCTTCATAGTTTTTTTTCTTCCTCATCCTCATTCGTTGTTGATTACATAGAAAATTATTAACTCTAGTACATTAAACAAACTATGATGTTATTATAAATATTTTAAAACCAAATTCATTATTTTATCCATCTTATGAATGATAATTTCACCATACGTGCGTATGTACGGCTTACCGTCTTCATGTCATGGTGTAGTTTGTTATTCGACACTTTATTATTTAGATGGGAATAATAACAGGTATAATTGATTTCAAATAGTAAATATAAAATGTTAATGATTAATTATATATGATATACCATCTAACTACATACTATTTCACCATCAATAGAATGATATTGTCACTCGTGTGTACGTACGTCTTATCGTCATCAAAACATGATAAGATTTTGTTCCCCATCGTATCCATTAAAGAATAATTTTCAATTGATGATTAAAAACAATGATTAGGAAAATAACATAATTCTTTATTTGAATAAAATACATCCTATCTATAAAATATATTACATTAATAATTAAACATATTAAGGAAAATGAATCATTTAGTACATGAAACAATGTTACTACAGAAATATTATTATCAATGAAATATTAGAAGATCATATATGATATCATATTTTTATATGTGAATTCTTTTATAATTTAGTAAAAATCATTTAAAAATTATACAAGAGGATAAAATACCCTAGACTAAGGATGAATAAAATTAAAGGTTTAATTTTACAATCTCTTTATTACTTGAGGTTTTTTATATGTGAGTATATTCTGGGACCACTTTATAATCCCCACTAGAGTTTTATAAAATTTTATTTCAATTTTTTTTACTATTTCATATAATATGGTTTCAATTCATTTATACCATGATTATAATTTTTATAAAATGTTTTTAACGGAATCTTTCTATTGTTTTCCAAAAAAGGTACATTGTAACCTTTATTGACGAATTAAGGTAAGAATGTTTTTTGAACTTATATAGTGGTTGAATTTATTTTCATCCATTATAATACCTTTGATGCTTCCCATAAAATCTTATAAGAATAATTTAAAAATAAATATTCTATGTTAAAATTATGTGAGTTTTAAATGATTTCAATACATAAAGGGATATTTCGGTTAAATATTTTTTATTTCATCTATGTCATCATCTTTTGATGGATTTCACACTTGTTTGATGTTTTTATTATTATTATAGAGTATTCAATATTTTTTTTAATGTTTTGAGATATGATTGATTGTGGATGTGTACTTTTTATACCATTCATGGTTTATGGTAATAGAATTAACATTTCATATTCTAGTTATAATATGAAGAAATATGATGGGCTTCATCCTTTTCATATGAGGAATTAATTGGACATAGTATGTTATGGGTCGAGCCCACTATAGCTCCACCATGCATCGATAGTTCTCATGAGACAAACTAGTTTTTTGGCACATGTCCTGGACAAAATATTATTTTTAGACATGGAACGAGGCCTTGATTATGTCGTTCTGAGGTCCGGGATTATGAATTACATCATTATGAAATTGGATATTTATATTAACTGCGATTACTTGATATGTAGAACATCCATGATAATAAGTAAATTAAATTATTCGATTTATCATTTCCTTATTATTTTGAAGATTATGTTTAAAAGGATTGTTTTTTATTCTTATAGATGTCCTTAAATATTTATACATATTTACAAATGTTTCCTCTATTTTGTTATCCTTACTGAGCATGTGTACTCACACCTTTATTTTGATTTATTTTTTCCAGAATGTGAATAATTATATACCAATTAACCTACAAGAATAGGCTTTGAGATTTGAGTGTGTTCAAAAGGGACACAATGATGTTTTTTTATTTACATCACGATGTAATGTAAAACTTATGTATATATATATATATATTAATTCCGTGTCTACTAAACTAATCGGCATTTCAAGACTTGATCTCTTGTGATCATGACAATGTAATGTAATAATGTACTGAATCTGGCTAACTAGGGTTGTGGCATTACATTGGAACACAAGTTCTATAATTTAACTTTCATATTAGAGTATTTTAGTTATATAGTTTAAGGTCATGTATCTAGGAATAAGAGGAAATTGGAAAATAATTTAAATTTATGATTCTTATAGTGGGATGTTTTTGTTTCATGTATATTTTCATGGTAATAAAGGGGTAAACCAAGATGTGAAATAAGGGAAATGAAAGCCCATGTTCTAAATAAATATCCGAAAAATACTATACATAGTTTAAGGTCATAATTCATGTCACATATGTTGGGAAAGGGGTATAAATGTTGGTGAATGTAATCCCCACCCCACTTTCTAAGGACGCATTTATGATGAATTTGTGGATGATAATGATGATATAGTTATAGTTTTCATTAAGTATCCCATGGGAATGGGAATAAATAAAAAAATATTTTTGGGACATTTCATGCTATGATACCAATTCTATATGTGAGGAGGAAAGCCACTATTATGAGGTAATTAAGTCAACCATTGGGTTTTATGGGGTATCCCATATTTATGGCATGTAGTTCGAAAAAAATTTATCATCGTGAATTTAATACATTGGATTAGTTTATCTAATTTTTATCATATGAGGAATCATAGTTTCATATGAAGTAAGGTTATATTTTAACATAGTGTTCTAATACATTAGGCTTTGTTTTTCAATTTCATAAAATTCATAAAAGGCTATTATTGGTTTATTGTCGTACACCTCATAATATAGAGGAACAAAATAGTTTTTTGGAAATATTTCGTAGACTATAGGGTATGTTGTCAGTGTTAAGGTTTTAGAGCGTGGACCCTAGTGGATATAGTTTTAGGTTTCATAGCATTGACTATAAATTCTAGATTTTTGCTTTAGAGTTTAGATGATGGTTTTATGCGATATGATACCTATGAAAAATAGTGTCGGTGGGGGGGGATGCACACTCTATCAAAGATGATTAAAGAGTATTCAGTATTGGAATATAACTTATAGATAATGTATTATACTTCCCATTTTGGATAAAACATTGTAGGATTTATTCATGACATCATCAATGTTCTGAGAGAGACTATTGTTTCACCATTTATGAATGATCATAAAAATACTTCTTGTTGAATTCTCTTATTATACTGTTATAGTTCATAACTATGTTATGTAAGGGCTGTATTGTGACAACCCCAACCATAGTACACTGAGTCAGTGGTTATTTTATTAAAATGGAATAGATACCAAGGATCACATCTTTATGGATCAATCTATTTATAAGTATTAAAGAATTAGATATATACCAGTTTCCCTTAATTCATTGGTAATTTGTCATAGATCATAACAACTAAAAATAAAATGCTTCCTTGAAACATATTCAACAATTTCGTCATCATGGAAAGTAGAATGAAAAAAATTAAAGGTTTATATATAATTCAATGGAAGTATTACATATAGTACTAAAATGAATCGATAATATGTAAATTGTAATCAATGTGGTATAATCTAAATAAAAGGGTAAATTAAAAATGTATTCTATTTAATCAGTAAAATGAGAATGAAAATGCTTCAATATATTTTTTCATAGTGAACACTTCATAGATATTAATAAATGAATATTGGATAATGTAAATTCATAATTATTAGATGTCATGTATTTGTATCATGAACCACTACCAACATGAAAATTGACATGATGATTTATGATTATAGATTGAAACCCAGTTGATACTTCTTGGAAACAAATGAGAAAGGATTCTCTCCAACTTTTTGGTCTCATGTGACATGTCGATGTATCTAGGGTTTATATAATTATGGTTTACACGTATCAATGATATTCTAAAGAACTATTCATACATATATTTAATTCATGAACAATATACATTTTCAAATTATAAAAATTGAGCGGAGGATACAATTTTATCAATATTTCATTAGCTAATATAATTACATTCAAAGTAAACAATATATGTAAATGATTTTATAGATTTTGAAATTAATCATAACCTTGATACTATAAATATGGATATTTAATAGAAAAAATATTTCAAATGAAAAAATTATCTCCAATGTGTAGTAGATACACAACATGAAATTGATTAGGTGCCCAATACCATCTATCTCCCAATTAAATAGAGAATGAGACAATGTACCTTACATGGATCATATCATAAAAAATGAATATATTTGGTTTACTCCCAATAAATTCACATAATATAATTTTATTTATCAAAATCATTTAATCAAAATCATTTTTCACATAACCATATAACAATATTATCAATTAAATATATATATTACCTAAATAATGTAAAATGTGTTAAGGCATCCTCTACTATTTTTTAAACAGTCAACCAATATGGACCATAAAATTATTGATAAAAAAATAAAAAATAAATTCCATGATGATAAAGAGATTTAAGATATTATATAATAATTGGAATTATTTACACAAAAAACTGTAATTTATCAATGATTAAGGAGTATGTATCACAAAAGAAAAAGTGAGATGGGAAAAACCTTACCATATTTTTGAAAGTGTTCTTCAATTTTTCTTAATGTACTAGATAATCAAATATAATAAATTAATTACATAGTAATTGACCTATTAGATATATATTATATTTATTATAATTTCCTTAATTGATCTGTTTCTATTCATAAGTGTTATAATGTTTAATTTTTTTCATGGAGTAAACTTTACATTGTTTTATGGTCTATTATCTTGTATATAATTATGGGAGTTCTTGTCAATAAAATGAAAAATTCCATATGTAGAATGAAATGATATTAATATAATTATAATATTTTTAACGTTCCTTATACATTATTTAATTATATGGTATGTAGATGATTCATCATGTTAAATTTGAATGAATATAAATTTGATTATTTATGCATTTTTTACGACTATCATGAAATAGTATAGTTGTTTTTATTATTAAGTTTATATAATTCTTACATAACATAAAATAGATTATTATAAATATAATATAATCATGTTTAATCATAAAAATCATTCAATGACCAGAAATGATGATATCAATGAAAAACGAAAACTCGTCGTCCATAAAGTGGTGAATCAACACCTCATGGATGAGGGTACTGTTTTTAGAATTAAAAGGATAAGATAAGATATTTAATGATCAATATTAAATTGAAAACATAATTTTATACTATATATGTTGTACATGAGGTGCTATAAAACATAGGATATGGGAGGTGAGGATAGAATAAAAAATAAAAAGTCATTACAAGAGAAAGAAGGTGGATTTTACCACTAGAATATCGTCTGATTATAGAGCTCCTTAATGAACATGAAATTGGAAATTTTGAAAGACCAATATATCAAAGACTTTGGAAAAAACCTTGGGAAGTGAGGTTGTAAAAATCTTCAAAAGATAAAAGGCTTATCACGTGTGGGGAGATGGTGTTGTGAGGGGTGGTATTTATGTGGGAGGAGATCAGTTTTTTAATCATATGTTCATTATATATCTCCAATATTATCAATAGTGCTGAATTTTATTACTATGTATAGTAAATAGTGAATTTCAGTTAGAACTAATGGGTAATACATATTGCATGACCAAAATGATCATGTATTTGGATTAAAATATTAAATATAAAAAATTAATGTATTTAATGATTCACTAAAAATTAACCAACATTAAAAAAAACAAAAATATCACCATAACCATTTTTGATGTATAGATTTAAAAAATAAACTCCATTTTATGAAAATAATTTTTTTAATTTTATAAATTTAGTTTTTATTAAAAATCATTATTTATTAAAAATTATTGATTTTAATATTATAATAGTTTATATAGAAATTTTCAAAATTATTTATGTTATGATAAATGTATATTTTAATTATAATAAAAAAACTAATAAATTATGAATATAGTTTAAGAAAATATTTTTTATTTTAAATCATTATATTATTTTAAAAATTATAAATACATATTTATATTTGAAAATAAAATAAAAATACATAAATTGTAATTTTTATTACATTTATTTACATATTAAATGAAATAAATGTATCACATTTTCATTTATGGGATAAAAAAAATATTTATACTTTCATTCGTGAGTCTACTATTCTAACAACCAAATTACTATACCTAAGAGTCACATTATTATTCTAACATCTGTGTTAATATTTTATATTATATCATGGTTTTTTATAAGATCATTGTTGTGTTAAACTTAATCTATTAAATAAATCTAATTGATTTAATAAGATACATACCATAAAATATTTTCCTTTTAAAATCTTACCTCCTTACAAAATTTTATCTTGATATTTTTTCATGAATATTGAACTCTTAAAATATAAGGGTTGTTCTTCTTCACATTATTACTTCTACGTGTCCTTGGTGGTCCTATATCAGAGTCCATCATAATTTCAAAAAACTTGCACATATATATATATGTAAATATTTCATAAATAATACAGGATTATATCTCTCAGCCTGCAAAAATTTACAAACTAGACATATTTACACACAGTCATCAATATACAATTTTATATTATCCCACACATGATGTTCTATCATATCCCTATACATATTGGTACTGCCAAGGTGAATAGAGAAATTTATTCTATGAGAATCATCTAATATTTCACTTATTATCTTAGGTATTTATAGAACACATAACATCTTTCCAAAATTCCTTCCATATAAAAAATGTTTACAAATATTACATCCTTAATGGAATTAATTTTCTTTTGAAAATAATGAAATTTTCATTGTGATATTTTTATCATTTCAAATAAATATGGTTTCTCCATCATTTAAAAAATGATCGTTGTTTCCTCTTCTATAATGATTCCCATGTAAATCTTAACTCAATCCTTAAACATAAGATCCTTCTCAATCCACATTTTTGTTATATATCCTTGATCATTAATTTTTAATTCCTCTTGAAAATTATTTTTCTCATAGTGGTAGTGTGTTGAGAAATCATAATCATTGAGTATCTTGATCCGTCATCTTTTCTTCATGTTGAGATATTTCTAGGTAAATATGAATATAAAACTATTGTGTAGAATATATATCTATCATATTTTACCATATAGATTTTATCAACATGTCTTTATAGAGATTATTATTTCTATTAACTATGTAACCTGAGTTGGAAAATTTTGATCAACAATCTTCAATTTCCTTGATTCATATATAGAAAATTTGAAATTTTTCATAAGGACATAACATATTCCTTTCATTGATGCATCACTGTATTTAATAAGCCCATAGGTTCATGATGGTAGACTAAAAATAAGATAATTGACTAATATTCACTTCAATTCATCAAACCATTATAGATATTCTTTTGTCTATATGAACTTATCCCATTTACGTGTGAGTTTGGTTAATGGGTTATCCAATCTGGATTTTTTTAACAAATATTTTATTGTAACCTAATATATGAATGAATATACAAACAATAGTTTTTATAATTGTAATAGTCCATTTATGGATTTCCATTATCATTATAGTATCAACTTAGATTCTATCCTTATAGATTATATGGTAAAAAATAAATTTCATTTATCTAGAAATAAAATATTCTAATTTTCACATATAACTATTTCCTCCTAAGAGTCATAGGGATGGTCCACAAGTGATTCATATGGTCTTCATAGGTTTTATAATATATAAAGTTAATATCCATGAATTCCACAGAAAATTATCATAACATTCCTTGAATATTCTATTCATCATATCCAAAACATCGAGTGTTGATTATTCAATCCAAAAAAAATTACTATAGACTCGTAATGTCCATACTTATTTGAAAATCTATCTTTGTAATTGTAACATCCGATACTTTTATGTTATATAAATCATCAAAGGAATCTTTTTCTACACAACACTTGCTTGGCTTGCTTTACACGCAATCGCGACCTTTCTCGATAGCTTGCGTCGTACGCAATACCGAGTTTCACTAAACAACAATATGCTATTAAAACTAGCCGTTATGAATATTAATAACCACTTTTTGAAATTTTATAAATTTTATTTTTCAAAATGGACTTCATTTTTGGACTTAGAATATCGAAATTAGCCTAGGGTGAATTTTTGGTATTTTTCTGAAAACTTTCAATTTTTGATGAATAGTGAAACCACTAAGTGGTAGGTTAAAAAACCGAATTTTGCATAAAACATAATTTTACCGCTTCTGTGAATGGAATTTCGAAAATCCGAGAGACACGGTTAATATCAAGGACTAAAATGTGGTTCAATGAGATGAAAATAATTTTTGGTGAATAGTAACTTTTTACTTTTTTTTTACCGCGGTTAATAGTAAATAGGATAACTAAGGGTAAATATGATATTAATATTACCCTAACACATTTCCTAATTCTATTGGACAAGTGTAATTCGACCAAAAACAAACTTAGGAATAAAATATGACCATTTAGGCCCACTTGGATTAGATTAGGACATTTATTATTAATTTATTTAAAGAAGGGTTAAAATAGTTAAAATCAACGTTTAATAAGTAAATCATTTTTAATATGGGGTTATACATAAGATAAATTCAATTGTAAATATTCATTAGAAAGCAAAAAAGATTTCCTACATGATGGTATTTTATTTGTAATTTTTAGACATCAAATAATATAATTTATTTATGACACAAAGATGATGCAGTAATTATCTTATTAATGAAATATTGACATAATTGATGTTATAAACACCGAAATAAATGTAATTTGAGAATTTTTATGAATTCCACTAATTTTCTAGGTTACTATGATATATTAGTGTTGATTTAATTAACTTGGTTCGAACATATAATTCTGTTATGACTTTCAAAAAAATCATATATCAAATAGTGTCAAAATTGACACAAAATAGTTTTTAAATCAAATATTATATTACTAATTGTTATTTTATTCCTAAAAATCTAAGGTTCGGCCAACTGACTTAGATAAGGATATTTATATTAATAATAAACAATTTGGGGTTCGTTTGGCATGTTATAGTAAGTGTATTAACCATATAGTGACAGAAAACAAAAAGACACGGTAAAAGTTAAATTAATTAACTTAGAGTTAAATCTAATTGATAAGGTTAAAATAATAACCTAAACTTGTCTAAATCCTATTGGTTGATAGTATTTCGACCCTTCCCCACTTTATCTTCGAAATAAGACCCTTTGGAACCATTATAAACCGATTTTTACTTTAATATAAAATATTATTTTGAGATATTCCTAAGGTGCCCCTCTCCTCCCTTATAAAAGGGATCCTCCTCCCCCTCCTCCTCACACCAATTTGAGCACTCAAGCTCGGCCAACCCCTCCCTTTTTCTCCTCTCCACTTCCCTAGAATAATCCTAGAGGTCCTGGTCTTCTCCAAGGACCAATCTTAGTTCCTTAAGTGGAGGATTCAAAGAGGCGTTCCAAAGAAGAGGTAATATCCATTACCGGTCTTTTCAATTTCTTTCTTCTTCAACTTCTTCTTCTTTAGTTGTTTCATGATAAAGTAATAACATCAGTATTACTTACATACTGATATGTTATTATAAATATGAAACAACCCTAATTCACCTTCTATCCATCCTACGGAAAAATGAAATCACCGCGCGTGCGTACGTACGGAATACCGTCTCCACGCCGTGGTGTAATCTATTTTCCACCATCACCTTACAAGGATGGGTATAATGGTGTAATGAGTAACTATATATGATTATTATGAAGTAATATTGATACTGAAATAATATATATATATATATACTCCAATAAAATTCCACGATCACAGGAACGATATCATCACTCGTGCGTACGTACGGAATACCGTCTCCACGATGTGATGCGACTCGTTCTACATGATCTTCATTTCATAATGATTATATAAACGAATTGAATGAATAAAATATGATATATGTTACACTAATACCATTCTGGATATAAGGTATCTATAACCTTAAAAGAAGAATAAGAATTTATTCGGCAAAACACGCATAAGAACAAAAGGAAATAAAGACCCGAGTAACAAGTAACAATGAAATATTACTAACAAGAAGCTAATAATATGATATCATATCAATATGTATGATTCTGGAATAAGTCAATAACATTATTTAAACCATTATACAGGAGCTTCGTACACGAACAAAGCAAATCGGACCTAAGGTAAGGGAAATATCACAATCTCACTTTTATCCGAGATTGTATTTACTTTGGTAATTACAGGGGTGTATTTTATCATCCACATCCATGTTCCCTCAATATTTAATATTATTTCCATCCTTCTACAATAGTTTATATCCAATTTTACCCTTCAGTAAGTTTTTTTGTAAAAGATATGAAAGGAATCTTTTGTCGTTTTTCATACGAGTTACTTTTTGACTTTCCGAAAAAAGTACGAAGAATGTTTTTTTTAACTTATACGGCATGAATGGATTTTTAAAACATTATTTCCAAGAAGCTTCATTTACAAGTTTTCAAGTTTATTTTTAATCAACTTCTTTTATTTTAAAGTCGTATGACATGTTATGAAAGGAAAAATGTTTTTGAAGAAGAAAGGATATTTTCCTCAAGAATGAAGTTCATGTGTTTTATCAAAATTATTTTCCATCTAAGATAATAAAGGGTTCTGTTTTTATCCCTATTATTACATTAATTTGATCAGGTTGTGATGGAATTGTTTTTATGAATTCTATTATCTTATATGAATTGATTTATGATGTCATGATGTTTCAAGAATCCCATTTTTGTTACATGCGTTATGCGATGATGTATGTTTTATGATTATGTGGCACACATAAGAAAGGATTCATTATAAGATCGGTGGGACCTATATCTCCCTCCAATGCATTGGGTAAAGATTTTATATCTCATGAGATAGACATGGCTGGAACGGAAGGTTATTTCGGTTCAGTGATACAGGACTGAAACGAGGAGTGAACTCAGTTCAGAAAGGGACTTTGTCCACTAAGATAGTCTTGGGAATGAGTCATGGCTAACAAGAAATGATTTTCCATGATTATGTGTGCATGCCACAAAGTTTCAAGTTTTATGTTATGATTTTGGGGATCTCATTTTCACTTCTATGATTTATTCCATGTTAAGATATTATGATCTCTTTTGCAGGTTTTGATTTTCATAAAGATATGATATGATTTTTATTTCCTTTATTTGCCCTTGCTGAGCATTTGAGCTCACCCTTTTATGTTTTCTTTTCCCCAGGTCAGGAAGATGGATATTAAGTAGAATATGCTAAAAGGGACCCTAGATATGATGAAATAAATGGGAGACACTGTAGAAGATTTATGAACCAGTTGTTTATGTTTCCCAGTTTCTAAAGACACTATACCTATACGGTCCTTTGTGGTTTTGTCATATGTTGTAATAAGTGTGCTTCAATTTCGAAGTATTAACAATGTATGTAAAGTATGGGTCGTTATAGTTGGTATCAGAGGAAAGGTATAGTCAACCTTTGGAAACTAGGATGTGAAATCCTTAGTAAGAACCCTAAGGATAAGTCTAAGCATAGAACACAATCTTAGTGTTTTAGAAATGGCCATGAATAACCTAGGATAAGACCTTAAGCATGAAAATTTTATTCTTGAATTATGTGGTTTTCCTATTATAATTAGTGTTGCTCACACTATTCTTCTTGGTTTTAGTCAATGGCTGGAACCCGAAGGAACCGTGTTAATACGGAATGCGATGGGCAATGCAATGATTGTCCTCCTGAGCAACCAAACGATATGGGAGCTGGAATGCAAAATCTTGTAGCCATGCTCACACAACTTTCTCAAGCTATGAATCATGCAGGATTTCCAAACGAGCAAAGGAGGGAGCAACATTCTGTTGAATCCTTCATGAGGCAGCGTCCACCTTCTTTCAGCGGGTCTACTGATCCATTAGTTGCTGAACAATGGATTAGTACTACTGAAAAGATATTTTCAGTTCTTCAATGTTCTGAACATGATAAAGTCATCCTAGCAGTGTATCGTTTGGAAGGAGATGCGGATCAATGGTGGAATCTTGTTAAGAATACGAGGCAAAGGGATGAAATTGAGTCTATGGAATGGGACGAGTTCAAGAACTTATTTTTCAATACGTACTTCCCTCGTATTCTCCGAACAAAGATGGAGAAAGAGTTCCTTGAACTGAAGCAAAGGGATGATGAATCTGTTAGTACCTATGAAGCAAATTTTACAAGACTTGCAAGGTACGCTTCTGGTATTATTATCCAACCTGAGAGTAAGATCGATCGATTCTTTAGTGGCTTAAAACCAAGTATTCGAAGGGCGTTAGCCATAAGAGACTTCAATAGCTACGAGGAAATCGTTCGATGTGCTCTCAAAGTCGAGATGGTGATTGGAGTAACCCATCAGTCACATGGGTTTGATAAGAAGAGGAAGATGGAATTCAAAGGAAAATCTAATGAGCAAACTGAAAAGAAGATGAGCTTTTCCTTATGCTCAAAGTGTGGAAGGAAACATGGAGGGAGTTGTCTTAAAGGGACAAGTAAATGTTTTAAATGTGGAAAGGAAGGTCATCGGGCATTTGAATGCCGTGATAATGGGAAGAAGATGTCCAATGATTCAAACAAAGGAAGGGATACGCAGAATGATCCTATTACACTTCAATGTTTCAAGTGCAAGGAGATGGGGCATTATGCCAATCAATGCCCAAATCCAAGGGTTGATGATGATGGTCGACGTCAACAAAATCCTAAGGCTAAAGACAAAGGAAAGTCACATGCAATTTCTATCAGTGATGTGGAGTACGATAATGAAGTGGTGAAAGGTACACTTACCATCCACTCTAAAGTAGCAAATGTTTTATTTGATTCTGGATCCACCCACTCTTTTATTTCTGAAAAATTTTCTAAGGGTATCACTGTATTACCTAAACAACTAGATGTTGAGTTAGCTGTGACAACACCTAATGGCACAACAGTCGCATCAGAAGTTTATAATTCTTCTCTGATCGAAGTTTGTGGGAAAGTGCTTCCTGCAAATCTTGTGATCCTTCCTTTAGTGGAATTTGATGTGATTCTTGGCATGGATTGGCTTTCTCTACATGGAGCTCATATCAATTGCCAAAGAAGGGAAGTCACATTTCATATTCCAGATCAATCTACGATCGTATATCAATGCAAGGATGAACATAACCTTCCAGTGGAAATTTCTTCCATCTTATGGGTATTGATTCCACTAAATGAAGGTTATTTATCTCAAATGGTTGGTGAGAAACTCACGATTAAGAATATGCCCATTGTACCGGAGTTTGATGATGTCTTTCCGGAGGAATTGTCGGGTCTTCCACTAAATCGTGAAGTTGAGTTTTCAATAGAACTCGTACCGGGTGCTTTGCCTATTTCAAAGACACCTTATAGAATGGCCCCAATTGAGTTGCAGGAATTGAAGAAGCAACTCCAAGAGAATCTTGATAAGGGATTCATACGCCCTAGTGCGTCACCTTGGGGAGCACCTGTTCTATTTGTTAAGAAGAAAGATGGATCAATGAGACTCTGCATTGATTATCGAGAACTTAACAAGATCACTATCAAGAACAAATATCCTCTCCCACGCATTGATGACTTATTTGACCAACTACGCGGAGCTCAATACTTTTCCAAGATTGATCTTCATTCAGGGTATCATCAATTAAGGGTCAAAAGGGAGGATATACCAAAGACGGCTTTCCGTACAAGGTATGGACACTATGAATTTATAGTGATGCCATTTGGTCTTACTAATTCCCCTGCTATCTTCATGGATCTAATTAATAGAGTCTTTAGAGACTATCTTGATCAATTTGTGGTAGTCTTTATAGACAATATTCTTGTCTATTCAAAGAGCAAGGAAGAGCATTAAGATCACTTGAGAATTATATTGAAGACCCTGAGAAAGGAGAAGCTTTATGCCAAATTTACCAAGTGTGAATTTTGGCTTCAAAAAGTTGCATTTTTGGGTCATATAATCTCAAAATAGGGGATATCTGTGGATCCAGCAAAAACAGAGGTTATCGAAAGATGGTCAAGACCAACAACAGTAACTGAGATCCGAATTTTTCTTCGTTTGGCTGGATATTATCGACGTTTTGTAAAAGATTTTTCACGATTATCTAATCCACTCACCAAGTTGACTCGGAAAGGAGTTAAGTTTGTCTGGACAGAGGAATGTGAAGAGAATTTCAAGGAGTTGAAAAGAAGGTTATCCAGTGCACCTGTGCTGACACTGCCTTGTAGTGGAGAAAGGTTTGTGATCTACAGTGATGCATCCAAGAAGGGATTGGGGTGTGTTCTTATGCAAAATGATATGGTGATAGCTTATTCCTCACGATAGTTGAAAATCCATGAGCAAAATTACCCAACACATGATTTGGAGTTGGCTGTGGTAATCTTTGCATTAAAGATTTGGTGGCATTACCTTTATGGTGAAAGGTGTGATATTTATACTGATCATAAAAGTTTAAAGTATATTTTCACACAAAAGGAGTTGAATATGCGCCAAAGAAGATGGTTGGAGCTGATTAAGGATTATGACTGCTCAATCCATTACCACCCTGGGAAAGCAAACAAGGTGGAAGATGCATTAAGTCGACAAGACCATGCTAGTTTATCCATGACGAGGATCACAAAAGATCCAATATTTATGGATTTACAAAGGATGGATCTTGGAATTATAATGGAAGGGGAAATCATACTTTCTCAAGTGAATGGTCAACCATCTATACATGTGAAGATTAAAGAGGCACAGAAAAAAGATGTCGAGTTACAAAAGAAGGTGAGAAATGTTCCTGAATTCAACCTTGATTGTGATGGGATAATAAAGTTCAGGAATCGGGTTTGTGTTCCTCCCATCCCCGAATTAAAGAAGGAGCTGCTGGATGAGGCTCATAGTTCATCATTCTCTATTCATCCTGGAAGCACGAAGATGTATAGGGACCTGAAAGAGTACTTCTGGTGGGATGGCATGAAAAGAGATGTTGCTGAATATGTCTCTCGATGCTTGGTTTGTCAACAAGTTAAAGCTGAGAGACAGAAGTCTAAGGGGATGTTACAACCATTACCCATACCCGAATGGAAATGGGAAAACATCACTATGGACTTTGTCACAGAACTTCCTAAAACATCCAAAGGCAATAATGCTATCTGGGTCATATTTGATCGTCTTACAAAGTCCGCACACTTCATTGCTATTAGAGAGGATTTCTCTCTAGATCAGCTTGCCAGGATATATGTAAAGGAAGTGGTAAGATTGCATGGAGTACCACTTTCTATTATATCTGATCGGGATCCGAGATTTACCTCGAAGTTCTGGCGAAGTCTTCAGCATACTCTGGATACAGAGTTGAGTTTCAGCACTGCTTATCATCCCCAGACAGACGGTCAGTCTGAGAGAACAATTCAAACCCTAGAAGATATGTTGAGAGCTTGCTCTATGGATTTCAATGGAGGTTGGGATCAACACCTACCTTTGGTAGAATTTTCTTATAATAATAGCGTTCACTCCAGTATTCAGATGGCTCCTTATGAAGCTCTCTATGGAAAGAAATGCAGGACTCCAACTTGCTGGGATGAAGTTGGGGAAAGAAAGCTATTAGGACCTGATCTCGTTGATGAAATGGAAGAAAAAGTCAGATCTATTCAACAACACATAAGAGCAGCTCAGAGTCGACAGAAAAGTTATGCCGACAACCGAAGAAAAGACCTAGAGTTTGAAGTGGGTGATAAAGTGTTCTTACGAATATCTCCCTGGAAGAGGGTTATGAGATTTGGAAAGAAGGGGAAGTTGAGCCCTAGATATATCGGTCCATTCGAAATACTGGATCGTGTTGGGAAGGTAGCTTACCGATTGGCGCTTCCACCGAATCTCTCTCAAGTTCACGATGTGTTCCATGTATCTCTCCTGAGAAAGTACATACCAGATCCTTCACATGTACTCAGCTCAGATGTTGTACAGCTGGAGCAAGATCTTTCTTATGAAGAATAACCGATAGAGATTCTGGATCGTAGCGAAAAAGTCCTACGAAACAAGACCACTCTCTTGGTGAAAGTTTTATGGAGGAACCACCAACTTGAAGAAGCTACATGGGAGCTTGAGGATATGATGAGGGAGAAGTATCCTCATCTGTTTGTTACAAAGTGACGAATTTCGAGGGCGAAATTCTTTTTAAGGGGGGTAGAATGTAACACCCGATACTTTTATGTTATATAATTCATCAAAGGAATCTTTTTCTACACAACACTTGCTTGGCTTGCTTTACACGCAATCGCGACCTTTCTCGATAGCTTGCGTCGTACGCAATACCGAGTTTCACTAAACAACAATATGCTATTAAAACTAGCCGTTATGAATAGTAATAACCACTTTTTGAAATTTTATAAATTTTATTTTTCAAAATGGACTTCATTTTTGGACTTAGAATATCGAAATTAGCCTAGGGTGAATTTTTGGTATTTTTCTGAAAACTTTCAATTTTTGATGAATAGTGAAACCACTAAGTGGTAGGTTAAAAAACCGAATTTTGCATAAAACTTAATTTTACCGCTTCTGTGAATGGAATTTCGAAAATCCGAGAGACACGGTTAATATCAAGGACTAAAATGTGGTTCAATGAGATGAAAATAATTTTTGGTGAATAGTAACTTTTTACTTTTTTTTACCGCGGTTAATAGTAAATAGGGTAACTAAGGGTAAATATGATATTAATATTACCCTAACACATGTCCTAATTCTATTGGACAAGTGTAATTCGACCAAAAACAAACTTAGGAATAAAATATGACCATTTAGGCCCACTTGGATTAGATTAGGACATTTATTATTAATTTATTTAAAGAAGGGTTAAAATAGTTAAAATCAAAGTTTAATAAGTAAATCATTTTTAATATGGGGTTATATATAAGATAAATTCGATTTTAAATATTCATTAGAAAGATAAAAGGATTTCCTACATGATGGTATTTTATTTGTAATTTTTAGACATCAAATAATATAATTTATTTATGACACAAAGATGATGCAGTAATTATCTTATTAATGAAATATTGACATAATTGATGTTATAAACACCAAAATAAATGTAATTTGAGAATTTTTATGAATTACACTAATTTTCTAGGTTACTATTATATATTAGTGTTGATTTAATTAACTTGCTTCGAACATATAATTCTGTTATGACTTTCAAAAAAATCATATATCAAATAGTGTCAAAATTGACACAAAATAGTTTTTAAATCAAATATTATATTACTAATTGTTATTTTATTCCTAAAAATATAAGGTTCGGCCAAATGACTTAGATAAGGATATATATATTAATAATAAACAAGTTGGGGTTCGTTTGGCATGTTATAGTAAGTGTATTAACCATATAGTGAAAGAAAACAAAAAGACACGGTAAAAGTTAAATTAATTAACTTAGAGTTAAATCTAATTGATAAGGTTAAAATAATAACCTAAACTTGTCTAAATCATATTGGTTGATAGTATTTCGACCCTTCCCCACTTTATCTTCGAAATAAGACCCTTTGGAACCATTATAAACCGATTTTGACTTTAATATAAAATAATATTTTGAGATATTCCTAAGGTGCCGCTCTCCTCCCTTATAAAAGGGCACCTCCTCCCCCTCCTCCTCACACAAATTTGAGCACTCAAGCTCGGCCAAACCCTGCCATTTTCTCCTCTCCACTTCCCTAGAATAATCCTAGAGGTCCTGGTCTTCTCCAAAGACCAATCTTAGTTCCTTAAGTGGAGGATTCAAAGAGGCGTTCCAAAGAAGAGGTAATATCCATTACCGATCTTTTCAATTTCTTTCTTCTTCAACTTCTTCTTCTTTAGTTGTTTCATGATAAAGTAATAACATCAGTATTACTTACATACTGATATGTTATTATAAATATGAAACAACCCTAATTCACCTTCTATCCATCCTACGGAAAAATGAAATCACCGCGCGTGCGTACGTACGGAATACCGTCTCCACGCCGTGGTGTAATCTATTTTCCACCACCACCTTACAAGGATGGGTATAATGGTGTAATGAGTAACTATATATGATTATTATGAAGTAATATTGATACTGAAATAATATATATATATATATATATATACTCCAATACAATTCCACGATCATAGGAACGATATCATCACTCGTGCGTACGTACGGAATACCGTCTCCACGATGTGATGCGACTCGTTCTACATGATCTTCATTTCATAATGATTATATAAACGAATTGAATGAATAAAATATGATATATGTTACACTAATACCATTCTGGATATAAGGTATCTATAACCTTAAAAGAAGAATAAGAATTTATTCGGCAAAACACGCATAAGAACAAAAGGCAATAAAGACCCGAGTAACAAGTAACAATGAAATATTACTAACAAGAAGCTAATAATATGATATCATATCAATATGTATGATTCTGGAATAAGTCAATAACATTATTTAAACCATTATACAGGAGCTTCGGACACGAACAAAGCAAATCGGACCTAAGGTAAGGGAAATATCACAATCTCACTTTTATCCGAGATTGTATTTACTTTGGTAATTACTGGGGTGTATTTTATCATCCACATCCATGTTCCCTCAATATGTAATATTATTTCCATCCTTCTAAAATATTTTATATCCAATTTTACCCTTCAGTAAGTTCTTTTGTAAAAGATATGAAAGGAATATTTTGTCGTTTTTCATACGAGGTACTTTTTGACTTTCCGACAAAAGTACGAAGAATGTTTTTTTTAACTTATACGGCATGAATGGATTTTTAAAACATTATTTCCAAGAAGCTTCCTTTACAAGTTTTCAAGTTTATTTTTAATCAAATTCTTTTATTTTAATGTCGTATGACAAGTTATGAAAGGAAAAATGTTTTTGAAGAAGAAAGGATATTTTCATCAAGAATGAAGTTCAAGTGTTTTATCAAAATTATTTTCCATCTAAGATAATAAAGGGTTCTGTTTTTATCCCTATTATTACATTAATTTGATCATGTTGTGATGGAATTATTTTTATGAATTCCATTATCTTATATGAATTGATTTATGATGTCATGATGTTTCAAGAATCCCATTTTTGTTACATGTGTTATGCGATGATGTATGTTTTATGATTATGTGGAACACATAAGAAAGGATTCATTATAAGATGGGTGGGACCTATATCTCCCTCCAATGCATTGGGTAAAGATTTTATATCTCATGAGATAGACATGGCTGGAACGGAAGGTTATTTCGGTTCAGTGATACAGGACTGAAACGAGGAGTGAACTCGGTTCAGAAAGGGACTTTGTCCACTAAGATAGTCTTGGCAATGAGTCATGACTAACAAGAAATGATTTTCCATGATTATGTGTGCATGCCACAAAGTTTCAAGTTTTATGTTATGATTATGGGGATCTCATTTTCACTTCTATGATTTATTCCATGTTAAGATATTATGATCTCTTTTGCAGGTTTTGATTTTCATAAAGATATGATATGATTTTTATTTCCTTTATTTGCCCTTGTTGAGCATTTGAGCTCACCCTTTTATGTTTTCTTTTCCCCAGGTCAGGAAGATGGATATTAAGTAGAATATGCTAAAAGGGACCCTAGATATGATGAAATAAATGGGAGACACTGTAGAAGATTTATGAACCAGTTGTTTATGTTTCCCAGTTTCTAAAGACACTATACCTATATGGTCCTTTGTGGTTTTGTCATATGTTGTAATAAGTGTGCTTCAATTTCGAAGTATTAACAATGTATGTAAAGTATGGGTCGTTATAGTAATGTCTTCTTCCATTACACATAATTGATGAAACCAAGAAAGAAGTTTAATGTTTGAAAATTAATGAGATCCATGAATTTTATCAAATAAATTATCAATACAAAGTATAGGATATTTTTTCATTATTCTAATAGAATTAATTTATCTATAGTCAATGCACAACATTATAGATCCAATTTATTCATAACCAAGAGAACATGGGACCTCCATGGAGAAATACTATAGAGAATAAATACATTATTACTCTAAAAATTTAATTTTTTTCTTTAGCACCACTAATTCCATTGTGGAAATTATATACTGAGTCATTGATATTTTTATGGAATTAGGGATTAAATTAATTATATGCTAGACCTCATTCTCTACGAATAGTTGAGGTCATTCCTCACGAAATATATTATTTTATTCTTCTAGAATAGATAGATCTTCAATTTAATGATTAGTAACCCTATCCCTATATGTTTTTTTCACTTCTTACCTATGATATCAATATGCATGATAATAATGTCTGAAAATAAATCATGTTTATATTATATAATGGGTACTTTCATACACATATATTTTGCAATGAGACATACTGTAGTTTTTTTGAATTTCAACCCCCTTATTAAATCAATAGGAAAAGATCTAATTTTATTTGAAAAAAGGGTATATATTAAAAATTGAATTAATTAGGAATTAAATTAATCATTGGATAAATTTGAATATAGGATTAATATACTTGTCACAACATCATTTGGTACTTCTATGTTATACATAATAATTATATAACTTGGTTATTTCTCATTGTACTCTTCTGTGGTATATTTCCTTGATACTTGTGATATTGATTAGAATAATTACCCTTCTCATTATAGTTGACCCATTAAAAATAATTGTTCCTTTATTCCCCTCTCATTTATTAACTCGATAGACCATTTCTATGAGCTTAAAAAAATACATTCCTTTTAGGAATTTACTATGATGATTCATTCTACAATTTTTCAATAAAGGAAATAGAATTGTTCCACTATTTTTCTTTGATAGAATACATTTTTCAAGGACATCAAAAGTCACAATATTCTCTTGATTTCCCTTTATAATTTTAGGATCTATAAAATCCATTATTTTTTTGATGAAACATAATAATTTTTCATCATATGAGGAAAATGATTGAGAAGGAAGTGACCTTTAGAGATCTGGATTATTTCCTTCATTAAAATGATTAATCTTATTTTCTGAGTCACCCATGTAATCTATAACATAACTATATTGTCATATAAAGGTAGCCTCATACACAAAAACAATCTTTTAATCATTTCTCTTTAAGCTAAGGTATATTGTCATCATATTAGTTCATTTTTCATGAGGGAAGTATTTGTTAAAAAAATAATTAAAATTTAACTAATAGATGTCTTCTATTTAATCTTCATACTTACTATTCTATATCATAGACCACCATTTTTGAGTATCACACTTGTGAAAATATACTTCTTGTACTACATTTTCCATTTCATCAAATCCAAATACATGAAATATATTTTAAAATAAAATTTTCAATTACGTAACTACCACTGTATATAATATGCGGAATTATTCCACATGAAATGATCCAATATATTTTTTTAATGGTTATCCATCATAACTAGTGTAATATTTTATAATATGGTCATTATTTTTATAATTTGAACAGAAACTGTATTGACTTTCTCTGTGATGAAATTAATACTTTTTAATTTGGTATTAATCCCCTTTATTTCATTATGTTCTACAACTAAATAATGTAAAAATCTAAGTTATATCATAATTATCATGATTATTGTGCCAAAAAATCACAATAGGGAATTATTATAATTCTAATATCTCATTAAAATACAGTTCCCAACGATTCTACTAAACATGTCGTGATACCAACATTGAGAACCCCAACCCCAATAGCAAAACGTTGGTGGTGACATTATTACAATGGAATATATATCATATATTTTGTCACAAAGGATCGATCAGTTTAGTAATAATGAAGAATTAGAAACATACATGGTTCCCTTATTACATTGATAATTAAATATATAACATAACAAACAAAAATAAACTACATCCTTGACACATTTTGATTGATTTCATATTCATAAACGAGGGAAGGGGAAAAGGGTGCGATCAAATGATCGATAAGGGTTACATGATTTTGAAACATTAATAGATAATAATTGAAGCATAATCAGACTAGAAAGGTAAATAACTGAAATACACATTTCATTTAATCAATATAATATAAATGAAAATGAATCCTTATATTTTCTTATACTATAAATATAATGGATATAAATAACTAAATACTGAATGAAGGAAATTATTAATCATTATACATCATGTATCTAGAACATGTAACACTACTATTGAGACCATTCACAAGATAGGTTAAGTCTGTGGGTATGAACAAATATTATTATTCTGTAAAACATTCGTAAAGGGTTTATCTCTAATAGTTTTGTCTCATGAGGCATGATGATGCATCAAGTGGGTATATAATTTAATTCTGAAACCATCAATATGAATCTTGAGAAATTTTTACCTATATTATTAATTCATTCACAATATATGTTACCAATATATCTATATTGAGTTGATTATATTGATTTATCTATTTTTTCATTAGTAAATCAAAAAACATTACAAGAAAATATTATTGATAAAAAATAGGTATAAGTCATAGAGATTAATCATATCCATGATAAACTAATTATGGATATTTATAATAAATATAATGAAAATTAAAAATGGTCTCAAAATGTTAGTAGATACACCACCTAAAAATTATTATGTGTACAATGGCAAGTAAGACCCAATGAAATGACGATTCAGAAAAAGAAAATTGTTTGGAACATATAATTAATCCAATGAATATAGTATGTGTATTTATTGTAAATACACATAAATTAAGTAGGTATACAAAATAATATATCCAAATTTCATTTTACTCATATTCCATAATCAATGATATTGAAGTATAACATAATGAATGAAAATTTAGTTCTGAAATCACTAGCCAATTAGAAATAAGACCAATCATTTGCCCCATAAAATTAATGATACTAAAATGAATGATATAAAACCATGATGATAAAATGATCATGTTATTTTATATTAGTTTTCAATATTTACACCATATATAGTGAAAAAAGTTGAATAATAAATATATCTCACAGAAGTAAATGTGTGATGAGAAAACCCTTAACTAATATTCGAAAGCTTTCTCCACTTGTACATAATTTCCAAGATAACAAAATTTGATATAATAATTAATAAATAAATAAAAAATTAGAAGTATATATTTTTTATACATTTATTAATTTCAAAAATATCTATTCTGAAGAGTTGAATGCTTTTTGTTTCATTTTTTTGGGTGATGATGTTTCATGGGTTTATAGTTAGTTCTGTTGTGTATAATTATATGAATTCATTTAAAATGGAATAAAAACTCTAGAATATAATTGGAATGATATTAATATAATTAAAGGAATTAAAATATTCCTCATATATCCTTTTATTACATTATGTGAGGATGATTGATTAGATAAAATGTTAATGAAAAATAATAAGTTCATTTTCGCAGTTTTTATGACCATCATGAACTTGTATCATTTGATGTAATATTATGATTTTATACAGGTTCAATAATATTAAAATAGTTGTAATATAAATTTTATACTCTGTTTTTACAACAATTTTTATTATTACCTGAATTTATGTTAGGAAAGAAAAACATAAACTCAATATCCATGAAGGCAGAGATTCGACAACTCAATGAAAATGATTTTATTTTTAGATTTAAATAGAGAATAATGGATATTTGATTTTAAATATTATGTTAATAGAAAAAATAATATTATATATATATAATATTTGATTAACTATGAATATTTTTATAGTTTTGGTGGGGATATCATAGGAATAGAAAAGAAATTAATATACAAAGAAGGATGATTTTACCTCTCGAATATCTTCTCATTTAGAACCTCATTAGGAGACATGGGTTGGGTCTTTTGGAAAAACTAGAAGGTCTTATATGTGAGGAAGAAACATGGTAAATGAGTAGATATGAATTTCGACATGTTCTATGTCTTATAATGTTTTAGGAGAAGAGGTGGTGATTGGTGGAATTCATTGTGTGGGGAGTGTAGTGTTTTTGATTATTTTATTTGTTATTTTATTATTTTTTCTTAATATTATCAATATAATTTATTCAGGGGACTAAGTAAAATATATAATGAATGTGAGTTCAATATTATAGGATCTAAAATCATTAATAACCCAAAAATTCATTTATTTGGTTTAAAATAATAAATTCCATAAATTACCATATTTCATTATTCACAAAAAATTCAAAAGTTAAAGAAAATTTCAATAATTCACCATAATATTTTATTAATGTTTGGATTTATAAAATGGACTCAGTTTTATGAAAATAAATTTCTAAATATGAGATATTGAATTTTTAATTAAAAGAACCATTCATTCAAAAAAATACCAATTGTTATATTATAAATGATTTTATGACACATTTAAAAAATAAAAATTATCAAATAAAAATTTCATATATTTATAATTGAAAAATATTAATTACAGAAACCTTTTTATGAAAATTTTATTTTTCATGAAATAATTATATTAATTACCCAATTATAAACAAACCTTTATGTTTCACGAAAAATTATATCATATAATTATTTTTTAATAAAATTTATTTAATTATTATATGATATAAATATATGTTATTTTAATTTATGAGATACCCAAATTTTATTTATACTTATATAGGTGATTTTTTTATTTTAATCTCCAGATAACAAATCCGAATGGTCATATTACTATTCCAAAATCCATGTTAACATTTAGTAGTATATCATATTTCATTTAAGCTCAGCATTTCATGAAACATAATATTTCAAATAAATTAAATTTATTTAAGAAGATACATACGATAAAATATTATTTTGTTATAAGATTGATGTTTATATTGAGGGATTCTGACTCTGTTTGAGGTACTTATTACATTTTATATTTCATATTATAGTCGTAAAATGTATTTTAGAGTGAAAAAATATTAACCTTACTTTTTATAACAGACTCTATTCCATACAAAAGGGGTATGGGGTTTCCTGGGTAGAATATCGAGTTTTCAGATGACATGTCCAAAGACAATTGGATTATTTTCAAGGAACCACTTTTTGTTGAGTTCTACCATTTTTGAAAAGATAATAGAGAGGCTCTTATTTAACACCTCAATACACCCATTTTCTTGTTCATGGTAGTAATAAGTTTGGTTCAACCGGATGATCTACAAGGAATAAAATAAATTTATCCTGATATCCCATAGGATTCTGTCAATTTATGTGAGAATAGTGTGAGTAATTAAAAATTTATTGATGATGTGGGATCTTGTGAACTACATTATGGACTATGATATAATTTCCTTGAGGGGAACCACATCTACCCATTTGTAAAATAACTCTATTGTGGTCAAAATTAACATACAATGTCTAGTTGTCGTTAGTGGGTATTTACCCACGACGTTGAGTTACCATTATATAATGGGACGAGATGTTTTGGTGGTGGGGAGAAGCTCTTATGAATAATTCACTATGTTAATATGGATCTAAAACACATGACACATCAACATGTACTCAATATCATTGTCAAAAATTGTTCTCCTAAAGTAACCCAACCACCAAATTTTTAGGGAGAGATTAAATAATTCTTGGTGGAAACCATAATATACACCGTGGACCACTTGCATATCATATGGTGTCTCATCTCCATGAATGTAATGGAATAGAATTTCATCAAACCCACACCTTTATAGTGTATTACCAATGTTATTCAAACTCTAGATGGTAAACTGTGCAGTATGATGGATAATTTTATCATGATTGGAAAGGGGGCCTTGATAGACCTGACATATATGTATCGTTCCCCAAATGATTTACCTATTAGATTCCATCAAATGATGTGGATGAGGAAATGACCCTGACATCCTCATTTGTATGGTAAATGGATTTATCCAAGCATACTATTGTAATGGCTTGACTATTTTGAGATCAAGGATAATGTATATCCTTTTGTTGGGAAGTGAACTAGTCCATACCCTAGAGGGAGCATTCCAGAAAGTGTATGAACTCTTACATTTTGATGACATGGTCACCATTGATCATTTCCATGAATTTCGTAGAGTATCCATTCACTATTAAAAATAGTACATCAATATTCAAGGGAAAACTAAAGACCAGTGATAAGGGTCATGACACAATATATTTTTTTGGTGAATCACTTTGACAACCGGAAATATTATGTCAATAAAACATGTTTTTGGGTGATGAGGACACTCCCCAAGACCAACCTATTGATATTGGGGTCATTGATCCAACTATCAGACAGAATATATAAGGAACCCTTTAATTTAAATAACTAATAGGATATTACCCACTCCCCATATAGAATAAACTTTTCCAGAAAATCAACATCTAGTGGAAGTTCATTAGGGGTGAAATGCACTTTTAGGACGTCTGAAAATTCATATAAATTGACGTATTTTTGTTGTACACACCTATTGTACAATTATTAGTAGATCATCACCCAATATTCCAATTTTTCATTTCATCATGGGTAAACTAGGGATTATATTTTTTGTGTCGACATGGGAAAATATTTGTATCTCAATATGATTAAAATAATCTCTCAAATTTTTCATGATAAAAACCAACATGAGAAAAAATTTCATCATGGGGGATTTCATTTATCTACATCAAGGGGAATTTTGTATAGATAGTATGGGTTGCATTCCTTATATTCATTTCTTTTTAGGTCTACAAGTGAACTAAGGGACCATTCCAGGGAACTCATGTGGAGGAGTAATGGCATTACTATGATATGTGGCATCAGACCCATATGATATTTTACGCACTCCTTGATGTCATCAAACGTAGATTCAAACTCCTATTCCCACAAGTAAATGATAATTTTTTCAAAATTCTTCAATAAGGGCCTTCACTTGTCAACCATATTTATGATAAATATATGTATATAGGATATGTGTACATTGAGACCTTGAAACTATTGTATATTACTCAAATGTGAAATCTAAAGTATAACCCTTATAATATGGGGGTTGACAATGATTCCTATTTATATTATGATAATGATAATATATTTTTCATAGTAGACCCGAAATATACACTTATAGTGATTCATCTTAATTGTTTTATAGTAGATAATGCATGGAAATTTCTACACATATTTGATATGGTCTTGAAACTAGATGGATTTGACCACCAGATCCCCCACATAAACTCAACCAACATCCCGTGAGATTTCTTAATGATGTGGTTCATGGAACACTCAAATGTGGCTCTATTGTTCTTAAATCTGGATGGTGTTGAATAAATAAAAAAAGTTCGTTTTCTTGCACTAATGGTGTTTGAATGCTCATCTTCATGGAAAATCGAGATCGGGTTATAGCTGAAATATACATCCACGAATGAGGGTTCATGGAAAATAAATTTAAAATAAATCAACAACACTATCAATATAAGGGTAAATTAATCCTTTAGTAAATGATGTTTAATGACATATAATTTGATATAGTCTCTATTTGGGAAATTATAATTCCTTTGTGGTACAATGTTTCTAAGGTTATAGGGTAATATTCCTCCCTAGCAATGATGGATTTAATTTGAATTTAAACTTTAGCCTCTACCACATAATCATGGGAGTGGTGAATGATTCTCAGAATTTGTTTGAACTAGATATATATAACTAAGATGGAAAGTATATGAAAAAAACCTAAGTCTCTATACCAAGAATCTCATTATAGATCCCTGAATATATTTCACATTGAGATATCACAAAATTCACATACTACTACTTCTCTATGGGTACATTTCAATATTGATAAGTTTTAATCTCGAATATTCTTCAGTTCTAACAATCAAAAGTGTTATCTCATCTATAGTGGAGCAGACCCCCTATTCAAATATAATTTTGAGTATTCTAAATAATTTTCATTATCTAAGAAAGAGGGACCATATGGAGGAGGTTACTCTTCTTGGTATATGGACCAAAGTGAGAACAATTTCCAACATTGATGGATATGACCTTAAAGAGGGGTTCACATTCAATGAATATTAAGGTGACATAATATTATGAGAATATTCATCTCAATTTCTGATCTTGAGGTCCACTCTTGATATTGATGAGCCAATCTTCGAAGATTCATACCTTCATTGGGGAACATTTTAGAATTTAGTTCATTACTATCCCTGGGGATAACTTCTTGTTACTTTATGGGATTAGGGCATTCCAGTATCAGCCGAGCCTATTTATTTTAAGAGTATGAAGTAATATATCAGTGCTCCTTTTACATTATGATGTCTAAAAATCTCATCAATTAATTCATTGTGAGATATAACAAAATAATTTAGAGTGAAAAATATATTTAAATTCATCCAATTGATCAGCTACAATGGTCAACAGATTGATAGTGGAATTGATGCTCTCAAACCAATAGGTCCAGAACTAAATAAATTCCATTTCTAGTAAACATCATCAATATAGTGGGCATAAAAAGAGTTAAAGGGGGATGAATCACACTAGAATAACCCTACTAAACAATCTATAGACTGATTGATGCCTTAGTTTCATGTAGTGGGGACTGCTACATGAAAACAAAGTCAGAGCCTCCCGAGAAACATGTTTTATACAATATCTTATGAGAATACCATGAATTCAGGTCTTGATTCCATATCATCGAATCAAGTATTCAATAAAATATTTTCAAACTTTTTATACTCAATCTAATCATACCCCTAAATCATTCATTCATCATGAGTTAGATCAACTACTATATATCGTAGATTGTGGAGAATCTATATCAGAATGAGGCTAATCCCAGAGCTAGTATCCACTATGAAGTACTGGATATCTATTCCCTTTAACTAACCAGTGATACATAGTGGGAATATATTCCCCTAAATGGAGAGACACTTTGCTCATTTAAAAAAAGAGATATTGTATCGACATTCATCATCCCCAGCCTCTGTTCATAATCGGCCTTTAAGGAATATTCCTCTATTTTGAAATTAAGGGTTATTTTAGAAGTATTAGTAAGGGTGTCATGAATTTACTCCAATAGGGATAGTGCCTCCAGGTTCAAATGACTCACCGTTATTCTAGTGAGGTACTATTAGGCATCAATCATCTATTCCAGGGTCATGTTTTTTAATGTATGGGGTGTATCATTGTAATATGGTTTCTCAGATTCCATTGGATAAAATAATGGGTCTTAGCATGTACTGATGAAATTCTACCACTGGCAACCATGCCTACTATAAAAAACAATAGGTTGATCCTTGGTTGGATATGGCCAGGAACTAGATGGATGTTTACGATCATGACTTGGTCATGGATGAACTACAAGACCAAGTAATATAGTTTTCTACTGTGGCGTAACTGACGGAGCAGGCCATGAGGTTTGGGCATGCTATGCTTTATGTAAAAATTGTTTCCGTATTTCAGTATCATGAATAGTCTAGTTTGAAGAAATGACTCGAGAATTATGTCTTCTATAATTTCATATACATATCCATTGGTTACATCTTCTAGATTCACCTAGGGTGTTCTAATGAAATTCCTTACTTTCTAGTTTTTTTGATGTGGTCCAGTTTCTCAACGGCATTCACATTGGTATATTTTTACTCCACTTGGGTTGAATAGTCTAGGGAAGTGTGAACCTAAGTCACATATCCCATATTGGGAGGCCTAATTTCTCCAAGGGTAAGATCTTTATTTGGCACCACTAGAAGAATATGATTTCACATGTGCCAGTGACACATGTTTTTGTGTTGTTTATAAGGTTGTGATATAGATGTAGAGGTAGGGATCAAATGAATATTTGAACCAATATTAGTTTCATGATTTCTAAAGTGTGCAAGGTTAATATAATGAGAATAAGTGAATGAATTTGGATTCAAACATCAATTTTATAATATTTTATTTTTATAAAATATCAATAGTTTCATTTTTAACACTACTCAATTATTTGAATTTAAATAAATTTCACACAAAATATATATTATAAAAAAAATATTTAATAGATTTATAAAATGTCATATTCATATAAAAAATTCATGGATCACATTAATTTGTTCATATAATATTTATTTTCATATTTTTAAAACCATTTATTTGATATTTCTCTTAATAAAATAATTACTACAACATTTTTGTAAAATTATTTAATATACATATTTTTTACTTAAAAATTAAAAATAAAATACTAGGAAGAATATAAATCTAATATTGTCAATAATAATACTTTTAATCGAATTTATCATCTAAAAAATCCCAACATTTGAATTGTTAATTTTATTAAATTATGAAGGTGACAACTTTGACATCATTTGAAATAAAATAATATAAGTGTCATAATTTCTTTTATATGGCTCCAAATGGTCAACCATTCGACCCTTGGAATCTTATGGTCAATATGTACATGAAGAAGTAGTTTTGTTCAGGTGTTTGGACCTTTTATGGGTATTATTAGTTTAATGAAACTATATTATTCATTTTTCACTAAATGAATAATTTCTGCATCATTAATGTATAAAATATTTAGGTAATTATCAATTTCATAAAAATTACAAATAAATTACCGTGATAAATAAATACATTTTAGCTTTCAAATTAGTATTTATATTTGAATTTTTATTCTTTATAACCATATATTAAAAATAATTTAATTATTAATGTTTGAGTGAGACATATTTCACTTTCCTTTAAATATAATAAATTAAATGTCTTAATCACATCCAAGTGGGTTCAAATAGATTAAATTTCAACCCATGTATGTTTAGGATGAAATATAATCATCCAATTATATTATGAAAAGTGTTAGGGTAATTTTATAATATTATTTTTACCCATAATTACCTGATTTACCATTAACTGTGGTAAATAAAATTAATCTAGTTACTATTCATAATGCCAAAAAAATGTAGCCTATTAACATAATTTTTAATCATTGATTAAAAATATGGAATCTATTTTTTAATATTAAAAAAACATAAGTTTCGGTATTTAATTTAAAATTTATCCTGTTGTTGAGAAAATGGGTTTTAATGATAAAACATTGCAAAAGATTGAAATGTTTTTACCTATGAATTAAATATAAATTTAATTCTAATGAAATAAAATATATTAAATGGTAAAAATATATTCTATTTATTCTTTAAAATAATTCAATATTATAATTTAACCATATATATTATCATGATGAAAGAAGTTGTTTTTAATTAAAATTTAGCTTGTTTTTACTATTCATTAAAATATGAAAGTTATCAAAAAATATTAAACATTTTATCCAAAGTAAAGTTTTATATCCTGATTCAAAATAATAAGTTAATTTTGTCAAATTGAACTTATAAACTTGTCAAAAATTAAATTTAAAATTCATGCGCCATCAAAAGGCGGCATAAACTGCATTTTTGAAAAAATACATCTTTTATCTGAAAAATATATTTTGATCCCATACATCATTATTGAAAATGTGTAAGATGAATTATAATCTCATAAAATTAAAAATTAATTTAATACAATTCATAATTTCTAGTTCAAATTAATATTATAATAAAATATCATTGTTTAGTGAAACTCAGTATTGCGTACCACACAAGCTATCAAGGAAGGTCACTCTTTCGTGTAAATAAAGCCTAGTATATTGTTTTGTATAATTCAAACTAATAAGGTGTTGCATATAGTGCAAGATAATATTGGTTTAGCATACAATATAAGATATCAATGAAAATAAAAAAAGATATCTCATAAAATCTCGGGGTGTTACATTCTAACCAACTCAAAATGAATTTCTCCCTCAAATTTTGATGGGGTTTTAAATTATTTACTACTTGAAAGTTTTTTTCATGGAAAACAACATCATAAAAAGGATTACTAAAACATAATTTTAAAATGTAAACTATGAAATGTAACGGTTACCCAAATT
Organism: Viscum album; assembly: GCA_963277665.1. Lineage (NCBI taxonomy): Eukaryota > Viridiplantae > Streptophyta > Magnoliopsida > Santalales > Viscaceae > Viscum > Viscum album. The sequence goes on from OY728152.1 coordinate 1,850,184,065, forward strand.
AACTCATCACTAGGTTTCCACATAGGGAACCATAGGTGAAAACATGGATATGGAGGAGAAATCTAACCATCATGTTCTGATGAAGTGTGGTAGATAACATTGATATGAAAAAGACAACAATCACAAAGCCATAAAATTGTGATGATCTGAGGTACCATCTGATTCATCGGATATGAGTGTACATGGACACCATTTTTCGTTTTCAAGATTTTTTCCCTAAAGTTGATGGACATCTACATAAGGAGAATATTTACTTGATTTCAGTGTAGTATCATCATTGGTTATTCCATGAAAAATTTCTACTTCATCATTTATTTAATGAAATGAAGTTGAATTTGTCATTCTTCAAGTATTAGTAGATCATGTGATAGAATGATAGGACATTTCATCTATCTCAATAAAAATGTTTTAACATGTTATCATAAGTCCACCTATAGTTTGATTATAAATTAATCTTACAATAGAAAAGAACGAATACTATCGATAAATGGATAACATTAAAATCCTTCCAAAAAATAAAAAATATAAATAAATTAGAAGGAGGTGAACAAAATATACCTAACATTTGTCTCCCATATATCATAAGGTAGTTCTTCATTTTCACGTTCCAAACATTAGAATACCTTAATCATGTATTCTCTTGAAACATGAATTACTATATAACCTTAGTGAAAAAATGAATGCTGGAAAACGTTACCTCTTTCCACATACCAAAATCCCAAAATTTCTGTATACTCAAACCAAGATATAACTATGTACTTACATCAATCATGAGATTATGAATACTATCAAACATATTATTTTCTCCTTATCCCTTCATTATGCTCATATAATCTTCTTTCCAAAAATATTTCAATCACTTTTCATGGTTATCGATACCATAAAATTATTTGAAAATGAAAATAAACCAATACATAGATATTCTAATATTCCATAATACTATAAATGAAATTCCATAACACTATTTTGAAATCCCATTACATAAACACATAATCATTCCAACACATTGTTGTCATACACAACACTGCCAATTGTGATCGCATGTGACTTCACTTTTTCCTTTTCCTGAATATATTGTTGATGTCGATCATCACTAACCCTTGTATGTGGGAATTTGTTAGCATAATTCCCCATTTCCTGGAACCTATAGTATTGAAGTGTTTGTGGTGCGTTATCTATAGTCTTTTCACTATTCACATCATTATCTACCCTTTTTCCATTACATCGACAACCAAATACTCAATGACCTTAATCTACACACTTAAAACATTTTCTACTCCCTTTATGAAAATATCCACCATGCTTCTTTCCACAGTTTGAGAGGAAAGAAACATTCATCATCTTTTCACCAATTTTTTGTGATTTTTCCTTGAACACCTTGTTTCATTTCTTGTCAAAAACATGAGATTGATATGTAACACGAACTTATATTTCTACATTTATAGCACAATGAAATATTTCTTCATATCTAATGAAGTATCTTATAGCTAATTCCCTTCAAATATGTGGTTTTATGCTACTAAAGAATCGATCATCTTTACATTCAAGTTGGATGATAAATCCAGATGCATACCTTGGAATCCTGCTAAAATTATCTTCGTCTATGCCTACAGATTCATCATAATTTTTCTTAAGCTCATACAACTCCTTTTCCTTCACTTTTCAAAGAATACGAGCTAAGTACATATTGAAAAACAATTTGTTGAACTCATCCCATTCCATGGAATCAATTTCATCTTGGGGCCCTGTATTCATAATTAGAGTCCTCCACTGGTCTGCTTCACCTTCTAAATGGTAAACAGACGAATTGACTTTTTCATGTTCTGAAAAATGATGGAAAATATATTTTCAATGGTACTTATCCATTGTTCAGCAGTAAGTGGATCAGAAGACGCATTGAAAGACGGTTAGCGTTTCCTCATGAAGGACTCAACTAAATATTGTTCTCTTCTCTACTCATTTGGACGTCCAGAAGGATTCATAGCTTGTGTATGTATAGTAATAATATTTATGACTCCATATCCCATATCATTGGTTTGTTTAGAGGGAAAATCATTGCATTTTCCATTACAATGATCAGCACGGTTCTTTTGGGTTCCATCCACCTTCTAAAACCCATAAATAATAGTGTGAGAGGGAAAAATCAGGCTAGGAAAACAAAATAATAAAGGGGATGTACCTTCAATATCTAACATCATATTTTTAATTTTATGATCGTTACTATAATTCTATGACTATAACATATACTTATAGTTAACCTTATGTACATCCCTATACATACCTTAGAAATATCTCTAGGGATCTCACAAAAGTTTTCGCATACTAGTTTCCAAAGGTTAACTAAACCTTCACCCTGATACCAACTGTAGTGAACCAAAGCATGACATACATGGACATTACATTACTTTTTCAGAAAACATAATACATGACACAATAATACACCCAAAGGCCGTATTGGTTTAGTTTCTTTGAAAACACAGAACATAATATTCTAATCCTGGTGAAAGATCTTAAACATCTCCAATAAAGATCTAACCATTTTGGTTCCATACCTAAAACCATTCTTTATATCCTTGGGGAAAAGAAAACACAAAAAGGGTGAGCTCAAATGTCTAGTATGGGTAAACATGGATAACATAAAAACAATCCATAAACATTTGTACTTAAAAACATGAATATTAAACATCAAAATCATGAGAAATGAAATAAATATTTTCATTACATAAGGCATAGATCATAAAGGAATACTAAACATGATAAAATGGAATCAGAATAAAACGTTGAATTGTGGAAAATCATTAAGCACATGATATGATTTCCATAGTAGCCAAGGCATTGCTGCCAGGACCATCATAGTGGACAAAGTCCATTACTGAAATGAGTTTACTTGCTGTTCCAACCCTGTATTACTGAACCATATTTACTTTTCTTTCCAGACATGTTTATCTCATGAGATATAAATCTTTACCCAATTCACTGGAGAGAGACATAGGTCCCACCAATCAAATAATGAAATCATTTCTTACGTGTGACACAAAATAAACATAAATCATTATTCCTAACCCAAAGAATAAAATGGGTTCCATAAACATTATACCATCATAAAATAATCCATATAAAACAAATGTATATCATTTCATCATATGAAAAATCAAACCATTTAAATAATAGATACATGACAAAATTAAATAATTTCATCTTATATGTAAAATAGTTTTGATAAAACCCATGAAATGAATTCTTGAGGAAAAATATCCATTTGTATTAAAAATCATTTTCTTTTATCAAAATTCATTTCAATTTTAAAAGAAAATAATCTTGTAGAAAATAATAATGAAATCTTGTAGAAGAAGATTCACGGAGATAAGATGTTATGAAACCGTAAGAATCCATTCATGCCACATAAATTAAAAAAACATTCTCATCGTACTTTTATAGAAAAAGTCAAAAAGGAACCTTGTATGGTAATCTAAACAATGATTCCATACATAAAATGTATTAAAAGTCAAAAATGGGTAAAAATTACATTAAACATACATGAAAACATTTTTAGAACAAATGGAAATGGATGATAAATATAACACCGGTAAATACGTTAGAATAAACAATCTCGGGTAAGAATGAGATTGGAATAATTATCCCTTACCTTAGGTCTGATATGTTGTGTATGTATCTTAAACTCATTTATAGTGGGTTTAAACATATAATATACATGTAACATTACCATAATAATATTTCTTATGTCATATATGATTCACATAGGTCTTATATTACCCGGTCATTTGTTAATTTTATGTTAAGGAAACGTTTTGGGTAATAATCATTTCATTTATCTTACATGTTTGGAATTATTGTTCTGGGTATTATTTATTATATAAATATTTAATTAGTTACATAATTTAAAACAAAATTTATATATCATATATATACCGTATATATATATAATAGAATGATAAATGAAATGAAATACACTGTTCATTGAGATGGTAGGTCGTACGTACGCATGAACGTTGTTTTCCTTTTCTTATTGACTTGAATGGATGTAAGAAGATGAAATATATATATACACACACACACACATAAATCCAGTATCATTATTATGTCATATATTTCATTATTATTCATTATATATACTTTATAAAAATTCTTGAATGGTTAACATGGAGAATGAATCTCATCGCGTCTTGGAGACTGTAATCTATACGTGCGTACAAGTGATGATATCGTTCCCATAATTATTGAATGGAATTGGAGGGTATGATATAATATCTAAGAATTAGTATAATGTTATAATAATAATATATAGTTATTATTTCCACCATTATACCCATCCATGGAAAGTGGTGTTGGAAAAACAGATTACACTATAGAGTGGAGACGGTAAGCCATACGTACGCACACGTGGTGATTTCGTTTTTCGTAGGATGGATATAAAGTGAAATATGTATGATTCATATTTATAATAAAATAATTGTATGTTATATATACTTATGTTATTACATTATAATAAAATAACTAATGAAGATAAAGTATAAGAAAAAATATGTTTAAAAGAATCGGTAAAGGATATTACCTCTTCTTCGATGGGCCTCTTCTAAACCTCCTCTTAGGGCACTTAAGATGGTATTTCAGGAAGACCAGGACCTCTAGTACATTTCATGGGAAGTTTATATGTTAATTGAAAATGGTTTTCCAGTGGATGAAGGCTCAAATTGGCATAAAGAGGAGAGGGAGGAGGTGCCTTTCTATAAGAGAGGAGAGGGGTGCTTTTGAAAACATCAGAAATATTAATATATAATAAAGTAATTAACCTCATAAAAACCTAGTAAATGACTCCAATTATAATATAGAATAATATAGTGTTGTAATATCAACAAACAATAAAATTTAGACATTTCTAGAGTATATTTTTAACCTTATCATTTGGATTTATTCTTATTTAATCTGTTTATTTTTATATGCGGTAATACTATTCTGAATTTTAAATTGTTATAAATACATACTTATATGTTCTGAATTTTCAATAATTGGATACATTATAAAATTTTACACCATATAATTTCCATTTGTAATTTTTAAATATTATTTTGATTTTTAAATAACTCAATAATATTTTATTTTTATAATATACCAATAGTGTCAATTATGACACTATTCAATTATTTTAATTTAAATAAAATCCAAAGAGTTGATATATTCAAAAAATATATATTTAATTGATTAATAACATTTCATATTCATATAAAAAAATTCATGGATCATATTAATTTGTTCATATGATATTTATTTTAGTATTTTTAAAACCATATATTATATATTAATCTTAATAAAATAATTACTACAACATTTTTTTAAATTATTTAAAATACTTATTTATTGCTTAAAAATTAAGAAAATTAATATTATAAATATAAATCTAATATCTTTAATAATAATACTTTCCCTTGAATTTAGAAACTCAAATTAAAATCATTTAAACTCTTATATTTATTAAATTATGAAGGTGGCAACTTTATCATCATTTAAAATAAAATAATATAAGAGTCATAATTGCTTTTATAATCCTCAAAATCGTCAACCATTATAAAATTGGATTATTATGGTCTATATGTACACTACCAATCTGTTTTGGTCATGTTTTTTGTCCTTTTATTGGTATTATTAGTTTAATAATAACTATATTATTCATTTTTAACTAAATAAATAATTTCTTCATCATTAATGTATAAGATATTTTGGTAATTATATATTTGTAAATAAATTCAAAAAAATTACCATGATAATTACAAAAATTTTATATTTCAAATTATTATTTATAATCTATTTTTTATTCTTTATAACCTTATATAAAAAATAATTTTATTATTAACATTTGAGTGAGACATATTTCACTTTCTTTTAAATAAAATATATTAAATGTCGTAATCAAATCCAAGTGGGATCCAATGGATTCCATTTAGATGAAAGTATTTTTAGGAAGAAATATAATTATCAAATTATATTATGAAAAGTGTTCTGTTAATTTTATAATATTATTTTTACCCTTAATTACATGATTTACCTTTAACTGTGGTAAATAAAATTTACCGTAGTATCTATTCATAATGACCAAAAATAAAAAGAATCCAATTAACATAATTTGGACCCACTTATTACAAATATGTAATGGATTTTTCAAAATTCCAAACACATAAGTTGCAGTAATTAATTTAAAATTAATCTTGTTGTTGTGAAAATGGGTTTTAAAAGTTAAAACATTGCCAAAGAATGAAATGGTTTTACTTATGAATTCAATATAAAATTAATGCTAATGACATAAATTATATTAAATGGTAAATATATATTCTTTTCATACTTTAAAACCATTCAATATTATAATTTAACCATATATATTATCTCGATGAAATGTGTTGTTTTTAATTAAAATTTATCGTGTTTTTACTATTCATGAAAATATGAAAGTTATGAAAAAATATCAAAAATGTATAAAAAGTAAATTTTTATATCCTGATTCAAAATAAGAAGTTTATTTTTTCAAATTGAACTTATAAACTTTTCAAAAATTTGATTTAAAATTGTTGATCAATCAAAATGCAGCACAAACTGCATTTTTTTAAAATACTTCTTTTCTCTAAATAATTGATTTTGTTCTCATAACTCATTCTAGAAAATGTGTAAGATTAATTATAATGTCATAAAATTTAAAATTTGGTTAATAATATTTATAACGGCTAGTTTAAAATAATATTATAATTATATATCATTGTTTAGTGAAACTCTGTATTGCGTAACACACCAGCTATCGATGAATTTCTCTCTTGCGTGTAACACAAGCCAAGTATATTGTTGTGTATACTGCAAGTAAATATAGTGATTATTATAGCTCATGATAATATTAGTTTAGCGTACAATATAATATATCAAATAAAATAATGATAATAAATCTCATAAAATCGCGGGGTGTTACATATCACATCAGTATATATATTTATCGAGGAAATATCACAACAACATGGATCTATAGCACGATATCAACCACAATATTATGAAATTGATAATGATTCCAAAATGGAATGAAAATTATGCATGAAATGTGATTTCATTAATGTGACTATATGATGAATGATATGGAATACCCTCATTTCATCAGTTTGCAACAGAATTGAACCTCAACCAATATCATTTATGAAAAAACAATCCATGTGTGTCACTCAATAGTGAAATAAAATAAACTATAATAATTGAAAAAGTAGAAAACATTACAAAATTTTAGGTAACTTTCCATCTACTTTTACATGGGCCAACTACTCTTGAACACAACATATTACCAACTACCTATTCCTTAAAATCAAAATCTATTTTCTCCAAATAGTAAGTAATATCAAAAAAATACTCTTCTAGTACCACTATTTAAGGTCTCGGGTCTAAATTCCACTCAAATGGTGCCACATACCTGGTTGGCCAAATTACTTCAACAACATTTCTCCAAAATCCATAGGTAGCTGACTAGCAGTGAGGTGTAGGGTCTAACAATGGGGAAACTATTCCCTCAATAGTAGAGTATACATTGTGGTATTTTTAACAAAACAATATCAGAATAAGTAAATCCACTAAACCAAAGTAAACAGCTAAAAACTGACCAAAATATAATAATATACCATATATATATCCATATATAAATTTTTTGTGTCATAAATTTCTAGAAAAGAAACCAAAATAAGTCAAAATTCTATAAATACTATAAAAACCAAACCAAATGAAAAATGTAGTTGAACCTCAATAGAGTCTCAAACCTTAGCTTTGCCGCATGGTCTGTACCTCCAACAACAATCAAGTACCTTATGAATAAGGTAATTTTTCCTTTTTTATACCTATAATCATATAATCTTCTTGGGTAAATAAATATGACCTAGATAGGGTGTGAGCCAAATCCCAATAGGCAACAACCAAAATACTTATGTCTAACTATCAGTGAGCATATGCAACAAGTATGGTACAAAAAGGAAATGCATTAAACTAGGAAGTACTCAAAAGTATACAATCCTACAAGATAAGTCTTCCATTTTCAATTATTATGTTCATTTCAACCATTTAATAACATTGGATTGTATGAATATCCAGATCTGACCTAATCTCATCAATTTCCTATATTAAGATGCTGAATAGGTACCTCATTGGGCTATGTAGACAAGTAAAGTAAAGACTGATTCCAATCTTATACTTCATCTTGGAAGAAGCATCATAAGTAATTCCCTTTCAACATCTCATCCACTAGATCCCAAAATCATGCTTGTAGGCATGACCAAACCTCGCTAGTAGGAAGAAAAAATAATTTCTCATAGGCATAAAAAATCATCACCGGTAGGCATAACCAATACTCACTTACAAGAAAAACAAATAAAAATGTTTTGACCCCGATATATCATCATTTCAAAATAAGGTACAACACAAGTAATTTACATTGTTACATTGTTAACATAAGAAAAAATAGTGTTGGCTCATCTCAAATAATAACCAATAAATTAAAATTAAACTATTACATGATCAAACAAGGATACTCACATGTTAAAAACAACATACAAGCCTAATATGCAATTAAAACATCTACATGTCTTAACATCTCAATTATCATACATGGATATTTTTATTCTGAGGACGAAACATAAAAAATCAATGAATGGGAACTCAATTCAAGCCTCATAGGTGTTATTGAACAATGGATAAAAAATGGTCAACTGAGTAAACACTCCCTTGGGTGGCCCATAATTAATCTAATCGAGTTAAAACAGGCTTAAATCAATTGAATTAGTCACCTAAAAATCATTGTATTTTAACACGGCCAAATTATCAACCATACGAATCCCAATCGTGGGCATGCTGCACTACAGAACATATCAACAACCTGAAATTGAACGAAAGGTACAAGACCACATAACTTGATGTCATAAAATCAATAACTTGATCATCGATATTTGAATTAAACAATATCGAATTAGATCTAAAAAACATGATAAATCTACAAACCATGATTAACCTATGAAAGGGAAGGAGTCGGGAATATAGGCTTAAGAAGGATTGAGAACTCACTAGTGGCATTAAAATGCACCCGATGGTGTCTCGATCCGGCCTCAAATGGAGAATCAGGATTGTATGGATTTTTTCAGTCATTCTAGAGTTGTCCTGTATTAAACATGGGAATAAGAAGTTGTATTATGATATGAGAAATTAAGGCATATATATATATATATCAAATAAAAGGAAAACTACACCAACTATTCTTTAACCGTACGCATCATTTAATAGTATCTACCGACCCCTGACATAAACAGACTACTAGGTTACCACACAAGAATGTACTGGGTCGTTACATGGTAGTTAAGAGGTTGTACCCAGCTACTGGGTACATTGTGTGTACATGGATGTACACAACGTGTACTCTTAGAATCCAATTTTCTTATTTTTTCCTAAAAAATAAGAAATCACTATCCTTACGTGAAAATAAGCTTTGGTTTCTATCAAGGGGTCTTCATAAAATCATACTCCAAATATCTTCATTTATTATAAACTCATCATAGAGCAATATTCATAAAATAATCACTCCCTTTAACAAATTAAAGAAACAATCCATACAAGCAAATATGTATTTTTTTCTTAACCATTATGTTGTTTAAATTCTCCTAGTCAATGAAAAATGGAAGGTAACATACTGGCTTCTTGAAAACGAGAATGGGGGATACCCATAGTGAAATACAAGGTTGAAAATACCATTCTCCACCAGATCGTCCAACTAGATTTGGAGCTCCAACGTATGATATGGTCCATGAAATAAGTGGGTATATAAGAACGCTACGTACCTGGAACCATATCAAAAGAAAATTGGACCTCCATATTTAAAAGAATACTATATATATAATTTGGGATTACATCAGGGAAATAAATAAATACCATGATATGATCAATAATATGGAAAACATCATCATGATCAGATCTAAGTGTAGAAAAAACTCTAACGATTTGGGCTGGAAGGCCCTATATGACCAGATCTCAGATCCCACGCTCCCTGAAACACATAAGACCTCTCATTAGCGATATTGAACAAAACACACCAATAATAAAAATCAATCCTATGATGATTTGCAATAATTCAACCCATACAGATGATGTTTTCATATAGATACCAATCATGAAAATAAAAATATGAGGCCAATTCATAATTATTTATCGGCAAAGAACTAAAAGAAAATTGAAATCTCATATACTTCCTTATTCTAAATGGCTTCAGAAACTCCTAAACAAATAATAGTTTACACTATTTATATTTTATCACATCAAATGATGATTAGAAAAAATGTGATAGAATACTATAATATTAACAAAATTTATAAAGAATATAAAACAATCTTTCCCATATCACTGTCATTGAGAATATGTGAACCTTTATCATATTCATACCAACTACACGGATGTTCTTCATTCCTTAGTACTATTTATAGGTACCTAAGTACTTTGAATCTTCTAAATATGCCACAATTTTACATGAAGATGATAATCTCTACCCTTAATAATGAAATAACATAGCGGAGAATAAGCACTATAAAGGGCCATGAAATACACAAAAAATACCACTCTTTAGGGGAATGTGATAAATTAATCATTTTTTGTTTTCATTCCCCAATAATAAAAGGTATATTAAAACTGATGGTTACTATAGATTCTAGTGAGGAGGTACACTATTGAGAACCAACTGCACCACTCTTGTGATGATCGTTTAACATTATATTCTTTCCCAATGTGCCACTGAAACATCCACTTGATAGAAGTGATGTTATAGTGTAGTAAATAATTAAAAAAACAATTATCTACATTCATATCAATATCTAATGTATTTTCATATATGTAAATCATCATAATATATAACATTCAACAGATACATATTTTCAAACCCTTGATATAACTCTAAGCATTTAACTGACCATTCACCACCACCTTTGGAGAAAAATTAACTACCACCACAATTTGGTCAGTGTACTCCAACATTAAGTGATATCACAACTAAAATGAGAGTATCTAAAAGTTATTTATCATTCTCAATGAATCCTTGAATAATTTTTGTTGAATAAGGTATTTATACCCTTCGAGTCAACTCCCACGTAGTTATTTTCCTACACCATATAATCCAACAAATGCTTTCTAGGATCCTTGATAATTAATGCTACACACTTTACCTTGATATCCTCCTGTTTATCAAGAAACATAAATACCATATTTCACTTTTCCATATAGTCCTCCACCTCTTGGGGTTAACTCCTACAATTAATGGTTGGAGATTTCTTATTTTGGAACCCTTGAGATAGATCTCTATCTACAACAATGCCCAGTTTTAACACAGTACCCTATTTCTAAACACACATTACATTATGGAGAAATGAAAAATTATGCTACATTATATATTTTATAATTTTATGATCCAAACTAGAATTTCCTTTGGGAACACCTCTCACGGTAACATCTTGTATAACTCATGGAAAAAAAACTCGAAGGTATATTTCTACAACCTGAAAATAGAAGAAAATTAATAGGAAAAAATATAACTTCTCATTATTCTGTTTTATCCTAAGAAAATACTAGGATTATGTTAAAAACACAATACATGAGACACACATACCAATAAACCATGGTAACTTGTGTAATGTTTGGGAACGAACTAGTTAGACACTAATTGCATCCTACCTCTCAAGCCAAAAAAATCGTACCTCAAAAATACCAAATATCCAAAGACAATATAGTTGAGTTCAAAAAAATATGATTCCAATTTCAAACAAAATTTCCCATTATACCCTCTAAAAAAAGTTCCCTAGACAAATTTTCTACTGACATGAAGGGTTTTCCCAATCACTATTTGTTGTAAACTAATATCTGAGCATCAAATGCAAACAAGAAAGAATGATTTCTCCCAATATGAAATACGATACAAGGCGTATACATACACAAAAAAAAATAAATTTTGTAAGGAAACTATGATATAATAAATAAAAAATGTAAGATATGGATAAGGATACAACTCAAAATTTGAAATGTAAAACTACATGTTACAAAAACAATAACCAAATAGGGATACCAGAATAGAAACAATTAAACATTTGATATGTAGGAAATTTCCCACCATCACACAACTAGTTATCTTGAAGATGATGACAGACATCACATTGTCTCACTAATACACTATACCATTTATTATATCACAAGATAATATAATGATTCACACAACTAGAATGGTGTGAAGAGTGTGAAATAAATTATATATTTTTTGGATTCCAACCAGGATTTCCATATCATAACTCAATCCAATAATCCAAATATTTCCAATATATAGGAAAAATGGAATTTTAATTATTAGAGTTGTTATATATAAAAATCAAGGTAAAATGTCCCTTTTCCATTGTTCTATAAAAATTAGGCAAAATGTTTTCGAATAAGAAATCAACATTTTTAGTATCATGTATATAAAATACAAAATAGTACAAGGTATTTAAGATTTTTAAATAATCATAGGATCACAAAATCTCTAGATCGCAATATCACGTATCCCATGAATGATACTACTGTACACTCAAGTGCCTAGGACACATGGCCTATGGTCTTGAGAAAATCCCAGGATTTAACATGATAATAATTTCTTGATAATTCCCCTAGAACACAAGGACTACCATATAGTGGAACACCCCTGAGTGACCCCCAACCAACAATACATGTGAAAAACATATGTCACAACAAATTCCTCATATGTGCCCTATGATTTTCATGTGATTTATTCACCAAATGTTTTAGAAACCTTTTAGGATATTACACAATACATTTCTCAATAACCCCATTAAAAATATAGGCTTCTATAGCCTATATTCATAATAATTTTCAATATGAATTAAAATTACATTTCTTTTGAAAATATGTGGGAATGCACATGATTTCTCCAAACCCCATATACATTCACATAGGCCAGGGGCTGGCGACTAGCACCAAGGCGCAAATCCCGATAAAAAGGGAAGGCATTGCCTTTGTAAAGTAAACAAACACCACAGAGTAAGGAAGCGGAAAGTAAACACTAAGCAAAAGCAAAGTACAAATGAAAGTGTGGAAAAGTAAATGGGCCAGTATACAAACCCAAACTGAAAGTAAAGTACAACTCGAAAGGGAAATCAACAACTGAAAAGTAAAAGCCGCTACTCCGAGCTGTCCACTGGAAATCCCACCTGAAGGGTGGGTACAGATAGCTCCACTGCTCCACGGGTCCCACCGTCCGCTCCGAGCACGTCCCGCCCAGTGATCCTCCTCCAGGTACCGTCCTGCTCTGCAAGCCTCAGCAATGGTCAACGCTGTCCGTCGTCTGCAACCAACACAACGTAGTGCGGGCAATGACCGTGCAGGGGTGAGTATAAGCTACTCAGCAGGGACCCCGAGACCCCTGAAGGTCTCTCAAATCCACAAAGGATAAACCACGAAGAAAGGAGCAATCACGAAGTAACAACCGACACTGCTTAGGTATATGCCCATACATATATCTAAGTCATCAATTTCAAATACGTTCCAACCTCTGAGCCCAAGTACAACTCAGTCCACATAGGAAAGTAAATGTATTCCACACAGGAAAGAAAAACGTAATCCACACAGGATAGCACAACACAATCCACATAGGAAAGCAACAGGATTCAGCTCACACAGGTATACTTCTTCAAAAGACGATAAAGATGATCTCTGATCCATCTAAGTCGCCGGACCCACGAAGGATCGATAGGTAACTAACCCCCGCAAAAGACCCACACAGGATCGGGCCGACATAGGACCTGTAGGCGCTGGTTCACACAGGACCGCTGAGCGCAAAGACCCACACAGGATCGGGCCCACACAGGACCTGTAGCACTGATCCATGTAGGATCGCTGAGTGCTGTAGTCGTCGTCATCGAATCCACACAGGATCTCTGTACTGTCGTCGTCGCAGTCACAGTAGCAGTAGTAGCAGTAGTAGTCACAGTAACAGTCGTAGCCAGCACTAGGGTTCCCGCACACAACAAGCTCGTTCGGAGGGTCCGCTTCACGAGCCGAGAGGCTGATACATCAACTGTCACAAAGTCCAGAGTTGATGTATCCAAAAGTTCCGTATCGTCAACAGGAACTCAACGCAACAGACGGCGCGTCGATCGGACGCCCGGTCTGAGAGTTATTGGCATTTTCGTCTCCGGGGCCCGGTTGGTTTTTAAGGCAAAACCAACCCGACCATACTCCACCTGCATCCAAACCTCGGGCGGGGTAGGCCAAAAGATCCATCTCACTATGAGGAACACAACAAAGCTGACGGCACGTCAATCGGACGTTCGTAGCTCAAGATATGAGTGTTTCTGCTCCGAAGGCCCGGTTGGTTTTGTGAACAAACCAACCCGGCCGAACTCAAAGTGTTCCGAAACTTTTAGTGTGATATACCGAATCGACCGTCTCGATCCAAGGATCGCAATGTCGCTGATGGTTCGTCGATCGGAGGTCCGTGGCTCATGTTATGGCCAAAAGACCGAAACTGATTCGAAACGGGGCGTCTGGGTCCGGGGCGACCCGGGTCCGACCCGACCCGCCGGCCGGCGGCGCGGCGACGCGGCGGCTCGGCGGCCTGGTGGTGCGGCGGCGCGGAGGCCTGGCGGTGCGGCGGCGCGGAGTCCTGGCGGTGCGGCGGCGCGGCGGCCTGACGCCGCACCGTTGCAGCGCGCGGGGGGCAGGGCCCCCGCTTGATTGGATTGGCGGCGCGGCTTTTAGCCGCGCCTTTGGAACCCCCCCCCCTCGTTGGGGGCCTGCTTTGAAAAGAACCGGGGGGCCGCCTGCCCCCCTCAAGGAAACCGCCCTCCCCCCCCCCCTCATAAATGGGGGGGTTTAGAGAGTTGACCGGGGGGAATTTATTCCCCCGGTCTTTGACCTTCCCGAAGGCAACCTGGCCGGCCAGTTTTCCTCCAACGGGACCAGAAAACCGGTCCCCTTTCCGGATTCCGACGCTGCCAGCCAGGCCGCCGGTCTTCTCGTCCTGCCGCGGCCCAGAACCGGCCACAGTGTTCTTCGTCCGGCACGGTGCGACGGCACCGCGCCCCTCCGCCGCGCCTTTGATTCCCTTCGACGCAGCGCGACGGCATCGCGTTCTTGATGATCCTTCCACGGCTCGGCGCGACGGCGCCGCGCAATATAATCGTGCAAATATCCGCGTGGTGCGACGGCACCACGCCATCTTGTTTCACCCGCAAGATAAATCAATCCAGAACAATGGAGGAGGTTCGGCCGTGTTCATGCGGTCCGACCCCCCTCACGCTAAACAATAACACATATTTAAAATCCTCACGTTAGTCATGCTAGAACCACTAACAAGGATAAATAAATAAACAATAACAACAAGGCGTAAATCCGGGTAAAAAGGGAAGGCATTGCCATTGTAAAGTAAACAAACACCATAGAGTAAGCAAGCGCAAAGTAAACACTAAGCAAAAGAAATGTACAACTGAAAGTGCGGAAAAGTAAATGGGCCAGTATACAAACCCAAACTGAATGTAAAGTACAACTCAAAAGGGAAAACAGCAACTGAAAAGTAAAAGCCGCTACACCGAGCTGTCCACTGGAAATCCCACCTGAAGGGTGGGTACAGATAGCTCCACTGCTCCACGGGTCCCACCGTCCGCTCCGAGCACGTCCCACCCAGTGATCCTCCTCCAGGTACCGTCCTACTATGCAAGCCTCAGCTAAGGTCAACGCTGTCCGTCGTCTGCAACCAACACAATGTAGTGCGGGCAAATCCCGTACAGGGGGGAGTATACGATACTCAGTAGGGACCCCGAGACCCCTGAAGGTCTCTCAAATCCACAAAGGATAAACCACGAATAAAGGAGCAATCACGAAGTAACAACCGACACTGCTTAGGTATATGCCCATACATATATCTAAGTCATCAATTTCAAATATGCTCCAACCTCCGAGCCCAAGTACAACTCATTCCACACAGGAAAGTAAACGTATTCCACACAGGAAAGCAAAACATAATCCACACAGGATAGCACAACATAATCCACACAGGAAAGCAACAGGATTCAGCTCACACAGGTATACTTCTTCGAAAAACGATAAAGATGATCTCTGATCCATCTAAGTCGTCGGACCCACGAAGGATCGATAGGTAACTAACCCCCGCAAAATACCCACACAGTATCAGGCCCACATGGGACCTGTAGGCGCTGGTTCACACAGGACCCCTGAGCGCAAAGACCCACACAGGATCGGACCCACACAGGATCGGGCCCACACAGGACATGTAGCACTGACCCATGTAGGATCGCTGAGTGCTGTAGTCGTCGTCGTCGAATCCACACAGGATCTCTGTACTATCGTCGTCGCAGTCACAGTAGCAGTAGTAGCAGTAGTAGTCACAGTAACAGTCGCAGCCAACACTAGGGTTCCCGCACACAGCAAGCTCGTTCGGAGGGTCCGCTCCACGAGCCGAGAGGCTGATACATCAACTGTCACAAAATCCAGAGTTGCTGTATCCAAAAGTTCTGTATTTGTCACGACCCGCCCTCGGGGTCCATGCCGTGACTACCCCAAGCCCACCTTCCATAGCCCAGGGGCTGGCGACTAGCACCAAGGCGTAAATCCCGGTAAAAAGGGAAGGCATTGCCTTTGTAATGTAAACAAACACCACAGAGTAAGCAAGTGGAAAGTAAACACTAAGCAAAAGAAAAGTACAACTAAAAGTGCGGAAAATTAAATGGGCCAGTATACAAACCCAAACTGAAAGTAAAGTACAACTCGAAAGGGAAAATAGCAACTGAAAAGTAAAAGTCGCTACACCGAGCTGTCCACTGGAAATCCCACCTGAATGGTGGGTACAGATAGCTCCACTGCTCCACGGGTCCCGCCGTCCGCTCCGAGCACGTCCAGCCCAGTGATCCTCCTCCAGGTACCGTCCTGATCTGCAAGCCTCAGCTATGGTCAACTCTGTTCGTCGTCTGCAACCAACACAACGTAGTGCGGGAAAAGCCCGTGCAGGGGTGAGTATAAGATACTCAGTAGGGACCCCGAGACCCCTAAAGGTCTCTCAAATCCACAAAGGATAAACCACAAAGAAAGGAGCAATCACGAAGTAACAACCGACACTGCTTAGGTATATTCCCATACATATATCTAAGTCATCAATTTCAAATATGCTCCAACCTCCGAGCCCAAGTACAACTCAGTCCACACAGGAATGTAAACGCATTCCACACAGGAAAGCAAAACGTAATCCACACAGGATAGCACAACATAAACCACACAGGAAAGCAACATGATTTAGCTCACACAGGTATACTTCTTCGAAAGACGATAAAGATGATCTCTGATCCATCTAAGTCGTCGAACCCACGAAGGATCGATAGGTAACTAACCCCCACAAAAGACCCACACAGGATCGGGCCCACGTACGACTTGTAGGCGCTGGTTCACACAGGACCGCTGAGCGCAAAGACCCACACAGGATCGGACCCACACAGGATCGGGCCCACACAGGACCTGTAGCACTGACCCATGTAGGATCGTTGAGTGCTGTAGTCGTCGTCATCGAATCCACATAGGATCTCTGTACTGTCGTCGTCGCAGTCACAGTAGCAGTAGTAGCAGTAGTAGTCACAGTAACAGTCGCAGCCAGCACTAGGGTTCCCACACATAGCAAGCTCGTTCGGAGGGTCCACTCCACGAGCCAAGAGGCTGATACATCAACTGTCACAAAGTCCAGAGTTGATGTATCCAAAAGTTCTGTATCGTCAACAGAACTCAATGCAACAGACGGCGCGTCGATCGGACGCCCGGTCTGAGAGTTATTGGCATTTTCGTCTCCGGGGCCCGGTTGGTTTTTAAGGCAAAACCAACCCGACCGTACTCCACCTGCGTCCAAACCTTGTGCGGAGTATTCCAAAAGATCTGTCTCACTAATAGGAACACAACAAAGCTGACGGCACGTCAATCGGACGTCCGTAGCTCAAGATATGAGCGTTTCCGCTCTGAAGGCCCTGTTGGTTTCGTGAACGAACCAACCCGGCCGAACTCAATGTATTCCGAAACTTTGACTGTGATATACCGAAACGACCGTCTCGATCCAAGGATCGTGTTTCGTTAGACGGTTCGTCAATAGGAGGTCCGTGGCTCAAGTTATGGCCAAAAGACCGAATCCGTCTCGAAAACGGGGGGTCAGGGTCCGAGCCAACCCGGCCCGACCCCCCCTGGGTCGGCCCGAACCGGGTCGAACCGACCCGGGTCCGACCTGGCCCGGCCGGCGGCGGACCGGTGCGGCGGCGCGGACAGGCGCGGCGGCGCGGTCCGGCGCGGCGGTGCGCCCTGGGGCCGCCAGGGTCACGCGCAGGGGGATAAGCCCCCGCTTCCAGCTTGGCGGCGCGGCATAAGTGCCGCGCCTTTTGGAGATCCGGCCCCCCTCGTGGGGGCCTGCTTGAAGAAATTGGGGGGCCGCCTGCCCCCCTCAAAGGAACCCCCCCCCCCTCATAAATGGGGGGGGGGGTTTAGAGAGTTGACCGGGGGAATAAATTCCCCCGGTCTTTGACCTTCCGGTCGGCCACCTGGCCGGCCGGTTTTTCTCCAACGGGACCGGCAAGCCGGTCCCCTTTCCGGCTTCCGACACCGGCGGCCCGGCCGCCGGTCTTCTCGTCCCGCCGCGGCCCGGAACCGGCCGCGGTGTTCGTCGTCCGGCACGGTGCGATGGCACCGCGCCCCTTTGCCGCGCCTTTGATTCCCTTCGACGTGGCGTGACGGCGTCACGTTCTTGATGATCCTTCCACGGTGCGGTGCGACGACGCCGCGCAATATAATCGTGCGAAAATCCACGTGGTGCGACGGCACCACGACATCTTGTTTCACCCGCAAGATAAATCAATCAAGAACAATGGAGGGGGTTCGGCCGTGTTCATGCGGTCTGGCCCCCCTCACGTTAAACAATAACACATATTTAAAATCCTCATGTTAGTGATTCTAGAACCACGAACAAGGATAAATAAATAAAAAATAACAACAACCTCTACCTTGGGTTCAAGTTCGAAGAATTGTCAACGTCCCGCGGAAGACAACGTCGCGGAGGTCGGGCGTCGCGGTAGTCGTTCGTCAAATCCGATGACGAAGAGGTACGTCCGAAGAGGTATGTCGTTGGCGAATCATCGTATGCCGACGAAGGAAGTCCGAGGAGGAAGTGTCGTTCCCTTTCGTTGACACGGAAGACGAAGAAGAGAGGAGCATCGTTCTTCGTCGGAGTTTGAAGAAGAAGGAGAAAAGCTCTCAAATCCTCCCAACTTGAACCCAAGGTAGAAGTAAACAAACACCACAGAGTAAGCAAGCGGAAAGTAAACACTAAGGAAAAGAAAAGTACAACTGAAAGTGCAGAAAAGTAAATGGGCCAGTATACAAACCCAAACTGAAAGTAAAGTACAACTCGAAAGGGAAAACAACAACTGAAAAGTAAAAGCCGCTACACCGAGCTGTCCACTGGAAATCCCAACTGAAGGGTGGGTACAGATAACTCCACTGCTCCACGGGTCCCGCCGTCCGCTCCGAGCACGTCCCGCCCAGTGATCCTCCTCCAGGTACCGTCCTGCTCTGCAAGCCTCATCTAAGGTCAACGTTGTCCGTCGTCTGCAACCAACACAACATTGTGCGGGCAAAGCCCGTGCAGGGGTGAGTATAAGATACTCAGTAGGGACCCCGAGACCCCTGAAGGTCTCTCAAATCCACAAAGGATAAACCACAAATAAAGGAGCAATCACGAAGTAACAACCGACACTGCTTAGGTATATGGCCATACATATATCTAAGTCATCAATTTCAAATACGCTCCAACCTCCGAGCCAAAGTACAACTCAGTCCACACAGGAAAGTAAACGTATTCCACACAGGAAAGCAAAACGTAATCCACACAGGATAGCACAACACAATCCACACAGGAAAGCAACAGGATTCAGCTCACACAGGTATACTTCTTCGAAAGATGATAAAGATGATCTCTGATCCATCTAAGTCGTCGGACCCACAAAGGATCGATAGGTAACTAACCCCCGCAAAAGACCCACACAGGATCGGGCCCACGTAGGACCTGTAGGAGCTGGTTCACACAGGACCGCTGAGCGCAAAGACCCATATAGGATCGGACCCACACAGGATTGGGCCCACACAGGACCTGTAGCACTGACCCATGTAGGATCCCTGAGTGCTGTAGTCGTCGTCGTCGAATCCACACAGGATCTCTGTACTGTCGTCGTCGTAGTCACAGTAGCAGTAGTAGCAGTAGTAGTCACAGTAACAGTCGCAGCCAGCACTAGGGTTCCCGCACACAGCAAGCTCGTTCGGAGGGTCCGCTCCACGAGCCGAGAGGCTGATACATCAACTGTCACAAAGTCCAGAGTTGATGTATCCAAAAGTTCTGTATCGTCAACAGGAACTCAATGCAACAGACGGCGCGTCGATCGGACGCCCGGTCTGAGAGTTATTGGCATTTTCGTCTCCAGGGCCCGGTTGAGTTTTAAGGAAAAACCAAACCGACCGTACTCCACCTGCGTCCAAACCTCGGGCGGAGTATGCCAAAAGATCCGTCTCACTAAGAGAAACACAACAAAGCTGACGGCACGTCAATCGGACGTCCGTAGCTAAAGATATGAGCATTTCCGCTCCGAAGGCCCGGTTGGTTTCGTGAACGAACCAACCCGGCCGAACTCAAAGTATTCCGAAACTTTGAGTGCGATATACCAAGACGACAGTCTCGATCCATGGATCGCGTTGCCGTAGACGGTTCGTCAATCAGAGGTCTGTGGCTCATGTTATGGCCAAACGACCGAATCCGTCTCGAAAACGGGGGGTCCGGGTCCGGGCCGACCCGGCAGGACCCCCCTGGGTCGACCCGACCCGGGTCCGACCCGGCCCGGCCGGCGGCAGACCGGCGCGGCGGCGTGGACCGGCGTGGTCCTGCGCGGCGGCGCGGCCCGGCCGACGGCGGCGCGGCCTGGCGCCGCTAGGGTCACGCGCGGGGGGCTAAGCCCCCGCTTCCAGCTTGGCGGCGCGGCTTAAGTGCCACACCTTTTGGAGATCCGGCCCCCCTCGTGGGGCCTGCTTGATGAAACCGGGGGGCCGCCTGCCCCCCTCAAAGGAACCCCCCCCCCCTCATAAATGGGGGGGGGGGGGGTTTAGAGAGTTGACCGGGGGAATTTATTCTCCCGGTCTTGGACCTTCCGGCCGGCCACCTGGACGGCCGGTTTTTCTCCAATGGGACCGGAAAGCCGGTCCCCTTTCCGGCTTCCGACGCCGGCGCCCCGGCCACCGGTCTTCTCGTCCCGCCGTGGCCCAGAACCGGCCGCGGTGTTCGTCGTCCGGCGCGGTGCGACGACACCACGCCCCTCCGCCGCGCCTTTGATTCCCTTCGACGCGGCGCGACGGCGTCACCTTCTTGATGATCCTTCCACGGCGCGGCGCGACGGCGCCGCGCAATATAATCGTGCGAATATCCACGTGGTGCGACGACACCACGCCATCTTGTTTCACCCGCAAGATAAATCAATCAAGAACAATGGAGGGGGTTCGACCGTGTTCATGCGGTCCGGCCCCCCTCACGTTAAACAATAACACATATTTAAAATCCTCACGTTAGTCATGCTAGAACCACGAACAAGGATAAATAAATAAACAATAACAACAACCCCTACCTTGGGTTCAAGTTCGAAGATTTGTCAACGTCCCGCGGAAGACAACGTCGCGGAGGTCAGGCGTCGCGGTAATTGTTCGTCAAATCCGATGACGAAGAGGTACGTCCGAAGAGGTACGTCGTTGGCGAATCTTCATATGCCTACGAAGGATGTCCGAGGAGGAAGCGGTGTTCCCTTTCGTTGACACGGAATACGAAGAAGAGAGAAGCGTCGTTCTTCGTCGGAGCCTGAGCATTCTTCGTCAAAGCTTGAGGGTTCTTCGTCAAAGTATGAAGAAGAAAGAAAAGCTCTCAAATCCTCTCAAGATGGCTAAACGAATCTAACCAAATAAAATAAGCTAAGAGCTTATTTTATTAACTCAACCAAACCTTTTTGAATTTCAAAGGATTGAAAAAGTTAAACAACTCAACCTAATTAATAAGCTAAGTTGTCAAAACATTTAAAGAGGGGTTAAAGGGAGTTTTGAGTGAAGTTGAAAAGTTGGGTTTCGTGTGGGCCCCACCACACTTAATCCTCTCAAGGGAGGTTAAGTGGATGTGGGTCCCACCTTTAACTTCGTTTGAGAGGAGTTAACCAACAAGAGTAAAATAAAAAGTGTTCCACATTTTTATTCAAATTTTTATAATTCTCCCAAAAATTAACTTTCGTCCCGCAATAAACGCAACTTCGGAAAAGGCCTCCTTAAGAGAATATCGGTGCTGCGAGTTCATCTGTGCCCTCAGATTTCAATTCCGAGCATCGGATCAAAAGTTAGAAATTCCCGCTCGTTCGTTCACTGAACGTACCTGAGCCAAACTTCGAAAATTGATTCCGGGCACTCCGGGACTCGGAATCAGGTGCCGTATGAAACCGCGCTCTTGTAAAATTCCAAAGAAAATTAAGAAAAAATTTCCCTTGAATTTTACGGGTCTTTACATTTCTCCCACCTCAGGGTTTTACATCCCCGTAAAGATACATCAAAAACTAGGGAAACAAATGAGGGTACTGAGCACGCATCTGAGCCTCCCGCTCCCATGTGCTCTCCTGGAGATTCTTGTGCTGCCATCTGATGCGCACAAGAGGAATCGATCGCCCACGTAAGACCCGCTCCTGTCGATCCTCTATCTCCACTGGGACCTCCGTAAAAGTCGCCCCATCGTCAACGTCAAGCTCCCCCTGGTCAATGATGTGCGTCGGGTCGTGCACGTATCTCCTCAGCTGAGACACGTGGAAGACGTCGTGCACCCGGTGCAACTATGGTGGTAGAGCCAGGCGGTAAGCCACCTCACCAATCCTGCTGAGGACCTGGAAGGGTCCGATGAAGCATGGAGATAACTTGCCGCCTCGGCCAAATCTCCGAATACCACGTCGAGGTGAGACCCGCAAGAAGATGTGGTCGCCAACCTCGAACTCCAGTGGCCTTCGCCTGCTGTCAGCATATGACTTCTGCCGGCTCTGAGCTGTCCTCATCCGCTCCTGGATGACTTGGACCTTCTCTGTCGTGGCCTGGACCATCCTCAGTCCCACAAGTGCTGACTCCCCTGGGTCTGTCCAGCACAAAGGTGATCTACAAGGTCGGCCGTACAACGCCTCGTACGGTGACATCCCGATGGTGGAGTGGTAGCTGTTGTTGTACGCAAACTCCACCAAGGGTAGGTGGTCCTCCCAGCTACTACCAAAGTCGAGGACACATGCGCGGAGCATGTCCTCGAGAGTCTGAATGGTCCTCTCCGTCTGACCATCCGTCTGAGGGTGAAAGGCTGTGCTCAGACGTAGCTGTGTCCCGAACGCCTCATGTAACCCCTTCCAAAGCCGGGATGTAAAGCGAGCATCTCGATCAGAGACGATAGATGATGGAACACCATGGAGCCACACAATATCCTGATCATAGAGATGTCCCAAGCACTCCAATGAGCCCTGCTCTCTGATGGGTAAGAAATGTGCCGGCTTGGTGAGTCGGTCAACAATTACCCAGATGGAGTCGTGACCTCTGGAAGTGCGTGGAAGTCCAGTCAAGAAGTCCATATATATGCCGTCCCACTTCCACTCCGGAACCTCCAAGGGCTGTACCAAGCCTGCTGGTACCTGATGCTCTGCCTTCACCTGCTGACAGGTGAGGCATCGAGAAACGAACTCTGCTACTGCCTTCTTCATGCCCGGCCACCAGTGCTGTCGTCTGAGGTCCTGGTACATCTTTGCCACTCCAGGATGTACCGCCAAAGGAGAAGTGTGAAACTCTCTCAGCACTTCCTCTCCTAAAGAGACTGGTACCATGGTACGTCCTCTGAAAAGGATATCGTGCTCTGCTCCAAGGGAGAAACCATCAGGTGCCTGTCCCGAAGATATCTGTGCACGTCGTGTCTCACAGTCAGCGTCATCACGTTGTGCCTCTCTGACCCGATGCAGTAGTGGAGGAGTGACTGTGAGAGACTGAAGGAAGGCTTCTCCATCTTTATCCACGAAGGATATCTGCAAAGAGGCTAGCTGCTCTGTCGCCTCTTCAAGTAGCTGAATGCTCATCCTCCTGCTGAGGGAATCGGCTACTACGTTCCCCTTCCCAGGAGTATAGACTATCTCAAAGTCATAGTACTAGAGGAACTCGATCCATTGCCGCTGTCTCAGGTTCAGGTCCTTCTGCGAGAAGATATACCTGAGACTCTGATGATCGGAAAAGACTGTAAAGCGCTCGCCCATCAGATAGTGTCGCCATGTCTTCAGAGCGAAGACCACTGCTGCTAAATCCAGGTCATGGGTAGCATAGTTCTGCTCATGCGGCCTCAACTGACATTATCCATAGGCGATCACTGCCCGCTCCTGCATCAGAACACATCCGAGTCCGGTCCCTGATGCATCGCAGTAAACTACGTACCCTACTCCCTCCTCGGGCAACCTCAAGACAGGTGCGCTGGTCAATCTCTGCCTCAGCTCTTCGAAGCTCTGCTGATATCTGTCTGACCACACGAAGGGTTTCCCCTTATTTTTCAATGCTATGAGTGGTGCCGCAACTCTAGAGATGTCTGGCACGAATCTCCGATAGTATCCAGCTAGTCCCAAGAAACACCGAACCTCAGTCACGGTCCTGGGTGGCTCCCATGCTAACACATCCTCGATCTTCGTAGGATCCACTGAAACTCCCGCCTCAGAGATAACGTGTCCCAAGAAGTGGACCTCACGTATCC
Organism: Viscum album; assembly: GCA_963277665.1. Lineage (NCBI taxonomy): Eukaryota > Viridiplantae > Streptophyta > Magnoliopsida > Santalales > Viscaceae > Viscum > Viscum album. The sequence goes on from OY728152.1 coordinate 1,850,208,966, forward strand.
AGAACTGGAACTTCGAGATCTTACCATAATGATGGTGCTCTCGGAGTGTGTCTAGTATAACTCGCAAGTGATAGGCGTTCTCCCCCTCAGTCGTAGAGTAAATCAGAATGTCGTCGATGAAAACCACGACAAACTGATCGAGGTATGGCTAAAAGATCCTGTTCATGAGAGCCATGAACACTGCTGGAGAATTGGTTACACCGAAAGGCATAACCAGGAACTCATAGTGGCCACACCGACATCTGAAGGCCATCTTCTCCACATCCTCGTCTCTGACTCTGAACCGATGATAGCCTGACCTGAGGTCTATCTTCGAGAACCACCGTGCTCCCTTGAGCTGATCAAAGAGGTCATCAATCCTCGGTAGTGGATACTTGTTCCTCACTGTCACCTGGTCCAGGCGACTATAGTCAACACAAAGCCGAAGGCTCCCGTCCGCCTTCTTGGCGAACAATATCGGGGAAGCCCAGGGTGAAACACTGGGTCGGATGAACCCCTTGCCCTGCAAGTCCTCTAACTGTACCTGTAGCTCTCAAAGCTCGGCGGGGGCCATCCGATATGCTGGAGTGGATATCGTGGCTATCCCGGGGTACAAGTCAATATAAAAGTCTACCTCTCTGCGAGGAGGTAGCCCTGGAACGTCGTCAGGAAAAACATCCGCAAACTGATCCACCACTGCATGAAAACCAGGACTCCGTACGTCAACTGCTCCAAGGATGAGGCTAGCAAACTGATGAGTGATGGGTTGTCCTCTCCTCCGCGGAATTCCATCCTGTGCTGCTAAGGCTCCCTTCTCGCCGGTGAAGGTGAACCTGCTCCCGTCGGTTCGTACACATCGCACCTTGCGCCTAAAACAGTCAATCTGCGCATGGACCGTAGATAGCCAATCCATGCCCAAGATGACGTCGTAAGGCCTCGAAGCTGCTACAAGAAGATCCCAGCCGAAGCTCTCGCCTCCTAGAGTAAGCTCACACTACCGGAACCAGTGCGTAATTGTCGAGTCTTCTCCCGTAGGAGTCTCTAGTCGTAAGGATCGAGCCAACGGCTCTGTCGGAATCTCCGAGCTCTGAAAAAGGGCAGCGGCTATGAAAGAGTGACTCGCTCCTGTGTCTATAAGTACTGAAGCAAGGGTGGAATAGACACAGATAGTACCTCGAATCATCTCGGGTGCGCCGTGGTCGTAGGCCTCTGCTGCCTGGAGCTGTGCCTGTCTCTGCCCGCCAGCTCCCTGTGGTCAGGGTGGACCTCCTGGTGGTGGTGGTGGTAGAGCCTCAAAGCGTCACACACCACCTGCTGCTCGGCCAGCTCCTCTGCCTCGTCCGCATCCTCTCTGCGGACCGCCACGGTGGACCCTCTGCCTCTACCTCGGTGGTCCCTCAACCGACTACTGCTCCTTGGCACGGCGGGTCGGGCAGTCACGAGCCATGTGGCCCTGCCCGTCGCACGAGTAGAACTGTCTGCCTCTCGAAAGACTGGCTCCTCGCAGTGTGCCCTGCACTGCAGAGCCAGTGCCCTGAGGTCGTCTGCCCGAAGGTCTGGTCTGTCTGGACCCCTGAGTCATCCGTCAACTGCCTGCTGCAGATGACTCTGCCACGTCTCGCCCTGCGGTGGGTCGCTGCGCTGGTGTAGACTCAGCAAGGAAGCTCTCGATCATAAGGGCCCGCTCCAGTACTCCTGTCTGAGTCGGTATGCTGAGGGAGATCAGCGATGCCCTGATCTCGTGTCTCAAACCCTGGTCGAAGGTCCGGGCCCGGAAGAATGGGTCTCGTACCATGTCGGTCGAGTAGCACGAGAGATCGGTAAATCTCACCGAGTATTGAGCGACCGTCATGCTGCCCTGCCGCAGCTGAAGAAGCTCCTGGATACGCACCGCACGAAGGGTGGCTGGGACGAACTCCGAGCGGAAGGGGCTCTCAATGTCCGTCAAAAGTAGAGATGCCTCATCGTGCACCTGGAGCATCAAGCTCCACCATCGCCCTACTTCTGCGTGTAGTAGGCTCACAGTGAGGATCACCATGAGGTCTGCTGGTGTCCTCACTAGCCTAAACACACGTACCACTGCCTCCAGCCCGTCCTCGACTGCCTGGGGATCCGTCTCCCCGTGAATCCTGGGTGGTCGCTGGCGCTGAAACTCTTGCAGTGCGCTGAGGCGACGTGCATCGTCAGCGGCTGGCGCTGGAAGCATCGGGGGCTCGGCGGGTAGTGCTACCGCCAATGCCACTGCTGACAAAGGGCCCTGCACCGAGGCCTCGTCGCTCGGTGGGCTGTCGTAACGCTCGAATCTCGGAACCCTAGCTGGCTGCCGTCGTGGGGCCATCCTGAAAAGGAAACAGGTGCGCCACAGTCAGAACAGTATACCTGGTGAGCTGATATAAGTAATCGCAAAGAAAACTTGAAACACACACGCAATCAATGTTTTCGTGCATTAAATCGGAAATCAGAAGTCAGGGTCCTAGTGTACGGATACGTCGGCCGCCGCACCAACACTAGACTCCCTGGACTGATAACCACACTCAATACGCTAAACATTATTGCTTCACATAGAAAAGATCAGAGTTCGCGGTAGAACCGAACTCCTCTGATACCAATTTGTCACGACCCGCCCTCGGGGTCCGTGCCGTGACTACCCCAAGCCCGCCTTCCATAGGCCAGGGGCTGGCAACTAGCACCAAGGCGTAAATCCCGGTAAAAAGGGAAGGCATTTCCTTTGTCAAGTAAACAAACACCACAGAGTAAGCAAGCGGAAAGTAAACACTAAGCAAAAGCAATGTACAACTGAAAGTGCGGAAAAGAAAATGGGTCAGTATACAAACCCTAACTGAAAGTAAAGTACAACTCGAAAGGGAAAACAACAACTGAAAAGTAAAAGCCGCTACACGGAGCTGTCCACTGGAAATCCCACCTGAAGGGTGGGTACAGATAGCTCCACTGCTCCACGGGTCCCGCCGTCCGCTCCGAGCACGTCCCGCCCAGTGATCCTCCTCCAGGTACCGTCCTGCTCTACAAGCCTCAGCTAAGGTCAACGTTGTCCGTCGTCTGCAACCAACACAACGTAGTGCGGGCAAAGCCCGTGCAGGGGTGAGTATAAGATACTCAGTAGGGACCCCGAGACCCCTGAAGGTCTCTCAAATCCACAAAGGATAAACCACGAAGAAAGGAGCAATCACGAAGTAACAACCGACACTGCTTAGGTATATGCCCATACATATATCTAAGTCATCAATTTCAAATACGCTCCAACCTCCGAGCCCAAGTACAACTAAGTCCACACAGGAAAATAAACGTATTCCACACAGGAAAGCAAAACGTAATCCACACAGGATAGCACAACATAATCCACACAGGAAAGCAACATGATTCAGCTCACACAAGTATACTTCTTCGAAAGATGATAAAGATGATCTCTGATCCATCAAAGTCGTCGGACCCACGAAGGATCGATAGGTAACTAACCCCCGCAAAAGACCCACACAGGATCGGGCCCACGTAGGACCTGTAGGCACAGGTTCACACAGGACCGCTGAGCACAAAGACCCACACAGGATCGGACCCACACAGGACCGGGCCCACACAGGACCTGTAGCACTGACCCATGTAGGATCGCTGAGTGCTGTAGTCGTCGTCGTCGAATCCACACAGGATCTCTGTACTGTCGTCGTCGCAGTCACAGTAGCAGTAGTAGCAGTAGTAGTCACAGTAACAGTCGCAGCCAGCACTAGGGTTCCCGCACACAGCAAGCTCGTTCGGAGGGTCCGCTCCATGAGCCGAGAGGCTGATACATCAACTGTTACAAAGTCTAGAGTTTATGTATCCAAAAGTTCTGTATCGTCAACAGGAACTCAACGCAACAGACGGCGCGTCGATCGGAGGCCCGGTCTGAGAGTTATTGGCATTTTCGTCTCCGGGGCCCGGTTGGTTTTTAAGGCAAAGCCAACCCGACCGTACTCCACCTGCATCCAAACCTCGGGCAGAGTATGCCAAAAGATCTGTCTCACTAATAGGAACACAACAAAGCTGACGGCACGTCAATCGGACGTCCGTAGCTCAAGATATGAGCATTTCCGCTCTGAAGGCCCGGTTGGTTTCGTGAACGAACCAACCCGGCCGAACTAAACGTATTCTGAAACATTGAGTGCGATATACCGAAACGACCGTCTCGATCCAAGGATCTCGTTGTCGTAGACGGTTCGTCCATCGGAGGTCCGTGGCTCATGTTATGGCCAAAAGAACGAATCCGTCTCGAAAACGGGGGGTCCGGGTCCGGGCCGACCCAGCCCGACCCCCCCCCCCCCTGGGTAGGCCCGAACCGGGTCGACCACACCCGGGTCCGACCCGGCCCGGCCGGCGGCAGACCGGTGCGGCGGCGCGGACCGGCGTGGCGGCGCGGCGCGGCCGGCGGCGGCGCGACCTGGCGCCGCTAGGGTCACGCGTGGGGGGCTAATCCCCCGCTTCCAGCTTGGCGGCGCGGCTTAAGTGCCGCTCCTTTTGGAGATCCTGCCCCCCTCATGGGGGCCTGCTTGAAGAAACCGGGGGGCCGCCTGCCCCCCTCAAAAGAACCCCCCCCTCATAAATGGGGGGGGGGTTTAGAGAGTTGACCGGCGGAATTTATTCCCCCGGTCTTTGACCTTCCGGCCGGCCACCTGGCCGGCTGGTTTTTCTCCAACGGGACCGGCAAGCCGGTCCCCTTTCCGGATTCCGACGCCGGCGGCCCGGCCGCCGGTCTTCTCGTCCCGCCGCAGCCCGGAATCGGCCGCGGTGTTCGTCGTCCGGCGCGGTGCAACGGCACCACGCCCCTCCGCCGCGCCTTTGATTCCCTTCGACGCGGCGTGACGGCGTCGCATTCTTGATGATCCTTCCACGGCGCGGCGCGACGGCGCCGCGCAATATAATCGTGCGAATATCCGTGTGGTGCGACGACACCACGCCATCTTGTTTCACCCGCAAGATAAATCAATCAAGAACAATGGAGGGGGTTCGGTCGTGTTCATGCGGTCCGGCCCCCCTCACGTTAAACAATAAAACATATTTAAAATCCTCACGTTAGTCATGCTAGAACCACGACAAGGATAAATAAATAAACAATAACAACAATCCCTACCTTGGGTGCAAGTTCGAAGATTTGTCAACATCCCGCGGAAGACAACGTCGCGGAGGTCGGGCGTCGCGGTAATCGTTCGTCAAATCCAATGACGAAGAGGTACGTCGTTGACGAATCTTCGTATGCCGACGATGGAAGTCCGAGGAGGAAGCAGTGTTCCCTTTTGTTGACACGGAAGACGAAAAAGAGTGAAGTGGTGTTCTTCGTCGGAGCTTGAGCGTTCTTCGTCAAAGCTTGAGCGTTCTTCGTCAAAGTTTGAAGAAGGATGAAAAGCTCTCAAATCCTCTCAAGATGGCTAAACGAATCTAACAAAATAAAATAAGCTAAGAGATTATTTTATTAACTCAACCAAACCTTTTTGAATTTCAAAGGTTTGAAAAAGTTAAACAACCCAACCTAATTAATAAGCTAAGTTGTCAAAACATTTAAAGAGGGGTTAAAGGGAGTTTTGAGAGAAGTTGAAAAGTTGGGTTTCATGTGGGCCCCACCACACTTAATCCTCTCAAGGGAGGTTAAGTGTATGTGGGTCCCACCTTTAACTTCCTTTGAGAGGAGTTAACCAACAAGAGTAAAATAAAAAGTGTTCCACATTTTTATTCAACTTTTTATAATTCTCCCAAAAATTAACTTTCGTCCCGCAATAAACGCAACTTCGGAAAAGGTCTCCTTAAGCGAATATCGGTGCTGCGAGTTCATCGGTGCCCTCAGATTTCAATTCCGAGCACCAGATCAAAAGTTAAAAATTCCCGCTCGTTCGTTCACTGAACGTACCCGAGCCAAAATTCGGAAATTGATTCCGGGCACACGGGGCCTCGGAATCAGGTGCCGTTTGAAACCGCGCTCTTGTAAAATTCCAAAGAAAATTAAGAAAAAATTTCCCTTGAATTTTATGGGTCTTTACATAAAAACAATAAATTAATCTAAGAGGTATTTGGGGTTCATCGTACATAATCTATATATGGATCCGCCTACTGAAAATGTGATTTTTAATCTACAAATAATGGGAGAAACACACTCTATGTGTAAAACAAAAAAAATTGCGGGTCATGATACTATGAACGAATCATTATAAAAATATAAAAAACCTTAACCATAACCCAAACTCACCAAAAACCCAAGAGTAAAGTTGATGTATAAAATTGAATGTAACACTTACTTAAATAATAATAACCATCCATGTAAGAGGTAAACACACAAAATGATGTGATCTATAAGGGATTAAATCAAAAAAATAATTATATTGACGATGTGAATCACATGATTTGAAAAAATAGGAATAAGTCTGGAAGCATATCAAAACCTATAGTCATTGAAAAATTAACATCATGAATCCTAGATTCATGATGTGAATCCCATGATTTCTAGATGAGTTCAAAAATTCATTACCTTAGTCATGTAATATTGGCTGCATAAATCATGATCTATATCTCATTCACTTCCGGAATTATTATCATATTGTGAACCCATATCATGTTATCTGTCAAGTGACAAATTCACCTACTGAATCAACTTCATGGATTAACATTATCTTCTAGGTAGATCCCAGTCCAGTTTCTTATATGAATCTCTGATTAAGTCCATTATACCTTGTAAACCCTATAAACAAACTCTTAAATGCAAAAAAATACACAAATTTAACAAATATGTTATAGTGGTGGAATAATGATACCCACTATCAATTATATCTAGTATAAATACATGATTCAACTTAATATTATGAAAATATATTCAACAATATATAAAAATAGATTTGTAATTTAGTAGTACCTATAACCCTAACACTGATGGCTAATATAATCAAATGATCTAAACACATTACAATATATAGAGGTATTTATCAATTGATTTTGAAGGAGTCTTGCATCAAAATCAACCTTTGTACTTGTTCTCATACAATAATTTATTTCACATAAACATTCATGTGTCTCTTTATAAATAAATATATGAAAATATTTGTAGATATATAATATGTTTGAAAATATTTATGGATGTAAATCTTTTATGACCCAAATTGGTGGAATAAATTAATATGGATTTTATGTCCATTTAGAAACACTTCAAAGATACGCAATTAATAAAAATGTGTTATATTGATAACAGTTAATGAGACTTGGTGTCTGTGGTTGGTGAAATATTATTCATTTTTATATCTTCCTAGAATAGATTATTGAGGATTTGGAAATAAGTGAATGTTATGTCCAAGGTATATTATCCCATTTTAGATTATTTATTGCTTATGATTTGTTCCCTATCAACATGTACTCTGAAAAAATGGCCCAAGGACATGAATTGTTTTACATATCCTTATTGACGATGTAAATATAAAATCTCTAATATTTACTAAATCAATAGATGGTTAATTAAGAAAATGATTTCTCTTATGTGGAAAAGAAAGTGTAAATCATGTATAGTAGTGAAAAATTATAATAATTGTGACAAATCTTTAATTTCATGGTTTTTCAATGTATTTTTTTATATTATATGGATTACTTTTTAGATCAGTCACTATGAAAAAAAGAGATTCTGAGGTCCATTGATTCCGAAATTAATGTTTTAAATATGTAAAATATATCAAATTCAGCATTCTTGTAGTTTTCCAAAAAAAAGTAGAATAAAATCAAAATGGGTGACTGTAGCATAATTTTGAGAGACCTATTGAGTTCAAAATGTGAGGTTTACCCTAGGGATGAAATAACATTAGTCGACATGGTTCATTTGTGTAAAAGATTTCATAGATCTAAAAAAAAATCTCATTAAATTAAATTATTGTGTGGGGACCTAGTATTCTCTTTAAATATACCCTCACATAAAATTGATTTGGTTAGGCACATAATATAGTAAATTTTATGACTGCCTTTTGATTGTTGAAGGAGACCCCATTGAAGGTCGAAGGAAGATCACAGATCAATGATCAATGCACCTCAAATTTTATGTGTCATTCTAATGACAATGATGTCGCATAGTTCGTTATAAATGATCGAACTGAATCGAGGAAGGGTGGGGGTTTATATTTATTTATATTTTATTCTTGATTTCTACTATGAACTTGTACCAATAAACAAACAGATTGATATGTTGTTCGATCGTCCAATTGGATTGGTATGATTATACAAAAAATTTGGGTAATTATCATTATGATTTATTTAGTTTGAATTTCATTTATAAAGATGAAAAATATAGAACAACACAAACATAAATGGTGGTATATTTATCATTTCTCTTCCTTTTATTTTCACCCCCACCCCTCATTTATCATTCATCACAAGAATTATTCCTTTACTAGGTGACATGACCAATCTGGTACAATTGATCATTAAAAAAATGTTTCTTAGTGAAATGACCTGATATCATATATCTATGATATGTTAGTATCAACAGTGGTCTGATAGTGGAGACATAGCGATTCAAATTATGGTAAATTTTACCATTATCATTCCTTAGCGCACATTGAAGAATGAAAATTTGAACTATTTTCAAATAGATTTATTGCTTAAATGCAATGTTTGATGATGAAAAGGAATTTATACACATATATCGTTGATATTATGGTGAAACAATGAATGAATTGATGGCTGAATGTAGAGAGTTTCATTGGAGAAGCACCTGAGATTCTAAAAATTACAATCCACATGGTGTATAATCCCAGATTACAAGGCATGTGTGGACCCTTAATTGGAATCTAATATTTCTAATGGGAGTAAAAAATCACATGGTGTGTGTCCCATCCAACACGGTGTGTGGTCCATCCCTGAATACTCGGCGTATAATTCAAAGAGTACATGGACACATGGTGGACTACACTATCATCATACATGACATGTACTCACCCAAACGACATAGTATGTACCATTAATAATGGTTTCCCCATGTACTGGTATAGGGGTATGGGTACATGGGATGATGTATTGTACAAGTATATGTTTACTGTATATGGGTATGACCTAGAGATTGGGGGCACAGGGTGTAACCCATCTAAACATTGTGTACCATTATATAAATGGAATGGATATCTAATCATCTGTATCTTAAACAAGTTTTGTTTAGGGTTCGATCCCCCCATAATTTCTAAAAAGGTTAATATGGAATAATTTCCTTCAACTCGGACTATGATCCCTGTTGTAAGAATAATGTTGGAGATTCATTTGATACCCTAAAAATTACACAGTGTCATCAATTTTGGGTATCGAACACGCTGATCAATGACTACCACAGAAATTATAAACTCCACCTAGTGGATGCTGTGAGACAAGCCCTCTATTCTGTGAAGGCTCTCTAGTTGCCTCCTTCGCCGTGGATGGAACCCCCACACAAGTTGACCCCAGTGGTCGTCTCAAACTGTTTTGGGAACCTGTCCCTAAAATGTGACAATGTGTAACACCTTTATCAGAGGTAGGTAGATGAAGTCAATACTGAAAGCATCATCCCAACTACATAAGAGTCTTACTCATGAGACCCTTCTAGACAGTGTTGCTGCCGACACCGGACGACCAAGCCTCCTGATGCTAAATAAGACCTTATACTAAGGGCACCTGCTGAGGTCCAGGAGATCGAGGAACCTTGGGATTCCATCAAAGGGTGGAAAATATATAATCAAGATCATGTTATCACCATGGTTCTTGGGGAGAAACTCAACTGTACATACATGGTGGAATTCAACCAGAAGATGTACAAATGTGACCCCTCCACTCAAGCCCACCAATGAAATAGGGTGGAACAATATGATCATGATTACATTCCTCATAGTGCTCCCTAGTTCTTCCATGTAGATAGATCATAAAACTACAGGAATAAAAAAATACCTATTGACACATATCAAGATCATCATCCAAATAGGATGTCAACCATCTAGAACATGGAAATAATACCTGCTGATTCATATCAAGCCCTCCACCCAAATAAGATGGGAAAAAAATATTAATAGAGATAAATTTCTATGGATGAAGAGAAATCATGTGATAAGAATACATTGGAAATAAAGCAGATGAAAATCATGTTTCTTGGAGATGAATCCTTCTAGTAAAATACAATTGAAACCAAAGAAGAAAAATTGCGGCAGACTCATTCCACAATCCCAGCACCGAAGAACTGTCAGTATCTACTACCATCCCATGGAGGACCAGAGCAGGATCATAATATTTTCTTTGATAAAACAATGGGAATTCATACACATTCCATCCAAAGATGTATTTCTATACATCCTGGGAATGGTGTCAGGTTAGACATCAATCTCAGACCACATCGTCCAAACATGCCAAGGCATTATTTCATTAGTGGTAAAGGATATAAATTGGGCCCAAGAACCGGTTTCCTCAAACAGAATGAAGTACTTGAAAAATGATTCTGTCACTTCAGTGCAATTATGCATCCCTGATCTCATCTAGGAGGGTACAACACAATATCCCGCGATATAGAGACATACATATCAGGAACAAATACCCTTTCCAGATGGGGGATGCTGGTCCAATGTGGTGGACACTCTAGTGTAGGAATATATCCCTTTCAAAACTCAAGATGTCCATTGGCGTATCCCAGAGAGATCATGGGAGCCAAAAAGATAGGTATTCATATATTAAGGCCATTAAAAATAGCAGATGTACTTACCTACCTGTAAGAGAGTGATCAGAATTAAAATGCACCAGAAACAATTAGAAAATGAATAGTTCATACATAATCCTCCACTGCTAGAAGATGTGGTTCTAGATGCCCTCAAGTATATATCAATAAAGTATGAATAGCTTTTCATTCCATTACCGAACAATAAAAGTTGCAGTATCCATTTTGAAGGCCCTCCCCATAATGTTGCTTCCAGCAGCTCTGAAGGTCGTCCCCAGAGCACCGTGGGGGCTCACTACATGAGCCAGGAATGATCGATCATGAGAGTATATCTCCCAATGTGCATTTGGGAAGCCCTCACAATGACCTTAATATCATACAGTAAAAGGTCTTCCTAATGATGTTGTCTTCCCTGATGTTCATCCCCAGGTTATACGATGCAGATATGATTCTCTCTACAGTCGGAAATCAACTCAATATTGTAGTCGTCACCATGATGACAATCATTGCGATGGAATTCCCCACAATGGATGTTGTTGTTAAGGTCCTCACCTCAGTAACATCATCCAATGAGAGTTTCCTCCCCTCATTTTAGTACATTTTGAAGGCCCCACCTAATATTTGGACTGCATAAATTCTCCATGCATCTAGGTATCAAGCATTGATAGTAGACTTCTCCATCATAGAAATCATTGATAAGGTCTTACCCTGAGAGAAATCAAGAAGCAAGAATGTCCTCCCCACACTATAGCCCACCCTAATGGTCCTCCTATGGGTATATGATGTAGGGACACTACCTATGGTACGGAATCGAGTTGCAATAGTATCCCTTGAAAATACAGCACTGATTGCAAAGGTTCTCCACACAATCAAAATTCATACTAGAAAAAGGTCCTCCCATTTCCAAAAAATGTAGGAAATCCCTCGTATCCTGAGGTACTTAGAATGATAGAGTTACACATATCAGACACACCATCCATAATGAGTGAAATCCTCTCTATATCAGAGGATGGTTTGAGGCCATGTTCTTATTCTGACCTACCCCCACTCCATTCTCATATAAATGAGGCTCACACTAGCCCAGTTGTATAGAAAAAAATTATTATGAAGAAGTCGATATGTGAATAACATGTAGGGGGAACCTCGAATAACAACAACAAGATATTTTTCTTATGACAAGTCAAATTGATAAGGATCTTATACCCATGATGTGTTGGCCTATGACCACTTCTCACTTCAAAAAACCAGGAGAGTTGTTTGGGGAATGTATGAATGACATTCTTCTCAATATATGGATATCCCTTACCCAGTTAAAATGAAAATTCCTTCCATGAGAAGTTTATAGGGACCATGTCAAAAATTTCGGGGACCTTCACCAGCAAATCGACCTAGAAGCCCTCACGTCCGCACAACAGCCACAATCCGAATGGAAAAATTAAAACCATGAAATAGATTGCCTCCATGCACTACACAAGTTGCTTTGCTTAGTTGATGACGCCTATACTAAAGTTCATATTCAGTAATGTGGAGAACATGGTGCTCTCCACATCACCCCATGTACTTTGTAGAAAACCTCACTGGAAACGACATCCTAAAACATCATTACCCAATGGATGCAATAAAAATAAATACTTTCTTAGTAAATATGGTATACTAAAAAATGGTGGAATGGAGTAAGTCTCAAAAGTGTTAGGACTGAATAGATCAATACATCCACAAGCTCATGAGTTAGGAAACCAAGAACAAGCAACATGATTTTTTCCTAAGGGATGGAAATATAAAAGAAATTATCATGAATTCAAAATACCAAAAAATCTATTTAGCCCCATTCTATATTAGGATCACACCTATACAAGAGTGCATGAAATAAAAAAGGTGGAAGTAGAGGTGAATTCCATGACGTTGTGGGAAGAACCCCAACCCATAGGGACTAGAGAATTTTTAATTAAAAATGTCACCATAAGACCAAAAAATCTATTCCATAGAGCATAAACCAAAGAATATGTAGAATCCCATCTCATATGGCTAAAGGAATTTTTATCTCATTTCCCCACACATAATACATCTATCTTCTCACATTTAAGATGGAAAATGGGCATAGTAGACACAAGTTTTACCCCTTCTCATGGTTTTAACACTCAAATACAAATTCGCATTGAGAGATCTGACCAAGTATTCCGTTGGGTAAATATTCACCATGAAACACAAAGAATACTACATAATAGAAGGAGAAAATTCAAAAAAAGATGAAAAATTCATTCCTACCATTCGGAACCAGGTACACCACCTCCAATACAATGTATATCAGTGAACATGGTAAACCTCGACCCCACAGATCTCAGAGGAAATGAAACAGAGGGAGAGGAAGTAAGGGAATATGGTTCCCACCCAAAGGCATCACACACAAATCATAATGGTGTGAAAACCAAAACCGTAGAGCGGTCCTAAGTTTGGGTTACCCCTTAGCTAATTCGTTATTACCTCAATCATGAAAACCAAATATGGAGAAGAATAAATCCAAGGTCATCTATGACCTGCCTCATCCTCACCATGAGAATTTTTCCTTCACTCTTGAGGAAAGGATAACCATCCAGGAGGAAGAAATAAAAGAGCGCATGAGAATTAATGCTGAGCTGCGTCAAGAAAGCTACCTCACCAGATTTTATCCCCCTACGGAATGTCAGAAGTTGTTCCGATAAGAGGTTAACTTTCTACAAGCACTCATCCTAGTGAATGAATCCAAGATTGGAGGCCCATCCAATCCGGTATTGGGACCGCCAACATACATACACCCGCCCTTATAAGGACATCAGGACACCCCCATAGGGAAGGATTCAAGAATATATTTTGGTAAACCTACAAAGGATACCCTCGGTTGGGTTTCCATCCAAAATTCTAATGGTGCCCGCACACACAGCTTTGGTCTCTTTCACACTAGCCTAAGTTCCAGCCTAGAATGATATACATCATGTTCTCTTGAACACTATAGATCAACTAGATGTTCGACTAGAATACCTAGAGGGGTGGTTCGCTTTGATACAACTAGAGTGAAAATGCAACCCTGATTGGTTGACCAATGTTCTTACACCTTCAAAAATTTAAAATCCTTTATTCCCAATGTTCAATAAATCGAGGGACCAAGAAAAAAATTTAATTCTCTATTCATTCTACTATGACCCCATGATGGGCACTCTGGATAAGCAATACACAGTAAAACTCAAGTGTTCCATGAAAACCCCACAGGATTGGTCTTCGTATGGTATACTAGTATACCATCTAACTCAATCATATGATGGGAAGACCTTCGGTGATGGTTTCTCTACTAGTTCAGTTCAACGCTTCCTTATTTTATTGTTAGTGACCTCATGAATTGCATGAAGTGACAAGATGAAAGAGTCGCATACTTCATTGACAGATGGAAGGGTCTGAAATATTTTCTAAACTTGCTTGATCCTCAAGATGAAACGCACTCTATGTGAATCGACAATCGTTGAGATAAATTATCAACACCGCTCATCTCAGTGAAGTAAAAAAGTTGGTTCTATGAATTCTCTGCCATTTCCCAAGGGTAAAAAGTCTCATTTCATCATACTAATCTCATGTTCTGAGTGGCCCCATCATCTTCATGAAAAACGGATGGAAAAGCTGATGAGACATATGTCATGCTTAAGCCACACCTGACACCATCTCCAGTTTCGAGGCCCCCACCAAACTATGCAGGACCACCTAGATGAAAAAAACCACCCCCACATCAGTAGGATGAGAGATGTGGTGCTAATAGAAATTAGTTCCATGAATGTAGAAATAAATGATACTCCTTTTGAGATGACGAGGTCTGTAGTTATTTATTAGCCTCCATGAGTTGAAACATCCTCGAGCTACAAGAGACAAATATAGTCTATAATTTGAGTCACTACCACCTTCCGAATTATTGTCCTTATCCCATGAATTTGGGAAACACCATCGAGGAACGATTCATCTTCATGGATCTACTACTTAAGTGGGTGGATTCTTGGAAATTTATGTTTGGGATGCCACCGGCAAACGTTATGTATGGTTCCACCTTAGACTCAAAAGAGGAAGTGGGAATTCAAATATTATCAATTAATAAGGATCATAACTTTAACTATTGGATGACCTGGAAAATAGTCAACTGAATTTATGGCATCCTCCAGGCATAGTTGAAACAACCAACCATGCGCCCAAAAGTTCCTGATACTACATGACCATCAACCTCAACCCCTAAATCCTCTACGGGCTAAAGGGGAATAAAGTTGGAGAAAAAATATAGGATGAATGTAAAGCCAAAGAAAATGTTAAAACATTCAAATTTCATACCAATAGACTTGGAACAATGTGAACTACCCCTCCATATGGTACAACGGGATCCACCCCACCAAACGACATCATCAGAAGGAAATAGTTAGATAGAAATATATCCAGATCATGAAATGATCTTCGACTACATTAATGTCATTATATTGATGGACCGCTTATTAGATGGAAAATCGGTCCCCAAACCTGAATTTTCAGTGCCCAATCGGAGATTAAAAGGAAGAGGCCATGGAGGCATGAGGTTTCTGGTAAGGCTCGATCATGATAGGAGCCCAATTCTCGGCCACACCATAACTCAAATTGTTAAAGTCACATAAACTTGTGGAAGGAGAATTCGATAGACACAATGGGATCCAGAATGCTCCTCTAGCCCCACTAGAGAAAATATTATCCAAGCTATCATTGAGTATCAATCAGAGAATGAAAAAATAACAAATATCCTAATTCATATGGGTGTACTAGTAGGGCCAAAACTGGAAAGGACCATAGCACCACCATCTCCTTTCACAGAGGGTGAACCATCAACTTCCAAAGACCAAGCCCCTAATGTGTCTGTGAAAGATCAACCATGAGCGAGGAATCACCAAACATTAATTCAGAAATATAACAATCTGAAGTAGTTGGCTTCAATAATAGCAAAGCAGTCAATATTGGAAGCATTAAGTCTGTCTGCAGATCTTGGGGTGGCTCTCATCACACCCTTACTAAGTCCCCAGGAATTCAAGGTCAAAGTAGAATCATTCCAAGTCTCTTAGACGCAGAAAAATCCTAAATAATATCTTGTCATCATATCCTACATATATTGGGATGAATAATTCATCAGTAATGGTCACATAAAACACTTATATGTGTCAGAAAAGATAATTGGAATTAATGTCATGATGATTTTCATCGACAACGGTTCTGGAGTCAATCTACTTCCACTATGAATGCATCGTCCAATGGGCTATGATATAGAAAGCTTGAAAACATACACCATATTTCTGTTCTGTTTATGAGAAAAGAAAATAGAAACTATTGGAATGAATCAAGGATAAAACACAGATTTGAGACCTCATATTAGATTCTGAGTTCTTGGTAGTGTGGAAATAAATGGCCTTCAATGTCCTGTTGAGGAGGCCTTGGCTTTATCTGCATGCTTAAATTCCTACATCATACCATTAGTACGTCAAATGTTTCACTAATGCGAAAAATCGGACATCGAACACTGATAAATTTCCATTTGGGTCACATGATTCGCACTACATAAACATAGGGATATATGAACTAAAATAGAGTCAATCCCTGGACAATAAAATTGATTTGAATACTTCGCTGAATGGACTGTAAGTGGCTCCAGCTGACCCCCACTAGAATCTTGGGGAAGATTATGTCTTACCCATCAACCAAGTTGAATGTATAAGTGTAGGTATGGATGCAGAATCAAATGTATTCATGATCTCCATTATGGCCTCCATGTCCAAAGACACAGAAGAGCGGGCTAACTCCAATGTTATCGGGAAAAGCCCTAACAGATATGCTCTCGACCCGTCCTTGGGGCCCCAAACATCCCTTTCCTTACCAATAAAGAAAAATATGTTTCTTATCCAATCATTAGAGATTTCTCCTCAGTAATTCTCTCTCCATCATAAGTGTAAGAAGATGATGAAGAAGAAGAAGAATTGGATGATGAAAAATATGAAGGAAAATATCTAAAATACGCCTCTCCGGTATTTAATGATGGTGTATCAAATAAAATCAAAGAACACAAGGAGATAAACCAGGGCACCGAAGATAACCTGTGGCCCACACTGATCAGTGTGGCTATTCCTACCGAGGAGTATGAGTCATATAATTACTTCTAACAAAAGAATAGAGATATTTTTTCATTGAACTACATAGAAATTACAAGCCTCAATCCAGATGATTACTCTCATCATCTAGGATTACCAAAAGATCACCGGGGGTATAAGAAGGAATCCAAATAGACCCATCTGACACATGCTACCAAAATTGTGGATGATGTTGACAAGATGATCACAGCCAACTTTGTAATAGAAGTACAATATCCAATCAAGCTAACAAACCTTGGACTTACCAAAAATAATAATTGTAATATGGTATTATGGATTCATTTAAAAGATCCCAATCGATATTTCCCAAAAGATGATTTTCTGGTCCCTATCATATAATTTTTTATCAATGCAACTACCAGATATGTGGTTATCCCTTTGATGGATTACTATTCTAGATACAACGAGATCAGGATAGTCTGGGTGGATGAATAAGCTGACACATTTTGTTCCATCAGAGAGTGTTCTGTTATAATGTGATACCCTTTGGTCTAAATAATGTTGTTTTCACATATCAATGATCCATCAATCATATATTCAACCCTTTCATGGGATAATTCATCAAGTGTTATGTCAATGATCTGGTTCTTAAATCACGATAGTGCTCAAAACACATAGATGATCTTGAAATTGTATTCCACTATCTGTGTCAACATAGTTTGAATATGAATCCCCTAAATTGATCCTTTTTAATTAACATTAGGAAATTCTTGGACTTCGTCACATGCCATTAGGGAATTAATGACGACTTTGAGAAGACAAATTCCTTCCTAAGCATTTCCCCGCCTCACAACCACACCGAGTTGAGATGTCTCTCAGGACACATGGACTACATCGGATGCTTCATAGAAAACATGGAGGGTAAATGTTTACATTTCACCAGTTTAATGAAGAAATGGATTACATATGAGTGGGATAATGATTTACTTTAATTATAAGACAATATTTATATATATATCAAGATTCCAATGGTGGTGATCCCCCTAGTTGATAGGAGACCACTAAATTTGTATGTAAACGTGCTGGAACAGTCATTAGGTTCCTTCCTCACATAGAAGAATGATGTTTGCAGGGAGAAAAACCTATATTACCTCAGTCAAACAACGATTGATTCTGAAACTCGATATTCCTAAATTGAAAAGAACTATGTAGCCCTAATCTTCAGTGATCAGAAACTCAGGCATTTTTGGATATATAATGTGGTCCACTTGGTCTCCCACTACAAACCAATCAAATATATCCTCAACCATACCATGCTTACTGGATTCCTATCCCGATGGTCGGTAATCCTACAATATATTTACATATGGACCATACCTTATAAAGACATAAATTTCCATGAGTTAGTATACTTCCTAGTAGGGAACCCCTTGAAAAAAAAACAACCACAGATTCCAAACGTCCAGAAGAAGAAGTTTTTTTCATTCTAGGAGGACCCCTAGAAATGGGAAAAGTACTTTGATGGTTATTCTAGAAGATTAATAGGGAAAAAAATGGGGTATCACACGTTCAAGAAAGTGGGGATAGGATTTATACTCGTATCCTGCAAAAAGAAGTATTTCCTTACTATCTCCTGCTTTTGGAAGGGTGTAAAAATAATTAAGTTGAATATTTTTCCCTCATTGTGTGCCTAGATTTGGAGCTCCATGAACAAGCCAAACACTTGATGATAAAATGTGATTTAGAGCTAGTTATAAAATAGGTAAATGTTGACTATTCCATTAACAAAGATGTATTTTCCCCCTTGATGAACCATGTTCGAGATTTGATGGCATAATTCCCCTAACAACCAATGTTGAACAATGTGCCACATTCTCGAAATTATCAAGCCAATGTTGCCTCAAATGAATCCATGACATTGGATGAACTAAACTGGTATGAAATTACCATTAGTATTACCCACAACTGGATGTTCATTCCATTTATCCAGAAGAGTACAGAGGATATCGTCGAAATTAGTCCCATTTCTGAGCCACATGGTCACACCACGTGCTAAATGAAGCCCATTTCAAATTACCTTTAGAAGGGAAAATTACATAATATGGGACAGGAAGGGAACATGGATGAAGATGGGAAATCATCATTGCCTTGTTTAATGGGGTAAACCAAGAAAAGGTTCTCTATAAACGAGGCCTTGGAAGAGTCCTTCTAAGGTTAATTGATTGAGAAAATACTACTGTCTCCATGGAATAAGTGAACTCTGGAGATTTTGGGCCCACCAATCGGCCACCGAGATCTCTCATGAAATCTAAATGATTTTTTTATCACAAGCGCAATATGATACAGGATTGTGTTATATTGGCCGAGAATTTCCACTCCTACCAAGTTCATTCCTATTTCATACATCAACCCCTGGATTTACTTCATACAACTATGTAGTCCTTGACATTTTCCACCTATGGGTTGGATGTTGTGGGACCAAATCCCCCCACCACATCCATACAATTCAAGTTCATACTCCTAGAAACCAAAATATTTTTGAAATTTTCCAGTTTCATTTACATTAATGAAGTCATAATGAAATACATCATTTGGATTTTGAAGAACAAAAACATTACCAGATTTGGTATCCCACATACAATTTTTTTAAACAATGATAGAAAAACATTCTCTGCTGAGTTGGAAAAGTTATATAAGCAGAATGGATTCAAATAAAACCATTCATCTAGATACCACACATAATCCAATGGGAATAAATATGCTTTCAACAAGACTCTATCCAATATACTCCAAATGATGATAAATAAGGAAAACAAATAGTTTCCATAAAATCTCTTTTACTCTTTGTGGGCTTACCGAACCACGACCCGCACTGCCACAGAGGTGACCCTGTACTCCCGGGTGTATGGGTCATAAGCAATATTGTATAGAAAAATCCAAGTTAAATCACTACATGTGTCCATATTAAATCAAATTACCATAGAAGAGAAATCCTAGAGACTGTTTGATGAGTTGGAGCAGCTAGTTGAGAAAAGGTTTCACACATTACACCATTTGGAACTCTATCAAAATCATATCACACATGCCTTTACCAAAAAGGTTTTCCCTCAATCTTTACTCAATGGAGGAATGATGTTAGTCCCCATAAACCTGATGATACATTTTATTAAACCCCCAATGCATTAACCAAAGTGGGAAGGACCATAAGTCATACATAGGGTCTATTCCAATGGAGCATTATCCATGATATCAATGGAAAAACAACTCATCAAAGCTCCAAAAAATGCAATATTTCTGAAGAAGTATTTATCATAATTGAAACACATAGTTATGTCCAAACTCTATGACCCTAATCTATGTGTTTTAGTATTATGATTTTTTTTTCAAACTCATTGACCATAAACTATTTATAATTGTTCTATCCACATGATGATAAACATTAAAGTTATTGGACCTAAAACATGACATTAAAGTATGACTCAAGTCCTCACTACAAGATGCTAAACTGAATAGCATAGCATCCAAGAGGAAATAAATTAAACTACATAGCACAAAGTGTTCAAATTTCTTGATAATAAATAGCACGATATCTCAAAGAACTATGTATGGCTTGATTCCTGCCATTGAAGGGTACTTAGTGATTCCTCAATTCTCGATCTTGGCCCAAACCCCATAAAAAGTTCCTATATCATGTCCACTATCTACCTACACTGGTAAGGGAACCCTTGTCACTCATTGTTTCTCACATTGAGTATAACTCACGTGAGATTATGATCAGTGGTAAGGATTCCCTTAAGCACTAAAATTGTAGATAAATATAGTAGACTTAGCTCCCATATAATATGAAACAAAAAATGATCCTAAACATATGTTAGTGCTATATTGGGATAGGGAACGTTCAGAACTATGTACGTCTTGATTCCTTCCCTTCAAGGATATGTAGGGATGCACGAATTTGGCATCCCATCCTATCCATTAAAAAAATTCCTTCACATGACCCTACACAAAGACAAAATATTTCAAGGTAATGTTGAGAACTATGTAATACTTGATTCCAACCCTTGCTGGATTGGTAGTGACTCCCTGATTCTGCAGCCTGGCCCAACCACAGTTAAAAAAACTAACCCTTCCCCCATGTTTAATCTAGACTTATGTGGGGATTCCATGAAATGTCATGAGTGCATGATAGTAAAATGTGAGATTCTTCAAGAGTCATGTATGGATCGATTATAAATGTTATGAGATCCCGCCCATTACCCCCACTCAAAAGAATTCAAAATAACATTATTCCCCTTATACATATGAGACAAATCTATATAGAAGCTCTCATAGTTCACAATTATTCATGATATGGGTATTTATACCATTACTTGACACATCACTTCGATATATCAAACTCAATACTATGAAAATACTTCGATCACCATAATCATTCATGGTTATCTAATATAGAAGGCCACTTTCTGATGGACATCATTGTTTGTCTATGAACATAATGCCCTAATGGATCTGCATATTTCGTCTATAAAATTGTCATTAATCAAAGGAAAATTCATCCCCAGGATAGTCCATTCCTTCTTTGGTATGCCTGATGGATTCCAAGCCCCATGTCATCCCTCTTGACACATGTTTCCCACCACCAGAACAATTGTTTACATATTGTATCATCACTTGTATAAAAGGAATTTAGGTACACCTCGATCTCAATTAACTCGGATCTATTATTGATCTTTGTGAAAATATAATGTCTTCACCACATGACAATAAACTACAAGGCAAAAAAGCATCCTTTCTCTATGAGGTTAAACTGTATAACATTGGTTTAAGCATAAAGTTCTCCCTAATGTTTATTTTTCAATTCATAGGTGGTGACCTAGAATCCTCGTAATCTGTGTTTTCTCACACAAAGAATGTATCACATGAGGTTAGAGATATTAGTGAATGACCCACCATGAAATTATGGAAAAATTGTACAGGAATGTGGTCCTAGAAGAACTACCCTTAAAGAGATGTCATGGTTCCATTCCGCATAAAAACCCCAACTTCCTGTCCATATGACGTTAACTGAAAGGGTACCCCAAATATCGGATTAATACCCCACCGTACAAATGTATATGAACTACTTAAGGGATACCTGATTTAATGTGTATATCCCAACCCAGATGTATCTAGTATATCTAGATACACTCTTTATATACCTAAAACTCCATGCTCTAAAAAATATTCAATCCAAAAATTCTTCCATTGACATATGATATAGAATACCAATGTCCTGCGGACACCTTTGTTTGGCTATTCACATCATGCCTCGGTGGCTCTGCATATGATTCCTTTGACGTAGCTATCAATCAAATCCAAATTCATCCCCAGGATAGTCCTATCCTATCTTAGTATTACAATTGAATTCCATGCCCCGTAACGTACTAATTGATTCAAGGGACCTCAATGTCATTGTTTTCATTCTCTTTCTTATACACATCCAGTATATATCAGAACATGATGGTCAGATTCATATTTGGTCTCATTTGAGGTTTTTTAATATAAATATACCTCATCCATATGTGTGAAGTTGATCCTCATACAAAAGAAGAATTCTCCTACTAATTTTTGAGTTTCCCGGAGATGTTTAGTTTAAATTTATCTTTTTGATTTCTGTGGAACCCCTTGGCAAAGATCATATAGTGTGTTCAAAAAGTTCCCAATATCTATAATACATCATGGAAATTGTAAATGGACGTCCAGTTCCACGTGGACACATATTTCTGGCTAATCAAATCATGACCCAGATGCTCTGCAAATACTGCCTACAAAACAACTATAAATCAATGGAAAATTTGTTCGTAGGGGTTTAATTTAATTTTTTTTGTATGCTCAGATGACGTTCACGTCCTGTCACACCACCAAAATTGAAAAACCACTGTATAACAGCTTACATACATCATCTATAAAAATTTTCCTTACATAAAAAATTATTTATAATTGAACAGACCATTCATCAACTCTCCCTTATGCATGTAAGAATCGAATGGGAATAGTTGTATACTCAAATCCTATATGAATGTCCCTAATATTTTCATACATAATCACTAAGACAAGCCAACAACTATGGCTCCCCACATCAAATTAAATTCAAAATTTTCAAATCATATCCGACCATCAGAGATGGAAGTCAATTGTCCTAAGGAGACCATTGTTTGACTATGCACATCATGCATGAATGGCTCTGTATATGTCACCTAAAAAATAACCGTCAATCATGGGAAAATTCGTTCTCTAGAGATCCATATATTTCTTCCAGATGCCTAAAATGTATCTCGGGCCTCATGAATGTACAAAATGTACAAATTTAGGTTCATGAAAACCATGTAGTCCATTTCTGAAGGATATTACGACATTCCTTGCTCGCGAATCCTGAATTGGGTTCGTTTCCCACTTAAGTTTGGTCAAAGTTGTTCGACCTAAAACATCAATATTATGTTTTATTGGATGGAGTGTGAATTATCAGAGAAAAAGGACACAATACATTCCACAGTGAAATTCCACCAAGGTAACCCTGAGATTAAACTCTTGTATTAGTTTCTTAAACCTACATTGGGTATGGTTTTGCAAAAAGATGTTGAGAAATCAAAAGAGATGTAATGCTTGTTAGGTCAAAAATTCCCAATGAGCGGCCTATGGATAAAGAAAATACACCAACTAATCCTGTTTCAATAATTCCTTGGTTTAAATTAGTGTAATAATGAAAAATACATAAAAGTCCGTGAGTTGTTTCATAAAACCTCAACAATATTCTAACTATGCATGCTGAGTCCCGCATCATTGGGTAAAATTAGATCCCAATTCGATTATTTCAGTTTAATGGTTTCATTTCATTTTTTAAAATCAATACCTTACATAAATGATAATAATATTATAGATAGTGATTAGTTGAAATGACAGGAAAATACAAAGTGGAAGCATTTTAAAGAAAATCATATTTTTTGAGTTGAAAAAAATAGAGTAACATTCCCATTTACTATTTCTCCAAAGTATCAAAAAGGAAAAAAAATATTACAAATTATGCTTTGGGGAGAGTTAAAACAAGGATTAGTTATCCCTTTTATAAAATGATGGAATGTGATTATTGTGGGTCTTTTAATGTTTTCTCTATGGAATCTCTTTCATCCTGTTTGGCCTTGACCATTGGATGAAATTGTTCTAGAATGACTTTATGTTCCTTCCCATTCATTTTGATAGTTTTGTAGTGGCACAAAAGGAGGCTAGTTAAGCCCTCATCATTGTTGTGTGTACCTCACACACCCAAAAATACACATTTTGGGTGACCAAAAAATCAT
Organism: Viscum album; assembly: GCA_963277665.1. NCBI lineage: Eukaryota > Viridiplantae > Streptophyta > Magnoliopsida > Santalales > Viscaceae > Viscum > Viscum album. The sequence continues at coordinate 1,850,233,058 of OY728152.1, forward strand.
AAACCTTCACCTCCTCAACCATTAGGTAATCCAATTCTTCTGAAAAATGTTGGAAGGTCATCACACAGTGATGGGAATAATTGAACATAGAATTATTTTACTCAAAATAAGCAAGGACTTCTAGGGATATGATAATTTTGATGATAAGGAGGTGTAAGTTCTTATAATAAAATCCACGAGAGCCTAGCTCATAGAATAAATTCCTAAAAATTTCAGTCTCATCAGTAAAATTTTCCACTAGTGTCCATGTGGAAAGCGCACATAACTGACATCTTGCTTATTTTTTCCCTGCCTGGTGCCTTCCCGCGACACTAGTACCTTAATACTACCCTACCGCAATGGGTATATAAGCTGTTTGTTTCATTCTCGAAGTGGAAATGGGACTAATATATGTCACCCAAGATGAGGGGATCTTCTTTCTCTCAGATGGTTTGATCGCTGGAGATGGGAGTGGGGGACTATCCCTAGCTTCTAAGGTGTCCGATGATAATCTGCTAGTGTCAGACTCATTAGAAACACATACAGTATCTACATGTGGGAAGTATTCTGAATAAATTCCTCATGGAGATAGGTTATACCGATGAGTCCCCTTCCAAATTCATTTGGCAGCTTATCATAGGACTTCTTAACACAAGGGCAAGAAAAGCTAGAGTTTCTATCATGGTTTCTGCATGAACCAGAAAGGATGACGTAGTCGTCATGCTCACAACAAAACAAGGAATGTGTGGCATGGTCATGATGGTTATAATGGGCAGAGAATTGTTATAGGATTATGCACCCTCCAAAATGGTTCTCTTAGCAACCCATTAGGGAAACATTGGATCTACAATTGGGCATATTCAAAAATAGAAAATTGGATCTTGTCATATTGGGGATAATAACCTCCATAGTGGCACCTTCACACATCGGCAAAATCCATAACTGGAGAAGTATTACTGGACGTGAATATTCCCTTAACTGAACAATAGGAATAAGTACATCTTGTTGAAGTCACCCAAATTTCATGGAAAATTAGTACGGGAGGTGTGACTCACAAATGGCCACTGGATCTATATGAGCAGTGATAATCCCATCCCAAAGCACAGTGATGTACGACTGTTATTCTAAATAACCTCCCATTTCACCTCTTACTGACCCATGAGGGATAAGATGATGTTAAAACAAGAATAATGAGGAATCATTCTGTATCCCGACAACATCAATAACACTAAACATCCTGGGAAGTACAACGTAAATGTTGAGAAGGGTAGTTTGAATGTCAGATTGAGGAGCCATTGCCGTGTACTGATATTCATAACAAGGGATTTGTTCGGACATCCATGCATACAGGAATTGAAATGATCTAATGATATTATGTGGGGGGGGGATACATTCATGTATTTATCACAACAACTCATAATGTAAGGCTAAAGTAGGAGAAGCCAGATTGATGGTTCTACCCTCTTCCAAAATAACCACTTTCATCAAAGTATATGCATGAACACTAGTATATACATCACATGATGGGAAAATCCATCAACTAAAAAATGGAAATGAAACCTTCTATTCTAAGCGCAGGTGACACATTAGTTTGAAGAACATATCCCCCAAAGGTATATCTTCCTACTTCAAGTGTTGTAAAATATGACCCTAGAGTCTAGCGGGACTTACGATATGGATGAGTCCGACTGCAGTCTTCTATCGATGTAAGTCTCTTCACCTGCAATAGTAACACCATCAACTCCTCGAATTGGATAAGGGAGAGAGCATTGAGGGGATGATCAATTAATTTCTATACCATGACGAGTAGACTCCTTGACAAATGGCACACATGGTCACTGTCATTCCAAGTGGCAGAAAATTAGAGAAACTCATCATACATCTCTCTAAGGATGGAGAGTCTTCCAAGATGGTGGATTTCCCATAAGATGATTTCCACCTCCCCATGTGGTAAATGGATGGTTTTGGTGCTTGGAAACCACTGAATTAATAGTAAGATAAGTCTTTCACCCTGGGAGCAGACAAAAAAATCAGAAACCTAGACGTCTTGATATAAGTTCACCACGTTAGAATGGACAGGGGACTCCAAACATGATTGGTGTACCTAGAATTCCCTGGATCATTAGTCGGAGATAAATCCTCCATCTCGAAAATCACACTTGGTTATCCACCGACAACTTGGGTTTTCATGGAAAATTTTTATAATGTATGGTTACTCTGGGGCGACCAGTTTCACGAAAGAATTGCGACACCTGAAATTTCCCTGTTTCTATGAAGATCCTCATAGTATAAAGATTTTTTCTAGAGTAGAGTAGCTATAAATTATCATGATGGGGAAATATTGGATCGATCACATACAAGTAGTGCATCTAAGAGAATAAAATGTGTGTCGGGGTCAGCCAATGTCAGAGGAACATCATCGAGAAGACCCATGTTTTAAAGTGTAAATTGTACAGACAACACGTATTCTTGGAGATATGGAATAATATGATCTTTTTAGAAGCTGTCAAAAGGAATGATGTAGTATTAACGATGTTCCTACTATCCCCCACCTTGTTCTCCCTTATCATCATAGATTTTATCAAAACCTGTGAATGATACATTGTATCCTACACAATATGATCTAAATGCTGATAAAAAGTCAGATCGATAAATGTTTTCGGGTAAAAGATACAAATGAATGACTAAAGGAAATGAAAATATTTCATCATAGGGATCTTCATAATTTTCCAGGAAACATTACACAGTAGGAATATCCCACAAACAGCAAGATTTGTGGAATCAAACGTCACCTACTACTATGGTATGCAGAAGTGTTACACCGCATACATCCCTGGTGTGGGAAGAAACCACGAGACGCTGGCCCGCAGAGCATTGGTCTATGAACAGAGGGGTTGTAGAAGGGAGATACCACGATACAAGGCCTTGTATAGTTAATTTTCAAATAATTCGTATTACAAGTACATGTTCGGATTAAAATGTATCAATGTTTGGTTTTTCGTTTCAAGATCGATATGCGATTACACATGAACCATAGCATTCTCCTAACCAGAATATGGATTTTAGTTCTACAATTCAATAATTCCATTCGAGAAATACAAAATTTAGTTTATGGGTAGATAAATGGTGAAAATTTCGGTTTGTGGCATGTATGGAGTGATTCACAAACAGAATGTTCACAAGAGGTATGCTACGAAAATGAAGAGGAAGTCAGGGGAGTTGAGATCACTTTTCAGCATGAGAAATGGTAACAGACAAATGGAATTGGCCCCTATATATATGTGTGGTCCCCTGTTACCAGTTTTATCTATTCAACCAAAATCCATTTTAATTCAGGACAATTACTACTTCATTATAGTCTCCTCTTCGTTCCAAACAAACCCCATTTCAATGGGGGAATAAGTAAGGTCCTGAATATTCCAGAAAGAGAAAAAAATGATCCCATGATCACATTGAAGAAGGAATATAGAATTCCTACATGTCTATCAATGAAAATGGACTCAAATTGAGTGTCACACATTGGAACAAACTTGAAAGAATTCATGTTTTAAATATTTTTAGTGGACCCCTTACCATCACCGGGAAGGGTTCACGGACATCATGGATCGCGAAACACTGGTACATAGATCGAATGCGAGGTGATGGCCAACAGAGCGATGGATAGTAAACCCAGTGGACAGATAATTGTGTTGAAGAAGTAATCATGTATGTAATGTATATCTTAATACTATATCTTGAACTCCGTAGTTCGCAAACGAAGCAAACTGGCAGGGTTCTACAAACCACAATCACGAACCATATCCTTTGAAAACCCTGGTTGACTGAGTCATCCATGATTCTTCATATCTACCCTTCATAATGAAATTTTCAATTGACTCCAAATTTTAGAATTCTTCATATAGATTCTAAAAAGTAAATCCACAGTATTAAATTCCTTATTCTATTTTTAATCATTATTAATTATCCTATCATTATACTTTGAGAAAATACTATGTAAAAAATTACATTCCCTGGATATTTCCTACGATTATAAGTTGGGTTAGATTCCCTTATGTGGGAACAAAATTTGGGTTTATGATACAATGGGTTACCCAAATAGTGATACTATTCATTAGGTAATTTTTATGAGTCCTGAGATGATGTGAACGTGTTTTTGGGTAAACATAATCTATTATGGGACTCTACCCGCCATGATATAATGTATCAAAAAAAACATTTGACATATGGTTATGATCTACTATATTATGATGATTCCACATTCAAATTATTCCATGATATTATAATTATATGTACTCTTTTCAGGATTTCTTATTATAATTTGTGATCCTTCTCTTTCCTAATATCATGTAATATATTTTTGACTCTTATGTTATGATTTATTAAAATGTTTATTCACTTTCTGTGAAATATATATCACCCTTTTAGTTTATGTATTTCAAATTTCATCTTATGATGTTTTAGATGGTAAAAGGTATGCAATAAAACATTATTTGGTTTAATGTAAACATGTTTTATATTTTATTCATGTTTATGTTGTATGAAAATATTCTCATAATGATACTGCGATTCTAAATCCTTTAATTGTGTATATTTGATATTTATATAAAAAATTTTGTAATTAAATGTGTAAATGTATTGGGTTGTCTTAAACCACCAAAATTTAAAAAAATTATTAATTTCAAAAAAGTATAAAATTCCCTCTCATCAATCCACATTACCCAGTAATAGATATTCTGTTATTTCTAAAATACCAATCCAGAAAGGTTTAATGTGTGGTTTATATGATGATATTAAATTTAGAGCTAACTAAATTAAACGTGTTCTTCCATGTTTCATCCTTATTTGAACACATAAAAATATGTTAAAAAAATTCTCATATAATGTAAAATGTATCATTACTATAATTAATTTTTTTTTATGTTTATGGAACAATCATTTTTTAATTCACACACATCTATTGTAAAATGAAAATGTCAGACATGTTTCAAAATTATTACCACCTCCATGAACAAGATATTTCAGTTTTCATCACTTCTGTTCATGAAGGGTTATGGAAATATTTTCAATGGAAGATCACAAAATTTATATTTAAATAATATATTTTATTTTATAATGGTAATATATTTATTCGACTAATTAATATGATACCACCATTTATCTATTAATACTTAACATAAAAAAATAGTTATAGGATCAATATATAAAAATAATTTATAAATATACAGTGGAATTAAAATTGGAAATTCAAAAATATCTATTTAAAATCTATTCCAATGCAATTATATTTTTTTTGATATTTATTCCATGTAATGGTACCCAAAAGAATCATTACAAATCAGCCACAAAATGATTAAAACTACTAACTCCAAACAAAAATATTAACATAATACAAAAATAATAATTATGAAATAAAAGAAATTGGATTATTTATGATAAGAATAAGTAAGGTTCTAAAATTGAATATTAGTTTTAATTATTTTATTATAGTAGTGGTCAGTGTGCACCCGACTAAATGATTGTCTATCATAACATATTTTCATCTAAATATCACTACATTGATAAATGTTTAATATTATACACAAATATTCATTTATATGAAATGAATAGTAAATATTGAAAATATCATATAGTAATTAGATTTAAACTCATTTTATTTATGATATATTTATTGATCATACATTAAATTTTTTAATTCAAAAGTTACCAAAGAAATCATGATTTATTTTCTAATAAATTTATATGGTTTCATATATTTCTCATCCATGCCAATATTATCTATTTTTTATAATTTTCATTCTATATAAAAATGTGATATAATTATATTCTTTTCTATTTCTATGAAATTTATATGAAAAAAAATAAAATCAATATTTTTACTGTATTCAATGTGATACATTTTTTACTTTCCTAAAATGGTGGAAATATATTTTTTACATCAGATAAATGAATAACATTTTCAACAATTATGTCCATTATCCGTTATAATTATTTCATTCCATATTTTGGTTTTTTAAGAGAAATTATTTCTCTCATTTATCACTGAGTTCTCATTTTTTATATTACCAAAAGAAAACGATTTTTTCTTCTATATTTTCATATAATATTGAAAATTATATTTTAAAAGTATTTTTCTTTAATTTTAACATATTCTAATGAGTATTATGTATTATTTGGAATATTATCTTATTATATAATCCAACAAATTACTTTTAATGGATTATGATTGTATTTTAATTTTTTTTGAAACCTATATTATTCCATGAGTTATGTAATCTTTGGTTAAACTATTGTTTTCATAATTTTCATTGGATTATACTATATTACATTAATTTTTAATTTATTTATTAACTATATTTCTCCATTATGATATTTTATAATTGGTTTTATATCAATCTGAACCTTTTTCTTCAAATTATTTCATCTTCATGTCCATTTATTACCTCATGGATATATTCATTATAATTTTCAATTTTCAATAGTGAATTATACATAATTTTATTCCAATATAGTTTATTTTTAATGGAAACATACCAGGTAATTTTCTCAATTTATTGACTTTGTAGATATTGTAATTTTATATACACATTATGTTAATATTGATATTTTTTACATAGAATATGACACCGAATATTTTCATACAATTTAATTCATTATTTATTATATAAAAATACACTCAATACAACCCTCAATGACAATGAGGCATTCTATATTTTGGGAACTATGTACATGAAATAATATCCTAAAGAATGGGAAAAACATTGTTATTTAATAGAACTAAAACATTCCCTTATATTACATCGATATTCTAAAACATCCTGAGATAACACAGGGATATTTATATAATAACGGTGATCTATAATGCTCAAAAAGAATATAATCAATGAATAAAATTATAAAAGTAATTAATATGATTCAATAGGTGTATAAATGAAACATAAATAGGTGAGAATCAAAATATTGAACAGTGATGTGTGGTAGAAAAATATAATATAATATAAACATATGAATTTGAAAACAACATAACCTTTTACATAAGCATAAGTTAATGAAAATAGCGAGACAAAACATTATGGTAGGAAATGTCCCATAATAAATTATGTTCACTCTATAATCCCATACATAATTTTCACGAGAAAAAAACTTTATCCAATTCATTAGAGGGTTATATAATCATAGGGTCAAAATTCACGTCATATCATGTACATGTATTAATGTCCCACAAAGATCATAGAAAATATGGGTTCCATTCAGCAAATTTAATCTAATGATTATGGAATGTTGTTTAAACAAATGAAGGATAAGTTCATTATTTTTACTACCCATGAGTTGAAATGGTGAAGAGTATTCACAAAAGAAATAATTGGAATGGAAAATCCTATGATAATTTAAACAACAAAAAGGGGGTACATAAAGATTTATCGGTGGATTTAATGAGAGAGAAATGGGTCTCTAAATAATGTAAATAAAAAAATTAACATTCTATATAAAAACAAAATAATAATTATATATTGGTCATAAAAATTTTAAATATAGAGAATACCCTTTAATAAATAGAAGAATGAGACGATCCATTAAATCAATGTATAAATGACATAGGTCTGGGATTACAGAGATTTCATAAGTGATCTATAATTATTTGTGAAATATATTTAATTTTTTGGATTTTTATAAATGTTTGAAAACATTACCAATTTATATTCCAATAGATAAATACAAAGAAGCTACTTTAATGCAATATAGGAGAGTGAGATATCATACCTTGATAGGATGATTCCTAAATCATGGTGTAGATTCTTGTGATCTTGGGGACAAATTTGGAGGGCACTATATAAATAAGGTAATATAAACATATTTATATATGGTTTTTGTATGGAGTGGAAAGGGATATTGCAATGGAATAATTAAAAAATAGTTGGAAATTAATAATTAAATTCCAATGATAGTTTTTATAATATATATGAAAAATTAATAAAACCCACAAATCATCCATTAGATTTATATCGTGGATTCTACAAAATAGTAGGGGGTTACATTATTTTGTATGTTTAAGAACATAAATCATAAAAATAATATCCTTAGTGATGTGCTTGTGAGTCGTGTTTATAAAGAATAAATTTTCAAACGATAAATTATAATATTTGTTTTAAATGATTCATTATGTATTTATTAAAGTAATAATATTTCTTTTTAAAAATTTATTAATGTATAGAGAAAAATATTTCTGGTCGTTGAAACACTTTATTGTATTTATTACATCACTTATTAGATTCTATGATGTCATTATAAATACCATATAATTATATTGTATTCAGTTATTCCCAATGAGGGCAATGTATCAAGGGATTATGAAATTTTCACCATTGGATAATTTTTACATTCTTGATTAGAATGTAAAAATTATTTACTCAAAATATCTCTCTAAATATAACAATTTAAACTTTTAAAATAGATTCCTAATTTATTGTAAAATAACTTTTTTCATAACATTTTTTCATAGTCTCCAAGAAATTTAATATTCATTCAAAAAACTACTATTTAATTCATATTTGGATAATATTATTTAATAATAATATTTTCTTTAAAAGAAAATTTATTTCAGAAAAACTGAACTCCTTAAAATGAATGTTTTGATTGAAATTATATATTTAAAAATAATTTTTTTTATCATAATATAAAAATCCAAATTTTATCAAGATTATTAACTAATAATTTAAATATTGGGTTAAATTATAATTCACACAACATGAAATGTCCCAAGGAATTGACCCCACGACTAGTACACCACACTTCAGCCCCCCATGCCACCGTAGAAACATATGGGGGTCTATAACATTTTGATTTATATATTATTAATAAAAAATGATTAAAATTATTCATTATTTAATTGAAAATGAAATATAAAATTCCTACTATTATTTTCCACACACATATCCATTTATTACATGAGAAAATTCTCTTGGAAAAAGGGGTGTGATTGTGATTTTTATGGGGGTGTTTTGGTGAACATGGTTTTAGAGGTGATATCAATGATCCTAAACGTAAAATATATATTTTTTCAATTGTGTTTTATTTTTTTAATCTCGAAATTCTCAGTTTCAAGAGAAAATTAATATTATTCTATCTCCCTCACTAGCTCTAGTAAATATTCTTAATATAGAAATATCCTATTGGCTGAGGCTATCACTTCCTTTTTATTTGTCAATTGGACTTTATCTTAATCCTTAATATGTAATAAACATATCATAAAATTTTTAATACACTTGGGTGATATTTTAATCATTTTGGAGAAGGATGTGGATCCCCCCTTGGATATTTTCTCCTGGTTTAGTTTATATATATTGTTCCCTAATGTCTATATTATCATTGGTCATGGGTATCTCATGATTTCCTCTTGGTGGTTTTTAAATTTTTCAGAGACAACAAAACAATTTTTTAATTATATAATATAGATAATGGGTTTCTCATTAAAACCTATGAAATGATGAATATTTTATTTTTTGGGATTAATTTTAATTATTAAATAAAATCAACATTAACTTTGTTCTATCCAGATATGATAATGGGGGTTTTTGGTGGTTCCCTAAAAAGTTATACTCATAACCAAAAAAGGATATCAGGGGTAAAACAATATAGGTAGTTGTTTTTGGAAATTAAATGGGTAATGAACCCATGAAAAAATAGTTTATTTGGATATATGAGGTGTTGAATATGAATTGGGAAAAGGGATAAGACTCAAGATCAATTTTTTGGTTCCACCTGTTTCTTATTTCTATATTAATTTTTTATTTTGATATATTTTATCCACCCACCAAGGATATTATTTATTCAGTAGGAGTGTATTCCATGTTTACAATTCATTTTGATATACCATGAATTTGTTACATTTATTCATTTATGTTCATTTGTGGTGATGTTTTTTTATTTTATTGATAATCATTCATATTGTTTCTATATATTTGTGTATGGTTAGTTAATCTAGGTGGTATTTTGTTCCCATGATTTTTTTATTATTAGTCCAATTATATTTATTAGTATAATCATCCATATAGGGAGGTACTATTAGGGTCCCATAACCCCTAGGTCTAGTAACTATTTATTAACTTGGTTTTGGATGTGAGTATTTAAACAATAGATCGTAATATATTTTGAGATTATGAAATGTCCTGATATCCATATTAATGAAAATATAAATTTTATGGTCATTGAGAAAATTTGAATTGATGAGTTCTACACTCTAACATATATCATATTTGGATTAAAATAACAGTCCAAAAAATGTTGAGACGTAAAATGACTATTCATGAAACACTCAGTTCATGTATAGTTAGTTCACACCGTGATGAACTAAATCATTTTGAAATACTATATTATCTGAATATGTTGGACTGTTTTTAACATATACCATATTTTTAATACATAAACATATCCAATATCTCATATATTAGGGACATGATAATAAAATTATAAATAATTGATTTATGAAATGAGATGTATTTCATAATTAAATGAATAATTCAATATAATTACTAGCATATATAAATCAAGGTTTTGAATTAGTATTAAAAGTATTATTATTGTTTAATATTGATAGAGTATTAAATGAATAATATTTTTTAATTCATACTAATATTTTTTCGTTATTTATTTTAAGATATATAATTTTAGAATTTTATTATAATTAATACCATTGCATTAGTGGATGTATTATTTTGATGTTAATAATTGGATTTTCTTATAAATAAAATTTTATCCTACGTCTATCAAGAAAAATACATAATATTCTTATAATTGTGTGCTACTAAATTTTGATATCTTTTTATAAAAAGTACTATACAAGATATACCAGAAGTTTCCTTAAAAAATATATTTTGTGTTGGATTTGGTATCCAAGAACTAACATATTTGTAACATATATTATTGAATAAATTTTAAAATATAATATTAAATATATGTATTTATTGTTATTATAAATGAATTTAATGTGGTAATTTCATATGGTATTTTCATATACAAATAGATTATAATCATTCCATGCTAAGAGAAGATCCATTATAACTTTTTCATTTTTTAATATTTTTCCTTCATTCCAATTCCTAAATGGTCTCCTCTGACCTATGAACACCAAAATATAAATTTGGAGCCTTTATAAATCCATAATCATGGTGGATATGGGTTTTTATTTAAGATATTGGGCCTGCCCAAAGGCCCATTTCCTTCATTAAAAATAATTTCTAAATTTTCTATATCTCCTTCAATATTTGCGTTTTTTCGGTGATTCCACCTCCCACTCGACCCTAAGAAACCCGGGAGCGCTCCCATTTCCATCCCCCCCTCCTTGGAGCTCTTTGATATCGCGAATTAGGGCTGATCTTCATAGGGTGTCTCAAATCGACCAGAATTGAAGAGGTAACTTCATACCTTCTTCAATCTCTCAATTCTTAATCTTTTCCCTCCATTCGAGTTCCCAAATTACCTCCTATATCTTGTTCGAGGAATCCCTAAATTTTGGATGTTTTCAATTTCAGTAACTATTGTTTTTGGAGTGATTAATTCAGGATGCTTCACGTAGGTGAGTCTATTTCATTCCTCTTTCAAATTGCTTAGGGTTTCTTCCCTAATTCTTGAATTATAAAAAATTCCAGAAGATAGGGTTCGTGCATAAGTTCTAAATTACTTTATTTTTGGTGAAATATTGAGGTTTTATGTTTCTTTTAACTTCCTTGAGGTGCGGCGGTCATGCTGTTGATGTTTCGTCCCAATATTTGAGGGTTTTGACATATTCGGTAGGTGATTCTGTGGGTAACCATTTAATGATGAGTTAGTTTGCATGATTAAGTAATTTTGAATGTTCCTTATGTGTTGTGAATTATTAGAAAACCATTTTTGGTTTCAATAGTAAAGCATTTGTTTTTTAAGTTACATTTTTTGCTTGAAATGTGTATTTTTCAAATGTATTTCTTGTGTTATATCTTGTGGTAGTTTTTTAAAATGTGGAAGTGATTTATTAGTTGTTGAAAGGGGCTGCCAATTATGGTTAGGTAATGATATAGTTCCATGTGGGCCTAAAAATGGGGTGTATTTGAATGGTTTTATTTGTATAACCTTATTATACTCCTTGAAAGTGTTTTATGGATTTGTGTGTTCTCATGGGTATCTTTTGTGATATTATTCAACGTGATTATATAACATTTGAATGTGGATTATTTCATGTTGATTGGGCTACCAATTCTGTTTTGGTAGGGTCTTGGTGTGCTTTTGGCTTAAAAAGAGATTTTTGAAAGGGATTTTATGTGCAAAGTTTGGGTATACTCTTTATAATTGTTTTATGAAAGTTTTGAATGCTTTATTGGGTTGTGTAATAGGTGAAACTATATCAGCAAACTGTTTTGGTGGGAGTATATTTTTAAATGGTCCATTTCATTTGTGAAAAGGCTATTATGTGATATGTATCATCTTGGAAATATTTTATTAAATTGTTTGAAGGAGATATTTTGGAGTGAAAGTGATGTGAAAGTGACGTGGAGTGTTTTGTGTGAGTGTGATGTGAAAAATTGAATTTTTGATTATGAAAGAAGTGTTATATTCCATGTGTGTGGGCTGTTATATGAGTTTAAATATCTTATAATTGTTTTATAAAATTGTTTAATGGTTTTGTGGAAGTGTTGAAGAAATGTGAAATGTGATGTGGGCTATTTTGGTGTGATTCGGATTTCAAAATCATTTTGAATGAAAAATGGATCTTTGCAACTTGTGTGGTATACATATGGGATGTTTGGTGAATTTGTGTTGTGGAAATGATATTTTCATGTTCAATGTACATTTCGTGACTTGTTGAACTTGTTTGAGCACAAGGGGAAAACCTGGGTATCTAGGTGGGTGGACGTGTACTAATATGCTAGTGAATCCGTGGGGTTTGGCCTCAGTTTCACTTATCAAGATTGACGCTTACAACTCTAACTGAACTATGATGATGATGATTGGGGACCACTAGGTTATTGGTATGTTCCCTACTGGTGGCTCGTGCACGAGAATGGATATTTGTGATGGTTACTCTCACCGAGATACGAGGTTCCTGGGACCCACAGCTAGGTAGTGCCTATGGGTTACTTCCTATTTCTTGTGCTCATTATTTACTTTGTACTTACCATCGGCATACGGTATAGTTGGCTGGAAAATTCAGTATTGTTGAAATTATTTTTAAATGTGTTGATTCTTAATGATAGCCCACTTGAAAACTATTTTTATTCAAAGTAGCATCTTTTAGAAATTGTAACTAGCTTTTCATGTTTTTGAAAACTTGCATGCTTTTCGTCTTTAAATGTTTATCACATGGAATCTCTTAGTGGTGGTATCCTACTGGGCATTGGCTCACACCCTAATTACACCCTTGGGTGTAAGTAGACATTGTTGTTTTTGTTGTCGCAGGTTGGGTATAGTTTTTTTCTTCCAGTGGTTCGGGTTTCTAGCAGGTCCTTGGTGGTGAAGTCTTGTGGAGGTGGCTTGTGGGTGGTGCCCCTTGCCATGAGGGTTCTTGGGATGTCCTTATTTGGATTTGTAACTTTGGTATAGACCTTTTGAGTTGTTTTAATCCATGTAATTCTGTTCTGAATTTTTGTAAAAGATTGTTTGGTTTGAACAATCCAGATTGTTTCATTGGATTCTTTTGTTGTTTTATGTTTATAAACTCGGGTAAATCGTTCCCAATTTTCATTTTATGATACCCGGGCACTTGTGCCAGCCTATGGGGATTGGGGACGCCCCTCGGTTCATGTCACGGGCTGGTTTTGGTGCCGGTTTTGGCGGTGACCAGATTCGGTTCGTGACAAAAAAGAAATATGAAATGTGCTGTGGGCTATTTTGGTGTGATTCGAATTTCAAAATCATTTTGAATGAAAAATGGATTTTTGCAACTTGTGTGGTATACATATGGGCTTTTTGGTGAATTTTTGATGTGGAAATGATATTTTCATGTTCAATTTACATTTCTTGACCTGTTGAACTTGTTTGAGCACAAGGGGAAAACCTGGGTATCTAGGTGGGTGGACGTGTACTAGTATGCTAGTGAATCCGTGGGGTTTGGACTCAGTTTCACTTAGCAAGATTGACGCTTACAACTCTAACTAAACTATGATGATGATGATTGGGGACCACTAGGTTATGGGTATGTTCCCTACTAGTGGATCGTGCACGAGAGTGGATATTTCTGATGGTTACTCTCACCGAGATACGAGGTACCTGGGACCCATAGCTAGCTAGTGCCTAGGGGTTACTTCCTATTTCTTGTGCTCATTATTTACATTGTACATACCGTAGGCATACGTTATAGTTGGCTGGAAAATTCAGTATTTTTGACATTATTTTTAAAAGTGTTGATTCCTAATGATAGCCCACTTGAAAACTATTTTTATTCAAAGTAGCATCTTTTAGAAATTGTAACTTGCTTTTCATGTTTTTGAAAACTTGCATGATTTTCGTCTTTAAATGTTTATCACATGGAATCTCTTAGTGGTGTTATCCTACTGGGCATTCGCTCACACCCTACTTACACCCTTGGGTGTAAGTAGACATGGTTGTTTTTGTTGTCGCAGGTTGGGTACAGTTTTTTTGTTCCAGTGGTTCGGGTTTCTAGCAGGTCCTTGGTGGTGAAGTCTTGTGGAGGTGGCTTGTGGGTGGTGCCCCTTGCCATGACGGTTCTTGGGCTGTCCTTATTTGGATTTTTAACTTTGGTATAGACCTTTTGAGTTGTTTTAATCCATGTAATTCAGTTCTGAATTTTTGTAAAAGATTGTTTGGTTTGAAAAATCCAGATTTGTCTCATTGGATTCTTTTGTTGTTTTATGTTTATAAACTCGGGTAAATCGTTCCCAATTTTCATTTTATGATACCCGGGCACTTGTGCTAGCCCGTGGGGATCGGGAACGCCCCTCGAGTCATGTCATGGGCTGGTTTTGGTGCCGGTTTTGGCGGTGACCAGATTCTGTTCGTGACAAAATGGTATCAAAGGAGGTTCTCTCCATTTAAGTCATGTTATCTGGGAAATAGTCAGGATAGTCTAGATTTATGATTGTTGGGACATGTAATTCTGGTTATGGGTAGTGTGCTTGATCACCACACCTCATTTCAGGATTCATGTCGAAAGGGGAAGTTGGGATTTGTCTATGTCTTTGGGTTTTCTTGGTTTGATGATGATTAGGGGAAATGAAAAGAGAGTTGGGTTAATGGTCTCAATGAGCTCGCAGGGTCTGGCAAGCCATGTGGAGCTGGGGATATTCCCTAGAACACTCTCTGTGATAGTGAAGTGATTGTAATATGGCCACCAACCATATGTCCAAATCACCCACTGAAACTAGTTTCCTCTCGCATTGTCTGGTGTTCCTTAGTTTTGAAATCTTGGCACTTGGGTTTTAAGGTGACTTGGTTTTAAGAAGCGTAATGTTTTTATGAAATTATTTTCAAATAAAGAGGGAATGGTTTGGTTTATGAAATGGCAGAACTGAATTTTCAGAATTGTTTTGAAATGTAAAATGGTGTGCTTAAACCTCTTTGAAAGCAGGAACTATATTGAAGTTGGTTTTGAAAAGTGTTTCCAATAGAGTTTTCTAAACAATCAGAGTGTGTTTTAATGGGACGAGATGTTTTGAAATTGATGTGAATATCTTTAAAGTGAGTTATTTTCTAAATGGTTGTAACTTTCTGAAAAAAAAATTAGATGTGAGTTGGGATTTTGATCTCGTGGTTAGCGGTTTTGAGAAAAAAGGATGTGTTGGTTGACCGTTTTGGTTTTGAAAAGTGGAACAAATTTTTGTTTTAACCTTTGGTATTTTCGTGAGCAACCACATGCATGGGGTTATATGGGAAGATGGATGGTTGATGACATGACTCGATGAGTGTAGAGATAGATATGAGGAGGGTGCTCGGTGTGGCACTGAAACATGCATGTGTAAGGCTCATGGGGTACCATTGGTGGATGCGCTAACCGCTGAACCATTTGTTTTTAAAGAAATGTTTTTAAAGAGAAACATGAAGACATGATGAATTGTTTTTAATGGTTTATATTATGTATTTTTTGAAAATGTTGATGTTGTGGGATGTTTTGATTCCAAGAACCCCTTCTGTTTGAACTGTGTTTTGGGTTTGTGTTTGGTCGGTAAGCTGTGTTGTAGGGACGGTTAGTTGTCTCTTTTGAAAAATGTTTTGGGATGCCTTTATGATAGTTCCCTTCATGTGTTTGGAGCTGGTTTATGGCTTGTTTTGACCAATGGACCAGGTTGGTTGGGTCCTTGGGTTCTCTCATCGGATAAGGTACACCCCCATTAAAGGTTAATGCATAATTGAAGCACAACCCAGATTGTTTCTCCATTGGAAAAGCCGCCAGTTGATCAATATAAGGAATCCATTTCTTGAGCTTTTTAGATTGAGTATACACCATTTCCTTTATTGGTTTTGTGTATCCTCTTGTAGTGGGATATTGATTATGGATGGTTGAAAGTGACCTTAGCCTCTTAAGTTTCCTAATTTTTCGAAGGTGGAAGTGTTCTGGGTTTGTTAGCATGGATGAGTATTTGGATAGTGTCTAAGAGGAACTCAAGGTCCTTCATTGTCTCTTCGAAGAAGGAGTTTATGTTAAACTACTATTGTGGGAAATCTGGTCATGAGAGGATATTATGGCCACTTTCCAGAATTGTGTGTTGTTTTGGGATGTTGTACAAGTTCCCTCTCTATTCATTGTTTATATCAGTCGCAATGGTCATGTTCGGTGATTCCTTGTGATGGCATGTGCTCGATTGACTGTTAAGGTGAATGTTGGGCAATCAACTGAGAGTCTCTATTATGTTGGGAGAATGTCTCCCTTGAAAAAAAACATAAAAAAATATATTCCATTTTAGAGGAAGGTCAGTATAATTGTTCTTTACTTCTATTGTTTCTCACCCGAACAAACAAGGTGTGATGTGTGTAAATCTTCTAATCCCTTGTTTCAGTAAAATATCGAGTTAGGGTAAAGTGAGTTTGGAATGTGTTATGTCTTGGAAAAAAAACTTATCAGGGGGATTGCGGTGTAGTTGTTGTTTGCAACGAAAGAAGAATTCTCATTCAGGTGGTTTCCAAAGCCTAACTGCGAGGCCGAAGATGCTTCAATATTTTGAGCTCCAGCCATAGGTCCCAGAGAGAAGCTGGCGCGTAGTCAGGGGAAACCCCAGTGTCATTTAAACCCTTGTGCAATGTCCTATCCTCAATATGAATGATAAGAAGAGTTTAAACCTATGGTGTCATCATATTTCTTCAGTTGTTCCCATTCGGTGGAAATAGGTGGAGGGTCTTGTACCCATGTCATCACACAATGTTATTCCCTCCCACATTGGTTTCTATTGAGTCTTTAGAGAAAGGTATGAAGTTTGGCTAGACAGGTTGACCACACGGTTAACACTTGGTTAGTAGTGACCATGCCCCCCCCAAAAAAAACCATGTAGATAGAAGAATCTCCACTGTTAGTTCATGGTTTCCCAAACCATACAGACAAACCATGTGGTCGTCCCAACACTTTATATTTTGTGGTCCTTCTATACCGGCCCATGCTGGTCGATTATGATTGTTGGTTCTTATAGTGGGGAGCCTTTTTTTCCCCGTACCAATAACTTAGACTTATCAATGGTCAAGGATTGGTGGTAGGTAGTATCATTTGGATCTATCAAGCTACCTAAATCTTCCTTGGGTAACCATTGATATTGGAGAGTGCCCAATGGTTTAGTTATATCAAGGTATGTGTAACCTTGTTCGATGTTGTTGTTCGTTTGAGTAAATTTCTTGAGTCTTGTTCGGATAGTGTTTGAGGAGTTTTCCTTTGGGATAAAGCCTGAATATGATTGATTTCTTCAGGAAAGTGTTATATAATTTTGTTTTGAAGTATTCCTTCCTTAATTGATCAATAGAGGTGTTTTGGACTTTGGGGGCGAAACCTGGAAAGGGAGTACATCTTGGTTTATCAGTTCAGTTTGGCTATCGTATCTGGCCTTTCAGTAGCTTTCCGGGGACGGAAGGTTTTCATGGTGGGGAGAATTGTCACATACATGAATTATTTTGAAGTTAAATTTCATTTATTTTCCTTTCATTTTTTTTGGATTGTTTCCAAAGGTTTTATGGAGAAATAGATGAGTTTTCATGAATTGGGCCAAACCGTGAGCCCAATTCCAGATTTAAAAATAAAATTTGTTTCCTTTATAACTTTTTCATTTTTTTAATATTTTTCCTTCATTCCAATTCCTAAATGGTCTCCTCTGACCTATTAACACCAAAATATAAATTTGGAGCCTTTATAAATCCATAATAATGGCGGATATGAGTTTTTATTTAAGATATTGGGCCTGCCCGAAGGCCCATTTCCTGCATTAAAAATAATTTCTAAATTTATATATCTCCTTCAATATTTTCGTTTTTTCGGTGATTCCACCTCCCACTCGACCCTAAAAAACCCAGGTGCGCTCCCATTGCCTTCCTCCCCCTCCTTGGAGCTCTTTGATATCGCGAATGAGGGCTTATCTTCATAGGGTGTCTCGAATCGGCCAGAATTGAAGAGGTAACTTCATACCTTCTTAAATCTCTCAATTATTAATCTTTTCCCTCCATTCCAGTTCCCAAATTACCTCCTATATCTTGTTCTATGAATCCCTAAATTTTGGCAGTTTTCAATTTCAGTAACTATTGTTTTTGGAGTGATTAATTCAGGATGCATCAAGTAGGTGAGTCTATTTCTTTCCTCTTTCAAATTGCTTAGGGTTTCTTCCCTAATTCTTGAATTATAAAAATTTCCAGAAGTTAGGGTTCGTGCATAGGTTCTAAATTACTGTATTTTGGGTGAAATATTGAGGTTTTATGTTTCTTTTAACTTCATTGAGGTGCGGCTGTCATGCGGTTGATGTTTCGTCCCAATATTTGAGAGTTTTGGCACATTCGGTAGGTGATTCTGTGGGTAACCATTTAATGATGAGTTAGTTTGCATGATTAAATAATTTTTCATTTTCCTTATGTACTGTGCATTATGAGAAAAGCATTTTTGGTTGCAATAGTAAAGCATTTGTTTTTAAAGTTACATTTTTGCTTGAAGTGTGTATTTTTCAAATGTATTTCTTGTGTTATATCTTGCGGTAGTTTTGTAAAATGTGGAAGTGATTTATTAGTTGTTGAAAGGGGATGACAATTATGGTTAGGTAATGATATAGTTCCATGTGGGCCTAAAAATGGGGTGTATTTGAATGGTTTTATTTGTATATCCTTGTCATACTCCTTGAAAGTGTTTTATGGATTTGTGTGTTCTCATGGGTATCTTTTGTGATATTATTCAACGTGATTATATAACATTTGAATGTGGATTATTTCATGTTTACTGGGCTGCCAATTCTGTTTTGGTAGGGTCTTGGTGTGCTTTTGGCTTAAAAAGAGATTTTTGAAAGGGATTTTATGTGCAAAGTTTGGGTATACTCTTTATAATTGTTTTATGAAAGTTTTGAATGCTTTATTGGGTTGTGTAATAAGTGAAACTATATCAGCAAACTGTTTTGGTGGGAGTATATTTTTAAAAGGTCCATTTCATTTGAGAAAAGGCTGTTATGTGATATGTATCATCTTGGAAATATTTTATTAAATTGTTTGAAGGATATATTTTGGAGTGAAAGTGATGTGAAAGTGATGTGAAGTGTTTTGTGTGAGTGTGATGTGAAAAATTTCATTTTTTATTATGAAATAAGTGTTATATTCCATGTGTGTGAGCTGTTATATGAGTTTAAATATCTTATAATTGTTTTATAAAATTGTTTAATGTTTTTGTAGAAGTGTTGAAGAAATGTGAAATGTTTTGTGGGCTATTTTGGTGTGATTCGGATTTCAAATTCATTTTGAATGAAAAATGGATTTTTGCAACTTGTGTGGTATACATATGGGCTGTTTGGTGAATTTGTGATGTGGAAATGATATTTTCAAGTTCAATGTACATTTCTTGACTTGTTGAACTTGTTTGAGCACAAGGGGAAAACCTGGGTATCTAGGTGGGTGGACGTGTACTAGCAAGCTAGTGAATCCGTGGGGTTTGGCCTCAGTTTCACTTAGAAATATTGACGCTTACAACTCTAACTAAACTATGATGATGATTATTGGGGACCACTAGGTTATGGTTATGTTCCCTACTAGTGGCTCGTGCATGAGAATGTATATTTTTGATGGTTACTCTCACCGAGATACGAGGTACCTGGGACCCACAGCTAGCTAGTGCCTAGGGGTTACTTCCTATTTCTTGTGCTCATTATTTACTTTGTCCTTACCGTCGGCATACGGTATAGTTGGCTGGAAAATTCAGTACTGTTGAAATTATTTTTAAAAGTGTTGATTCTTAATGATAGCCCACTTGAAAACTATTTTTATTCAAAGTAGCATATTTTAGAAATTGTAACTAGCTTTTCATGTTTTTGAAAACTTGCATGCTTTTCGTCTTTAAATGTTTATCACATGGAATCTCTTAGTGGTGGTATCCTACTGGGCATTGGCTCACACCCTAATTACACCCTTGGGTGTAAGTAGACATGGTTGTTTTTGTTGTCGCAGGTTGGGTACAATTTTTTTGTTCCAGTGGTTCGGGTTTCTAGCAGGTCCTTGGTGGTGAAGTCTTGTGGAGGTGGCTTGTGGGTGGTACCCCTTGCCATGAGGATTCTTGGGCTGTCCTTATTTGGATTTGTAACTTTGGTATAGACCTTTTGAGTTGTTTTAAGCCATGTAATTCAGTTCTGAATTTTTGTAAAAGATTGTTTGGTTTGAAAAATCCAGATTTGTTTCATTGGATTCTTTTGTTGTTTTATGTTTATAAACTCGGGTAAATCGTTCCCAATTTTCATTTTATGATACCTGGGCACTTGTGCCAGCCCGTGGGGATCAGGAACGCCCCTCGGGTCATGTCACGGGATGGTTTTGGTGCCAGTTTTGGCGGTGACCAGATTCGGTTCATGACAGGTGGCATGGTCGATGTTATACAGGAGCTTACATGTGGTGTGAAGGCAATACAGACACCCTTGGATCCATTGGTGTTACAGGTTTTTGACAGGATGAAACATGATCTTAAAGTGGACACTCGGTCTACTACATAGGGGAGTGCTTGTCACCTGCAGAGGGTTACTTCTACTAAGGAGAAGTGGGAAACTATGGTTGGAGATCATAGGGATTTGAATAGGTGTAATGCAGGTGTTGTGGAGGAGGTTCTAGATAATGGTGCTGCTGAGGTTACTACAAACTCTTCCGAGGAGTTGATGTGCATTCAGGAGGGAGGTATTGGCATTGCTGTGGTGGAGGAGCTGCAGGAACCCATCCTTCTAAAGAGGGTGAGTTGTGATGAGGTTGTTATGGTGATCTCTGGATAGACTATGGCTAAGGATTTGAGGTATACTGGCTATGGGACCAAATTGCATGATATGGCTTGTAATTCCTTGAATCTAGAGATGGTGATTGATTCTACTTTGGATTTGGGTGTTCCTGTGTTGGGGGATGTGGAGTTTTATGTTCCTAAAAGGCCGATTGGTGATGATGGGGGAGTAGAGATCATGATCAATATTGGTAATAGCTTTCTAGAACTGGATAATAATGATATGCAGTATGACAAGGAGACTGATGTGAGGCAGGAAGGTGGCCTCTTGCAGACTGTTGTTGATCTAACGGATGCTGCTCCCAGGGAAGGTGTGATGGACCTGATGGATCAGCCACAATATCTTTCTATAATTGATGTCAAACATCAAATTTAGCAAGATTACTGTTCGAAGGATGGTTATCAAGATGTGACAATATTGGGAATGTGGGTTGATGTCTCGTATAGTGATAGGTAAAAGGATATTGGCATGGTATGGCCCTCTTACAGTAATGTTGTTCATGGTGAAAGGTTGAAGGTGAAAGGGGAGGAAGGTGGTAAGACCGCCCCACCATAGTGAAGAGGAAAGAAATACTATTCTTATCTTCCAAGGCCAGTGTCCACTGGATCTTCTGTTAGGAGGAAAATCTGTGCTATGCCGTCCTCCAAGGAATTTATGGCCTTGGAGAAGCTGAATCGTAGAAGGAAATATGCCATGGTTTTTAAACACTATGAAAGCTCATAGTCGGAGAATGATAATGTAGAGGACTTAATCTCTAAAGGGGGTGGTGATGAGTCTGATTTATATGAAATGTAGTTGTTATGTAATTCTTATACCTGATTTTATTTACTTTTATTAATAAATGGTCAGAGGCTTGCCTCTAGCTGATCGTTTTTGGAATCCTACTTTTTGGTTGTTGACATATCGTCTCATTTTGATACCACTTTAAATCTCATTCCATTATCTTAAAAAAATGTATTCTTGCGATTATGATAGTGATTTTTTATTTACTAAACACACACTATAAGACAACATGATCCATGCTCAGAATGAGAAACAAGTGTATAATGAATAATTCATCAATGAAATACTTCATTTCATTACAAAACCACTCCTGTTATTTCATCACAATACTCATCTATCATGATATATAATCATTCTTCCATCATCTCTAGCATAATTATATTTAAATCTCCCCCTACTTCCCCACTCCCCCAATATTTATTAATAAATTTCTTTTATAGCCATAGTTTCTACAGGTTTGTCAATGAACCCAATGGTTTCTTCATTGTGGTCTGAATGAGTTAAAATAAAAAAGATTAGAATATTAGAGAAAACCCATGAAACCTTAGGGATAGGGGGACCCACATCTACACTTTATCAAGTGTGGGGAGTTAACTAAACTCCATAAACTAATCTATAAAACAAAAATGTTTCTTTGGGTATGGAATTTACCAGAATGTACACAAACATCAATTCAGTATTCACATACTCAAACATTGGAAGCCTTTCCTCCACAGTATCCTTGATAAAAAATAACTTGACTTCAATATATTTTTTTCTTGAGAGGTGGAATGGTTTTTCAGTCATATTCATAGAAAATCAATTTTCATAATGGATTATGATTTGAAACATCAATTAAACTCCCATATCATTAACTTGGTCCTTTATGCACAATAATTGTGTTCATTCTTGAGTAGATAAAATATATTTTTCATCTGGGGTGATCAAAAAAATGAATGCATTTTTCATTCATAGCCATGAAATAGTCAATACTTCAAGATAAATTTAACCACATAATGTTTATTTTATTTTCATTATAAATATAATAAAATCTAATATTCTATTGATATTACACATTATTATTTTTTACTTAAAAAATGTTGGTTTCATTGAGATTAGCTTTATACTATGATGCTTAAAAATATTTATTCCAAATTTTCTCAAAACCTGTGTGGAATATATATATTGACAGATTAATGTTCTATTCTTTCCTAATGTCACCTTTAATCCAAGGTTCATGTCATTTCACTAATCATTGACATTTCAAACTCACTTTTCATGAACTATGCTAACTAATAGCACTTATTATCATATAATCCACCAAATATAATGTTATTGATATATATTATCACCATAATCCATTTATTAATATCATCGACTTGATATAAAGTTTTAAATAAAATTTTCTTCTGATTTCTGACATTGAATTATTCATCATAAAGGGTAGACCACATCATAAAAACACTTTTATTATTTCCCAAATCTTATTGGTATTTTCAAAATAACCATCATTTAGATCCCATATATGATTAAGTGATATAATGATCCTTATAATATATTAATCCCTTTTAGTTTTTCTCCCCCTATTTAAAACCACAGACATTTTTCTTATACTGCATTATTTCCACACTTGTGACTACAATTTGAGAAAATTATCCATCTCAATTTTTTTTTTCAGTTTATCTTCCATTAATGACATTTTCATTGGGATAATTTAGTGCCATTGAAATCAATTAGTTCTATATATTTCATTCTTCTAGAGACCATTAACTCCTTTCATTGATTACTTCTTCATTTTTTCTTTATCATTGGTAACATATTTTAATCAATGGTAATTATAGAGCACATCACATCACTAATTAGAATATTTTGATGCCACTTCCCCATGGATTGTATATCCCCATGAACCTGAAACACTTTTAAAGAATCTAATAAACATTATACACATAGGGATATGGGAATATCTAGAATACTCAAGAAGATGATTGTGGTTAATCATTATGGATTAAACCATTGATACTTTGTTGTAAATAACTATACTATTTTTTCTTGTTCCAACCTCCCATCGAACATCAACTATTATTGATATATAACTAATCATTTTGTATCGACATGATGATTCTTCTTTTGATATTTATATTTTTCAGGCTTCGTATTTAACAATATTTTGTGTTTAAACCCATTTTTATAATTTTATTTCTTTGATGCATCAAAGATATGCAACATTTCATGAATCATTATTTGAGTAGGAATATTTCCACTAGTAATTTTCTATTTCTTCATCCTCAATTGAATAATTAGGAATCATCCCTTTATATGTTTCTTTGTGTTTGAATCGTACAATGAATTTTACATTATTCTTAATCAGAATAGGAACATACAATACCTTTTTAATCGAGGTTTTTTACATTCCATCCAAGAGTGTTATTGTGAGTGTGATAGTGGAGGTGATTGATAATCAATTCTTTGAGCTCCATGCAATTCCCCTAAGGGAATGAACATATTCTTAATGTTATCATATAGTCATAAAATTTTTGATTTTAAATTATGTACTTCTCTTATTGGGGATCTCCTTATGGGTTCCATTTTCTTTCCCTAATTTCTCATTTCTGCAATGTCTTGTCAAATGGACATGATTATAACATATAAAACATATTCAATTGATGAAAAACCACATTTCATCCTTTTTTGTTGATATGTTTATAAAAATATGATTCTTCTTCTAATAATGAGCCCTCAGGATTCTTGACACATACTCATGGCATGCCCATGTCTTCCACTACAAAATAATTTTAAAACATCTTTCTTCAAAGATACATTTCCTTCAAATATGTCAAGAAGATTCGTTATAATTCATATTTTTAGAAATATTATTTTATTTTTAAAATGTGATATATTCTAATTCATGAAAAAAATTACATATCTTTATGTATCCAATAGAAATAGAATATTTTATCGCTACAACGTATAAAAACGTTTTTTTGTCCTATATAAAACACCGACATGATTTTTACTATCATTGGAACATCTCAAAGATTTATTATTATAATCTATTTGAGGAGGCTAATCATTTACAATATAGTATTTTTTTCCAAACTATATGGCCTTTGGTGTGAGAATATCATTTCATTTTTTCCTCGGAAGGAACATTTTTTCTTCTCATTTAATTATAACAGGTTAACGTATAATCAAATATTAAGGGTATAGAATCCTTCAACATGGGAATTCCTTTAGAATTAGATTTTCCCACTTCATATGTCACTTATTCAATATCCTCTCTTAATTATTGAATCAATGTATCCCTTAATTAATGTGTCTCATTCTGTTTTCTCTTGGGACTCTCCACACTACTATTATCATATTCTAATTCTTGAGTGATCATATACATCATGTCAGATTTCTCCATTAAAATAGAATTCATATGAGTAACTAAATAATTAAATTCGGCATTTTCATAGGGTAGAATTTGATATTTCATAACTAGTTCTCATAGCTATGTAGTAACATCATAATTTATGGTTATCGTATTTTGATTTTTTTTTTTGAGTTTAGATCGTCTCCCTTTTTATCATCTTTGAGTTTGTCTATCTTTGTAGACAAATTTTATTATTATTAAGTATGGGAATCATTATTCCCACTCAAATAAATATAAACATCAATCAACATTCTATTTAAACCATTATTCTTACATACATCAGTTTTTAGGGCATGGATCTGGATTTCGTTATATTTATTTTCATCTACCAATTTCTGATACAATTCCTCTGTTCAATAGAAAACTACCACATTATATATTCTTGGAATTTCATTATCATTAGTATACTAAACATCATTTGAAATATCTATTTATTCATTCCTTTTAACAATATAATTGAACGTGTATTTCATTCCACTGTCTCATTCATTCTAACCTTTCTTCAGTACAAAATAGGTTTCCATAAATGGAATCACACTTTTTTCCTACATACATTTACACTAAAGAATAACATATGAATTCTACTTCATCTTTGCAGTTCTTCTCTCTTCCATGGAACTCCGAGATGACAGAAAACATGAATTTAAAAACCAAAAATATATTAAACCTTATAATAGAAAATAAATGAAAAAAGTAGCCTTTGGATTTGATACCAATTATTTGGTCCAAATCGGGGATCGATACTCTGAGAGGGGTGGTGAATTACGGTATATAAATTCTTTTCAATATTCGTCATTTCCCATAGGATCGTGACTTATTTGTTATATGTGTCACTATATTTTTTCTTTAGTGTTTATATTGATCATATCATTTCAATTTGATGTGTTGATAATGGAATAAATGTATATAAATAAAAAATTCACATGGAAACATAGTTTTTTACTTATCTCCCCCCACTAGGCTATATCCATAGAGCATACAGTGACAAAGATCTGATTTTTCCAAATTCAAAAGGCTCACTACTAATAAAAATGATCCGACTAGATAACTTTTATACCTTAGATCACTGACTTTACGAGGAGGTGGTTTAGATCACTATGTTCCAAAATTTCACTCCATATGTATCATTCTCCAGATCAATGTCGGTGGAGTGGATCACATTCTTCCTCTCCCTTTGCTTACTTTCCTAGAAAGGACTCAGTAACATTATATGGACATGTAGGTCACACATAATTTATGGAAATGTACATATTTTCATTATTTCTAATGAATGTATCCAATACAATAGGTATTTTCTTAGTTTAAGCTCTTTCTAGGTTGATCCATCAATCATCTTGTTTGGAATGATCTTCAATTTATGCCATGTCTTCCTTTCATATCATTAAATATTGCAGTGAATAACCATATTCTGCATGTATTTTCAAATAGAGAATATCCTATATCTTCTTAATTTTCATCAAAATTTAAATATTACAATGATATTATTTACATGTAAATGTGATCACATATATCCATGAAAAATATTTCGGTGTGATTTCCATGTGGGAGACCCTAAATCTTAACTCCTTTGTCGAGATCTTTGCATGTAACCTGGTGCAAGATCCAATTGTAAAGCCATTGAGCCTTGGGAGTGTCCACCTGTTGAGAACCCCTGGTGCATGACGTGAGTCTCACCTCACGTGAGTCCCCTGGTATGAACCCATAAACCTTACTATAACATCCATTTCAGAGAACCCATGGCATAATAGAACTTCATTACAAACCCCTGTGCAAACCTCATTTGTTGTGAACCCCTAGTACAATCATCCTTCATAGAGAACCCCTAGTATAAACCCCCTTTTTATCATTAGGTGAGTCCCACGCTGCTCATTTCTCCTCTTTGAATTTTATTTCAAATGTCCTCTTTCATAAGACCCCTTTCACACTTTTTAAAAAACCTTGTTCCGATCATATGCAATATTTCTGCGATGTCAATCCTGTATAATATTTCTCCATGAACCTCTTCTGTGAGATAACACCATGAGTCTTTTATCCGTATGAGCATTAGATCAATTTTTATGACTATATTAATCAATAATTTAGGAATAATCTTAGGGTAATTATAGGCGAGTGTACATCGTCATAATACCATAAATTGGGGAAAATCACCCCCCTCTTGGGAATCATGCGCACCAAAAATCCATGTGTGTGAGTCCCGGTCTCCCTCCACAAACACCTAATGTGATTCCCAATTTAACATTTTTTCTTTGCTCATGTCCTATATTGTCATGACCCATCCTCGGGGCTCGTGCCGTGACTACCTCAAGCCCGCCTTCCATAGGCCAGGGGCTGGCGACTACCACCAAAGGCATAAATCCCTATACTGGGAAGGAATTGCCTTTATAAAATTAAAAAAACAAAATAGAGTACACAACAGGAAGGAAACACTATGTAAAAATAAATACAATAGAGTGTGATGGAATGTAATTGGGCCAGTATACAAACCCAACTGAACAAAAAGTTCATGTAAAAAGAGACAAACAAATGAAAGTAAAGAGGAGCTCCTAGAAAGTCATCTGGGGTTCCAACCTGAAGGGTAGGTACATATGGACACCTTAGCACTCACGTCTATCAGTCTACTCTCTGGGTCGACTAGTCGTAAGGTCCATCTCTGGGTATCATCCAGTCGTGGCGCTCTCGGCCTCTGGCAATGTTGTCCATCGTCTGAATCCAACACAACGTGGTGCAGGCATAACCCATTTAGGGGTGAGTATAACGATACTCAGTAGGGACCATGAGACTCGCAAGATATCACAATATCCACTAAGGATAAAGAAAAGAGGAAAGATACAACCCCAATGTTTCAACCAAACCTACTTAGGTATATTCTCATACATATACCTATGTTATCAACCTCAGTCCGGCTCCAACTCTCAAGTCCAAGCACAATCCAATTCTACAAAAGAAGTAAAATCAATCACCATGATGATAATGATTGAAAGACATGACTCAACACAAACATGTATTCCATAATAGTTGAGAGATATAGATGACCATATGAAGCCACTGAATCATCTAAGTTGTCAGACCAACATTGGATACAGGTCTAGCTATCTCATCTAAGCTGTCAGACCCACACAGGATATAGGAACATAATCTTTAATTGCCAAACCCACACAATATTTTGGTACAGTAGTCATCGTCATCGAACCCACAGAGGATTCTAGTACAGTAACTGTCATAGTCGCAGGCTGCTCTGGGGTTCCCGCCCATAGAATTCTCGATTCTGGGTGGGTCCTCTCTTCAAGAAAAGGGGGTCGATACATCAACTCTCACGATTCCATGATTTGATGTACCCTGAAGTTCCAACTCATCATAAGGAACCCAACACGACCGACAGTGCGTCAATCAGATGCCTGGTCTGAGAGTTATTTGCTTTTCTATTCCGGGGGCCCTGTTGGATTTACGCTTGTTCCAAACGCTGTTGTTTTCCAAAGAATTCTTCAAAACTCACATAGAGTATTGCAAAAGGAACGTCTTGTCGCGTGGGTCCCAGTACCGTAGACGAAACGTCGTTTGGGCACGCGGCCTTATAGATATTCATATTTAGGTGATGTCGGGCCCGGTCCGCCAAGCCCAATGGGTTGGCGGGTCGGACCGGCCCAGTTTGGCGGTTCCGACCTAGCTGGAGGATCGTCCCGGCCTGGAGATGTGAAGCCCACCTGCGGACACGACTCGTGGAGCGGGCCGGTCCGGTTCACATGCTGGCTCTGAACGGCGCCACCTCTCCCTTCCTGGCCGGCCGAAGCTGGCCTGTTTTGTCCAGTGTGGGCAGCCCGCACAGTGGGCTGCTATTCCTCCCATGCAGCGCCGGCGCTGTGGTTCTTCAGCCTGGCCGGCTAGCGCCTGGACAGTTTTCCCAGCGAGCGGCCCATGGTTGCAGTCCAAGGTTCCCCTGTCACGCGGCGCCTACGGGCACCCCTAAACCTCAAGTCATGCCAGCCGTACCCGACCAGTTATTCTAGCCGGGCCAGCATGAGGCCGGACGGTTCTTCTTCGGCCTGGGCAACCCACGGATGTGGGCCGCAGTTTTCCTGAATGAAGCTGGCACGACGACACCAGTACACCACCGCTTCGTCCCGGCGTGGCTGCGACCTTTAGTTTCCTCCGCCTTCGGTCGCTATCGCCTCATGTACATGGTCTTCTTCCTTCACCGTGGTGCGACGAAACCATACCCTTCTATCACCACCTCCATTGTTAACACAATCAAGAATCAATGGAGGGTCGTCGGGCCTTGTTTGTTCGGCCCGTGCCCTCCACGTTAAGTGATAAAAAAATAATATGCCACCATCATTCCAAATATAATCTCCAATGTACGCTGGTACAATTTACACGTTCAAACAAATAAACCAAATTACCCCTACTTCTTAATTGACGTGGAACGTTGATGAGCTGCGGATGATGGATGTCACAGAATTCATGCGTTGTAGAAGACAGTCGTCATTCCGTCAACGCCGGAGGAAGTAGAGTTCAGAACGTCATGTCGAGACAACACCTTTGGTGTACTTCGTGGGAGAGGGTGCCTCCTTTCCTTTCTCTGGTTGAAGAAGTGTAGGATATTTTTCTTCACATCCTTCGAAGACGTCAAGCATTCTTCATCGAGAAGAATCTGTTCTTCGCATTCTTCGTGGGAATAACGCTTTCGATCTAATTCTCACAAATCCTCCCAACAGAATATTCTCCCATCCAATAAAATAATTGGGTCACTCATATTTTAATGATCCCAGGAAATTAAAATGAATTCAAAAGAATTCAACACACCACAAATTAATTAATTATGGCCTTAATTATTAATGTTGGCACAATTTTGGGGAGGGAGGTAGAGAGGATCCACCATAATGTGGGTGTTCAAAAGATAAAAGGGGGATTCAAGGAGCTAAATGGGAGATGAAGGGTAAGATGCACGTGTGGCCCCCACCACATATTATCCTCCCATGGGAGGTTATGTGGGAGTGGGCCCCACATCCAACTTCCCTTTGGAGAAATTAGCCCCCACCTAAATAAATAATAATATGTCACACATATTTTTATCTAATTTATTTATTAACCCCAAAATTATCTTCCAGTCTCGACCAAACGCAATTGCAGAAGAGGTCTCCTTAAGCAAATACTTGCGCTGTGAGTTCATCGGTGTCCTCGAATATCAATTCTGAGAACCGGTTCAAATGATAGAAAAACCCGCATGTACGATTACTGAACATACTCGAACAAAACATTAGAAATTGATTCCAGGCACACCGGGCCTCGGAATCAGGGGCCGTCAGAAACTACAGATTCGTAAAATCCCAATGAATTCAATAAAAAAAATTCCTTGAAATTTTTGGGTCTTTACATTACCCTGGCCTCAGGGCTTTACATCCTCGTAATGCTACAACACACACTAGGGAAAAAATTTGGGTACTGAGCACGTATTTGATCCCCCCGCTCCCATGTGATTTCTTGAAGGTTCCTATAACGACCCATACTTTACATACATTGTTAGTACTTCAAAATTGAAGCACACTTATTACAACATATGACAAAACCACAAAGGACCGTATAGGTATAGTGTCTTTAGAAACTGGGAAACATAAACAACTGGTTCATAAATTTTCTACAGTGTCTCCCATTTATTTCATCATATCTAGGGTCCCTTTTAGCATATTCTACTTAATATCCATCTTCCTGACCTGGGGAAAAGAAAACATAAAAGGGTGATCTCAAATGCTCAGCAAGGGCAAATAAAGGAAATAAAAATCATATCATATCTTTTTGGAAATCATAACCTGCAAAAGAGATCATGATATCTTAACATGGAACAAATCATAGAAGTGAAAATGAGATCCCCATAATCATAACATGAAACTTGAAACTTGGTGGCATGCACACATAATCATGGAAAATCATTTCTTGTTAGTCATGACTCATTTCCAAGACTATCTTAGTGGACAAAGTCCCTTTCTGAACCGAGTTCACTCCTCGTTTCAGTCCTGTATCACTGAACCGAAATAACCTTCCGTTCCAGCCATGTCTATCTCATGATATATACATCTTTACCCAATGCATTA
Source organism: Viscum album (assembly GCA_963277665.1). Classification (NCBI taxonomy): domain Eukaryota; kingdom Viridiplantae; phylum Streptophyta; class Magnoliopsida; order Santalales; family Viscaceae; genus Viscum; species Viscum album. Next base: position 1,850,264,698 of record OY728152.1, read on the forward strand.
GAGGGAGATATAGGTACCACCCATCTTATAATGAATCCTTTCTTATGTGTGCCACAAAATCATAAACCATACATCATAGCGTAACCCATGTAATAAAAATTGGATTCTTAAACAACATGACATCATAAAACAATTAATATAGGATAAATGAATTCAAAAAAATATTTCCATCACAACATAATCAAATCCATGTAATAATAGGGATAAAAACAGAACCCTTTTATTATATTAGATGGAAAATAATTTTGATAAAATACTTGAACTTCATTCTTGAGGAAAATATCCTTTCTACTTCAAAAACACTTTTCCTTTCTTAACATGTCATACAATTTTAAACTAAAATAAGTTGATTAAAAATAAACTTGAATACTTGTAAAGGAAGCTTCTTGGAAATAATGTTTTTAAAAATCCATTTATTCCGTATAAGTTAAAAAAACATTCTTCGTACTTTTGTCGGAAAAGTCAAAAAGTACCTCGAATGAAAAAAATGACAAAAGATTCCTTTCATATCCTTTACAAAAAACATACCGAAGGATAAAATTGGATATAAAATATTGTATAAGGATGGAAATAATATTAAATATTGAGGGAACATGGATTTGGATGATAAAATTCACCCCAGTAATTACCAAAGTAAAAACAATCTCGGATAAAAGTGAGATTGTGATATTTCCCTTACCTTAGGTCCGATTTTCTTTGTACGTGTCCGAAGCTCCTGTATAATGGTTTAAATAATGTTATTGACTTATTACAGAATCATAAATATTGATATGATATCATATAATGTCATATTCTTAGCTTCTTGTTAGTAATATTTCATTGTTACTTGTTACTCGGGTCTTTATTGCCTTTTGTTCTTATGCGTGTTTTGCCGAATAAATTCTTATTCTTCTTTTAAGGTTATAGATAACTTATATCCAGAATGGTATTAGTGTAACATATATCATATTTATTCTTTCAATTCATTTATATAATTACTATGTAAGGATGATCATGTAGAACGAGTCGCATCACATCGTGGAGACGGTATTCCATACGTACGCACGAGTGATGATATCGTTCCTATGATCGTGGAATTATATTGGAGTATATATATATTATTTCAGTATCAATATTAATTTATAATAGTCATAAATAGTTACTCATTACACCATTATACCCATCCTTGTAAGGTGATGGTGGAAAATAGATTACACCACGGTGTGGAGACGGTATTCTGTATATATGCACGCGCGGTGATTTCATTTTTCCGTAGGATGGATAGAAGGTGAATTAGGGTTGTTTCATATTTATAATAACATATCAGTATTTATGTAATACTGACGTTATTAATTTATCATGAAACAACTAAAGAAGAAGATGTTGAAGAAGAATGAAATTGAAATGATAGGTAATGGATATTACCTCTTCTTTGGAACGCTTCTTTGAATCCTCCACATAGGGAACTAATAATGGTCTTTGAAGAAGACCAGGACCTCTAGGATTATTCTAGGGAATTGGAGAGGAAAAAATGGAAGGGGTTGGCCGAGCTTGAGTGCTCAAATTGGTGTGAGGAGGAGGGGGAGGAGGTGCCCTTTTATAAGGGAGGAGAGGGGCACCTTAGGAATATCTCAAAATATTATTTTATATTAAAGTCAAAATCGGTTTATAATGGTTCCAAAGGGTCTTATTTAGAAGATAAAGTGGGGATGGGTCGAAATCCTATCAACCAACAGGATTTAGACAAGTTTAGGGTATTATTTTAACCTTATCAATTAGAATTAACTCTATGTTAAATAATTTAACTTTTACCGTGTCTTTTTGTTTTCTTTCACTATATGGTTAATACACATACTATAACATGAAAACGAACCCCAAATTGTTTATTATTAATATATATATCCTTATCTAAGTCATTTGGCCTAACCTTTGAATTTTAGGAATAAAATAACAATTAATAATATAATATTTCATTTAAAAACTATTTTGTGTCAATTTTGACACTATTTGATATATTATTTTTGTGAAAGTCATAACAGAATTATATGTTCGAAGAAAGTTGATTAAATCAACATTAATATATCATAGTAACCTAGAAAATTAGTGTAATTCATAAATAGTCTCAAATTAAATTTATTTTGGTGTTTATAACATCAATTATGTCAATATTTCATTAATAAGATAATTACTGCATCATTATTGTGTTATAAATAAATTAAATTATTTAATGTCTAAAAATTGCAAATAAAATACCATTATGTAGGAAATCTTTTTAGCTTTCTAAGGAATATTTATAGTCGAATATATCTTATGTATAACCCCATATTAAAATGATTTACTTATTAAACTTTGATTTTAACTATTTTAACCCTTCTTTAAATAAATTAATTATAAATGTCCTAATCTAACCCATGTGGGCCTAAATGGTCATATTTTATTCCTAAGTTTGTTTTTGGTCGAATTACACTTGTCCAATAGAATTAGGACATGTGTTAGGGTAATAATAATATCATTTTTATCCTTAATTACCCTATTTACTTTTAACCGTGGTAAAAAAAGTCGAAAGTTACTATTCACCAAAAAATTATTTATATCTCATTGAACCACATTTTACTTACTGATATCAACCGTGTCTGTCGGATTTTCGAAATTCCATTCACAGAAGTGGTAAAATTAAGTTTTATGCAAAATTCAGTTTTTAACCTACCACTTAGTGGTTTCACTATTCATCAAAAATTGAAAGTTTTCAGAAAAAATACCAAAATTTCACCCTAGGATAATTTCGGTATTCCGAATCCAAAAATGAAGTCCATTTTGAAAGATATAATTTTTAAAATTTCAAAAAGTGGTTATTACTATTCATAACGGCTAGTTTTAATAATATTTTAATAGCATATCGTTGTTTAGTGAAACTCAATATTGAGTACGACGAAAGCTATCAAGGAAGGTCGCGATTGCGTGTAAAGTAAGCCAAGCTAGTATGTAGTGAAGGATTCCTTTGATGATATAAAAAAAATATTACTCATAAAAATCTCGGGTGTTACATTCTACCCCCCTTAAAAAGAATTTCGCCCTCGAAATTCGTCACTTTGTAACAAACAGATGAGGATACTTCTCCCTCATCATATCCTAAAGCTCCCATGTAGCTTCTTCAAGTTGGTGGTTCCTCCATAAAACTTTCACCAATCGAGTGGTCTTGTTTCGTAGGACTTTTTCGCTACGATCCAGAATCTCTATCGGCTGTTCTTCATAAGAAAGATCTTGCTCCAGTGGTACAACTTCTGAGCAGAGTACATGTGAAGGATCAGGTATGTACTTTCTCAGGAGAGATACATGGAACACATCGTGAACTTGAGAGAGATTCGGTGGAAGCGCCAATCGGTAAGCTACCTTCCCAACACGATCCAGTATTTCGAAAGGACCGATATATCTAGGGCTCAACTTCCCCTTCTTTCCAAATCTCATAACCCTCTTCCAGGGAGATATTCGTAAGAACACTTTATTACCCACTTCAAACTATAGGTCTTTTCTTCGGTTGTCGGCATAACTTTTCTGTCGACTCTGAGCTGCTCTTATCTGTTGTTGAATAGATCTGACCTTTTCTACCATTTCATCAACGAGATCAGGTCCTAATAGCTTTCTTTCCCCAACTTCATCCCAGCAAGTCGGAGTCCTGCATTTCATTCCATAGAGAGCTTCATAAGGAGCCATCTGAATACTGGAGTGAAAGCTATTATTATAAGAAAATTCCACCAAAGGTAGGTGTTGATCCCAACCTCCTTTGAAATCCATAGAGCAAGCTCTCAACATATCTTCTTGGGTTTGAATTGTTCTCTCAGACTGACCGTCTATCTGAGGATGATAAGCCGTGCTGAAACTCAACTCTGTATCCAGAGTATGCTGAAGACTTCGCCAGAACATCGAGGTAAATCTCGGATCCCGATCATATATAATAGAAAGTGGCACTCCAGGCAATCTTACCACTTTCTTTACATATATCCTGGCAAGCTGATCTAGAGAGAAATCATCTCTAATAGCAATGAAGTGTGCAGACTTTGTAAGACGATCAACTATGACCCAAATAGCATTATTGCCTTTGGATGTTTTAGGAAGTCCTGTGACAAAGTTCATAGTGATGTTTTCCCATTTCCATTCAGGTAGGGGTAATGGTTGTAACATCCCCTTAGACTTATGTCTCTCAGCTTTAACTTGTTGACAAACCAAGCATCGAGAGACATATTCAGCAACATCTCTTTTCATGCCATCCCACCAGAAGTATTCTTTCAGGTCCCTATACATCTTCGTGCTTCCAGGATGAATAGATAATGAAGAACTATGAGCCTCATCCAGCAGCTCCTTCTTTAATTCGGGGATGGTAGGGACACAAACCCGATTCCTAAACATTAGTATCCCATCACAATCAAGGTTGAATTCAGGAACATTTCTCACTTTCTTTTGTAACTCAACATCTTCTTTCTGTGCCTCTTTAATCTTCACATGTATAGATGGTTGAACATTTATTTGAGAAAGATAAGATTTTTCCCCTTCCATTATAATTCCAAGATCCATCCTTTGTAAATCCATAAATATTGAATCTTTTGTGATCCTCATCATGGATAAACTAGCATGGTCTTGTCGACTTAATGCATCTGCCACCTTGTTTGCTTTCCCAGGGTGGTAATGGATTGAGCAGTCGTAATCCTTAATCAGCTCCAACCATCTTCTTTGACGCATATTCAACTCCTTTTGTGTGAAAATATACTTTAAACTTTTATGATCAGTATAAATATCACACATTTCACCATAACGGTAATGCCTCCAAATCTTTAATGCAAAGATTACCGCAGCCAACTCCAAATCATGTGTTGGGTAATTTTGCTCATGGATTTTCAACTGTCGTGAGGCATAAGCTATCACCATGTCATTTTCCATAAGAACACACCTCAATCCCTTCTTGGATGCATCACTGTAGATCACAAACCTTTCTCCACTACAAGGCAGTGTGAGAAAAGGTGCACTGGATAACCTTCTTTTCAATTCCTTGATATTCTTTTCACATTCCTCTGTCCAAACAAACTTAACTACTTTCCGAGTCAACTTGGTGAGTGGATTAGATAATCATGAAAAATCTTTTACAAAACGTCGATAATATCCAGCCAAACCAAGAAAACGTCGGATCTCAGTTACTGTTGTTGGTCTCGACCATCTTTTGATAACCTCTGTTTTTGCTGGATCCACAGATATCCCCTCTTTTGAGATTATGTGACCCAAAAATGCAACTTTTTGAAGCCAAAATTCACACATGGTAAATTTGGCATAAAGCTTCTCCTTTCTCATGGTCTTCAATATAATTCTCAAGTGATCTTCATGATCTTCCTTTCTCTTTGAATAGACAAGAATATCGTCTATAAAGACTACCACAAATTTATCAAGATATTCTTTAAAGACTCTATTCATTAGATCCATGAAGATAGCAGGGGCATTAGTAAGACCAAATGGCATCACTATAAATTCATAGTGTCCATACCTTGTACGAAAAGCCATATTTGGTATATCCTCCCTTTTGACCCTTAATTGATGATACCCTGAACGAAGATCAATCTTGGAAAAGTATTGAGCTCTGCGTAGTTGGTCAAATACGTCATCAATGCGTGGGAGAGGATATTTGTTGTTGATAGTGATCTTGTTAAGTTCTCGATAATCAATGCAGAGTCTCATTGATCCATCCTTCTTCTTAACAAATAGAACAGGTTCTCCCCAAGGTGACGCACTAGGGCGTATGAATCCCTTATCAAGATTCTCTTGGAGTTTCTTCTTCAATTCCTGCAACTCAATTGGGGCCATTCTATAAGGTGTCTTTGAAATAGGCAAGGCACCCGGTACGAGTTCTATTGAAAACTCAACTTCACGATTTGGTGGAAGACCCGATAATTCCTCCGAAAATACATCATCAAACTCCCGTACAATGGGAATATTCTTAATCGTGAGTTTCTCACCAACCATTTGAGATAAATAACCTTCATTTAGTGGAATCAATACCCATAAAATGGAAGAAATTTCCACTGGAAGGTTATGTTCATCCTTGCATTGATAGATGATCATAGATTGATCTGGAATATGAAAGGTGACTTCCCTTCTTTGGCAATTGATATGAGCTCCGTATAAAGAAAGCCAATCCATGCCAAGAATCACATCAAATTCCACTATAGGAAGAATCAAAAGATTTGCAGGAAGCACTTTCCCAAAAACATCGATCGGAGAAGAATTATAAACTTTTGATGCGACTGTTGTGCCATTAGGTGTTGTCACAGCTAACTCGACATCTAATTGTTGAGGCAATACGGTGATACCATTTGAAAATTTTTCAGAAATAAAAGAGTGGGTGGATCCAGAATCAAATAAAACATTTTCTACTTTAGAGTGGATGGTAAGTGTACCTTTCACCACGTCGTTATCGTACTCCACATCGCTGAGAGAAATTGCATGTGACTTTACTTTGGATTTAGCCTTAAGATTTTTTCGACGTCGACCATCATCATCAACCCTTGGATTTGGGCATTTATTGGCATAATGCCCCATCTCCTTGCACATGAAACATTGAAGTGTAGTAGGTTCATTCTGTGTATCCCTTCCTTTGGTTTCATCATTAGACATCTTCTTCCCATTATCGCGGCATTCAAATGCCCGATGACCTTCCTTTCCACATTTGAAACATTTACTTGTCCCTTTAAGACAACTCCCTCCATGTTTCTTTCCACACTTTGAGCATAAGGGAAAGCTCATCTTCTTTTCAGTGTGCTCTTTAGATTTTCCTTTGAATTCCATCTTCCTCTTCTTATCAAACCCATGTGACTGATGGGTTACTCCAATCTCCATCTCGACTTTGAGAGCACATCGAACGATTTCCTTGTAGCTATTGAAGTCCCTTATGGCTAACGCCCTTCGAAGACTTGGTTTTAAGCCACTCAAGAATTGATCGATCTTACTCTCAGGTTGGATAATAATACCAGAAGCCTACCTTGCAAGTCTTGTAAAATTTGCTTCATAGGTACCAACAGATTCATCATCCCTTTGCTTCAGTTCAAGAAACACTTTCTCCAACTTTGTTCGGAGAATATGAGGGAAGTACTTATTGAAAAATAAGTTCTTGAACTCGTCCCATTCCATAGACTCAATTTCATCCCTTTGCCTCGTATTCTTAATAAGATTCCACCATTCATCATCATCTCCTTCCAAACGATACACTGCTAGGATGACTTTATCATGTTCAGAACATTGAAGAACTGAAAATATCTTTTCAGTAGTACTAATCCATTGTTCAGAAACTAATGGATCAGTAGACCCACTGAAAGAAGGTTGACTCTGCCTCATGAAGGATTCAACAGAATGTTGCTCCTTCCTTTGCTCGTTTGGAAGTCCTGCATGATTCATAGCTTGAGAAAGTTGTGTGAGCATGGCTACAAGATTTTGCATTCCAGCTCCCATATCATTTGGTTGCTCAGGGGGACAATCATTGCATTGCCCATCACATTCCGCATTAACACGGTTCCTTCGGGTTCCAGCCATTGACTAAAACCAAGAAGAATAGTGTGAGCAACACTAATTATAATAGGAAAACCACATAGTCAAGGATAAAATTTCACACTTAAGGACTTATCCTAGGGTATTCATGGCCATTTCTAAAACACTAAGATTGTGTTCTATGCTTAGACTTATCCTTAGGGTTCTTACTATGGCTTTCACATCCTAGTTTCCAAAGGTTGACTATACATTTCCTCTGATACCAACTATAACGACCCATACTTTACATACATTGTTAGTACTTCAAAATTAAAGCACACTTATTACAACATATCACAAAACTTCAAAGGACCGTATAGGTATAGTGTCTTTAGAAACTGGGAAACATAAACAACTGGTTCATAAATCATCTACAATGTCTCCCATTTATTTCATCATATCTAGGGTCCCTTTTAGCATATTCTACTTAATATCCATCTTCCTGACCTGGGGAAAAGAAAAATAAAAGGGTGAGCTCAAATGCTCAGCAAGGGCAAATAAAGGAAATAAAAATCATATCATATCTTTTTGAAAATCATAACCTGCAAAAGAGATCATGATATCTTAACATGGAAGAAATCATAGAAGTGAAAATGAGATCCCCATTATCATAAAATGAAACTTGAAACTTGGTGGCATTCACACATAATCATGGAAAATAATTTCTTGTTAGTCATGACTCATTGCCAAGACTATCTTAGTGGACAATGTCCCTTTCTGAACCGAGTTCACTCCTCGTTTCAGTCCTGTATCACTGAACCGAAATAACCTTCCATTCCAGCCATGTCTATCTCATGAGATATAAATCTTTACCCAATGCATTGGAGGGAGATATAGGTCCCACCCATCTTATAATGAATCCTTTCTTATGTGTGCCACAGAATCATAAACCATACATCATAGCGTAACCCATGTAATAAAAATGGGATTCTTAAACAACATGACATCATAAAACAATTCATATAGGATAAATGAATTCATGAAAACATTTCCATCACAACATAATCAAATCCATGTAATAATAGGGATAAAACAGAACCCTTTTATTATCTTAGATGGAAAATAATTTAGATAAAATACTTGAACTTCATTCTTGAGGAAAATATCCTTTCTACTTCAAAAACACTTTTCCTTTCTTAACATGTCAAACAATTTTAAAATAAAAGAAGTTGATTAAAAATAAACTTGAATACTTGTAAAGGAAGCTTCTTGGAAATAATGTTTTAATAATCCATTTATGCCGTATAAGTTAAAAAAACATTCTTCGTACTTTTGTCGGAAAAGTCAAAAAGTACCTCGAATAAAAAAAACGACAAAAGATTCCTTTCATATCCTTTACAAAAAACTTACCGAAGGATAACATTGGATATAAAATATTGTAGAAGGATGGAAATAATATTACATATTGAGGGAACATGGACGTGGATGATAAAATACACCCCAATAATTACCAAAGCAAAAACAATCTCAGATAAAAGTGAGATTGTGATATTTCCCTTACCTTAGGCCCGATTTGCTTTGTACGTGTCCAAAGCTCCTGCATAATGGTTTAGATAATGTTATTGACTTATTACAGAATCATAAATATTGATATGATATCATATATGGTCATATTCTTATCTTCTTGTTAGTAATATTTCATTGTTACTTGTTACTCGGGTCTTTATTGCCTTTTGTTCTTATGCGTGTTTTGCCGAATAAATTCTTATTATTCTTTTACGGTTATAGATAACTTATATCCAGAATGGTATTAGTGTAACATATATCATATTTATTCATTCAATTCATTTATATAATTACTATGTAATGATGATCATGTAGAATGAGTCCCATCACATCGTGGAGACGGTATTCCGTACGTAGGCACGGGTGATGATATCGTTCCTATGATCGTGGAACTGTATTGGAGTATATATATATTATTTCAGTATCTATATTACTTTATAATAGTCATAAATAGTTACTCATTACACCATTATACCCATCCTTGTAAGATGATGGTGGAAAATAGATTACACCACGGCGTGGAGACGGTATTTCGTACGTATGCACGCGCGGTGATTTCATTTTTCTGTAGGATGGATAGAAGGTGAATTAGGGTTGTTTGATATTTATAATAACATATCAGTATGTAATTAATACTGATGTTATTACTTTATCATTAAACAACTAAAGAAGAAGAAGTTGAAGAAGAGAGAAATTGAAAAGATCGGTAATGGATATTACCTCTTCTTTGGAACGCTTCTTTGAATCCTCCACTTAGGGAACTAATATTGGTCTTTGAAGAAGACCAGGACCTCTAGGATTATTCTAGGGAAGTGTAGAGGAGAAAATGTCAGGGGTTGGCCGAGCTTGAGTGCTCAAATTGGTGTGAGGAGGAGGGGGAGGAGGTGCCCTTTTATAAGGGAGGAGAGGGGCACCTTAAGAATATCTCAAAATATTATTTTATATTAAAGTCAAAATCGGTTAATAATGGTTCCAAAAGGTATTATTTCGAAGCTAAAGTGGGGATGGGTCTAAATTCTATCAACCAATAGGATTTAGACAAGTTTAGGGTATTATTTTAACCTTATCAATTAGATTTAACTCTATGTTAAATAATTTAACTTTTACCGTGTCTTTTTGTTTTCTTTCACTATATGGTTAATACACTTACTATAACATGCCAAACGAACCCCAAATTGTTTATTATTAATATATATATCCTTATCTAAGTCATTTGGCCGAACCTTAGATTTTTATGAATAAAATAACAATTAATAATAAAATATTTGATTTAAAAACTATTTTGTGTCAATTTTGACACTATTTGATATATTATTTTTGTGAAAGTCATAAAATAATTATATGTTCGAAACAAGTTGATTAAATCAACATTAATATATCATAGTAACCTATAAAATTAGTGTAATTCATAAAAAGTATCAAATTTCATTTATTTTGGTGTTTATAACATCAATTATGTCAATATTTCATTAATAAGATAATTACTGCATCATTATTGTGTCATAAATAAATTAAATTATTTAATGTCTAAAAATTAAAAATAAAATACCATTATTTAGGATATCTTTTTATCTTTCTAATGAATATTTATAGTCGAATATATCTTATGTATAACCCCATATTAAAAATTATTTACTTATTAAACTTTGATTTTAACTATTTTAACCCTTCTTTAAATAAATTAATAATAAATGTCCTAATCTAACCCAAGTGGGCCTAAATGGTCATATTTTATTCCTAAGTTTGTTTTTGGTCGAATTGCACTTGTCCAATAGAATGAGGACATGTTTTAGGGTAATAATAATATCATTTTTACCCTTAATTACCCTATTTACTTTTAACCGTGGTAAAAAAAGTAAAAAGTTACTATTCACCAAAAAATTATTTATATCTCATTGAACCACATTTTACTTACTGATATCAACCGTGTCAATCGGATTTTCGAAATTCCATTCACAGAAGCGGTAAAATTAAGTTTTATGCAAAATTCAGTTTTTAACCTACCACTTAGTGGTTTCACTATTCATCAAAAATTGAAAGTTTTCAGAAAAAATACAAAAATTTCACCCTAGGATAATTTCGGTATTCTGAATACAAAAATGAAGTCCATTTTGAAAGATAAAATTTTTAAAATTTGAAAAAGTGGTTATTACTATTCATAACGGCTAGTTTTAATAATATTTTAATAGCATATCGTTGTTTAGTGAAACTCAATATTGCGTACGACGCAAGCTATCGAGGAAGGTCGTGATTGCGTGTAAAGTAATCCAAGCTAGTATGTAGTGAAATATTCCTTTGATGATATAAAAAAAACAAAATATTACTCATAAAAATCTCGGGTGTTACCGTTCCCATCCTACCAGCGAACACAAAAATGAGGAATCGACCATCCATGCAAGACCCCCTCCTGTCGATACTCAACCTCCACTTGACCCTACATGAAAGTCGCATCATCATCGATGTCCAACTCCATGTGGTCGATGATGTGGGGCAGGTCTTGCAATTATTTTCTTAACTGAGATACGTGGAAGACGTCTTGCACCCGCTGGAAATAAGGTGGAAGGGACAGGAGGTATGCTCCCTCGCCTACTCTGCTGAGAACCTGGAATGGTCCAATGAATCATGGAGATAATTTTCCACCTCTGCCAAATCTCCATAGACCTCATCAAGGTGAGACCCATAGGAAGACTTGTTTTGCATCCTCGAACACCAGTGGTCTCCGTCTCCTATTAGCATATGACTTTTGTCTGCTTTGTGCAGTCTTCTTCCACTCCAACACGATCTGCACCTTCTCTTTCATATACTATACCGTCTACGGTACTAAAAGTGCTAACTACCCTGGGTCAGTCCAGCATAAAAGTGATATGCATGGTCATCCGTACAATGCCTTGTAAGGTTCCATCCTGATTTTGGAGTAGTAGTTTTTTGTTGTATGCAAAATCTACCAAGGGTAAGTGATCCTCCCAACTGCGACCAAAGTAAAGGACACAAGCACAATGCATTTCCTTGAGTGTATCGATGGTCCACTCAGTTTGGCCATCCGTCGGAGGAAGGATGGCGGTGCTCAAGCAAAGCTGCATCCAAAAGCCTCCTACAACCCCTTCAAAAGCCAGAAAGTGAAACGTGCTTCCCAGTCAGAGATGATCATCGATGGAACACCTTGATTCCTTACAATCTCCTGCACGTAGTGGCATCAAAATCTCTCTACCGAGCCCTACTCTCTGATCGGTAGGAAGTGGGCTGACTTGGTGTGTCGGTCAAAGATCACCCAAATCAAGTCATGACTCCTAGATGTACTTGGAAGACCCGTCACGTTGTCCATGGATATCCCATCCCATTTCTGCTCTGGGACCTCTAAGGTCTGAACCAAGCCTGCAAGTACATGGTGCCCTGCTTTCACTTTGCGACAAGTGAGGCATTGCGAAAGGAACTCTCCTACAACCTTCTTTCATACCTGGACACCAGTGCTCTCATCGAAGATCCCGGTACATCATCGCCACTCCTGGATGTACCGCTAGAGGGGAAGTATGAAAATTTCTCAACACTTCCTCATGAACTGAAATTGGTACCATAGTTTGTCCTCTGAAGAGAATGTCGTTCTCCCCACCTTAAGAAAATATTTCATGTTACAACCCTAAGGATATTTGAGCATGTCGTATCTCACAGTTATCATCCCCATGCTGTGCCCCCCTGACTCGTTGAAGTAGAGGAGGTGTGAATGTGAGAGATTGCAGAAAGGAAGCTCCATCTCTATCCAAAATTGATATTTGCAATGCGGCCAGTTTATTTGTCGCCTCTCCTAGCAGTTGAATGCCTGATCTCCTACTGAGATAATCTTCTACAACGTTCCCCTTCACATGAGTACAGACCATCTCAAAGTCATAGTCCAGGAGGAAGTCGAACCATCTCTGCTGTCTCACGATCAGTTCCCTCTGCGATAAGATTTACCTGAGACTCTAGTGGTCATAATAGACTTTAAAACGCTCGCCCATCAGATAGTGTCGCCACATCTTCAAGGTGAAGACCACTACTGCTAACTTCGGTTCATGGGTAGCATCTTTCTGTTGATGTTGTCTCAACTTACCCGAACCATATGCGATCACTCCTCTCTCCTACATCAGGACACACCAAAGTATGGTCCCTGATGTGTCATAGTAAAAAAGGTACCCTACGATCTCATCTGCTAGCCTCAAGATTGGCACACTGGCCAATCTCTGCCTCAACTCCTGAAAGCTCTACTAGCATCTCTCCGACCACATGATGGGTTTCCCCTTCTTCGTCAAGGCTGATTGTGGTTCTGCAAATATGAAATGTCTGGAACGAATCACTGATAGCATCTAGCCAGTCCCAGGAATCTCCGTACCTCCGTCACACTCTATGGTGGCTCCCCAGAAAGAACTACCTCATTAATTACTGGATCCACTACAACTCCATCCGCTGAGATGACGTGTCCTAGAAATTGAACCTCTCGGATTTAGAACTGGCACATCAAGAACTTACCATATAGCTGGTTCTCTCGGAGCGTATCTAGTACTACCCACAAATGGTAGGCATGTTCCTCCTCAGTATTCAAGTAAATCAGTTTGACTTCAATTAAGACAATGACAAAATGATCATGGTAAGGATGGAATACCTTATTAATGAGACTCATGAACACCGCTAGATCATTGGTTACACCGAAGGGCATAATCAAGAACTCGTAGTGGCCACACTAACACCTTAAGTCCATCTTCTTCACATACTCATCTCGAAGTATGAGTTGGTGATACCCTGACCTGAGGTCTATCTTTTTGAACCATGGTTCACCCTTGAGCTGATCAAAGAGGTCATAAATCCTTGGAAGTGGGTACTTGTTCTTCATAGTTACATAGTTATGGCGACGGTAGTCGACAAATAGTCGAAGCTCTCATCCGCCTTCTTCGTGAAAAAAATAGGAGATGACCATGGTGAAACACGGGGTAGAATAAATCCCTTCCCCAACATGTCCTTCTGCGGTACCCACATATCACGATCCTCGGCGGGATCCATCAGATATGCTGGGGTAGATATCAGTGTCGTCCCAGGGTAAAGGTCAATATAAAAGTCAACTTATTGGTGAGGTGGTAGTCCTAGAATATCATCAGGAAAGAAAACATAATACTGATCAACCACAATAGGAAAACATGAACTCCTCAATCATCCACTCCGAGGATGAGACTAGCCAACTGATGTCTGATCGGTTTCCCCCTTCTCTCCATATGTTCATCCTGCGTTGTAAAGGATCCCTTCTCGCTAGTGAAGGGGAACTAGGTCCCATCTATGTGGATACACTGCACTTTGCGCCTAATACAGTCAATCTGATCATGAACTGTGGACAACCATTCCATACACAAGATGATGTCGTAAGGCCTCAACGCTGTTACGAGAAGATCCCAGCCGAAGCTCTTGCCTCCTAGAGTATTCTCACACTACTGACACCAGTGTGTAATCGTCGAGTCTGCTCCCGTAGGAGTCTTTAGCCATTAGTATCGAGCCAATGGCTCTGTCGGAATCCCCGAGCTCCGAACAATGGAAGCGGAAATAAAATAATGACTCACACATGTGTCTATAAGTACTACATCAAGGGTGTAGTAGACACAGATTGTACCTAGAATAATCTCAGGTGCGCCGTGGTCATAGGCCTCGACTTCCTGGATCTAATCCCACATCTGTCTTCCAGCTCTCTGTGGTCGGGGTGGACCACCTGGTGGTGGGTGTGGTAGATCCTCGAAACGTTGTCCACCACCCGCTGCTCGGCCAACTCCTCTTCCACGTCTGCATGCTCCTTGCAGACCACCACAATCGAACCTCTGCCTCTGCCTGGGAGGTCCATATACTCCCTTCTTCTCCTCTGCATGGCGGTTCGGGCAGTCAAGAGCCATGTGGCCCTGCCCGCCACATTAAAACCACTGTATTCTCCTCGTATAGTTGGCTCTGTCTCGTGTTCCCCGCACAACCGAACCCGTTTCTAGAGGTCGCCCACCTAATGGCCTATTCATCTTGGACCTATGCAATGACGTTATACTACCGGCTGTAGAAGGATCCAATACATGTGTCCCTGTGGTGGGTCTTGATGATGGTGTCTACTCAGAAAGTAATCTATCCACAAGAAGGGCTCACTCAAGCACCCCCACCTGCGTCGGAATGCTGAGAGAGATTATCGAAGCCCTGATATCATGTCTGAGTCCCTTCTCAATGGTTCAGTCCCTAAAGAATGGGTCATGTACCGTATTAATTGTGTACCGCTATATGTCGGTGAACCTTGCTGAGTGCTAAGCTACTGTAATGATACCCTACTGCAGATGTTGTAAATCCTCAATCCGCATCGCATGAAGGGTGGCTGGAAAAATCTCCACCCGGAACATGCTCTCGAAGACTGCTCAGAGTATTAATGCCTCTTCATGCACCTACAGTATTAGGATCCACCATCTACCTGTTTCTATGTGTAGGATACTCGCAGCAAGGATCACCTACAGGCCGGCAGCTGTCCCTACCAATCTGAAAACTCTCACGACAGCCTCTAGCCAATCCTCAGCTGCTTGTGGGTCCATATCTCCCCAGAACCTGGACGACCTCTATTGCTGGAACTCGTGAAACACACTCAGGCGGCATGCACTCTCTGCTTCTGAAGATGGTGGTATTGGTGGACCAGCTGGTATTGGTAACGCTGGTGCCTCTACTATGATGGGGCCCTGTACCAATGCCTTGTCACTTGGTGGGATACCATCTCCTATGTAAATCAGAACCCTAGATGGCCACCTTCATGGGGCCATATTGAAAAAAAAAACAGGTGCACCATGGCTAAAAAAGTATACATGGTGAGCTGACACAAAGTAATCAAAAAGAATTTTTTTTCAAAGGAAACATAAACGCAATCAGTTTGTTCATGCACTGAGTCAGTAATCAGAAGTCAGAGTCCTAGTGTATGGATATGTCGACCACCGCAACAACACCAGTTTCCCTAATATGATAACCACACCCTCAAAAATTAACAATATTTCTATTAAAAGAATCATATTCCATGTTCTGTGGTTGAACTGACTCCTCGGATACCAATTTGTCACGACCCATCCTCAGGGCCAGTGCCGTGACTACCCCATTCCCGGCTTCCATAGGCTAGGAGCTGGTGACTAGCACCAATGGAATAAATACCTATACTGGGAAGGCATTGCCTTTATTAACGTAAACAAACAAAATAGACAATGGAAGATTATGTAAACACTAATTAAATATATATACAAAAGAGTGTGCTGGAATGTAAATGGGCCAGTATAAAAACCCAACTAAACAAAAAGTATACGTAAAAAGGGACAAATAGATGAATGTAAAGTGCAGCTCCTGGATCATCCTCCGTGGTTCCTACCTGATGGGTAGGTACCGATGACCACCTTAGCACTCACGTCCGTCAGTCTCCTCCGTTTTCTGACTCGTTGCAAGGTCCACCTCCGGGTACCGTCCAGTCATGGCGCTCTTGGCCTCCGTCAGCACTGTCCGTCATCTGCATCCAACACAAGGAGGTACAGTCATAGCCCGTGAAGAGGTGAGTATAATGATACTCAGTAGGGACCCCAAGACCCAAAAGGTCTCACAATATCCACTAAGGATAAAAAACAGAAGAAAGATACAATGAAAAAGTATCAGCCAACACTACTTAGGTATATTCCCATTCATATACCTAATTTACCAACCTCCGTCCGACTCCAACTCTCGAGAACATGAACAAACCAATTCCACAAAGGAAGTAAAGTCAATCACCACGATGATAACGGTTGAAAGACATGACTAATCTCACATAGGTATGCCACAATATTAGAGAGATATACATGACAAGATGTGTCCACTGAATCATCTAAGCTATCGAACCCACACATGATATAGGACTAGCTAAGCTGTCGGACCCACATAAGATATAGGCCATCTCTCTTGTCTAAGCTTTCAAACCCACAGAAGATACCTGACCCGGTATCTCATCTAAGATGTCAGACCCAAACATGATACAAGAACAAAATTCATAACTGTCGAACCCACATAGGATTCTGGTATAGTAGTCATCACTGTCGAACCCACGGAGGATTCAGGTACAGTTGTCATCGCAGTCGCATCCAACTCTAGGTTTTCCGCCCACAGTATGCTCGATTCTGGGAGGGTCTGCTCCTCAAGAAAAGGTGGTCGATACCTCAAATATCACCATGTACTGAGATTATGTATCCCGATGTTATGTCTCATCATCAAGAACCCAACGCCTCATAAGACGCGTCATTCGTATGCGCAATCTGAGAGTTATTAGCTTTTTTCGTTCAGGTGCCCGGTTGGATTTTCGCTCGTTCCAAACCTGGCCGTTTTCAAAAGTTGCCTAAAGCTAACATAGAGTATAAGAAAATTACATTCTCATTGTCAGGGTCCCAGTGTTGTAGAGGTCGCATCATTCGGACATGCGGTCTTGGAGATATTCACATTTAGGCGATGTCGGGCCTGGCCAATCATGCCCAATCGGCTGGCGGATCGGCCCGACCCGATTCGGTGGGTCCGACCCAACTGGGGGTTGGCTCGGCCCGGTTTGGCGGGTCTGACACGGCTGGAGAGTCAGCCCCACCTGGTGATGCGCGGCCAACATGCGGACCCGGCCCGCTCCACGGGCCGGTCCGGTTCGCCCGATGGTGGTGAGCGGCAATTCCTCTCCCTGCCCAGCCGGCTGAAGCTGGTCGTTTAGCCCGACGAGCGGCCCGCCGTTGCATGCCAAATTTCCCCCAACGTGTGGTTACTACGAGTGCCGCGAACCTCTAACACAGCCAGCCGTTGCCAACCAGTTCTTCCAGCCCGACCGATAATGGGATGGCCGGTTCATCTCTGGCCTGAGCGGCCCCTGGATGTGGGCTGCGATTTTCCTCCATGAAGTCGGCGCGATGGTACTGGTCCACCACCGCTTCAGCCCGGCCTAGCTGCAGCCTTCGATTGTCGCCGCCTCATGGTTATAGTTTTCTTCCTCCGGCGTGGTGCGATGGGACCACGCCCTTCGAGCTCCGCCTCCACTGTTAACACAATCAAGAATCAACAAAGGGTCGTCGGGTTGTGTTTGTTATGCCTGCGACCTCCACGTTAAGTGATAAACAAATAATTTTCCACCATCAATCCAAATATAATATTTATAGTACGAGGGTATAATTTACACATTCAGATATATAATCCAAATTCCCCTACCCTGTAATTGATGTTTCACATTGACGAGCTGTGGAAGATGGGCATCACATAAGTTGGGTGTTCCAGAAGATGGTCGACATTCCATCAACGCCGGAGGAAGTAGGGTTTAGAACGTCATGTCAAGATGACATCATCAGTGTACTTCATGGGTGAGGGTTCCTCCTTTCCTTGATCCGGTTGAAGAAGTGTAGGATATGTTTCTTCACGTCCTTCGAAGGTGTGAATAATTCTTCATCGAGAGGAAGATGTTCTTCACGGTCTTCGTGGAAAGAACACTTTCCTTCTAATTTTCTCAAATCCTCCAAACTGAATATTTTCCCACCCAGTATAATAATAGTCTCCCTCATATTTTAATGATTCCATGAAATTAAAAAGAAATCAAATGAATTCAACAAACCACAAATTAAATAATCATGGAATTAATTAATTGTGTTGGCATAATTATGGGGAGGGAGGTGGAGAGGATCCACCATAATGTGGGAGTTCAAAAGTTAAAAGGGGGTTTCAAGGAGTTAAAGTGGAGTTGAAGGGTTAGATTCACGTGTGGGCCCCAAAAAATATTATCATACCATGGGAGGTTATGTGGGAGTTGGCTCCACCTCCAACTTCCCTTTGGAAAAATTAACCACCACCTAAATAAATAAAAATATGTCACACATAATTTTATCTAATTTATTTAGGAACCCCAAAATTAACTTCCCCTCTTGACCAAATGAAACTGCCGAAGTGGAATCCTTAAGAGAATAATGGAGACGTAATTCCATCGGTGTCCTCATATTTCAATTCTAAGCACCATTTCAAAATATAGACACACTTGCATGTACGTTTACTGAACGTACCCGAAAAAAACATCAGAAATTGATTCCAGGCACACTGGGCCTCGGAATCTGGCACCTTCAGAAACTACGGACTTATTAAATACCAAAGAATTTATGAAAAAAAATTCCTTGAAATTTAAATTTTTTTACATATATAATCATTCGTTATTTTTGCGAGTCTATAGAGTGATTATTCATAAACGTTTTGTTGGATTACTTAGTCAGATTTTGTTCTTCTTATGAGACTCTCGTGGGAGTCCACATTATCACTTTATGCGAGCCCCTAGTAAGTATTCATTATTTTTTTTTTGTCCCTCATGGCAGTCCAGATTAAACTTTGTGTGAATCCTAGTTCATCATTTATGATTTACATGATTCATGAGAATGAGTCCTGAAGTCAATCATGTGCTTTTCAATATATTCAATGATTGTGTGTTCTTCCATCATTTCCATATTTTACCTCTATTTCCATATTCTTTTGCAAGTCTCGAACACGTTTCCAATTTTCAAATTGCCCAATATTTGTGCTTGACATCTATAAAAAATAAGGAGTGATGTGGAAAACACCTTCATAAGATCCAAGGACAATCATGAATGTTACAGATGTCCCCTTCACGAGATCCAAAGGTAATCATGTGCATCGTGCGAGATCTCACCTCGATACTCAAATTCAATAATGTGTAATCCTAAAATTTTCAATGTTATTATCTTCTAATTAGTTTCATGATACATCTCAAGTCTCATGGAAAACTATTAGTATCATGCATGATCACATTGAGATATCAGTCCACCACCCACGCTTCGCAATATTCCAACGCAATATAAAAATAAAATATTTTATTTTCAATGTTGTCGCATTGAAATGTTTTGGGTGACCTATCATGAGCCCAAAAAAAACTATCATTTTCGCATGTGATCCTATTGTGAGATCATTTCAACACACACACTTATTGAGTTCAATTAGGCATTCCCACTAACTCTGCAATGCCTTATAATCAAAGTCAGTCACACAGAATCTTCTGATATTCAATGTTGTTATATTCTAATTATTTTTGTGACACATCGATAATTCCAAATATAATATATGAGTTCCACTACTGATAACATACCAAGATTTGTTTAAACACTCATGATCTGTTATGTTAGATATCACATAGGCATGTCTTGACTTCTATGAAAACAATCCTTTTTCAAAAAACTCAAAACTTATCAACACAAAAAATTATCCTAAAATTACCACCATGATGTATCATTTCTAACATATATGTTACC
The DNA here is from genome assembly GCA_963277665.1 of Viscum album. Lineage (NCBI taxonomy): Eukaryota > Viridiplantae > Streptophyta > Magnoliopsida > Santalales > Viscaceae > Viscum > Viscum album. The sequence goes on from OY728152.1 coordinate 1,850,285,049, forward strand.
TAGAGGTATAGAACATATAGATTATTTAATATTACTAATATAATGGATCTTGAAAAAAATAAAATGCCACATCAGTGGATAAATAACCTATGATGAATGTATCATATATCGAGGGAATTTTTGGAGTTAGTGACTTCAAGAAGAATTTTTTATACTGTAGACTACAGAATATATTCAATAAATTGAATATTAAATATATTTTATAATGTATATATTTTTATTCTATATTATTTTAATTTTAGATACAAATATGTTACCTATGATATCAAAATATTTCAATGTATATTGCCACAATGATGAGAACCTTGAAATTTTATGAAGATAACTATTAATTATTTTTCATATAGAAAATGTGATAAAATATGGTAGGTAACATTGTTTTTAGACTGTCAAGATCAGTACATGAAATAAGATGAGGCTTTATCTCATGATTTTCATACTATGTGTTATATTAGATAGGTATTATGAGGATATACACACTAATATGAATCCAACATAATTATGTCTCATTGGATATTAAATTTTATATAAACCATTAACATGAAAGAGAATTGTAGATTATTATTACTATATATCATTGCTCATATACATGGATGTATTAATTAAATCCATGATTCACATTGTTCATAATAACTAGGATAGGTTATTTTTATTTTGATTGTTAGGTTCATATTGAATAAGTCGTCACAGGATTTTTCAGAATATTTATATAATTTAATATCAAAAAATATTGTTTACAACTGATTAATTGAAATAAATTCCATGGAAATGGTGTTATATGCATGTTTATTTTATAAAATCTATGTATCATATATAATGAATAGTGTTTTATGATTCAATTATGGAACCGTATTAATGAGATATCATTAAAATTTGTTCACATTACGTATTCTTCACTTTAAATTGGTTTTCAACATTTATAGAATAATATTTTTAATTATGTGTGACTTCATCCAATGCTAGATTGAAATCATGATCATTAGTAATATATGTCTAATTCCAATGTGAAATAAGTTAAATGGGCCACACTCTATGTTTTTTATTGACCTCAATTAATTTTAATTAAATTTAATTAATATAATAAATATTACTCTCAAGTATTATGGATACTTTTATTCAGTATTTTCTTTAACACCGAAATTAAATATATATTTATTCCTAAGGTAATTTTTAATTATTGATATATATAATATAAATTTATATATACAAATATTGAATAAATATTCAGTCAATGATTTATTCAGGTCGTCAATAAATTTTATTGAGAATGAGTGGAAAAATATTATGTATATTGTAAAATATTAGATTTGAATATGGAAAATGAAAAACAATTCATGATCCAGTAAGAAAACTCTAATAAAAAGAAATATGTAAATTATTATATAATGGAATGTGGTCATTTAATGGTTAAATATATTATTAAGGGCTTTTATGAAATTTTAAAAAAAATTCTTACCCATAACCCTATAAATAGACTATTAAAAAAATTATTCTATAATTCATCAAATGGGGGAATCAATGTTGAAAAGAAAATCTAGTGTTGTCTCACTCATGGCCGAAGAGAACTCTAGATTTTCGTATATCAATAATAATTCATTATCCTCTCCCCACCATATTATAAAAAATGATATTATATGGATGATTATTCAATCCCAAAGAAATAATCATTTAAATCAAGAGGAATACCATAAAGAGAATGATCAATCATGCTATCACCCAAAAACCAATTGACATTGTTTAGAAATCAATGGTGAATCTGTAGATCACAACATGATGGATTCTACACATGAATCCTATAATTTTGATGATGGAATAATGACAGGTTATTCGATAATTAATATATTCGTTGATGAAATACCTTAGGACTGAGGTATTATTTATTCTAATCCATTGAAATTAATTATTAAATTAACGTTAAACTGCCTATTAGTTCTATCACATATATCATTTTTCATCAGAAAATTCTCAATTCACATGGCTCTGTCATCATATACATCATGGAATATATATTTAATCTGAAAATTTTAAATTCTTACCATGCATTGACAAGCCCTTTGGATACACTCTAAACCAGCCATATGAAGCAATAAAAACCATGCATAAACACTATTAACATTATCAATATTGTTTATTAGGATAATTTTTTTTATAATTATTGTGTTGTGTCATTTTGTTTTTAAAATAACTAAATTTTTAATCAGACAAATTAAACATATTAATCCCTCTATAATGTTTATAATTTGGATATTCTAACTTGAAAAACATAAGATCATAGTTTATGGGTTATCTTTGGAGGAAGGTAGGTGTTTTGGGATGTGCCTCCATTTGTATAAAATGTAGGGTTAAAGTGTTTTAATTTCCTATTTATTTGGTAAAAGGAAGGTTGTCATGAAGTTTTAATTTGAATCAAAACTGATTGAAATTAAAAAATTATACCTTATCAATCAAGGAGTAGAGTGTGTTGGTGAGTAGATTTATGATATTTGTGAAATGAAATATTATAAAAACAGTGAGGCTCTCTTATTATTTAACATTCTTATGAAACATTCCATAATCATTTCACATATATTTTATGATTTATTTTTTTGTTATTTTCATCTAATAGATTTCAAATTAGATGTCTACATAATCTGGAGGATTTACTATTTTCAATGTAAAACCCATTCCTCTTAATCATATAAATTTGGGAGAAAAAAATTTGTATCATGGCCTCTCCATTTATGATTTCTAATTAATTAACACCTCGACATATACATCTCCAATTATGTAAGTGTGTTGCATTTTAAAACATTTTTCTATATTCAACCGTAACCCACACATAACAGTCTATGATAAAGATCATTTAAGTTGGAATTTAAAGGGGAAAATTATGGACGCATTCCACTGAGGCTAAAATTTTTTACGAAATAAATTATAAAAAAACTATTGTGGAATATTTTCATAATCATTTAACTACTATGTGCTATAATAAATTTATCTATCCCTTTAAATTTCTTATGACTAACACTATTTCACTCATTGTTAATCATGAAACCTAGTATTGTCTTAACTATATGATCACAAATATTCCTCCTTTTGATATAAATAGTATTTTTTCTTGTAATGTATCTACATTAAAAAATTACTTTTGATATTTTTAGAATTTCTAAGTAACCAATTATGACCCAGATAGTTTTATAAAAATATTCCCAGGATACAACAAGCTGATTATCTTGAAATATAAATAAGAGAAAATGAGATTGGTTACAAAATATTCAATGTGTTATTAGGAATATTAAATGGGATTATATAACTTGGTGAAGCATTGTAAATTTATTTTTGAGGGAATAATAAGATCTCTATAAAAGAAAATGTATGAAAATAATTATGAAATTTATTAATGAAACAAAATAACAGATAATATTTTTTGTTATTTCATTGGTTTACTCTTACAAAATGAGATTCAGTTAGAAAACATTGAGAATGATTTTTATGTGCACAATAATAGTATTTATTTGAAAACACTTATTACTTGTACAATATCCATTGATAATGTCTCATTTTTTTGAATTATGAAACATAATGGTAAAATTAGTGTTTCAATTTCTTATAGAATGAAATTAAGATAACAAAAAATGATAATAAATAGATAATGACAGACAAGAAGAAAAAAGGGAAAAAAGTAAATGTATATCACATATAAATTCATATCATAATTTTTATGTGTTCATGGAAAAAGGAAATATCAATCCAGACTATCCATGGCCTAGTAATAAATGGAAAGAAAATTAATTATATATAAATTTGGAACAATATATTTATATATCAATTTTTAGTGAATAAAATTATTATGTGATAAATATGGATGTGGAATGAAAATACATAATGTTATTAATTTATAAAAATATAGTATGATAACATATTAAAAATCCCAATCATGTTCTTCATGTGAAATGGGTATATCAAAATGGGAATATAGAAATGTATATTTTATTGAACAAATTGTTGTGGAATATAATTTATTATTATCTTTGTATTCCAATCAATATTCATCATTTAATAAACTCAATGTTTAAGAGTAATAGGAAAAGGATAACATGTTACAAGATAATGTTGTCACTATTGGACACACCTATATGAAATTATATATTGAATATTAAGGTATGATAATAGTGAAGAGGAAGATAATCTATGATGTTCTGAATCCCAAGGAATAACCAAAACAGTTGACAAACATTTAATCCATATGAAAACAGTGCATGATGATTTATAGGTTGATCAAAAAGAAAACAGAATTCTAAATATTGAAGTAGAAAGGATGAAATAATTTTTATCTAAATTAATTGTATGAGTATAATATTATGATGATTTCAAGAAAATAAATTTGTTATATAGTAAAATTAGAAAATCTCATATTCGTTATGTTGAGTACATAACAAAAATGTATAAAAATAGATTCATGAATTAATTAATAATGATATTTAATAAGTTAAAATTTTAAAATATTTTACTATTGGACATTTTTTATTGACATCACTCAATTATTTTTTCAATAAATTATTATTTTGAAGGATTAATTATCTAAATATTTTTTCAATATTATATTATTTGAACATTCTATAAATTTTTTTCCAAAAGAATCATATTTTAATTCTGTTGGACCTAAACTACTTTACATACCAATGTACAGATTTTTTATATAAAACTAGAATACCCTTTAAATTTTTATTCATTGATATATTTCTATGAGATTTATTCTATTATTTACATTCATTTTGTCAACTAATATACTATTTAATATTTTATTTTTTTATATTATCATGAACATGAATTATTATGTATATTATAATTATTTTAATTTATTTGAAATCATTAAATAAATTGAATGTTTTATTGAATATTGTTATCTTGTATTTTGGATTCCACTTTAATTTTTTTAAGGGAGGAATTGTTATTTTTTTGTGAATGAATAATAAAAATATGGTGAGTTTCACTTTTAAAAGAGGTATGAATTTAGAGGGTGATTTTATTATTTTTATTATTTGATTATATATTGAAATTGTTGGTATATTTATAAATCATGAATAATTCTTATGGAACATATTCATTATGAATGCCCTTTAAATGTATTTTATTATATTATTAATTATTGTTTATTCTTGTTAATTTACCTTTTTAGTGCTTTATGTCTTAAATAATGAAAATAATATATTAGTTGTATTCAAATGTCTTTAATCATTTAATCATATGATTAATTTTTTCTAGTTTTATTAAATTCATTCAATTATATTTATCTTCTTCATAATTAAATATGGATGTTAATATTGATGTTGATAATGCTTGGGTATTTTAATTATTATAAATTGTGAGAATATTTAACAGTGCATTATCAGCTCTCTTTTTTAATAATTACCCAATCATTCTAAAATTATTTATTATTATTGTATTTGGTTTATTCACAGTGGTTATTAATTATTTTAATATATTAACTGTAAACTAATATAAATATTTATTCACTACTTATCCTAACTACATGTGGAATAATAGAATTATTTTATTCATTATTATTTATATATCAATTATTGATTATTACAAAAAATATCTTTTATTATTTAATATTACTATTTTTTTAATATTACACATATTTTATGTTGGATAAATTTTTACTTAAAGATGTTATTTTTAGAAAAGAATAATTCTAATTATTATATATATTATGGAAGCCTATATTTTTTGGATTTCAGGAGTTATATAAATATAATTGTTTTTAGGGTAAATCGAAACTTCTGATGTACTTCCTGGTAAAAATTAATTGAGATATTATAGAACATCTTACTAACATTAGCTGTATAACTTAAATTAGAAGAGACACTTATATATTCACACCATTCAGCAGTATGGTATTTCCGGCTCATATGAAACTATTATGGGGTGATCATTACATACATTGATATTCTCATAATGATTAAATTCATGTCTGTTAATTCCCCCTCAATTGAAATATAGACCTTATATGTGTTAATATTTTGAATTTATTTTTCCACCAACTCATAAAAATCTCACAAATTACATGATTCATTGGATATATTTCATCAATTACATAAAAAAAATCCTGGTTGTTTTATAATAATAACACATTATTCAAAGAACAGATAATTACTTTCATTAAAAAAATGGTTGGACTTTTTTATATTTAAAGAATATTTCTTATTTAGTGTTTTGGAAAATAAAGAAAAACTATTCTTATCCAACATTTAAAATAAAAATAATAATTTTTTAATAAATTTGTATTTTCTTCTTAAAAATTGGTTCTAATATTTATACTCATGTTTCATTTATGATAATTTTTATCATTGAAGATATTCCACCACTAACCATAATAATAAAAATACTCCTCATGATTCACTATGAAAAACATTTGAAAACATGGGATGAGAATAAAAATAGAAGGGTTGTAAAAATAAAGGAACTCATTATTCCATTTTAATTAAAAACTATGAAATCTATTAGAAAATATTCCATTTAAATAATAAACCACGAGTGAAAATATTCATTTAATGACTCAATAAACCTACTTTATTTAAAAAATTACTAATAAATATTTTCACAATTATAAATTAAGGAAAAATATTCATCTGGAGGATTTCATATAAGAAAATTTCTATTGAAAATCATTTTCTTTAAAAATATCTATTTCACACATTAATTTATTATAAAATATATTATAATTTATCCTTCTTTTATTAAATTTATGAATAAAAATACTTCCATAAAATAAATTTCAAGGATATAAATATCATATTGTTTATTTCTAACAAAATATTCATATGACCCTTACCATGATCCAATTAAATAGAATAACCATAATTTTTAAATAAAATACTCTCTTATATGAAACATACAAAAATTAACTCTATAAATTTACCCAATTCATTAAAGAGCTATATCAGGCTCAACCATCATCATGAAATATATCTGCCTGAAATATTATAATTAATAATTTCCAAGTATCATAAATTATATAAAAACAATATAATGTCTCATTTCCATAAAAACATCTCATAAGTTATTTTTTAAAAAAACAAATGCAGAAACAGTATAACTAATTATTTAAAAAAAGGATAACAATCGTTTTTCTTTGAAAACCCATAAAATAAAAAATTCATTAAATAATAAGAAATTGAATATATTTTTAAACCCTTTTAAAATTTTATATAATTGTTTTTTGTGTTGAAATTTTTATGACGATCTAAAAAAATTTCATGTTTCTTACGTAAATGAATATTATGTTTCATTTTTTAAAAAATTACTTGCATATAAGATATGAAAGGTTTAAATTTTTAAACAATTATAAGGACAATGAATAATATTTTATAAAATAATTTTTAATAACTATTTGAAAATAATAATAAAATTATACAAATGTTTTATGATATTTAGATATTTATTAAATATTATTAAAATGAAATCATTTAAAAATATAAAGAAGGTTCTAATGATAAAACCCATACCTATAGTCCAACTAACCATGTATTTTATTTAACTATTTTAAAATAAATTTATCATATATATTTTTGTTATGAACTATAAATTTAGTTAACAAATATAAAATCATTTTAGATCAATATTCAAAAAAATTTAAAATAAAAAATTATTCTAAACCTTAATGTATTAATGTCCATGAAAATATATATACATAAACCACAAATAAAAAATTATTTATATTATTAATTATTATTTTCTTCACAATTATTACTCTTTATAGACCTATCATACCTAAAACAATTCTTCATAATTTGGAGAATAAGAACTTAATAAAGGTTAACATCACATTCTTAGTAAGAGTAAACATATGATATTTAATGAAATGATAATGAGTTAGCATAAGATAACTATAAGACTATCAGAACATAATAATGATTTAATTTAATCATATTAAATATATAAAGTTTCCATATTCAGAAAAAATGGAGAATGGATTTTTAAAAAATTGTAATAGTCCAAATTAGCGTATTATCATAAATAACAAATGAAAGTCCATGAGAACATAAATTCATAATAAGAAAAAATTTCTTCGAAATCACATACTCATATATAATATTTTTCTATGTAATGGATCAATACCATTACAATAATAGTGGATTGGGATTACACCCCATTCCAAAATTATATTTGTCATGGTTCAAGTCCAGTATTATGTTGTTGGAGAAATTCCAATTCTAAACTATGTTACCTCACTATTCTGTTATTTAATGTATTATGAGATATCCATAAATATCAAATTCATTAGTGGAACATATAATTGAAGAACCACTCATCACCGAATTAAAATCATACATATGTGGGAAATAAGATCATAAAACATTCTTACAATCATCTAATCCTATATCATTGAAATGATATGGGTGTTATAAATATTCCAACATCGTAATCATAGTACATCAAAATAAATAACAATGGTGGTAACATTTGATCATATCGTCGTAAATAATAAGTAACATCAAATAATTTTGCTATAGATTAAAATAAATTTAAGACATCCCTTTAAAATTTTATAAGGAAAATATCCATTTTAATTAAAATTAATTATTTAAAATCTTACAATTTAAAAAATGTTTCCAAAAACATATTTTAAAAAAATATAATCTTTAAAAGAAAAATTTTACGTAAAAATTATTCATGGTGGAGGGAAAGGCTAATCATGTGGTGTATATTAAATGAAAAATTATTTTCACAATTTTAGTAAAAAGTTGAAAGATCCATATTTGGAAAATAAGAATAATATTAATTTTAGAAAATGTAAATTAAGGTAATATACAATAAAAAGAACATTAATTAATCCTTTGGTAGTTTTAAAATAATTTTTGAATAAAATTTATTAAAATATAGACATGGATGAAATTATTTCCAACATATGGTGAAAATAGAATCAGGTTTTAATAATAACATTATTTTAGTGATATTTGTATTAATGATAGGAAATTGAAAGGAAAACATGAAATATCATGAAATGATCACAAGAGTAGAAACTAAATTCCATTTTTTATAGATTGAAAATAAATTATAATATTCAAATAAAATAAATCATATACAGTCCCGAAAAAAATGACATGGTATTATTCAACACATTCCATTGTGGTATCATTTGAATCCTAGACCCCAAGAGAAAAATAATAAAATTTAATCAATAAATTGAATTAATATTATTATATTTATGATATAACATATCAATTGGGGATTAATAACACAACATAAAATGATATGCACATAACATCAAACATATCATAATGATGAAAAATTTAAATAAAGAACCATTATGAATTTATTAAATTTTGAAAAGAAATTCATTATAAGAATGAAAATAATACAGTTCTATAAATGCATTTAATTAAATAATTTATTTTTACAAAATTATTTTGTTTAGTATATACACAAATAAAATAATAAATTCATGAATAACATTAAATCATGCCTTAGTGAAGGTAAATTGAGACACACCCATAACATCATTGTAATTTTCAAATTCAAGGCCATGCAAATAAATAGCCTAACGGGTCTCCTAAAAACAGAAGAAGTAATTTATTATTTTATAATTAATTAATAAAATAAGAATCACACCATATTAAATAAATGACGGTTCACCATGTAAAAAACATCAAATGAATTGGAAAATGTGAAAAATATACCCCAACATTATATCCAGCATGGTTGGTATATATTGTAAACTCATGTATAGTAAATTATGATTTTTTAAAAGTATCATATTCATAATGATAAAATAATATATATTACTCTTATATAATTTCAACACACTTTTATTAACAATTCTGTATTCATGCCTTCATTTTGTGTATTAATTGCAACGTTTTTCTTGTACATTTTAGTTCAACAGTAATGTACATTCAATTTTTATAATCGTTACTCAATATAAAAATTAATTATAATTATATTAATATCATATATAGTAATTATATAAGAATTTATAATCATTCATATTATATAGTTTTGAAAGATAGATTGTACCACTTCCTGAAATAGTAATTTATACTTACAATTGACTGAAGTTTTTTACTTTTAAATGGTTAGAATGAATGAAAGTTATGTTATAATTAACATTAAAAGTATTAAAATTATAACATAAATTTCATAAATGGTCATTAAATATAACGTTTTTAATATATATTTGATGCATAAAAAATCACATCGCATCATTGAGGTGGTAGTCAACACATACGCACGAGTGACTTTGTCGTTTAACAATTAGTGGGTGTGTAATAAGATAGATAAAATATTATAATTAAATAAGAATAATAATGTTATAAATTTCATATATATATATACACACAATAAAAATATTATAATTCGTACCAATTAATGATGGTTAAGGGAAATTAATGGTATCGCAATGTGAAGGTGGTTTTCCACCCATATGCATAATCGATAATTTTATTTCCCATTTCGTGGGGAAGGGTTATAAAAATGTTGTTAAACCATCATGATAACATTTATTAATATTTATTATACTACATAAAACATTTTTTATATATACCAAAAGTTTATATAATGTACAAGAATAAATATAATTAAAAGAGTTGTATTGTGATTTATATATCTTCTCTGAGAGACCCACATTTGCATTCACTGTAAGCATTTAAGGAATAATGTTGAAACAATATTATAATATATATCATTAAATGAATAAATATAATATTTTATATTTTATTAGTGGGTGGTATTGAAATATATAATAGTTTTTATAGGGTAGGAGAATATGCTCCCTTTTATAAGTAAATGGATGGACATGAATGAAATTTCATAAAATATTTCAATGATTTAAGGTTATAGTAATGTGAAACTGGATAATAAGAGAAGAGTATAAAAATTTAGGACAAAAAAGTTAAAAATATATTTATAAAATAATTATTTTATATGATTTTTCGGTAATCCTACCCGTAACTCATGGTTTAACCCCTAGGTAAAATCGTGTTAACAATAATAGTGGTAAAAGAATTTTAGGGTTTTTACTATACATTATGAAAAAAATATAATGTTTATGCTATTAAATTATTTTAACTATTTTAATTTGAAAAATAAAATAAATTTTAATATATTAATTTTCTCTATCAAGAATAATATAAGTTTAATGAGGTATGCAAAATGTAGTGGAAACCAGTTTTCAAAAAATGAATTTTTATGCGCACTCTATAATTTACATCAATTTATTTCCTCCTAAACGAATAAACTGGATGTATAAATATTAAAATGAATAAAAAATTTATATATTAAATAAAATAAAATTATCAATTGAGGATAAGTGAATTTATATATAAAAAATCATTGCACGTATAAAGAGTGGATTTGAGATAAATGTATTCAGAGACCAAAATTTTACTTACCACCACATATTTTTTAAGGATTATTATTAGGTAACTTATTATATTATTTATAAAATAATGATTCTTATATAAATATCATTTAAAATTAAAAATATAATAGTATTTTTAAAACAAAATAAATGTCATATTTTACAAAAATCAATATTTTTAAATATTCACAAGAAATAAATCTTCTTAGAAAAATCCAAAAAATTCACTGTAATATAATATCAACGTGATAATTTAAAAATAATATTAATTTCAAAAAATAAAATTTATAAAAAATTTAGTGGTTATTATTAATTTCAATGCTTCTAAAATGCAATAATACTCATTTATTAAGAAATAACAATTCAGATGCATAAAAAAATTAACTTATAATAGATTACATATTTATTTTGAATTGATAATTCAAGATAAATTATTAAAAACCATTATGGGTGTTTTATTATAATATTTTTATTATTATTCATACCTTAAAAATTAATTGATCTTTTTTTAATTATTTTTTATATTATGAATCATATACACTCAATATTGTGTGTAATGAAATCTGTTGAACAGTACTTATTTTAAAAGAAATGTATATTCTAATATACCAGGTTATTAAAAAGAATTCTACCCCTATATAAATTGCACCACATTAATTTTTTCATGATAATCAATGGGGAAAATTTTGAAAATACCATTTTTGAAATCCCATATTAGAGAATAGGATAATAAAAATATCCATTGAATATAGCATGTGCGAAACATAATGATTGCCAAAAATATGACATAATTGGGTTCCTTGAATATAATTTCATTAGAATGATGTAAAAATATTGATATGGAGGAGAAATATAATTTTTAAATCAAAACAAATTGTTATATGTAAAATGGTCAAGATATGTAAAAGAATAAAAAAGAAGATATCACTTATGTGTAAAAACAACCATCAACTCCATAGAAGAAATATTAAAATTGAAACATTTCCATTTTCAAGATCATTTTTCCTGGAGTTGAGGAATTAGTTTAATAATAAAAATGTTAAAATATAATTAAAATATTTCTTAAGATCCCGAAATTCAAATTAATAATTTTCATCTATTTTTTAATAAGATTCCAATTATTTTCATCTAAATTTGAACAATATTTTAATCATGAAAAAAGCACTAATAATAAAATTTAATTATTTAAAAGATCAATAAAATAACAATGATTCATTAATTATATCTCTAATGATTTAGTAAAAACAAAATATTTACCAATATTTATCTATTATAAAATAATATAAAAATTAGGAAATAATACATTAATCTCCTAATCCTCAAATATAACACCCAATGTCCTATATAAACCATTCCTTAAATAGTTGACAAAACACTCTCCCATATTATGTGAGACTATATTTGAGACCCATAAATTTAGAAAAAATTCACTAAAGATCCAAAATGTAGTTAAATTTAATCCAAAAACAATATAATGTATCTCTTAATGTCACATATCAATGGTGTTAAAACATTGATCATAAATTTTCCGTAAAATAGTCAAATGACCCAAATCACCATAAAACATCGAAGAAAACATATATTATTCCAAAAAACAAAAATCAATGAAAATTATATAAATAAAATTAGAAACCATAAAATATTTTCCATTAATTAATAAATTTAATTAACTTCAATAATGATTAAATAAATCAAAATTTCATCAAATCAATAATTAATTTCAATGTCTCCAATACTTTCTAATTTAAATTATCAGTATATGCCAACTATCTATCAAAATAAACATTATCTTCTCAACCACATGCTCATAATAAGGGAAATTTATACCTTAGTTATGGGATCCCAAAAGATATCAACTTACCAAATATTTACTTTTACAGGTTATCACTTCTATTCAATGTATTCTTACAATCCAGTAAGTATAAACAATTACTAAACAATCCCTGTATGTTTGATGATTCATAAAATTAGAATATTATTATTAAACACTTCCCCAACATAGTTGTAAAATCCAAATACAAAAAATTTCAATATTTGAATATAAAAAAATATCATCATACATGACATAACTTGTTATAAAATTTAGACATTGGATTGGTTAATTTGATATGATAAATAAAATGATACCCATACATATGACATTGAACTATAAATGTTACCTTGGTATGTATTTTGATTTCACTAATGAAAATTTTCATTTTCTTTGTCAATTTTATTCTCTATGTAAATCATTACCATTAATAAAATATATTATCATTCATTTGATAAATTTCCCCTCGTTCTTATTCACACATTCTCAACATTTAGGATGCTAAATATTCTATTCTTTCCGATCTTCATGACACTAAATTATTATCCTATTTGGTTCATTATGAAACTCACACGTATTCATATTCTAATAATATAAATATATTCTCTATTTGGAATAATATCATGGATTTTAATTCCACATCCAATTCTATTTGTTTCTTATGAGTAAAAGAATAGTATAATCTCTCGAATTCATCAATAACATAACCCCTTCTGAATGTAACGCTCTTATAAAACCAAAATCATGTTGTTGGTAATAGTAATGATCAATTATCTTATAGTGAAAAATTATTTTATTATATTTCAAAACCATGAAACCATTTTTTGAACACATACACCTTGGGAATTACTTAGAACATATAGCATTTTAATCTAACGAAATAATTTATATTGGTTCATAAATATAATATTACTTACCTTATGAATATTCATCGGGAGTCTAAAAAGTAATGGCCAATATTGGAATACTAATTGTGTATTATAATGATGGGAAATATAAAATCAACCATTGATTTTTTGGGATATTACACCTAGATAAATCAATGTAGCAAAACCAAATCCACATATAGTATCCATAAAAGGAAGTGCGTTATTAGGAGAACTAAAACAATACCTCAAAATATCATATTATGCATTCATATAAAAATTTCTATAATAATATTTCTCAATAAATATTCCTCATACATGATTCCAAATGTTACAAAATTCACTCTATATACGATCTATTTTCACCCATACTTTTCATATATAAATATTAAATTGTTTTTTAATATTCAATGCATTTACAATAACACATGTCTGAGGAACACAATGTATTATTCACTATTTTATCAGGGATATATATAAAAATAGAACATAAAAGATCATCATAATTTCCAATTATGTCATTCACAACTACAACCCTTCTTATAAATATAATACATAAACCCATTGTTCATAAATTGGGAATGGTAAACACCAAAAATATTGATCACAACATCTTAGTGAGGGGAAGAAAAATACATATCAACAAATTTTCATAAGTGATCATACATTACAATAATGTTATGAGAACATGGTTAATACTTATAATAATCAAAACCAATTAAACAACAATAATTAATCAGGAAACATGCATACAGTGTTTTTGACAAAAAGGGAATAAGACATAAGAGTATCATCAATAATGTCAATTCACCATGAGAAAATGTCCTATGAGTAATATATATGTTTTAGGCATCAAAAAATCATTGAAAATTTTTATACAGAAAATAATAACTACCAACATTGACATGGTGGATGTGGATCACTCCTCAATAAATTATTTCTTATGTTATGTTTAACTCCCAATATTTTTTTATTATAAAAAAACCTATATTGATCTTGTTTTAATCCCCATTATAGTCTGTATTATTTCATTATATATCAATATTTAACCAAATCATTATATTTAGATATTATTTCTTCATACCCCTAATATAATGAAAACTATATATATGAGTTCAAAAGGATCATAATACATTCATCGTGTCATCATATATTAACCCATGGATGGGATATAGGTATTTTTTGAAATATTTCCTCATCACAATAACATAAAATAAAATGAAATTATAATTATGGATTTAGTGGATCATAACCCCACTAAATAATTTTGTGTATTTAATATGATGTTTCATATTAAAATACCTTTTGAACAGTACTAGAATTATATCTTCAGGTAAATACCATTTAATTGGATATTACTTATTTATATTCTAAATTTTTAATATTTATTTAATGAATATAGTTTATTTGAAAATAAATATTTAATAATGTTATGTATTATTTTTTCAAAAGATTATTCATGATGTTTTTGAATTTATTTAATGCAGTTTATAATATAAAACATAACCAACTCACATTTTTGATAAAATTTTAATAGTGGAATGTTTAAAAATTGATAAAAATATTAATTTTAAAACATGGTAAAGAAATAAAAATATAGATAAAATTTACATAAGTAAAATTTATTTAAATTATGTACAAAATAGATAACAAAATAGAGACATGGAAGAACTGATTCACATTCTTGAATAAAAATATATTTTGTTGTCTATGAAAACCTTTTCTCAGTATCTTGAGTACATAAATAGACTAATATTAAATGGATGATTCCCAACATAAATAAATTACCATTTAAAAATTATTTATTTAACATTTTGTATATATATAGAGAATAATTTCATCATCATAAAATTTAATCATAAACAATCGTAGTAAAAAATGATTGTAACATAAAACACATATTATTGTGGTTACTTTTTTTAATTTTCACCATGAAATAAATAATGTTAAATAAAAAATTATATATCATAAAAATGTTATTAAAGGTATATCATTTCAATTTTATAATATACAACATCTTAAAATAATATTGTTATATATCATCAAACGTGTCTCAGTGAATCAAAATTGAGATGTAAAACAGTTACGACATTAATAATTTTGAAATAAAATCATTGGAAGTTGTAAGTAATATATTTATCTAAATTACATGAAATAAATCATTTAAAATTCCAAAATAATTACTTTTAAGATATATATTCCATATATTTAACAAATTTTTGAGTAAAATTGAATCATCTCTCAATGAAGATAAATTGAAATGAAACCCTATCAACATTTTCATTTTTTGAATTAAATGTCATGTAAAGAATGAAAATGAAAATGATATTAAAAAAACTTAAATAAAATAAAATTTAAAAATAAAATCATTAAGAAATAATTACATCATGTAAAAATTTTAGTCTTACTAATATCAAATAACTATCCTGAATTTGAAAATGACACAAAGAAACGCTTACATTATATTTTACTTGAATCATAAGCACTCTAACCTCTAATATAATAAATTAAAATTTATTATAGAAATAAAAAAATAATTATAAAAAAATAAATTATACAATTATAAGATATTAAAATAAATTTATTAAAAATTTGAAATTATATTCTCCATTTTGGGTGTAAATTACTTCATTGTTCATGCTTTATTTTATTTGGTATTTACAATATTTTTAAGTTGTTCATAGTTCATCCATATACAAAATGTTATAATGATTTTATTTTAATATATATTAATTATATATATATATATTTACCATTAATATTTAGTTGTGGTGAAAAATGAATTAGTACTATTCATGGAGATGATATTCTATAAGTACAAATGAGTGATGTATCCATTTTTCAACAGATGGAATGAGATATAGGTAAATGAAAATTTAACATTATAGAATAATTATTATACCATTAAGATAATATATTTACATTTAATCTATCTATTTTCCCATCTAATAAAACATTAAATGAATAAAAATTCACAATACTTCCTAGAGGTGGTAGTCCACATGCATGCCTGAGTGACATTATCATTTAATAAAGGGTCATAAGGTTAGAAGTTATATATGATCAAATATTTACATTGGGATTAAATTATTTTGAATAATATATATATATATATATATATAGACATTATATCCATCATTTTAAAAAAAATATGGATAGTTATTGACCATTAATTGTATCACTACTTAGAGGCATTAGTCTATACGTAAACACAACCAATACATTTATTTTCCATTTTATGGAAATTGGGTTAATCAAGGTTATTCAAATAACATATTAAGATCTCAGTATACTAATTATACAAGATTAATCATGTTTTTATGGATATATAATGTTTCAATATGTTTCAATTAGAAATAAAATTGTATGATTATGGTTAATATTAACACAACATATTTGAGAGACCATCTTTGGATAACACATTATTCCTTGAATTATTGGGCTTCATAGAATACCAACAGAAGTACGATGAATAAAATTAGTCTAGTATGTTTTTATAGAAGGTATTACTTATGTTGTAAGACTAAATTGATTTTAATAATGGATGATAAGATATACACTTTTATATGAAATGGGAGGGACACACATACAATTTCTCAAAATATAATAATTATTTAACATCACCTTCATAGTATTATTGATAAAAATTGGAATTTATTAGAAGGTAGGATATGATAATGTGTTAATATGTTAAAAAATAATAATTTCATAGTTCTGGTCACCAATCCTACCCATATGTTTGGGTTTACCCCCCCCCCCTCAAGAAACATGTTATATCCATAAAAGTTGTAATAGATGTTTTTTTGTTGTTGTATTAAATATGAAAAAAATTATGCTTGACCCTATTTTATTTTTGTAATTATTATTGTTAAAAATATTTAATTCATTTTTCAATAGTAAATTTCTATATGTGTAAAAAAAACTTATTGAAGCATGAAATAAACAATGAATACATATTTCTATTTAAATTTCTCTTATATTAATATATTAGCAAATTAAAAAAATATTTATACTATTACCTGAAAATTAACATTATTTTTACAAGATTTTTTATTTTTAACTATTTACAGAAAAATAAATCATTTTACAATAAACATAATAATCAATCCTAAGATAATATATACAAGGTGATTTATAAATTATTTATAATTAAAGAAAATAATCTTAAAAAGGTATTAATTAATTATAATTTTTTTTGTTTCTCTAATGTAATAAAAATATTTTTTGAAGAAGATATATTTTTGAATGATAAAATGATTTTACTAAAAATTGACTACTTATTTTTTATAAATTAATAAATAATTTAGATTTATTAAAAACTATAATACGTAATTTTACATAATATTTTTTAATTTTTCCTTACTTTAAAATTAATTATATGTTTATAGTGATTTTCTATATTTCATATCATATAGAAACTAGCTTTCCCATAAAGCAAGCTATAGAATACTCATCTTATTTTAAAAAAAAATATTTCTTAAAATATAGCGGTGATGAATTTTACTTACATAATAACCTTTTTATTACATTTAACATATAATAATACATTTTATTTTATCTATTTAATAGTATTATATTTTTACAAAATTGAATAATTTCAGGTGAGATGTGTTGATGACATTGAGTTCAAAATCCAAAAACAGCTTCTAAAGGTTATATATGGTGATATTATTCATTGTTACATCATCTAATGAATTTGAATATTGAGATATATAATTTTAATCCATAAATAAAAATTTATAATCAACTCTAAAATAATGATATGGAAAACAAATCAAATCTCTTTGGGGAGTTGGTTGTTCACACATACACATGTGCAACATTATCATTTTCCAATTGTTGGAAGGTTAATAATTTAATAAATTATCATTAAATAATCATAATTGGGTCATAAATATCATATATTTTGGTTTCTTAAACAATTATATACATCAATATAGTTTGGTTACGAAAAAGAAACCCGTCACATCAGGGTGTAGTCCACAGGTATTCATGAGAAAAGTGTTCTTTTTTCAATTTGATGGAGAATGTTAAGAAAAATGGTGTTGTAATTAAAATAATAAAATATTCTAAAATTATTGATAATTATGTAACTATAAAATAATTTTTATGATATATTTAATGAATAAAATGTTTGAAATAAAATTAAAATAAATTTATTAGAAAAGATACTCTTTTAAAATCCTACTTTAATTTTAGACTACGGCCTTTGAAGGAGTGGTATATGGTCACTACTAGGGTTTTTAAATATGTTAATATAATTACATATGTGTTATTTGGGAATATTATTTACATATAATATAACATGATTTCTATTTTAAAAGGGTTGTAGTGAGTCCCTTTTCTATAGGAAACAATCAATGGAATTTTAGTAATTTTTCAATCACTAAGCATCAATAATGTGGTTTTAATAATTACAACTAGCACATATGTAGAAAATTCATTAAAAAGAAAATAATTTCTCCTAAACATGATTTATTTTTGGAATTTTATAATTTTATAATTATTTTAAAATAATTATGAAACATTAAATATAATTTCATGAAATTTTTAATAATATTTTAAAAAATTACTTTATAGTAATCAATGGTAAAAATTATTTAAAATATAAATACATAAAATATAACAAAATATATATAATTATTCCTTAAATTAATGTAACACCATAATTAACCAAAACTATATTATGTTTAGTTTTTTTAATCATTCACTTGATATTTCTACTCCTTCCAAAATTGGTGCCTCTGCATTGAGTAAACTATCTAGGTAATTATATGTTCACTAAAATATAAAAATAAATTACTATTATTAATAGAGTTTATTATTCGTCAATTTTCATTTCAATATTTTTTCCATATTATTTTTATGAATTTTAATATCATGGAGGAATAATAACTAGGGGACAATGAAATTTTTTTTACACATAACAAAAAATAATATAAGGGTTATAATAAATGGAAGTGGCAAGAAATTCCATTTTTTAAAATATAGTATTGTTTTGGTCAAATTAGAAATATAAAAATGAATAAAGGAAATTTTTTGGATTTATCTCGAATAATTGTCCAATATATTGAACCTTGTTTAACCCATTTAACGATTTACTAGGGTGAAAGAAATTACTATGGTTTCTTTTAATTATGATAAAAAATTAAATCTCTATTTTTAATAAATTATAGTACCATTATTAAAAATATGTAACTCATTTTTTAAGTTTCAATTTCTATAATTTTCTGAAAATTAAATTAATATAATTCATAAAATGAAAAGAAAAAACATTTGTAGATAAATATATGTTTTCTGTATAAAAAGGATATCATACTAAAATAATTTTTTTTATAAAGTATAAAAAATTTATTTATTATTCTAAAAATAAACTTATGTGACCATTAAAAAATAAAAAAATGGAACATTAAAATTACAATGATGAAGAATAAATAATTGACAGGTTATTGAAGACCTGGTATTTTCATTATTCACTAAAAAAATAATCCTGTTAAAAATATATAAATTTTTTTCTTAATATTATTTTTTCATGAGTATTGAATAATTTTTTTAAATTTTATCAATTAATATTTCTAATATTGGCTAAACATGATCATAATATCTATAAAAAATGTAATAAAACCCATTTTCTATGATAAGGTATTTTTAAAACATAAAATGTATTTTTACCCAATACTTTTCTAGTGACCACCATTACATGAACTTTTATTTATTTTAATAAATATATTATTTATAAAATTCATTTACATCGTTTATCATTAGTGATTAAGTAAATTAACATTGATAAAAATATATTTTGGATAAAAGTAAATTTTCTGAAAAATATCATCCTCAATATAATAATATTTAATTTAAAATTGAGTTCATATTTCATAAATAGTATTCTATAAATTTTTATTTAATATAGAATCTATAATTCATTTTAATAATTTTTTTACTAAAGTTCATACTTACCAACCCATTGGCCAATATATAATTATCTTATCTAAAAAAGAATATCCTAATAGTATATCATGGATTTTTTTAGCTTAGTGTTCTATGTGGTACATGAAATTGAAAATTATAATCATTTTAAGGGAAAAACATATTTTTTATGGTTTTATATTTATTGTTTTAAAAAATTCAAAAATCTAGTACATTACAAAGTTGAGGTTTCTACATAGTTTCATTTCATTCAATTAATCTTTTTTTGTTTTAATGATACACTTTATTATTTCATGGTAATTCATAAAACTATAACACTTACATTATTAACTTTATTATAATCATTAATACATTTGAAAATTATGTATATTCAATGAAATGTTTTGTACTGGTAATAAAAGAAATGAATCACATTTTTTAATTTGTAAATATATATAAATTACAATAAATTTTTCCTTTTCAAAAATAATCAATTGCGCTCAAATATATTATTAATTTCCCATGATAAAACATAATTTATATATATATTTTATAAAACCACTCTTATTAAATCAGAAAATTAAAACTTACGACCTTAAAGGAATCTTCGAAAAATTGAACTGTCACTAACAACTGTCCTTTAAAAATAGTTCTTCCACAATTTTAAAAAATTATATTATAATTCCATAAAAAGGTAATTCTAGTTCATTACATTATAAAATTAAAATACTTCCATTATAACTAATTGAGTGATTATCATATAGGAACCTTACAACAATCATTTTACTATTCACCCTTAAATTTAGATGTTGAATTGATTCACATTACCATATAATTCCAACAAATATTTTCAATAACATGTTCCAGATAAACTATGTTACTTTTCCTAATCCATTGGAGATCTATATTTTGCCCACCAAACATTGGAGTTATTACCAGATCACTGGTAATTCATATATATTTTTTAAGAATGATATCAGCAATAAAACAAATTATTCATCTCATTTTTATAAAATAAAAAATACATATATTGGTTTTGGGATTGAATGCCAATAAAAATGTGTTTTATGGAATAAAAAATAAATACAATGTTGAAAATGATATTTTTAATTCCTATGTAATAAAAGAGAAAAAAAACAATTAAAATGATAATTAGAAACATTTTTTTCTTAAATAATAACATTCAAAAATCATCTCATTTTTTTCATATGTATACGTTCATAACAAATAGAAATATTTTATTATTAAAAATAACTAAAAAAATATTTTCTTCATTACATTATCATTATTATTTTTATTTTATTTTTCACCATGTTTTATTTTGATCTTCCAATTGTTATGTTAATGTTGTATATTTTTAAAATGTTGTGTTTATAAGAGAAAATTAAATTGCTAGGTTTTATACTGTCAAAAGGATCATGGTACAATATTTTCTAGAATATTTTTCATGACAAAATTATTATTTTTAAGAAATAAAAACAATATTTAATTGTTTTGGTTGGTGGATGTTTGAAATGATGTATTTTATATCATGGATCATAAATTCTTCATGTAATAACAATGTTTCCAATTTCTCTACTATATGGTAAAGAAATACAATATCTAATATTTTTATTTTACATGATATTAATTATGTTATGAGTTGAATATTTATTGAATATTTCTATCCTTATGAACAAACATGTTAGGATGTAATGAAAAATTATTTACATCACTTTGTGGATGTTTTATTACATACCATTACGTGAGCAAATATTATCATTTTCAAATAGATGGAAGGGGAAATAATGTAAGTTGTATATTGTATTCCATAATAATAATAATGTCAAAAAATCCTATATATATATATATATTTATTTAAAAATTAATTATTCATATCCATTAATCAGGGATGGTGATGGAAAAATAAACATATCACTTTGTGGAGGTGATAGTCTACATGAATGAATGAGCGATGTTTTCATTTCTCATAAAAAAATATATAAAAAAAGTTTTTTATAAACATATTATAATTTTTTTATCTTTATGATAATTATTTCAAAATTTTATAGTTATTATAATTTTATTTATGGATGTAGAAAAATAATTATAATTGAAATCAGTTGGTTAAGATTTATACATCCACCTCAAATATCTCTGATTCCCATACATCATATTCCTTATACGAATGACTTTTTCAAGCGAACAAACACTTTATTATATGGTGAGTATATTTATGATGTTTTTAATCAAGCCCTATTAATAATTATATATTTAAATATATGAATTAGAATGGAGACTATGGTCATCTTTACAAGTGATGGGAGTAGAAATATTACCAACACATTGAAATTTTAAAGAGAATAAAATTATTTTATAATGTTAAGTGGAAGGAAATTGTTAAATTTAGAGTAAAATATACTTTAAATTTAAATAGAGTCGATAAATTTCATTTAAAGAGGTTTTATAAATTTTTTATTCCTTATCCCATTGTTAACCCCCCCCCCCCCCCCCACACACATGTTGACTCCTTTAACCATTTCTATGGTCATAATGTTTTACTATGGTAACTATTAACTGTGAAAAAAATTAAATTAGACACAATTAATAAAATTTGATAATTCAAAATGTGAAATAAAATTTTCAATATTTTGTCTCTAGTAGTGAAAGAAAATAATTACCATATATTTTCATAAAATCAAACAAAGAATAATTTTCTAGGTAAATATTATTTTTATGATTAAAAATGATTTTATACAATGTTGAAATATAATAAAGATTGATTTAGAAATATTTAGATTATGATTAATAAAAATATAATCATATCACATTAAAAACTATCATAAACCAAATGACACATTTTTATTACATGAAAAAATATGATACTTTTATAAAAATGGTATTTCCCAGTATTCCCTAAAGAAAAAACATTCTGAAAAAAGAAAATAAAAATCGCCTTAACATAATTTAGATAATCTAAATCCAAAAAAGAAATTTATCAATATAAAACTCAATAATTTTTATGTTTATCTATTAAATAGAACAAAATATTTTTGAAAATAACATAAACTAGAATAAAACCATTTGATTTTTTACTAAAAAAAATACAAAATCATCTTTTGAAATATAAATATATAAAATATATTCATTATTTTTAATAAGAGATTAAAATAATTTATTAATTAACATTAATTTATTTTTAAAAATACTCTACCATTATGAAATTACATCCTTGTAATATTAATCATTACATGAACATGTGAGGTTATTTTTTCATTATTTTTTTCATATTCCATCATATGGTTTCCCTGTAATAATTTTTCTTGGTGAAATAACATATTCTAAAAAATATATTTTTTATCTTCAATAATCTAGATTTTTATTTCTACATAATAGAGGTCCCCCTACAATTATACTACATGTGGTCATAAATTATTATATTAATTAGGTATATAATCTCATAGATATGAGAATTAAACAAATCAAGTGCCTATGATAAAAATAGGTGTATCATCCTCGTCATTCAAAGAATATTTTCTTTTTTTAATTATAATATATTATATATTATATTTCTCCATATATGTGCATTTAAAGGGTCATTAAAGATATTAGTTTAGATGTTATATGTGTAATTAATTTTATAGTGGATGAAACCATAACAGTGGCTCACTAGTAGGGATGCGACAGCTAGT
Source organism: Viscum album (assembly GCA_963277665.1). NCBI lineage: Eukaryota > Viridiplantae > Streptophyta > Magnoliopsida > Santalales > Viscaceae > Viscum > Viscum album. The sequence continues at coordinate 1,850,309,646 of OY728152.1, forward strand.
TGGTGGTGTTTTAGTGCAAATAAATTTTCATGAATCCAACCTGCTATTCAGTGGCTAGAAACTGGACAATCGGTGGTGAATATTTTCAAGGTTCATTATTATTATTTTCATCATTTTATAATAATCTGATTGTTAAACTAATTAATTCCCAAATAATAACCTAATTCTTCTAGAACCACATGGATAGGTTTTCCTTGGTGCTCTATGAATACCCAACCTCTCAAATTTTAATCTTAACTCCCATATCAATATGTCCGTCTATTGTGGTATGATTTATAAAAAATAATTCATATTTATCCACTTTATGTTGAATTTATCATAGTTATAATTCATTATATATAGATCAATAATCCTTCCCTTAGAAATAATATATATTTTTATAGAATAATATATTGGAGTAGGATCATGATATTCATCTATAATTCTTATATCGATCCTATATACAACACTAACAGATAAATATTTTGTGATAGGTTTACATGATTTTTATATTTTCGAATTATCCCTTTAAATTATTGCAATTTTTCTAACTCTATGAGGATTTTGTTCAGCCTTGTTTTTGTAATATATTGGTGAATGAACGCGATCCGGTCACAGTCCCTCAATAGGCGAATAATGCTTACATTAACATTCTTATGACATGAATTCCTTACCATTTTGGGAATTTTTATATTGTTCGTGGGATATTTTTCTTCTTTTTATTCTCACGTATAATTATCATAACATTATAGGAATATTTTACATGTGTAGTGTGGTCATAAGTCCCTTGTTTAGTTATGGATTCAGTGTACCATGATATTTCATTTCATACATATGTAATATTTCACAGCTTATAGAAGTACAATTTTTTATAATTTTTTCGTTAATATTCTATTCCCTAAATGGTGTTTTGTGAAAAGAAATTGGAAACTCGATTTTATTTTTCCGGTTGACAAGTGGCCATGATATACTAAGCCGAACAATTAGAGTGGTATTGTGGATTACATGTCACCTTGGGGATGGATGTATGTATAATTGTTAAATTATTTGTCGTTTTATATCCCATTTTAATTCCATACCTCCATTGGAAAAATTTCATTCTATGATCTTATAATATTCTTATGGGTAACCACTTTATGTATGATAGAAAATCTATTTTATGGAAATCTAAGCATGTGTATCATCACAGGAGGGAAAATTACCGTATTTCAGGGGCGATTCTTTCCTTTAAAATCTTATATGGATTTTCTCCTTAATTGTTGTATTTAATTTCCATTAATGTTGTATATATTTTATCTTAATAATCTATATCAAGTGATACTGATTTTTTATTCATCTAGTATTCCACCGAAGCTAGTATGGTCAGGGTTCATAGATGGTTGTTAGTATATAGTTGTTCGATAATTGGGTGATTAATTTTTTCTGTGAATTTAAATTTCAATCATTTCACACACACACACACACACACACACACACATATATATATATATATATATATATATATTTCTTTGTGTGTAAATATATGTTATAGAATCATTTATGGTATCCTTATTTTTATTAATCACACTCTACCTGGGAATCATGAGGTGCAAAAAGACTTAATGAACAGTTTTATAGAGAAGGGATTGGTCCCTATTGGTGGTTTATGAGGAGATGTATTTTGGGATATGGATGTGGTACAAAGAAATATTATGTATGGTTATTGATTAAATTTTTTGGTTTTATTTCCCACAATATTATTACACATTATGGCTACCACATTGGGGAAATATTTGATTACTACTATGTTACATGGGATGACATTTTTAAAAAAATTTATTCGTGTTATTTTATAATATATTATTTGGTTTCTTTAATGAAATTATATTATTTATATAGTGATGGATATGATTATTTAATGTATATTTTCCCCCTTCTACATTTCACCCCCATCGATCATTATAATTCTCTTGCGTACAGTAAGTCACACATGAGGTTATGTGGGACACTGTCTTTGATCTGGTGACTCAGGCCGGGGAGCTTCACTACATGTTATTATAAGGAATTGGACTTAAAGATGAAATAATCTTTATTTTTATTTCTTGAATTAATTTTATTACATTTTTGTTTCTTTTCAATTTTATTGTCTTAGATTATTATTCTATAAAAATTATATAAAACCATGAAATTCATAGAGAAAATTTTCGATTAGTAACAATTTTTCCAATAATTTGTTACTCGTAAAAAATACATGGTCTCTTTAACAAAAAAATATTAATGAAGTTAAACCAAAATTTTATCCTTCCCCTTATCCATCCTTAAACCTACCGAATTTTTATTAAAATTAGGATGAGCAGAAAATCTCTGTAAGGGTAATAGAAATAAAGGAAACTATAAGTTCAGTAATGATATGAAAAAATAGCATAACATTTAACATTATATTCCATATTAATTGAAAATTAAAAATTAAAAAACATTAAATGAATAAAAAAATTAACCTTTTTTATCAAAGAAAATATTTAAACCAATAGAAGAACGATATAACCATTTATGATGACATAGAGAATCAAATTCATAAAACCCATTTCAAAACCATTTTAATTGGAAAAAACATACGGTTGACATCCAATATAGTTATCACCCAATGCATTGGATATATATAATGTGGAGGAATATTTTTATAAGAAATTTTGGGAATAATCATGATAAATAATGGGGATTAACCGTTTCGTATAACCTATATTAGACTAACCCTTCCCCATGAGCTATAATGGGTCCCAACCCTTCATATATGCTATGTCAAGCTCACCAATGAGCAATAATGGGTCTCAACCCTTTGTATATGTATTATTAGACTCCCAAAATGTATATAATGCGGTGGAAATATATCCTGAATAATAAAATTTATCATGAACCCATTGAAAAACAATTAACCCCATTTGAAAAACACATTTAGATAAAAATATGATTTTCTTTTAATAACACACATTAAATAATGAAATTTCAAATACAATATTAAGTAATTTTTTTACTAAATAAAAACATGAATTATTAAAAATGAGTCCTGAAATCGATTTATTTCAATAAAAGTATAAATTTCATTGTCTTCGATTATTTTAATAATAAAACATTTCATTTCAATTTACAAACTGTTCCATATGAAACATTTAAAATGTTATATTTTAAAATACAATTAAATAATGTAAAATTTGAAAAAATTATGTGTTATAAATAATTTAATTCTATATAAAAAATTAATTAAATACATTTCAAAACATGGACATGGAAGATAAATTGTTTAAAGGAAACCATTAAATAATGATTATTTTTAAAAGAAAATCCCATTATCACCTTGGAAACATCTGATTTCTAAAACCCATAAAATTATTACATTAAAACCATTAAATATCTTGGTAATATAAAAATTAGTGAAATTATATTTCATTGGGGCTATATATACACCGTATAAATGAATAATGGTTTATAACATTAAGATATGCATCAATGAAATAAAAAATTAAAATGAAGTCCCTTAGCTTGAGTGTTGTTCCTCAAGTGAGATTTTTTCATCGTAAAAAAAAAATATGTTATTTATTTAATTTCATGAGAAAATTTTTAGGTTTAAAATTAATTTTAAATAACTTATTATAATATTTTCTACAAATAAATTATTTATTAATGTAATGTTGGATGTTTTGACTATATTCGACTTCTGTGTCAAGATAAATTTAGTAGTTTGAGTATAGTAAAATAATTCATTTTATAAACAACTCTACAATAATAATCATTTTTTCATATTTATATGTAAATTATAATCTTAAAAAATATTTAAATTAATTATTATAAATGAGCTAACATTACGATCACAGAGCTGGTATGTTATATGTCCACATGATAAAAAATTAATTTTTAAATTTATCGAAATAGGGTACGTAAAAAATTTTAGACCAAAATGATAAGTATATAATAATTAAGATAATAATTAGATATATATTGATTTAAATATAATTATTTTTATGATGTGATGAAAACAATAAATCAAATCTCTTTGAGGATGCGGTAGACCACATGTTCATGAATTACATTATCACTTTTTCATGTAGTTAAAACATAAGAAAAAAATGTTATATTACACATTTATAAGGGAAAATATGTCCATAAAATAAAATTATTCAAATATATCACATAATTTAATTATCTCTACTCTTAGAACAATCCATGTAATATGTTAGTTTAAGCGAATCACATTGAGTCACAATGCGGTTTTCCGTCATACACGTGAACACCATTAATATACCCCTTATATATTCGAATATGAAAAGGGTATGTATTATATACTACCTAAATAGGTATAGTAATGTTATAAACAATATATATAAAAATTATCCACATCATTATTCATGACCTTGATCGGTGGAAATAGAAAAATGTTTTTTATAGTTTCGTGAGGTGGTATTCCATAGTACACACGAATACTGATTTAAAAACCCAATTTATTTATGTTTTGATCTATATATGTAATAAAAAAACATTAAAAATCTTAGTTTATTATATATATATATATATTATTATATAATATCTGTATAATAACTATTTATGGGGTTATTGAAAGAAATAAAAGAAAACATGAATGTTGATAAAAGTTACCTCTTCTTCGGGTAACTCCTTTTGGTTTTCACTAATGGAATTCCTATGTTGGATTTCTACATAATATAATTCTTATATGATTGAATGTGAGAAATTTATAATTTTTTGTGCAGTTTTAGGATAATTTAAATTAATTTTAGTATTTTTGAAAAAGTGATGGGATTGAATGTCCTTTTACAATAAAGGAGGAGTGGTTGTCTTCTAAATACACAAATGTACTGTCTATTTTGAGGTATCAATTACCTAATGTTATCAAAAAATTGTCAAATAAATTTTTGTAAGTGCAAAGTTTTTGATAAAAACTTAACCACTATAAGAAATATTTTTTATCATTTTGTTCCTTGGTCTTTAAGATTACTCAATTTTATTCTTTTTATAACAACATAGACTTGTTTTCTAATATATGTAAATTTTCAATTAATGAAAAATTAAAATTAGACATATTAGAAAATATAGGCCCACAGATTCATGATATTATATCTATTTTATAAAATAAAAAACCCATGTCTGTTGGAAATTAATTTTAAATGAATCACATGTAGCAAATAAAAACAATACATTAACACTAACAATGACTTCACTGTTTTTACTATATAGGGGTCAATATTATCATTATAAAATATAAATTTTTCCATTAATGTGAAATATTTTAAATTTATTAAAATTTAAGTATTAGTTGGACTAATATAGAATATTATGTAATTTTAAATAATATAATAAATTAACATTTATTGAAAAATAATTTTATTGTCAATTCTGATATTATTTATTTAATTTGAATGTAAAAATATCATAAAAATTATTGGATGGGAAAAAATTATTTTATAACCTATTTATAATGATACAATAATCAAAATGATTAAATTAATATAATAATTCATTCAATTTATCTCCCTTTCATCATTTTTATCATTTATTTTATATAGTATTTACTAAATGATCACTGAATTGGTGTTTCATATTAATTTTAAGAAACTAATTCATCTCAACAATCCAAATCTATCTTTTTATGATTAAAATTTCTCATTTATCTTAAAAGATAATATCTATAATATAACACATACTTTTTCCTATCTAATATCATTATAAAAATTAAATGCATGGAAGGTTCATGTTTTGTCTTTTTCTTTGGAATTGTATTGTATCTCATTTTACAGGAATAATATAAAAATAAATCATTAAAATAAATAGTATGATGATAAGGGTAGAAATAATTCCATATAACTTTAGTTGTACAAGTTGTTATGTCATTTTACAACTTATAATATATTTTTAACCACTATATAAACTCTTTATTGACCATACTCAGTATAATTATTTTTATATATTTTCATTAATAATTGTGGTAAAAAATTAAGTTTACCATATTATATAATTTAAATGATTATTATACAAAATAAGGAATCTATTTTTCAAAATTATTATCATAGAATTGGGTGAATATAATTTAAAATTAATCCCACAAATGTGTCAAGAAATAGGGGGTTTCAATAGAAAATGTTCATAGGCTTAAAAAGTCTTTATATCAAAATTCAATATTAAAATTATTAAAATGAGATATATATTATCAAATATATGTATATTTTAACTATTTTAACCTTAAAAAATAATCAAAATAGAATTATAAATTATAAATTATTTAGATGAAAACACAATTTTAAATTAAAGTCTAGTATTTTGACTACTCATCAAAAAATGAAACTCCTTAGAAAAACCAAAAAAAATTCCATTAATATGATATTAATTTTACACATTAAAAATGAATGTTATTTTTCCATATAAATTTTATAAATTTGATAAAAAATAATTTTAAAATATATGAGAAATGATTGATTAAATAGTCTTTTTGATAAAATGGTTTCCATAAATCATTTATTCTTGTTTGAAAAGATTTTAAAAATATTAATAATCAATAGATAATATAAAAAATTTAAAACAGATATGTTCAGATGTTATATAATCATATTCATACCCTCAATTAAATCATGTAGTACATAATGATCTTATTAAATAAAAATATTTATCGTATAATTTTTTTTGTTAAAAAATGGTATTCCATGTGATTTAAGATATTGAGAAACAAGTTTTTTTGTGTAAATATAGATAAAATCATTTTTGAAGATATTTATTCTATATAATAAAATTTTATTATTTTATAACATTAGGCTGTTACATCCTCTTAATCCAATTATTAAATTCTACCCTCCCAATTTGAACATTATCTTGGTAATTAAAGGATGAACATCATTGAAATTTTTTGAGATTATAATCAACATTTTAAAAATTCGATGCTCATGAGAGTTTTCACCACCTCACCATATGGTCCATCCACAATTGTACGGGCATAAAATTACTTTTCCACCCATTTTGTCTTCTGATCATGATTATTTAGACTCCGATTTTGTCACGGTAGTAAAAGTTTATTACAATTTCCCACCCCATTGTTGTTAAAACAACTCTCTTTTGACCAGATATCTATTATATCACCCTTAGATTGTTCATGACTCTTTTCGATAGAGTCATGAATCGTGGGAGAAAACTTATCACAATGGTGGCACATTTGAGATCCCAGTATACATTACCCATAATGATTTTTAATACACTTGGTACAATTTTGGTGCTTATATCTATAAATTTGAGTTGGGTGCTTCTCCATTTCCTGCCACCTTGACCATTACTTATTATGTTAATCAAATGGAACATAAGTTTCATAAAAATATGTCTCAACGTTTCTAAAAGAACAAAAAAATCCCCATATATTTTAAATTATCATGTGGAATGTAATCTTTATAAGTTTTTTTAATCTTAAATAAAATATATTATATTTATATAAATTTATTTAATAAATTTAGGCATATACATATCCAATATTATGAATTTTTCATTATATATGGCCATAAAATCATCATCTTCCTTCCTCAATTCAATGAATATTTCCTCAATCATACTCTGAAAATTAATAGGGAAGTATTTCTCAAGTAAAATATTCTTAAATGACTCTCATTCCATAGAATCATTATTTTTTTTCACTTAGGTATTCTAAATGAATAACCACTATCGATCAGTTTCACCTTAAAAATTAGGTGGAAAGAGTTATATTTTGACATAGTCAATATCCCATCGATTTATATATCTTCTTTAGGTTATTGATCAACCAACCACAAAAAAATGGGTCATATGATTCATTTAATGATGTTTGATATTACCAAATGAATAATATATTATATAAATGTTTTATTGTGGGAGATCAGGTTCCTCTCTAGTATTAATACCACCACCATTTACGGATTGTAATAACTAATTTGTCACTACAAAAAACTATTTTATTCCAATTCTAACCTTCTCAAGATGCTGATTTGGAAATATATTTTACTATCAGTGTCTTCCCAATAAATCTCTATGTTTCTCATAGGAAAACATTACTAAACATTAATAGTATAGAAAAAAATATGTGAATCATAAAATTCTACATCATTTCAACTTAACCATATAGTATAATAGTCTAAGGGTGTTCTATTTACACTACAATATCTTCTAAAATTTCTTAATATTTCTTCTGATAATATATATATAGTCCCAACCTTAAATAATACATAATACAGTGTTTTATGTAAATGATTAATTATCTTTTTTTCATGGATATTATTAAGCTTATATTTTTAGATAATTAGGCAATAACTCCTACACAAAAAAAACATGATATATAAATTGGAAATGTCTAATTAATATCCTTTTTCCACATAAAATAAAACATCTATAATAATAAATTATTTATTTTCATGGAAGATATATTCAACAATCAACTAGAATTATTTATTTCAATTATCAATCTAGAAACTAAGAAAAAATTTATTTTGAAACTTATAATGGGAATTAAATATTAGTAATTAATATAAAAGGATAGTAAACTATAATTCCATTAACAATATGATAAGTGAAAAAAAATATAACTTTATCACCAATGTTAATTTATCATATGAAGTAAAAAAAATCAATTTAAAAAAACAAACCCTTGTTTCCTCAATTAAAATAAATAAAAATACAGAAGATAATTAAAACCCCTTTTACTAACATTGATAATCAAAACCCATTTAGAAACTATTTTTAATTTAAATAAACATATGGATAAATTCCAATATAATCATTAACCAATGAATTAGAGATATATAATGAAGATGAACCTTCATATAAGCTATATTAAGATCAGCTATTATCTACAATGGGGATCAACCATTCGTATACTCTATATCAGCATCATCCATTTCTATTCAGCTATAATGGGGATCAACTCATAACAAATGATATATCATGCTCACCTATGAGCTATAATGGGGCTCAAAATATTGTATTAGACTAATCAGTCTCTCCCATTTCATATAATTCTCAATTAAAAAATCACGAATAAAACACTTTCATCATAATACATTTGAAAGACTATTATAAATTTATATGAAAAATTCATTTGGATAAAATTAAATTTTCATTAAAAACATGTTTTCAATACATAAATAATTAATTACCATTAAATGTTTTATTTCATTGAATACATACATGAATTATTTGAAAGGAATCCAAAAATTAAATAAATGTCTTGGAAGTTGAAATTTCATTGTGACTATTTACATCATGAATAAAAAATTCCTTTTCTCGTTTGACAAAACATTTCATATAAAACATGTAAAATATTGATTTCGAAAATATTTTAAATAAACTAAAAATATATGTCAAATTTAAATTATAAATCATTTTAGTCCATATGAAAATAATAATAAATCATTTCGAAAACATGGATATGTATGTGGAGTAGGAAAGAGAAATTTAAAGGATGGTTATATTCAAATTAAATGACCCTTATCACTTGGGAAAGACTTTATTCATAATGAAAATTTAAAAATAACATTATATAAAACATTTAATATCATCAGAATAGATAAATTCATTATGTAACATGTAAAAGGGAACAAATATACCCCATATAAAATAATAACTGTTCATAACCTCATGATATTACTCAATGAATGTGTAAGAACCCGGATCTTCGTTCAGGTATGTTTTTTTTCTTTTTCTGGATTTTTTAAGGAAAATAAATTTTCTTGAAATTTCCGAAGTACACGCCGTGTACTTTTTGTGTACATGCTGTGTACTCTTTTCTGGCTCAAATCCATGTGTTGGCCATGTCAGGGCCACACACAAAGTGTGTAAGGCTGAGGTGGAGGCCGGTAAATTCAGAGTACGGAAAAATTAAATTACACACCTTGTACTCAAGAAGTACACTCTGTGTACTTTCTGTTTTTTCATTAAATGGACCGGGGTCGCACCTAACACCCATATTCGTCTTCCTCTCCAGTTTTCGACCATCCAGGATCGTCCGTATGGCTGGATCTTCGATGGAATTCTTCCTCGCCGTCCGTTCTCTAATTCAATCACGGTCAGTTGCGTTGGAATCGCAGCGGTGAGTTATTCCTTGTGCTTGAGTATTTTTTCCTAATTCCTCCTCGTTTCCAAGTAATCGTGGGATGAACTTTTTGTGAGTTTTCTCATATCTACGTTGTTCTAAGAGGAATTTTTCGTCGTGGTTCATGTATATCGATATCCTCGGATCGAGGTAGGTAGTTTGTGCCTTTCTGTACAAAGTTGATGAATATTACGTGCAAATTCCACCAATACCCTTGAATGGGGTATTGCTTGTTTTCCTATTTTGCCCTGCTGTTTTCCTGCTTTTCTTGATTTCTTTAGTAGAGGTTATTGCTTGTGATTAGAGTAATTATTTTGTACTCAGATTTCTTTTCCATGCTTGTTTTTCTTGTTGGGCGTTTTCCCAGTTGCCATGCCTAGTTTTAGGATAGTGGAACTGTTTTTTTCTGCTGCTAAGCCATAGGTGATAGCCAAGTAGTTCCTGAGGTTTACATGGATGATACACGCGCTCTATGCATGTTACCTTTACACAGGACTGTGAGAACCTAGAGTTGTAGAACAAAGAGAGAATTGACGGAAGGGCCTCTCGATAGTATCTTTTTAATTAAGATGCGAGACCTAGGGGAGAATTGATGGAAGGGATTCTCCAGAGTGTCGTTTAATTACAACGCGGGCTATAGGGGGAATTGACATTGAGTACTTCCCAAGAGAGCCTTTCGCACGATATGATACTATAGTGAGAATTGATAGTGAGTGCTTCCCCAGAGAGTCCTCTTTCTTTTTACGTAGCTGAACCAGAGGAGTGAGATTGTGTGTGCCTCCCAGGGGGTTGCTATTAATTAGCGGTTGAACCATAGGGGTTAGACTGTGAGAGCTACCCAGAGGGTTACCTGTTTCTTTCTTGTTGCTGACTGCTTACTTGTGTGCTATACATGTTAGAATTGTGGATTGTAGATGCTTGTGCTTTTTTGTTTACGGCATCTTGTTTTATTACTACCATGTATTCATTGACTGTTAGGAACATATCTTTGGGTTATTGCCTATTGGGAATGTATCTCACACCCTTTTTGGGCTATGATTTTGGGCCCAAGCCGACTATGTTGCTGCAGGTATAGATATGGGAAAGCACGCTTCTACTTCAGGATCTTGAGTGCATCAGGAGCTGGGGAGCATGGGACCGAGCTGTGGATCGCGATGTTGAGGCGCTTGTTATGGTTTTCTTTTGCACTTGTTTTCAGTTGTATTTCAGCACGTTTTTGTGTTTGTTGTTTTCCTTAGATACTTGTACCTACTGCATCATTGACATCATAGTTATTTATTTACTTTGTTTCTGTTGTTTGGTTCAGTAGTTGTGCATGTCGTTACTGATTCCACTGTTTATTGTTGTTCTATTACCTTGTATACCTTTCCGAATGAGGGCATTGTTACCCCACCGACTCACCAAGGCCCTCGTTGCTAGTCATCAGCCTCAGGGGATCGAGGAAACTCACTTGAGGTCATGTGGCGAACCGGGTACGCGGCACCAGTGGAGGGGCTCCGAACTCGGGACGTTACAAAGTGGTATCAGAGGAGTTCTTTTCTCTTGGTTTACTGTTTAGAGACTTTATCTAGGTATAGGACAGATTCGGTACTTGGAATTAAGCTGTGCTCGAGAGTAGATAACCTTTGTACAGGGAAAAACCATACTACCTCGTTAATTACAGTTTTCTGGTTTGGGATTTTATGGTTGGTATGTTTTCACCTAGAGTGATTCGTATGTCTTATGCAATTATTTTTTTGATATTTCGGTTCTATTTCTATCGCAACCCGATTAGATAAGAGTATACCATCTCATGCATCATATAGGCACTTGTATAAATCACGTGTCTTGCATTCGTGCCATGCCATCTAGGGTGCATTAGTGATTGCATGCTTTTGTGATAGACTATGTGTAGATTTTGCATTATGTTGTGATAGTTGCATGATAGATTATATTTTGTTATGTCAGAAAACTGTTTTTTTGTTCTTTCTTAAAATGAACATCATGTTTGGGTTCTTGAGGTGTTATGGGCCCTTACGGATCAGAATTTTGGCATCATTTCCCTTTTTATAGTGTTTCTATAATTCTGTGCAGTTTCTGAGCTATTGCCTAGAAAAACCCAGAATACAGGGCATGTACTTTTTAGATACATGCCGTTTAGTTTTCAGGCCATTTCACTAACCGTATGAGAAGAACACGGTGTCGTGGGAGTAACTTCGCAAACACGCCTTGTACCAATGGTACACGCCATGTGAGTTCAGATCCATGTACTCGGTCGTGTCACTAACAACACGGGCTGATGATGCTCAAGAAGAACACGCCGTGTCCAAAGGGAACACACCATGTAGCCCTGTCCAGGTACCCGACCATGTCACAAACAACACGGGCCGGAGTGACCTTTTTTACGCACGCCGTGTTCATTCGGAACACGCTGTGTAGTCTTGCCCAGGTACCCGGCTGTGTCCCGAATGACACGGGACGGTGTCACCTTTTCCTATGCAGTCGTGCTTGTTCAGAGCACGCCGTGTAAGGTCCATCCGTGTAGACAACCATGTACTCAACAACACGGACCACCGAAGCCTTTTCTAGTGCATGCAGTGTTTGTTTCGAACACGCCGTGTAGTCTCTGGTTGAGTTGAACTGTGTGGGTTAGCTATGTAAGGATACTCGGGTAGGGGAATAGATTTCAAGTACACTCCTTGTGTTGGGGTCAACACGTCATGTAGTTGATGTGTACATGACTTGTAGGGCAGGAGTACACTCCCATGTCAGAGGTTTAAGAAGACATGTCGTGTAGTTTTATACACGCCGTGTAGTCGTGTTTTGCAATCTTGTGTGTTTTGTTCCCCTATTACCATTTTGTACCCTTGTGTTCCCTGTCCTTGTTTTTCTAATCTAAGGTGTGCGCTTGACCAAGGAGAGTCATTCCACCGAGACGTCCTCCTGTTGTTCCAGTCTTGGCACTAGCCGTCTTTCCGAACACAGGTGTCGATGCCTAGTTCTGAGAGAGAGTCCTTCAGTGTTTCCGCCAGGTTTTCCCACCAGCAGCAGGTGATCGGGGTTCTTCCATGACTCCTCGTTCAGGAGCAGCCCCACAAGTTTCTCACCAGTTAGGTAACTGGAGTTCTTCCGGCCGTTCGAGCCGAGGTCGAGGCCGTGGTGGCCAGCCACCAGCTCCTCAGCACCAGTAGGGAGGTTCATCTCAGAGTGGTCAGTTAGGGGTGCAGGGCCACGGTGCGTGCCAGTCCTTCACCCTGGAGCAGAATTATCATGAGCAGGATCCCGAACCTTCTATTTTTCGAGGTTCGATTTTAGTAACCTCAGTTTTATCTTCAACCCTTTTCAATACTGGTGGTACACATAGCTTTATCTCTATTTCTGTCGTGGAGATCCTTGGACTCTGCATCCTTTCTTCTGCCGACTCGCTGACAGTAGACACACCTTTGGGAATGAGGACATCTAGTGTACTCCAGTGTAGAGAGTTAACTCTCGAGGTTGCTGGGTATCTCTTCATATGAGATCTCTATGTCCTATAGATGACAGGATATGATGTCATTCTTGGCATGGACTGGTTGATTCCCTTCCAGGAAGTCATTGACAGTTATCGCTGCAGAGTCAGTTTCTTTTCACTAGAGGTTTAATATTTCCTTCATAGAGGCGAATGGGACGTTCAGGTGAGTTGGGCCGGACTCGAGCATCTTGGGCTAGGAGAAGTGATGGCCCAGATCACTAGACTTTATCTGGATGATCAGGGGACTCCATAGTTGGACATTCCTCCAGTGGTGGATCGCTTCAGGGATGTCTTTCCAGAGGAGTTTTCGAGTTTTCCTCCAGAGCGTGAGGTAGACTTTTATATTGAGCTCGATCTAGGAGCGGCACCGGTGACCATTCCTCCCTATAGGTTGGACACACCGGATTATCAAGAGCTCAAGAAGTTGTTGTAGGAGCTACAGGCTAAGTGTTTCATCCAAAACAGTACATCTCCTTGGGGTTCGCCTATTCCGTTTGCGAAGAAGGCAGACGGTTCCCTTCGGCTTTGTGTGGACTATCGAAAGTTGAACCAGTTGACGGTCAAGAACCTGTATCCCTTGCCGTGAATTGATGACCTTTTTGATCAGCTTTGAGGAGACCGGCTGTTATCGAAGATCGACTTGATGTCTGTTATCATCAGTTGCGGGTTAGACCATCAAATATACCTCTGACAGCCTTCATGAGCAGGTATGGTCTTTACGAGTATACAGTCATGCCTTTCGGACTCAAAAATGCACCTCCAGTTTTCATGGAACTGATGAACCGAGTGTTCCATCTTTACTTGGATTCCTTCTTCATGGTCTTCATGGACGATATCTTGGTGTACTCTCACACTCGACACGACCATTCCCCTCATCTTGAGATCATTCTGAGTACACTAAGAGAGCATCAGCTTTGTGCTAAACTCTTGAAGTGAAATTTCTAGATGGATCAAATCCACTTCTTGGGTCACGTTGTCTCAAAGGCAGGAGTATTTGTGGGCCCAGAGAAAGTGAGAGCTGTAGTTTCCTAGGAGAAGCCGAAGAAAGTCTTTGAGGTACGGAGTTTCCTAGGGCTGACTAGATACTATCGACACTTCATTCTGGACTTTTCTCATCTAGAATCACCCTTGATAGGCCTGACCAAGAAGGGGGGAGAAGTTATTATGGTCAGATTCTTGTGATTCAGCCTTTTAGGAGATGAAAGGGAGGTTGATATCAGCCCTAATAATAGTCTTTCCAGAACTCGGAATGATCTACAATGTTTACAGTGAGGCTTTATGTATCATGCTGCGAGCTGTGCTTATGCAGGGAGATGGTGTCATAGCGTATGGGTCTCTACAGATGAGGCCACATGAGAGGAAATTTCCTACGCATGATCTGTAGTTGGCAGTTGTTATTCACGCCTTACGCTGTTGGAGACACTATCTTCTGGGATATCACTTTCTGGTCTTCACTGACCACAAGAGTCTCAAGTATATCTTCACTCAGCATGATCTGAATCTGAGGAAGCGCAGGGGGTTGAGTATGTACAGTCTTTTGACTTCAAGCTTTCCTTTACACTGGGAAAGGGAAACACCATAGAAGATGCATTGAGCAGGATAACTCAGATTCAGGCAGTTCAAGAGGCTAGTAGTGAGTGGCAGATGATGGCTCAGTTCTCTAAGATGCATATGGAGGTGCACGACATACATTGATAGACCTTTCTATCTTCGATAGCCGTTACCTTCACGCTACTTGATCAGGTACATATGAGGCAGTTATCAGACTTAGAAGGCTTAGTCCTTTAGGAGTGTGTGTTATGATAGGACCCTCTTACGGGATGGAGAGTGGGCGAGGATGAGATCTTGGGTTTCCAGGAATGCGTATGGGTGCCAGCAGATATATGTGAGGAGATGATGTGGGATTTCCATTCCTCTGTTTGGGATGTTAATCCTGGCATCACCAAGATGTATCGGGATCTTCATCGCCAGTACTGGTGGCCAGGTATGAAGAAAGATGTTGCTGGTTTTGTCATGATATGTTCTACTTGTAAGTAGGTGAGCAGGGCATCAACGACCAGTAGGACTCTTACAGCAGTTGCCCATTCCGAAGTGGAAGTGGAATGATGTCGCGATGGACTTCGGGATCGGGAAGCCACGATCACCTCAAGGGAACGTTGCTGTTGGGCTGTCATCGACAAGCTTACAAAGTTTTCTCACATCTTATCGATCAAGGAGACCTTCAGTGTTGATGATCTGGGATGACTTTACATCAGAGAGATTGTGCATCTGCATGGGCTTCTACACTCTATTGTTTCAGACAGAGATGCGTTCTTTACCTCTCGGTTCTGGAAAGGACTTTAGAAGGCCTTGGGTACACCGGAACTTTTGATTACAGCATACCATCCCCAGACTGATGGTCAGTCCGAGCACATGATCCAGGTGCTTGAGGATATGCTCTGAGCTTGCATCCTTGACTTTGGCGGTTCTTGGGAGCAGCATATTCCTCTAGTGGAGTTCGCCTACAACAACAGTTTCCAGGAGACCCTTCAGATCGCACCATATGAGTCCTTATATGGTATGCCATACCGATCACCCTTATGTTGGGTGGAGGCAAGAGAGATAGCTTTGTTGGGCCCTCGTCTTGTACAGGAGACTTCAGAGCAGATAGAGATGATTCGAAAGAGGATGGCTACAGCACTGTCTCGACAGAAGTCTTATGCTGATCAACAGAGATGACCTCTGGAGTTCGAGGTCAGTGATCGGGTTTTTCTATGTGTCCCACCGAGGTTGAGACACAGAAGGATTCGGAGACTGGGTAAGCATTCACCGCAGTACGTCAGGCCGTTTGAGGTCTTGGAGATAGTGGGGTCGGTCGCCTATCAGTTACAGCTACCTCTGAGTTATCGGGCCATGCACGACGTCTTCCCCGTCTCTCAGCTCTGACGTTACTTTTCAGACCCGTATCACGTCTTTCAGCCTAGGGAAGTCGATCTTGAAGCGGATGCATCATTTGAGGATCATCATATCCGGATTTTCGATCTTAGTAGGAAAGTTCTCCACGGGCGGTCTGTTCCTCTGGTACGAGTGTTATGGCAGCACGGGCGAGTACAGGATGGGACCAGGGAGAGGGAGGCCGAGGAATGATTGTTGTGGTCGAAGCTGTTCGGAGATTCTTCTTCTCCACCTCGTTAGGGAAATTCGGGGATGAATTTCTTTAAGGGGAGAATTTTGTAAGAACCCGGATCTTCCTTTCGGTATATTTTATCCTTTTTCTGGAATTTTTAAGGAAAATAAATTTTCTTGAAATTTCAGAAGTACATGCCATGTAATTTTTGAGTACACGTCATGTACTCTGTTCTAGCTCGAAGCCATGTGATGGTCATGTCCGGGCCACACACACGATGTGTAAGGCTGAGGTGGAGGACGATAAATTCGGAGTACGGAAAAATTAAAGTACACGCCGTGTACTCAAGAATTATGCGCCGTGTACTTTCTTTTTTTTCATTAAACGGACCGGGTTCGCGCCTAACCCCCCATATTCATCTTCTTCTCCAGCTTTCGACTGTCCGGGAGCATCCGAACAGCCGGATCTTTGACGGAATTCTACGTCACTGTCCATTCTCTGACTCGAGCACGGTCAGTTGCGTTGGCATCGCAGCGGTGAGTTCTTCCTTCTTCTTGAGTCTTGTTTCTTGATTCCTCCTCATTTCCATGTTATCATGGGATGAACTTTTTGTGTGTTTTATCAGATATAAGTTGTTCTAAGAGGAATCTGTCATCGAGGTTCATTTATATCGATCTTCTCGGATCCAGGTGGGTGGTTTGTGCCTTTCTGTAGAAAGTTGATGAATATTATGTGCAAATTCCACCAATACGCTTGGAAGGGGTATTTCATGTTTTCCTATTTTTCCATGCTGTTTTCTAGCTTTTCTTGATTGATTTAGTAGATTTTATTGCTTGTTATTAGAGTAATTTGTTTGTGCTCAGATTTCTATTCCATGCTTGTATTTCCTATTTTTGTGATTTTCCAGTTTTCATGCCTAGTTGTAGGATAGTGGAACTGTTGTTTTTTTTCTGCTGCTAAGCCTTAGTTGATAGCCAAGTATTTCATGAGGTTTACTTGGATGATACACACACGCTATGCATGTTACCATTACTCAGGACTGTGAGAACCTAGATTAGTAGACCAAAGGGAGAATTGACGGAAGGGCTTCTCCAGAGTGTCTTATTAATTATGATGTGAGTCCAATGGGAGAATTGACGAAAGTGATTCTCCAGAGTGACTTTAAATTTTGACGTCGGATATAGGGGGAATTGACGTTGAGTTCTTCCTTAGAGAGCCTTTAGCATGATATGAGAATATATGGGGAATTGAGGGTGAGTTCTTCCCCATAGAGTCTACTTTCTTTTTACATAGCTGAACCATAGGAGTGAGACTGTGTGTGCCTCCTAGAGGGTTGCTAGTACTTAGAGGTTGAACCATAGAGGTTAGACTGTGAGATCTACCCAGAGGGTTACCTGTTTCTTTCTTGTTGCTGACTGCTTACTTGTGTGCTATACATGTTAGAACTGAGGATTGTAGATGCTTGTGCTTTTCTCTTTACAGCTTCTTGTTTTATTACTACCATGTATTCATTGACTGTTAGGAAAAGATCTCTGGGTTATTGCCTACTGGGATTGTATGTCACACCCTGTTTCGGCCATGATTTTGGGCCCAAGAAGACTATGTTGCTGCAGGTATAGATATGGGAAAGCACCCTTCTACTTCAGGGTCATGAATGCATCAGGAGCTAGGGAGCATGGGACCGAGCCGTGGATCGCGATGTTGAGGAGCTTGTTTTGTTTTTATTTTTCACTTGTTTTCAGTTGTATTTCAGCACGTTGTTGTGTTTGATGTTTTCCTTAGATACTTGTACCTGCTGCATCATGGACATCATAATTATTTATTTACTTTGTTTCTGATGTTTGGTTCTTTTGTTGTGCATGTCGTTACTGATTCCGCTGTTTATTTTTGTTCTCTTACCTTGTATACCTTTCCAAATGAGGGAATTTTTTCCCCACCGACTAACCAAGGCCCTCATTGCAAGTCATTAGCCTCTGGGGTTCGGGAAAATTCTCTTGAGATCATGTGGCGAACCGGGTACGGGGCACTAGTGGAGGGGCTCCGAACTCGGGATGTTACAAAGTGGTATCAGAAGAGTTCTTTTCACTTTCTTTACTGTTTAGAGACTTTAGCCAGGTATAGGACAGATTTGGTACTTAGAATTAAGCTGTGCTCGGGAGTAGCTAACCCGTGTACTGGGAAAACCCATACTACCTCGTTAATTACAGTTTTCTAGTTTTGGGATTTTATGGTTGGTATGTTTTCACCTAGAGTGATTCGTATGTCTTATGCCGTTATTGTTTTGATATTTCAGTTCTATTTCTGTCGCAACCCGATTATATGAGGGTATACCATCTCATGCATCATATAGGCACTTGTATAAATCATGTGTCATGCATTCGTGCCATGCCATCTAGGGTGCATTAGTGATTTCATGCTGTTGTGATAGACTATGTGTAGATTATGAATGATGTTGTGATAGTTGAAAGATAGATTCTCTTCTGTTATGTCAGAAAACTATTTTTTTGTTCTTTTCTTAAAATGAACACAAAATTTTGGTTCTTGAGGTGTTATGGTCCCTGACGGATCAGAATTTTGGCATCTTTTCCCTTTTTTTAGTATTTCTGGAATTCTGCGCAGTTTCTGAGCTACTGCCCAAAAAAAAACCTAGAATACATGGTATGTACTTTTTAGATACATGTCGTTTAGTTTTCAGGCCGTTTCACTGACCGTGTGAGAAGAACACAGTGTCGTGGGGGTAACTTCGCGAACACACCGTGTACAATTTGTACACGCCGTATGAGTTCAAAGCCGTGTACCCAGTCGTTTCACTAACAACACAGGCCGAGGATGCTCAAGAAGAACACGCCATGTCCATAGGGAACAAGCCGTGTAGCCCTACCCAGGTACCCGGCCATGTCACGAACAACACGGGCCAGCGTGACCTTCTTTCCGCATGCCGTGTTCATTCGGAACACGCCGTGTAGTCTTGCCCAGGTACCAGGCCGTGTCCCGAACGACACGGGATGGTGTCGCCTTTGCCTATGCACGCCGTGCTTGTTCAGAGCACACTGTGTAAGGTCCAGCCGTGTAGACAACCATGTACTCAACAACACGGACCACCGAAGCCTTTTCTAGTGCAGGCCGTGTTTGTTTCAAACACGCCGTGTAGTCTCGGGTTGAGTCGAACTGTGTGGGTTAGCTGTGTAAGGATACTCGGGCAGGGGAATAGTTTTCAAGTACACTCCTTGTGTTGGGGTCAACACGCCGTGTAGTTGATGTGTACATGACTTGTAGGGAAGGAGTACACTCCCATGTCAGAGGTTTAAGAAGACATGTCATGTAGTTTTATACACGTCGTGTAGTCGTGTTTTTCAATCTTGTGTGTTGTCTTCCCCTGTTCCCGTTTTGTACCCTTGTGTTCTCTGTCCTTGTTTTTCTAATCTAAGGTGTGTGCTTGACTTTGGAGAGTCATTCCACCGAGACGTCCTCCTGTTGTTCCAGTCTTGGCACTAGCCGTCTTTCCGAACACAGGTGTCGATGCCTAGTTCTGAGAGAGAGTCCTTCAGCGTTTCTACCAGGTTTTCTCAGCAGCAGCAGGTGACCGAGGTTCTTCCATGACTCCTCATTCAGGAGCAGCCCCACAAGTTTCTCACCAGTTAGGTTACTGGAGTTCTTCCGGCCGTTCGAGCCGAGGTCGAGTCCGTGGTGGCCAGCCACCAGCTCCTCAGCACCAATAGGGAGGCTCATATCAGTGTGGTCAGTTAGGGGTGCATGGCCATAGTGTGGGCCAGTCCTTCACCCTGGAGAAGAATTATCATGGGCAGGATCCTGGCCCTTCTATTGTTTGAGGTTCACTTTTAGTAACCTCAGTTTTATCTTCAACCCTTTTCGATACTGGTGCTACGCATAGCTTTATCTCTGTTACTGTCGTGGAGAGCCTTGGACTCTGCATCCTTTCTTTTGCAGACTCGCTCACACTAGACACACCTTTGGGAACGAGGACATCTAGTGTACGCCAGTATAGAGAGATCCCTCTCGAGGTTTCTAGGTATCGCTTCTTATGAGATCTCTATGTCCTATAGATGACAGGATATGATGTCATTCTCGGGATGGACTGGTTGATTCCCTTCCAGGCAGTCATTGAATGTTATCGCTGCAGAGTCAATTTCTTTTCACTAGAGGTTGAATATTTCCTTCATAGAGGCGAATGGGATGTTCAGGCAAGTCGGGCCGGACTCAAGAATCTTGGGCTAGGAGGAGTGATGGCCTATATCACTAGTCTTTATCTGTATGATCAGGGGACTCCATAGTTGCACATTCCTCTAGTGGTGGATCACTTCAGGGATGTCTTTCCAGAGGACTTTTTGGGTTTGCCTCCAGAGCGTGAGGTAGACTTTTCTATTGATCTTGTGCCAAGAGCGGCACTGGTGTCCATTCCTCCCTATAAGATGGCCACACCGGATTTTCAAGAGCTCAAGAAGTAGTTGTAGGAGCTACATGCTAAGGGTTTCATCTGAAACAGTACTTCTCCGTGGGGTTCGCCTATTCTGTTTACAATGAATGCAGACGATACCCTTCTACTTTGTGTGGATTATCGAAAGCTGAACCAATTTATGGTCAAGAACCTATATCCCTTTCCGCGAATTGATGACCTTTTTGATCAGCTTCGAGGAGCCCGGTTGTTCTCTACGATCTACTTGATGTCTGGTTATCATCAGTTGCGCATTAGAACATCAGATATACCTCTTACAGCCTTCAGGAGTAGGTACGGTCTTTACGAGTATACAGTAATGCCTATAGGACTCACAAATGCACCTCCAGTTATCATGGCACTGATGAACTGATTGTTCCATCTTTACTTGGATTCCTTCGTCATGGTCTTCGTGGATGATATCTTGGTGTACTCTCACACTCGACACGACCATGCCACCCATCTTGAGATCGTTCTGAGTACAATAAGAGAGCATCGGCATTATGAAAAAATCTCGAAGTGAAATTTCTAGAAGGATCAAATCCACTTTTTGGGTCACGTTGTCTCGAAGGTAGGAGTATTTGTGGACCCAGAGAAAGTGACAGCTGTAGTTTCCTAGGAGAAGCCGAAGAACGTCTTTGAGGTATATAGTTTCCTAGGGCTAGCTGGATACTACCGACACTTCATTCTGGACATTTCTCATCTAGAATCACACTTGATAGGTCTGACCAAGAAGAGGGAGAAGTTATTATGGTCAGATTCTTGTGAGTCAGCCTTTCAGGAGATGAAAGGGAGGTTGACATCAGCACTAATAATAGTCTTGATAGAACCAGGAAAGATCTAAAATGTTTACAGTGAAGCTTCGTGTATCGGGTTGCGACCTGTGCTTATGCAGGGAGATGGTGTCATAGCTTATGGGTCTCTGCAGATGAGGCCACATGAGAGGAAATACCCTACGCATGATCTAGAGTTGGCAGTTGTTATTCACGCCTTGTGCTGTTGGAGACACTATCTTCTTGGAGAGCACTTTCTGGTCTTCAATGACCACAAGAGTCTCAAGTATATCTTCACTCGGCGTGATCTGAATCTGAGGCAGCGCAGGTGGCTTGAGTATGTATAGTCTTTTGACATCGAGCTTGCCTATACACTGGGAAAGGGCAACACTATGGCAGATGCATTGAGCAGGAGAAATCAGATTCAGGCAGTTTAAGAGGCTAGTAGTGAGTGGCAGCTGATGGCTCTATTCTCTGAGATACATATGATGGTGCACGACAGACGGTGATAGACCATTCTATCTTCAGTAGCTGTTACCTTCACGCTACATGATTGGGTACAAATGAGGCAGTTATCAGACTCAGAAGGCTTAGTCCTGCAGGAGTGTGTGTCATGGTAGGACCCTCTTCCTGGATGGAGAGTGGGCGAGGATGAGATCTTGCGTTTCCAGGAACGCGTATGGGTGCTAGCAGATATATGTGAGGACCTAATGTGGGATTTCCATTCCTCTGTTTGGGAAATTCATCCTGGCGTCACCAAGATGTATCGGGATCTTCATCGCCAGTACTGGTGCCCAGGTATGAAGAAGGATGTTGCTGGTTTTGTCATGATATATTCTACTTGTCAGTAGGTGAAAGCAGAGCATTACCGACCAGTAGGCCTCTTACAGCAGTTACCCATTCCGGAGTGGAAGTGGAATGATGTTGCGATGGACTTCGTGTCCGGGTTTCCAAGATCACCAAAGGGAACATTGCTGTTTGGGCTATCATCGACAGGATTACGAAGGTTTCTCACATCATATCGATCAAGGAGACCTTCAGTGTTGATGATCTGGGATGACTTTACATTAGAGAGATTGTGCATCTGCATGGGGTTCTGCGCTCTATTGTTTCAGACAGAGATGCGTTATTTACCTCTCGGTTCTAGAAAGAACTTTAGAAGGCCTTGGGTACACAGGTACTTTTGAGTACAACATACCATCCCCAGACTGATGGTCAGTCCGAGCACATGATCCAGGTGCTTGAGGATATGCTCTGAGCTTGCATCCTTGACTTTGGCGGTTCTTCGGAGTAGCAAATTCCTCTGGTGGAGTTCACCTAAAACAATAGTTTCCAGGAGACCCTTCAGATGGAACCATACAAGGATTTATATGGTAGGCCATTCCGATCAACATTATGTTGGCTGGAGGCAGGAGAGACAGCTTTGTTGGGCCCTCATCTTGTACAGGAGACTTCAGAGCAGATAGAGCTGATTCGAAAGAGGATGGCTATAGAACTTTCATGGCAGAAGTCTTATGCTGATCAACAGAGATGACCTCTAGAGATTGAGGTCAGTGATTAGGTTTTTCTACGTGTCCCACCGAGGTAGGGACACAAAATGATTCGGAGACTGGGTAAGCATTCACTGTGGTACGTCGGGCCGTTTTAGGTCTTGGAGATAGTGGGGTAGGTCGCCTATCGCTTACAGCTACCTCTGAGGTATCGGGCCATGCACAATGTCTTCCTCGTCTCTCAGCTCTGATGTTACTTTTTAGACACGTATCACGTCTTTCAGCCTGAGGAAGTCGAGCTTGAAGCGGATGCCTCTTTGAGGAGCATCATATACAGATTTTTTATTTTAGTACGAATGTTCTCCACGGGCGGTCTGTTCCTCTGGTACGAGTGTTATGGCAGCACGGGCGAGTACAGGATGAGACCAGGGCAAGGGAGGCCGAGGAACGATTGCAGTGGTCGAAGCTGTTCAGGGATTATTCTTGTCCACCTCGTTAGGGAAATTCGGGGATGATTTTCTTTAAGGGGGGAAGTTTGTAAGAACCCGAATCTTCCTTCAGGTATGTTTTATCCTTTTTCTGGATTTTTTAAGGAAAATAAATTTTCTTGAAATTTCCGAAGTACATTCTATGTAATTTTTGGGTACACGTCTTGTACTCTGTTCTGGCTCGAAGCCATGTGATGGTCGTGTATTGGCCACACACACGATGTGTAAGGCTGAGGTGGAGGATGATAAATTCGGAGTACGGAAAAATTAAAGTACACGCCGTGTACTCAAGAAGTGCGCACCGTGTACTTTATTTTTTTTCAATAAACGGACCGGGTTCACGCCTAACCCCCATATTCGTCTTCTTCTCTAGCTTTCGACAGTCTGGGAGCATCTGTACGGCCGGATCTTCGGCGGAATTCCACGTCACCATCCGTTCTTCGATTCGAGCACGGCCAGTTTTGTTGGCATCGCAGCGGTGAGTTCTTCCTTTTTCTTGAGTCTTGTTTCCGGATTCCTCCTCATTTCCATGTTATCGTGGGATGAACGTTTTGTGTTTTTTCTCAGATATACATTGTTATAAGAGGAATCTGTCATCGAGGTTCATTTGTATCGATCTTCTCGGATTAGGTGGTTTGTGCCATTCTTTAGAAAGTTGATGAATATTATGTGAAAATTCCACCAATACCCTTGGAAGGGGCATTTCATGTTTTCCTATTTTTCCATGATGTTTTCTAGCATTTCTTGATTGATTTAGTAGATTTTATTGCTTGTAATTAGAATATTTTTTTGGGCTCAGATTTCTATTACATGCTTGTTTTTCCTATTTTTGCGATTTTCCAGTTGTCATGCCTAGTTGTAGGATAGTGGAACTGTTGTTTTTGTTTCTGCTGTTGAGCCTTAGTTGATATCCAAGTAGTTCATGAGGTTTACTTGGATGATACACATGTGCTATGCATGTTACCATTACTCAGGACTGTGAGAACCTAGATTAGTAGACCAAAGGGAGAATTGACGGAAGGGCTTCTCCAGAGTATCTTTTTAATTACTATGTGAGACCAAGGGGAGAATTGAAGAAGGTGATTCTCTAGAGTGAATTTCAATTATGACGTCAGATATAGGGGGAATTGACATTGAGTGCTTCCCTAGAGAGCCTTTAGCACGATATGAGAATATATGGGGAATTGACGGTGAGTGCTTCCCCAGAGAGTGTACTTTCTTTTTACATAGCTGAACCAGTGGAGTGAGACTGTGTGTGCCTCCTAGAGGGTTGCTAGTACATAGAGGTTGAACCATAGAGGTTAGACTGTGAGAGCTACCCAAAGGGTTACCTGTTTCTTTCTTGTTGCTGACTGCTTACTTGTGTGCTATACTTGTTAGAACTGTGGATTGTAGCTACTTGTTCTTTTCTATTTACTGTTTCTTTTTATATTACTTCCATGTATTCATTGACTATTAGGCATCTATCTTTGGGTGATTTCCTAATGGGATTGTATCTCACACCCTTTTTGGGCTATGATTTTGGGCCCAAGCTGACTATGTTGCTGTAGGTATAGATAAGGGCAAGCTCCCTTCTACTTCAGGATCTTGACTGCATCAGGAGCTGGGGAGCATGGGACCAAGCTGTGGCTCGCGATGCTGAGGAGCTTGTTTTTTCTTATTTTGCACTTGGTTTAATTTTTATTTTAGTACGTTGTTGTGCATTCTATTTTCCTTATATACTTCTACATGTTGCATCATTTACATCATTGTTATTTATTTACTTTGTTTCCGCTGTTTGGTTCTGTTGTTGTGCATGTCGTTACTGCTTCCGCTATTTATTGTTGTTCTCCTACCTTGTATACCTTACCGAATGAGGGCATAGTTTCCCCACCGACTTCCCAAGGCCCTCGCTGCTAGTTGGCATCCTCTGGCGTTCGGGGAAATGTGCTTGAGGTCATGGGGTGAACCGAGTACGGGGCACTAGTGGAGGGGCTCCGGACTCGAGACGTTTCAGAATGGAAATTTATACTAAGTCCATTAAATTGAGTTCGATACAACATTTTTGACATTATATTCCTTAATAAACAACTTATGTTAACTATTTACATATTTGATAATCTTTTTCAAGTTTATTATTACTTTTATTTTACATATTAAAATGTTATATACTATTACATGATCTATTATGTTTAATTTGGTGGTTTTGACTATATTCTAATTATTTGTCAAAATAGAATTGGGAGGTTGAATATGGTCAAAGTGGTTCTCATTTAGACATATATATAATAATAATAATGATATAATATCCATATTCATACATAATTTATTTTTATTAATCGAATCATTGAATATGGTTATGAGAAGAAGGTCAGTAACATTTTTCATTCGGTAATGATAATTATATCATAATTATTATAATATTTAGTCATAGATACTCATATATATAATTATTATTATATGGGAATGAAAAAAGGAATCACATCGCTTCAATGAGGCAGTAGTCCACATGTCAAAAAATGACATTTTCACTTTTTCAGTCAGTGAAATTGAATGAAAAAAAGCAGTATGTTATGGAAAGAAGGTAACTAACATTAATCATTCGGTAATGATAATTATATCATAGTTAAACTAATATTATGTTATATATGATCATATATATTATTATTATTATATGAGAATGAAGAAAGTAATCACATCGCTTTGATGATGCAGTAGTCCACATGTCCACGAATAACATATTCACTTTTTCAATCAATGAAATTTTATGAAAAAAACAAGTATATTATAATTATAGAATGATTCATATTTAATTAATATAAAAATACATTACATTTATCAAATATATTAATTATAACTTCCCTAATTACATTAAAAATACTGTTTTAGTGAAAACGGATCACATCGCTCCACATGGTAGTCATGTGTCGAACACAATAATGATGTTATAGTGTACCTAAAATATTATGATATAAAAATATTAAATATGATATAAAGACTACATAGGTATAATTATGTTATAAATATCATATATAAAATTCATATCCCCCATTACACCCAACCATGATATGTGGTCGGTCAAAAAAGAGAATGATATCATTTCATGAGGCAGTTGTTTTCTATACACATGAATAATGATTTCGTAACACATTTAATGGAAGTGTGAATGTGTGTAACGACGCAAAAAACAATCAATAAAGATTAATCGTCATCCCATTACCTATTTTATTAGGATAAATGGAAAGATAACATATTCAATTATTTGGTTTTATGATTTGATATTTGAAAATAAAATTAATAATTGTTACCATAGCTAATATAGTCGTTGAACAGTAAACACATTATTATTATAAATATATTGATTTAAAAATACAATATATTCAGAAAAAGGATCTGATGGACTCAACTAGTAGAATTTCTTTGAATTAAGCCCATTTGTTGGACCTTGAAATATAGGTGGTGTTATTGAGCTTCACTCTTGACCAAGCCCGTGCCGAGCTTCAACACGTTAAGTTCCAACAGAACCTCATACAAGAGAAGTTTAAGTTGATAGTGTTTACCACCCGAGTGTTGTTATTTGTTCCACCACAACCGTCAGTCATCAATGCAGTCCTTACCCTTCGGTCATATGTGGGTCATATAAGGGGTTATGTAACAATACATTAGCACTATGTTTCTATTCATTATTTGTTTTATAGAATAAATAATATACATTCATTTTATTATTATTAAATTGTAAATTGTTTCTAAAGAACAAAATGTATTTTTAGTTAATATTCAATTAAAAAATATATTTTAATGAATTAATGGATTTATTAATTAAATATTATTATAATAAAATATTATTAAAAATTTCATTTTTATTAAATATAAATTATCGTATAATATTTATGGATACAATTGTAATTTTTATTAAGATCGAAAAGGTGTTTTATCAAAATCCATGATTTTTATATAAATATTTGTTTTTATTTTAAAAGTAAAAAATCACATATTTAATGAAATTATTTATATAAAACTAATATTCTATTTTGAATTAGGATGTCAAAATTATCCAATGGTGAGTTTTTCATAATTTTCTAAGACAGTTGAAATTTTGGGTAAAAATTAAATACTATTTAAATAAATAATGTGTTTTATTACATCATAATGAACCAATAGTTATGTAATAAAATACTATAAATGTTATTTTCTTCCAATATATGTTTTAACATTACAATAATATAATTTTTGGTTTATTTATTTTATTTAACATTGCTTTAGTGGATCCAACAATACTTATAATAAATTTTACCATTTTAAAATTACTTCCATGAGAGTGTGACTCACCTCTACATAATAAACCCTAATATTTTAAGATGTTCTGAAACATTCATGATTATATAATGTTTTCCACTCCACTTTGGAAAAAACCATGACCATATACCATGGGTTGGTTTGTGTTTTTGATTATTTTAATGTGTGGTGGCCAAAATCAAAATAATAAAAAAATCAATCTCTTTCCCAATATAAACCCACCCATGATCCGTCATACTCTTCACTAAATTCCTTTGGATCTCGACAAAAAAGTAGAATAGTCTCTATAGAAACCTTCCAAGGTGTTTGAATCTCCCAGGAAGCCCTTATGAAGCCCCTCCTAATCCATTGGGATCATACTTCCATGTAAGGGATTTCTTTCTTTATCATTTTTTCCCAATTGCATTGTTTTCATTTAGTATTAAATAGAAATGATTGGCTATGATTCAATACTTCCCCCATAGTTCCCTACATATTTTTAATGATGATATACCTCTTTAATCTCATTAATTCTTCTCATGTACACCCATTACCATGCCAAAATTCTGTATGGATTTTCTCTCTTCTAATTTATATTCAAGAATTTTTTTTGTATTATGTATCTAAATTCCATTTCATATGTTTTTAAATATATCTATATAACCCAATTACTATCCATTTCATGTAAATATTATGAGACAACACTTTATCTCTCATCAACCATTTTTATGATTTCTTACGTCATGTCGTTATGCTCCTCAATTTTCACTGCGATTTTCCAAGAAAAAGACATTGTGTAGTGAATACCATGCCCTTTTGTCTATCAAGGGCATTCACATTTATGCACATTTACTTATTTATTTTATAGTTTCATGTATTAATTACAAAATACGCTATATTTTAATAAATTATTATCTTTATTGGATCCATGTTATAGGACCTGTGTGTCACACTTATGCATGAGATGAAATGATTAAGAAGGATGTTCCCTGACAGTGATCCAATGTATTGGGTAAAGAATAATATCATGATACATCAAGTGAAATGAGGGTTTAATCTTGATAATTCAAGTTAAATTAGTTTATAATCACGATCCTTGTGAAATTATCCTTAGATCATGCTACAATCATGTAAAATGATGTTTCCACCTTTCAATGTTATGATAATCATGATATATCATACCTTTATGTTCATGTTTATATTATGTTCCATTGAAATTAATATTATCTAGAATGTATTATATTATTTATTTTATGCTTTTTTACACCATTAATAGGCTCTATAGATCACCCTTTTCTTATGCATGTCCTCAGTTATCAAATGTAATGCTAAGTACGATGGAATGTGTGTTGTAATGTAAGAAATGTTATAAATAAAGATAAAGTGTTTCATGTTTTATTTCATTATGTAATGATCCTAATCCAAAATACACCATACATCTAGATACTTTATGCTATATCCAGTGACAATTTTATGTATTAAATCATGCTTATGTTTATAATAAAGAGTAGGGTTTTTATATTTGGTATCCTAGAATATGTTTAGTTATTTTTGGGATTAGGATTAGAAATCCATCGTGAAAGCCTTAGGGATAAGACTATGTACAATAAAAACATCCATATATTTTGTTGATTAATTATTAAGTGTATAATCATGGAAATGAATCCTTGTATGGAAAGAAGGTAGTATAGGAATCTTTGGCACATATGTAGCTAGGGGTAAAACCCAAAAAACACCGCATTAAGCTATACTCGATTGGGAACTGGTGCACGACAACGGGCCTTCCTACACACCTAGTTACGACACTCTCAGTGGATATGATTTGGTAAATTAATAAGCATAGTAAGATAGATTATTACGGGAATAAAAAGATTCCACTATGAATATATGTTGGGATATAGATCATAGATAACATAGATTGAACCCTATAAATTCATATTTTAGGGGAATAAATTTATTTATAAGTTATCTATTTTTCTATGGATTAACCATTATGTGTCACCCCAAAATTCTTTTTATTGCAGCCAATGGCCTGTAATAGGAAGACTCGATCAAACAAACAATGTAAATATTAATATGACAATTGTCCTAATGTGATTCCCAAAAAGAAGAGAAAAAGAATATTGATGTTTGTCACAATACACTCTCAGTTAAATCATGTTTTAAATAGAAACATGGTTCAAGAGTAATATTCATGCCCCCCACAAAGAAATAAAAGGTCTCAATAGAGATATTCCTGAGGCAAATGCCTCTAACTTTTAATAGATCCTATAATCCCTCCATCGCCGAATAATAGATCAACTCAATTGAAATGATATTCTCTATCCTTCAATGTTCCATTCAATAGAAGGTTCTTCGAGATGCATATAATTTGGAAGGTGAAGATGATTAATGGTGGAAATTGATCAAAAATAAGAATCCCATGGAAGATATCGCAGTTTTGGAATGGAAGGATTTTTTGAAAAATGTTTTTCGATAAATATTTTCCGTACACCCTCCGACGTAAGATATAAATGTACATCCTTGACATCAAGAATAAATAAAAATAATTTGTATGATCATATGATGAAAAATTTACAAGGCTTGCATGATATTCCTCTGGATTTATTGTAACCCCGGAATTCAATTTTGACCACATCTTGGATGAGATAAAACCTATTCTATGGAATGCTCAAGCGATCCGTGACTTTGAGAGTTATGAGGAAATTGTCCGATGATCCCTCAATGTCGAAATGGAAATTATAGAATCTCATAGGTATCATGTGGATAATAAGTTTAAGGATGACTTTAATTCTAGAATTTCGATGGATAAATCAAATGGTGCTATGATTTTACAACATGAAAAATTCCAATGGTTCAGAAAGAATAACCTCAAAAATTCCTTGAAAGGGAAAAGGAAATTCATTATGTGAGGAAGAAAATGGCATCTGGTTATTAACTACAAACATGAAAAAATCACAGCCGTGATAGATGATAGGAATTCTCTACTCAACATACAAATCATTGTTTATTTCTTCAATTGCAATGATCCAGTTAATGTTTCAAACCAATTCCATAAGATAATGGTTTATGGAGGCAACTGATAACCTCCATGGTTGCAAGGAATATATTTTTCCATCACTACCACCGAAATGAACCCCTACAATGATGTGGTGATAGGTACACTATTTATTCATTCAATAATAGAGAATGTAAATGTTTATTCACATTCTATGAATTCTTTTATATCTCAAAATATTATTAGAACACTCTCAAAACCATTAAAAATAATTGAATTAAAGATGTCAGTGAGTACAAGAGATGGTGAAATCATTGCATCCCATGAATATAACTCCACCCCTATCACAATTTGTGCATCAAACATCATATTTAACCTCATCATACTCCCTCTGGTAGAATTTGATTCTATTCTTGGCATGGATTGGATTTACCTATATGGATCCAACGTAAATGGTTATGAGAGGGAAATCACTCTCCGTATGGATAATCAACCCCCAATTCTGTACAAGTGAAAAGAGGGGGATGCATCCTCTTTAGCACCACCATATCAAGAATTGATATTTCTACCCTATGAGCATGATTATCATATACATATTATTGAATCTATGGAAGTATCCTTCCTTGAAAACATGACTATTGTGATGGAATTTTCTGAAATCATTACCGAGGAATTTCTCGGTCTTCCTCCTTGAAGTGATGTTCAATTATAAATTGATCTTATACCGGAGGCATTGAAAATATCCATGAATACATATACAATGTCTATTGTGGAGATTGAGAAGATAAAGAAACAACTATAGGAGAATCTGGATAAAGTGTTTTTATTCCCAAGTGCTTCACCATGGGGTGCACCAGTCCTCTTCGTCAATAAAAAGGATTGATCAATTCACATTTCCATTGATTATCATGATCTCAAAAAAATAACGATAAAGAATATGAATCCTCTACCCCAAATTGATGACTTGTTCGATTATTTATGTGGTGCAGAGTACTTCTCCATAGTGGATTTGTGTTCAAGGTACAACAATCTATTAGTGAAGAAGGATGATATCCCCAAGACTACTTGTTGTACAAGATATTTGAACTATGAATTCATAATAATGCATTTATGACACACTAATGTCCAAAAATATTCATGAACAAGATTATTATAGTCTTCATAGATCACCTCAACAAATTTTTGGTAGTATTTATAGATTATATTCTAATATACAATTAAACCATAGAGAAGAATGAGGAGTATATATGCACTTCACTAGAGAACATCTGAAAAAAGAATCTCTATGAAAAGTACAATAAGTGTGAGTTATGGTTGAAAGAGGTCTCATTCATGGTTCATATCATCACAAAAATGGGATACCTATGGATCCCTCAAGGACACCTACAATGGAGGGATGGTTGATGCCTTCATCGGTAATGGATATCTGTAGATTCATGGGGGTAGCTGTATATTATCCCTGATTTTTGAGAAATTTCTAATGATTGTCAAATCCTTTAACAAAGATAATTCAGAAGGGAGTCCAATTTTTTGGGAGTGATGAATGCGAAGATAGATTAAAGGAGATGAAAAGAAGGATAATCTCTATGATCGTGATCACATTATCGACATGTAAAGATATTTTTGTGGTATTTAGTGATGCTTCTATGAAGGTC
Source organism: Viscum album (assembly GCA_963277665.1). Taxonomy (NCBI): domain Eukaryota; kingdom Viridiplantae; phylum Streptophyta; class Magnoliopsida; order Santalales; family Viscaceae; genus Viscum; species Viscum album. Next base: position 1,850,342,413 of record OY728152.1, read on the forward strand.
CTGGGTTGTGTGTTGATGAAAAATGAAAAATTCCTTACTTATGATTCTAGGAAATTAAAAGTTAATGAGAAAATAACAAACACAATATATGCAGTTGGCTAAAGTAATTTTTCTTTGAAAATATTGTCGCATTACCTATTTAGGGAGAATTGTAAAATATACATGGATAAAAAAAACCTCAAGTATATATTCACATAGAAATAGTTGGGTATGATCCAACGAATATGGTTAGATCTTATCAAAGATTATGACTTCTCAATCCATTAACAACATGGTAAAGAGAAGAAGGTGGAAGACACTGTATAAGTGATCCCGAAATTCTATCATTGATGAGATTTGAAAAGGATACAATCTTTATATATTTGATGGAGATGGACGTGGGGGTCATAAAGAAGGGAACATCATCAATCATTTCACAAATTATTTCTGAATTGTCTCTTTTGGAAAGGTTAAAGGATTATCAAAAGGATTATGTGGGAATTCAGAAGAGAGTGGAAACTATCGGAAAAGGGAAATCCTCATTGTTCAATGTCAATGAAGAAGGAATTGTGATATTAGTGTCAATACTATGTGTTCCATCAAATCCATAGATGATGAGAAAACTTTTGGATAACGCACATAGTGATATTTTATCCATTAACACAAGAAACACAAATATGTATCGAGATCTCCGATAGTATTGTTGGTGGGATATCATGAAGGAGGATATTGTTGAGTATAAATAAAAGCTCTTGGTATGTCAGAAAATGAAGGCTAATAGGAAGTAGTCTAAGGGGATTAAAAAACCATTACCCATACGATCATGGAAATGGGAGACCATCACCATGGACATTGTCACCAGACTTCTGAAAATATAAAATGGAAACAATGATATTTGGGGTGTTGTGGATCATCATAAAAAGATAGAAAACATCATTTCAATTCGGGATGATTTCCCATTGGATAAACTATAAATGATATATATCATAGTTGTGGTAAGGCTGCATGGATTACCATTATTTATTGTATCTGATTGACATCCAATAATCACCTATATGTTTTGGAAGAGTCTCCAACATGATATGAATATTGAGCTAAACATATGTATGGATTATCATCCTCAAATTGATGTCCAATCTGAGAAGACTACACAAAAACATGACAAAATGTTAAGATCATGTTCATTGGACTTCTAAGGATGATGGGATCAACATCTTCATCTACTTGAGTTCTCTTAAAACAATAGTTTCCATTCATGAATCAAAATGGATCCTTATGAAGATATTTATGAGAAGAGTTGAATAACAACAACATGTTGTGATGAATTTGGGGAGAAAAAAATCCTATTTCTAGAGATGATCGAAAAAAAGGTGGATATCATTAAGACCATCCAGCAACACATTAATGCTGCACATAGTAAAAAAAGATCTATATTGATAATCATCGATGAGACCAAGAGTTTGTTGTCAGAGACATGGTAATCCACCGCATATCACCATAGAAGGGAGTTTTATGATTTATGACTAAGGAAAATCATAGTCCAAGGTACATTGGCCCTTTTTAGATCGTTGATATCGTTGGAGTAGTGCCCTATTGACGAGAACTCCCACCGAACTTATCTCAAGTACATGATAAATTCCATGTATCACTCTTGAGGATGTACAAACCTGACCCATCACATGTACCCAATCTAAAGGTGGCACCATTAGATAATGATCTATCCTATGAAGAGAAGTTGGTGAATATAATAAATCATAGGGAAAAATTTCTATGAAATAATACAGTGCCCCTCGTTAAGGTGTTGTGGAGATACCGAATGTTTGGAGAGTTAATATTTGAATCAGAGGAAGTGATAAAGTAGAGTTACCTCCATCTATTTGCTTGTTGGAAAAGGAACTTTTCGATGCATAAATCTATTAAGGGGGGATATTTTGACAACCCGAACACTTTTTAATGAAATTCACTCTTGATCAAATTAAATTTCATATTATGCAAAATGGAAATATAACGTATTCAATTCTTTTGTTTTATGATTTTGGATTTTAAAAAACCGTTATGAATTTTTACCATTTCTAATAAAATTTTCGAATAGTGAAAACATGATTAGTATAAATATAGGGCTTTAACAGATCCAATTTACGCAGACAATGGAAGTGATGGCCTCATCCAATAGAATATCTTCGTACAAAGACAATTTTTCGGAGCTCTGAAAAATAAGTGGATTTATTTTGATTCCCTCTTGTCCAATCCCTTGATGAAATTCAAAACGTTAATCCCGAATGGAACCACCTAATAGAAATGTGGAATTTGATAGAGATTACCTCCTGAGTGATCTTATCCAAGCCACCCCTAGAGCATGTCACCATCGCACATCTTACCCTTCAGTATTATGCAGGTATTATAAGGTGTTATGTAACAAGGCATTAACACTATTTTTATGTGCATTATTTTTTAAAGAATAAATAATATAAATTATTATTTTTAATATTACTTTTTAAATGGGTTTTAAAGAAAAAATTGAATATTTCTTTAATACTGATTTGAAAAATACATTTTGATGAGATAACTGTTTTTTGAATTAAATAATATTTTAATAAAATATTATATCCAAATTAAACTTTCTTAAATATAAATTATCGTAAAATTTTTATAAATAAAATTTTGAATTTTATTATGACTGAATGATGTTTTGTTAATACCCTTGAATTTTCGTTAAATGATAGTTTTTATTTTAAAAGAAAAAAATCACATATTTAGAAAATTATTTAGATAAAATGAAAATTATTTTTGAAATCAGGACGTCAAAATTATACATTGGTGAATTATTCATAAATTTCTAATACAGTGTAATTTTTGGGAAAAAATTAAATACTGTTTAATTAAAAAATGTGTTTTATGACATCATAATGAAAAAATATTGATGTAATTAAATACAATTAATTGGGTGTTTGGACAATATATTTTTTACCATTATAATATTGTGATTTTAGTTTTATTATATTTATTTTACAATGTAATTCCGGACCCTCCAAAACTTATAAAACTTTTTAATATTTTAAAAGAATTTTTTTGAGAGTGTGACACACCTCCACATAAGCAACCCTAATATTATAAGAATCCCAAATATTATAAGAATTTAGGCCATTTTACTAATAAATTTTTTTTATCCTCTCTCCTATTCCAAAAAAATGGGAAAACCATGGGGGTGTTTGTGGTTTTGATTAGTATAATTTGTGTTGTCCAAAATCATAATAATAAAGAATTCCCTCTCTTTTCCTATATAAACCCACCCAATCTACAACTTAATATTCTGTAAAAGCCATTGGATCTCGACCAATATTTTCCATCATCTTTATAGTATCCTACCATAGTGTACCAATATTTCAATAAGCCTATCTCGAGCCCCTCCCAAGTATTTGGAATCACACATCCATGTAAGGGATTTCATTCTTTAACAATTTTTTACAAATTTCATTATGTTGTTATACAATTTTTTTTCAATCAAAAATGTTGGGGTATGATTTAGAACGTCCCCATAATTCCCTCCTTATAATTGAATTTTTCGAGACCTATTTATCTCTCATTAATTCCTGCCATGTACACCTGTTACGATGCCAAAATTCATTAACAAATTTCTCTCTTCTCCTTTACATTCATGCAATTATTTTGTATTATGAATCTATATTCGATTACATTTGTGGGGACATGTATCTATATGAATCACATACTGTTAATTTTAGTTAAATATTAAGATACACCCTTTCTATCTCATCAATTATTTTTTTGAATTCGTATTTCAAGTCACTATGCTTCCGAAATTACACTATGATTTTTCAAGACAATGTCTTTGTGTAGTGAATACCATTCCCTTTTCACTATCAAGTGTATTAACATTTGTGAAAATTTAATTATTTATTTTAGAGTTTCAATTATTAATTCTAAAATCCTTTATTATGGAATTAATGAGTATGTTTAATGAATCCATGTTATATGATCCATGTGGCACACTTATACTTGAAATGAAATTATTAAGAAGGGTGCGCCCTGATTGCCCTCTAATGCATTGTGTAAATAATAGTATCATGATATTTCATGTGAAATTATGGTTTACTAATTATAATTCTATTTACATGAGGTTTTACTCATTCTCCATTTTAAATGATCATTTGATCATGCTAAAATCATGAAAAATGTATTTGCCGCATTTCTATGTTTCGATAATCATGTTATATCATTCCTTTAAGTTCATGTTTTTCTTATTCACCAATGATATTCCAATTTCTTATCATGTAATTTATTCATAATGTTATGCCTTGTTTACTCCCTTACTGGGATTTATAGCTCACCCTTTTCGTATTCATGTCCTCGGGTTATCGCATGCAATGTTATTTACGATTGAATGTGTGTTGTCATGTAAATTATGTTTTCAAAAAATATGTTCTGTTTTTTGTTTTAAGTCGTTATGTAAAGTTTCTAATCTCAAAAACAATCGACCTATCTATCTTTTATGTTGTATGATGTGATTATTTTATGTGAGAAGTCATGTTTAACTGCGCAATAAAAATAATGGTTGTTATAATGTATGTGGTTAATAAAATTCACATAAAAACATCTAGGTATATTAATGATATTGAGGATATTATATTGTCACAGTATATGATGAATTTATTGGATTGGTGAATTAAATAATATAGAAACACATGTTGAAAAATGATACCACTTCTCCAGGTAAATATTTTTGGTCTGCAAAAAAGACATTAAATTGATGGATTTTTTAACCAATTAAATGATTAAATGATTATAGTATATTGGTGGAGACGTTATTTTGGTAGGTTTGGTATTATAAAAATATCATGATTGGTGTGAATATGTGAGGAGAGTGAATGGCCTTTTGTAATTGGGGGAGGAATGGAATTCCTATAAATACCCAAAATTATTCACTTTTGGGAGGTCTCCCTTACATCATTTACATAAAAAATTTACAAATAATGGATTAGATGAAATTTATGGTTAATACAGAAATTAAACACCAAAAAATAAATTCATATTTAGTGACCTGAAAATTCTCATTGGCTTGAGAGATACAACAAGTCATTACTGGGCCTTAGGCGACATCCCCAAGACGCCAAAGGCTGGAAATAAATGCCAAAGGGTTTCAAATACAATTTTGGGATGATTTACCCTTGAAGAAAACAAACCAAAACATCCACTAAAACCCACTATATGATGCATGTTCATGAAACAACCAACTCATGCATTACCAAAAGAGAACCACACTATTCTACAAACCAATACTTATCCCACAATATCAGAGTACGAGCGGAAGACTAAACAAAAGACTCAAACAAACCAAGACACACTCCAAGGCTCTGCACTGAGCTCCATGCTCCAATAACCACCACATCTCCCAAGCAACACCATGAAACACTAGTAATGAGATTCTTTAAATTTCCTTGTGTCTCAGAATACAGCATCTGAAAATGCACCAAAGTGACAAAGCATGGGTGATTATAAAACTCAGTAGGTTTCCCCAATGACATACTTACTCACCCCACTTGGATAAAAGGGTTAGCAACATTTATAAAAAAAATTATATAAAACTATATCTCAAAATAATTTTATAACTAAATATAAACAAGTTCCAAAACCATTCACAACCAAAGTCAGCCAAGTAAAATTAAACCAATTTTCCCAACATGTTATTTTTCTAGAAAAATAACCAAACAAGATTTCAAACAATTTTATAACATCTCTTTTTGGAATACCCAACCATTTCAACACCCCGTGAAAACAACCATGCATTCTACGTTATGACAGTTCCATACCCTTGAGCGGTCTTTTGTTGATCTACCAAGTCGTCACAATGTAATTGTTTCCCATATTCCATTAACACTTTTGGAACTGAGCACAAGGTCGTATTTCAACCATGCCTTGTACTTAAATGTCTTCTGTTCCATTAAACTATTGTCACAGAGAACAAGGTCATATATCAACCAAGCCTAATATATTCAACATGAACCCACACCACCCATTTCCAACAATCATGCCAAAACCATTCTTTCAATAAAACACCCTTTTTATTGAAAACCCATTTTCCGTCAAAACCAAGTGTGTTCAACCAATTCAAATCATTTCAATAAAACTCCATTTTTATTGAAAACCACATCCATAAAAATCATTTCAATCACAAACCATTCCATCAATTTTATAAATTAAAATCAATAATTTACATTCAAATTGTCAAATCACTTTGCACAACAACTCACCAAGATTCACAATTTCATCAAAACCATAAATCATCATTAATGAAGATTAATTCAATGCATTTCACAATAAATTCCATTCAAATAACCAATTTGAATCTAATCCAGCCAATTCTAGCAAGAGGAGTCGAGAGTGAAGCCACCTACCTCAACAAATTGGGTGAAACCAATAAAAAGACGTAGAATGCTGAAAAACACCAGGTCAAAACACCACGAAACCTTCTTAGATTCCTTCCCCTAAAACCAAGAAGACAAAAACAGGTCTTATAAGTAATAAAATACATTATATCAACACACCTTGGGCATATATCTAAGGATCTATCAAGAGGGAATAAGTAGATCTATGAAAACATAAAAGAAATGTGACTTACATTAATCAACCTGCTTCTAAACGCCAAGGAAACCCTCCGGATCGCTTCCAAAATGTCTGGTCAGTGTTCTCCCACCATCACCAAATATAAATCCTGAGTTAGGGTTTTCTGGGAGGAAAAAAGAGTGGGTTAAACGATTAAATGAATTAGATCCTTAAATATAGTATCTATGTAGACTTGTGTACAGTTAGTCCTCATGGTTAGACAAATCGTGTGCTAACCGTGCGGTCGTCACTACTTGGAAGGGGGTACTCCACATAGCCTCCTCACATGGTTTTCCCAAACCATGCGCACACCGTGAAGTATCCTCTATCCAAGGTGACCACACCCACATGGCTTCTGCACGGTTTGGAAAACCATGTGTAGCCCGTGCGTCACCACTTTTGGCCCTTTTTACTCTTAAAAACATTCCTAACTTTCTCCAACCAACTCACAAATGCTTCATATACATAAAATTCATAAAACAAGGGTTACTTACCCGAAATAGGGGGTACTAAATTCCTCCCACCATTGGTCTTTCTGCCCATGGAAAGTAGAAAACAATTGCTTTCCTGAAAGAGTGAAGGCCACTACTCTTTCATTTCATTCTCTCGTTCCAAAGTATCTTCCTCAATCTGACCATGTTCCCACAAAACTCGCACTAGACCAATGCCTTTTCCATTCAAGACATTCTCTTGACAATCCACAATCTGCATTGGGATATGTACCAATGAAGCATCTGACTCTAGGTCATCGTGATCCCATCTGATAACACGGTCCGGAGCAGTCTTATACTTCTTCAACTGAGATACATGGAACACATTATGCACTACACTAAACTGTGGTGGTAATTCCATCCATTGCGCCACCTACACAACATGTTCCAGTATCTCAAAAGGTCATATATATCATGGACATAAATTTCCATGCTTCTAAAAATGTCGATGTCCAAGCCTTGGAGAGATTCTCAAAAAGACTTGATCAATCACTACGAACGACAATGGTCTTCGATGGTGATCTGCATAAGATTTATGATGACTCTGAGTCGTCTCCATCCTCTTTCGAATCAACTAAATCTTGTTCATTTTTTCTTGGACAAGGCTTGGCCCAACTAGTGACGTTTCACCATTTTCCACCCAACAATGAGGATAAAAACAATGACTCCCATCAAATGCTTCAAATGGTGTATTGCGTATCGAAGCATGATAGTTGTTATTGTATGATAACTCCACTATGGGTATATACTCCTCCCATGATCCCCGAAAATACATTACACAATCCCACAACATGTCTTCCAACGTTTGTATCATCCGCTCGGATTGCCCATCCGTCTAAGGATGATACGTTGTACTCATATTGAACTGAGTTCCCTGGGAATCCTGTAAGGATTTCCAAAAACGATATGTGAACCTCGAATCTCTGTTTGACACGATTGGAACTGGTATTCCATGTCTCTTTAACACAGCCTGGATATAGATTTTTGAATGATCTTCCACCATATGAGTTTCAGGAATTGGGATGAAATGAGCCGACTCGGTCAGACGATCCACTATCACCCAAATGGCATCGTGTTTCCGGTTCATTTGTGGATGACCTATAACAAAATATATTGCTATATGATCCCATTTACACACATGGATAAGTAAAGATTGTAACATACACGCTGACCATTGATGCACTGCTTTAACCTTCTGACCACTAAAGCACCATGAGATGAACTCAGCTACCTTCCTTTTCATGCCGCTCCACCAAAACTGCGCCTTCAACACCTTATACATCTTCTGTGTTCCTAGATGTATAGACCATCTGGAATGGTGGTAAGCATGAAGGAGTTGTTCCTGAGAAGATAACGGTACGAACATCCGATCTCGAAACCACAAAATTGAACTCTCATCCATCTTCCATCCCTCAGTGGTCTCCCAACCATTGAGTTCTTACCTCAATTCTACACAATCTTCATTGAATTCTTGTTCCTCCTTTACTATCTCCACCAAATTAGGAACATGCATAGTTGAAAATAATACCGCAAAATCACCTCTGCTTTCACATTCCACATGCATGTCGGCTAAGACCGAAATCAAGTGCCATTCATCTGAAGCTTCAATTGCAAACTGAGCATACGAATTCCTAATCAATGCGTCAACCACTAAATTTCCCTTCCCCGGTGTATTCATCATGTCAAAGTCAAACATTTGAAGATATTTCATTCATCTCATATGCCTCTGATTCAAATCTCATTGTGAGAAAATGTGTTTCAAGCTTTTGGGATATGTAAACACAGTAAATTTCTCACCAAATAGATAGTGTCTCCATGTTTTCAAAGAATGGACGACTACAGCTAAATCAAAATCATGTGTTGGGTAATTCATGTCATGAAACCTTAACTGCCTTGAACCATAAGCTTCATCATGGCCTCTTTTCATGATAACACAACCCAACCCAGATCATGAAGCATCACAATACACCACATACACATATCCTAATTCAGGGAAGATCAAGATAGGTGCTGATGTAAGGTGAACTTTAAACTCTTGATAAGACCCCTGCCATTTCTCATTCCATTGAAAAGCACTATTTTTCTTTGTCAATGCCGCCATAGGAAAAGAAAGTCAAGAGAAGTCACATAAAAAGCGTCAGTAAAAACTAGCTAGACCAAGAAAACTTCGTATTTCAATGACATTCTTTGGTTGTTTCCATGAAAGAACATCTTCTATCTTTTCTAGATCCACTGAAACCCTTTTCTTCGAAACAACAAGGCCCAAAAACCGTATCTATTTTATCAAAAAATCACACTTTGATAATTTGGCTTAAAACTAATGGTCTCTCATGATTTCCAACACCATCACCATTTGTTGGGCGTGCTCATCCCTTGTTCTTGAATACACTAAGATATCGTCCAGAAACACCACAACAAAAGAATCCAGATATTGCGGAAATATCAGATTCATCAATTCCATGAAGACTACTAGTGCATTCTTAAGAACAAAAGTGATGTATAAATATTCGTAGTGGCCATATCTACTTATGATGGTTGTCTTCGGAATATCCTCATTCCAAACTCGCAACTGGTGATATCCTGACCACTAGTCAATCTTAGAGAACCACTCTGCTCCCCACAATTGATCAAACAGGTCATCAATGCATGGATGTGGATATCTGTTCATTATCGTAACTAGGTTAAGTTTATGATAATATACACATATCTTCAAAGTTCCATCTGCTTTCTTTCCAAACATAACTGGTCATTCCCACAGAAACATGCTTGGCCAAATAAAATCTTTTCTTTCAAGTTCATCCAACTGCACCTTCAATTCATTTAACTCTATTGGTTCCATCCTATAAGATGGAAGTGAGATAGTAATTGTCCCAGGGAGGAGATCAATCGTAAACTCCACTTCTCTTAAAGGTGATAACCCTGAGAATTTTTTAGGAAAAATATTTGGAAATTGATCCACAACAACTAGAAGTATTTTACTTGCGATCTCATCCATAGATTCCAAGATTAACACTGCCAATTGGTAATAGATCGTCGCGTCTACTGGTGCCAAAAAAATCGTTGCACCTGCCTTCACCACTCTCTCTTCTCCAAAGAGATGCTCGACACCCTCCTTAGTCGGGAAACTAACCGTTCTCCCATAAAAGTCAATATGAGTCTTAAATCTGGTCAACCAATCTATACCCAAGATTATATCGTATACATCCATCTCCACCACAATGAAATCACATTTCATCTTATCTCCATCAACAGTTATAGAACATTCTCTACAAAATAAGGCTCTACATTCTATTTTACTGATAGTTTTTTGATGTTTTATCCCATAAGGCACCATTTCAACCTTCAAGATTAGCAGATCAGCAATACGAGAAGCAAGAGAAAAATGTGATGCACTAGTATCGAACAACACTTGAATGAGGGTATAATTCAAAAGAATCACACCTCTCACTGTAGATTGTCCAGACTGATCATCAACAATCATTTCCTCACCTCCGTACAATTTCTTCATGGTTGCACTATTCTCCTTGGTGCCTTGGTGAGATTTCCTTTGTTGAGGAGTCATGGTATTTCGAGAATCACTTTGTCTAGCTCTGTTATGCTGATGAGACTGATTTTGTTGTGCTCGTCCTATCGAAACATACGATGCTTGAAACACTTTTGCAGTGTCATGAACACCCGACCATGGAGCACTTCAAAATATTGCTGAAGATTCCCCATCTTGTTTCAATTGGGTAATTCTCCCTGAGGTGCGGTACATTCATGTTTCATGTGATAGAACAAACAACATTGAATGCAACCTGCTTTGATCTGGGGTCATGGAAGAAGGTTGACTGATCCCGCCTTCTGGTTCGGATTTGCACTCCCACCTTGGAAGTAGGTGTCCCTCTTCTGCTTGTTTCCAGCAATAGAGTACCCACTCGTACACGTGGGTATCATCATTCCTCCTGCTATCGATCCCGAGATATCTCGTTCAACCAACATTACTCTGTTCACCATCTCAGTATAACCCGTAATATAGAGCACTGTAATCTTCGATCGAATCTCCTCACTTAGCCCTGATTCAAAGATACGTGCCTTAAAAGAAGAACATTCTTCAACCTGTGGTGAAAAATGGACTAAATTCATGAACTTAGTTGCATACTCTGTGACAGAGAGGATCTCATGTTTCAAGCAGAAGAAGTCCGTTGTTTTCTAGATCTTGAACGTGTAAAGATAGAATTGTTTGTTAAACCATTCTTTTAAATCCTCCCATGTTAGGTCTTCATCCAATTTAGCCTCCACCACTAAATCCCACCTCTAACGTGAAAGATCCTCGAGAATATACATTTCCATATTTACTTTCAGGTCGAATGGTGTGCCGATGAAATCGAATATACGATTCATCCTGCTTAGCCACACCTCCTCCTTATTAGGTTCAACATCACCATGAATGTTTGGTGGATTCAGCTTCATGAACTCGATGGTATAATCCATATGTCGTGGCTCATTCCTCTAGTTCCCAGTATCCACAGCTTGAACATCTTGGAAAATACTCTGAACCATCTCATGATTCACACGTGGTTCAGGTGCATCCACGTTCTCTGCAGCTTCTTCAGGTTGGTTTCGATGACGCATACCGAGTGCCATTTTCTAAACCAACAATAAATGCCATCAATCTCACTCCCTAGAAATTGTTGGCTTATCATTTCAAACTCTATAACATAAACTATCACAAAATTTTTCTAAAAAAAGTTTTCCATGCTTAACTATTTTTTAAAACATTTTGCATGATTTTGAAAATTAAACCATTTTTCAAAATACGCCAAATATCCACATTTCAAAACCTTTCATTTGAAAATATATTCTGAATTTTTCAAAAATTTACATCTTTTCAAAAAAATCATAACCCATTCCTCACCATGTGATATACAATCCTAGTGGGATGTCATTCTTCTACAATTCATGTAATGCTCATCTCATTGGCTAAACCCATGACAATGAGAAATCCATCATTCTAGAAGTGTATCCAAAACACTTATTTACCCAACACCTTGGTAACATGAAGTTCAGAATAAAGGGGTTAGCTACTTCCTTTTATTCTATACCTTTCAAGTTCCAAAAATCCTACTCTTGTCTAAGATTCCAACCCAAGGAATAGACGAGAATGAATTTCAACATCAAGACCATTTTTACCTCAAAGGAAGGACCAGACTGATACCATTTGTAATGACCTGCATATTCTCAATGGCATGAGAGATACAGCGAGTCATTACTAGGCCTTATGAGATATCCCCAATACACCAAAGGCTGGCAATAAATGCCAAAGGGTTTCAAATACAATTGGGGGACAATTTTCCCCTTATGAAAATAAACCAAAACATCCACTAACACCCACTATATGATGCATGTTCATGAAACAACCAACTCATGCATTACCAATATAGAACCACACTGTTCCAGAAACTAATGCATAACCCACAATATCAGAGTACCAATCAGAAGACTAAACAAAAACTCAAATAAACCAAGACACACTCCATGACTCCACAACGAGCTCCATGCTCCAAGCACCACCAAATCTCCAAAGAATCACCTCAAACCACTAGTAATGATATGTTTTACCTTTAACTGTGTGTCGAAATACAACATCTACAAAAGCACCAAAGTGCCAAATCAGGTGTGAGTATAAAACTCAGTAGGTTTCCCCAATGACTTCCCTACTCACGCCACTAGGATAGAAGGGTTAGCCACATTTATATAAAAACCATTTATATAAAACTATTTCTGAAAAGTAGTTTATAACTAAATATAAATGAGTTCCAAAACCATTCATAACCAAAGGAATGAAAATGAAATTAACCCAATTTTACGAACACGTTATTTTTCCAAAAAAATAACCAAACATGCTTTCAAACCATTTCACAACATCCCTTTTTGGCATACCCAACCGTTTCACCACCCCTTGAAATCAACCATGCATTCTACATTATGATATTTCCACACTCATGAGCCGACTCTGGTCGATCTACCATGTCGTCACAAGGTAAATGTTTCCCATGTGCTATTACACAATTGGCACCGAGCACAAGGTCATATTTTAGCCAAGCCTCTTACATAAATGTGCCATGTTTCATTAAATGTGTGGAACTGAGTACAAGGCCCTATTTCAAACAAGCCTCATATATGCAACATGAACACACACCATCCATTTCCAAAAATTATGCCAAAAACATTCTTTCAATAAAACACTCTTTTTATTGAAAACCCATTTTCTGTCAAAACCAAGTGTGTTCAACCAATTCAAACCATTTCAATAAAACTACATTTTTATTGAAAACCAAATCCTTCAAAATCATTTCAATCACAAACCATTTCAACAATTTCTTATATCAAAATCAATAATTTGCATTCAAATAGTCAAATCACCATGCACAGCAATTCACCAAGATTTCACAATTGCATCAAAAATGTAAATAATCACTAAATAATATTTATTCATAGAATTTAAAAATCAGTTACATTAAAATAACCAATTTTAAACTAATCCAGCCAATTCCAGAAAGAGGAGTCGAGAGTTAATCCACCTACCTCAACAAAATTTGGAAAAACAAAGCAACAGACGAAGAACGCTAAAAAACACCGTGTCAAAACACTACGAAACCTTCTTAGATTCCTTCCCCTAACCCCAAAAAGACCAAAAATTGTCTTAGAATTCATCCAATACATTAGATATACCCACTTTGATAATAGATATAAGGATCCATCAAGAGGGAATAAGGAGATCTAAGAAAACTTAAAGGAAACGAGACTTACCTCTATCAACCGGCTTCTAAACGCCAAGGCAACCCTACAGATTGCTTCCAAGAAACATGGTAAGTGATCTCCCACCGTCACCAGATAGAAATACCATGTTAGGGTCTTCTGGGAGCCAAAAAGAGTGGTTTTAAGGACTAAACGAATTAGATCCATAAAAATAGGATATAAGTTGACTTGTGCATGGTTAGTCCACACTATTAGACAAACTGTGCGCTATCCGTGCGGTCTTCACTACTTGGAAGGGGGTACTCCACACGATCTCCTCACATGGTTTGCACCAACTATGCACAAACCGTGCGGTATCCTTTGTCCAAGGTGACCACACACGCACGACATTCACACGGTTTCGAAAACTGTGCGTAGCCCATGCGTCAACACTGTTGGCCCTTCTTACTCTTAAAAAGTTTCCAAACATTCTCCAACCAACTCACAAAAGCTTCATATACTTAAAATTCATAAAACAATGTATACTTACCAAAAACCGTGGGTACTACATCATATTTTTCATTTTTTTTTCATACACTTCAGGTTTCATATATTTTACCCTTTATTACCATGGTAATGAGTTTTCTAGAAAATGTAATATATCATATAAAACTAAATTAAAAAGAGATTTATTCAAAAATATTTACTGAATGATTTTATATATGATATCTAATTTATAAAGAAAAAATTAAACATGTTATGTAAATTATGATTTTCAGAAGCGCATGTAACACGCAAAAATACTACATTAACACTAATCTGGCACACAACGTTATTACTATTTAGTGGTCAATATGTGGATTTGAAAATTAAAATTCATTGATGAATGAAAATAATATAAATTTATTATTATTTTAAAATTACATGGTTGATTACAATATATTATGTTATATAAAGTCATTTAATAAAATATCATTTAATAAAAAATAACATTAATGTCGAACATGACATTAATTATATAATTTGAATGTTAAAATATCCTTTTAGTGATTGAATTAGAATATATTAAGTTAAATCCTTCATAAAATCATATATTAAAATATTAAATTAATAGAAAATAATAATTCATAAATTATGATCACTTTTAATAATTTTTTAATCATTTATTTGAAGTTAATTATTGTCTAATTAATTTCTATATTGGCTTTTCATAAGAATTTCATGAAACTAATTAATCTCTAAAAATTAAATAGACATTATTCCAATAAAAATAATTTATATTTCTAATTAATAATAATATATATATATCTGAACCAATGATTTTTTCTTTCTTATCCCAATGCATTATAGATGTTAATGATAAGGATGGTTCATTTTTTGTCTTTTTTATTTACTAAACTTATTACATTGTTCAATTATATGAAATATTTAAGGAACCCAATATTTAATAATGTAATATCCCTTCTAATTTGATAAAAATATAAATCATAAATAAATAACAAAAAAACATTATTCTCGTAAATGATGAATGATGCATTACTTATAAAATACACTAATATGAATTCCAAATATTGTAGTGCGATAATAAATTGAAAACTAGGAAAAAAATGTGGAAATTTCGATATTCTTGATCAAATAGAAGGACCAAACTCATGAAAAAATATATATAAACAAAACATATTTGTAATTATATAATATTAATTCTGATTATTAAATATATAACCTTGATAGAAATTATATATTAATGATGAATGATTTAAATATGTTTTATTTATGGAAATTAAGAAACTAATATGACCGTTATAATTCTCCTAATTGGTATTTTAATCTTAGAATTTACAATTGTATTTGGGATGTTATAGTGGTACCCCACATATGAATGGATAATATATAATTGAGGTATGTTAGAAAAAATATGTGATATATTTAATATCATTGTATAAACAATGAAATGTTTTAAAAATGATAAAATACATGTTTGTATTTTTTAAAACATAAAAGTTTTTTTTAAAATTTTATAATTTGTATAATTATAAAAAATTAATATCTATTAACAAAAAATATATTCATAAATTAATATTATGTTGTATTATAATTATAATATAGTTTTATGAATCAATAAATATTTTTTCAAAGATTCAACAAATTGATTAAAATATTAAAATTTATATTTTTAAATTATAAGTTGATTTCATTAAGAAATTAAATTTCTATTATTTAGAAAATTATATTAATAAAACTGATTCTATTAATGGAATATAAATGTCAATTAATGGTTAGGGTGATTTTTTGTCACTTTTCTAAAATATTTTATTTTTTTGTTAATAGGGAAATACAGTAGTTTTAGAAATTTACATTATACAAAAAATAAATGAATTTTTAAGGAATGAATGATTTACGAATCCAATTGATTGAGCTCTCAATAAGCATTTAATATAATTATTTAAATGAATAAATACTATATATTCTATTGATAAAAATAATAAACTAATAAATATAGTAATCAAAACTCCCCTCTCCTCCCCCTATAAATACCACCCATCACAAACTCTTTTCATAATAGGTTTTAATATTTGTTTAATGTAAAAACTATATCCAATTCCCATAAAATTACTATTAACAATATCCATGAGTATTTTGTCACATCAAAATATTTGATCATAATAGTTACACAATAGAATACAAGAGTTGGTCAATTGTAGTTTCAAAGATAATATAAAAAAATCACATGCCATGTTTTACTTAAATGACATAACATAACATTGTTCATGAATCAGAGTATCCAAATCCAAATCACATATTTATAGATTATATTAATGTATATTTTTAACAGTTTCATAAATGTTCAGATCGATAGATTTTTTATAAATACAATTATAAAGGATATCTTTCTAATACATGCAATGTGGAAAAAATAACTAATAAATAAATATCTTATAAATTTAATAATGAATTAAATTTCACATTAATAGAGAAAAACCTTTTAAACATAAGAGTAATGGTAGTTAGAAACCATAACTAATGGTATCCATCATTTTATACCTAATTTAATGTCTTTTTTCATTATAAAAATTAATCTAGATTAGATGATCAGAACAAGCTATTAATTTTTATCCTTGGAAGAAATTGATACAATGATCGACCTCTATCATCATAGACATACAATTTCCCATTCTGATGGACTAGGTTAACCATATTTTGATCTTTAGAATACCTCGATCAGTACATTGATTGACAAAAAATACCAAATCAATATTTTCAAAATGAAAAAACCCTACAAGTATTCCTCACACTGACAACCCTATAGCGTATTACAATGTCCAATAATGAAATGTTAGTGGTAATAAATATTTTTAATATTTGAGTTGTGAAATTTATCAGCTATAAACTATTCAAATGACCAACTATCTATATGAAAATTTCCAATGATCGTATATATGAGTCAGTTGTAATTGCCGAGGAAATATTTCATTTGACTATATATCTATAACTGACTGTCCGATGATATTTTTTAATCAACATCACAATTAAAAAATTTATTCATAATTATTGTCATAAATATAGTTATATTAGATTATAATGTTTTGTAAGTTTAATGGACTTACTTATTTATTTTCAAACTGATATACTATATAGTGGTTCGTCTAATGTATCGGTGCCATTGTTATCCCAATAGTCATTACATTAGTAAATCTGATAAATAATACAAATGAAGAACGAAAAGTTAGATCAAATATCATTATGAGGGATTAAATTCTCCATCAATATGAAGGATTAGATTATGTAATATAAAAATTATCTTCATAATACATTAGAAAAATTTCTATATATGGGGAAATGTAATGTTTCCTTTAAAAAAATTCTAAAAAATAAAGATATTAAAATTTAGTAAACATTGTTTTAATAAGGTGTTTGTGATTTCCAAAAAACAAAAGGAATGGATATAAAAAATGGAAAAAATATGAATCAACTATTTTAAATTTTTAGGAAATTATATATCCCGACAATTAAATGGAAAATAATAAAAGTTAAAAAATATAATCCATTATTATTTTAAGAAAAATTATAATATACTACGTACCACCCAATGAATTTATAACTACTTATTGATATGATGAAAATTAATAATAATTATCCCCCTTAGGATAATATCTCCCCTTTTAGAAAACTAACCCATAAAGAATCTCCAAAAGTTTCACCCGATGGTTTCTAAAATTTGTTTTCAGAAATATTGTTAAATTATACACTATTTCTATAAATTTTATAAGAGTAGTAATATATGAAACAATTATATGTCATCTAACTAATAAAATAAGAAAAAAAATAAAAGGCAATATATCCAAAATAATTAGAATAAATTTAAATAGAAATAATTGCATTAAATAATAATCGCATTCAACAATAATTCATGCGTTTAAAAAATATATATCAAGAGTTAAAATATAAAATAATTCATTCATTCATGATCAATTTCCAAAAAATGTAAATCATCTTTTTGAACTCATATTGATCATTCTCATGCATCATGATCATTTATTAATAACTCATTTCTTCAAGACTTTAGTCTATAAAATTTTATTAAATTTTTTATTCTCATACTTTACAAGGGTCAAATCATTATCACATGTTCTCATCAAACTATTCTCCTAATCCAAATAATAAAATATTATTTAAAAATATTGATATCATAATTCAAATCATCAGTTGAGTCTCTGATGTATTCTAAAACCATCACTCTATCAGAAACATCATAATATAACTTTTAAAAAAATTGATCCATTTCTAGTAAAATTTTAATTACATCAAAAATTTATTGATTATGATCCCTAGTGACACTTTCCAAAATATTTTTACTCATAACCATTTGATTGTAATATAATTTACATGTATGGAAATTATCTTTACATATTTTTCAACTTTACCTTATACAGATAACTGATTGAATTAAAATGTCCAATGAATATGATTTAAAATTACAAATATAATGGATTTGTTTGAATCCTCTTATACCTTTGGAAAAATTGAAAATTTTTCCATTAATCTCTCTATAGTTTTGTAGATATACAATAAAACCTTTCAAACAAAAATTTCATCGAAATTCGATGATCTCAATGATGGTTTTCGAGGTATTCATTTTGATGATTCAAAATTTGGTTTTGATATTTCCTCAGATTTCCCATTTCCATTGATTGAAACATTATAATCATCAGAATATTCTCTAACTTAAACATTCTTATCTGAATTAATTTTATATGAAACATTCATTGATGATTATTGACCATTATATTTATCTGCCTTTTAGTATGATTTTTCTTCTTGTTTTTTGATGACTTTTCATCTTCTGTTCATTAATACTCTTCATGGGATCCCATTAAGATATTATGGTTTTTAAATTTACAAGGTAAATATGATGATGATGATGATTATAAGGAATTATTTTCTTTTAACTATTTATTGGACTTTGATTGCCCATCATCATCATATCCTTCTTCCTCTTCCTCTTTTTGTACTTATTTGTTTTTTTTTTCAAATTCTACATTGTTTTATTTTTCTAGTTATACTTATTCTTCATCTCTAACAAGATCATTTTCTCATTATAATCTTCCATCATCTCTTGGAAATTGTTTTCCAACACTGTAAGAGACTAATTTTTTTCCAGTACTTATGAAGTTATATATTAAATTATTCCCCTACCTTAAAAAAAAGTAAGATAGAACTTATAGTATAACTACTATTCCAATTTAGTCTAATACGATGACATGAATAAACTAATGAGTATAATAAACTAGTGTAACAATATTCTTAGAATCTATCTCAAAATCATTAACAAACATTAAACAACAATATATTTTTTTAGGTTTTTTCATCTATTTCATTTTATGTTATTCCCCTTTAAATTTGTATTATAATGAATTATCAATGGTTTTTCCTCACTAGTATTAACAACAAAAGCTGGATCCCCTAATTTTATTTTTTCTTTATGTGCAATATGTTCTTGGAAAAAATATTCTTCCATTTTCTATTATTTGGTTTATTTTTTCTTATGAGGGGAAAACTCATATTTTATTTTCTTATTGAAATCTTCTGTAATATTGGATGGTTGTTCCTCCAATGAAAAACCATCAACCATATCATTAAACAAAATTAAATTTAGGAAAATTTAATTCTAATCATGAAAATTTATCCTGAATAATAAAATAAATCTCTTCCCTTATTGGGTAATACTTATTATCATGATTGAAAATTCCTAACCATTTCACGAGTCATTTATTGAATAAAAATGGAACAAGAATGATCATAGATATAATTTAGAAACTATTGATAGTTTCCACAACAATTAAAAAAACCACTCGAAGTTTGTTTTCCATATAGTCATAAAAAACACCAATACAAAAATACTAGAAACCATAATGGTTTACCTATAACCCATCCTCAGAATCAAGTAACACATCATCCATAATTATACTTCTAGTATATCATGTGAAAATATAGAAAAATTCCTCACAATATAATAATATTTAAACAAATATAATTCTACCATATGTTTCATCAAATATCCAGTTCTATTCGGAAATTTATGTGATGGCATATAATCCTTTCCTCAAGAATGAACATCCACAATGTCTATTATCCTTTTATATGAATGATTTTTTTCATTGAAAACATATAAAATAGGATTCATCCTTAACTTATTCTTTATAAAAATAAATGGTGGCGTAAAATTCTTTGAGTGTGTCATGATAATATTAGTAAAAATATTTTTCATGTTTTTGAACACACAGAATATCCCAACATTTGCGAGTAATAATCTTATTGGGAATAAAATCATACTTAGCGAACCATGATCCTTTATTGATCCATTGTCTAAAAACATTCCTTTTTTCATAGTCTTCATTTATTCCCATCTTAATGAGACTTGATCCCAAGATCATAAGTGTTCCAAAATAATCTCTCTAACCACATTGAGTATTGTGATAGTTCTTGATGAGAAAATTCTGAAAACCAATTTATAGAGTGTATATCCCACCTTTATATAGGTATGACTAAAAACACATCAAATTCTAAAACATTAAATGACTGATAATAAAAAAAATTAATATGAAATATGAAACTTGATCGAAGAAGGTTGTAATTGTATATTAGAACTCTTGAGGTTTTTTTAAAACATATCATAGGATTATACAATATTCTTATGAAAAAAATATGTTTTGAATAAAAAAAATTTGTTGAATAATTTTGAAATAATATGTAATAATCATAAATTAAAACTAATGTAATGGATAAGTGAAATGGATTATAATAATAGAATAGTAATATTCTGAGTATATTATTTCACCAGTATTAGAAAACTATTCATATGTGTTTTCTAAAAAAATTTGAGAACCATATATTATAAAAAAGATAGATTATGATTGTTTTATAAAGAAAACTATTATTCAGAAATGATTGTACAAATATTTATGTCATGAAATTTTATAACCATTTATGTGTCCAAAAATAAATTTTAGAATCCTAATGTATAAAATATTTTTTAAAAAATAATTCCAAAAATACAATATGTAAAGGAAATTTGAAGGTTTATTTTTGAACAAATATAAATTTTTTTTAAAAACAAATATACTCCACATATGATATGGTGTGCATTACTATAAAGATATTGGTAAACAATAACTAGATATGAAAAGTCACATAATATTTATCATTCCATTATTCTTTTAATTTAATAAAATTTATCAAAACAATGGGGTTTAATAAAAATATCAACATTTTGTTGTGGAATTCCAAAAAATTATAAAATCATATCATTTTTTAGTGTGTGATCTCAATATAAATGGTTTCCTATATCTATGTACGTATATTTTGAGTGATGTGATGGGTTTTTATATAATCTAATGTAACTATTTTTTTCAAAAAGTATTTTAGTTATAGTAAGTCTAATTCCATAGTCTCATAGTGTGTGTTGAATCCACAAAAATTGAGAAAAACAACTTCTAATTTCCACGTATTCTGCTTCATCATTGGAAATTTATAATATTTTTTTATATCACCATGAAACTAAGGATTATTCTAAGAAATTTAATGTTCCAAATGTTCGTTCATTATCCATTCTACGTCCACCAAATATAACATTTATGGTACCTTATTTTTCAAAAAAAATTATAGATGAATATGATAATCCTAAATCTAGAGTTCCATTAATATAATGAAAGGTTAATTTAATTACATTAATATGATATTATTTTTTATTGTCTTTATATTTAGAACATATTAATACTGAAAAATTTAAAGTTAGATGACTACGTATTTTAGTATAGTACACTACCAATTATACATTGAAATTTTTTCGAATAAAATCATTTCCCAGCCTCAACAAGATATAAATTATTGGAGTTACCAATGGGATTTATAATACTTATAGTATTTTCATATGAAAATTTATTAAGTAAATATTTTAAATACTTATACAAGAATATAAATGTACTTTTGTTATCAATATTTTAAAACCAATAATGTATGATAACTCACCCATCATACACATTTCAAACTCAACAATCATAAGATAGATAAAGTAATATGTTAATGATATTTTAGATGAACTGAATATAATTTCCTAAAAATATATTTTTACAATAATAAATTATTTAAATAATATTTTTTGAAATTTTTTTGGATACCTATATCTTTCAAAAAAAATTGTTTGAAACAATAATCTAGTTAATATAATATAACATGCTCTAGTGCTTTTTTACATCTATAATGATACATGGTATGTGTCAAAATATTTTAGGAATGTTTTATATTTTCATAATCATGGGGTTGTTCTACATAAAATTCTTTCTAAACATATCCATTATAATAGAACATTTCAGACCCATTTGAATTAGTTTGAAATTAATTAATGTCGCAAAGGCTAGAAGTATCTATATAGCTTCAAGTAATGAAACTGGATAACAATTTTACTCACAGATTATTCCATCAAGTTGTTTATAACCCTTAAAAATATGTCCAAAATTAATTTTTACTATTATTCAATTTTCATCACATTTATTCCCAAAACAATATATTACTCGAATTATAGAATTTTCAATAGGTCATTCAAATTAATGTATATACTTTGTTACTTTTGCACACATTGATCTCATCATACATATATTTTTTCCAATCCTCATCACCTAATTCCACATAAATATTATTAGGTTCAAATTTATATATGAAATCTAGAAGATCAATTTCTCTTATAAAGGAACATATGGTCCTTACTATTTTATCTACATCACCATTGATATTCTGAATACGACTAATCATAACAAACAACTAATTTCATTGAATTTAAATGGGGGGTTATTCAATAAGAGAATGAAAGTCATCATGAGGAAAAACATCATAAACATATTATTTATCCCTTTCCATATGGGATGTATTTTATACACTTATTGAAACAGATTTTTAAAAATAAATTCTTATGATGTGGGTAGGTTTTTTTGGGAAAAAGGACACATTTCATCAATTCTAACATTCATTATTTCTCCAAAAGTACAAGAAATTTTATAAAAAACACAATAATACATTGAAATAATTTAATAACCTTGTATTTTTCCATCATCATATTTAGTTTCAATCGTATGTATGATATCTTTTTTATTCAAGAATAATTATTTCCAAAAAAACGTTGTTGTAAGAATCATTTGGTTTTAATCATCTCTATAAATCATGAAGACCATTATTAAAAAAATGTATAATTAAAACAATATCTATAATTTAATTGGAATTAATAACGAATTTGTCCCCAAAAAAATTAGTAACTAAGTTTTGGCCCAGCGTGGTTCCTGTAAAATCCTGAAATTTACTATTTCATATATTAATAACTCGATTTTAAGGAGTTCTACGTGCAAAAAATATGTGTTCAATACATTCTTAATATAATATTTAAAAAAATATAATTTTGAAAAAATTTCAGCAATGATCACAATGAATTGTTATCATGGAGAAGGTTTTCTCCTTTTTACCTCTAGCAGAAAAAGTTTTAAAATAACTAGATGATAAAGATGTTCTTGTTAGAAAATATACCCATGTGTATCTAGTGTATTGATAGACTTAGACATATATATATATATATATTATTTTTCACCAACAAATATATTTTTTAAGACCAAATAAGTCAATGTCTATTAAATTTAATGTATCAAAACATTAAAAACCACTATAATATTTATAACTTTACTTATATTGCTTACCAAATTGAATCGGGTAACAAACATTTGAACTATAGAATATGAGTCCTTTTTTATCCTTAAAAAGACGGTTACAAGTGAAATTATCTATAGTTATAAGAATTAAATTTCATAAAATTATATGAAATACCCATTACTGATATTTTATTTCACCGTGGAATAGTATGTCTTACCTATTATTGTCTTCTATGTTTAGTGTGTAAAAATTTTCATGTCGATTGGAAGAAAAAATAAATTCATTTTCAAACTATGTACAAATCATTTTTCATTTTTCATGTTCACAATATAAAACTCAATTCATAATTTATTTATATTAGTATGTTTTTCCTTGTGTCCCACATCAAATAAAACATTTAAAATTAAGGTTTATCTAATAAGTAGAAATTTAAAAAAAATTAAATTTGAAATTGATAAAAATTACATATATTGTACTTATAAATGTATAATTAAACTATTTTGGATTTTAAAACCTAATTATAATATAACAATTCAATATAATTATTTATATGAAAATACATTTTTCAATTAAAATCTATTATTTTTCTCTAATCAGCAAAAAATGACACTTCTCAGAAAAAACCCATAATTTATCCATAAGTTAATTATGGTATTGTAGTTTAAAAATGAATTTTATTTTATCCATTATATTTTCATAATGTGGTTGAATTCTTTTAAATATGTACTCAATCCATGATTAAACCATCTTTTAAAAAACAAATTTTTTTCTAAAAACATTCCCTTTTCATTCAAAATGATTTTATTTTATTAATAATCAAAATATATTTAACAAATGGGTGCTAAATATATATTTTTAGAAGTAAGTAAATCATATTAATACCCTAAATTCTATCATCTAGACAGTAAATATAATATTAAATAAAAGTATGAGTCTTATCTTTTGTTTTGTTAAACACGGTCTTTCATGCAACACAAGTTATCGATAAAACTCATTTTTGTTTGTAACCCATGATAAAATCCATGTTGTGTTTCATTTGTGATATCTATCATAACTATATTGATTTAAATTTTATGGATATTACAACCACCCTAATAAATTATTCCCTTACAATTTTAAATTTATCTCAGTACTCATAGGATGGACATCATTAAAATAATGTTAATCATTTAATAACATTATTACTATGGTTTTCCAAAAAAACATTTTTATCATGTTATAATAATCATATATTAGTATTATTAAAATATTATAATTTATCATATTAACCCTAATGATTATCAATATAATAAAACAGATGTCCATAACTTATAAATGCATCATTCCACAAATAAATTTTCCGCTAAAACATATAATTAATATATCTATGAAAACGTAATAAATGAATCACAATGTATATCCATTACATAAAACATAAAAAAAGGGGATCATAATACACTGAGATAATGATCAAAATTTGAAAAATATTGAGCTCTCTAGATATGTCAACACCACACCATATGGACCAACATCTACTGTATAAATAGAACATGATTTCTACGCCTTTTTATTCAGATCATTGTGATTTATACACTAATATAACAACCTGAGACACATGTTATCATAATTTTCAAAATCATTATAGATAAAACATGTCATTATTGTCTAACTGTCTACATTATCACACTAATATTTCTCATTACCCTTCTGTATATACTCATGAACATTCTGTCTAATCTTATCACAATGGTAACAAATTTCAGGACCCAATATACAATAACTGAAACGAAGTTTTCTTCACTTATGGAAAATTTATGGGAATACCTCTAGAATTTAGATCGGACAGCTTCTTCATTACCTATGACATTGACTAACTCTTACTCTTATCATCTCATGGAACATAAGTGTCAGCAAACTCTATCTCATCTTTCAAATCAAAACTAACATAGTTCTCATAATTTTTTAAATATTGTGATGAAAACTATTGTTTAATGATTAGTTTTAATACTGGGTAAAAAATATTAATTTTACTTTTATTATGTTGAATAATGTTTTGAACATATATATAATATCATGTGTATTTTTCTACATATGAAACCAAGGAGTCATTATCTTTTTTCATCGATTCTATGAATTGATTCTCTATCCTAAGCTCGACAAACATAGAGATTTTTTTGACAGAAAATATTCATATATTTGTCCCATTACAAACCCTCAAGTTCATATTTATCATGAGTATTCTTAAATAAATATATAAAATTATCTGTTTCACCTATAAAAAGATAGATGAAAAGATTCACCTTTTGATGTACCGAACATTCAATGAATTCAAGTAATTTATCAAGGAAATTGATTTATCAATCACCTAACACATGGTCTGATGATCCATTTAATTATTGGGGATTTTTCATAATGAATGATTCTTTATATGGAAGTACCATTATGGTATATTGGTTTCCTCGCTTGCATAGATACCAAAACCATTTATAGAATCATTCAACTAATCTATCATTGATAAAACTATAATGATTCAATTCTAATAATACCATAATTCTAAATTGGGGGGAAATTTTTATTTTGCTTCATTCACACTACATCTTTCCTGATTCCACAATAGAAAAACATTACGACTAGACATATTTTATATGAAATAATATGGTAATCTTAAAATGATATATCATTTCACTTAATGATAATTTAAAATTTTCTAATTTCATTATATTAACACTATCCTAACCTATAATGTATTCTAAACTATCATATGATATGAAATATAATGAACCAGAATTAAAAATTAATAATATTTATTTTCAACTCAATAATCCATTCTATTACATTTTATTATCTTTTTAGGTTTTGAGTTGTTGAGAACTAAGCCATAAATCATACATAAAAAACCTGACATTAAAATTGGACACTTCCAATGAAATTTTTTGAAACATTCGATGATCACTAAATCTCAATAAGAGATATAAAATTAAAGTAAACTACTTGTTTACTAAAAAATGATGATTCACGTAATATTTATATTTATATTCAAATTTAATTGGGAATAATAAATAGAATATATTCACATGACATACAAAAATATCTTTTGGATTGAAAAAAATAATTAAAACCCATAGAAATTAATTAAAAACTATTTATAGAATTAGAGATTCGTATTCATAAAACCCATTTGAAAACAATTTTTTACTAGAATAACCATATTTTGGAATTAAAATATATTAATTACAATATTAATTGGAGATATATATATCATATTTCCCTTAATATAATCTATAATCATCTCACTATTAAGCTACAATGGTGAGAAGCCCATCGTATCCGCTATATCAGGAAAACTTATTTATCATGAACTATTACCGGGGATTAACTCGTATATTGGGATAATTTGTGAGTTATAATTGGTATAGAACATTTCTATACGATTTATATGTATCACCAACTACATATATCGATCAATTAACAAATCATGAATAAATTACATTCTTAAAAACACTTTGTGAATGTAACGCCCCGACCCCAGCTACCCAGAGTCGGTGCATTACTTCGTAACATTGGCATGATCACAAAAGATCAAGTCTCAAAAGACCGATTAGTTTAGTAGCCTTGGAAACACTAGATACATTCATAAATGTTACATTACAACATAAAGTGAAAAACTAATAACAAAGTCTTCATAGTCCACACTCATATCCTCTTCTGACTATCCCTGCAGGTCATTCATAAAATACTTCTTCACATCCTGGAAAATATTAAAACATTGAAAGGGGTGAGCTCAGATGCTCAGTAAGGATAAAAATATTGCAGAAGCTTTCATAAATAAACATAATCATTTAAGGCAATGTATGACTAAAACAAAAGCCTTTTAAACTTGAACATCAACATAATATGGAAAAAGTAAAATGAGATAATGCCATTTACATCTTCACATGGATATTCTACTGGTCGAATAATCACATGCAATATCAATAACCACTTTCATAATGATGTAATGCATAATTCCAGACTATCATAACCACGTAGTCAAGGCCTTGTGCCAAGACAACAAATAAGATTTTGTCAAGGACTCGTGCCAAGACACTAGTTTGTCTCATGAGACCTACCGATGCAATTTTTTAGAAGATAATTACATTTAAAATTGCTCAAATATACTCCAGTGTTTTTCTGAAACATTATGCAAGCTTCTGAAAACAAAATAACTAATTCTGAGACTACTCGACTAATTGCAGGCCATGATGGGTCCACGCCCAATCCCTTCCTGTCTACCACACTCGAGAGTCAGGTTTTCTGAAAACATTTTTAATCTTGCATTAAATACGTAAACATTTTCACTGGATTTTCATATATTTGAGAGAAATATATCTCTCATTTTTTGAAATCATTTATAAAAATTTTGTGGCTTGTAGAGGAAGCCGAAAACTCAAATAATGGTCACGGTGGAGAAGAAGTCATTGTTGCCGCACAAGTACGACAAAAAAACATTCCCTTTTGTCGTTTAGTAAAGAACTTCGTATAAAAATATTCATTTTGAATAAACGTATATGTCAAAGGGGTTTATACACCGTATAAAAGAAATTTGTGTATAAAACCAAATATGCCTCAATGAAAAGAGATTGAGACGAAGTCCTTACAAAGATCAATTTTAAAATAAAATAGATATATTATGTGTATTCACTATAGGTACACATAAAGAAAGTAAAAATACAAAATAAGACATAATAATATCATGACATAATTTGAAAGTAGGAGATTAACCCAATTAATGGAAATTGGGTTAAGAAGTTCCATTACAAATAAAATAGATCTATTAGGTGTATTCACTATAGATACACATAAAGAAAGTAAAAATACAAGATAGGACATAATAATATCATGAAGTAATTTGAAAGTAGGAGATTAACCCAAAGAATTGAAGTTGGGTTAAGAAGTTTCCTTACCTTGTGTCCGACTTGACACAACCGTTCTTTAACCTCCTGAATAAAAAACTAGAGTTAATATGTACCTTATTAAGAACCATTTTAAATTTCATTATCCTTTTATATCACTTATTACAATGTTATGAACATTATGTAATTATTTAAGTTAATAACGGTCGTTTTTTCGATCTTTGGTAACTTGAGTCAACAATAAACTTCTTATAATTACAAGTTGTTCATGTGGTAGAATATACATTATATCCAGAATTATATTCATGATTTAGATGTCATATATATCTTATATATCCAGTATATACATTCATTTATAATATTACGTAACATTTAGAGGTAAGAAATGAAATGCACCGTTCATGGAGACGGTAAGCCGTACGTACGCATGAACGCTACTTTCATTTCAATTTCATATTTAATGGAACTAAATCATAATTATATAAATGTATAATATAATTCCAGTATGATATAGTGTATAATGCCACTTTCTTCATCCTTTATACATCCCACATATGGCATTAACGATTCAAATCACTTTGAGGGGGCGGTAGTCCGCACTTCCTAAAATGAAATTATCGCATTTTACCCATAATGGAAATCATAAAGTATGCCATAAATGAGAAATAAAGAAACATAAGTAAAACATAAACATATAATATATCATATATAAAAATAGTGACATCTTAATGGCCACCTTTCAAGGTGTTATATGAGTGTTGAACAATCATCGTTTCGTGAGGCAGAAATTCGCCATCCACAGAAACCGTATGTTCTTTAACCATTAGATGTAGGTGTGTGTAAGTGTAGCTAGAATACTTCTTATAAAAACATCCTAGTATATTTAGGATACTGGTGTTGTTACAAAAGAAATGAATAAAAAGAGTTTAGGGGGTTGGAGAAGAAAAATAAAACAAAACAACATTAGAGAAGACATTACCTCAAAATCGGGTAACTCTATTTGATTTGAGCCAAAGGATTCTTTGAGAAGAGTTCTGCCCAAAGTGAGGCTTATAGGAGTAAGAGAGGGAAGTTGGGAGAGTAATTTGGCAGAGTTTGGCCGAGCCAAATTGCTTGAAGGTGTGAATGAGGTGGGAGAGGTGGGGGCCTTTTATAAGTGGAGAGGAGGGGCACTTTTGGAAAGATTGAAATGTAACATTATTTCACAATGCTTTTAGGATTCTAAAGGTCCCAAACTTATATAATTCGAGGCTATGGTGATAAGGTTTCGAACTCTCCTCATCCAATAGGCTTTGGACAAGTGTAAGCCTTCGATTTTGCATTATCTTCTCATTTTATTTAAATCATTAAATAATGAGGTCATCGCTGCATCATAATTATGTCATAAATAATTTAATTTATTTAATATCTAAAAATTATAAACAAAATACTATGATGTAGGAAATCTTTTTAGCTTTCTAATTAATATTTATAGTCAAAATTTGGACTTGTGTAACCCCACTTAAAAACTGTTTTAGTAAAACAACTCATGTTTGTGTCAATTTAATTTTAACATTAAATAAATATATATTAATGTCATTTTCCAACTAAAGTGGCTCCATGGGGTCCCCAAGTTGACCCATGGGTTGTCTTGGTCGGCCATGACTCATCCAATAGGAGTAGGACAAGTTTCATGCTCATATCATATTATTAAAACATTGTTTTTACCTTAAACTACACTAATTACCTCTAATCGCGATTAAGAACTTAAAAGTTACTATTCACCAAAAAAATTATTTTAATCTCATTGAACCACATTTTACTTATTAATGACAACCATGTATGTCGGATTTTTGAAAATCAAAACACAGAAGTGGTAATATTTCATTTAAACGAAAAATCAGTTATTTAACTACCACTTAGTGCTTTCACTATTCATCAAAAATTGAAGTTTTTCAGAACAAGGCCAAAATTTCACCCTAAGATATATTTGATATTCCGAATTCAAAAATGATGTCTATTTTAAAAAATTCCAAAAATATAAGTTGCATTAATTAATTTTATAATTAATTCCCGCTGTCACAACAAATAGCGTGTTTTTAAGAAATAATTTATATCAAAAGATTGGCAATTGTTTATGTCCAATTTAAATGTTAAATTAATTCTAATGACCACCATTGGATAAAATGGTAAAAATATATTCTAATATACTTTAAAACAACTAAATAGTATAACTTATCACTATAAATTATTTTGATTAAAAAAGTTGTTTTAAGTATTTTTCACTATTCATAAAAATTTGGAAGTTCTCGGAAAATTACAAAAAATTCAACATAGGCTAATTTCAATATTAGGAATACAAAAATGAAGTCCATTTTGAAATATAAAATTTCTATAAATTTAAAAGGTGGTTATTACTATTCATAACGGCTACTTTGATTAGTTGTGGTGTGTTAGAACTCGAACTTGCGTACAATGCAAACTATTGCATTATTGAAAGAGAGGCGTATCGTGGAAGCTCGGGGTGTTACAGTGAAAACTCATTTAAACCCCTTTGAAAATACATTCGGAAAAAATATCCTTTTCATTTAATAACAAATTTACAATATTGAAAAAAATAAATATATATATATATATATGGTTTTTAGAATAAAAAAATTAATTATTGAGAATTAATGTTGAAATAAAAGAATGTCCACAATGGAGATGAAGATATTTTTGCTTTGTATGTAAAGAATAGAACATTATATTTCTAATTTGTCAAAATATTATATATTAAGAACAAAATATATTTCTTCTAAAAAATATAAATAAATTAAATCATACATAAAAAATAAAATTATTTTATATCCATATAAAAATGTTAATAAAATCTTTTTGAAAACGTGGACATGGTTAGAATACATAATTTAAAGAATGATTTTTTTAAAAATAGATGTCCATTATCAGTTATGAAAAACATGAATCATAAAAACCATAAAAGAATATCTATATTTAAAACATTAAATATCATGATAATGTATAAATTCATTATATAAAATATCAAATGGGATCCTTATAAACCTTATCAAGTAATAATGGTTTATATCATAAATATATGCCTCAAGAAAAGGAAATTGAGATGATGTCCCTTAACTTGAGTCTGATTCATCGCATGTGTCTTTATATTCCACAATTACAAACATATGTTAATTATTTACATGCGTAATTATAGTGTTCAAGTATATTAATTAATTTTTTTCACTTATTATCAAATCATATAGAATTAATTAATCTATCATGTTTGACTTGGAAGATTGGACCATAATCTATTTATGTGTCAAAATGTCATCGGAAGGTTAGATATTGTCAAATATAGAATTAACTAAATATCCTAAGAATAATAGTAATGAAATAATTATAATATTAATAATTATATAATACATTTAAATTTAATATTGTAAAATATTTATGAAAATTGATCAAACGTTATGATCATAGAGACTATAGATTGTATGTAAAAATGACTTTCTTTTCCATTTTCGAATGATAGTTATGGAAGGAAGGTAAGTAACATTTAACATTCCAAAATGATAATTATATAGTGATTTCTCTGATATTTAGTTATATATAATTATATATATATTTCTCCTAATGTTGTGATTAAAAAATAGAATCATGTCGCTTCGAAGAGGTTGATGTCCACAGGTCCATGATCGACCTTATAACATTTTCAGCGAGTGAAAAGGTATCAAACAAAAATGTTTTATTTTACATATATAATTTTAATTATTTATTTATTATCATCAAATATTACATATATAAAATATATTAATCATATATTTCCTTATTACCTTCTATATAACAAGTTAGTGAAATTGAATCCCTTCTCTTCATGAGGTAGTAGTCTATCAAACACTAGAACGATGTTGTCATATCACATATATATTAGAATATAGAAGGGTTATAGATTATATAATTACACAACATGTTTTATAATGTCATAAATATATAATATTAACCTTATATACAATCTTATTCTCATCATTAGGAGGTGGTAATGGAAAAACTAAATGACATTATTTCATGATGCGGCAGTCTACCGTACAAATGAATAAGTATTTTTATTAACATTTGATTGAAGTGTGTATGTGCTTTATTGATTACGTCATCATAGAATCATATTTTTATATTATTTATACAAACATTTTTATTTTATCGTTCTATAATAAAAATTTATGTTGTGGATAAAAAAATAAATAAAAATCAAATGTTGACGAATATTACATATTTTTATGGTAACACTTTTTGGTTTTCACCAAAGGTCATTATTTGGTTTTATTTATTCCAATATTATGGATTATATGATTATAATATATAATTTTATAAGTTCATTTGATAGATTTTTTACAATAAATATGGATTGAGAGTGTGAATAAGTAAGTGGATTGAATCCCATTTTATATTGGAAGATGAGTGGAATGCTTGTAAATACCCAAAAGTACTCACTATTGGGATGTCTCCCTTACCTCTGTGCTTCCAAAATTGGAAAATAATTGATTAAAGATAATTAATGGGGGTTCCAAAAATAAAAAAATATATATAAAAACTGTTTTATCATATTTTTTTCATTTGAAGTTATATTTACTCGATATTACCCATTCATTGTTCTTACCACGTTTGCAAGTTTTCCATCATTGGTAATCTATCCTGTAAGAATAAATTAAATTGATAAATATTAAAAAATAAATAAAAAATAATTATATATATGATATATAATTTATAAAATTAAAATTCATTGTGTACATGAAATACAATTTAATAAAATCTCTTGTAACACGTAAATACAAAACTTTAACCCCAATCACTCTAACCAATGTTTTACTATTTACAGGTCAGTACATTCATTAATTAATATGAATGTAAAAATATCATGATGGGATGGAATATAAATATATTAAATTAAAATCTCTCTATAATTATGTATTAATCATAAAAATTATAGAAGAATATAATTCCATAAATTTAAGTCACTTTTATTATTTTTGGTAACATTGATTTTTGATAATTATTAACTAATGAAGTGAGGAGTATAAATTTTATAATCATTTTATGTTACTAATTAATATCTAAAAATTAGATAGAAATTATTTCGATTGCAAAAATATATATATTTATAAATAATATGCATAATAAAACAAATGTTTTTTCCCTATCACAAATCAATATAGATATTAAAGAAAGGGAGGGATCATTTTTCATTTTTTACTAAACATATTATTTTGGAATCATTCATGGAATACGTAAGGGCCAAAAATTTTATCAGTATAATTTCATATATTATGTTATAAAAAAATATTTCAAAAAGGGAGACCATTAAAAACATTAATATAATAAATAAAGAATGATAAATTAGTCATCAAATAAACCGATAAAATTAAAAATATTACAGTTGGACAATCTATAAAAAAATACAATATGAATGAAAAAATTATGATTTTATTGATCAAATAGAATGACCACACTTCTTAATAATGATATGTAAATGAAACATAATATTTTTAATATAATATTAATTTTCAAGATGAAAATTTATATCATTGTGAAAGAGTATATGTTAATAAATAATGAGTTAAATAATTGTTATTTATAAAAAATTAGGAACACATATTAATCTTATAAATTAGACAATTGTAATATTAATATGAATGTTTGGAACAATAATTTATCTATTAGAATAGTAACCTCACCTATGAATGTATAAAATAAAATTATATTATATTATCAATAAAAAAATTATACATTTTTATTGGGGGGGTTTATAATGAAATGTTTTAAAAAGGAGAAATTAGGGGTTTATGTTTTTTTAAAGTTGATGTTTATTTAAGATTTTATAATTGATAAATTGGTTTAAAAGAATATTTATTTTTATAAAAAAATTAATAAATTATTGTCATGTTTTATAATAACTTAAATATATAATTATGTGATGGTAATTAATTTTTCAAAGGGTCAAAAAATTTATTATAATATTAATATCATTATTTTTTAAATAAATTTTGATTTTGTTTAAAAATAAAATTTCTAATATATGAATAGAAAATTGTTTTCATAAAATGGATTAAATCTTTTGAAATCATCATTTTGAAAAGTGGTTACAAAGAGTTTTTTTATATTTTTCTAAATTATTTGAACTGTGTGAATAGAAAAATATTTTAATTTATGTTTTTTACATTTATAAACAAATATATGAATTTTTTATTCATGGATGATATAACAACACTTTTTTAGAATGATTCAGAACCAATTACTATATTTAGTTATATGAATAAATATTAATGATATTTTTGTTCAAAAATAATAAACTAATGAAAATAATAATATAAAACCCCTCTCCTCCGCCTATATAAACCACCCCTCTACCCCTTCTTATCACACCATCTAATCCTTGTAGATTTTCATTAGTTTTCAAAATTTAATTTCCATGATTCTTACCCATGACAAAAAGATTCTAGACTAAACCAAATGGTGGATCATTAGAGTTAAAAAATAACATAAAAGAGGGGGTGAATTGTAGTTTAAATATTATACTAAAAAACAAAAAACATTATTAAGTAAATTGATCAGACTCAATACTATATAGATATTACAGAATCATAATTAGAATCACATATTTTTATATTATATCAGAATATATTTTTAATAGTTTAGAAGATTTACCCATAAAAGGGTTGTTTAGAATGATAAGTGTATAAACCATTAATATAATACACGAACAACTGAAAAATCGATCATTATATATAAGAAATACAAATCTTATAAAAGTTATAATGACATAAAATATTTATTAAAATAAAAAACTATTAATCTTAAAATTAACGGAAGTTAAAACAATAAAATAATGTTTTCTAAATTATTTTACATATTTTATAGTCTTCATTTCCTTACCCTAAAATCCCTCGGCATGATTAACAATACATGTTATGTATTCCTATACATGAAAGAACATGATATGATGAGTGACTTTTATCTTTATATCCCAGGAATACCTCGATCCAATGGATTAGATTCATCGTCTTTCTATCCCAAGAAATACACAATTGTTTAAATTATTGGAAACTGAATACAGACCAATTTTATTCTAATGGAAACAACCATCCAGTGTGATCCGTAGAATAAAAACTATATAAATTATTACAATTGACATGAATGAGAAGGTAATTCCATGAAATATTTATAAGACTTGATTTGAAAAATGTTTCTACTAAAAACTCAATAAATGACTAGAAATTAAGAAGAAAATATCATAAATCCAGATTTCTATGAATGTTTTAACGAAGTAGGACATCTTGTACTTGAATGGTCGTATGTAACTGAAAATATGATTTCATGTTTTTTTATATTTATTTCAACTCAATGTTTTATTAATTATTATGGAAACTAATACAATTATATCCAAATAGAATTTTTAGTATGTTTGATGGACATTATATTCATTTTAATCCTGAAAAGGTATATAAGGGTTAGTCTGATATATTAGTTCCATTGGTAGTCATTTGGGCATGAATGTTATTAGTAAGATTGAAAATACATAATTCTAACCATTAGAAAGAAAAATGGTCAGCATAACATATTATATGAACCTTCAATATGATGGATTAGATTAAATAAGAAATTTTTTATCTTCATAATATATTAGAATCGTTTCCATTCCTATGGAAATGTGATGTTTTATACAAAAACATATTGAACACTTAGGATATAAAAATTTAGTAAATATAGTTTTACGAAGATTTTTGGGATTTGAAAAACTAAATTAATGGAAAAGTAAGAAGTAATACATCTAATTTAGAAATCTCCTCTATTTTGGACATCAAAAAACACAATACATAAATGTAAAATAATATCATTTAGAAAATATATCCCCTGATTATTTTACGAAAATCAAATATATACACAACAATTCCTTCTATGTTTATAACTAATTCAGTATATGATAAAAATAAATAATTAGTCCCGCACATAGAATAATATATCTCCTTTTTATAAAACAACACCTTAATCAAATATCCCAAATATTATCTCTTAGTTTTCATACCCTTTCTGAATTTCAAATGTAGGGAAATTAACAATAATTTCTTGAAATGTTTTAATAGTAATAATATTTGAAAAATTATTCATGAGGTAACAAACCATCATAGAAATAATAGAATGAACGTAAATCCAAATGTACTGGAAGATATTCATATAGATATTATTGGATTAAAATATATCCAACATTCTTAACCATTCAAATGATAAAAAAATGTACATTTAGAGTTAAAAATAAATGTGTTCATCTTTTCTTCTCCAATTTCGTGGAAATTTACATCAATTTATTGAAATCTTCGCAATCCTTATCATGATTCGTGATCTTTTCTTCTATCAATCATATATACTCGAATTTAGTATTACAATATTAAATATCTTAATAAATATTTTTACAATCAGACTTCATAAGGATAATTTCTTTTTAAAATGATCTCATCCTATAATTATCCAAATCCAAATAGTGAAATTTTCTTTCATAAATTTTACTACCTCGGTTCAATCATCAGTTTAGTCTCTGATGTATTCTATGAATTTTTCCCTATCACAAACATATTAATATAACTTGTTAAATGATACATTAATTTCAATGGCATTTTTTTTACTTCAAAAACATGATCAACATGATCCCAGATATCACTATTTCATTGATAGGACCATTTTAACATCTGATTGTAATATTGTTTCTCAGTAAGGTTGATTCACTGATATTTTTTCAAATCTACCACATCAATGAAAAAATTTCATTCAAAACATTCAAGGATGATAATTTCTTATATAAAATATTTTATATTAGTTTTTGTCCTGATTATATATATGGAAAAAATAAACATTTTAACTTAACCAGTTCAATGTTTGGTAGAAATTTTTTAATCCCATATGATCAACAGTTTCATTGAAATTTGATGATCTGAGTGATTTATTTTGAGGATTTGGTTTTGATGATTTGTTATCAGTTTATTTATACGTCCCCATATTTATCATTCTGTATCATTGAAAATTTATTGTCATGAAAAAATACTACAACCTCAACATTATTATATTAATATATATTTTCCAAAACATTGATGTATGACTATTTGTCTTAGTCTTCAACATCCTTTTATGATTATTTTTCATCATGTATTGTGGATGAATTTACTTCTTCATATGATGATTATTGTTCTTGATATATATGAAATTAATTATCTATTCAGATTAAGAAGGTAAATCTGATGATGAACATGATGATTATTTTTTTTAACTTCTTTTAACTATTTATTAGAATTGTTTTCTTCATTGTCAAATTGTTCGTCTACTTACTCATATTTCTCTTATTATTCTTATTATAGTTATTTTTCATCATTTTCACATTATTCTTTTTCTTCTTCTTATTCTTATAGTACATCCCAAAGTTCCATTTCTAATTTTATTTTCATTCAGATAAATTCTTCTATGATAATTTTTGAGAATGATATTTTATCAGATATTAATGTTATGACATCTTCAACTATTCATTTTTTTATTATCAGCAATGGAAAGAAAGACTAATGGTATAATTATTATTTCAATGAACTCTTATATGTTTTTAAGAATCAACTAATCATAAAAATAAACTAGTAGAATAAGTTTTATAACCTAAAATCATGCCTTTATCAAACATGTGTGAACACATGTGTATAGTATCTTCAGTATTTAGGATTAACAGTTTGTTGATAAAATTTATTATATAAGAATTTTTTTCATTTTTATCCTATATATAACTCATAGGTAGTTTTATTAATAAAAAGTATAATTAAAATGCAATTTATATTATAACAGGATGTAGTAAGAGCTTCATCCAACAGTTGACTACAAATAGAGAATTCAATCGGCATGGTTCATATAATTATTTGATAAATTCTATTTCATTATTCAACTATACAATTTTATTATGATGTTCTAGAATCGAAATAGTTGTTTCAATACCATTATTAATACTAAAAAAATTACATTTGAAAAATGAAAATTTGTTTTTGATAATTGCTATAAATAGTTATCAGGGAAGGGTTTTTATAATTTTTTTATCTATCCAAAAAAAATCAGAATAACTCAATGTTTTAGTTGATCTTATTAAGAAAAACTACCACATGTATCTATCATAATCATTGAATAAGACATATATATATTATTTTACAAAAATATATCCAGTTTGTGTATGAATAAATAATTTAATATGAAATAAATGTGAATTAATGAAATGAATCCAAAGTAGAAACTTCAATAATTGATATAATAGTTGACTTATGTATCCTACCATATTAACATGGGTCACAATATTTTGAACTATCAGTACTAAGTTATCATGATCCCTAACTACTCATATCATAGTTATCATATATAAGGATTTAAATATATTGTTTAATAAATTTCAATTCCCCAACCATGATTTATTTTTCCTTACATTAATGTAAGTTAACACTTTTATCCTATGGAATTTTTTTTTTGTGTGTGAAAAATATTGTACAGATTGGAAGAATGATTAAATTCAACTTTTAAACTATTTATAGTACATTTTTCATTCATGAAGTTTCCAAGACAACCATCTTCACACAATTACATAATACTAATAAGGTAGTTCTTGTATCCAACAAAAAAATAAATCATTTTAATTTAAGGATATTCCATGAATTTCAATACTACCTATACTATTGATTTCACTTTGATAATTAACTCCTAATGATATTGTTCCACCATTATTCTTAATGATCGTATTGATAAAATATTTGTTTCCAATCATATGTCAAGAAAAACGATTATCTATGTGCCCAATATTTCTATCATTTTTACATTAGTTCACTTCCTGAAAAAAATCATTTAGTTTTTCATAACTAAATCCTACTTTGGTCCTGTTTCAATATAAAATAGATATTTACGAGGCCAAATTTTACAACATTACTTTATTGATATGGCTTATTTTCTTTAGAAATATATGCATTGCGATTTTCTAAATGTTGGAATATATTTAATGAACATGTTTTCATGAAATTTCCACCACTTTGGCATTTTATAAAAATAGTTCACATTTAGAAATAATATAATTTTTACTGAGAATTGGATTTTGATATATAAATCCCATTATAGAATTATTAAAATGTTCTGTAATTTCCATATACATTTTATCAACATTTTATTTACTATTTGAGAAAAGAAATAAATGTTTCTTTGATCTATAAATATTTTAATGTACCTACACAACTAAAATTGTATCATCTGTAGAAATAAAATTAGAACAATGATTTAAAAAAAATTCTTATATACTATTTTCCTCATAGATATATTTTTGATGTAATTTAGAAAGATTATCATTTAATAAGTTTCATTTATTATCATATTTAAAAATATCTGATATTCATATAGTTTGAGCAGTAATTATTTAATATCTGTTAACATGATTTTCAATGACATTATAATGATTTTTAAATTTTTTTGAATTTTTATTTACTAATAGTTTAGAAAACCTATAAACATTATCACAACTAGGTAAAATATTATCATCGTAATGTGAGTTGTAATATTCGTCTAATCATGCTTTAGTAACACCGATAACATCTCTTTACTAGAAACATTATAAGGATAAGAATGCTATAATTATCATGTATCATTTTAACACCTATATTTATTCCTTTAGCTCTTATCCTAGATGAACTTCGGGTTTCAAAATTTTTGAAAAAAAAGTGTCTCTAATAATAATGGAATGAACATTCTGTCAGTCAAAAGAATTTTAGGATAAACTATCTCCTCCAATAGCACTCTATGTGTCAGAATAATTGAGAATTTATTTCCATTATACATTAAATTATTCTTTACATTCCTTAGTAAATATCAATCATTCTTGTAATTTATTTTGATCATTGGAATTCTGGTTGGATATGTCATGATTTATTTTATTTAGAATATGAAAAATCAAGAATAATTATGTTTTTTATCCTAATGATATTTTTAAAAAAATGCATCATATAAACTATCTTATTCAGACATCTAGAATGACATTCCAAAAAATTATCAAATTGTTATTATGCACATGATTCTGAATTAACAACAAATTTCTTCCTATATTTCAAAACATTATATACATACTGAAAATTATTAGATATAATATAAGAAGATGATAATAAAAACCAATTTTCCTTTTTATAATTTTTAGAAAATATATTCGACCAACCATCATATTGCCTGAGTGTACCAATAAGATCTTCAACTATTAGATTGATAATATCCCTTGTGTCATCAATATTAGTTCTTTTTTATT
This sequence comes from Viscum album, assembly GCA_963277665.1. Taxonomy (NCBI): domain Eukaryota; kingdom Viridiplantae; phylum Streptophyta; class Magnoliopsida; order Santalales; family Viscaceae; genus Viscum; species Viscum album. The sequence continues at coordinate 1,850,383,596 of OY728152.1, forward strand.
CCAAATAATTTGAAATTATATTGATAATTTTTCAAATAATATAATACAACGAAAATAAATTTATCCTAGTGACTATAAATTATTTATCATATTCATAATTCTCTAATAAATCTTGGAAACATGATCATTTTATAGCAAATAAAAGGCATGATAATCTTTATGAAGCATAGCTGTTCTTATTTTAAAAAAATTGGATTTTCCAATGTGTGGACTTATAATATACCCAAAATTTGATTGGAAACATCACAAGATTATATCTGACTATATATATTACTCATAATAGAACATAATAAACTATTTATACTTTTTAATTTAACTAATATTCATTTTTTTCATCATTAGTAAAATAACATGCTTACTTACCAAGAATATTGTTATTAAATGTAAGAATTATGAAATTATCAGCTGTAATGTTGTAAATATTTTTCATTATATCTATTCCATTGTCATTGTCATTCCCATAAAAAAATTTGGGTTTGAATATGATTCATCTTTTCAGGACATTTAAAAGTCATACCGTTTCATATTTTTAATTGGGAACTATTTTCCTAATAAAATAAAACAGTGTAAAATGTTTTATATACAATGTATTCATATAAGAACTTAATATATATATATTTTATAAAAAAAATTGAAACTCAGAAATATATAGAATTATAACTTTCTCCAATATAATTTATCAGATTGTAAGAGATAAAAAATGGCATACAAGAGGATCGTCAATTTTATTTTAAAAATTAAACAGAACTAGAATAGAAATAATATTTAAGTAAAATGATCAGAATTATCACTCTCTGTTCATCCAAAAAAATTAGGATTATATATTTTAATACAATATCATAGTATGGTTTTATCGGTTTCACAAAAGTACCCATAAATGATTTCATTATTAAGAAAAGTGTTTAGACTATCTTTCTTATACATGAATAACAGAAAAAATATATCAAGTATAAAAATGAAATACAAAACATCTAAAAGTAAGATATAATTACAATATAAATTAAAATAAATTAAAATTCTAACCATAATAATAAAGGTAGTATGAAAACCTATCTAATTGCATCCCTAGTATTATACGTACTATACTATGTAACTTTCTTTATCAGGAAATCCCTCAATATGATTCCTAGAAAAAGCTATATATTTTATCCTTGGAACCCCTCAATATGAATATTGGATTCAATTTGTTGTCCCTCTAATCCCTCAATCTCATTGATTTCATTGACAATCATCTTATCTCTGTGATCCCTTGATCGGTAAAATAATAGACTGAATAAAACAAAAGAACGTATTTCTAAAGGAAACAACCCTATCAAGAGTTACATAAAATGATAACATAAAAAAGTATAAAATGTGATATGAATTCATAATTCATGAAATGAGATCATTATAAAACTGGAGTTGTGAAATGTATCATTAACAAAATCATAAAATAAACATTAATTTATAGCTGAATCTCCAAATTTCATATTTTTCAAGTTAGTTAGAATGGTGTTGGACTACATGCACTTCATAGATCATCTAAAATAAATGTCCATCTTAATTTTCTTTTACTCCATTACAATGCAAAAAATTATTTCTTAAAATATAAAAAAATATTTTTTACTCTGATTATAAACACATATTAGAATTATGGACATAATTATATATTATTAATCTGATAGTTCATATCAGGGTTAGTCTGATTTATCGGTACCAGTTTTAGTCTGATAGTTATGGAAATTTTCATTCCTAAAGAAAAGGTCAAATCCTATCTACTACTCTGAAAATTTTATGTCTGATGGATGAAATGTACATTAAGTATATAGGGTTTAGTTAATTAATATAATTTTAATATTCTTAATACGATAGAAACATTTCAATGTATGGGTAAAAGTAATGTTTTCTACAAAAACATACTAAAATCATAGGATATAAAAAATAGTAATCATTGTTAAAATAAAGAGTTTTTTTATATAACAAACGGAATGGAAATTTATGAAGTAAAAATTTTGTCTCAAAAAATTACCAATTCCATTTTCCTTAAGGGTTCATTTAGGGAGGATATATTCAAGAGATAACATTCTCAAAACATTATATTATAAATACATTTCACATTTTAACTTCTCATCACAACATCATCCATAAAATAATAATAACTATAGTATAATGTATATACTATATTTTTATATTTCTAATAAAATATATATTTTCCACCATATTTATCATCTACCCTTATTCAAAAAAAAATTAAACCATTTTCCATGTTATGGCGGTTATCTATCCCTTTATAAAATGATTTTCTCTTTTTCGTTCCCACCTTCATGGATAGTAATAAAACCATAGTTAAAGGTAAATAAGATATTATTATATATATTATAATTTGTTTCATGCTTCATAAATAATATATAAAAATAATATTCAATAATATGAAATTATTGTATGATGGTCCAAAAAACCGCAAAAAATGAAATGAAAAATTTCATTATCATTTTTTCAATTGATTTATCCAGACACAAGAAAAAATAATATATATCGGACCATTTCAACATTTTTAAGATAAATTTTACTATATAATTTAACTTCTAGAGTATTATTACCATTTTACCAGAACTTCATAATGTTGCACAATCTAACTGACCGTGATACCGTGAAATGAATCCTCCATGAATAACAAAATTGGACTTTATAACTCTTTAAAATAGTCATTAATGAAGTAAATAAAATTATAGTAATAAAATACATATATATTCGGTTCTTAATTATTTAAATAATTAATATAACTTTATTATCCATGAAAATCTGTTAATGTGAAGAATGCAATTAGAAATAAGGTAAGTAATCCTTCAGAACCTCTATATTACCTTTATGTAATGTTCTTCTGTATATATATATATATATATCAATTTATCACTTTATCCGACCCATATAATTATTACATATTCTGTATTTATATATGACACATATAAAACATGTTAATTTCTTATTTCTATTATTGGTTTGTATATATATTAAATGTTCCATTCTTATTTCTTTTTGAAAAGTTGATTTATGGGAACATCCCTTTATTCTTTGTATATTTTGTGTTTTGAGTCAATTAAATGTATTCAAACATTTATGATTTATATAAAATAAATTATATTATTAAAACCATTTTATTTGAATTATGGTTTTAGATAAATTATTTTTTTATTATCCCTTTTAACAAGCCTTTACCTCTTCTCTTAAAACCCATCTTAAGGAGCTTTTCTCCTAGGTTATAGAACCTCTATTTTTTACATGTTTTAAATTAATTTGGAAATAATTTATCATGATCTATTCTTATTTAATATTATTATTTTGCATATATTTTTTTAATTATTTATTTCAAAGAAACCAAATTATACAGCCTTTTGTTATGAATTAGGACATTAATATGATTCATGTATCATCCCACTTGTCACTATTATGTTAATTCCTTATGTTTGAATTCCTATTGTGGAACAAATATTAATGGACATGCTATTAGATGTTCTCAAAGATAAAATCCACTATGTTACATATTATATAGACTCGTGATATTTCATGTATTGGATAAGGTAGTAAACATAATGCATTATTGGAATTTGTGCATCATGTGATATTGTGTTGGCAGTTAGCATTGACTCATAATTATGTCAGACTATATGTTAATTCCACCATCCTATATTTTTTTAACCATATAATTATAGGTTATATTTGTTTGGACTTCATATGTTTTATCATGATACATTTCATTAATTATATGAGGTTATACCTTCTAACTCTTGTTCAATGATTTATTACCACGTTTATTGCATTACAGGGATATTTCGCCAACCGTTTTGCCTACGTAATCTTAATGTCATACAATAAAGTCATATGAGCTGAAAGGGGGATATGATCTATTTATGTAGATTAATAATTTCATTTGTTTTTATATTTTCATTTTTTCTGATTATGTACCTAGTATATCAAAGGTAATCTAATTTTCAATCCCTGGTTTGTATTTCCTGGATAGATATGCTTAAAATCAAGTAATAATATATGTAAATATTTTAAATGTCTATAGATAGTATCAGATCCTGATCTTGTTATTTTTTTGGAATTACGACTAGAAAAATTTATTAATAACCCTATGGATAATTATATCACCATTAAAATCCTATAGTGAATCATATGGTATCATATTTATGGATATACTTTTCATTTATATTTTATTACAACAAATTTTATTGTTTCCATTTATATTATCATTAGATAATTATGATAGAACTCTAATTTTATTTCTTTCACATTGTTTATTTAATGGTATGAAATTAGAGAACCCATTCTATTAACTAATGAGATATGAAATGTGATGATTTCCCTAATAAAATGAAAAATCGGATAGGAAGGGGAGCTTAGAACATCAGGACAATACTCGATCAACTATATAAAGTAATTAATAATAACTTGAATCATGTGGAATGACTTCATCTACAAATAAATCTCATGTTCTATTCAAATCTCTTATGTGACAAATACCTCCTATATTTAGGGGATATTCTAATCTCCTAATCGTAGAATTTTGCATTCACTCCAATGAGATGATATTCATTTCTCTACAATGATTCTAATAAGAGACAATCATTCTAGTGGTATGTAGTTTTAACGGGGAAGCTTATCAGTGTTGGAAATAATCCAAAAAGCAATGTATACGGAGAAAATTTATTTCATGTTTTGAGAAAGAATCATGAATTTTTTTTTCAATAAATAATTTACAGGAACTCTTCATTATAAGATCAAGCGGAGTTCTTCATAATGAAGTTGAAGGAAGATAGATCTATAAGTGTGTACGAGGCAAGATTAACAAGCATTTCATGATATACCTCAATCATTTTGAATATCTCTGAAACTAAGGTGGATTTCTTATTTAGTGGATTAAATATGATTCTATGAAACGAATTATTGTTTTGAGACTCTGACAGATATGAGGAGACTTTCTGATGTGACCAAAGCATGAAATGGAGATTGATGACTCTTAGTGGTCCCATCAGTTTAATATAAAAAGATGAAAATAATTTTTTTCATGGGATGTTCAATAGATAAATCCCATTATGTAATGAAAATCCAACATCCCATATGTAAAACGTGTGGGGAGATTCTTTTTGAGAATTCTGTTAAAGGAATTAAGAGATAAATCAAATGTGAAAAAGATAGACATCATGGTAATTATTAAAAAAGGGATTTAAAAAATCCCAATAATGATAAAGGAAAATTGACTTTTTAGATCGAAAAATACCTTATAATGTGTTGTTTCTTCTACACTAAATATGTGTGTTATTTGATACCATTCCCTAATCCAAGGGGGGTGTGGAGAAAATCAACAAAAAAACCTCAATAGAAACATGGGATGGAATATGATATCACTACTAGTGAGGTGGATCCTGAAAATTATGTGGTGATAGGTATACTGGTTATGCATTCCCGAGTAGAAAATATACTATTTTATTCTGGTTATATTCATTCATTCAAATCATTCAATTTTTGTAGTATAATTCAAACACCACTTCAAAATATTTTGGTTGAGTTATCCTTAAGAAGAAATAATTTGGAAATTATTGCAACTAATGTATATAAATCCTCCCATATTAATGTTTCTGTAAAAAACTCCGATAAAATATCATATTACTTCCATTGATTATATTTTATGCTATATTGTGGATGGATTGGATATCTTTATAAAAATATAACATTTATTATCAGGAAAGCGAACTGAAGCTTCACATACTAAGGAATCCACTAATTCTGTACAATTTTAAGGAGGGTGATGAATCTATTTTATAATCATCATCTCAATTGTGGATATTATTTCTCTATGTGAATTAATTTCTACCTAAATTTATTGAGAAAAGGATATGATAATTCATGAATACAAGTTCATTATAATGAAATACAATGTTGTATTCCTAGATGAATTGTCGGATCATCATTATTATTGACGGATTGATTTAGCAATTTACTTTGTACAATGATATCTACCTATATCAAGGAATACTTATAGGATATCTACCATTGAGTTGTTTTATGTTATGTTTCAGTTACTATAGGATATGGAAAAGGGTTTTATACATGTGATTAATTCATTGTGGGTGTTCCAGTCCTCTTTATTAAGAATATGGTTGTATCAATCCAAATTTTTCATTGATTATAATTAGATCAAAAAATTTATGATAAAGAGCATGAATCCAATGTTATTGATAAATTACTTTTTCTATCAAAAATATGGGTCCAGTTATTTTTATAACGTTGACCTTTAGTCAGTATTTAACCAATTGATTTTGGGGAATGTATATATTTCCAAGAATTCCTTTCAAACATACTATGAACACTTTGAGTTCATAGTGATTCCCTTCTAACTAACTAATTCTCCATAAATGTACATTGAATTAATGAATAGATACATTAGATATTAAATAAATAATTTATTCTAGACTTTATATATGATATTTTGATATAATCAAAGGGAAATTATAAACATGATGAGTATTTTAATATTGTGATAAAGTCTTTTCAAAGGGAGAAACTATATGAATATAATAGTAAATTTTATTTATTCATAGATGAAATATGATTCTATGGGAATTTTTTCACTAGAAATGGAATATCCGTGGACCATTCTAAAATAATAGTAATTAAGGAGTGTCCAAAACAATCATTTGAAATTGTGATCTATATTTTCAATGGTAAAAATATGTATTAGTAATCATTTGTGGGGAACATAACATTATTATCAGATCCACAATCAATGATGACTAAGAATAGAGTAAGGTTTTCGTAGAATATTAAATGTGAATATATATTTAATAAGATTAAAAATAGGTTTATCAATACAATAGTAATTACACTATCAAAAATTGGGGAACTATTTCTTGTATGTAGTGATTCATAAAAAAGTCATCGACTATGTACCAAATATAATTGATAACATAATATACTATGCCTCATGGGATATAAATTTTCTTGGTAAAAACTATCACATTCATGATCTAGAGTTGGAAGATCTGATCTTGTTGTTGATTTGTTTTTTGAAATTATCTCTATGGAGAGAGGTGTGAGATATATATTGACTATAAGAACCCGAAATATGTAATAACAAAGAAGGATCATATTATGCACCAATGGAGATAGATAAAAACATTCATGTATTATGACTACTCAATCCACCATCATCCATGTAAATAAAATAATGTGTGATATTTTATAATTAGGAAAGATTAAGTCACATTATCAATGATGACAATTTAGAAGGATGCAATCTTTTTAGACATGAGAATACTAGAATTGCGAATGAAAATGGAAGTTATATCATCATCCCATTAAAAATGATTTCTAAACCATATATTTTAATTGAGATAAAGGATTTTCAGTGAGATGAAGTTGAAATTATGAAAAAGGTGGAGGCTAGAATAAAGGTGAAATCCTTGAAGTTCAAAAGTGATGAGGAATAAGTTTTATGATTTCATTCATGACTATATTTATCATCCAATCTAGAGATAATGAATGAAATTTTGAATGATGTAGATAGATCAACATTATCTATTAACCTAGGAAGAAAACATATATATTGATGTCTGTGATAGCACTATTGTTGGGATATTGTCATGAAAGAGATCATTGAATTAACATTAATGCTTCTGATATGTCTGCAAGCGAATAATGAAAGTAAAAAAAGGCAAAATGAATTTTTAATCCATTACGCATACATTCAAGGAAATGGGAAAAATCAATATGGACATAATCTCTTAACTTACAGAGTCATTTAGATGAAATATTTATAAATGGGTCATCATGGATCATCTTACAGAGACTTCGGAAATTAGAACGATTCAAGAGGACTCCATACATGACCAACATGAATGAATATACATGAAATAATTAATAATGGTGAATGGAGTGACATTATCCATTGTATACAATCATGATATGATTTTTACCACCATGTTCTAGAAAATTATATTCCTTCCTCCAATTACTGAGTTTAACATTAGTGTGTCTTATCAACCCCCAATTGGATGGCTATTCTAATTGGACTATTATTACACTGGAAGATAAGTGTAAATCATAAAAAATGGAATTAAAAAAATTATAAGGTCAACATCTTCTATATGATGATTTCTCTTACAATCATATAATCTAATAAATTATCCATATGGATACATAAGAATACATTTACATTATATGGTGTATAACACATTCATGTTGGGATGAAGCTAGTGAATGTAAGATGATGGAACCTAAAATGGTCAAGGAAATAGTAGTAAAGGTTATGACCATACAACATTATATCAGATCTACCAAAAATCAATAGGATAATGACACAAATAATGTTTGACTGGACATAGAGATTGATTTTGGTGATAGAGTATTCCTCCACATATCTCAAAGGAAGTGGGCCATGAGATTTTGGAATATGGGAGAGTTATGTCCCTGTTAAAACATACCCTTTGAGATTCTTCATCATGTTAGAGTTGTGGACTATTGACTTGAAATAACACCAATCATCTCTCAAGTACATGATTTATTCCATGTATCCCTCTTTACAAAGATAAACATATATCACTCACATCTACTAAAATCAATGGTGGTACAACAGAAAAATAATATATTTTATGGGGAGTAGCAAGTGAAGTATTTGGAATGTAGTGGTATGGTTTTATATAATAGTTCCACTATCTTGGTCAATGAATAATAGATAAAACATTAGTTTGATGAAGTGACATGTGAACTGAAGGAACCAAGAAGGATAAATACCCAAACTATTTTCATCTTATTATTTAAAATCAAAAGTCAATAATGAAATTTTATAAGAGGTAAATAATTTATAAACCCTATATATTATATATGGAATTTACAATTTTAGGTCGTAAAAATACATCACATAGATTCCCTATGAATATAATATTTTCAGAAATGAAGAAGGATACATTAGTTATAAAATAAACCAATATGAAATAAATATATTATAGTGGGATAATAAATAGAAAATAAGATAATGAGAATTGAAAACTAGGATATTCTTAATACACTAGAATTGTTGAACTGATGAAAAAATATGTAGAAATAAAATATAAATTATATAAAAAAATATTCATTTTGAATATGAAATTATATATCCTTGAGAGAAATTATATGTGAATGATTAATGAACAAAAAAAGTGGTATTTGTAGAAATTAAGTGACCTATATGACCATTATACATATAACCATTATAATTGTTATTGAACTGTTTATAATATTTTTTTGGTCACTAATATAATTTCCTCGACTATGAATGTATAATTTCAAATTATGTATATTTTATGTAAAAATGACATTCTTATATCATGTTATAAGTATAGAAATGTTTTAAAAATGATAATATTGGTATTGGAATTTTGTAAAATGTAATAGTTTATTTACATATTTATAATTAATATAATTATTTAAAATAAAATTTATTTTCAAAAAATACATTAAATAATTAATGTTATGTTTTATTATAATTTCAATTCATTTTTATGTTACATTAATTATGTTTTCAAAGGGTCAAATAATTGGTTATTATATTAAAATAGTTAGTTTTGAAATAAATTATGACTTTATTTGAAAATAAAAATTCTCATATTTATAAATTATATTCATTAAATTAATTCATTTTTTCAAATATAAATGTTATTAAATGGTTAGGGTAATCATTTTTTATTTTTCTAAAATAGTTTAATTTTTGTTGAAGAGTGAAATATGGTTATTTTATGGTATATAACATTATAAGCCAAATAAGGGAATTTTTTACTCATGAATGATGTTATAAACCAATTTATTGAAGTATAATACATAATTTAATATTTTTTTTTTAATAATATACATTATTCATAGTATTCATGAAAAATAAAAACCAAATAAATTTAATAATAATAAACACTCCCCTCCTCCCCTTATAAATACCACCCCTAACGACCCCTTGTACTCACAAATTAGAATCCTTTTAGCATTTAAGTATTATGAACAATTATCTTCCCAAGAAAATTACCATAATCTAATATATTGTTTCTGTAATCATATGATACATTCCATGTTCCTAAAGGGGCTCTTTAAGGAGATGATATTCAAGTTGTAACATTCTCTAACCATATATTCAAATATCATTTGTTCTTCTAACTTCTCCTCTCTTACATCATCCATAATAGAATAATAAATCCAATATCATATATATAATATATCTTTATATTTATACTATAAAATGTTTTTTCCACCACTATTCTCAACACCATTATTAAAAAAATGAAACTGTTCTCCCAATTATAATGGTCAACCACTACTCTTGATAATCATTTCTCAATTTCCATTATCGCAGTCAAGGATAGTCATTAAACCATTATTATTTTTTAATAATATTTTAATAGGTACATAATTAATTAATTATTTATTTTTAACTAAATATATTTAAATAATATTGAAATAAAAATTAATTACAATGTGATGGTCAAAAAACCTCGAAAAATAAACTGAAAAATTAACATTCATGTTTTATCAATGAGAATCACCATCAAAAATGAATAAAATGATATATTGAACCATTTAACCAAATTTATGTCCACTAAGAGTATATAATTTCACTTATTTGTAATTTTTTATTTTTAAATGATGTTTCATAATTTTACACCATAAAACCGACCATGAAACGAAGAAACAAATTCTCCCAAAATGACAAAATTGATCAATATAACTCATTTAAATAGAAATAAATGAACATAATTAAATTCTAATAAATCATGTAAATATATAGTTTGTTCTTAATTAATTATTTAATTAATCATATAATAATATTATTGATATTATGTGCATGTTCATAATGATTTCATACAAATTGGAAGGGATATTTCTTAACCTACATTTTCCATTTATGTTACGTTCTCAATCTGTCTGACTAAATTTATAAATTCATTATTCATTTATAAGTACTATATTTTATTTATATGTGTTAAAAACATATCTAAAATATTTAATTAACCTTTTTTGCGTATATATATGAATTAAAGGTTCCATTCATAATTCATTTCAAAAATTCCTTTAAAGGAAACTTATGTACAATCATTGTCTCTTTTAAAGTAAAACCCAATTAATTTTTTTCATAAATATATGATTTATAACCAATCTTATTCTAATGACAACCATTTTACATCGACGTCTGGAATTATATAAATTATTATTCTCTTACCCCTTTAAATACTCTTTACCTATTCTATTAAAACTCTAATTAAGAGGCACATTTTAAAGGATACTTTACCACTCTTGTTAAATTTTTTCAATTTATATTCACATAATTTAAGATTATTTATTATTATTTTTCATTTACTAATTCCCAATTAGGATTTAAATACATTATTTTATCGATACAAATATAATACACCATTTTTTTATGCCTTATGACATTATTATGATCCACATTTTATACAGTGGGTAACTATTCTGTTTTTTCTTTATATTTCACATTTGATTATGGAAAACATATTTAGCATCACGTTATGATGGGTGAACCAATATATAGATCCTATTAATTAGGTAATTTTTAGTATCATGAGACTTCATTTATGGGATTGGGGGATAATCCTAATCTATTATGTTACTGTGTCCACTATGTGATATAGTATTGCAGTTGTCTTTTACTCGTGTTTTTCGAAGTTATATATTGACTATAGATTTCAATATTATCATGATAATATGATTACATGTTATATAATTTATAATTATAAGTTTTTATTCTGGATACATAGATTTTATGTCATCATGATATTCTATCTAACTCTTGATTTAATCATTATTCAAATGTTTTTTCCCTTACCAGGCTATTTAGCACATCCCTTTTTCCTATGTATCCCCTAAGATATCCTATTTATTTATAGGATATTAATTAGAGTTAAGAAATAATTATAGAGATTAATAAAATTATGTTTTATTATAATTTCATGTATTCTAATTATGTACCTAGTCTTCCAAAGGGTCGAGACATTTCAATCCTTTTTTTGTATTTAATAGTGAATTATAATTAAAATCATGTAACAATATTATTAAAATGATTGGGTTTATATAGAATAATAATCCACTAAATCCTAAATATCGTTCTTATCATTTTAGAGGTCATAATTATACCAACAAATGACTCTTATAAATGTTTTTAATTTATTTTATTCCTTATATGCTAAATTTAACAACTATGTAAACTAATTTTTTACCTTAATCATTTTAATTATTTTTAATTTCATTCAATAATATATATGGGAAGAAAAATATGTGTACCATCCCGGTTCTAGAAGCCACCCAGAGGCACCCTGTACCATGTTGGTCACATGGTCTCAAGCGCATTTCCGCGAATGCTAGAGGTTGTTGACTAGTAGTGAGGGCCTTGGGTGTGATAGTGGGGAAACTATTCACTCATTTCTAGTGTACAAAATGGAAGTAAACAACATACAACAGTGGAAGTAGTAATAATTCATACATAAGTAAACCACGGAAGACATAAAAAATAAACTACACCACACATATATAATAATGATGCATGATACATATATGTCATGGAATGTATCAAAACGTATCACAATGATGGAATACAATAGTATTAAACCAAAGTACGAAACAAAACAATTAAACAGCTCCTTAGAATCTCAAGCATCATCTTGGTCCCATGATCATCAGCTCCACAGAAAGTCATGTACATGATGTTGAAGGGTGCATTCCCTTATCTATACCTTCAACAATATAATTTGTTTGGGCCCAAAAGCATGACTGAAAGAGTGTGTGAGACTAAATAAAAGTAGTAAACCTCCCAATGAATTGTGCCTAACAGTCAGTGAATATATGGAAGGAAATAATGAAAAGGAATGCAGTAAACAAGGAAGAACTCAACAGTAGAAAAAGCCATAATTCAAGCATTCAATTCATAGTCATGGAAGCAGCTAATCAAGAAGGATGGAAAAATAGGTAACCCTATGGGTAGTTTTCATAGCCTAACACGTCTAGTTCAACCAAATATATACTATCAACCCTATGGGAGGCACACACTGTTTCCCCACTCTAGTTTAGCTAAATAATAGACTCATTGATGAAGCACTCACCGTCAATTCCCCCTATTGTCTCGAAATGTATAAAGGCGATCTGGGGATTCACTCAACGTCTCATTCCCCCTGTGGCCCGCATCGAGGAACTAAATACACTCTGATGGAGAACTCAACGTTAATTCCTCTTGTTGTCTCACATCGTATATTATAAAGACACTTTGGAGAAGCCCATACATCCATTCTCCATATAGTCTACTAGACTAGGTTCTTATAGCCCCATGTATGTTAGAAAGAATAGTGCATGTATCAGACAAAGTAAACCTCAAGTACTACATGGATAGAATTCTGTGGAATATCAATATATCAGATCAACAGTCACACCATCCTACAAGTTCTAGGCATTAAAACTGTTAAAAGCCTAACATGAAAAACTAGAGAAAACGGTTATAAACAGTGTAAAAATTGGAAACCACATCCATAGCATAAAAATTAACCCTATTCACAAACAATTATCCTCTACACAAGAATAAAAGAAATACAGGAAAACAACAGGGCTAAACAGTAAATGTGTAATACCCCATTCAAGGTTATTGGGCACGATTGCACATAATATTAAAAAACATTTAATAGAAAGTAAAAAACCACCTACCTCAACGTTAGGAGAACAATATACGTGATCCCAAATTCTTGATTCACCTTAGAAAAATTAACATTTACAAAACCTTCTAAACCATTAAACCCACGCTAACATGAGAAAGTGTATAAATCATGAAACGAGGATCAAGGAGAAGAGAGATCTCACTGAGGCGCTTCCAATGCAACCGACATTGTTTGATTTGGAGGACGGACGTAGGCTTAGGGGTTCATCACAGATTTGCGGCCTTACAGGTTCTCTCGGACAAAGACAACCTAAGAGAAGACAATTATGGGGTTTAGACGTGACCATGGTGCATTTAATGAAAAAAATAAAGTACATGGTGTGTACTTATGAAGTACACTGTGTGTACTCGCATTTTCCGTACTCCTATTTTGGAGGCCTCCAAATCACCCTAATGTGCCAGCGAGGATGCTGGGCCCTTATAGGGAGGGTGGGAAATGGAAATCCCACAATGAAGGATGAGGAGAATGAATAACCCCTTTACAAGTTGGTGTGGATACCTCTACCATCACGAGGACTTTTTTCTAGGGTATGCCTGATGTCTTGAGCCCAGGGAAAGAAAAATAGTGTGGGATAGGCCTAATGAAAACAATATCATTATCATGGGTTGGATTGGGTGGTTACAAAGTTGTATCATGGGGATTTCTTTTCTTCTTGACTTACTGTTTGGAGCCTTATCCATGGATAGGATGGAATGGGTAATTAAAATTAAGAAGTTCTCGGGTGTAGCTAACTCATTTAGAGGGAAAATATCATTTACCTCATTATTGAAATTTTTATGAATTTTCAATTTTAATGTTGATTTGATTTCACTGTTGGGTGCATCAAATATTTTGTTCTGTTACTATTGATGTAATGAGGTTCGATTTCTGTCACAACCTAATGAAATGAGGGTATGTCATCTCATGCATCATATAGGAAGTTACTATAAATCACATGTCATTGATTCTAAAACTAGCTAGTTGGCAGGGTTCCCACATTCCCCTTAAAATTTCATGCTCTGTAATAAAAAAAATTTAACGTTGGATGGACAAGTCATTAATTCATTACATTCCTTTAGGATTCATTTTCAATTTCATGTTGTTTTGATAGATTTTGTGTAGAATATTAATTCTTTTGTGATATATTCCTTGATATAATACTTGTGGTTTGATAATGTATTGCTTTGTGTAAGGTCTTATTGAATGAATTCGAAATTTTGGTTCTTGAGGTGTTATGTGCCCCCATGAATCGTAACTTGGTGGATCATTGACTTGTTTTCCTTATATATGACATGTATATGAGTCCATGATTTGATTAGAAGGCTGTATGGGCCCTGAAGGATAGAAATAGGGAACCTTAATGTTCATTTTCTGTGTTTTCTGGGCTCCGTAGTAGATTATGAGGCTACTGTCCAGAAAAATCTAGAATACATAGTGTGTACATTATGAATACACATTGTGTAGTCTCTGACTATGTCACTAACTACGTTGGCTGGGACACGGGGTTGTGAAAATATGTAGGAAAACGCCGGGTACGGTATGTACACACCATGTTACAGAGACCTTGTGTCCGCCGTGTGACTAACGACAGTGATGAATAAAAGCATAATTTGTACACATTGTTTCCAACTAGAGCACACCATGTAGTTTGACCTAGGTACCCGGCCATGTCAAGAACAACATGGGTCAGTGTTATCCTTGCAAGTACACATTGTGTCTGTCTGGAACATGCTGTGTAGTGTAAATTTGGAATACAGGAAGTGTCGCTAATAGCACGGGCCAATGAAGCTTGTCAAGCACACGCTGTGTCCACATTGAACACGCCGTGTAGTCTTGTCTTAAGGGAGATTCGTGTTTCTTGGAAATGTATAATGACTCAAGTAGGGAAAGAGGATTCATTTACCCGTAGTGTGTTAGAACAACACGCCGTGTCTTTGAGAGTTACACGACCAGTTGTGGCAGAAGTACACGCCCATGTTAATGACTTAAGGGAACACACCATGTGTCAAAAGTACACACCGTGTAGTCGTGTTTTGAAAAAATGAATGATTTATTTCTTCTATTCCATTATTGTCCATATTGTTTTCAGTCTTTGATAATATTGAATATATTTTCTGTGTTTGACTTTGCAGAATCATGCCACTGAGATGTCCCCCGGTTGTCTTCCAACTATAGGGAGACGATCAGACACCAGATATGCGTGATCCAGGACTTCCTGCAGATCCTCCTGTTGCGCCATCCTTGGAAAGAGTAGTGATACCATTTGCAGGAACTGATGCCTAGTTTAGGGAAGTCTTTCTGAGGATGACGCAGACAATCCAGGGAGCACCGCCTCCTGCCTCGACTATGGAATACTTGATGCGGGTTTTCTATCACCAGCCTCATCCCACCTTCCCAGGGGAAGGAGGACCTCAGGTTGAAGAGTCATGGCTATAAGCCATGCTGATGATCATTGAGCATATCGAGATGCCTCCATAAAGGTGGGTCAATCTCTCTGCCTACATGCTATGAGATTGGCCAAGAGGTGGTGGGATGTGATCTCAATGATGGGTCATCGCTAGTTATGGTTTGGGAGGAGTGTTATCACGTCTTTTATGAGTACTTCTATCCGAAGACCTTGAGGGCCGATCGAGCCCGAGAGTTCATGAGTCTATATAAGGGTAATATTTCGGTTATGGAGTATTCCTCTCATTTCATCGAGCTTCATAGTTTCACACCCCTCCTAAGAGGAGATCAGTTTTTTTGGGAAGGAAGGTTGAGGATGGTATCATACAGGAGATCCACTCGCTGGTGAATATCTTCAGGTTCACATACATCGCTTCCATTGTCAACCAGACACTGATTGCAGAGTGAAATATGAGATATTTCAGAGCTGAGAGCTAGGGCGGTTCCACTTCCATAGTTAGTGCCTACACAACATACAACATGAAGCACCATAGGGAGTCTACGTGTGGTGACCCACTGAGGAAAGACACATCTTCATATAGCTAGGTGGTATGGTAACATTGTGGAAGGGGCGGACATACAAGGAAATTGCTCCAGAGAGACCCAATGGAGTGCCAATATTGTGGCAAGATGGGTCACTTTCAGATTTTATGTTAGACATTCTCACCATCATCTGCTGATCGAGGTTCTTCTATGATTCCTCTTACATGAGAAGAACAACATTTTTCTCACCAGTCTACTATCTATGGTTCTTTCGGACATTCTTTCTGAGGTGGAGGTTGTGGTCGTGGTGGCCAGTCACCAGGATATCAACAATAGTAGGGTGGATTAGCTCAGAGCGGTCAGGCAGGGTCACAGGGCTGTGGTGCAGGCCAGCCCTTTCCAGTGGATCAGACCTAACATGAGCAGGATCCCGGACTCACTATAGTTTGAGGTACGATCATATTTGCCTCAGTTTTATCTTCTTCTCTTTTGGAAACAGGGGCTTCCCAATGTTTCATATCTGTTGCTTTTTTGGAGAGCCTTGGGATCTATATATTTTATTCTGCCGATATTTTCACACTATACACTCCATTGGGTATGAGAACATCTAGTGTACATCAGTGCAAGGAGTGACCTCTTGATGTAGTTGGGTGTCACTTCTGTTGGTATCTATATGTCCTCGAGATGACATGATATGATTTAATTATCGGGATGGATAGCTTAGTTCACTTTCAGGTAGTTCATGATTGTTATCATCGTAGGTTGAGTTTCATATCACCAGAGGGTTGATTTTTTCTTCATAGAGGTGAGTGGGATGTCTAGGAGAGCAGATCATGACCCGAGCATCATGGGCTAAGAAGAGTTACATCTCAGATTTCCAGTCTATATCTTGATGACTAGGGGACTTCGTAGTTAGACTTACCTCCAGTGGTGGATCGTTTTAGGGATGTAATTCAAGAGGAATTTTCAGGTTTTCCTCCGGAGTGTGAGGTATAAATGTCTAATGAGCTCATTATAGGAGCAGCACCAGTGTCCATTCTTCCATATAGGATGGCTACACCTATGTTGAAGGTGCTCAAAAATCATTTGGAGGAGTTACATGAAAAGGGTTTAATCTGTCCCAGTACTTCTCCTTGGGGATTGCCTGTCCTGTTTTTGAAGAAGGAAGATGTCACTCTTAAGTTTTGTGTGGATTTTCGGATGATGAACCAGTTGAAGGTGAAGAACCGATAACATTTTCCGAAGATTTATTATATCTTTGATCAGCTTCGAGGAGACTGGGTGTTCTTGAAGATTGAATTGTTATCGTGTTACAATTAGTTGATCATTAGACCATCAGATATACCTCTCACAGCCTCCAGAAGTGTGTATGGTCTAAACGAGTATACAGTTATTTGGCTCGGTCTCACGAACGTTCCATCATTTTTCATGGCATTAATTTTCCGATTGTGCCATACATATTTGGATTCATTTGTGGTGTTCATCATGGACGATATATTAGTGTACTCTCACACTCGACAAGACCATGCCACACATCATGAGATTTTTCTGAGTACACTGAAAGAGCGTCAGTTATATTCTAAGATCTCTAAGTGCCACTTTTTGATGGATCAAATTCAATTATTAGGGATTTTTTCCCCGAGACAGGGGTGTTAGTAGACCTAGAGATAGTGGGAGCATTAGTTTCTTGGGAGCATCCAAATAACATATTTGAGGTGCAGAGTTTTATAGGGCTGTCTGGATACTATAGGCGCTTCATACAAGACTTTTCACACATAGAAGCACTATTGAAATGTCTAAATAGGATGGGTGCAATGTTTCTGTGGTCATATTCTTGTGAGTCAGCCTTTTTAGGATCTGAATGTGAGGTTGAATTCAGCACCAATACTAGTTCTGCCAGAACCAGGGAAGATCTATACCATTTACTGTGATGCTTCAGCTATCGAGATGGGTGCAATGCGTATGCATGGAGATGGAGTCATTCCGTAGGAGTCTTGAAAATTGAGGCCACATGAGTGGAATTACCATAAACACAATCTGGAGTTGGTATTATTTGTTCATGCCTTGCACAATTAGGGACATTATGATCTAGGAGAGCATTTTTTGGTTTTCACCGACCTCAAAAGCCTCAAGTACATTTTCATCAGCATGACATTAATTTGAGGTAGAGAAGGTGGGTTGAGAATATTCAATCCTTTGAATTTGAGCATGCCTATATGCCTGGGAAAGGAAATGTAGTGGGTGATGGACTGAACAGTGTGACTTATAAACAGACAGTTCAGGAGGGTAGTAGTGAGTGGCAGCTTATGGCTCTATTCTTTGGAATGCATTTGGGAGTGCATGATAGATAGGGGAAGACATTTCTATCTTCTGTAGCTGTTACCTTTAGCATTCTTGATCAGGTGTGGATGAGGTACGTATCAGACTCAGAAGGCCTAGTCCTGTGGGAATGTGTGTTAGGAGAGGACCCTATTATTGGTTGGACTATAGGAGACGATGATATCTTGCATTTCCAGCTGCACGTATGGTTACCTGTAGATATACGTTAGTAGCTGATGTTGGATTTTCATTCCTCTTTTGGGGCAGTTAATCCTGGAGTCACCAAGTTGTATCGTGTTTTACAACATCAGTTTAGGGGGTTGGGTATGAAAAGAGACATTTAAGGTTTTTTTCAAGAGGTGTTACACATGTCAGCAGGTGATGGCAGAGTATCTGCGGCCAGCAGGTCTTTTACAACAATTTCCCATTCCTGAGTGTCAGTGGAATGATGTTACGATGGATTTCATGACTAGGTTTTCAAGGACGCATCTAGGGAATGACACTATATGGGTTGTCATTGACAAACTCACAACAGTTTCTCATTTCTTATCGATCAAGAAGATCATCAATGATGATCAGCTGGGACAGTTTTACATCTGAGAGATTATATGTTTAAATAGAGTTCAGCACTCCATTTTATCAAATAGGGATGCACGTTTTACTTCTTGGGGTTTGTAGGGGATTCCAAAGGCTTTGGGTACACATGTACTTTTGAGTATAACTTCCCATCCCCAGATAGATGTCCAGTCCAATCGTACGATTCAGATGCTTGAGGACATGCTCCGAGCATTAATTCTAGATTTTGGAGGTTCTTGGAAGAGACATATACCTCTTTCGTAGTTCTCCTATAACCATATTTTTCAGGAAACTATTTAGATGGAACCTTATAAGACTTTATATGGTATCCCATTCCGATCACCCATTATGATGGTTGGAGGCAGGAGAGGAAGCTATGTTGAGACCTCATCTTGTTCAGGAGACCTCATAGCAGATATAGGTGATTCAGAAGAGGATGACTACTGCATAGTCTCGTTAGAAATCTTATGTTGATAAGTAGAGACAACCATTGGAGTTCGAGGTTGGGGATAAGGTTTTCCTGCGTGCCACACTGCGATTGGGGCGCAAAAGGATTAGGACACAGGGTAAACTGTCACCGAGATATGTCGGGCAGTTTGAGGTTTTGTAGTGTGTTGTGCCGACTGTGGTACAAAAGTACTTTTGGTCGGTATGTTCCTCTGTTACGGGTTCTATGGCAGCCTGGGAGAGTACATGACAAAGGTTTGGAGAGGGAGGCCGATGTTTGTTTGCAGTGGCCTATGTTTTTTGGGGTTTCTTCATCCAACCCATGCTAGTGAAATTAGGGGATTAATTTATTTATGGGTGGATGTTTGTAAGAACCCGAACCTTCCATTCATGTATGTTTTCCTTTTCTAGTTTTTATTTGAAAAATGGAAATTTAAATAAATTTTCAAAGTACATGATATGTGCATTATAAAGTACACAATGTGTACTCGCCTTTTTTGTACTCCACATTACGGGGCCTCCAAATCACCCTCACACAACCATGTGTATGGACTATACAGAGCCATCACCCGACACCCACTAGAAAGGCAGTACACGGTGTGTACTCATAAATTACATGGCTTGTACATTTAAATTTCCCAGAAATTTTTCTTTTTCTAAAAGACGACTAAAAAAGGAAAACATACAAAAATGGAAGGTCCGAGTTTATAAAAACTTCCCCCTATAAAGAAATTCATCCCCAAAATTTCCTACAGTGGTATGGAAAAAGAAACCTTGAAGAGCTCCGGCAACTGTAAACGCACAACGACCTCCCTCCCCCAAGTATTATCTTGTACTCGCATGTGATTCCATATTGCCAGTACTAGAGGAACAGAAAATCCACGAATAACCATTGTACTACGATCGAAAATCTGGATAGGATTCTCCTCGAATGATGCATCCACTTTTAGGTCAACCTCTTCATGTTGAAGGACATGAGAAGGGTCTGAGAAGTAACATCGAAGTTGAGAGACGTCAAAGATGTCGTGCATATACTGGTACCTATGATGTAACTGAAACTTATAGGAAACTAGCCCAACTCTCCCCATCACCTCAAACGGCCTGACGTATCTCAGTGAAATCTTACCCTATCTCCAAATCCGTCCATGCCCCAATATCGGTGTGACACACTGTAAAACATGATCTATGAACATGAACTCCAATGTCCATCTGCATGGATCAACATAAGATTTATGATGAGACTGTGTAGTTTCCATCCTCTTCTGAATCACCTATATATGCTCTGTGGTAACTTGAACAAGAAGAGGTACCAACAAAGCTATCTCTCCTGCCTCCAACAAACATAATGGTGATTGGCATTGCATACCATATAAAGGCTCATAAGTTTCCATCTGAATAGTTTTCTAAAAAAATTGCAATTGGAGAACTCCAGAAGAGGTATATGTCTCTCCCAAGAACCTCCAAAATCTAGAATACATGCTTGATGCATATCCTCAAGCACCTGTGTCGTATGCTCGGACTGGCCATATGTCTATAGATGGTAAGATGTAATCAAAATTACCTATGTACCCAAAGCCTTCTAAAGCCCCTGCAGGACCTGAGAAGCAAAATGTGTATCCTTGTCTGATACAATGGAGTACAGACCTCCGTGTAAATGTTCAATTCCTCAGATGTACAACTATCCCAGCAGATCAAAACTAACGGTCTCCTTGATCAGAAAGATTTGAGAAACCATTGTGAGTCTGTCAATGACAACCCATACAACGTCATTCCCTCAAGGTGACCTCAGCAACACAGTCACAAAATCCATCGCGACAAATTTCCACTTCCACTCGAGAATGGGTCACTACTGGAAAAGCCATGTTGGTCGCTGATGATCTGCATTCACCTGCTGATAGGTGGAACACCTCATAAAAAAATGGCAATGTATATATTCATACTTGGCCACCAATACTAACGTTGTAAATAAAGATACATCTTGGTGACACCAGGATGAACTTACCAAACAAAGTAATGAAAATCGCACATCAGCTCCTCACATATATCTGCTTGTACCCATACACACCCCTGGAAATGAAAGACATCATCCTCGCCTATGGTCCAACCTGGAATAGAGTCTTCTCTTGACAAACATTCCCACAGGACTAGGCCTTCTAATTATGATAGACACCTCATCCTCACCCGATTAATAATGTTAGAGGTAACAGTTATAAAAGATAGAAAAGTCTGCCCCTATCTATCATAAACATACAAATTAATCTCAGAGAACATATCTATAGGCTGCCACTCAATCCTAGCCTACTGAACTGCCTATATTTGAGTCCTCCTGCTCAGTGCATCAGCCAATGCATTTCCGTTCATAGGTGTATAGGCATGCTCAATGTCAAAGCACTGATGATACTCATCCCACCTTCTCCACCTCAAATTAAAGTCATACGGAGTGAAAATGTACTCGAGACTTTTGGGGTCAGTGAAAAACACAAAATGCTCTCCCAGAAGATAATGTCTCCAACAGTGCAAGGAATGAATAGCTACTGCCTACTCGAGATCATGCGTTGCGTAATTCCTCTCATGTGGCCTCAAATGCCAAGACCCATACACAAAGACTCCATCTCCCAACATAAAAACAACTCCCAGTCTGATACCTGAAGCATCATAGTAAATGATATTTCTCTTTCTTAGCTTTGGAATAACTAGTATCGGTGATAAAGTCAACCTCCCTTTTAGCTCATGAAAGGCTGACTGAAAAGAATCTTACCATAGAAACATTGAACCCTTCTTAGTCATATATGTCAACGGAGCTTCTAAGCATGAAAAGTCATGTATGAATCTCCTGTAATATCCAACCATCCCAAGAGACGTTATTCAGCTGCTCCCAAGATGCTACTATTCTCACTTTATCTGGGTCTACTGAAATACATTTATTTGAAATAACATTCCCCAAGAAGTGAATCTGATCCATCCAAAATTGTCACTTCAAGAGCATATCATATAACTGATTCTATCCTAGTGTACTCAGAACGATCTTAATAGGTGTGGCATGTTCATGTCGAGTGTGAGTGTACACAAAGATATCATCCACGAAGACAACCATGGACGAATCAAAATTTTGATGGAACACTCGGTTCATCAGTTCCATGAAAACTGATGGCATGTTCGTGAGACCGAACGAAATTACCGTATACTCGTATAGACCATACCCGCACTTGAAGGATGTAAAAGGTATATCTGATGATCTAACGCACAGTTGATGGTAACCAGAACTCATGTCAATCATCAAGACACCTGGTCTCCTTGAAGTTGATCAAACAGATCATCAATCCTCAGCAAAGGATATCAGTTCTTTATTGTCAACTAGTTCCGCTTCTGATAATCGACATAAATCCTAAGAGTTCCTTCTTCCTTCTTCGCAAACAGGACATGTGAACCCCAAGGAGAAGTACTCAGTTGGTTGAAACATTTTGCCTACAACTCCTATAACTACTTCTTGAGCTCCTACAACTCGGGTGTAGCCATCCTATATGGAGGTATAGACACCAGTGCAAATCCTAGAATGATCTCAATGGAAAAGTCTACCTCAATCTCCCAAGGAAAAAATAAAAATTCCACTAGAAAGACATCCCTAAAATGATCCACCACTAGAGGAAAGTATAGTTGTGAAGTCCCCTAGTTATCCAGATATAGATTGGAAGTCTGGGCTGTAACTCATCCTAGACCATGATTCTTGTGTCCTACTCTACTCACCTATAAATCCCACTCACCACTATGAAGAAAAGAACCACCCTCTCGTGATATGAAACTCAACCTGTGACGATAACAATCAACATCTTCTTGAAAGGGAACCAACCGGTCCATCCCGAGAATGAAATCATAGCATTCATCTCCAAGACATAATGATCTGAAAGGAAGTGACACCCAGAAACCACAAGAGGGAATTACTAGCACTGACGTATAGTAGATGTTCTCGTCCCCAACAAAGAGTCTAGTGTCAAAATATCAGCATATGAAAGGATACATAGCCTAAGGATCTCCAAAACAACAATAGATATGAATCTATGGGAATCCAATATATCGAAATGAGCAGATGATACAACTGAGGAAACTATGATTGTATCTCGAACTGTAGAGGTTTTGGGATCCTGCTTCTGCTGGATCAGCTCCACTGAAAAGGTCTGGCCTGCACCATGGTCATGTGACCCTACCTGACCACTCTGAGTTAATCCACCCTACTATCACTGATACCCTGATGACAGGCCACCACTGTCGTGACCTCCACCTTGTCTTGAATGGCTAGACAACCCCAATTCCCAGACAGGTGAGAAACTGGTGGATCTTCTCCTGTATGAGAAGTTATAGAAGAACCACTTTCACCAGCTGCTGTTGAGAAAACCTAGCGGAAATGCTGAAGGTGACCCATCTTGCCACAAGACCAGCACTCCACTAGGTCTCTATGGCATTGTGGCCTTGTATATTCGAACCATCCACACTAGTATCAAACAAACTAGTTATCTGAAGATTTGTCTCGCCTCCGTGGATCACTGCGCGTAGACTCCCTTATGCGCTTTCTACTATCTACTGGCAAGGCACTAACTCTGGAAGCCGAACCGACCTGGCTCTCAACTCCATAATCTCTCACATCGCACTCTGTAATCAATGACAGGTTGATGATGGAATAGATGGATGTTAACCTGATGATATTCACCTGCGATTGAATATCCTATATGAGACCATCCTCAAAATTCCTTTCCAAAAAAAACCCATCTACACTCAAGAGGGGTCTAAAATGATGAAGATCGGTGAAATGAGAGGAATAATCCATAACCGAAAGAGTACCCTGCTCCAGACTCATGAAATCCTTGGATTGATCAACCATCAAGGTCTCCAGGTAGAAGTAGTTATAAAATACATGCTAAAACACCCCCCATGCCATAACCTACTGATGACCTGTGTGTGAGATCATGTCCCACCACATCTTGGCAGAGTCTCGTAGCATGTAGGTAGCGATCTTGAACCACTATTCTGGAGGCATCTCCATATGATCAAACATATCCAGCATGGCTTCTAGACACGACACTGCAGCCTGAGGTCCTCCTTCCATGGAGATGGAGGGGGGATGCTGCTACGGGAAAACTCGAGTCAAGTCTTCCATAGTCGAGGCAGGAGGCGGTGCTCCTTGGAAGATCTACATCATCCCCAAAAATCCTTCCCTAAACTACGCATCAACTCCTACAACTGGTATCACTGCCGGTGCCAAGGCCGACACAACAACAGGATCTGCAGGAAGTCCCTGATCATGCATATCTCGTGTCTGATCATCGCCCTGCAGCTGGGAGACAACCGGGGGATGGCTCAGTGGCATGACTATACAATGTCAAATGCACACATTGGATTCAATATTATCTAAGACTAAAAACAATAAGGAAAAGAAAGAAATAGAATAATAAAAGTATTCAGTTTTGCAAAACATTACTACACGCTGTGTACATTTCAGACATGGATTGTTCCCTTAAGTCCTTGACATGGGCATGTACTTCTCCCACAACTGTTTGTGTAACCAAACACAAGATGTGTTTTCCTAACACATGGTGTGTACTTGAATCCTATTTCCATTCCCAATTCCTTCAACGTGCTCAAGCCACACTGCTCTCTCTTAAGACACGACTACACAATGTGTTCAAGGTGGACACAGTGTGTACTCGACAAGCATCACCGACCCGTGTTGTTAGAGACACAGCCTGTATACCAATGTTACACTACAAATCTTGTTCTAGACAAATAGGATGTCTAATAAAAAGGATAACACTGACCTGTATTGTTCATGACATTGCTGGGTGCCTAGGTCAGACTACACAGCGTGCTCCAGGTGGACACGACATGTAGAAATTATGCTTTTATTCATCGGTTACTTGAGTCACATGAAGGACACAAGGTCTATACAACACGGTGTGTATATACCATACAAGGCGTGTTCCTACATATTTTCACAACCTTGTGTCCCTTCCCACACAGTCAGTGACATGGTCAGAGACTACAAGGCGTGTGTTCATAAAGTACAAGCCGTGTATTCTGGGTTTTTCCGGATAGTACCCTCAAAATCGGCCCCAGAGCCCATAAAACATATAAAACAAACATTATGGTGCCATATTTCAATTCGTGAGGGCCCATAAATCCTTCGAATCAATGCATGGAATCTTATACATGTCATATACAAGTGAAAACAGTTAATGATCCAACATGTTCTAATTCAGGATGTCCCATAACACCTCAAGAACCAAAATTTGGCATTAATTCAACAAGACCATACAAAATGCAATACATTATCAAACCACAAGTATTATATCAAGGAATCTACCAAAAAATCATGTATATTCTACACAAAATCTATCAAAACAAATTCAATTTGCTAATGCACCCTATGTGGCATGGAAGGAATTAATGACTTGTGATTTCTAGAAAGTTCCTATGTGATGCATGAGATGGAATACCCTCATCTCATCGGGTTGTGACAGAAATAGAACCTCAATACATAATTAGAAACAGAAAAAATCATATTAGTTACCCAATTCTAAAATCAAATCAACAGTAAATTTTCAAAATCATAATAATTTTTAATAACGTGGTAAAATAGCTTTTCCCTATACACGGTTTAGATACGCCCGGGAAAAATGTATTACAAATTAACCATTGTATCCTATCCCTGGATAAGGATCTAAAAAGTAAGTCAATAAGAAAAGAAAACCCTTTGATACCACTTTGTAACATCCGGGTTCTTGATGCCACCCAAAGGTGCCTCGTACCTGGTTGGTCACATGGACTCAAACACATTTCCCCAAATGCCATAGGATGTAGACTACTAGTGAGGGCCTTGAGTGTATACTGGGGAAACAATTCCCTCATTGGTAGAGTACACAATGGAAGGAAACGACATAAAACAGAGGAAACAAAAATAATCCATACAGAATTAAATAGCGGAAGACTAAAAGAAATTAATTGGAGAACACATATATAACAATGATGAATGATACATATATGTCTAGTAAAGCAGAAAAACAAATCAAAATGCTGGAATACAATAGTACTAAACCAAATTATGAAATAAATCATTTAAACAACTCTTCAGAATCGCATGCCTCAACTTGGTCCCATTCTCTCCAACTCCACAGCAAGTCATGTACCTGAAGTATAAGGAAACATTCCATTATCTATTACGACAACAATATAATCAGTTTGGGCCCAAAATCATTACCCAAATTGGGTGTGACACTAAATCATAGTGGGAAACTGTCTAATGATTTGTGCCTAACAGTTAGTGAAAATATGGTAGACAATAAGATAAAGGAATGCATTAAACAAGGAATCACTCATTAGTAAACAAGCCACAATTCTAGCATTCAATTCACAATCAAGTAATCGGCAAATCAAGCAGGTAGGAACAAACAAGTAACCATCTAGTTAGTTCTCACAGCCTAACCCCTCTTGTTCAACCAATAGGTACTAGCCACCCTCAGGGAGGCACACTCTGTCCCACCCCTCTGGTTTATCTAAATAATAGACTCTATGAAGAAGCACTCACCGTCAATTTCTCATATAGTCTCGTAATGTACTAAATGCGCTTTAGGGAAGCACACAATGTCTCATTCCACATGATTCCCACTTCAAGGAACTACAAACACTCTGAGGAAGCACTCAATGTCAATTCACCACGTGGTCTCACATCGTATGTCATAAAGAAACTTCGGAGAAGCCCTTACGTCCATTATCTCTATGGTCTACTACACTAAGATCTCACGACACTATGTAAGTCACCAAGTATTATGCACATCTCGGCCAAAGTAAACCTCAAAAACTATATGGATACCATTCCATATTATATCACTATTTCAGATCAACAGTCACACCAATCTAGATGTACTAGGAATGGAAACTATTAAAATCCTTACATACAAAACTAGACCAAACGATCATAAATCATGTAAGCATTGAGAATCACATCCATAGCATAACAATTAAGCCTATTGACATACAATTTTCCTCTAAACAAGAATACTAGAAAGGTAGGTAAACAACATGGCTAAACATTAAATGCACATTACGCAGTTCAAGGGTATTTGGAATGATTGCACATAATACTCAAATACATTCAACAGAAAGGCACAAAACACCTACCTTGGAATTAGGAGAATGATATACGTGAACCTCAATGCTCGATTCACCTTAGAATGCTGAAGATCCACAAAAAATTATAAAAATTTAAATCCACGGTAACATGAGAAATAGGAGAAAGCATGGAAAGAGGCTCAAGGATAAGAGATATCTCACTGATGCTATTCCAACGCAACCAATAGTGTATAATTTGGAGGACAGACAGAGTCTCAGTGGTTCGTCAAAGATCCGTGGACATATGGGTTCTCTCAGAAAAAGACGACCTAGAAAAATATTGTTATGGGGTTTAGAAGTAACCCCTGTGCATTTAGTGAAATAAAAGAAAGTACACGGCGTGTACATTTTATGTACACGGCATGTAATCACCTTATTCGTACTTCGATTTAGGCGGCCTCCAAATCACCCTCACACACCTGTGTGCATGGCCTCTACACAGCCAGCACCTGGCTCCCAGTAACAAGGAAATACACGATGTGTACTCATATAGTACATGTCATGTAGTTTTAAAATTTCCAGAAATATCTATTTTTCTAAAAAATGACCAGAAAACAAAAACATACATGAAAGGAAGGTCTGGGTCCTTACAATAAGTTTAAAATATAAGATAATATAATTTAAGACTATTATAAATATTTAATATATTTGGAAAAATTTATCTCACCGAACTAGAAGAATGTTATTTAATCATAGTTCTGCAGATGTGATGATAATGCATGTTTATAAAGATAAAATGTTAAAAATATAACAATGTTTTTATAAACATGAGTAAATATTAATATGATTAAAATGGATTATATTTTATTAATTGATGTTTAATATTCCTGTTTTTAATTTTGAATCCATTAAAAATGAAATTTTAAATTTTAAATTAATTAATTGGAATGTTACTTTTCAATTAAAATCTAGTAATTTTCAATATTCATCATAAAAACATTCGAATATATAAAAAACATCCACATTAGTTAATTATTCAGTCAGACTTTAAATTTTTTTGTTTATTTGGTAATAAAATTTTATTAAATATGTTACAAATTAATTATAAAATATGTTATCCTGGCATGATAAAACATCATTATAGAAAAAACCATTTTTTGAAAAACAGTCATTTTCATTCAAATGTTTTTTATTTTATTAATAATAAATATATAATTACTAAAAATATGTAAAATTTATATTTACATAAGTTATATAATTCTATTCAATCCCACCATTCCAATTTCTAGATGATAACTATCATATTAATTAATAATATTAAAATTATATTGTTGTTTAGAAAAACATTGCATTCTTTGAAATGAATGCTATCAAAGAAAGTAATTGTTGAGTGTTATGAAAGAAAAAAAATTTATTCCATTTCCTATTTGAAACAAATATTATTATTTAAAAGTTTCTTGGTGTTATAGTATGGCTACTCAAAAATAAATTGATCCAACTATATCACGAATTTCATCGGGTCTTATTAAACACGAGATCAAATAGAATTTTAACCAAAACACACTACACCATTCCATAGAGATATTATAAACTAGAAATATTCATCTATATAAATGTAATCCAGTTGAAATTATTCATCTTTATAAATATTTATCTTCCATTATAATTCCAACATGTGTCATTGGATTTTTTTAACTTATCGAAAATATTTTCATCCAATTATAGTGGAATAATTTCTGGATACTTTCTCTTTACCAACATGTTGGAGTCTAACACAACATTCAATAAAATTAATCATAATATTCAATCTAAATACTATAATTAAAAGTATTATTAAATGAAAATTTTACTAAATATAGATGTTGATCCCCATATCATGGATAATATAATGACCAATATCAAAAGATAACAAATAAATTTATGAATTGACTGATATAATGTTCCATCAAATTGAGGATGGAAATAATTACTAAAATTTAATTCAACAATAATTGAACCACTTTTTTCTCATCGATTTTAATTTTATAAATATGGGATAATGATTTCATATAATATAGGGGTCACTCCATGAAACTTGGTCATATTTTTATGGAAATGTTTAGAAAGTTTATCCAAAGACATATAAACATGAATAATTAATAAATACATAGAATTAGTCAAATGTTCAATAATAATTCGTATTGAATTATTAATAAAATGATTATTTTGTAATGACTCCATGAAATATTTGAATATGTTCTCCCATTTCATTTTCGGCACTGATAAATGTTGAAATATCTCCTTTATTAGAACTTTTCATCGTTATCACTATAATAATTAAATCATATCATTTTAAAATATCTATATATATTCAAAATCTCACACAAAAAATATTCTCTGAGGTATTTATATGTATTAGTACATCATGGATGAATATAAAATGAAGAGTAAGGAACTTCAGTGAAAAATCCCTTCTTAAATTTGGAATCACATAGAAGACATTAGATTTTTTAATATTTTATAACACATTATTCATCAAAATTAATCATAGTAAACATACAGTTTTCACAAGTTATACTATTTATCACAATCCATGATCATGGTTATGAACCTCTGTAATTCATTATCAAAATGATGACTATATATTTAGATGTAGACATAAGATAGATTTTTTGTCTCCAAAATGTCCAACCCAACTATTATAAAATCATTAACTGAAATATCATGTTCCAATTACATCATAGCTAATGATAGATTATCTTATAAACTAATTGCATCAACTAGTTTTTTAGTCAACCAATATTATCATTAATTTTTCAATGATAATCCTTATTTGTATTTATCCATCATTATTGGATCATGTTCAACTATTTTGGAGTAAATATATAATTTAAACATTTAGTATAAATATATATTTTTTATTTACCCACATATAGATTATGTCTCTAGAATGATAAATTAAAAACAACTATATCATGATCATTGTCATGTTTAGGATGATTCTACTAATCAGGTTTCATATTATTAGATGTATATATGATATCCAGATAATTTGAAATCATGATAAAACTATATCTTATCAACGGATCCTCACTATATAAAACAAACACATTATTACATTATGAAATGTCTGACATAAAATCATTAAAAAATAATATTTTAATTTCATGAAGAAATTCATCAGATTCCATAATCATGAAAATCCTAACTCCATGTAAGGAAAACTTGGACATTGTGATAGATAACTGAGTTAATGTTTTCATCAATGTATCTGTAGTAACCCACTAACCTAATAAAACAACATATCTTCATTAAATCTATGTTTATTGGACACACTAAGACAAAATTAGTCTAGGTATGATGAATTATTATTCCATATTTAGAAACAATATATTTATAGAATCATAAACATTTGTTTCCAAAATTCACATTTACTAAATTTTCAATAAAAACACTTTTTATTTAGTGTTTTAAAACACATCATAATTTTTCTTCTTATGATATAAAATGATTTTATAATTTTTCATAATATCATTAATAATAGAAAATAAAAATTTAACCAAATAATCATATAAAAAATTAAAAATGTGATCCATAAATATGTAAGACCTGAAAATTTTAAGGAAATGTTTTTCTTAAATACTTTTGAATTTTAAAATTTTGTTGTTTCTGACGGTACATGATCCCAAGGCATGGTGTACCCGTAATCAATTTTTGATGTTTTGTTCGTGTATAATCAGTAAACGTACATGCGAGTTTCTCTATCTTTTGAACCGGTGCTCGGAATTGAAATCTAAGGACACCGATTGACTCAAAGCACCAGAATTTTTCTAAAGGGGACCTTTACCGCAGTTGTATTTTATGCAGGTTGAATGTTAAATTTTCTGGATTTATAATAAATTAAATAAAATTTCTTTACACAATTTTATTTATAAATGGTGGTTAATTCCTACATGGAGAGGTTAGGGGTGGGGTCCACACCCACATAACCTCCCATGAGCGGATTTAGTGTGGTGGGGCCAACACGAACCCAACCCTTTCAGCTCCCCTCAACACCATTAAACATTCCATTAACACCCCCTTCATTTAATTTGATAGCTCATCTCTTAACTCTCCACCTCCCTCCATTAATTTTTCCAACACCCTTTAATTAATTAATTGATCCACAATTTATTAATTAATTTAAGTCTTTGATTTTTGAAAAATTCATGTTGAGACTAAAATAATATCCTAAGCTATTATTTTTGGGGTTGGATTTTGTTGTGTTGGGGAGGCTATGGAGAGTTAGTGCAATAGTGTTTCTATCTCGATGAAGAAAGGTGATGACCACAAACAATGACGACCTCTTCGATGAAGAACACAAATTTCACCGAAGAATGATGACGTGTCTTCCTTCATCTTCCTCCAACGTTGACAGGATGATAACGTTCTCCACGACACCGTCTTCCGTGACG
This sequence comes from Viscum album, assembly GCA_963277665.1. Classification (NCBI taxonomy): domain Eukaryota; kingdom Viridiplantae; phylum Streptophyta; class Magnoliopsida; order Santalales; family Viscaceae; genus Viscum; species Viscum album. The sequence continues at coordinate 1,850,416,090 of OY728152.1, forward strand.
CCCAACTACCGCGAAACCTGTCTTCCATGGCTCGTCAATGAAAAAACCTCAATTTAGAGGTAGCGGGTTTGTATAATTTAAATTGAATAAATTATACCTTCGTTCATGTTGAATACAAGTAATCGTCCATGGGTATTTGTTACCGCCTTACGCGGAGGGCGAATGCCGAACAAACACGGCCCGACGACCATCCGTTGTTTCTTGTTTTTATTCACGATGGAGATGGTGTTGGAAAAGGTGGCGATGATCGAAGGCGGTGGTGATAAAGACAGCTGCGCAACGGCCCGAAGAGGACCGCAGCATCGGGTGCCGTGTAGACGGGATACCGCGGCCTGCAACTGCAGGCATCTCGGCCGAAGAAGATCCGGTAGGCTCGTCAGCCGTCCAGGTTGATGGAGGCCACAACACCCGTAGGTGCCGCCCAAGAATACTGCGACCCACCCGTGCAGGCCACTCGTGTCGGGGAAGACTAGCTGGCATTGGACGGTCAGGTAGGAGGGCACCACCGCTCAGTGTCGTCGGTTTGGAACCCCCCCTCCCTGCGAAACGCTTGGCCAGCCAGGCCGGGCTGACTCCAGCCTGGTCAGACTAGCCCAAAATGGGTCGATCGGACCCGCCAGTCCAATGGTCTTGACGGGTCGGGCCCATTTTACTTAAACGTGAAGAAAATTAAGAATGCACATCTGATAGTCTTGATGTATGTGGCACTGAGACCCTCATGACGATTTGGTCGTTTTTCTATACTCTAGGTAACTTATGGTCAACTTTGAAAAATGACCGGGTTTTGGAACGATCATAATTCGAACTGGGCCCCTAGAACGGAAAAAACTATAACTAAAGGATTGGACGCTCTATTGACGTGTTGTCAACTACATTAGTTTCCTTTTGATGAGAAGATTCTTTTGGAATACTCCACTCGAGGTTAGGACACAGTTTGAGAATGGTCGGGTTGGTTTGAGCCTAAAAACCAACAAGGCTCCTTGGACGGAAAAGCCAATATGTCTCAGACCGGGTGATCGATTGATGCCCCGTCTATCACGTTGGGTTTCTTTTGATGATACAGAACTTCAGGATACATCATCATAGGACTTAGTGATATTTGATGTATCGACCCCATTGCTCGAGAAGTGTACCCTACCATAATCGAGCATGATGTATGCGGGAACCCTAGAGCTGGCTGTGACATCATTGACTACCGTACTAGAATCCTTCATAGGTTCGACGACGACTACTACCATACTGGAATACTTTGTGGGTTAGATGACTATGACTTCTATAATGGAATCCTCTATGGGTTCGATAGTGATGAAAACTGTTCTTGAATCCTATGTGGGTCTGACAGTTTTTTCTACTCTTCTTGTATCCTAAGTGGGTCCGATAGTTTGACTTCTGTACTAGTATATTGAGTGGGTCTGATAGAGTAGCTGGTCTAGTATCCTATGTGTGTCTGACAGCTTAGCTGGTCTAGTATCCTATGTGGGTCTGATAGCTTAGATGAATCAGTGTCTATATCTGATCATCTCTATCTCTATACAAAAGATGTTTACCTGGGTGAGCTAAGTCTTGATTTTCAATCATTATCATCGATGTGATTGACTTCTTTCATGTGTGGTCTAGGTTGTGATTGGGATACAGAGTTGGAGCCGAACTGGATTGATTACTTAGCTATATGTATGGGAATATACCTAAGTAGGGTTGGTTGATGCACCATGTTTGTATCTTACTTCTTGTTTATCATTAGTGGATATTGTGAGACATTTGGGGTCTCAAGATCCCTAGTGAGTATCGTATACTCACCGCTGCACGGGATATGCCCCCACTACATTGAGTTGGATCCAGATGAGGTACATCACTAATCGAGGTGGAGACTTATTGAGCAGGATAACACCCGGAGGTGGACCACTTGGTGAGACGTACACGGAATAGACGAATGGACCTGAGGTGCTAACGAGACTATCCATACCCACCGTTAAGGTAGGATTCCCGTAGGATGACTCAATGGTTGATGTTTTACCTTACTACAGTTGTACTAGATTTTTAATTGAACTGTACTAAGTGTTGGGCTTGTATTTACATCCCCTTCCTTTTCAACACTTAATTTTGTATTCCGTTTTATGTAGTGCTTACTTTAGATGCATACTCTGTTGTCTTTGTTTACATTTATAAAGGCAATGCCTTCCCAGTATATGGATTTACACCTTTGGTTCTAGTTGGCAGCCCCTGGCCTATGGAAGGTGGGCTTGGGGTTGTCACGACACGAGCCCTGATGATGGGTCGTGACAAAATATAGAGGTTCTATTTGTTATCATGAAATGAACAACCACATAATTTTAATGGTCAAACCAAGTCAAACATTTTATCATTGAAATGTACTCTTACATTAATTTTAACGGATGGTAACTAGACCTAAGATCAATCAATAAATAATATTATTCTCCCAATATATGATAAAATAATTCATCGTTATGAGGAAATGGATACATTTTCTTAAAATAAATAGAATTGTAATCTCCATAACTAATGAAAAGACTCATACATAATATTTCCTTTTAACAAAAAAAAATTAGAGCAACACTTAATGAAGTAAATTTGGAGGATGAGAAAAATATAAACAAAATCATTGATCTATTATTTTAATTCTCACAACTCAATCAATGCCATTAGATTAGGTGGTTTTTAAGTTGTCTTATAATCAGGAAAAATTTAAATATTTAATTCAAACTCTCAATTTATAATAACACCACAAAATTCTTCATAAAAACATCAATATATTCATATACAAATAAATCATATCTAATTTGAATGGTTTCCTTATTTTCAAATATATGTATAAAAACATTTATCTCCCATCATTAATCAGTTTCTTATCTAGGTGATATGATATCAATGGTATGAACTCATTATTGTATATAAATTGACATTTATTATGAATATTGAATATGACATCTTAAACTATTTAATCAATCATACTATGGTGAAGAAAGAATCAATCCATATTTACAATAATTTCAAACTTCACTAAGGTTAAGAACGTATTATTTTTATAAAATCCATTCCACATTTAATGATAGAACTATGTAAATAAATATTTTTCCCTGAATATAGCCATGGGAAAATGTTACAAAATGTTTTCTGTCCATTTATTTAGGGGATATTTCAATTTTAAAAGATAATTTTTTTGATATAAATGAATTTTTATATCCCAAATAAAATTTTACATTATATAAATGATATTAAACAATTAATTTATAGGTCACAACCTAATTATATGGATTAATAATGGAAATTTAATTTTGAAAAAATTTATTCTTACAATCATGATTGTCACTATCTTGGATAACATTAATTCTATGTGATATCTCATTCTATCATATATATATAAATGGAATAAAAATATTTTACTATAAAATGTTAAATCAGTGTTTTTCCATTACCATTAATCATTCCTTGAATTCATGGGCCAATTTTCTATCCTGTTCACATTGGTACACATTCCCAAATTTCATGAGGCATTCCCCATAATTCTTCTTTCAACACTTAACAATAGATGGTAATAAAATTTTATTAACATATGTTTTCTTGATTAATGTTTACATATTTCATTATACAATGATATATTATCATCATTATATATGTAAAATCCAAAAAAAATACATATAATATTTCTAAAAACACCATAGAATTTCATCAGAATATCAAAACTCTAGAGTAATAAAAGACTATCAGTAACATGGTTTTAATATGGAGTAATATTAATAATTTTTACTATCATAGTCCAAAATATAATTTGGTGTATTCTTTCCCAATATATTGAATTTTTATTTTTATGTGATAAATTTTCTTCATCCTTTTTTTCAACTCTATTAATTTCATCCAATTCTATGTTAAATTAAATTTTTTGATATATTTTCATATAATATATATTTAAATAACATCCATTCAAATATTTAAATTCAATCATTTTATTTATTATACATAATCAAATACCACCATTTATTATATTGAAATTAAAAAAACTAAATGGTTATATTTTAATGTTTGGTATATCACTAAACATCAAATATATTCTCAAAATCATTAATTCATACTGCAAAATTCATTACTTAAGAGGATCCACCTAAATTTAGAGAGATTTGTTTCTTTAAATTCAACAATATAAACATATTATCATAACGATAATTTTTTCACACCCTTTAAAAAATATCTACATTAATATCCTACAACAATGAATATAACATAGTTATAAACTACTCTATTCTAATTCCATCAATTCCATATAGATGATTTGAAAATATATTCTCCTCCTCATAAATTTTTACCTTAGATACTATATTTTATATGAATAAAACCACACTAATATACTTTGATTAGATGAATAAATATATAAGTTCTAAAAAGGTATCTCATGGGAATATAACCATAAATTAAAATCCCTCCATAGTATCTTTTGATATCATCCAAATCTCAAATGTTATCTAGACCCATTCTCCACTAAAAACGATAATAATCCACATATAGCCATACTGTAGCTAACATGATTAAAAAAAATATACCATCACATTAATCCTACATAGTTTTTTTATGATTTTATAGAATTAAGAAATATGATACATTTCAAAGTCAATATTTTCAAAAAATGTCTATTTTTCCCACAACACAGGTTCTTAATAAAGACACACTTTTACTTTACAATGAAAATCCCATAAATAGAAATCTATTTTTATTAGTGTTTCACATCACCATTAGTCCCAATAAAATATATTAAATAACATTGACTGTGGAAAAAATTCTCTGTAAATGGAATAAATAAAATGAAACCCAATATACCCTTTGTCAAACTAAATAATGAATAAAAAAGATTCCTCTTTCATAATAAAATATTGATCACAAATAATTATTTACATTTACAGGAATCCAACTTAATTTGAAAATAAAATTTATAAAACATTTCATTTGAATTATTAATGGAATATTCGTAATCATTCTTGGGAATCATGAAAACTCATGAATACCTTTCCTTTAAAAGTAAACCTTTGAGGTTTTTAATTATATTGTCATAAATTTTACATACAAGCATTATAAAATTTTAATACCTTTTCAAATAAAATTATTTACATTTTAAACCATTATAAGAATATCATATTATTACATTTGGAAATTATCTATAAATTTTTCCTTATAATAACCCACAAAATAGAATCACCAAACCGTATAATTCCCACATCTCATTAGAGTAACCTATCATCTGTATAATCATTAACATTACCCAATGCATTGGAGGTCAATAAAATGAACACACATTATATGATCTGTATTTTTTTTACATTTAAATATATATAAAATTTAAAATAACCATATATGTATTTAAAAAAACACTTATTATACATTATCCATAAAACAAATTTTATTTCTCATTTAGTCCCATAATAAATATCACATTTATTTATCTCATAAAAATGATAATATATTTCAATATCCATATATAATAGATTAAAAAATAATACAATTGTAGGAATGGAATTTTATAAAAATAATCATATTAGGTTTTATGTGAATACTGAAAATGAATAAAAAATAAAATTTCAGTAAATTGAAGCTTTTATTACAAAAACATTTCTTTTGTACTTTTTTGAAATGTTTCTAATAAAACATGAGTAAAACAATAAATTTTTTATGTTTTATTAATTTGTAATAAAATTCATAAATTTTTTAAATATTATCCTCATAATACAATGAGGAAAAATAAAAACATTTATTAACATTTTATAAGAATCTTATCTTGGAATAAAAATCGTGGAAATGAATACATGAGAACCATTTTTAATCAGAAATCCCCATACCTCATATCCTGACTGGTTTCATTTATATCACATAAAAAATTAATTTTTTTACATTATTTAGAAAATTATTCATGTTAATGAAATTTTCATTAATTCATATACATAATTTTTCAGTATGATTCATTTATTTACTAAAATTATTAGGTTCACATTGGTTGTTTTGACGACATTCGGGTTATAACGCCAAAATGAAATCAGTAGTATTAAAAATTTTAAATAATTATGTTTTTGATAGTAAAATAAATATAAATCATTATAAGCTTATTATTTATATAAATTAAAAACATATTTATAACTATGTATATATTTTGTGTGTTGAAAATTAACTATTACATATATTGGATGTTATAGTCTGCACACCCATGTGATCGATGTTTCTTATTTTTTTATTGGACACAATGGAAATAAGGTTTATAATTATTTCATTAGATAATATATTAATTATTTAAGACATGAAATATTTACTCATTATTTACATAATCATGTCTAACCATGTGAGGGGGTAATGAAAATGATTCACATCGCTTCATGGATGTGGTCTTCCATATGTTCGCATGAGTGAGGTAATCATTTTCCAATGAAAAAAATTATATGAAGGTAAATAATAAAATATCTTACGTGAAATAATAATGGAATAAATGTATTAAATATTCATGAAGACCATATTTATAACCATCCTTGTATGGTGGTGATGAAAAAATAAACACATGGATTCATGGGAGTAGTAGTCCACACGTATGCACATGCAATGTTTTCATTTACAATAATATGGAAAAGAGATTGAAATTATATATTACAAAAAAATTATATAAGAAACTTATTTAATTATTTTATAGTTATATAAACAGATTTAATGTATGTAAAATAAGAATTAATATTTAAATATTCCATTTAGTATATATAACTCCTCTTTAGATATCACTCTTTTTGATACACAATATGTATTATAGTAATTTATTTTTTAAAACACCAAAAACTATAAGATATAAAAAGGATTGTTGGTATGGGTTTTTTAATGATTTATCGAAGTTATTTTTCTTAAATATATTAATAATTATGGATAGGGGGTTCCCTATAATGAAGGACATGAGTGGTAGTATTGTAAATAATTTAGACCACTATATATTATAAAAATATTTATCATTTTCAGGTTTCATTAAATGTAAATTTTTTAAATAAAATATAAATTCACTATAAAATTCTAATTTATCCAGGTTTTAGATATTTTTTTATCCCTTATCTATTAGTCTAACATACCCCATGTTAGTTATTTTAACATTAACAATGGTGATAATGTTTTATCCATATATTTATTACTTCTGAAAAAAATTAAATTGAACACTATATTAAAATTTTATAATGGAATAATAAATATAAAATAAATTTTTATAAATGATATTTACGTAAGTGGAATAATTAAATTTCAATATATGTGTCCAAAACAAAATGAATATCAATTTTTAGAAAAATGGTTTTTTAAGCAAAAATATATTTTTATGCAATGATAAAATATACTACTGATTAATATGTAATTATTTGGATTATTAGTAATAAAAGTGTACCTATATAACATAAAAAATAATCAAAAACTAAATAGAACATTTTAATTATTCCAAAAATAATGATAGTTTTTATAAAAATCACTATTTTATAAAACTCAAACAAAAAACATTCTTTTCCATAAAATACAAGAAGGAAACTTTATGTTAATTTCAATATGATGGATCAAAATATAAATTTCATTTTTTCAATTTCAAACTCAAAATTTTAGAAATTTATTTTCCAACATAATCCATATATTTTATGAATAATATTTCAACTAGAATAAAAATATATCTTTTTTGATATAGATCATAAAAAAATTAATATATTATATGAATCCCTAAAATATATTTATCAATGTTAATCAAAATAAATTTATTTATTAATAAAATTATCTATGTTATCACATTGATTTCAATATATATAATATATCAGAGTCCTTGAAAATGTATATGTTATAGGTTCTCCATCTTTTCCATGTTATTTAATAATTACTAGTTTTAGGGTACTACAGTTTACCATTATACACTGATGAACTCTAAAGTTTATAAAAATCATATAAAGTGTTATAATTTTTTATTGTTGGGATTGGGCCAATATGATATGCTTTGAAAATATCCTTGTACTGGGAATCAGAACTCATGTATTTCTATTCCACCTAATGAGACATGTATGTCATTTTATGGTCATGGAATAAAGACCTATTTAATGTTTTTTATGTCGTGTGGAATGGAATTACCTTTAAAAGGATCCCAACTACTTTTTTTTAATAATATTTATTATAATAATTTTCTTATTTTTTTTAATTATGATTAATTTTTATATGAGAATTATATAATTATTATCAGAATTAAATATCACCACTCGAGTTAGGCAATAATTTCATCATGAATATATCCAAATAAAGACATGATTTTGGATGTCAGGTTTGAGTTTATAAGAGGTTTACAATATAAATAATTTTAATGGGAATCAAGTTACACAAATTTTCAGTTTGATAACAAAGGTTTGTATGAACGGACAAGACCATTCATTTTTTCATCATCTATTAATGATGTTAATCTAATGTGAAGGGAAAATAAAATATTTAATAGGGATTAATCAATATGAACACCCTGATATCACTCATTAATAAAATCATTAATGGTGGAATCTGTAACAAGTGTTTATACGAAGGGGGAGTACCAAATTTCTACACATATAATGAGAGAACACGAGTGAGCCTCACCCATTAATGGATGATTCAATGATATGTGTTTATTTTTAAATTTCATGTCTTCATGTGAGGAAATCATCAATGGGAACCATCATGGGTCTAATTACTAAAAATGAATCCAATATCATTAAAATAAAAGATGATACATGGTAATGCACTATGATATTATCCTAATAGGTACCATAAATAATTATGGAATTTATGATTTTTATCCTAAAAAAAGATCCATCTATTTGAGAGGATACTTCATAACAGTCACTGTTTTAGTGAAATACATGATCAAATGTTAAAAAATTGTTTTCAATGGAATTAATGCTTTTGATCAACTTATAGGTTGTAACTATTTGAAAACGTAATTTCAATGCACCATTTTTTGTGGAAATACAGGATTGAAAATAGTTCACATTGGTGTTCATGTACAGATCATGTTGATCTAGTGATTTGAGAGAAGTTATTATTTTGTGGGGGTTTCAAACATAGTAGAAAGAATTCGTAGTGGTATGTTTGATTGATATGGCCTGATTATGTCACATGGGTGAACATATGACACCATGGATTCAAAATATCTAATTCTATAAGAGAACCATCAGATAAAAAGATTAGATTCATTGGATGGGGAATATAAAAACAACCTAAAATACACATTCTTCATGTCATGAATCCTTAGGAATCCTTTATCATGAGATAAGTGCATGTATGTTTTCCATAAAAGGTATTTGATTCCTATGAATGGTTTATTAGTGAACAAGTAGAGATTTCATAATAAACACTTTTGGTAAGGATTATATATGAACATGTAAATATCTCAATGATGGGTCCTAGAATGATTGGATTATGGGAGAACGATCATATTTATGGGTTGAATATGGAGGTTTGAAACTCTATAATGATTATTTGTATGAGATATCATAGGATGAATTTTTAATATGAATAATTTTTAATTGGTTTATGGGTGGGGGGTTCACTACATAGTATTGATTATACATTTGTGACATTCATCACCCATATTATTGTGTTTTATGTTTTCCAGTGTACTTTTGTAATTTCTATTTACATGAAAATTTCATCAAATTTAAAAAAAATATAAGATCTATTTAATCATTAATTATGATTATTTTATTCTCCCATCTAATATTTCTCTCTAAATCATAGTGTCAGATTTCCAAAAATGGAATCATGGGTATTTAAAATAAACACACATGATTGGGATCATGAAATAATTATTCAACACATCGATTTTATAACAAATCCTAAATGAAATTTTGTTTCTTACTACTATGTGATATAATAATCACCAAGTCTTGACGGATGATTGAATAATATTGCATTGTAATGAATCTTCCTCAAATCCCCAAACCATGGATCTTTATTTCATCTATGTGACACATCTATCAATGAACCATGAATGGAAAGTGTTCATCATGTGGTTCTTATATAGCCATATGAAAATTTCATTCTAACCATAACAAATTGTTCAATTATAATTTTCATAGTGATTTTCCGAGTGTAAATACATTCCCACAATATAAATTATGTTTGATCGACATGAAAATGGCTCCCTCTGATGAATTATAATCCGTAATTAATTCATTACGGTACATGGAAGGCCCAAAACAATAAGTTTTTTATTGATGGGGCTTCAAATTTATATGTGAAATGAAACTATTGTATGTGAATTCATTATTCCATGATTCTTCCATGTCATTCTGCCACTGTATTTCCTTATATGAATATCCCACAATACATTTTCATGAATTTATACAATATATTGTTTTAACACAATTCAATAGCTTATGAACGAAAGGTTGGATAAATTTTATGTGACACTACCATATATCCTATATTTTGCCTAGGTGGACATGTTATTATCTTGTGACAAGGTTATAATCATATGATTGTTAGTACATAATCAAATTTTAAATTAACTCATACATTTATCCATGTTATTTATAAAATTGTATCTCCAAAAAATAAATCTCAAAAACAATTTTTATGAGATTGTGAGTTATCAAAAATATTATCACCAGAAAAAAAAAATATTATTCAGTAATATAACCCTATCAGCAACATAATAAAAGGAATATGATTTTAATATTACTCTAATACTGATTGGATTCTCCTATAAAGATTCAAATTTTTAAATGATGTTACAATTCCTAAATCATGTAGAGCGAATCATCCAAAATTTTAGATAACAAAATATAAAGAATTTATCGGGGATGAAATATCTTAGAATGGATATTTTATTTGGTAAGATGATCACCTACATAATTGAATCATTGGAATCAGAATTTTGAAACTAGTGGCGGTAGAGAATCCAATAAACCTTGTCATTCATGTCTTTTGATTATTTATGAATGATGCTATAGCTAGTAAAAATAAATGTTCGACATCAATATGGGTCTTCCGATCATGAGGTGCTTTTAGGTTGGAATATAGAATTCAATTATATATACAACAAAATAGTAATTTATTTGATAAGGCGTTTGAAGAAATGTTTTTATACAAATATTTTTGGATCTCGCAAAAAAATTATCATCAAAAAAACAATCTCACTCATGGACTTATCAGTATGTTGAACCCATATAAGAGTATCATTCAACTAATTCACCTATAGTTGAGGGTGACCATATGGGATTAAAAATCAAAAAATGATGTCCAAATAATGGGAGAGATATATGATTGATTTCTTACACCGACCTATATAGACGATGATGATGAAAATACCCTAATGATTTATATAGAACTATTTCAAAATACAATAAATGTTGTTAAAAGAATCATTTTCCAATGGTATAGTCATAATTTTCAATAAAGATAGGTTTATTTGTCAACATGAATGGGAAAGATCCTAAAAAAGGCTGATGGTTATTTCCTAACCCATATGTCTAATAGAGAGGAGGGTGTATATTGTCCCACTATATATGAGGTCCATTTTGATAAATGGGGGTGTATGGTTACCTATTTTGTGGGACAAATTTCTATTTCATAATCTTTTTAGAAATATATATATGTTCGTTTCATCTTTATAATTTTGAATTGAAAGATAAAGAGGGGGATAATAATTTTATGATAGTAGTACAAGTTCTAATAGTAAGAAAATCAAGATGGTTTTACAAATACATGAAAAATTATAAAAATAGCCTGGTCATATTTATAGGGGATTGAGGATGTTCAGAATTTTTGGTTCTTTCCATGTATTATGCAAGTAGATAGTGGCTTTTATGGGTGTATATGAGTTAATAAACATCCAATAGATCCCCGACGCTCAACTATTGACATATATCTATATAATTTTGATGATTATGACACAATACATAGATGATAGTTATATATAGAATAATATAATCCATCGTGATCAGTTTGTGTCTACCCCATTTAGATTAATTGTTGATACCATCACTGATAATTCTATAGGATGAAATTTTTTAATTATATGTCATCTCTTTGACAGGGAATTTATTTAGCTAAATATAATTTTATGTTATCAGTAAATGACTTGACATTTGATAAATTTTGTGTTAGTTCATATGTGTTCAAAGAAATTTCATTTCCCAACCTCTAATCATTCATATTTTGAAGAATGTGATGATACCAAGTCAAATTAGGAGGATATTGATGAGATAAGTGTTTGCAAAACAGATGAACTTTCCATAGTCCAGTTTTTTCATATTTATGTCATTAGATTATTTTAACTCTTATATGTGATGGTATTTTAAGGGGAAACATGTTCAATTAGAAGAATAGATCATAGTTCCTTTGGAAACTAATTGTGTGTAGCTACTTTTACCGAAATAGCTCAGAGTGGTGTCCACTATCAATTAAATTTGAATGATTTAATGTAATCATCCTCTGAAAGAGAAATCTGTTTAGCAGTCTTGGAAAAAATGATATATATTCAGTATTTCATTAATAAATGAATACACTAATTGTAACATATTTTTTTATTATAACCAAATAAAAAAACGTCAATGATAACTCTAATCATTCACGTAACATCATTCATATCATTCAATGTATGCTTCATTGATTTTGAGGGAAGGAAAAAAATAAAGGTGAACTGAAATTCTCAGTAAGGGAAAAAAATAGCCGAAACAATAAGGAATCAATGTGAATAGACAATATGGAAAGGTAAATAACTGAAAAACATCCCATGTAATCAATAAACTGAATAAATCTATATAATAAAAATGTTATAGTAATAACTGGAAACACATCCATTCAACTAACTATATGTGGAAAACTAAATATGGTCATGTATGAAACTAGCACACATGACATTAGTTAATGAACTGAAATTAATTGTATCCATTGATATGGTGACACAAAAACTTGTGGATGAATAATAAATTAAACGAATATAAGGTAATTTTATTTCTTATTAGACATCATGTCTCAGGCACATGAGGACCAATTACTATCACGATATATCCTCTATATTGTTTAAAACCATAGATCTCTCCTCTATTTAAGATGCAAAAATGGTTTGTCTCATGAGAACCTATTGATGCATAGAGGATCAATATAAAGTCTGATCTCCAAATGTCACTAAATTTTCAAATAATTCTTAAAATTTAATAACAAAAATTAATAAAATTACTTATCAAATATCTGTATTGAATAATTTATACATATTTATCAATATTTCCCTAAATAATCAAATGAATTTCAATGTAGACACCATATGTAAAATTGTATGTTGTTTTAGAAATAGTAATATCCATGAATAATGAAATGGATAGTAAGGGGAAATTGAATGTACAATGATCATAGGAAACTAAATATATCTAGGTGAGTAAAAAATAAATCAATGAAGTTATTTTGGATACTATCCTTGTCTAAATAAATAATAAAAAATCTAGATGAATAATATGGATGGTATTAATACAATAAACCCACGTGTAGTAAGACAGAGTGGTTTTATAATTGAATAATTAAAATATTAACATTGAAACATATTCATGAGGAGAATATATTTTTTTAAAAAACATTTTAAAATAGATTTATTTAAAAACAATGAATTTAAATATGAAAATGAGGCCTTAAAGAAATGATGGCAGATAAGTTTGTACATGTTGTATGAGGTAAAAAGAAAATTCCTCTTTTAGGATAAAAGAATTAGAAAATTACTCATTAGCAAAATGATATGACGATTCCTTCGAATTGTTTTTTAAAAAATGGGTAAAAATGTATGTACAAAAATATTTAAAAACATTTTCAAATTTTTTTAATAAATAATGGGTTTTATAAGAAAATGGGTTCCCTGACTAAAGAGATATATGAATTCCAGTTTCGAAAAAACATTTTTTAAAAACATATTAGAACCAAAGATTTGAAAAATATAACTAGAACATTGAAATGGAAATGAATAAATAGAGGATAATGAAATGGATTATTGAAAATTGGTTATAGAATTTCCACTAACGTAAATTCCATTAAAAGATCATTAATATTTGTCTTGAAGAAAATAATATTTAAACATCAGAAAGTGTCCCATAAAAACTTCATACATTTTAAATAATAACCTTAAGAAGAAGAAAAAATAAATGGAAAATATAATATCATGATATTGAGTTGATTCTTGATATATAATTTTAATGGAAATTTATACACCATATAAATAAACTAGGTTCATAACAATAAAATATGCCTCAATGATATAAAATTATGATGAAATACTATACATATGAATCAAAAGAACAAAAATAAACAAAAATAAAATGAAACATCTAAAAAACAAGAATATAAATTAATTTATAATATAATATATCATAATAGGTAGTATTTATATGATACAAAATAACTCTGTGATAAATATTATGGTATTCTGAAGAATGTAAAAAGTTAGATTAATGGTTGTTACCTAGTGTTTATATTAAGGTCACCAACTTTTAACATCATATATAATAAAAATATTTCAATTTTTTTCTTCATTAGGAACCTTTTTCATGTTTATAAATAAATTATTTTAAATTATTACCATGTTTTGTTCAACTACATAAACAATTAAATTTACGTCGGGTTTTTTAACAAATCTGTTTTATAGGTTAAAGAAACTATTTTTGTATAATATTTTCAAAGTGGTAATTATATATCATCACTAGAATAATATAATTGAAAAAATTATCATATTTATTCATATATTACAATTTTCAAATAAATCATTAAATATTTTATTTCAAAATTAATCAAGGTATATTCTTGGAGATGGTAGGTCATATGTGTGCATGATTAACGTTCCCTTTTTTAAATGATCATTGTCAATAGAAGGAAAGTAACGTAAATAAATCTAGAATTATAATTATGTAATAAATAAAGAATTATTTATTAATATATAGTTATATATATAATTTATTTATGTAAAAGTAATCAAATCATGTCGAGGAGGCAGTAGTCCACACGTCCATGAACGATATTATCTCTTTTAATGTGAGAGAAAGGTAATACATTATATATATATAATGTAATTATTATATTAATAACATTTTTTTATGTATAATATTTTTAATTATAAAAAACATTTATGAGTTCTATGCTCGTGTGAACAAATAACATCGCTTTTGTGGGGGGGGGGGATAGTCCACACTTCCTCAAACGATGTCATAATATTATAATAAAATGGAATGTATTAAATGAATTTATTATAAAAGGATTAAATAAGTATAAAGAAATATTAAATATCACATTTGAAATTAAAAATACTATTCACATAATAATGGGAACAAAAAAATGTTGTAAGAGAATATTGAATAATCATTGTTTCGTGAGGTAGTAAATCACTGTTCGGTGAGACAACAAGTTGTCATCCATTAGATTGAGTTGTGTTTAAGTGTAGGTATAATAAATATAATAAAAACATACTAGTATCAGGATGATAATATTAATTTTTTATGAGAATATAAAAAAGGGATTTAGGGGTGGATAATAGAAATAAAATTAAAAAACATTAGAGAAGTCATTACTTCTTTATCAGGTATATACTTTTGTATTGAACAAAAATTTTATTTTGATTACATTATGAACAAATTGAGGCTTCTAGATCGTGGTGATAGATGTTTTTGGACAATTTGGTCAAGATTTAGAAGAACATAAGATCTTTTAGAGGTGAGATGATTGGGTAGAGGTGGTGGATTTTTATAGAGAAGGAAAATGACTTAGTTGAAATTTTTAAAAAGATTTTAGGTGTACACATATTGATAACAAAAAAGTCATAAAAACCCACAAAATATAACTAGTAAATGTTTAATTGATGATATATGGAAATAAAAATGGTTTTTGATAGGTTTCTTTTTCATTTTGTCCCTTAAACGTACGGTTGTAGTCCGTTTTTAATCCTAATTACACCTGAATCACTGTAATTAATTTTATCGGAATCACTATACATTTTTTTAAAAACATATTTAATCTTATTAGAAAAAAATATTATATTTATTATGAATTTTTATGTAAAATTTTAAAAAATAAAATCATAAAATCAGAAAAATTAAGATTGATGCCAATCTCATAGAGAGACGGGTTAAGTGGTTCTAATGGAAAAAATTTTAGAATATTATTATGTTTTTTTATTCGATTTCAATGATAAATTGATTAAAAGGAATAAAATAGTATTAATAGATATAATAAATATCTAATGTGACACTAAAATATATTTATAATATCATTCAGGAATAATAATTAATGAATAAAAAAATATTTTTTTACTAAAAATGTATTTTTCAGTTTTCATTAAAATATAAATTTTCTCAGGAAAATACCAAAAAATCACCCTTGGTGATTATTATCATTAGTTATTCAAAAATGAATTTTATTTAATCAAATTAATTTTTTACTACTATATAAATTAATATTTAATGAAATTT
This sequence comes from Viscum album, assembly GCA_963277665.1. Lineage (NCBI taxonomy): Eukaryota > Viridiplantae > Streptophyta > Magnoliopsida > Santalales > Viscaceae > Viscum > Viscum album. The sequence goes on from OY728152.1 coordinate 1,850,432,547, forward strand.
TCCATTAAAAGGCGTCAAAATTTCCTGTATAAAAATATTTGTTTTTATGTGTAAAATAGAGACAGTTCTTATTCAATATTCATAAATAATATTGGATGAATGTAAAAAATATTTCGTTGAATATATAAGATATTTATCCCATTAAAATAATTATTTAAATGTGATTAATTTAATTGATTATAGAAAAATAGCTTCGTGGGCATAAACAAGGTTTTATAAAAAAACATTACGTTTATATTAAATTGCTTCCTCAATTAATTTTTAACCAAATAATTAATATTATATTATTATAAACAATATATTTTTATATGTTATTATATAATTTTCATACCCCACTCACAAAACATCTTTTTAGATCATATTATAATAAATATTAATATTTTAATAATACATTGTTGTATGGGGATAATTGGTCTTGTGTATAACACTATATTTAGGGGAAGGTGAATATTGTGTGTATCTCAAGATATTAAGGAAGGTCTCTATTGATTTTAATTCATGATAAATCTTGGTTTCATTCCTTAGAATCTATTTTTAATAGTGAATATATTAAAAACCTTCTGGATATTATAGTACCCTAAGCGTTTACTTTAGCATGTCATACACGCTACTGAATACATGGTTGTTTAGTTTTTTGGGTCTCTACATTCCCCCCATATTATTTAAATTTAATCCTCAAAATGTAAACATGATCACGGTGATATATTGTGTTATTGTTCCAATATTTGAAATTTGACATCATGAGAAGGGTTCATATGTTATCCCCTATAAAAGAGAGAATGAAATGTACTTATGTGACATGGAATACCATGTAATTTGGTCTCTACGTAGGATAAAATTAGTTTAATATAGAGATACAAACATGATGGATAACATAAAAAATTATAGTAAGTGATTGATGTCATCAATCACAAACAAGTGATTAATTAATGGAATGTTGAGGGCTACAAATCCAAAAATCATTGAATATTTTGAAGGCCATCAGTTCAATTGAAAGTAAGGTATTAAGAAAAAATTTATTTCTGTTAAATTTATCAAATGATGAGTAATTATTTTACTGAACAAGAATATAACGAAATAATATAACATGATAGGTTTCAATATTATTGGAAAAATATAAACTATAGGTTATGCTTCAATAAAATTATAATTTTTCATTTTAATCCCAAAAATTAATTACCAGTCATTGATTTGTTAATTTTTAAATTCTTGAAGCACTAAAAGAAACATTAAAAGGACCCTATAACCTATAAAATAGTGAAAATTCATTCTATTTATATTTAACTATCTCCAAAAATAAAAATGTTTAATAGATCAATTTTTAATCATCTAAATTTTTACTATTGGTTCTTCATTAATATTTATCAGTTAATTTTTTTTATATAAATACAGTTAATAAATAATGATTACATTGTATAGGTAGGTGGTTTGAATGAAACTCTTAGTGTACTTTGGTAATGCGTTAATGACCCACAACCTCTTTGGATTTGATGGGTTGTCACCCATCTTATAGGATGTATTTTATAAAACAAAATTCCAAAAAATCCAAAATTTATATGATGGTAATCCATGAAATTATGTAAATAAATAAATATACTTTTAATATATTGTTTTCAAATCAACATCAACACTTGATCAATTTTTATTCAACATTGGTCCATCATTAGACTAGATTTTATCCCTAAAATCATTTAAAGGGTGTATAAACAACCACATTCTATCTTTATTCTAAAACTCATTAGGTTTGGCCCAGTATATTTGTTGTCATTATCTATTCAAATCCTTCATAATGGTTTGTAAATAAAATGTGGATTATCCTATGAATATCCCCTTTAGAGTGTCAAAATAGGTGCACAGTAAGGATTATTTCAATATACCAGGTACCCTGAGTAAGCCCTGGAACACATTTTCATATTTGTTACTCCTATGTATATTTGTGGGAGAGCCATGCCCATTTTTAGTATCAAAAACTAGATGTATTGATACAAAGATCCACATAATATAAAATTTACCAAAATTATAGGGTATTCAACTATAATTATTAAAATTATAATTTAGGGTTATGTTATCAAATCTAGGATTTCCTAAATATAGTTCCCAAAGTTGTTACTAAACATCCAATAAAACCAAATATAGCGACCCATCACTAGAAAACCCTCACCCGGTGTGTGCTATCAATTACATTGGTATGATTTCATAGAATAAATCCCCGAATGATTTATCAATTTTGTTGTCATGGTAAACCAGATACATAAATGGGTATTTCATTAAAAATTAATACACAAATTACAACATATTGTTTTATTTTAAACAAATTAAGAACATTGAGGATAACTCTAATCAATCTAGAAAATTCTTGGAAATCTTTCATAGTATGCTTCTTGGATTCATGGGGAAATAAACATAGTAAGGGTGAGGTAAAATTCATAGTAACGGAAAAATATAGCGGAATAAATAATGAATCAATGTGAATAGTCAATATGGAAAGGTAAATAATTAAATAGACATTCCATGTTCTCGATAATTTGAATAAAAGTACATATGCCATATGGGAAGGCAATAACTGGAAACACATTCAATTAAAATAACTAGATAATGAAAAATAATCATGGAATTGAATGAAATTAAAAAAATCCATTAATCAATGATGAATTTCACATATTCGTATAATTTATAATTTATATCATTTTCTATAATCTAACCATAGTGTTATTTGAGGGGTAATTATCACATTTTTAGGTTTTAGTGTTATTGTGAGCTTAAATGAAAAAAGTTGTTAATTCTGGAATTTAGATAGATTTTGTTATGAAGGGTATTTTAGTCATTTAATGAAAAATATAAGTCCAAATTTTGTGATTAAAATTTGTTTAGAATCATTATTTTATTTCTTTCAACTTTGTATTATAGACTGGGATTTGATTCAGCCATCTAAAGGGACTAAAAATTCCTTGAATTTGGACATTTTTTCTGGCAGACAGCGTGGACCCCACCACCGTAACGGAACGCCAAATCGTCCAACACACATATAAATGAGTTGTTTCCACCTGGGATGGTCCAGCTCTAAAATAATTTTTGTGGATGTTGGAGGTAATTAAGGATGCCATTGAATGACATTCTTTTGGAGGGACCATCCCAGAAGCTTCATACAGAAACAGAAAATAAGAATGAAAAATTCCTAACACCATCATCTGGTGTCCAAAGTAACTTAAATTTGGAGGGTTAATGGAAATCATATTTATGAACAACATTGAAGAAGGGGTCTATAAGTGAAATTTCAATTTAATTGGTCATGAATGTGCATTCTTTCGGAGTACATATTTCTGCCTATAAAAGGAGGCCCTCACCTCCTTCCCAAATCATCCATTTCACCATCCATTCCTTCATGGAACCAAGGAGGGGATCTCCAATGTGGTAGGACGATCTCAAATCTTTCCAATTTATTTTTAATTTATTTCTTTTCTTTATTTTAGGTTTTCAATTGTAAATTATGTTTCAAATAAATTCATGTATTGTTTTTATTATTGTGTCCACCCATCCAACATTTTTCTTCTTCACATCTTACCATCGTGAACTATAATACTCATGATAATGAGTAACTAATCCAAGGAATATCACGAGGGAGTAATTAGGTTATTGAACCCAAGACCACATTTTTATTATTCTATGAGTTAATTAAATGATAATTTATATTGGGTGAAATTCAAATTGGGGTTGTGTAAGGTCTAATTTCTTAATCTACATCCATTTTACCTCGATTAATGAGGTGGATGGACGGTGTGATTGGTGATCACTAATTATACCTTTCATTAATAATCGAGGTAGACTGAGATGTGAACAAATTAGATGGAGTGTGTTCACTTTGAATATTGGAAGCTGGTCAATGATGGTGCTCCCTGAAAGTTCTCTCGGAAGAACTTCCTTTCTTAACTAATTCAATTTTATTAGAATTTAATATTAATTTGAATTTTTTTTAATTTTATTTATTTTCATTAACTCCATTCCATTCATATATTAAGTAAAAACATCAAAAATTAAGTAGTTAAGTTAAATTAGATTAAGTGAGTGAATGAACTGATAAATCTCCTCATGTGAGACGACCATGGTCAACCACTATGCTGCACTAAGAAAATTATATTTCTTTTGTCATGCCCTACGATAGAAGTGCATCAAAAATGGTGCCATTACTGGGGATCCAATTACTTTTTTACTTATATTTTTATATTTTCACATTTTAGATATTATTTTATTTAAAAAAATCAAAAATTTCTAAAAAACATTAAAAAAACTCTTTTTTCATGATATATTTCAATTCATATTATTATTCTTGGACTAAACAATCTCATGTTCTCGAAAATGTTTGTAATGATATTGATGCTCAATTACAAAGGATTAGTGATAATTTCAAAAATATGGAGATCCAAATAGAATTGATTACAGAATATGTACACACATCCAAAGGGCAACCCAACAGAGATCCAGATAAAGAACCAGAGGTATTGGTACAAGAAATTTAACCACAGATATTTGAAATTGAAGAACCTGAGTAGAAAAGGGAGGAATACTTGCCTAATGAGCTCCATAGTGGAGATCAAGAAGAACATGATGAATTCTCGAATGAATGTGAGGAACTAACTGATCTCCCCATGTCATGTAAAGAAGAAGATCCAGTAGCACTAAAGTAAGAAACCACCAGAGTTGTGGAAATAGAGGTTAAGATGGAGGATCCTGACTACTTACCATATCCAATGAAGATCGACTCTAAGAGGAACATTACATTGAATAGGATATTATTTTCAAAACAACTCATGGAGATGATACATTGTTGAACTCAATGTCATTAAATTTTGTTGAAACAAATTTCAGAATCTCTCTTAATTATATAGAATTTTATGGTTCAAAAAACTCACACTATTCCTTGAAGGATGATGTGGAAAATTATGCACATGTTGAGGCACACCTGGATGTTCCTGAAGTCTTTGAATATCTACTGGCGGAGCCCCGTCACGAAGAGATCCATGTTGCTAAGCCTGAGGAAAAAAACAACAGTTTGAAGCCTCCTTGAAGCCGTAGCTGGAAGACAAGATGGTTTCACAAGTAGCAACAAATGAGGAGGAGGATCCCTACTTCATCCAACCCCCTTCCATGCAAGAAGTATCAAATAATGAAGTTGGTGGATCTGGTATACTCTATCCATGGATTCCTCCTCAATAAGTACAAGGAACTGAAAATTGGGAAGAGTCTCATGTGGTGGTTTAAATCAAAGAAGCTTCATCCACCAACAGATTATGGATAAAAGCTGGTACTTCCCTCTAGAAGCAGTAACAGATTCCAAGGCACACTTGGGGGATCATACAAAGATTTATCCATTCTCTTAATTATATTTATTTAATTTTAAATATTAAGAATTTAGATTTTAAATTTTGTATTAGGAATTAGTCTATAATGTGTCCCCTACCTTGTTTCATTTTGAGCTTAAATGAAATAATCATTGGGATTAATTGAGAAAATTTTTCTTTTTTAGGATCATGAAGGTAGAAGGAATCCATGAGAATTAGAGGAAAAGGACCAAATATTTATTTCAAAATGGAGTTTACTTTTTATTATTATCATTTAGAATCGTTTCATTTTTTGTTCCAAAAAATATTTTGAGCTTTAATGAATATTGTTATCACTTTTCACAAATCAAATTATTTCGAAAGAGTTGAAATGTTTTTTGAAATAATGAATTTTAAATGATTGTTTTTATGAAATAATTTTCCTTAAAATGAATTTTTAATAATTTTTATGAGTTTGACTAATTTATGAAATCCATTAACATGAAACACTGACTAGAAATATATTTTTTCCAACATTTTGAGGTATTCAAAGAAAAATTTACATATTCTTCCTTATACCCACACATTCTTGAGGGAAACATGAATTTTGTGTGAGAACCATAATTTGTGAATAAATATTTTTAAATGAATTAGATTTCATGGAATTTATTTGAAATGATTGATCCATCTCTTTGGATAGCCAAAATTTATCTTGAGACCCACCTTTGCATTTATCCTTTGTAATCCCTTAGACGCCTTGAATTTCTATATAGGTTTAAGCCACATTACAAGCCAATTTTTCCTTACCTACCTGCAATTTTATCATTTTTTCCATGGTTCTTTCAAGTTTGAGTGAGGGGGAAGGTCCTTTCATGTGCATTCATTGGGATGTGTATCATTTCTGTGTGGTTCTAGGTGTGTGTAAATATTTTGGGCAGGGACAAAAAAAGAATTGTGCATGTGTCTTCATTTCGTTGTGCGTTATTTGTTTCATCCATTTCTCCTCCAAAAAAGGGGAAAAATGGATATGAGCTTGAATTTCTCATTGTCCATTATTTTATGACTAATTTACCTCTCAAAATTCAAGGGAATGAATTGTCATTCATTCTTAGTATTCAATTTTTCTGATCATCCTCCATGAAATAAAGAAAATAAAGAAAATAAAGTTTTTCCTTTCTAGAGTATTGAAAAAAAGGAGAACTTAGATGATATCATTAATTATAATAATTTCATGTCTCATTTAACATGTCATAATTGGGGTGTTTTTATTTTTCACATTTTCATGTGGGATTAATAGATGAATTACCTATGTTTTCCCTTGATTTAATCATGCATTGAACATAAAAGTCCAACCTCCTCTTTCTAGCCTAGACACTTTTTCAATAATATTCCCACCAACCCTAAGCCACATAATCATTTGACCATTAATTAAATCCCTCATTAGTGAATTCATTTTCATGTTTCATGCTGTGTAGAAATGAGAAATTTTACAAGCCTCTGGTGATACATGTGATTTCCAAGTATGAGCATACCTCTAGAATAAATTTCCCTTGAGTAAAGAGTGACTTAAAATTTAATGTGAGGTGGGTTGTGATTGGGCCATGGATTTATTTATGAGGTTGAATAAATTTGAACAATTTAAATTAAAATTATATAGAATTGTTTTTTATAGATGAAATGAGATGGAATTCTATTTTTGATATGATCATGGATATTTTCTCATTTTTGATTGTTGTGTGTAATATGATTGCCCAGGAGCATAATATTTAAGTGTGGGGGTGTGAGGATTATCGCATTTTCATATATTTTATACAGGAAATCATTGTTTATAATCCCACTATAGTTATATTGGTTGGGTAATTGTTACATTTTTTGTTATTAGTTTTAATTTGAACTTAGAAGCAAAAAGCGATTAATTCTGGAATTTCGATAGATTTTTATGTCAAGGAAATTTTAGACATTTCATGATAAATTTAAGTCGAAAATTTGTGATTAAAATTTAGTTAGATTCCGGATTGAATTTCTATAATCTTTTTATTCTATTCCAGGAGAATATTCATCCATCTAAAGGGACTAAAGATTCATTGAATTTGGACAATTTTCAGGGAGGACAGCATGGACCCCACCACTGTAATTGAACCCCAACTCGGCCTACAAACTTCTAAATGAGGTGTTTCTAACTGGTATATCATGAAGAAAAATAGGGAAAACTCTAGAATAAATTTGGGGGATTTTGGAGGTCATTAAGGAGGCCATTGAACGACATACAATTGGTGGAATCTTTTTTGAAACTTCATACAAAAACAGATAATGAGAATGAAAAATTCATAACTCCTTCATCCGGTGTCCAAAGGAGTTGAAATGTGGTGGGTGGACGGAAATCATATTTCTGAAAAATGTCAAAGAAGGGGTCGACGTGTGAAAGATCCATTTAATAGATCAAGAAAACACAATATTTCGGCGTACATATTTCTTCCTATAAAAGAGGCCCTCACTTCCTTCCCAAATCATCCCATTCTTCATCCATTCATTCAAGGCACCAAGGTGGAGATCGCCACCTAGGGAGGTCAGCATCAATTATTTTCCCTTTATTTTTAATTTATTTCTTTTCTTTTTTTTAGTTGTCAATTGTTATTTATATTTCTAATAAATTCAAGAATTGTTTTTACTTTTTTGTCAGCACATCTACCATATTTTCTTCTTCGCATCTTACCATCATGAACTATAATACTCGTGATCATGAGTAACATATCCGAGGAATATTATGAGGGAGTAATCAGGTTCTTAAACCGAAGAACATGTTTTTAATACTCTTTGAGTTAATTCTATGGATAATTTATAGGGGGTGTCATACTCATTGTGGTTTTCTAAAGTTTAATTTTTAAATCTACAACCATTTTCCATAAATTGAGGATGTGGATGGAGGGTGTGCTTGGTGATCACTAAGTATACTTTTCATTCATAATCGGGGTAGACTAAGGTGTTCACACTTACTATGGAGTGTGTTCACTAATAATATTTGAAGATGGTAAATGAAGGTTCTCCCGTAAAGTTCTCTCGAGAGAACATACTTTGTTCACTAATTCCATTTTGTTTATAATTCAATATTTATTTGAATTGATTTTTATTCATTTAATTTATTTTCATTAAAACCATTCCATTAATATATTAAAAAAAATTCCCAAATTAAGTAGTTATGTTGAATTAGATTAAGTGAGTGAATGAACTGAAAAATCTTAACAAGTAATATGACCCTGCTCAGCCACTACGCTGCACTAGCACTATTAAATTTCTTCTGTCACACCCTACAATAGGAATTTGTAGCAACTGTTGCCCTTGTCGGGGATCCAATCATTATTTTACTTATATTTTTCTATTTTTAAATTATAGAAATATTTTTATTTTAAAAAAAATCATAAATTTCAAAAAAAACATTAAAAAATCTCATTGGTCATGATGTCTTTCAATTAAAATTATTATTCACGGAACAGACAGTCTCAGGTGAAAAAAAATGATTGTAATGGTCTTGATTATCAGTTTCAAAGGATTGGCGATAATGTGAAAAATCTGGAGAGCCATATATAATTGATTTCTAAATATATATGCACATCCCAAGAGAAACCCGACACAGTGCCAGATAATGAACCTGAGCTAGTGGTGGAAGAAATTTCACCACTCATCTTTTAAATTGATGAAACTGATAAGATAAGAGAGTAATACGTTCCTACCGAGCTACATGGGAGAGATAAACAATAACATAATCAATTTTGGAATGAATGTGAGGAACTGATTGATCTCCCCATGTCTTTCAAACAAAAAGATCTAGTAGTAATGAAGAAAGAAACCACCAGAGTTGTGGAAATTGAGGTAAAGATGGAGGAGACTGACTACTTACCTACATCTAGTGAAGATCGAAACCAAGAGGAACTTTTAATTGAAGAGGATATTATTTTCGAACAAAATCAGGGAGATGATACATTATTTAACTAAAATTATTTACATTTTTTTAACTAATTTGAGTATCTCTCCTAATTCAATTGAATTTTAGGATTCAGAATACTCACACTATTCATTAGAGGATGATGTGGAAAATGATGCACCTGTTAAGGCACACATGGATCTTCCTGAATTCCATGAATATCTACTAACGAAGCCCCATAATGAAGATAGATGTTTTTTTAAGCCTGAGGAAAACATACAAGTGTCTGAAGCCTCTTTGAAGTCAGAGCTAGAAGACAACATGGTTTCACAAGTAGAAAAAAATGAGGAGGAGGCTCCCTACATCATCCAACCCCCTCCATGCAAGTTATACAAAATTGAAAAGGGGGAAGATCTGTTATACTATGTCCATGGAGTCCTCCTCAATAAGGACAAGGAACTGCAAGGTGGGAAGAGCCACATGTGGTGGTTTAAATCAAAGTTGCTTCAGACACTAACAGATTATGGATAAAATCTGGCACTGCCCTCTGGATGTAGTAAAAAATGGCAGGGCCAACTTGGGGTATCATTCCCAGATTTACCCTTTACATTCATTATAGTAATTTTATTTTAAATATTAGGAATTAATCTAGCATGGGTCCCCTTACCTCTTTTCATTTTGATATTAAATGAAATTATCCTTGTGAATAATTGAGTAATTATTATTTTGTAGGATCATGAAAGCATAAGGAATCCCCGAGAATTAAAGAAAGAGGACCAAATCATTATTTCAAAAGGGTGTTCACTTTTTATTATTATCATTTAAACTACTTTCATTTTTTGTTCCAAAACATATTTTGAGATTTAATGATTATTCTTATCACTTTTCACACCTCAATTTATTTTTAAATAGTTGAAATGATTTTTGAAATAATGAATCATAAATGATTTTTGTTATGAATCTTTTTCTCTGAAATGTATTTTTAAGCATTTTTATGAGTTTGATTAATTTTTTAAATCTATGCCCATGAATCACTGAATGAAAATATATTTTTCCAATACCGCGAGTTATTCTAGACACTTTTACATATTATTCCTAATAACCACACTTTCTTAATAGAAACCTGAATTTTGTGTGAGAACTAGAATTTCTGAATAATTACCATTCGAAGCATTGTATTTAATGGAATGTATTTGAAATGATTGAGGCATCTATTTGGATATCCACATTTTATATTGATACCCACCTTTACATTTATCCTTCGTAAGCCCTTATATTTCATGAAATGCCTAATAGTTCTAAGCCACATTACAAGCCAATTTTTCCTTACCTACCTATACTTATAGTATTTTTTTGCATGGTTATTTCAAATTTGAGTGTGGGGGAAGTGACTTTTGTGTGCCATCATTGATATGTGTATCATTTCTGCATGGTTCTACATGTGTGTAAATATTAGGGGCAGTAGACAATTAGATAATTTGGATTGAGTTGTCATTTCATTACGCTATATTTGTTTCATCAATTTATCCTTAAAAAAAGTGAAAAAATGTATATGAGCTTGAATTACTCATTGTAAATTCTTTTATAACTCATGTACCTCTCAAAAAGTAATGGCACGAATTTTCATTCATTCGTAGTATTCAATTTTCAGATCATCCTTCATGAAAAAAAAGGAAAAAGAAAAGTAAATAATGTTGTTCCTTTCTAGAGATTTGAAAAAAATGGAGAACTTAAATGATATCATTCATAATAATCACTTATTTGATCATGTACCATATCATAATAGGGGTGGTGTTTTTTTTCACTTTTTCATGTCGGAATGGTAAAGTAATTACCTCTATATTCCCACGATTTACTCATGCATTGTTCTTAAAAGTAAAACCTCCTCTTTCTTGCATGGATTTTTTTTCAATAATTTTCCCACCAACCCTAAGTGTCAGAATAATTTAAACCATTAATTAAATACCTCATGATTTAATTCATTTTAAAGATTCATTCTTTGGAGAAATGAGATTTTTCCCCAGCCTATGGTGATACATGCGATTTCCAAGTATGAGCATAACACTACAATCACTTTCTCTTGAGTGGAGAGTGACATAAAATTCAATGTGAGGTATGTTGTGATTGGGCCATGGATTGATTTATGTGGTTGAAAAAAAATTTCTGATTGAATTTAAAATGAGACAGAATTTTTTTCATAGATGAAACATGATGTAATTTTATTTTTGATAAGATCATTGATATTTTCTCATTTTTGATTATTGTGTGTAAGATGATTGCCCAAGAGTGCAATATTTAAGTGTGGTGGAGTGATGAAGATCACATTTTCATGTATTTTATATGGTAAATCATTTTTTATAATCCCAACATAGTGTTATTGGATTTGTAACTTTCATGTTTTTAGGTTTTAGTGTTATTTTGAGCTTCAATGCAAAAAGCTGTTAATTTTGAAATTTAGACAGATTTTTTTATCATGGGTATTTTAATCATTCCATGAAAAATATAACTCTAAATTTTTTGATTAAATTTTTTTTAGAATAATTAATTTTTTATTCAACTTTATCTTCTGTATTAGGAGCTGATTCAACAATCTAAAGGGACTAAAAATTCATTGATGTTGGAAATTTTTTAGGGCAGACAGTGTAGACCCCGCCACCATAAAGGAAACCCAACTCGGCCAAAATACATCTAAATTAATTTTTTACACATGGGATAGCACTAGGACAGATAGTGATGACTATAAAATAGATTTTGGGGATTTTGGAGGTCATTAAGGAGTCTATCGAAGGATATACTTTTGGAGCAACCTTCCTAGAAGCTTTGTCCAGAAACAAAAATCGAAAATGAAAAATTCATTCCTCCTTCATCTGATGTCCAAAAGAGCTAAAATTTTTAGTGTGAACGCAAAATATATTTATGAAAAAAATTAAAGTAGGTTTCCAATTGTGAAACTACCATTTAATGGGTCAATAACGCGCAATGATTTGGGGTACAGATTTCTACCGATTAAAGGAGGCCCTCACATCCTTCCCAAATCATACCATTCTCCATCCATTCTTTCAAGGCACCAAGGAGAGAATCTCCACCGAGTGAGGCTGGCCAAAAAGCTTCCTGGTTTATTTTTAATTTATTTATTTTCATAATTTTTAGTTTTGAATTTTAATTTATATTTCTAATAAATCCAGGCATTGTTTTTATTTTTGTGTCCACCAAATCACCATCTTTTCTTCTTCGCATCTTACAATCGTGAATTATAATAATCATGATAATGAGTAACTAAACTGAAGAATATCCTGAGGGCGTAATCAGATTTCTGAACCCAAGACCATGTTTTTAATATTCTTTGAGTTAATTGTAGAGATAATTTATAGTGGGTGTAATCCTAATTGTGGTTGTTTAATGTATAATTTCTTAATCTATATCCACTTCCTCTCGATTGAGGACGTGGATGGAGGGTGTGCTTTGTGATTGATAAGTATAAATTTCTTTCATAATCCAGGTTGATTAAGGTGTTCACACATATGATGGAGTGTGTTAACATAGAATATTTTAAGCTTGTCAATGAAGGATCCCCCTAAATGTTCTCTCGGGAGAACTTAATATCTATATTAATTCCATTTTTTTTAGAATTTAATATTAATTTGAATTTTTTTTGAATTTTATTTATTTTCACTAACTCCATTACATTCATAGATTAAATAAAAACATACCAAATTAATTAGTTATGTTGAATTAGATTAAGTGAGTGAACGAGCTGAAATAGCTCCTCAAATGAGACAACCTTGGTTATCCACCTTGCTGCAGTAGGAAAATTAAATTTCTTTTGTTACACCCTACGATAGGCGTCAGTCAAAACTGGCACCGTTTTTGGGGATCCAATCAGTAGTTTACTTATATTTTACTATTCCACATACTAGATAGATTTTAATTTAAAAAATCATAAATTTCAAAAAAAATTAAAAAAAACTCTTTGTTCATGATGTCTTTCAAATCAAATTATTATTCATGTAATGAACAATCTCAGGTGCCCGAAATTTTTTGAAATGATCTTGATGCGCAGTTTCGAAGGATTAGTAATAATGTGAAAAATCAGGAGATCCAAATAGAATTTATTGTGGAATATGTATGGACATACCAAGAGAAACCGGACATAGAGCCAGATAGAGAAACTGAGGTAGCGGTGGATGAAATTTCACCACTCTTCTTTGAAATTGAAGAACCTGAGCAGAAAGGGTAGGAATACTTGCCTGCTGAGCGATATGGGGGAGATCAGAAAGAACATGATAAATTTTGGAATGAATGTGAGGAACTAATTGATCTCCCCATGTCGTGCAATGAAAAAATATCCAGTAGCAATGAAGGAACAAAACACCAGAGTGGTGGAATTTTAGCTAAATATGGAGGAGCCTGACTACTTACCTCAATCCAGTGATGATTGACTCCAAGAGGAACATTCAATTGATGATGAAATCATTGTCGAACCAACTCAGGTAGATGCTACATTATTGAAATAAAAATATTTAAATTTTGTTGACACTAATTGTATTATCTCTCCAAATTTTATTTAATTTTCAGATTTGGAAAACTCGCACTATTCCTTGGAGGATGATGTGGAAAATGATGCACCTGTTGAGGCAAACATGGATCTTCCTTAAGTCCATGAATATATACTGGCGTAGCCCCATCATGAAGAGATCCACGTTGCTATGCCTGAGTGAAATATACAAGAGGATGAAGCCTCCTTAAATATAGAGATGGATGACATGATGGTTTCACAATTACCATCAAATGAGGAGGAGGATCCCTAATTCATCCAACCCCCACTATGAAAGCAGTACCAAATTACAATGGGGGAGGATCTGGTATATCCTGACCATGGAGTCCTCCTCAATAAGGAAAAGGAACTACAAGCTGGGAAGAGCCACATGTGGTGGTTTAAATCAACGAATATTTATCCACCTACCGATTATGGATAAAAGATGGTACTTCCCTCTAGAGGTAGTAAAAGATGTCGGTGGCCACATGGGGTATCACACAAGGATTTATCCTTTACAATAATTATAGTAATTTAATTTTAAATATTAGGAATTTTGATTTTAAATTCAGTATTAGGAATTATTCAGTCATGTGGCCCCCTCCCTCCTTTCATATTGATCTTAAATGAGATGATCATTGTGACTAATTGAGTAATTTTTCTTTTGTTTGATAATGAAAGCAGAAGGAAGTCCCGAGAATTAGAAGAGGATGACACAATCTTTATTTCAAAAGGGAGTTCATTTTTATGATTATCATTTAATCTCATTTCAGTATTTGGTCCAAAAAATATTTTGAGAATTAATGAATATTCTTATCACTTTTCACACATCAATTTATTTTAATAAAGTTGAAATTATTTTTGAAATATTGAATTTTAAATTATTTTTGATATGAATTCTTTTTTCCATTAAATTTATTTTAATGTATTTTTATGAGTTTGAAATTTTTTTGAAATCCAGGACCATGAAACACAGACTCAAAATATATTTTTTAAATCCTGTGAGGTATTCTAAGACACTGTTACATATTCTTCCAAATACCCACACTTTCTTGAGGGAAACATGAATTTTGTGTGAGAACCATAATTTGTGAATAATTTTCATTCGAAGGATTGAATTTCATGGAATGTATTTGAAAAGATTGAGGCATCTCTTTGACTAGCCACATTTTATCTTGAGACACACCATTATATTTACCCTTTGTAAGCCCTTAGATTCCATGAATTTCCTTATAGGTTTATTCCACATTACAAAACAATTTTTCCTTACCTACCCACACTTCTATTATTTTTTTCATGGATATTTCGAATTTGAGTTTGGGGTAAGGGCCTTTCATGTGCGTTCATTGGGATGTGTATCATTTCTGTGTGGTTTTAGGTGTGTGTACATATTTTGGGGAGTGGAAAATAAGTGAATTGGACATGTGTCGTCATTTAATTGTCCTTTATTTGTTTAAACTATTTCTCCTTCATAAAAAGTGAAAAAATGGATATGAGCTTGAATTCTTCATTGTACATTCATTTATGACTCACTTCCTGCTCAAAAATCAAGGGCATGAATTTTCATTCATTCGTATTATTCAATTTTAAGATCATCCTCCATGAAAAAAATAAAAAAAGAAATTAAATTTATTCTATTCTGGATATTTGAGAAAAAAGGGAGAACTTAGATGGTATCATTCATTATAATCAATACATGGATCATGTACCATTTTAGAAGAGGGGTAGTATTGTTTTTCACATTTTCAAGTGGGATTGAGAGTGGAATTACAAATGTTTTCCCTTGATTTAATCATGCATTGTACTTAAAAGTCCATCCTCTTCTTTCTAGCCTTGAAATTTTTTCATTAATTTTTCTACCATCCCTAAGCCACAAAATCAATTGAACCATTAATTAAATCCCTCATGATTGAATTCATTTACATGTTTCATGATGTGGAGAAATGAGAATTTTCACATGCCTCTGGTGATACATGTGATTTCCAAGTATGATCATAACTCTAGAATCAATTTCTCTTGAGTGTAGAGTGATATATAATTCAATGTGAGGTAGGTTGTGATTGGGCCATGGATTGATTTATGAGGTTGAAAAAATTCAAATGATTGAAATTTAAATTATAGAGAATTTTTTTAGATGAAACATGATAGAATTCTAGTTTTTGATATCATCATAGATATTTTCTCATTTTTTATTATTGTGTTTAATATGATTGTCCATGAGTTCAATGTTTAAGTGTGGGGGGAGTGACGATTCTCAAATTTTTGAATATTTTATACTGTAAATCATTATTTATTATCCCACCATAGTTTTATTGGTTGGTTAATTTTCATGTTTTTAGTTTTTGGTTTTATTTTGAGCTTAAATGAAAAAAGTAGTTAATTCTGTAATTTAGGCAGATTTTTATGTCAACTGTATTTTAGTCATTTCATGAAAAATATAAGTCCAAATTTTGTGATAAAAATTTCGTTAGAATCCTGATTGTATTTCATTAAACGTTTTCTTCTGTACTAGGAGGCTATTTAGCCATATAAAGGGACTAAATATTAATTGAATTTGGAAATTTTTCTGAGAGGACAGTATGGACCCCACTCCTATAACGGAACACCAACATGGCCTACACACATCTAAATGAGGTTTTTCTACCTGTTATAGCATAACGACTGACATGGAAGGCTGTAAAATAAATTTGGGGGATGTTGGTGGTCATTAAGGTTGATATTGAAGAACATTCTTTTGGAAGAACCTTCCAGGAATCTTCATCCAGAAACAGAAACCGAGAATGAAAAATTCATAACTCCTAAATCCGGTGTCTAAAGAAGTTGAAATGTGTACAGTGGATGGAAAAAATATTTATGATCAACTTTGAAGAATTGGTCCATGCGTGAAAATTCCATTTAATAGGATAAGAACACAGAATATTTCAGAGTACAGATTTCTTTTTATAAATGGAGGCCCTCACTTCCTTCCCAAATCATCATATTCTTCATCCATTCCATCAGGGCACCAAGGAGGAGATCACCACCGAGGGAAGCCGACCACAAATCATCCCCTTTATTTTTAATTTATTTCTTATCTTTATTTTTACTTTTCAATTGTAATTTATATTTCTAATAAATTCACGCATTGTTTTTATTGTTGTGTTTACCCATCCACCATCTTGTCTTCTTCGCATCATACCATCTTGAACTATAATACTCATGATCATGAGTAACAAATCCAAGAAATATTCTGAGGGAGTAATCTAGTTCTTAATCCCAAGGCCATGTTTTTAATATTCTTTGAGTTAATTATAAGGATAATTTATAGTGGGTGTAATACTCATTGTTGTTGTCTAAAGTTTAATTTCTAAATCTACAGCCATTTTCCCTTGATTGAGGGGGTGGATGGAGGGTGTTCCTGGGGATATCTAAGTATACTTTTCATTTATAATTGGGATAGACTAAGGCGTTCACACATATTATGGAGTGTGTTCACTAAGAATATTTTAAGCTGGTCAATGAAGGTGCTCTCTGAATGTTCTCTCGGGAGAACATACTTTCTTCACTAATTCCATTTTGCTTAGAATTTAATATAAATTTGAATTGATATTTTTCATTTTTTTCATTAACTCAATTCTATTAATAGATTTAATAAAAACATAAAAAAATAAGTAGTTAAGTTGATTTAGATGAAGTGAGTGAATGAACTGAAATAGATCCTCAAGTGAGACGACCCTGGTCAGCCAATGTGTTGCACTAGGACAATTAAATTGCTTTTGTCACACCCTATGACAGGAATGCATAATAACAGTTGCCCTTACCAAGGAGCCAATCAGTATTGTACTTATATTTTTATTTTTTTACATTGTAGATAGAATTTCATTTACAAAAATCATAAATTTCCAAAAAAAATTAAAAAAACACTTTCGTCATGATGTATTTCGATTAATATTATTATTCATGGACTAAAAAGTCTTAGGTTCCCAAAAATGATTGTAATTCTCTTGATGATCAGTTTAAAATGATTATTGATAAAGTGAAAAATCTAGAGATCCAAATATAATTTATGGCTGAATATGTATGCACATCCCAAGAGAAACTCGACACAGAGCCAGATAATGAACCTGAGGTAGTGGTGGATGAAATTTCACCACTCATCTTTGAAATAGAGTAAACAGAGTAGAAAACGGAGGAATAATTTCCTACTGAGCTACACAGGGGAGATCAACAATAACATGATCAATGTGTGAATGAATGTGAGGAACTACTTGATATCCCCAAGTATTGCAAAGAAAAATATCAAGAATCACTGAAAGAAGAAACCACCAGAGTGGTGGGAATTGAGGTAAAGATAGAGTTTCCTGACAACATACCTCGATTCAGTGAAGATCGACTCCAAGAGGAACTTTTAATTGAAGAGGATATTATTTGCGAACCGAATCAGGGAGAAGATACATTATTTAACTAAAATTCTTTAAATTTTTTTGAAACTAAATGAGTATCTCTCCTAATTATATTGAACAATATGATTTGGAAAACTCACACTATGCCTTGGAGGATGATGTGGAAAATGATGCACTTGTTGAAGCACACATGGATATTCCATAATTCCTTGAATATCTATTGGCGGAGCCCTATAATGAATAGATCTATGTTTCTTATCCTGAGGAAAATAGATAAGAGGCTGAAGCCTCCATGAATCCAAAGCTGGAACACAACATGGTTTCACAAGTTGAAAAAAATGAGGAGGCACCCTACATCATCCACCACACTCCATGAAAGTTATACCAAATTGTGAAGGGGGTAGATCTAGTATACTTTGTCCATGTAGTCCTCCTCAATAAGGACAAGGAACTACAGGGTGGGAAGAGCCACATGTGGTGGTTTAAATCAAAGAAGCTTCATCCACTAAAATATTATGGATAAAATTTAGTACTTCCCTCTAGAGGTAGTAAAAAATTCCAGGGCCCACATGGGGGATCATTCCAAGATTTATCCTTTACATTATTTATATAAATTTTATTTTAAATATTAGGAATTAGTCTAGCATTTGGCCCACTCCCTCTTTTCATTTTGAGCATAAATGAAATGATCCTTGTGAATAATTGATTAATTTTAATTTTGTAGGATCATGAAGGTAGAAGGAATCCCCTACAATTAGAGGAAGAGGACCAAATATTTATTTCAAAAGGGAGTTCAATTTTTAGTATTGTCATTTAAACTCAATTCATTTTTTGGTCCAAAACATATTTTAAGACTTAATGAATATTCTTATCAGTTTTTACACATCAATTTATTTTGAATAAGTTTAAATGATTTTTGAAATAATGAATTTTAAATGATTTTTGATATGAATTATTTTTCCTTGAAATGTATATTTAAGCATTTTTATGAGTTTGAATAATTTTTTAAATCCATGACTAGGAATCACTGACTCAAAATATTTTTTTTCCAATCTCGTGAGGTATTCTAAGACACTTTTACATATTTTTCATAATACCCAAACTTTCTTAATGGAAAAATAAATTTTGTGTGAGAACCAGAATTTGTGAATAATTATATTTCAATGATTTGGATTTCTTTGAATGTATTTGAAATGATAGAGGAATCTATCTGGATATCCACATTATTTATTGAGACCCACCTTTACAGTTATCCTTCGTAATCCCTTAGATACCATGAATCGCCTTATAGTTTTAAGCCACATTCGAAGCCAATTTTTACTTACCTACCTGCAATTCTAGTTTTTTTTTCATAGTTATTTGAAATTTTAGTTTGGGGCAAGGGACTTTTGCATGCTTTCATTGGGATGTCGATCATTTCCGTGTGGTTCTAGGTGTGTGTTAATATTTTGGTCAGTTGACAATAATAGAATTTTCTATGTGTCCTCATTTCATTATGTTATATTTTTTTCAACAATTTATCCTTCCAAAAAGAGAAAAAAGTGTATTTGATATTGAATTAATCATTGTAATTTATTTTATGACTCATGTCCCTCTCACAAATCATGGGCATGAATTTTCATTCATTCGCAGTATTCAACTTTCTTCTCATCCTCCATGAAAAAAAAGGAAAAGGAAATTAAATAAAGTTGTTCCTTTTTGGAGATTTGAAAAAAAAATGTATAACATAGATGATATGATTCATTACAATCACTTCTTGGCTCATGTACCATATTATAAGAGGGCTGGTGTTGTTTTTCACTTTTTCAAGTGGGATTGAGAGAGTAATTACCTTTGTATTCCCATTATTTATTCATGAATTGTATATAAATGTCAAACCTCCTCTTTCTAGCATGGAGCTTTTCTCAATAATTTCCCCACTAACACTAAGACTTAGAATATTTTGAACCATTAATTAAATCCCTTAGGATTTATTTCATTTTCATGATTCATGTTGTGGATAAATGAGAATTTTCACAAGCCTTTGGTGATACATGTGATTTCCAAGTATGAGCATAACTCAACAATTAATTTCTCTTGAGTAAAGAGTGACATTAAATTCAATGTGATTTAGGTTGTGATTGGGCCATGTATTTACTTATTAGTTTGAACAAATTTTAATAATTGAAATGAAAATGAGAGAGAATTGTTTTTCATGGATGAAACATGATGGAATTCTATTTTTGATGAGATCATTGATATTTTCTCATTTTTGATTATTGTGTGTAAGATGATTTCCCATTAGTGCAATATTTAATTGTAGGGAGTGATTAATCTCTCATTTTTGAATATTTTATATGGTAAATCATTATTTATAATCCCACCATATTGTTATTGGATGGTTAATTTTCATGTTTTTAGGTTTTAGTGTTATTTTGAGCTTAAATGCAAAAAGCAGTTATTTCTGAAATTTAGACATATTTTTATATGAAGGTTATTTTAATCATTTCATGAAAAATATATCTCTAAATATTGTGGTTGAATGTTTTTTATAATCCTTAATTTTTTATATTTAACTTTGTCTTCTAGACTAGGCACTGATTTTGCCATCTAAAGGGACTCAAAATTCATTGAAGTTGGACATTTTTTCGGGCTGACAAGTATGAACCCCACCACAATAATGGAACCCCAACTCCGCCTAAAAACATATAAATGAGGGTTTTACACATGGGAGAGAACGATAACAGATAGGTAAGACTCTAAAATAAATTTGGGGGATTTTGGAGGTCATTAAGGAGTCCATTAAATGATATACTTTTGTAGAAACCTTCCTGGAAGTTTCGTCCAGAAACAAAAACCGAGAATGAAAAATTCATAACTCCTTAATCCGATTTCCATATAATATGAAATTTTTAGGGTAAACATAAAAAATATTTATGAACAACATTAAAATAGGTTTCCAGTCGTGAAACTGCCATTTAATGGGTCAATAATGCACAATGATTCGGGGTATAGATTTCATCCTATAAAGGAGGACCTCACTTCCTTTCCAAATAATCCCATTCTTCATCCATTCGTTCAAGGCACCAAGGAGGAGATCTCCACCAAGAGTGGTTGTCCAAAAATATTCCCCCTTTATTAATAATTTATTTATTATCTTATTTTTTAGTATGCAATTTTAATTTATATTTATAACAAATTCATGAATTGTTTTTATCATTGTGTCCACCAATTCCCCATCTTTTCGTCTTCGCATCTTACCATCGGGAACTATAATACTCATGATCATGAGTTACTAATCTGAGGAATATCCTGAGGGATTAGTCAGGTTCTTGAACCCAAGTCCATGTTTTTAATATTCTCTGAGTTAATTTTACTGATACTTTATAGTCGGTGTAATCCTCATTATGGTTGTCTAATGTTTAATTTATTAATCTACAACCATTTTCTCTCAATTATTGATATGGATGGAGGGCGTTCTTAGAAATCGATAAGTATACATTTCATTCATCATTTGTGTAGACTATGGTGTGCACACATATGATGGAGTGTGTTCACTAAGAATATTTGAAGATGGTCAATGAAGGTTCTTCCTAAAAGTTCTATTGGGAGTACTTCCATTCTTCACTAATTCCATTTTGTTTATAATTTAAAATTAATTTGAATTGATTTTTTTGAATTTTATTTATTCTCACTAACTCCATTTCATTCATAGAATAAATAAAAACATCCAAAATTATGTAGTTAAGTTGAATTAGATTAATTGAGTGAACGAGCTGAAAAAGATCCTCAAGTGAGACGACTCTAGTCAGCCACTGTGCTGCACTAGGATAATTACATTGCTTTTGTCACACCCTATGATAGGAATCAGTCAAAACATGCACTGTTTCCAGGGATACAATCAGTATTTTACATATCTTTTTCTATTTCACATCGTAGATAGATTTTCGTTTAAAAAAATCATACACTTCCAAGAAAACATTACTAATACTCTTTGTTCATGATGTCTTTCAATTCAAATTATTATTCATGGAATGAACTATCTCAGGTGCCTGAAAGTTTTTGTAATGATCTTGATGATTAGTTTCAAAGGATTAGTGATAATGTGAATAATATGGAGAGCCAAATAGAAATGATTTATGAATATATATGCACATCCCATAAGCAACCCGGCAGAGATCCAGATACAGAACCTAAGGTAGTGGTGGAAGAAATTTCACCACTCATCTTTTAAATTGAAGATCATGAGCTGAAAAGGGAGGAATACTTGCCTGATAATTGATTTGGGGGATATCAACAAGAACTTGATAAATTTTGGAATGAAAGTGAGGAACTAATTGATCTCCCAACATCTTGCAAAAAAAATATCCAGTAGCACTAAAGGAAGAAAACACCAGAGTGGTGGAATTTGAGGTAATGATGGACGAGCTTTACTACATACCTCCATCATGTTAAGATTGAATCTAAGAGGAACTTTCAATTTAATATGATAATATTGTTGAACCAACTCATGTATATGATACATTAATTATCGCACATTATATAAATTTTGTTGAAACTAATTTTAGTATCTCTCCAAATTCTATTGAATTTTTAGATTTGGAAAACTCAGACTATGCCTTGGAGGATGATGTGGAAAATGATGCACCTATTGAGGCACACATGGATCTTCCTTAAATCCATTAATATCTACTCACAAAGCCCCATCATGAATAGATCCATGTTTCTAAGCCTAACGAATATAGAAAAGATGCTGAAGCCTCCTTAAAGACATAGATGGAAGACATGATGGTTTCACAAGTAGCAATAAATGAGGATGATGCTCCCTACTTCATCCAACCCCCACCATGAAAGAGGTACCAAATTGCGATGGGGGAGGATATGGTATACTCTATCCATGGATTTCTCCTCAATAAGGACAAGGAACTCCAAGCTGGGAAGAGCCACATGTGGTGGTTTAAATCAAAGAAGCTTCATCCACCAACAGATTATGGAAAAAAGCTGGTACTTCCCTCTGGTGGTAGTTAAAGATGCCAGGGACCACTTGTGGTATGATACCATAATTTATCATTTACATTCTTTATAGTAATTTAATTTTAAGTATTAGTAATTTTTATTTCAAATTCAGTATTAGAACTTATTCTATAATGTGATCCCCTCCATATTTTCATTTTGTGCTTAAATGAAATGATCCTTGTGAATAATTGAGTAATTTTTCTTTTGTATGATCATGATGGCAGAAGGAATCCCCAAGAATTAGAGGAGGAGGAAAAAATATTTATTTCAAAAGGGAGTTCATTTTTATGATTATCATTTAAACTAATCTCATTTTTTGTCCAAAAAATATTTTTTTCATTATTGAATATTCTTATCACTTTTCACAGATCAATTTATTTTGATATAGTTGAAACTATTTTTGAAAAAATGATTTATAAATGATAATTGATATTAATTCTTTTTCCTTTAAATGTATTTTTAATCATTTTTCTGAGTTTGAAATTTTTTTCAAATCCATGACCATGAAACATAGAATAAAAATATATTTTTTTCAATCTTGTGATATATTATAAGACACTTTTAATTATTCATCCTAATACCCACACTTTCTTCAGAGAAACTTGAATTTTATTTGAGAACCAGAATTTGTGAATAATTTTCTTTCGAAGAATTGAATTTCATGGAATCTATTTGAAATGATTGAGGAATCTCTTTGACTAGAATCATTTTATCTTGAGACGCACCTTTACATTTGTCCTTTGTAAGCCCTTAGATGCAATGAATTTCCTTATATGTTTAAGACACATTACAAGAAATTTTTTCCTTACCTACCCACACTTCTAGTATATTTTTCATGGTTATTTAAAATTTGAGTGTGGGGTAAGGGACTTTCATATGTGTTCATTGGGATGTGTATCATTTATATGTGGTTCTAGTTGTGTGTAAATATTTTGGGGAGTGGACAATAAGTGAATTGGGAATGTGTCTTCATTTTATTTTGATTTATTAGTTTTATCTATTTCTCATTCAAAAAAAGTTAAAACATGTATATGAGCTTGAATTCCTTATTTTACATTCCTTTATGACTCAAGTCCCTCTAAAAAATCAAGGGCATGAATTTTCATTCATTCTTAGTATTAAATATGTAGCTCATCCTCTATGAATAAAATGAAAATAATGAAAATAATGTTGTTCCATTCTGGATATTTAAGAAAAAAAGGTATAACATAGATGATATTATTCATTATAATCAATTCATGGAACATGTGCCATTTTATAAGAGGTGTGGTGTTGTTATTCACATTTTCAAGCGGGATTGAGAGAGAAATTACCTGTGTTTTTCATTGATATAATCATGCATTGTACTTCAAAGTCTATCCTCCTCTTCTAGCCTAGAACATTTTTCAATAATTTTCACACTGTCCTGTAGCCATAGAATCATTTGAACCATTAATTAAATCCATTATGATTAAATTCTTTTTTATGTTTCACGCTATGGAGAAATGAGAATTCTCACAAGCCTATGGTGATACATGTGATTTCCAAGTATGAGCATAACTCTTGAATCAATTTCTCTTGAGTGAATAGTGACATAAAATTCAATATGAGGTAGGTCATGATTGGGACATGGATTGATTTATGTGGTTGAACAAATGTTAATGATTAAAATTAAAATTATATAGAATTGTTTTTTATGGATGAAACATGTGGAATTCTATTTTTGATAATATCATTGATGTTTTCTCTTTTCTGATTGTTGTGTGTAAGATGATTGCCCAGGAGTGCAATGTTTAAGTGTGGTGGAGTGATTAAGCTCACATTTTGATACAGTTTATGCTGTAAATTATTTGTTTATAATCCCACCATAGTATTATTGGATGGGTCATTGTCATGTTTTTAGGTTTTAGTGTTATTTTTAGCTTAAATTAAAAAGGCGGTTAATTCTGGAATTTAGACCGATTTTTATATCAAGGGATTTTTTTAGTCATTTCATTAAAAATATTTTTCAAAAATGTGTGATTAATTTTTTTATAAAATCCTGATTTTATTTCCTTTAACATTGTCTTCTGAACTATGAGCTAATTCATCCATTTAAAGGGAATAAAAAATCATTGAATTTGGACATTTTTCCGGGTGGACAGTGTGGACCCCACCACCGTAACGGAACACCAACTTTGCCTAAACACATATAAATGAGGCTTTTCTAGCTGAGATAGCACGAGGAAAGATAGGGATAGCTATTAAAAAATTTGTGGGATGTTGGAGGTCATTGAGGAGGCCATTGAATGACATTATTTTGGAGGAACCATCCTGGAAACTTCGTCTAGAAACAGAAACCAATAATGAAAAATTAATAACTCCTTCATCTAGATTCCAAAAGAGCTGAAATTTATAGGGTTAACAGAAGAAATATTTATAAACAACATTGAAGAACTGGTCCACGTGTTAAACATCCATTTAGTGGGTCAATAACAAGTAATATTTCGTAGTATTGATTTCTGTTTATAAAAAGGAGGCCCAAACATCAATCCCCAATCATCCCATTCTTCATCAATTCCTTCCTAGCACCGAGGAGGAGATCTACACCAAGGGAGGCTAGCCTAAAATCTTCCCCTTATATTTTTAATTTATTTAATTTATTTATTTTTAGTTTTGAATTGGAATTTATATCTCTAATAAATTCACGCATTGTTTTTATTATTGTGTCCACCAATCGACCATCTTTTCTTCTTCGCATCTTACCATCCCGAACTATAATACTCATAATCATGGGTAATTGGTCCATGGAATATCCCTAGGGACAAATTAGGTTCCTGAACCCAAGACCATGTTTTTAATATTCATTGAGTTATTCCTATGGATAATTTATAGTGGGTGTAATCCTCATTGTGGTTGTCTAAATTTTAATTTCATAATCCACAACCATTTTCCCTCAATTGGGGAGGTGGATGGAGGGTGTGCTTGGATATTTCAATGTATAAATTTCATTCCTAATCAGGGTAGACTACGATGTTCATTCATATGATGGAGTGTTCTCACTAAGAATATTTGAATCTGGTCAATGAAGGTGCTCCCAGAATGTTTTCTCGGGAGAACTTCCATTATTCTTTAATTCCATTTCGTTTATAATTTATTATTAATTTGAAATGATTTTTTTTTCATTTTATTAATTTTCATTTACTCCATTAAATTCATAGATTAAATTAAAACATATAAAATTAAGTAGTTAAGTTGAATTAGATTTTGTGAGTGAATGAGCTGAAAAAGATACTCAAGTGAGATGACCCTAGTCTGCCACTGTCCTGCACTATAAAATTAAATTGCTTTTGTCATACCCTATGACATGTGTGCATCAAAACTGACGCCGTTGTCTGGGAGTCAACCAGTAGTTTATTTATATTATTCTACTTTCACATTATAGATATATTTTAAACTAAAATATCATAACTTTCAAAAAAAACATTAATTTTTTTAATGATGTATTTCACTTCAAATTATTATTCATGGACTGAAAAATATCAGGTTCCAAAAAATGATTGCAATGATCTTGATAATGAGTTTGAATGGATTAGTGGTAAAGGGAAAAATATTGAGAGCCAAATAGATTTAATTGCTGAATATGTATGCACATACCAAGAGCACCCCGAAACAGAGCCAGATAAAGAACTCGAGGTAGTGATGGAAGAAATTTCACCACTCATCATTGAAATTGATTAACCTGAGCTGAAAAGGGAAGAATACATTCCTGCTGAGCTACAAGAGGTAGAACAACAAGAACATGATGAATATTTTAATGAATGTGTGGAACTACTTGATCTCCCAAAATCTTGCAAATAAGAAGATCCAGTAGCACTGAAGCAAGAAACCACCAGAGCTGTGGAATTTGAGGTAAATATGGAGGAGCCTAACTACTTAAATTCATCCATTGAATAACGAATCCAAGAGGAACATTTGATTAAAGAGGATATTATTTTTGAACCAAATCAAGGAGATGATACATTATTGAACTAAAATTCTTTAAATTTTATTGAAACTAATTTGAGTATCTCTCATAAATCAATTGAATTTTCAGATTCTGAAAACTCACACTATTCCATGGATGTTGATGTGGAAAATGATGCACTGGTTAAGGCACACCTGGATCATCATTAAGTCCTTTAATATCTACTGGCAGAGACCCATCATGAAGAGATCAAATATGCTAAGCCTGAGGAAAACAGACAGGAGTCGGAAGCCTCCTTGAAGACAGAGCTAGAAGACAAGATGGTTTCACAAGTAGCAACAAATGAAGAGGAGGATCCTTACTTCATCCAACCCCCGCCATGCCAGCTATACCAAATTGTGAAGGGGATAGATCTTCTATACTCTTTCCATGGAGTCCTCCTCCATTATGACAAGGAAATGCAAGCTGGGAAGAGCCACATGTGGTGGTTTAAATCAAATAAGATTTATACACCAATAGCTTATGGATAAAATATGGTACTTCCCTCTAGAGGTAGTAAAATATTCCGTGGACCACTTGGGGGATCATACCAAGATTTATCCATTACTTTATTTATAGTAATTTAATTTTAAATATTCGGAATGTAGATTTTAAATTTAGTATTAGGAATTATTATAGCATGTGGACCCCTCAATTTATTAATTTTGAGCTTAAATGAAATGATCCTTGTGATTAATTGAGTAATTTTTCTTTTGTAGGATCATGAATGCAGAAGGAAGCCCCAAGAATTAGAGTAAGAGGACCAAATCTTTATTTCAAAAGGGGGATCAATTATTATGAAAATCATTTAAAATCTATTCATTTATTGGTCCAAAACATATTTTGAGATTTAATGTTTATTATTACCCCTTTTCACAAATCAATTTTTTTGAAATAGTTTAAATGGTATTTGAAATAATGAATTTTAAATTATTGTTGATATGAATTCTTTTTCATTGAAATTTATTTTTATGAATTTTTATTTATTTGACTACTTTTTTAAATCCATGCCCATGAAACACTGACTAAATTTTTTTCCCAATCCTATGAGGTATTCTAAGAAACTTTTTACACATTCTTCCTAATACATACACTATCTTGAGTGAAACTTGAATTTTGTGTGACAACCTGAATTTGTGAATAATTCTCCATTGATGCTATGTATTTCATGGAATGTATTTGAAATGATTGGGTCATGTCTTTGGCTAGCCAAATTTTATCATGAGACCCACCTTTACATTTATCCTTCGTAAGACCTTAGATGCCATGAATTACCTTATAGGATTAAGACACATTAAAAGCCAATTTTTCCTTACCTACCTGTACTTCTAGAATTTTTTCATGGTTATTTCAAATTTGAGTATGGTGTAAGGGATTTTTGTGTGCATTCATTCAGATTTCTATCAATTCTGTGTGGTGGTAGGTGTGTGTAAATATTTTGGGTAGTGGAGAATAAGGGAATTTGGCATTTGTCGTTATTTCATTTTGATTTATTTATTTCATCCATTTCTCCTTCAAAAAACAGAGAAAAAATAGATATGATCTTGAATTCTTCATTGTTTATTCTTTTATGACTCATGACCCTCTCAAAAATCAATGACATTAATTGTCTTTCATTCGTAGTATTCAATTTTCATCTCATACTCCATGAAAAAAATAACGAAAATAATGTTGTGCCTTTATGGTGCTTTGAAAAAAGGAGAACATAGATGATATCATTAATTATAATCACTTTTTGTCTCATGTGACAGGTAAAAATAGGGTTGGTGTTGTTTTTCACATTTTCAAGAGGGGTTAAGAGAGGAATTACTTGTGTTTTCCCTTGATTTAATCATGCATTGTACATAAAAGTATATCCTCATCTTTTTAGCCTGGAACATTTTTAATTAAATTTCCCACCAACAGTAAGGCACAAAATAATATGAACAATTAAAAAAAGCCCTCATTATTGAAATCATCTTCATGTTTAACACTGTGGATAAATGATAATTTTCACAGGCCTATGGTGATAAATGTGATTTCCAAATATGAGCATAACTCTAGAATCACATTATTAGGTGTTAATTGTATTTTCAGCTTAAATAAAAAAGCGGTTAATTCTGGAATTTAGACAGATTTTTATTTCATGGGTATTTTAGTCATTTTATGAAAAAATTTATTCCAAATTTTTTGATAACTTTTTTTAGAGAATTCTAATTTTATTTCCTTCAGCTTTTTCTTCTGGACCAGGAGCTGATTCATCCATAAAAAGTGACTAAAAATTCATTGAAGTTGGACATTTTTTCGGGCAGATAACGTGAACCCCACCACCGTAACGGAACAGCAACTCATCCTACACACATATAAATGTGGTGTTTCCACTTGGGATAGCACTAGTATATATTGGTACGTCTCTAAAATAAATTTGGGGGATGGTGGAGGTCATTAAGGAGGCCATTGAATGACATAATTTTGGAGGAATTTTCCTGGAAGCTTCATCCAGAAACCGAAACTAAGAATGAAAAATTCATAACTACTTCATCTAGTGTCCAAAGGAGCTTAAATTTGGAGGTGAACAGAAATCATATTTATGAGCAACATTGAAGAAGGTTTCCACATTTGATACTTCCATTTAATGATTCATGAATGTTAAATAATTTAGAGTACAAGTTTCTCACTATAAAAGGAGGCCCTCACCTCCTTTGAAAATCATCACATTATTCATCCATTCCTTCATGGAAACAAGGAAGACATCTCAACCGAGGGAGAACATCGGTAAATATTCTAGATTTTTTTTAATTTAATTATTTTCTTTATTTTTTAGTTTTCAATTTTAATTTATATTTCTAATAAATTCTTGCATTATTTTTATTATTGTGTCCACCCATCCACCATCTGTTCTTCTTCGCATCTTACCATCGTGAACTATAATACTCATGATAAAGAGTAACTAATCCGAGTAATATCCTGATGGAGTAATTAGGTTTTTGAACCCAATACCATGTTTTTAATATTCTTTTAGTTAATTCAATGGATAATTTATAGTGTGTGTAATCCTCATTGTGGTTTTCTAATGTTTAATTTCTTAATCTACAACCATTTTCCCCCAATTGAGGAGGTGGATGGAGGATGTGCCTAGTGATCTGTAAGTATACTTTTCGTTTATAATCAGGGTGTATTAAGGTGTGAAAAAATATAATGGAGTGTGTTCACGAAGAGTATTTGAAGCTGCTCAATGAAGGATCTCCCTGAATGTTCTCCCAGGAGAACATCCTTTCTTCCCAAATTCAATTTTGTTTATAATTTAAAATTAATGTGAATTGATTTTTTTTTTATTTTATTTATTTTCATTAACTCCATTGCATTCATTTATTAAATAAAGACATAAAAATTATGTAGTTAAGTTGAATTAGATTAAGTGAGTGAACGAGTTGAAAAAGCTCCTCAAATTAGACGACCCTGGTTCGCCACACTGATGCACTAGGAAAATTAAATTTCATTTGTCACACCATATGATAG
This sequence comes from Viscum album, assembly GCA_963277665.1. Classification (NCBI taxonomy): domain Eukaryota; kingdom Viridiplantae; phylum Streptophyta; class Magnoliopsida; order Santalales; family Viscaceae; genus Viscum; species Viscum album. Next base: position 1,850,463,154 of record OY728152.1, read on the forward strand.
GTGTGCGTCAAAACTAGCGCCTTTGTTGGAGAACCAATCAGTAGTTTACTTATCTTTTTCTATATTCACATTATAGCGATATTTTAATTTTAAAAAATTATAAATTTCCAAAAAAAACATAAAAACCCGCTTTGTTCATGATGTATTTCAATTCAAATGATTATTCATGGACTGAACAATCTCAGATGCCCGAAAATATTTGTAATGATCTTGATGATCAGTTTCAAAGGATTAGTGATAAAATAAAAAATCTAGAGAGTCAAAAATAATTTATTGAGGAATATGTACGCACATCCCAAGAGAAAACCAACACAGAGAAAGATCAATAAATAGAGGTAGCAGTGGAATAAATTTCACCAATTATATTTGAAATTGAAGAACCTAAGCAAAAAAAGGATGAATACATTACTACTCAGCTACATAGGAGTGATAAACAATAACATTATGAATTTTGGAATGAATTTGAGGATCTACTTGATCACCCCATGTCTTGCAATGAAGAATATCTTGTAGCACTGAAGGAAGAAACCACCAGAGTGGTGGAATTTGAGGTAAATATGGAGGAGCATGACTACTTACCTCCATCTAGTGAATATAGACTCTAAGTTGAACTTTAAATTGAATTGTATATTATTGTCGAACAAACTCAAGGTGATGATACATTATTGAACTCAAATTATTTAAATTTAGTTGAAACTAATTTGATTATCTCTTCTAATTCTATTGAATTTTTATATTCAGAAAACTCACACTATTACATGGAGGATGATGTGGAAAATGATGCACATGTCGAGGCACACTTGGATCATCCTGAAGTCCTTGAATATCTACTGGCGGAGCCCCGTCATGAAGAGATACAATTTTCTTTTCCTTTGGAAAACAGACAGGAGCCTGAAGCCTCCTTGAAGCCAAAGTTGAAGACACGACGATTTCAGAAGTAACAATAAATGAGGAGGGGGCTCCCAACATCATCCAACCAACTCCATGCATGTTGTACCAAATTGTAAAGGTGTAAGATCTCGTATAATCTGTCCATGGAGTCCTCCTCAATATGGAAAAGGAACTTCATGTTAGGACGTGCCACATGTGGTGGTTTAAATCAAATAAGCTTCATCCACCAATAGATTATGGATAAATGCTCGTACTTACCTATGGAGGTAGTAAAATATGCCAAGGCCCACATTGGGGATCATAGCAAGATTTATCCTTTACTTTCATTATATTAATTTTATATTAAATATTAGGAATTAAGATTTTAAATTCAGTGTTGGGAATTACTCTAGCATGTGCCCCCCCTCTATCTTTTCATTTTGAGCTTAAATGAAATGATCCTGGTGATTAATTGAGTAATTTTTCATTTATAGGATCATGAAGGAAAAAGGAAGCACTAAAAATTAGAGGAAGAGGACCAAATATTTATTTCAAAAGAGAGTTCACTTTTAATGATTATCATTTAAAATAGTTTCATTTTTTGGTCTAAATTATATTTTGAGATTTAATTAATATTCTTATCACTTTTCACACATCAATTTATTTTGAAAGTGTTGAAATGATTTTTGAAATAATGAATTTTAAATGATTGTTGATATGAATTATTTATCCTTAAACTGTTTTTTTAATCATTTTTATGAGTTTGAAAAATTTTTAAATACATGGCCATGAAACACTAACTCAAAATATATTTTTTCCTATCCTATAAGGTATTATAAGACACTTTTACATATTCTTCCTAATACAAACACTTTTTTTTAAAAACACGATTTTTGTGTGAGAACCAAATTTTTTGAATAATTCTCTTTCATTGTTTTGGATTTAATGGAAAGTATTTGAAATGATTGAGGCATCTATTTGGATATCCAATTTTTATCTTCAGACCCCCATTACATTTATCCTTCATAAGCCCTTAGATGCAATGAATGGCCTTATATGATTATGTCACATTACAATATAATTTTTCCTTACCTACCTGATCTTTTAGTATTTATGAATTGATATTTCATGTTTGAGTGTGGGGGAATGGCCTTTCGTGTGTGTTCATTTGGATTTGTATCATTTATGGGTGGTGCGTGGTATGTTTCAATACTTTGGGCAGTGGATAATAATAGAATTTGGCATGTGACGTCATTTCGTTGTGCTTTATTTGTTTCATCATTTTCTCCTTTTAATAAATGAAAAATAAAATGGATATGAGATTGAATTCCTCATTGTACATTCTTTTATGACTCATGTTCCTCAAAAAAATAAAGGGCATGAACTTCCATTCATTCATTGTATTGAATTTTCATCTCATCCTAAATGAAAAATAAAATAATGTTGTTCCTTTCTAGAGCTTTGAAAAAAGGTAGAACTTAGATGAAATCATTAATTATAATAAAGGATTTGCTTATGTACCATGTCATGAAATAGGGTGGTGTTTTTTTGACATTTTTAAGCCGGATTGAGAGAGCCATTTCCTATGTTTTCACGTGAATTAATAATGCATTGTGCTTAAGAGTCCAACCTCCTCTTTCTAGCCTGGAACTTTTTTCAATAATTTTCAAAGTAATCCTAAGACACAGAATCATTTGAAACATTAATTAAAGACCTTATTATTTAAATCATTTTCATGATTCACGTTGTGGAGAGATGATAATTTTTACAAACCTATGGTGATACATGCGATTTTCAAGTATGATCATAACTCTAGATTCATTTTTTCTTAAGTGCCATAGAATTCAATGTGAGGTAAGTTGTGATTGGTCGATGGATTAATTTATGAGGTTGAACAAATTGAAATGTTTGAAATGAAAATGATATGGAATTGTTTTTCATAGATGAAACATGGTGGAATTATATTTTTAATATGATCATTGATATTTTCTTATTTTTGATTGTTGTGTGGATTTTGATTTTAATGTAGGATGATTTCCCAGGAGTGAAATAGTTAATTATGGGGGAGAGATGAAGCTCAAATTTTCATACATTTTATTTTGTAAATAATTTTTCATAATCCCACCATAGTGTTATTATATCTGTAATTGTCACGTTTTTAGGTTTTAGTGTTTTTTTGAGCTTAAATGCAAAAAGCAGTTGATTCTGGAATTTAACAGATTTTTATATGAATGGTATTTTAGTTTTTTCATGAAATATATAAGTCCAAATTTTGTGAATAATTTTTTTTATAAGACTGATTTTATTTCCTTCAACTTTGTCTTCTGAACCAGGAGTTGCTTCAGCCATCTACAGGGACTAAAATGTCATTGACGTTGGACATTTTTCCGGGTGCACAACGTTGACCCCACCACCATAATGGAACCTCAAATCATCCAACACACATATAAATGAGGTGTTTCTACCTGGGATAGCATGAGAAATGATAGGCCATCTCTAAAATAAATTTGGGGGATGTTGGAAGTCATTAAGGATTCCATTGAATGACATAGTATTTGAGAAACCCTCCTGGAAGCTTCATCCAGAAACCGATACCGAGAATGAAAAATTAATAACTCCTTCATCTGGTGTCCAAATGTGCTGAAATATTGAGGGTGAACGTAAAACATATTTATGAACAACATTGAAGAAGGGGTCCATGCATGAAACTGTCATTTTTTGGGTCAAGAACGTGCAATATTTTGAAGTACAGATTTCTGCCTCCAAAAGGAGGCCCTAACCTCCTTCCCAAATCATCCCATTTTTCATCTGCTACTTCAATGAACCAAGGATGAGATCACCTCCGAGAAAGGCCGGCCGAAAATCACCCCCCTTTATTTTTAATTTATTTATTTTCCTAATTTTATGTTTTAAATTGTAATTTATATTTATAATAAATCCATGCATTGTTTTTATTATTTTGTGCACCCATCCACCATTCTTTCTTTTTCGCATCATTCCATCGTGAACTATAATACTAATGATCATGAGTAACTAATTTGAGGAATCATTAGAGGTATTAATCAGGTTCATGAACCAAATACCATGTTTTCAATATTCTTTGAGTTAATTCTATGGATAATTTATAGTGGGTGTAATCCTTATTGTGGTTGTATAATGTTTAATATCGTAATCTACAACAATTTTCCCTCGATAGAGGAGGTCGATGGGGGTGTTCTTGGCGATCGCTTTGTATAAATTTCATTTATAATTGGCGCAGACTAAGGTGTGCACACATATGATGGAGTGTGCTCACTAAGAATATTTGAAGCTGGTCAATGAATGTGCTACCTAAAAGTTCTCTCAGGAGAACTTACTTTATTCAGTAATTCAATTTTGTTAAGAATTTAATATTAATTTTTATTTTTATTTTTGAATTTTATTTATTTTCATTAAATCCATTCCATTTATAGATTAAATAAATACATAAAAAATTAAGTTGTTAAGTTGAATTATATTATGTGAGTGAACAAACTGAAAATGATCCTCAAGTGAGATGACCCTGGCCAGCCACTGTACAACACTAGGAAAATTAAATCGCATTTGTCACACCCTAAGACAGTAATCCATCAATGATGGCACAGTTTCCAGGGAGACAATTAATAGTTTACTTATCTTTTTCAATTTTCAATTTGTAGATATAGTTTCATTTAAAAAATCATAAATATACAAAAAAAATCAAAAAAACTCTTTGTTCATGTTGTCTTTCAATTCAAATTATTATTCATTGACTAAACAATCTCAGGTTCGTAAAAATGTTTGTAATGATCTTGATGCATTGTTTCAAAGAATAAGTGATTTATTGAAAAATCTGTAGAGCTATATAGAATTTATATCTTAATATGTAAGCACATTGCAAGAGAAACCCAACAGAGAGGCAGATAAAGAACCAGAGGTAGTGGTGGATGAAATTTCACCACTCATATTTGAAATTGAAGAAAGAGAGCAGAATAGGAGGGAATACTTACTTAATAAGCTACATGGGGGAGATCAAAAATAACTTGATGAATTTTGGAATGAATGTGAGTAACTAATTGATCTCCCCAAGTCTTGAAAAGAAGAAGATCAAGTAGCACTAAAGGAAGAAACCACCAGAGTGGTGGAATTTGAGGTAAACATAGAGGATACTAACTACTTACCTCCATATAGTGATGATCGACTCCAAGAGGAACATTCAATTGAAGATGATATTATTGTCGAACCAACTAAGGGATATGACACATTATTGAACTCAAATTCTTTAAATTTTGTTGAAACGACTTTGAGTATCTCTCATAATTCTATTTAATGTTCAGATTCGGAAAACTCACACTATGCCTTGGAGGATGATGTGGAAAATGATTCAGCTTTTGAGGCACACTTGGAAATTATTGAAGTCCTTGTATATCTACTGGAGGATTTCCATCATGAAGAGATACAAGTTTCTAAGACTGTGGAAAACATACAAGAGGCTGAAGCCTCCTTGAATCCAGAGATAGAAGACAAGATGATTTCACAAGTAGCAACAAATGAGGAGGAGGCTCCCTACTTCACCTAACCCCCGCCATACAAGTTGTACCAAATTGAAAAGGGGGAGGATCTGGCGTACATTGTCCATGGATTCATCCTCAATAAGGATAAGGAACTGAATTGTGGTAAGATCCACATGTGGTGGTTTAAATCAAAGATGCTTCATCCACCAATAGATTATGGATAAAAGCTGAAACTACCCTCTGAAGGCAGTAAAAGATTCCAGGGCCCACTTGGGGGATCATACCAAGATTTATCATTTACATTATTTATAGTAATTTAATTTTAAATATTAGGAATTTAGATTTTAAATTCAGTATTAGGAATTAGTCTATCATGTAGACCCAACACTATTTTCATTATGAGCATAAATGAAATGATCATTTTGATTAATTGAGTAATTTTTCTTTTGTAGGATCATGAAGGATTAAGGAATCCCCGAGAATTAGAGGAAGAGGACCAAATAATTATTTCAAAAGGGAGTTCACATTTTCTGATTATCATTTAAACTACTTTCATTTTTTGGTCCAAAACATATTTTGAGGTTTAATGAATATTCTTATCACTTTTCACACATCAATTTAATTAGAAAGAGTTGAAAGTATTTTTGAAATAATAAATTTTAAATGATTGTTGATATAAATTATATTTCCTTGAAATGTATTTTTAAGCATTTTATGAGTTTGTTAATTTTTGAAATCCATGCCCATGAATCCCAGACTCAAATTTTTTGTTTCAAATCCTGTGAGGCATTCTAAGACACTTTTACACATTCTTCCTAATACCCACACTCTCTTGAGGGAAACTTGAATTTTGTTTCAGAACCGTAATTTGTAAAAAATTATGTTTGGAAACATTGTATTTCATGGAATTTATTTGAAATGATTGAGGCATATCATTGGCTAGACACATTTTACCATGATACACACCTTTACATTTATCCTTCGTAAGCCCTTAGATTTCACAAATTTTCTTATAGGTTTAATCCACATTACATGCCAATTTTTCCTTACGTACCCGCACTTTTAATTTTTTTTCATGGTTATTTAAATTTTAAGTGTGGGTAAAGGGCCTTTAGTTTTCATTAATTTAGATATGTATCATTTATGTGTGGTTCTAGGTGTGCGTAAATATTTTGTGAAGTGGAAAATAAGAGAATTGGGCATGTGTCGTAATTTTGTTGTGCTTTATTTGTTTCATCCATTTCTCCATCAAAAAAAGAAAAAAATGGATATGATCTTGAATTACTAATTGTACATTCTTTTATGACTCATGTACCTCTCAAAAATCAAGGGCACAAATTTTCATTCAATCATAGTATTCAATTGTCAGCTCATCCTCCATGAAAAGAAAAGAAAAATAGTAAATAATGTTTTGCCTTTCTAATGATTTTAAAAAAGGGATAAAATAGATGATATCATTATTATAATATACTATTTTATCATGTACCATGTCATAAGAGGGGTGGTGTTGTTTTTCACAGTTTCATGCAGGTTTTAGAGAAGAATTACTAGTGTTTTCCCTTGATTTAATCATGCATTATACTTAAAAGTCCAACCTCCTCTTTCTAGCCTGGAACTTTTTTCAGTAATTTTCACACTAACCCTAATCTAAATAATCATTTGATCCATTAATTAAATCCCACGTGATTTAATTCATTTTCATGTTTCACGCTATGGAGAAATGAGAATTTTCACAAGCATATGGGGATACATTTGATTTCCAAATATGAGCATAAATCTAGAATCAATTTCTCTTGAGTGAAGAGTGACATAAAATTATATGTTAGGTAGGTTGTGATTGGTCCATGGATTGATTTATGAGGATTAAAAAATCTGAATGATTGAAATGAAATTGAGAGATAATTGTTTTTCATAGATGAAACATAATGGAATTCTATTTTTGATAAGATCATGGCTATTTTCACATTTCTGATTATTGTGTGTAAGATGATTGCCCATGAGTGCAATGTTTATGTGTGGGGGAGTGAAAAAGATGACATTTTCGTATATGTTATACTGTAAATCATTTTTTAAAATCCAAACATAGTGTTATTGGATGGGTAATTGTCACGTTTTTAGGTTTTAGTTTTATTTTGATCTTAAATAAAAAAGGCTGTTAATTATTGAATTTAGACAATTTTTTATATCAAGGGTATTTATTTGTTTTAGGAAAAATATATTTCCAAATTTTGTGATAAATTCCTTTTAGAATCATTATTTTATTTCCTTCATCTGTGTATTCTGGACCGTGAGCTGATTCAGCCATCTAAAAGGACTAAAAATTCATTGTAGTTGGACATTTTTTCAGGCGGACAATGTGGACCCCACCACCGTAACAGAACCCCAAATCATCCTACACGCAAATAAATGAGGTGTTTCCACCAGTGATAGAATGATAATAGATCGGTTTGGCTCTAAAATAAATTTAGGGGATGTTGGGGGTTCTTTAAGAAGGACATTTAACAACATACTTTTGGAGGATCCTTCTTGGGAGCTTCATCCAGAAACAAAACCAAAGAATAAAATATTCATAAATTCTTCATCCGGTGTCCAATAGAGCTGAAATTTGGAGGGTGAATGGAACAAATATTTAAGAACAATTTTGAATAAGTTTTTAACATGAAAAACTTCCATTAATGGGTCAAGAATGCTCAATATTTCAGAGAAAATATTTCTTCCTTTAATTGAATGTGGATACTATCCTTTTCCAAATAAATTAGGTATGTGAATGAGAATACTATCCTTTTCATAATAAATAATAAACCATCTATAGGAATAATTAGTATGGCATTAACCCAAGGAATCCCAAGTGGTATAAAATAGAGGGTTGTTTTCATTGATGACATTAAATAATAACTTTTAAAAATATTCATAAGAAAAACATGTAATTCTTTTGAAAAAACATATGAAAAATTATTTCATTAAAAATAATTTTGTAAATAAATTTTAAAAATAATGCTTTTAAATGCATGAGGTATTATTCATATAAATAATGGAGGATAAATTTGTACATGTCGAACTAGGTAGGAAGAATATTCCTTTTGTATATGAAATACTATATTAACAATAATGAAATAGCGCTATCGATGGTGAAACCCTAATGGGGATAATGATGTCTCCCCATCTGCCATTAGTTTGTGGGAGGGGGGAGTATCCTAGACATTATTTTAATGGTCATAAATGTGTCATCATTCCTTTCACCAAACCTAATTCAATTCTAAGGGTCTTCTCAATTAACCTAGATCTGAAGGTCTCTAATTTTTGAGATGAAGCGACATTTATTTCTTTATTTTATTTCGTGTTTACATAGGCAGATAACATCCTTAACCAAAATCTGATTGCAATATTTAGGAGCAAACAACCATCATTGGATGACTTCGACAGGATCATCATCAATTTTTGGGGGCACAAATATCAGGCGGTTTTTGGTCTGTTAGATATGAAACATTTGTTTGTGTGCTATTCTTCGAAGGAGGGTCTTGTTTATGCACAGTCATGTGCTCCCAGGAAGTGCGATGACTGTAGTTTCCCCCTCTTAGTGGAGCTATTATTCCTACCAATATTGAAATAGTCCTTCTATTCTGATTTGGGTCAATATTCCCCATATTCCTCTTCCATTTCAGAATCCTTCTATTATTAAAATGTTACGGAATGTAGTGGGTTGATTTATTTGTGTTGATTCACGTATAGTTTTTTTTGTCATCTAATCAATCAAGAAATGTGTGTGAAGGTAGATGTGTCGATATCTCTAGTTGAATATGTGTGGATTGAATCTTGTGAGTAGATCCATTATAAAGAACTAGTTTTTTATGATCAAGGGGTATATTTCTACTCTTGTTTCCAGTGGCTAGGTCATTAAGGCGACACTTGTAGATGGGGTGGTCATGAGGGGAATAATTTAGAGAATGAATGGAACGAAACACATCGTACGATGCAATGATAGACTTTGACAAAATAGGGTGTTGAACCCTCTGTGTCAGGGGTCTCTTATTAGATCAAGAAGGATTTTTGGAACAGGGGAAAGTTAAACCCAATAGCAGCACAGGTGAAGAGAATGAAGATGATGGTAAAAGTTTATATAGAAGGAAAATTATGTTTTTGATAGATGGTTTAGTGAATGAACCCAAGATCACCATAAACAGAGTGCCTCTACATTGGGGGTCACTAAGATGTAATCAGCATGGCATGCATCAGTTTGTGATGGAATAAATACTCACAAATTGTTTCTATTATTGGTAACTTACATGTTTACATATGAGATATCCTACGTTCCTACTGGAGGAACTTTAGATGGTGTGGAGTCCGAGGAGGATTCCTGAGTTTCTATGGTTCATGGGGAGGGGATGATCATGAAGAGGAAGAATGGGAGGGGGTGCAAGGACTACTGACAATTACCAAAACTGATTGAATCATGGTCTGGTAAAAATCAAAATATTTAAGATGTTAGCATGGAGGATTTGTCTAAAAATCATCCAGAAACTATTGAGGATGTTTCTAAGGGAAATGATCCCCTTGATGGCTATAAAAATATGGTGCAGTTTCATGTTCCGATAGGTACTAATCTCCACACACAGTTTATTAGATGTAAATAGGGATTCAAGGGTAACGATTATGTTCATACCATTATTTATACATGCCAAAGCCGATGAAGACCATGTATTCTTCTAAGAGGTAATGATAGGTTTTACTTACTCTTAAACAATATCAAACATTTAATCATCCATACTGGAACCACTTTCGTTCGAAAAACTGATGTATTTCAATATCTTATTGTAGTACAACCTGACTACCGAGTGGGAATCATCCACTGTGGAGTAGGATCCTTATGATGTATGTAGTGCAGGGTATAGTTTTCTTGATATGTAGATTATACATGTGGTTGGTTTTGGTTTGGTTTAGTGGTGTTTGAATGTTGTATGTTTTGATGTCTTGTTTGGTATATCACTTTTCCTTAAAAGTGTTTATTGGTTTCTATGCTTTTTCTTAAAAGTTTTTGGAAAATAAAAATTTAAATTTACAGTAATTTTATAGTAAAAGGGTCGAAAATGCATCATTTGGAATGTGAACAAATGATTCCTTATATGAGATTGGTAAAGAAATTTAATGGTAAAATTTTATTTTAAAAATTATTTAAAAATAATTATCAAAAATAGTTTAATAAGACATGGTTTTTAGAATAAAACAAGTTTTACGACTACTGAGAGATATACATTTGGGTGTTCTGAAAATATTTTTTAAAATACATTTTGTACCAAACTGTGTGAAATGGTACTAATAATTGAAAATGGTAATTAATAAATAGAGTATAATGAATGTTTTTATTTGAAAAATTATTATGTAATTACCTAGAATTGAAATTCAATTGAAATATCATTATGATTAGTCTAGAGGAACATAATATTTAAGTGTCCAAATGTGGCCAATACCACATAGGAATATTTTAAATCATAATATAATGAAGTATTAATATTGACTAAACTTTATAATATAATGATATTAAGGATATTATTGATATATATTTTTAATTTAAATACATAAATCATTTAAAAGAAACAGGGTGCATGATAATACAATATTTCTCAACAAAATAAAATTTAGAAGAAATCACTAAAATATGAATAAAAAGACACAAATGTGAAAATCATCAACTAAAACATATATATACCATGATGATAAATTAATTTGTTATATAATATATCAATATGTTACATAGTTATACCGCACAAAATAGGTAATATGAGAATAAGACTTTTATCACACTGATATAAAAAGTGATATGGAAATCCATACCATGGTTGTAACAAATGAATTAGAAAACACATTAATAATAAAATTTAAATAAAAAGTGTATAACTAAAATCATGATATTATATGTCAATGCTGATTTAGTTACACCATATATATGAAATTTTCTTAACATATATTATATCTGCCTCATAAAATAAAATTAGAGAAGAATCCCATACCTTTCATTTTCTTTCCAGTGACTGTCCTTGAACATACTATATAATAAATTTATATTAATATTATAAATTCTTTATATCATTTTTCATTTTATAATTACTTTTACTTCCCTTCTTACCATGTTTGGTACAAATACTTATACAATTAAATTTACATCGTGTATTTTTACCAAATTCGGTTTTTTTGTCAAAATAACATTAATGGTCCCATAATAGTCAAAGGGTTCATTATATACTGCCTATAAAACAACTGACAAGAAATAATTATTATATTTATACATTAATTATACTTTTTAAGTAAATAATAAATTTTTTTATGAAAAATGAATCAATGTAACATTTATTGACACGGTAGGTCGTATATATGCATGAGTAATGATGCCATTTTAAACTGATCATAATGGAAGGAAGGAAAGTGACACCATATCATTCTAGAGGTATCATTATATAATAAATAAAATTATATTTATTCACATATTCTTATATATATAATTCTGTGATGTAAATAGAATCACATCATATTGAGGAGGTGGCAGTACACACATCCATGAACGATATTCTCTCTTTTAAAGTGTGTATAAGGGTAAATAAATAATATATATATATATATATATATACCAAAATTAAATTATATCATTAATATAATATATATTTTTATGCATCATTTTTTTACTTATAATCATAATTTATACGTTCAATGACTCGTGTGAATGAATCACATCGCTTTGAGGGGGTGGTAGTCCGCACTTCCTCAAATGATATTATCATAATAACATAAATTGGAAAGTATTAAATATATGTATTATAAAAGTTTTACATTATTATAAATTAATAATAAATATCAAATTTTACATTAAAAACAGTTTCCATTACATTAGCCACCATGAGAGGTGGAAAGAGAAAATTGAACAATCATCGTTTCATTATGTAGTAATTCATAGTTAAAAATAATAGTATATTTGCTTCTATTACATTGAGGTGTTAATAATTTTACATAAAAGACTTATATGAAAACATCATGGAATCTTGATGATACTTATTTTATTTTAGATTAATTTAAAAATTATATTTTAGGAGGTCGATAATGGAAAGGAAACTAAAAATCATTAAAGAAGACGTCACCTAATAATCTGGTAACAACTTTCAGATTGAACCCAATTCCATCCATGGAAGGTATTATTCACAAATTAATGACTCTAGATCTAGTAAAATATGGTGGTAGAATACCAAGTCAGGTTATGGCCGCTCCTATGTGGTTTTAGAGGTGTGAGAAATGGGAATAGATGGTCTCTTGTTAAAGTGAAGGGAAAAGACTCACTTGGTATTCTTGAAAAGAAGTTTGGTGTGAAGATGTTCGTAAATTAAAAAATTAAAAAAATCCATAAAAACTCATTAATTTAAGTATAATTCTCTATACATGGACATCCAATGGGTGTTGGACAAGTTGTTATGTCCTTTGGGTTCTTAAACATAATGTTTTAGTATATTTTATGCCTAATTACACGTTAATGACAACAAATACTTTTAATCAGTTTCACTAATAATTTTTTCAATAATTTATTTTTATATTATTATAAAAAAATATTACTTTTTTAATATGTTTTATTTTGAATATTTAGAAATAAAATCATAGAAGGGGAAAACTAGTATTAATGCTAATATCACAGGCATCCAGATTTACTTGTTTTTGTAGAAAAATGATCAAAACATTGTAATGATTTTATTTTAAAGTTCATAGTAAAATTGATTCTAATGAAATAAATATTATTAATATATTTAATAATTTTCTAATTTTTTATTATAACATATTTATAATGTCATTATTGATTAAAAACTAAATATAAAACATGATGTTCTTAACTAAAAATGTGTATTTTTCACTGTTCATCGAAAAATGATGCTTCTCAAAAAAATAGAAAAAATCATCCTAGGATAATATAAATATAATTAATTAAAAAAATAAGATTATTTAATAAAATTAAATTTCAAAATGTATCTAAAATTAATATTTAAAATATGTTTTTCTTTAACTATTGGTTAAAATTCCTTAATAAAAATATTGTATTTTATGTGGAATATTTGGTTTTCTCTTATATTATGCTTGTTAAATCTATTGGATGAATAAAAAAATAATTTATTGGATGGTGCTACAAAAATAATACATTAATATAACTAATTTATTGTAATTTATTTAATCAATTAGGGTAAAATAGATCTTCCAGGATAAAAATATTTTTCTATAAAAATAAATTTTAATATTCAATTGGTTCCCATATTCATTATTAATTAATTTTTAACCACCAATTTTTTTATAAACCATATATTTTCATAAGTTCATTAATACTATTCATAATATCTTGGTTATATGATATGATATTAAATAATAATATTTTAATAATAAATTTTTGTTTGATTTATCGCGGCCTTGCGTATAATTCAAGGTTTTGAGGAAGGTCACTATTGTGTGTCACTCAAGTTGTCGAGTAAGGTCGTTGTTGAGTGTAACACACACTAAATCAATGTCACGTTCATTAAAATACATAGAATCTTTTTTAAATAGTAAATATAATATAATGTATCTATATATTATATTAACTTAGGTGCATGATGTCGTGTGTGATACATGCTATCGAATACATGTTTCTTACATTCGATTTTTGGGGCGTCAAATTCTCAACACCAAATTGATGTTGAATCATTGTAATTTAAACTTGATCATTTTGATAGTTTTTTTGAAAAATGTTATTTTTGGAATCCCACCTCATTAGAATGGTTCATAACATATCCTCTATAAAATAGAGGATGAAAAATTTTATGGTCACATAGTGTACCATGTAACTTGGTATCAAAGTTGTAGAACATTATTTGAAATTAGAGAAATGTTCATGGATAAAAAATTTAAATATTTATATTGAATGAATGAGTTTATAAATAAAAAAAAGTGAATCATCAATGTAATGATGAGGAATGAAAATCCATAAATATTTTATGATTTAGACGGAAATTAGTTAAACAAAAATTTAGGTATTAGGAAATAAATTTATTAATAAAACATTTTCTTAATGTTGGGAAATTACTTTACTGACCATGAATATATTGAAATATTCTTACTTTTTTGGATTAGATATCATATCAATTGTCCTATGTTTTGTTTTTTCATCAATGAAATTATAAATCAACCCTTTACTCAAAAAAATTAATTACCAATAATGATTTGTTTTACTATTCCTAGAGAACTAAAAGAAACATTTAATGGATTATAAAGCCTATAAAAGAGATTCAAATCATAATTTTTGTCTGTGACTATCTCGCAAAATAAAAATGGTTAATATATATATTACTAATCCTCGTATATGTACCAATAATTCATTATTAATACATATTTGGTATTTTTTTATAAACATAATGACAATTAACAAGGACTTGGGTAGATATGTGGTGGCAATGAAACCCTTAATGTACTTTGATCCTGTGTTCAATATGTATGTCCTTGCTGGATTTGATTGGTTGTCACCAGACATACAGGTTTTCATTCTATAAAACCATATAAATATAATTTCAAAAATAAGTATGATAGAAATACTTCAAATTAAGTTAATCAGAAAATAAAATTTTAACTTTGGTTTTCAATACAACTTCAATAATTCATCCATTTTTATTTCAACAAACTTCCATTTTTTGTGATGTGTTTATCACAAATATAGTTTATATGATTTCAAAACCCTATAACATAATCTCCATTCTAAAAATCATTATGTTTAACCTAGGATATATATTTTCATTATCTATTCAAATTCTTATTAGTGGTTTGTAATGAAAATGTGGAATATTTTAAACATATACCATTGGAGTGTCAATCCAGGTGCATAATAAGCCCAATTGTCATGTACAATGTTACCCCGAGTCAGGACCAGAACACCTTGTTGATGTTTCTACTCCTTTGTATATATGTGCGAGAACCACATCCTATTTTTGTATCCAAACTGGGAGGTATTGATAGAATTACCCAAAAAATATATACATTAACAAAATTATAGGGGTTTCAGCTATAATTATTTGAATTCAACCTTTTGGTTATATTCTCCAATCTATGTTTTAATAATTCCAGTTCCCACAGTTTCTCCAAGACATCATTGGATATTAATATAGAGTTCTAAGACTAGATATCCCAGAGTCGGTGTTTTATATCAATTACATTATCATGATTACAAGGAATCAATCCCACAAGTACTGATCAGTTTAGTATACTTGATAAACCATATACATAAATTATTATTTGTTTGAAATGGATAGATTAAATAAAACATTTATTTCACCAAAAAAAATAAAAAATATTCAAGGATAATTGTTATCCATCTAGTATATTCTTTCATATCTTTCATACCATTCTTCTCAGATTCATGAGGAATGAAATGCAATAAGTATGAGTTCAATAGTACAGTATGGAAAAAAATATAGTAGAAGAAATAATAAATCCACGAGAATAGTGTATATGGAATGGTATGTAACTGAACACACATTCCATGTGTTCAATGATCCTAATTAAAGTACAGAATCAATATTTCATGGTAATAACTGAAAATACAAACCATTAAAATAACTAGATGAGGAAATATAAATAATAAAAATTATTTAATTGAAAAAAATTCCATTTATTCAATGATTTGAAACTAAAATGTATCTATAGATATGTTGATTCATTATATCATTGATGAATAATACCCAAATCCTAAAAATTAAATGCATCTATAGATATTTCTACAAAAAATTTCATGCATGTATAATATCAGAATATAAAAGAAGGAAATGCCTAATTATTGGATTCCATGTTTCTTAGGTACATGGTACCTTTACTGTCAAGAAATTTTAGAAGATGATTTACAAAATTTATGGTAAAATCCTATATAATGTGGCTTTCCAAATGACTCATCCCATGATACTATTGATTCATCAAAGATCTTTCTATAACCAAGTCCCTCCCATGTCGTACCAATCCCAAACATTCATCATCTAACAAATATTTTATTTAACAATGTCCCTTATAAAATATTCTTATTTTTTAAGAGATATAGTTTTGTAAATTTTACCCATGTAATTAAGTAATTATAAATGTATGCGCAATATGTAAAATGGTAAATGTTTTATGAAATAGTAATATACATGAAAATAATACATGGATAGTAAGGTGAAATTTAAATTACAATTATCATTGAAAATTGAATACATAAAGGTGACAAACAAATAAATCAAGGAAGTGAATGTGAATACTATCCTTGAAAAAATAAATAATAAACCATCTAATGGAATAATAAGGATTTTATACACACACAAAAATTCTATGTGGTCTAAAAAACAGGGTTGTAGTAGATGATGAAATAAATGAATAATAAATAAAAATATTCTTGAGGTAAATATCCATTTCGTTTGAAAAAAACAATTAAAATTTTTCATTGGAAATCCCTATTATATAAATCTTAAAAATAAACCCCTTAAACTCTAAAAGGAGGCCACAAGGAAATGAGGGTGGATAAATCTGTACATTTCATTCTAGGTAAAATAATAATATGATATTTCTATAGTAAATGGGTAGAAAATTCATCATTTGGAATGAAACAAGATGATTCCTTATAAGAGATAGGTAAATGAAAAGAAGGGGTAAAACTAACATTACCAAATAATTTTAAAAATATTTATTAAAACATTATAATAAAATATGGTTTTTATAATACAATAAGTTCTCGGACATGTGAGAGATATAAAGTCAGGTTTTATGAAATCATTTTCTAAAAACAATTTATTAAAAAATAGTCAAAAATGTCACTAATAATAGAATTTTTTCATGAATAATTAGAATATATTGAATGGTTTTATTGAAATATTATTATTTAATTAATAGAAATTGATATTCCATTAAAAGATCATTTGGATTATTAATGAGGAAAATAATCTGTAAACGTCCCAAAGTGTCTCATAATACTTTGAAACATTTTAAATTATAAAATCATGAAGGGTTAATATTGAATCAATTTTATAATATAATGATAGTAAATAGATTCATGATATTTAATTTTAGTGTTAATACAAACACCGTTTAAAAGAAACTAGTCTCAGGATAATACAACACTCCTCAATGATATTAAATTGAGACGAAATCCCTTGCATATGAATCGAAAGACTCAAAAGTGGTAATAATCAAATGAAACAACTAAATAAAATTAATATAGATTAATTCATTATATAATATATCAAAATGGGTAGTAGTTCCAACACACAAAAGTTGTATGTGGTGAATATGACTTTAATCTCTTGGATATAAAAAATGAGATGAAAATCCTTACCAATGTGGTTAAAAATGAATATGAAAACTCAAAGGTTATAATCATTAAATAGTGGGAAGATAATCTCTATCATGTAAAAAAAAATTCAATGTTATACTAGGTATACTATATATAAGAAATTAGGTTCACATAAATTAAGTATGCCTTACAGAATGAAAATTAGTATAGAATCCCTTACCTTGCATTTCCATTTAGGTGAACATCCATTAAAACCATTTATAATAAATTTACGTTAATATTCAGATTATTCATAACATTTATAATGTTTATAATAATATTTAATTCAATTATTTCCATGTTTCATTAAACTAGTTAAATAATTAATATTATGTCGGGTATTTTGACCAAATTCAGTTTTTGGGTCAAAAACACATTCATAGGTCAACTATGGTAAAACAAGAATTTATATAACATCACCAGAATAATATACATGAAATGAGTTTCATTTGAACACATAAAATATATTTTTTATACCAATAATTTAATATGGGTATGAAAAATGAGTCAACGTTACATTCAGGGAAATTGTAGGCCTTACGTACAAATCAGTAACGTTCCCAGTTTTAAATGATCATTATGGGATGAAGGCATGTAACAACATATTATTCCTGAATTATCATTATATTATTACTAAGATATTATTTAGACATATATTCTTATATATAGAATTATTTTAATCATATATTCTTATATATTAAATATTATCTATTCATTATTCATAATAAATAAATAATTATTAGTTATTATTATTTATTGTTTATTAATTATTATTTACTAATTTTTAATTATTTAATACTTAATTTTTAATATTTAATATTTAATATTTAATATTTATTATTTATTGTCAGTTTTTAGTTCAAATATCACACAACGCAGAATTTCTATAAATTGCATGGGCATGTGCATGGACATGGACTTATGCATGGATATGGGTACGAGGGTGTTAATAATAAATAAATAAATTAACAAATAAGTAAACACAAAAAAAACAAAAAACAACAAACAAATTAAAAAAAATAAATAAATAAAAAAAATAAATAATAAATAAAATAAAATAAAATAATAAGTAAATAAATTAATTTATTAATAATTTATTAATAAATAAATAAATAATTAATCAATAAATAATAAATCAATAATAAATAAATAATAATAGTAACAAGTAATTAATAAATATATTAATTAATTAATTAATTAATTAATTAAGAAAATATAAATAAAAATAAATATTGATATAAGTAAATAATTAAATAAATAACGAAACTATAAAAAAGTAATAAATAAATAAAAAAAAATTATTTCCCTACGGTTTGAACTACTGCTGAAAAACTATTGTTTAATTGTTCTATGATAGTTTAAAAAAACCGCTAATAATTTCACAAGACACAATTTAGCAGTGGTTTTCCAAAACTTCCATATAATAATTTAGCGTTTGTTTAAACTATCGCAAAGCAAAAAAACCGCCATGAAATAAAAATTTTGGTGTAGTGGAGGTTATAGTGAACACGTCCATGAATAACGTTATATCTTTAAAAGTGTGTTGAAAGGTAAATAAAATGTTATATATATATATATCTAGAAAAGAAATTATGACATGAATATCATATTAATTTTCTTTATATATCATATATTTAATTATAATGATAATTTATACATTCCATGACTCGTGTGAAAGAATCACATTACTTTGAGGGGTGGTAGTACACACTTCCTCAAACGATCTTATCATATTAAAGTAAAAATGGAATGTATTAAATTTATTTATTTTAAAAGTTTTAATGAAATATTAATACACAAAAAATATCCCATCTAACATTAAAAATATTGTTTCCATCATAATGGCCCCTCTGAGAGGCGGTATGAAAAATGTGAACAATCATCGTTTTGTGAGGGGGAAATTCAATTTTCACAGAAACAATCTGTTCACATCCATTAGATGGAGGTAGGTTCAATTTTAGTTATAAACCTTATAATAGAATCATATTATTATCACGTGGATAAATAATTTATAGTACAATAATATAAAAATGATATTTGTGGTGGAAGAAAATGGAAATGATAATAAAAGGATTTAAAGAGGTCATTAGCTCATAATCAGTTAACTACTTTTGGTTTCAACCAATACCCATCCATGGAAGGTATTCCACACAATATAATCCACTTATTTATAATATAGATACTATGGTAGGTTATTTTTTTAGGTATTGGTCAATGCTAATAGGTTTCATATGTGTGATGAATGGGTAGAGGTGGTGGACATTTTTAAGGAATGATAAGGACTCACATGGAATTATTGAAAATAAGTTAGTTGTGAACATGTTATTGACTAGAAAAGTTATACCAAGCCTTAAAAACTCGTTAATATAATGTTCAAGGACTAAATATTGACATAAAATGGGTTTTGGACAAGTATTTAGGTAATTTGGGCCCTTAAAAAGGGGTTTTTCTATTTTTATGCCTAATTTCACCTTAATTACTTTAATTAATTTTTATCACATTCACTAATAAAGTTTGAAAAAAAAAATAATTAGAAAATATCAGAAGAATAATATTATATTGATTACAATTGATTTTGTAAAATATTAAATATTCAAATAAAATAAGCAAACAAAATTAGGATTATTGATAATCTCGCAGAGAGGCAGATTCACTGGTTTTAATAGAAAAATGATCAAAATATTATTATGTTTTTACAATAAATTTTAAATATAATATGATTCCAATGAACTAAATTTTATTGAAAGATGTTATATTTATATAATGTGACCTTAGAACATTTTTATTATATCATTTATATTTAAAATTAAATTAGACAAAAAGACAATTTTTAACTACAATGGAGTATTTTCCACTATTCATTGAAAAATGATGTTTCTCTTAAATATCCAAAAAAAATTACCCATGGATGATTTCTGTAATACCCACACACTCGTTACCCAAAGTCGGTGAATTATTACATATCATTGAATGATCACAAGGTATCATGTCTCTAAATATCTATAAGTTTAGTTGCCTTGGATGTACTAGATACATACATAAGTTTAACATTACATCATGAAATGAAAATACAAAAACATTCTGTCCCCTTTGAAAACTCTCATATCCCATAGACAATTCCTGAAGGTTAATTGTAATATAAATATTTTCATCTTGGGAAAAATAAAACATTGAAATGGGTGATCTCAAATGTTCATTAAGGATAAAAATATAGCGAAATCAATCATAAATATGCATAAACATTTAGGGCTGTAAATAAAACTAAACAAAAAAATTTTAAACAGGAAATTCAGCATAATATAGAAATGATAAATCAAATAATTTCATTTACTTATTCACATTGATATTCTACTAGTCGAATAATCACATATATTATCAATAACTATGCTCATAATGACGGAATGCATAATTCCAAACATCATAACCACATAATCATGGCCTCCTGACAATACTAAAAATAAGATTTGGTTAAGGGCTTGTGCCAAGACACAAGTTTTTCTCATTAGACCTATCGATGCTTCGAGGAGCTATAGTTGGATCCACATGTCACATACTAAGTCCAATTCATTCCTCATATGATAAGGTTGAAATAGAACATAAACATTCATATTAAAAGTAGAATATTAAATCTTAATACATTAACCATAATCCCTGAATGGTATACAAATAACCCATCCACATTCAATCAAATCAGAAAACCTTGAATACAATATGGAAGATTGTATCATAATAAATCAACTTCAAATAAATGTAAAATTCATCAATGGACATTCACATAGATGAAATCAAAACTATTTGTTAGAAAATTCCATTTCTATTTTGAAATCATTAAAATTTCACATAATTATAAGAGAAAAGCATAATTATTGAAATATTCTTATATATTTGTAAGGGGATCTTTGAAGGTTTTATAACGGCTTATAAAAGACGCACCCACTAGATAAGTTAAAAAACATTCTTACATTGATATTTCAAAAATGTCATTAACATGATTGGAAAATAACAGAAATATTACTCTGAAATTTTTTTTAAAAAAAAATAAAACAGTGGTATAAATGAATTTAACCCATATTCTAGTAAATAGTAAAAAAAATTGAGATATATTTTTAGGAATCATGGATGTGGATGATAAAGTGGCCCTAGTAGATACTTACGTATAAACAAACTCAGATAATGAAGAGATTGTAGAATTAACCCATACATTCTACATTTCCTTGATTAATAGTACATTAACCTCATGTATAATAGATAAATATTTTTTATTAAATTATACAATAATCACAAACATAACTATTATATCTTTTATGAATTTGTAATTTTTATTTGTTAATAATATTTTAGTAGTATCATTGTTTCAGTTGTTAACTGATTCATTTTACTTTATATGTTTGGTTACGTAAGTTAGGTTTGATATGAATAGTATGTATTAGATTAATATCCAAAATGATATTAAGTTATCAAACATTATTTTAAATCATAAAATAAAAATTAATTTTTAAACGATTATGATGGGGAATGAATCCCATCGTATAAGTGGAGATGGTAATCCGTACGTACGCACGAGAGACAGTATCAATCTTTGGATGGTAAAATATTATTTAATTGGATGGTATATAATATATTAATAATCAATGAAATTTTATATTTATTAAAAAATCATTTATACTCATTATTATACCCATCTAAATAATTATGTGTTTAATAAAAAAACTACACCACGATTTGGAGATGTTAAGTCAAGCCTACACACGTATGATGTCATTTTTTTCATAGGATGTATAGAATAATGAATATGGATGTACCATATTTATAATAACATCACAGTATTTATAAGGTACTATAGTTATTATTTTTGTATGGAAACAAGGAAGAAATAGAATGTGGAAGAAGAAAATAACATTGAATGAGGTGATGAAATTATTACCTCTTCTTCGTGTGCTTCCTTTTCATTTGATTAAAATGTATCTATAAGATGGATTTTTGATCAAATTATGGAATCTAGGTATAAGTGAGTTTATATGGTAGGTTATTTGAACAGGTTTTTTCCAAGCCAAATGGATTTTGAGGTGTGTTTTTGAGATAAGGGGATGTATCCTTTCATAAGAGAGGAGAGGGTCACATTAGGAAAACCTTGAAATAATTATTTATTATACAATCATATTCGACTTATAATTGCTTCAAAATGATTTGTTTGTAGTATAAGGAAGTTATGGGATGAAAACCTCTAAACCTATAGGTTTTAGAATTGTTTAATTCACAATATTGACCTTATATATTAGATTTTACACTTAAATAAATAGTTTACATTTTACCATGTATTTATGTATTGTTATAATAAATTGTTAATAAACATTCAATAAAATTCCAATAGTTCCTAAAGAGGTTCACTAATGACATATCTATCATCACATAAGTTCTTTGATGAGCCTTATATTTTTAGGGCAATTTTATAATTTAATAAAATAGTATTTGTTTAAAAACTCATTTATATCAATTTTGACATTATTTGGTATTTGGTTTTTGTAAAAGTCGTAACAACTTGATAACATAGAAAAAAATTCTATTTATCTACCCTAACATGTCATATTAAATTATAAATTTTTTTTAGCACATAAAATGTCTCTATTTAAATTTATTTGTATATTTATAATATCAATTTTTTAATCATTGATTCAAATGGTAATTATTGCATCATCATTGTGTCATAAATAAATTTATTTATATAATTTCTAAAAAATTTAAATAAAATACCATTATTTAGGAAATATTTGTATACCTAAAATGAATATTTAAAATATAGTTTATCTTATGTATATACCTATATTCAAAATGTTTTACTTATAAAAATTTTAATTTATCACTTATAACTTTTCATAAAATAAATTAATAATAAATTTATTAATCTAATTAATGTAGACCAAAATGATCATATTTTATTCATAATTCTAATTTTGGTAGAAATAAACTTATCTAATAGAATTAGAAAATGTGTTATGGTAATTATAAAATCATTTTTACCTTTAATTACCCTATTTACTTTTTACCATGGTAAATAAATCCAAAAGATACTATTCACAAAAAAATTATTTTCATCCTATAGAACCACATTTTACATAATGATATTAACCATGTATCTTTTATTTATGAAATTCAATTCATAAAAGTGGTAAAATTACGTTTTATACAAATTTTCAAATACGCCTAGAAGGTAGGTAAAAGACGTTAAGAAGATCAATAAAATTCAATATATCTAATCATATTATAAAATGACTTAAATAAACTAAATTGGGAAAATATATGTATTATGTATCTATTTTTACTTCACATTATAATTAAATAATTAATAATTATTGGTTAAATAAATATATATTTTAAATAATATCGCAATGTTCTTCACAATTCATCAAAAATTGTAATGTTTTTAGAAAAATTAAAAAAAATAACCCTATGAAAATTTTGATAATACAAATTAAAAAAAATGAAGCATATTTTTCAAAATTAAAAACATACAAGTTTCATTAATTAATTTCATATTAATTCTCATTTTCATTCCCAATAAATGAGTTTTTAAAAAGTAAAAATAATGAAAAGATTGAAATTTTTTTATGTCGAATTTAAATGTGAAATTACATAAAATGAACTACATTATTTTAAATTATAACAACATAATATAATTATACTTTAAAACCTCTAAAATTATTAATTTAACACTATAAATTATTCCGATTTAAAAATAGGTTTTCAATTAAAATTTAGTATATTTATCTATTCATCAAAATATGAATGTTATCAGAAAAGTATAAATTATTTATCCAAAATAAATTTTTATGTCCCTCTTCTAAATAAAAAATTTAATTTCACTAAATTCAATATATAGAAGTGTTAAATATTCAGTTTAAAATGGTTTATCCATTAAAAGGTGGAAAAACAACATTTTGTTAAAAATACTTCTATTATCTAAAAAATCGAATTTTCCTTATATACTTTCTAAGAAACACGAAATTTTAATGCTAAATTTATATAGAATATATATAAAAATCAAAATGTTGTTAATACAATCCATAACCGCTTTTATTGTTACCTAGTTTATAGGTTGTGGTATGTTGGAATCGTCATGTGTTAATCATGTTTTAATGATCACAAATCCTCTTACTGATACTTAATCTCAATATTCATTGCACATCTTTCTAATGCTCTTCAATCTCAATAATAACTACTCATCATGTTTTAATGATAACAAATCATATGGATGTTAATTACTCTCTTTATTATTGACAAGTCCTATGAATGATCACAACTCTCTCATATATTATCAAGCCTTTATGTTTATGATTCAAGATCTTTTAATCTCTCCTGATTAAACTTAATCCATGTTCTTCTTATTACTATTTTAGGACAAATTCAGATATTTGTATAAGTATGGACTCACCGTGAAGGACTCACCGTGACCCAGACACCGTGAAGGACTCACCGTGACCCAGACACCATGAAGGACTCACCGTGACCCAGACACCGTGAAGGACTCACCTTGACCCATACACTGTGAAGGACTCACCATGACCCAGACACCGTGAATGACTCACAGTCACCCAGACACTGTGAAAGACTCACCGTGACCCAGACACCGTGAAGGAATCACCGTGACCAAGACACCATGAACGACAAACCGTGAACCACACAACGTGAAGAAGACACCGTTTACATAATCACTGTGACACCGTTGATTTAATTTTTGTCAATTTAATTTAAAAAATTCTAACGGTCATATTTGTTGTTTTTAATGCAATTACTGTTATTTAATGATAGTTGTTGGCATGTCAGGAAACCGTATCTCGTACCTATGAAAAGGGAATCATTCCTACTTCCAGAATTCGTTGAATATAAGGAAGATTATGATGGAGTACAACATATGGAAGTGAAGCTGTGCGCAAATGTAGACATACGATGAGAAGAACATATATACACCAAGAGCACTACAAGAAGAACAATGCTGAACAAGAAAGAGATCGCCAGAACTTCAAATAATTCTCATGAATGCAATCCAACACCACTGAATAACACACAACGAATCAAGAGATATGTTTCATATCTGTAAATGACATGCTGACTACGATACTCTGGTTTTTAACAAAAAACCAGAGAAGGACTCCGAAGAATTCCTGCTGAATCCCACGAGTCCATAGAAACATTGATAATCACTAGAGCTTTCTAAAGGCTTATCTCCTCTCTATAAGTGATTTATTTATTAACATTCGAGCAGTGTGGTGTAATCTGTATATCTTATACACACATTGTCTCTTGCACTAAACTGGAGGATATCAAAATCCTCAAACCACAATTGTTTACACTTTTTGACCCACATCAATTGTTGTGGATGTCCTTGTGTGGCCTGGTCTTTGTTTTGTTTACCACAAAGAATAGTGGTAGAGGTCCTTGCGTGACTTGGACAGTTTTGTAAACTATTGTTAACCCCGATCCAGGGTGTGGATGAAATTTATATAAATTTGAGAGGACTAAGTCTCGACTTAAGACTGAAACTCTTGTTATATCTTCTGTGCGTCTTTAATTTATGTTTAAATTATACTACATATATCTTATTTATTCCACTACTATTACATTGAAATATAAAACTATTTTGAAGCTACTGTTATAGTTAAATTAGAAAGTGTTTACACTTATTGTAAATAAATAGGTTATCATCAAAATTTAGTATAACCTTGTGGTTAAATTTACTGAGACCTAATCAATCTTTGAGAAGCTAAGTGAACATTTACAATCTGTATAAATTCACTACAGTTTAACTTATTTTATAAATCAGGGGTTTTTAACTAGATAATATTTTAACATAAATTTTAATTGGAACTCAATTCACCCCCCATCTTGAGTGTCCACTCTAACTAACATTTGGTATCAGTGGTTTGGTTTTTGTTTAAGGATTTTCAAGCTACTCTGTTTTACAACTGTGATTTTAGTTTCATCATTAATTTTCTTAAAATTTATATTCTTTCTAAATTATTATCTCTTTAAACTATCTTTCTAGAATTTCTTTATAGATAATAGACTAGAGGGTGTTGCTACTAATAGGCCACCATTCTTCAATGGAACAAACTATGCTCAATGGAAAATGTAAATGAAAATTCATTTAGAGAGCATGGGTTTTGATATTTGGATTGCCATAGAATCAGAATATAAACTTCCCACTACTGTTAGATATACATGGGATGAACCTACAAAGACATCTTACAATAATAATTGTAATGTTATGAATGCACTGTACTGTGCTATAGGAGATGAGGAGTTTATCAAAATTTCGGTTTGTAAAACTGGTTTTGAAATTTGGGATACCTTGGGTGTTTCTCATGAAGGAACAACCAATGTTAAAGAAATGAGATTAAATACTTATACTATTAGATATGATAATTTTAAAATGAAGACTGATGAACCTATTTCTGATATGTATCTCAGGTTTAATGGGACTGTCTATACAATGGGTTCACTTGGTAAAGCTGTTCCAGCAAAGGAACAAATTATGAGGATTCTGAGATGTTTACCAGAATGATGGAGAAGCACCTCTGTCTCAATCAGATAGTCATGTGACATTGGTTCCCTACCTGTCAAATAACTCATTGGTAAGCTTATGATGTATGAGGAAGAACTCAAGGTGAATAAATAGGAAAATAATGAACCTTAGAGAAAATCAGTGGCTTTCAATACTACTTCTTTAAAGATAAAGGACAAAGATAAAGCACAACTAACTACTAATATTTCAACGAATGAAAATTCGGACTCTGATAGTGATGCTGAAATGGCTCAGATAGCCAGAAGGTTTAGGAAATTTTATAGGAAGAAGAAATTCTTCAGAAAATCAAATTACAAAGGAATGTATGACAATAGGGGACATTGGAAGAAGGATTGGAAAAATCCAGATAAAAGTGATGAAGTTGTCTATTATGAGTGAAAAAGAAAAGGACATATTAAAGAAGACTGCCCAAAGCTCAAATTCAAGAATAAATATGATTACAAGGACAATAAGTACAAAAAGGCTATGAAGGCTACTTGGAGTGCTTCTGAGGATAGCTCCAACGAATCTGATGCTTCTGAAACTGAAACCAGAAATATGGAAAACATGTGTTTTATGAAAAACACATCTGAGGTAACCCTAGATACTCTTGCTTTAAATTTTTATTATTCTGAAGATAGTGCAGAATCTAATTCTGATTCTAAAAACATGACTATTGAGGAATTGTTTGAATACTGTAATATGATGGAAGAGACATGCAATGAACATAAGTATAAATAAAAATAATTAAAGAAATAGCATGCTCTCACTACTACTTTTAAAACTGAACTTACTATTGAAAAAGGGAAAAATTCTCAACTGTTAAGGGATAACACTGAACTAAAAATGTCTAATGAGCAACTTAGAAAGGACTTAGAGAAATTCACAAATGGAAAAGATACAGTAACTCAAATGATCGGAAAGAAAGTTGCACCAAAATACACTACCGGAATAGGCTACAAACTTGGACAGAGACAGATTAATAAGAATAGATTTATTCCTAAATCTGGACAGAATACTGCTAGTTCTAGTTCTGGACATTTATATGCTTCAACTAGTTATATTCATAGTGATGGATCTAATAAGGTTAATCTTTCAAAATATTTTGATTCTACAAATTTTATGAGACCCATAAGACACATTTGGGTACCTATAGTTTTATTAGCTAACCTGTATGGACCCAAGAAAATCTGGGTACCAAAATCATTTCCTATCTAAATCTATTTTGTAGGGAACCTGCTTAAAGAGATCCTGTAGAAAGACCTGGTACTTGGACAGTGGATGTTCGAGACATATGTTAGGATACATCACATTTTTTAAAAACATAATCAGAATTGATTGAGGTTTTGTTACCTTTGGTGATAATTCTAAAGGTAAAATCATCAACCTAGGCCAGATTGGTAAGACTGACTCAGTATTAATTTCTAACGTTCTACTTGTTGATGGACTGAAATATAATCTTTTAAGTATTTCTCAGTTATGTGATGATGGGTTTAATGTTAAATTTGAAAATGATTCATTCAATGTTTTTAACTCTAAAAATTATTTAGTATTTTCTGCTTTGTGAAATGAAAAGGTCTATGTTGTTGATTTAAATTCATTAACTATGAAAAATATTACTTGTTTTAATGATTTCCATAAAGAGTCCTAGCTTTGGCACAGAATATTAGGACACTGCAATATACATTCACTTAGAAATTTTACTAGGAAGAACTCAGTGAGAGACCTACACAATCTTGAGTTTCCAAATGACAATGTGTGTACTCCCTGTCAAAAGGGGAAGCAACACAAAATCTCTTTCAAACCAAAGAAAGTAGTCTCAACTTCTCAACCTCTCGAGTTGGTTCACATGGATATTTTTGGACTATCTAGAGTTTCTAGATTAAACGGGAAGCAGTATGTCTATGTCTTAGTAGATTTCTTTTCCAGATATACTTGGGTATACTTCCTATCTCACAAAAGTGAATCATGTTCATACTTTGTTAAATACTCAAAATCTGTAGATAACCTTAGTGGACTTAGGATTAAAACACTAAGAAGTGATCATGGCCGTGAATTTGAGAGTCATGAATTTGAATTCTTTTTCTCACACAATGGCTATAGTCATAACTTTTCTGCCCCTAGGACACCTCAGCAACATGGTGTAGTATAAAGGAGAAATAGAACCCTACAAGATATTTCCATAACCATGATAAATGAGTATGACCTACCTGTTTATTTTTGGGATGAAGCTGTCAATACAACTTGTTATATTATCAATAGAGTCTTGATCAGACCTATTCTTAAAAAGACCCCTTATGTGTTATGGAACCATAGAAAACCTAAAGTTTATTATTTCAGAGTCTTTGGCTGTAATGTTTTTATTCTTAATACAAAGGATAATCTTGACAAGTTTGCATCCAAGAGTGATGAAGGAATATTCCTACGTTATTCTATTTCTAGTAAACTATATAGAGTTTTCAATAAGAGAACCAAGTGTGTGGAAGATTCTGTTAACATCAAGTTTGATGAAACTCATCCACACGATCCTAATATATCTTTTGAAAATCTTGAAGATGATTTTTTTGTTCTGGACCATAATGACAGATCAAATGAACCTGCTATAAAGACAACCAGTTCTGGAAATTTTCCAGAACCTGCTTCTGTTGATTCCCAACCTGTTGATGAACCTGAAGTTTCTAGTCCTACCTTTACTAGATCAACTAGAATTCTAAAGAATCATCCTTTAGATGCTGTTGTAGGAAATCTTGATAGAGGGACACAGACTAGAGCTTCTCTTAGAAATCAAGTTGAACATCAAGCCTTCTTGTCATAGAATGAAATTAAAAACACTGATGATTCTATTAATGAAGAATTTTGGGTAGTTGTTATGCATGAAGAACTCAATCAGTTTGAAAGAAATAAAGTTTGGAATCTTGTAGAAAGACCTAAGGACACTTTCACAATAGGCACTAAATGGGTGTTTAGAAATAAAGTAAATGAATCCGGAAACATATTTAGAAATAATGCTAGGATAGTTGCACAAGGATATAGTCAAGAAGAAGATATTGACTATGAGGAGACTTTTTCTCCAGTAGCCAGATTAGAAGCTATTAGGATTTTACTTGCTTATGCTGCAATATAAATTTTAAACTATATCAAATGGATGTCAAGAGTGCATTCTTAAATGGATATATTGTTGAGGATGTTTTTGTGGAACAACCACCTGGATTTTCAAACCCTCATTTTCCAAATCATATTTTCAAACAATCAAAATATTTATAGGGTTTAAAGCAAGCTCCAAGAGCTTGGTATGATAGATTAAGTACTTTTCTAATTTATAAAGGTTTTACAAAAGGAATAGCTGATCCTACTATGTTTATAAAACGAATTTCTAAAGATGTTTTAGTTGTACAAATATATGTAGATGATATTATTTTTGGATCTTCAAAAACTGCATTATGTACTGATTTTTCTAAAATGATGCAAAATGAATTTGAAATGAGCTTAATGGGTGAACTTAAATTCATACATGGTTTACAAATCTTTGAAAATAATGATGGAATTATTTTAACTCAAAGTAAATATACTAGAGATCTTTTAAACTGTTTTGGATTGGAGAGCACAAATAGTAGTGACACTCCCATGGGTACCACCTGTAATATGAATCTTGATGAAAATGGTAAATCTTTTGATCAAACCACTTAAAGATGAATGATTGGAAGTCTACTCTACCTGACTACTAGTCATCATGATATTATGTTTAGTGTGTGTATGTGTGCTCGGTTTCAAGAAAACCCTAAAGAGTCTCATTTAAATGTTGTAAAGAGAATTTTTAAATACCTCAAGAATACTCCCAATTTAGGACTTTTATATACCAAATCACAATCATTTAAATTAATTAGCTATTCTGATGATGATTTTTCTGGATGTAAGCAAGATAGAAAAATCACCTCTGGAACATGTCATCTTTTAGGCATGTCACTAGTATCATGGTGTAGTAAGAAACAAAACTCTATTGCATTATCAACTATAGAAGCTGAATACATAGCTATTGGAAGTTGTTGTGCACACATTTTGTGGATGAAACACACATTACTAGACTATGGATATCAATTCAGACTTGTCCCAACAAATTGTGACAACACAAGTGCTATTAACATTTCTAAGATTCCTGTTTCTCATTCTAGGACAAAACATATTCATGTAAGACATCACTTTTTGAGGGATCATTATCAAAAAGGTGATATCATTTTGGAATTCATTGGTACTGAATATCAACTTGCTGATATATTCACTAAACCATTAAATTCTGAAATATTAGACTACATCATACATGATCTTGGTATGATATATCATAAGTAAATATCCTAATGATATTAATGTTTTACACTTTACTCTACTATAATTTACGGTTTCATACTTACTGTTTTTATGTTACAATTTTATGCTCATGGTCGGACAACTCACTGTCTCACCGTGACTATATAAAATGCTCACTGTCTCACCGTGATGACTATAAACTGTCTCACCATGATGACTAGTTTTATGTCTCACCATAATACCTACTCACGGTCTCACCATGAGAATTATGTTTATTCTTATTTTAATCGGTATCACGGTAATTTTTATTTCACCACTATTTGATTTTCGGCGTTTTTGTTTTTATGACGTTTGACATTCCCAAATGATAAAACATATGGGTTTCATTCGATTACATACCCAAACTATTTCCTGAACCTTCTCTTCCCTCTCGCCTGCACCATCAGTGAATGCCAAGGATGAAGCGTCCATCTTCACCCTCGTCTGAGAAGCATCGCTCTAAGAAACAAAAAAGGATATTGAGGATAGCTCTCGAAGGACCTCTAAAACCAAACCTTTTAAGCCATACAGTTGTACCAGAAAAGGAGGTATGCCCTGAATGGTTGTTGTCTAGAAATCGTTAGTTTTGAAAGAATTGAGAGAACAATGATGGCTTGGATGGTTTACTGGACAAAATAGACCTATATACCCAGAGCTTGTATCACAATTCTATCAGTATGTGATGTTCTCTTTTGAGTTAGGAGAAAGAATTATGGTGACCAGATGGATCGATGGTCAGAAGTTCTCTTTCTCTTCAAGTTTTTGGGCTACATGCCTATGAATTCTACATGACGGAGATTGTGAAGATTACCAGAGAGACACTCCTCCAACAACCAACATCTTTGACCTCGAGACTGCTTTGGAAAGTCTAACTGGAAATGGCACCAAGAGAAGGTCCATAGCTGCTGAACTATAGGGAGTGACAAGATTTCTTTTCAAGTTTGTTCAGAATTTGGTTAGTCCATGAAAAAGGGATTTTTCTATAATGAAGTATCAGGATGTGTTCCTGATTCACCATTGGAAGAATTTCCATAAGATCAATCTGTGTAAGTATGTTATCAACCATATCTGTGAGCTGATCAATGTAACTTCAAAATCCACCTCCCTGTTTTATTCAAGGATGATTTCATCCATGTTAGTTGCAAAAGGGAAGGTTGGACCGAATGAAGAAAAATTAGAGGACCTTGATTACTGCATATCCATGCCTATCATCAGAAGGATGATTATTAGCAAGAATCCCTATAAAATGTAGTGGACTGAGGATAGTGAACAACAGTATAAAAAGTTTAATCCTATTGACTATCCAAGAAGGCCTAAGAACCTAGCTGATCCTGGTTTGGAACAAGATGATGTGCCTAAGTATTCAGAAGAAGAAGAACAAGAAGATGTAACACCTGAAGTACCACCTAGAGAAGAACCGGAAAAACCTCAAGGAGAGGAAGTTGCTATTGAAAAGGAATGGACTATGTATCCTTCAGTTGATATTCATGAGGAAGAAGCTCATCCTAATGCTGCAAGGAAATCGGTTTTTCCTGTTTCAGAACAGCAAGCATCCTTTGAGGAAGATCTTGTTGAAGAGAATATTTCTATTGAAAAGGAATAAATTCTAGAAGCTCATCCAGTGGAACAATCAGTTCCTGAGATTATTCCATCTACTGAAGAAAGGATGGAAATTGCCTTTCAGCTGGTAAGGAAAGAGTTTGATAAAGAGATTAGGGATGATCCTGTGTATCTTTTCCATGTTCCTGAACCTCAAGAATCTGGAAGGGAAACACAAGTTGAGGGGGAGGAACCTCAAAACCTCGATATTACAAAAGCTATATCTACTGAAGTTTCTCAACCTTCTATCACATTTTCTGTGAACTGTTGGTATGAGTTCCCAAGATTTTATGATGTGAATTAGTAACAACATGTGACTGCAACTGGAATGGATCTTTCTTCTCTGTTTCAACGAAAGTCCTTAGCTCCTCCAGAACCAGAACCAGAGCCCCAACCTCAATCTGAATCAGGATATGAGTCTGAATATGACTCTGAACCTCAACCAGAATCTGATCCCTTACCTTTACATGCATCCTAAAATGAGCATCACTCCATTGTTACCAAAGATGATCTGAAAGTTTTTGGAGAAACTTTGTTAGCTGGAGTTTAGAAAATTTTCTCCACTCAACCTCGTATAGTAACACAGGTAAGTCAAGAAGATGCATCAATTATCTTGGAAAATATTATCTTGCATATTCAACCAAGGATGATTAGAGATATTCAAGAAGTCAGAGATGAGAATAAGCTTCTGAGTGCTGATGTTGATAATCTGAAAAGTATGGTATCAAGTCTACAGAATGAGTTATCATTGAGATCAGAGCCGGCACCTATTTCTGCTCCTGCATCTATTGTTGTTTCTCTTGAGTATTCTGATTACCTCTTTGTTAGGGAGATTGTGTCTCATGTTCATCCATACTTACTATCTTTTGATGAAATGATTGGAAAAAGACAAACCAAAATGATGAAATGCATGAGAGAGCTTGTAGAAAATCTGAATAAGCATACAGATGAATACACTGGATGCCTGCAAAAAGTTCTGAAACAGCTCAAAGTTCTATCCGAAGCTGTCAAGGCTTCACCTACTTCTAGTCAGACCATCACACCTTCTATGGATGATTCTATGATGAGATCCATAATAAAGGAATAATTTCATAATGGCTTTAGTGGTGTGGATATATCTTCTTTGTCATATGTGATTAAGAATAGTGATAGAGCATTGGACATATTTAGAATTCATTCTAAGATAGTCAATGATGCTCAAAAAGAGATCACCAAGAAAATAAGTCTTTATCTCACTCAGATTTTCTCTAAAAGTGATATTTCAGATCACTTTAGATATCTTGTGGAAATTTTGAGAATCCCTCTGGCGATATAAGCTTTTAAAGCTCATGTTCAGAAACATACAGAGTTCACCAGATTGTTGGATAGATTTCTGGATAATAAGAATGATTTTGAAAAGGCTATGCAATATGATGGTGAAATCATTTCTGATTTCATCAATACTTTGAAGTCGTATCTTCATGTGTACAGTACTGCTATAGTAGCTCCAGCTGCTGCACCTCTTAGACCTACTCTACCTGCGTTATCCGTAACTTCCATGTCAGTCAGCCAAGCTCTTTATCATATCCGGCCATTCATTCTTGACAAACCTGATCCTAGATCTTCTTCTGCTCCCACTTTGGCTCCATCTTTTTTTGAAGGTCTACCATTACCCTTGTTTTCTACCACATCTATGCCTTCTTTTACTTCAGCACCATCTCTTGCTACTGATAAAGGCAAGGACAATATGGATCCCTGAAGAGTCTCGAGACTGTTTTCTTTTTGATGGGATGTCTTTTATTGTTTCATGTTTTATTGTATTATTAACCCTTTTTTAATTCCAAATGCAGTGTTTCATTTCATTCTCTCTACTTTTTTATAATCCCAAAAGGGGGAGAAAAACTACAAATTGTCAGTTCTATAATAGTATAATTGGGGGAGAAAAACTACAAATGTCAGTTCAATAATATTTTTTCTATGCTAGTATATTCTGCCTATATCTGATTTGTGATCATCAAAAAGGGGGAGATTGTTTGACTCCTCATGTGTTAATCATGTTTTAATGATCAAAAATCCTTTTACTATTACTTAATCCCAATCTTCATTGCACATCTTTCTAATGCTCTTTAATCTCAATAATAACTACTCATCATGTTTTAATGATAACAAAACATATGGATGTTAATTACTCTCTTCATTATTTACAAGTCTCATTCATGATCATAAATCTATCATATATTATCAAGCCTTTATGTGTATGATTCAAGATCATTTACTCTCTCATGATTAAACTTAATCCGTGTTCTGCATATTACTGTTTAAGTCCAAATACAGATATTTTTCAAAGTTTGGACTCACTGTGAAGGACTCACCGTGACCCAGACACCGTGAAGGACTCACCATGACCCAGACACCGTGAAGGACTCACCATGACCCAGACACCGTGAAGGACTCACCGTGACCCAGACACTGTGAAGGACCCACCTTGACCCAGACACCGTGAAGGACCCACTATGACCGAGACACCATGATGGACAAACCGGGAACCACACACCGTGAAGCAGACACCATTTACATAATCACTATGACTATGTTCCTTAACTTTTTTTCAATTTTATTTAAACAATGCTAACTGTCATATTTGTTATTTTTAATGCAATTAATGTTATTTAATTATAGTTTTGGAATATCAGGAAACTGTATCTTGTACCTATGAAAAGGGAATCATTCCTACTGCCAGAATTCGTGGAATATAAGGAAGAATATGTTTCAGTAAAACATAAGGAAGTGAAGATGTGCGCAAGTGTAAACATACGACGATAAGAACTTAAAAACATCGAGATCACTACAAGAAGAACAATCCTGAACAAGAAAGATATTTCCAGAACTTAAAATAATTATCATGAATGCAATCCAACACCACTGAAGAACACACGATGAATCAAGAGATCTTTTTCATATATGTAAAAGACAAGCTGACTACGACACTATTTTTTTCAACAAAAAACTAAAGGACTCTGAAGCATTCCTGCTAAATCCAATGTGTCCAGAGCTACATTGATAATCACTTGAGCTTTATAAAGGCTTATCTCATCCCTCTAAGTGATTTATTTATTAACTTTCGAGCAGTGTGGTGTACTCTAAAAATCTTATACACACACTAACTCTTGCACTGAATTAGAGGATATCAAAATCTTCAAACCACAATTGTTTACTCTTGTTTACCCTCATCAACTATGGAAGAGGTCCTTGTGTGGCCTGGTCTTTGTTTTGTTTCCCATGAAGAACAATGGTAGAGGTCCCTGTGTGACCTGGACAGTTTTGTAAACCGTTGTTAACCACGATCCAGGGTGTGGAACAAATTTATATAAATTTGAGAGGACTATGTCTCGACTTGAGACTGAACCTCTTGTTATATCTTCTGTGAATCTTTAATTTATGTTTAAATTATACAACATATATCTTATTTATTCCGCTGCTATTACTTTGACATATAGAACTATTTTGAAGCTACTTTTATAGCCAAATTAGCAAGTGTTTCCACTTATTGTAAATTAATAGGTTAGCTTCAAAAGTTACTTTAACCATGTGGTTAAATTAACTGAGACCTAATCAATATATGACAAGCTAAGTGAACATTTACAATCTGTATAAATTCACTACAGTTTAACTTATTTTAAAAATCGGGGGATTTGAACTAGACAATATTTTAACAGAAATTTTAATTGGAACTCAACTCACCCCCCCTCTTGAGTGTCCACTCTGACTAACATGGTTCCCTTGAACTCAGTTTTGCGTACATCACACACTATTGAATTATTCAAAGTGAAATGTACCGTGGAATCTTGGGTTTTTATATTCTTCCCTCCATCAATAAACAGTTCCATCGAAATTTGAAATATTTTTTTGAAAATAAAAGGTTAAAAAATTGAAAATATTGTTCTGGAAACCCACATCCGAAATAAGGTTAATAATATTTAGTCTTAATAAGTGGTAAATGGAAATGAAAAAATCACCACCAATGTAGGATTTTGAATAGGAGAAAATTGGTGGCAATTCTAATTACAGGTTAAATGTAAATATTAATACATTGTGATTGAGGTTATCAATCAAAAACAAGTGAATGAAAAATTGGGGGACTCAATGCCATAAATCTATGATGATTTAAAATATCACTTTTTTAAAAGAACATAAGGTATTTGGATAACAAATGTTTTGATTTAAGATCCTTTCACAAAATAAAAATAATTAATTTCATTATAGAATAATAAAAATATAATACTTGACAAGTATAGTTCTATTCTTCAACCAATTTCTACCACAACCTCATCTTTCACACAAAATGATTTTCTACCTAAAAATATTATATTTATTCTAATCTAATAAGGGTATAAAAATATGAATTTATAAAAAATCTCTCAGACCATTTTAAAAAATCTACCTTATACAATCTAGGAAATAACATAGGCTAGTGGTAGGTGATGCACCCTTGTCACCCTTTAGTTGTGGGTTCATGTCCCGTTGATTGGCTGGACACGACGGGTTGCCACCGGACCTATGGGATGTCCTTTTTATATCAATCCAGAAATAATATTAAGCTATATTTTCACCATAATAAACAGTACTCAATTTCAATAATAATCCATTCCAACCATTATATTTACCAAAATTACTAATATCCAAACTCTCTCTAAAATGTATCTAAATTCCATAATCAATTCTGACATCTTATTCCCTAGACAAAAAATTATTTCCCTTATTTTTACATACTGAAAATATGATTAACTTCATCATATTAAAACCATTATGAAAAAAGTACTAGAGTAAAATTCTTACATGTATCACATTTTTCATATAACCAGAATATAATTCTTGGATCCAAAAACACAAATACATTAATTATTCTACTTCAACTATAGTAACATCATTTTCATGGACTTGGTCCCTTGTACATTTAATATTTATGTTACCTTGAGTATTAGGAAATTCATTTTCATAACGTCCCATTTCTCTACAATTGTAACATTCAGCATTGACAACCTTTTTCCTTCCCTTACAATCACGAGTCTGGTGAACTTTTATCTATATTTGTAGCAAACTACCATTCATTTAAGTAAAGTAATGGGGTGTTTCTTCCCACAATTTCCACATAATGGAAAATACTTATTTCCATTTATCCCTATATATGTATCTTTCTCCACCATTAGCTTCTTCTATTGCATTACTTTAATGTTGTAAAACTTTGATAATTCCTTTTCTATCTTGATAGAACATGAGACAATATCTTTGTACGATGAGAAGTATTTTGAGAGTAATGCTAAATTGATAAATGGTCTTAACCCATCAACGAATCGATCAATCCTACTCCTTGGGATTCGTATATAATCTATTGTAAGTCTTTCTATCCTTGTAAAGTTATCCTCATACTTTGCAACATTCTCATTCTCCTTTTTCCTTAGACTCAGAAATTTCCATTCCATATCCGCTCGATGGACATGAGGAAAGTATATTTCTAATAAAATATTATTAACCTCACTCCATTACATATTTGATACTTCTGAATCCTCATTTTTGTTTTTAATCATTGAACACCATTGATCTGCATCTCCTGCGAATCGATAAACTACAATGACAAATTTGTTGCATTCTCTACTCCCCAAAGCATTAAATGTTTTCTCCAAGGAAAATATCTTTTTTTGAGCTAAAAATGTATTTTATAGTCCCATTATATATTTTTTGGTTTCTTCCTAATTAATTGGTATAATATTGATCTCCCTGTGGTAGATCAGGGTGCTCTATACGGGTAAGGTTATTATACATAACCTGAGTGATTTGTCCCAATATGGTTATAGGTGGTTCAACACTAGTTCCATCAATAGCTCCACTATAATTATCTTGAGTATGTGTGAAATCTATACATGGATTATGTTCATCGATATAGTTTTTATTCCATCTAGTGGGATCTATTTCTAAACAATGGTGTACAATTTATTAATTTATGAATGGCAATACATAATTCCAAACTATTAAAAAACCTAAAATTAAATTAAACTGTTTAGGAATATAATCCATAATAATAATAAAATGTTTTCATTGAATAGAGATTTACTCATAAATCATTCGTAATGGTTCATAATGAAAATATAATTATCCTTAGCATATCCACCAAACGTGTCTTAACCAAGAGTACTGAAAGGCCCATTGACATGTATTATGATAAAACATGTCAATCCAAAAACTAGTTGTTTCTTTTTTTCAATCCTAGGTACATTTGTTCTAGATTCACTACTACCTTCTCATATCCATACATGGATGTATTTTTCAGAAAACTCACAAAAACTCTACATTTCCAATATTCTAGGAAGTTCTATACTAATCCACAAAGTCTATCTTAGGGTAATTTTATCTAATCAGAGATTTTATAAATCTAGTTTCTATGGTTTTTAATAAAAATCCTATGATATCAACTGTAATGCCCCAAATCGTGTTACCTAGATCCGGTGCATTATTATATAACATTGATATGATCACAAAGGATCAAGCCTTAAATTACAAATTAGTTTAGTAGCCTTGGAAGTACTAGATACATAAAAAAATATTTATATTACATCATGAAATGGATAATCAATGACATTGTGTACCCTTTTAACAAACTCATATCCCTTATCATATTAATTCAGGTTAATCGTAATATAAATTTTTGCATCTTGGAAATAATTAAACATCTAAATGGGTGAGGTCAAATTCTCAGTAAGGATAACAATATAGTGAAAACAATCATAAATAATAAAAAAAATTTATGGAAATGTATAAGACTAAATCACAAGCCATTTGAACATAAAAATCAGCATAATATGGAAAAGATTAATCAAATAATTCTCTAAAATTATTAACCTGTATATTGTACTAGTTAAATAATCTCATGTAATATTAATATATAATATCCAAATACTGGAATGCATAATTCCAGACATAATAACCACATAATCATTTCCTCATGAAAATACTAAATATAAGATTTTTTGAAGGCCCTATGAAAATAAACATGTTTGTCTTATGATACCTACTGATGCATCAAGGAGATATTGCAGGCTCCACCCATCACTTACTAAGTCCCATTCATCCCTCATATTAAAATGTTGAAGCATAACATAAACATTCATATTAAAAATAGAATACTAAATGACAAAAATTTATCTATAATACACGAATGTTATAAAAATAATACATCCATTTTCAAAGAATTCACAACACCATCAATACAATATGGATGATTTTATCATAAAAAATCAACTTAAAACAAGTGAAAAATCCATCAAAGGATGTCTACATAGGCAAAATAAAAACTGTTTGGGAGAAATATTTAGATCTATTTTGAAAAAATTTTATGTCAAATATTTATATAAGAAAACAATTATATTGAAAATGTTCTTATAATATTGTAAGGAAAGCTTATGAGGGCTTAAAATGGGGACAAATAGTCAGACCCGCTGTATATGTTAAAAAAAATTGTTACCTTAAGTTGTCGAAAATGCCATAAAGTACCTTGTTTGTAAAATATTGGATAAATTACATTAATTAAATTTAATAAAATTTCAAAGAAGGGTATAAATTAAATTTACCCATATTCTATGAAATAGTAATTTTTCTGAAATAAAATTTTAGGAAACACACATTTGGATGATAAAGAGGTCCTAGTAGATACTTATGTATAAACAACCTCAGAGAATGAAGAGAACGTAGAATTAACCTTTACCTTGTACTGTTCCTTGATAGATCGTACAATAAAATCTTATATAATAGTTAAATCTTGTTATTAAATTTTACAAGAACCACATAAAAAAATATGATATCATATATAATCTTATAATATTTCTTTGTGAATAAAATTTCTCTAGTATCATTATTTCAGGTGTTAACTGATTCATTTTTCTTTATATGTTTTATTATATAATTAATGATTGTTATTGATAGGATTTATTTTATTCTTATACATAATGATATTAAGTTCTAAATAATTATTTTTAATCATAAAATTAATTTTATTCTAGAACAATTATAATAGTTATTGAATTTCATCGTGTTTATGGATACGCAAATCCGTAAGTACTCATGAGCAACAATATCATTTTTTTGATGATAAAATATTTTGTAATTGGATGTTAGATCATATGTACAAAATTATTTAAATTTATGATTTATTACTAACATCAATTATACTCATCATTATACCCATCAAAATAATTATGTGTTGAATAACAAACAACCCCACGACAAGGAGACGGTAAGCCGTACGTACACATGTATTGTGTGTTTTTCATTCATAGGATAGATAGAATAATGAATATGGTTGTATCATAATTATAATGACATAATTTTATATATAATGTACTGGATTTATTATTTTGGTATAGAAACAACAAATAAAGATGAAGTGGAAGAAGAAATGAACATTGAAAGAGGTGATGAATCTATTACATCTTCTTCGGGTGATTTCTTTTGATTTGATAAAAAGGGTTCCACAGGATGGAATTACGTCAACGTAAAGACTCTATGATTAATTGAGTGTAGTTGGGAGGATATCATAGTAGGTTTTTTCCAAGACAAATGGATTTGGTTGTGTGATTTTGAGGGAATAGTAGGTACCCTTTTATAAGAGTGGTGAGGCACACTTTAGGAAAAACAGGAAATATTAATTTATTATACAAATCATATTCAGTTCATAATGGCTCGAAAATAATTTATTTCAGGGAGATGGTGGGGCTAGGTCAAAAAGATATTAGCCAAAAGGATTTAGACAGTTTTAGGTCACCATATTAACCTTATATTTTAGATTTAACTATTAGTTAAATAGATTAACTTTTACAATGAATTTTTGTATTATTATTGAAAATAGTTAATAAACAAACAATAATATTCCCATCGAACCACAAGTGGTTCAATAATGTCATATCATTAATTATATAATTTCTTTGGACGATACTTATGTTTTTAGGACTATTATATATTTTAGTAAAATAATATTATTTTTAAAAACTCATTTATGTAAATTTTGACACTATTTGGTATTTTGTTTTTCTGAAAGTCATAAAAAATTTATCACTTAGAAAATTTTTTTTTAATCAACCGTAAAATTTCATATTAAACTGTAAAATTCGGGTAATGGATAAAAATTATCTATATACAATTAGTTTTATATTTATAATATCAATTATTTTAATCATACATTAAAAAGATAATTACTGCATAATCATTTTGTAATAAATAAATTTAATTATTTAATGTCCAAAAATTATAAATAAAGTAAGATTATGTGGGAGATATTTTTAAATTTATATTGAATATTTATAGTAGAATATATCTTAGGTATAAACCTATATTAAAAATGTTTTAGTTCTGAAAATTTGGAATTTAACAATTTAACTATTCTTTAAATAGAATAATAACAGATGTATTAATCTAATAAAAGTGGACCAAAAGGATCATATATTATTCAAAAGTTTTATTTTGGTCGAAATTAACTTATCCAATAGAGTTAAGACATGTGTTAGGTTAATTATAATATCATTTTTTCATTTAATTACTCTATTTACTTTTAATAATTGTAAATAAAATCAAAATGTTACTATTCACCAAAAAATATTTCTCCCTATTAAAACACATTTTATATAATGAATTTAGCCCCTTATCATGGGTTTTTGAAAAAAAATTCATAAAATTGATAAAAATACATTATATAAAAAATTTCAAATGTGCCTAGAAAGTTGGTAAAAGACTTTAATGTTTTGAATAAAATTTTATATATCTGATCTTATTATAAATTGAATCTAATGAATTACATTGTACTAATATATGGATTATTTATCTATTTTGAAATTAAATTAATATTTTAAAAAAATATATTATATAATTAAATAAAAGTTGGTTTTAAATAATAACATATTGTTATTCACTGTTTTTCAAAAATTGAATATTTTCAGAAAAAAACAAAAAATGCACCATAATTTAATTTTGATAATATGAATTAAAAAAAGAATCCTAATATACCAAATTAAAAACAAATATATTTCATTAATTAATTTATAATTAATTCCTGTTGTCAAAACCAAAAATCGTGTTTAAAAAAAACTATAAAAAGATTGACATGTGACTATGCCATTTTTAAATGTGATATTACATATAATGACCTAAATTATATTAAATGATAAAAATATAATCCAATTATACATTAAAACAACTCAAATTCATAATTCATCACTATAAATTATTTCTATTTAAAACGTTTTTTTCAATAAAATTGTAGTATTTTTCAGTATTCATCAAAATATGAATGTTATCGTAAAAGTACAAAAAAATATCCAAGATAAATTTTTTGGTCTCGCATAAAAAATAATTTAATCTCATTAAATTTAATATATAAAATTTTCAAATATCAGGATTAAAAAGGGTTCACTGTTAAAAGGCAGACAAACTATAATTTATTAAAAATACTTCTTTTATTCGAATATTTGAATTTGTCATTATATTATGTCTAAGAAACAAAAACGTTGAATGTCAAAATTGTATAGGATATATATATAAAATTCAAAATATGGTTAATAATATTCATAACCTCTTTTTTAACGTCTATTCTTATAGTTCATGGTGCGCTCGAACTTAGTGTTTCGTGTAATGCATGATAACTCAAGGAAGTACTCTCTTGCGTGTAATGCATGATAACTCAGTGCAGTAGGAATTACAATATATATAACATATTTTAAAAATTCATTTTATTATAACATATCTATATATTATATTACATTAAATACTTAATGTCACATGTCATGCACGCTATCGAATTCAAGATAATTACATTATTTTTTAGGGACGTGACATCGTACATTTCGTACAATGTAAAATGAATACTTGTT
This sequence comes from Viscum album, assembly GCA_963277665.1. Lineage (NCBI taxonomy): Eukaryota > Viridiplantae > Streptophyta > Magnoliopsida > Santalales > Viscaceae > Viscum > Viscum album. The sequence goes on from OY728152.1 coordinate 1,850,507,260, forward strand.
TTGAATTTTAAAAGGGGTAGAAAATTACTCATTTGTAAAGTCACATAAAAATTACATTTAATATATTGGTAAAAGATAAAAAGTGTAAAAATTCCTGTAACAAATCATTATATTTTTTTTTCAAAACATTTTAATAAAGAATGGTTTTGAGATGAAAAATTTTCTCTTACTGAATGGATATATAATTTCGGATTTTATAATAATGTTTTATAAAAAAATATTTGTTCCAAATAGACAAAAAATGGTAATGAAACTGTATAATGGTCATGAATTAGAAGTCAATAATGAAATTGTTTATTGAATAGTGGTTACATAATTTCCCCTAATGTAAATTCCATTGAAAGATCATCAAGATTAGTCCTGGGGGAAAAAATATTTAAAAATCCAAAAGAGTCTCTTACCACCTTGAGACATTTATAATAAAAACCTCATGAAATATTTAAATTTAATTAAATATATAATATCATGATAGTGAGTTGATTCCTGATATAGAATTTCAATTGTAATATATACACCATATAAAAGAAACTAGGTTCATTACAGTACAGTATGCCTCAATGATATGAAACTAAGACGAAACCCCAAACATATGAATCCAAAGATTCAAAAGTGATAATCATAAAATGAAACATATAAGTAACATGATGATAAGTTAATTTATTATATAATATATCAATATAGGTAGTAGTTTCACCACACAAAATTACTGAGTGGTGAATATGATATTTATTTCACGAATGTAAAAAGTGAGATGGAATACCTTCATTTGTGTTTACTTTCAGTTGAACATTCTTTAACAACGTGTATAATAATATAATTATATTTATATACATGATTAATAAAATTTTTCTTGTTTATAATTAAATTTATTTGACATATTACCATGCTGTGTAAAACTGCATAATCAATTAAGTTTATGAGGGTTGGTTTCTTACCAAATTAGTTGTGTGTGTTAAAATTACTATTGTTGGTCAACTATGGTCAAAGGATTCATTATATAACATCTCAAAAAAATATCCAATACATAATTATCATATTTATTAATAAATTATAATTTTCAAATAATTAATTTATTGTGTTATTGAAAAATTAATCAACGCTCCAATCATGCAGATGGTAGGTCGTACATACGAATGAGTAACGTTCCCATTTTTAATTGTTCATTAAGGAAATAAGGTAAATAACTAAAATAATACCATAATTATCCTTATATATTAAATAACATATATTTTTAGAAAAATATACCTATATATAGAATTATGTGGTGTAAAAGGAATCACATCATGTCGAGAAGGGGGTAGTCCACCAGTCCTGGAATGATGTGTTTGATCATCTACATATAGATCAATACATTTCCATGATTGACCTTTGAAATGGATTCCATTAATTTATGGTTATGTAGATTATACATAATACAACATTATATATATTGTATATGCACTATGAATATATAGAGATGCCATTTGGTCTTACTAATTCAACCGATATATTCATCTCTTTAATGAACATAGTATTTATAGAATACCATTATAAATTTCTGTTAGTATTTTTAGGTGATATTCAGATTTATTAAAAGAGTAAGGTAATGTATGAATATCACTTGAGAATTGTGCTGAAGTCAAAAAGTAATGATAAAATAAAGAAAATTTTACAAATATTGAATTTGGGAATAAAAGATATTTTCTTTTGGGTTATATAATATCATGAAAATGTATATTGGTGGATCCATAAATGGTGAAGACTTTTTAATATTGACAGAGACTAACCATTTTGACGAACATCCATAGGTTTTTTGGTTTTTATGGATATTATTAATTATTTGTGGAAATTTTTTTGAGACAACACAGTATATTCACCATGTAAACTGTAAATGGATTTGTGTTTCTTTGGAAAGATGAATGTGAAAAAAATTACAATGGAATGTAGAGCAGATTAGTATGTTCCCATGTTCTTTTATTAACTGTCAGCAGATAAGGTCTGTAAAATAAATCCCTTTTTCTAATAATGTGTTTTAATGCATCCTCAAGAATTATTAAATGTTGATAGCTTATGCCTCACTACAATTGATGTTCTTGGTGAAATATTTCCAAACTCCAGATTAAGAGTTAGAAGCGTTACTTTTTAAAATAATGATATATTGAAATTATCTACATTGTGAAATTTGTGACATATATACTAATCCTAAAATTCAATAGTATATGTTCACAAAAAATATTTCAATATGCACCGGAGAAGATGGTTGGAACTCATTAAAAAATGAACACTCATTACAAAATCACATTGGGAAATAAAACACGGTGGATAATTATTTGAGGCAAAAGGATCATGCTAGATTATATAGGCTGAGGATAAAAAAAGATCAAATATTTTTGGATATTGAATGTATGGATCTAGGGATCATGCAGGAAGGGGACAAATCCTATATTTATAAAATTGGTGTTCCACCTTTTATCCATGTGACCACTAAAGATGATTAGAAATAAGATGTTGATATATAGAGGAAGGTGAGAAATATTTCAAGGTTTAACCATGATGATGTAATGACAAAGTTCAGGAACTGTGTATGTATTCCATCCATGACCAAATTGTAGAACGGTTTGTTGGAGGAATCCCATACATATTCATTTTGTATTCATCTAGGAATTAAAAACATATATTGAGATTTGAATTATTATTTCATGTGGGATGATATGAATAGAGATATTATAGAATATCAATATATTTTTTGGGTATCATATAATGTCAAGTCTTAGAGAGATAACTATAAGATAATTCTACAAATGTTACCTATACCAAAACATAAATAGGAAAACATCACCATGCTTTTTGACACTAGACTCAACAAAATAACTAAATAGCATAAAATTTGTTATAGTCCATCACTATATAAATTCATCAAACTTCATAATGACCAATGGTAGTTTTTCATTAGATCATATTCAAAAGCTATACATTAATAATTTTTTATTTTTTGATGTATTTTCACATGTTATTGTATCTAATTGGGGACCAAGGTTTAAATCATTGTTCTAGAGAAGTCTTCACCAATCACTAATACAATACTACGTTTCATCACTATGTATAATCCACAGATAGATGGTTAGTATTACACAACAATTCAACCCCTATTTTATATGCATATATATCATGTTTAGTGGATTTAAAGGGTGTTTGGGATCAACATGTTCTTGTAGTTTAGTTTTCATTGCAAAATAGCTTTTATTCAATCATTTAGATGGATCCTTCTGAATATCTCATGAATATAAGTGTATAAATCCAATTTTAAGGGAAGAATTTGGAGATATGAATATATTTGGGGCCATAGCTAGCAATGTAAATATATTTTAATGTCATATTTATTCAACATAATATTATTATTGCTCATATTAGATAGAAATTTTATGATAATAATGGTTATCATGATCTATAGTTTGATGTTGGTGAGAAATTTAGTATGTGAATTTCTCTATGGAAGATGGTTTTGATATTAAATATGAAAGGAAAACCCATCCTTTGATATATTTCCCTATTCTAGATTCTCTATTTAGTATGGATGATTTCTTATCCTTTGAATATTCCACTGCAATTATTTTAAATACATGATGTGTTCTCTATATATCTTGTGTGGATGTATTTATTGGTTCCTTAAAATGTATTGAACATAGTGGTCATACTAATTGATCATTATCTTACATTTGATGAAAAACCTATAGATATTCTAGATTATATAAATAATGTTTTATGGAAAAATTCTACTCACCTGGTTAATGTTTTAGGGTGAACCCACTAACATGATGTAGCTACGTGGGAACTGAAGGATTTGATGAGATGGTTGTATCATAAGTTTTTGTATCAATTTTAATGAATTAAAACACTGAAATTAAATTTATATTTGTAGAATGTCACTCCCTGATAATAAATTAAATATTTTTTTTCCAAATAAAATTAATTTCTTCAAAGTCATGTGTTACATGAAACACAGAGTAGTAGTGAACCACAATATGATATTAATATTTGTATTTATAAATGATTTTTATGTCGATGATGTTGAACAATAATGTACGAATAAAAATAATTCATTTTTTAGAATTAATTATAATGGTTTCAGATATATAAAATATATTGATGAATAAGTATGTAGCATTTGGTAATGTCTTTATTTTCATAAAAAATTTATATTTTTCATAAACAATAATTTTTATTTATTTTCATGAATAAATAACAAAAAATAAAATTTACCAATTTTATAAAATTAAATTTAGAATATTTAAATCATTTTTGGAATCAACATTTCATAATTATATTAGGGTGAATTTTTAGTTTTCTAATGAAATGTTTATTTTTTAGACGAATATTGAATATAATAATTCATTTTGAAAGCATCCTTTCTATTCAAATCATTCAAAAATTTATATATTATTTTAAATTATTAAAAATATTCATTTTTCAGTTTTTCTATTATTAATCATATTTACATCATTATAATCAGTTTAATATTTTTATTTTGATTTTTTTTTGAAATTGTTAAGGGGAAATCCAACATTATTGATCATATAAAAGATAAACATTATATTTGAACTTAGAAAGTGAGAACCCTATTACAATAATGGAAAAATGACTCATAGAATATTATATAAATTCAAAAAGATCCTACAAGTATAAAAGAATAGAACTACCAAGAAGGCACCATAAAGAAACACTTACCCTTATTAGAAAGAGCGACGTTGAGATCAATAAAAAAAATGTTCCACCCCCATATTCAATAATTTTTACCATATTAGTGTTACCACATGTCATAGAACCTCTCTATCAAACACATAAATGTGGAGGAGAGCCAGGTGAAAGGTTCTAGTGCACCCTTCTCTCTCTCGATCCACATACCAAACAAAGCATAAAAGAAAATATCATCAATGTCAACATGATAAAACAAAAAAGTGATTTAATATTGTTAAGGAGAATAATTTATATTATATAATAAAATAATATTAATTTATTATCATTGTAAATAGTAAAAATAGTATAAAATTTAAATTACTTCTGTTAAGTCTGAAATGGCGGTTGGGATGTTACATATGAATGTGTTAAAAATTAATTTTCAAGACATAAAATATCCTTAATTAAGAAATTGGATTTTATATTTATAATTATAATGTCCAAATTATATATTTAGGCGAATTTTGGTATTAATGGATAAATATTCTAGGATAAAAAATAGACTAGTTACCATGGTGATATATAAAATTAAAAAAATGAGTACACATAGAGGGAAAGGGGTGAAATTTTGTAAAAATTTATTTATTTACGTTGGATATTTTTCTCATCCATATCATCCCTAAAAAACATTATTTATCAATTTTAGAGGAAAAAATATCGAGAGTTATTTCCCATAATTTAATTCTATTATGTATTTATAAAAAATATACTTCTCCCTAATTATAAAAGGGGATATCCTTCCATAAATTATTCACATCTCGTTCGACATTTTGATTGAGAAACCACTATCAAAATCTCTACCAAACATCCTTAGAGGCATTTTATATCATCATTTATTTCAAAATTATTCACCCTAAAATCCTTAAAAATATAAGCAATGGAGTATTTTATAAGAAAAATATTATCTTAAAAATTGATCAATTTAATTTTTTTCATCTGCCCTTCCCTCCTTTATTCATGTTTTAATAATTCAGAAATAATAATATTGGTATTTACCACATGCTGAGATGTTTTTATGTTAATTTCATAACATATATTCATCGCCTCTTCCATCCCCACCTCCAACAGGTGGATATAATTATTGATTTAATGTATAAAATTATATTTCATGATTTATATTATCACATATAACATATTACCTTACAATGTGATGGAAAATGATAACATGAATAATACGTAAGTGTGGACTTATGCCTCCATAGAAATAAATGACACATTTTTCCATTAAATTTGACATGTACGGTAACAAGGATATATTTAATGAATATATATGATATATATTATATAAAAAGGACCATATAATGGTTAATTAATATTTAACATTCATTCATTACATGTGTTAAGAAAATGGAACATTGATCATGTGTGTGCATGTTCTACCATCGCCATTAATGGTGTAATTAATTTTCTATATCTATCATATATACATTACTATAAAAAATATTTTATTAAAATATTTTATATTTATATAATGTTTAAATTTTTTGAGATTATTTAACAATGATCAATGAAAAATTCTACAAATTCTAAACCCACACATAAATTTAAAACGAAACCATTATTACTCGAATCATGAAATAAATAGATAATTGTTAATAAAAGGGTTGTAAAATGATTTATGTTTATTTTATATTGTTTTAGATATTTGATTTTGGATCTATTATAGATTTATAGTAAACTAATATTTATTATATTGATGGTTTTACCTTCTAATTGGATAGTTTAGACTTGAGGTAAATAGACATCCAGCTCACTATTATTTTCATGGGAAAAAAGACATAATCGTCACATTATTCTTTTATATGGTTTATATTTTTACAATAAATATATTTTATCACTATTATTATCAATATAATCATTATATACATATCCATATAATTTATTTTTCTTTAAAAATATTATAATAAATACAATACAAAATTTAATAAAGCCTTTTGTTATAAACTTCTTATTTATGAGAATTGATTATGATTAATCATATGATGTTGAAATATTATGATCTATGTATAAATAAAATAATAAATTTAATAATTATATGTTTATTTAAATATAATAAATTCCTTCCATTCATTTTCCCTACTATATATACTCAATTGTGAGTAAAAATGTTTTTTGGGGTGCCTGAATTTATTTAACTATTCATTCAAAACCCCTTTTCATCCGAATTATGGTTCTCCCTAAAAAAATTAAAATAATGTTTTTAATATTATATATTTATTTATTAAATATATTTCTACCTATGTTTTACTTTATAAAAATGATAAAAGTAATTTTCTTTTTATTTTACAAATATGGACCCATTGTCTTTTATTAAATATGTTAAAGGAATCCTCATTTTATCATGTATCGAAAAATGATTGATTTTCATTATCATGATCACTAAATATTTTAATGACTTATTTATAAATTTCCAATTTTTTTAAAAGAATTTTTTTTAATTAATAATCTGAAAATTTATTTATTTTAATTATTTTATTTTAAATTGAAAGTGATATTTTTGTTTTGAAAAGATCCATGTAATCATTCAATATCTTTTTACCTCAAGGATGAAATCATTTGATGTTACTTTAGATTTATTGGGGATATAATCCAAGGAAAACATCATTTTTTTATATGTGTTGTTTTTTTTTATTAATAAAATATTTTTATGAAACCCATTCCTTTACATGGGTTTTATTATTATGAAATAACGAAATACTTATTGAACATGTTTCCTTTCCATGATTTAGACTAATATAAAATGTTTATGAAATGATAATATTTTCCATGGTTTCGATATGATGAATGTCTTATGACTGTTAGGAATAATTATTTAATGATTATTTGATAGGGGAATATATATCCCTCTAATTCATTGGCTAATAATTTATATCATGTGAGATAAATTATACTGCAATAGGTATGGAACCTACATCAGTAAGGATATTTTTACACTATAATAGTCCCAGGAGTGAAACATTACTACTATGATGGTTTGGGGAGTAACTCATTCCACTATGATAGTTTTTTAAATGAGCCATTATGATTATGTAAAGGGTTTTATGGTATTAATTTTGTTCCAAAAATCATTATATTATGTTGATGTTATGTTACCAATTCTTTTATTCATTGATTCCATTATGACTCTTTTCATAGGAACTACTCATCATTATTCTAGAATATATATTTTAATAATTATTATAATGGGTATGGATTAAAAAAATTTGGTTGTGTTCTCATACCTTTATTCTCATGCTATGCATATGTGGTCATTGATATCTCCATTGGCTTCACTAAATGAGCTTCTGAGCTGTTACATTAATTTTTTTACTTTCACAAGGTTATGAAGAGTGATTTTATTGGTGATAATTCGAAGAAGGGTTAATTTTATTGAAAAATTACAAATAGATGATGTAGTTAATTTATTAACCAGTTCTTTATGTATCCATGTTTCTAAAGACACAAAACATAAATTGTACTCATGTTTTCATTTGTAATATGAAATGAATATTTATTTATTATGATTTAATATGAATTTGTGATACGTTTGGTACTTTATAGAATAATATTGGAAATTTATTTTAGGTATTACCACTGACTATATTTTAATTGTAGGTTCTACTATAATGGTTTTAGTGTATATTGAGATTAAAAGACCTTATCCTTAAGAAAAAACATGATTCCATATGGAATGGAATATTAATGCATATATATATTAAATACTTGTATACTTTTCAAAATTTATGATTCACTTGGAGTTTACTACACTCTTTACTAAAATCTAGTGGATTTGTTTATTGAATAAAATGTTTACGGACATACATTGTTCTATGGAGAGGGGATAGTCAGGAATGGTTATAGTAACCTGAAGTATACACCACCATATATAAACCATATTATTGATGAAATGGAATATGGAATTCCATTTTTTCTATTTTCCCCCAATAATAGAGGTCTAGTGAGTATAACATGGAATTTTTTGGATTCATATATTCATCATAATAAGGAATATATGCCTTCTCTATTTATGATCATAGTTTATACCAATACATGAATGTTATAACCATAGAGAAGAGTTACATGACTTATGTTTTCATTTTTATAAGTATTAGAACTTATAGATCTTTATTAAGTTCATCCATTGCTAACTGATAGGCATTTGATTTATATTTGTAAATATTTTACTAATATGTGATGATTTTAATGTCCTCTATCATTGAAAAAATGTTACAATATTCTATTTATGGATAATGAAACAAGAAAACCACTGTTAATAAAGATGTATTTAATCTTGGACAATGGAATATTCCCATAGTTATGGTCATAATGAATTGACCATTACATACAGAGGATAGAAAAAATAATAGATTAAATGTAGAAAAATTCATAGAAAACTGAATTTTAATTTGAGTATGGAGTAAGGGTGTTATAAAAAAAAAGTTTTTTAATTTTAATTAGTTATATGGTTACTGTATGAAAAATAATACCACAAAAAATTCTTTAATTATTAGAATAATTATAACATTTTGTGGGCCTGCGTAATTTAGAAGAAATTACTATTATAAATCATGCCTCTGATTAGAAGGACATATTGAGAAATATATGAAAACCAATTTCATGAAATATTTGTATATCTATATAGTGGTTACACATGGAATCAAAATAATAATTACCAAAAACCAAGATAGTGTATGAAAATATGGGACACTCAAGAAGAGAGATTTGTTTTTATAGAAGAGGGACACATAAAAACAGTTGTCAACGAATACCGAAACAAAACATACAATGAATAAATTTTTAGGATCACTAAAAATATTGTAAAAGTGGATATAGTTATATATATAGGTCCATAGTATATGATTAATAATTATTTATGTATCTTGAAAAAACATGAATTATTCGACCTATAGTTATTATTGATCCAATGCATAGCTATTACTAATGTTTATGGAATGAGGATAGGGGATCTTACCCACTCTTCAACCAATTATTAGAGACACATTATGATAGGGGAATTAATGGATAATTAGTGAATTATTAGATGGAGGTTATTGATTGGGACCAAGATAACATATATAGTTATCACTATATATATCACAACAATAAAAATCAAGACACATATCGTTCTCAAAAGGATTACCATAAATAGATAAAACTCATGTGTAGGAGATATGATGAGGATTCACCATAATAGTGGGTCATCATGACAGAATGTTATAGATGGGGAGATATAAACAATAAGGTGAAAATGGCCCTTTATTGTTGCTAAGATTTGTATTTGTTATCAGGATTAGAGACCCATGAATCACAACATATGCTTTATTATTATGAATCATGCTTCACATTGTTCTATGGTAGAATAATTTTATATGATTGTAGATCAATGCAACAAGAGACAATTCAAATAGTGAAAACTGGTTTCACAGAATGGGTTCTCACAAATAAAACACATATAATTATTTGAAAATTCTTCTATAGTCAATTTTATGTTGGGTAGTTTAATGTTATATGACTTATATGGACTACCTTTTATTTGGTTACATCAACTATGAATCATGATAGTCTATGTTGTTCATGAAAATCTCAATGACTACCTAGGCCATGCTCGATGTGTGGAATAATATATAACCAAGATGTCATTCGGATCACATTATATTGAATGATTGGAAATGTGTGGGTGTTGTTTCATATTGATGAAACCATGAATTTATACATGTATTTTTCTCTAATGTACATAGAATATGTATAAAGTATTGAATATTTGTCGTCTTTACTAATATAGAGCATCCATAAATTTCTATGCATCCTAAAAAAAATTGAATAAACCACATATATAATATATATATATATATATATGTTTCATTATTTACCTAATGGTTGGATAGTAGATGTTGAATTACATATATTGGGGATCCATACATGGATCAACCACTTATGTATTAGAGGTGATCCATACAATGTATTTTTCCCTGAGTAGTTTATGTTCATTCAATATTGGACCATGAATCAGTATAATTTTTTGTGACTAAGAAGAAAGGGGTATTTTTTCGTTGATGTTGGCTGGATAATATTGATAAAACAGGCATCATGGTTCTGATATGTATTTATAATTTTTGCGAGGAACATTTCATGATGACGGGATCTTTAAAGAAGTTTAATTCCACACATGGGGGTATAAAAATCCTTCATTGTAACATCATGTTATGAGAATGATGTCATGCAGTTTTTCATATTACAATAAGGATGTTTGTTATATTTATTATATGACCCTTTAGCTTCATCCTATATTTTTTATTTTGACATCATTTTCTAGTAATTTTTACGGTACAGGTTAACAATGTATAGTGAGTAAGATATCCATGAAATTTATAGCCTTTTAAAATTGACTATTTTTATATATTCATAATTATTATAAATTATGAATCAATTTTAAAACATTAAAAAGTTCTTTTCAAGATTGATTTAATTTAAATTATTTTTCATACACTGCATATCCAAATTTAATAAGGATTAGGCTCCATTGTAATGGAGTTTTTGTATGAAATAAGGCTCCTCCCATTTCTTAGGAGTTTTATTGGCTTATTCCCATATAATGTGAGTGTTTTAGGGTGATACCAAAATCCAATTTACAAAAGAAATAGAGGAAACCTGTGTTTATTGTTCAATCCACTGAATTATAGTGGACATCTTGGTTATCCTATGAGGTGAACAATTTCTCATAAATTAATTCCAACACATGATGAGACATTTGGTATTACTCATTTATAAACTTCTAATTATAGACAGATCCCTACTATAAATAAAGCTAAACATAAATGGGTAGGACTATCTCAATATTATATAGTAGAAATATGGTGTAACATGGGTAGTAGTACAGGATGTAGCGTGGCATGCCCAAAATTTACATAAATGTTTGTTAGGATATGATATTTGGTGTTTATAAAACTTATTATAGTGAATATTCAACAAATTAGTATTTAATTCCTTTATCTAACTATTTTTTTGTCCATGATTGTTGAGTCAATGAGGCTTACTTATGAATTTTCCATTCTCCTATGTTATGAAAATCACAACAGTCTATCGTAAAGAAAAATTTTATTTTATATTAATATGGAAAATTTTCCTTCTTCAAGGAAATAGTTTCATTACCTTTTTGTTCATTTTTCTTTTTATAGTCTCTCCAATTATAACTCATTTTATTCATAAGTCTCAAAAATAATTTTCACATTTAAAACCTGAAAATCCTATAAATCATTGGATATAAATTATTCTATTTTCAGGTTCGAAATTCTCTAAAATTCAAGTTCTAAATTATCTCAAATTTAGGATCCGGATTCAATGAATTTCAGAATCCTCATTCCTCATAATTAAAACTCTGAATTCCTTCAAATTTGGACTCACAATTCCTAAAAATTCATACAGTGAGTTCCTCAGAATTTATAATCCAAATTCCTTAGAATTTAGACTCCAAATTCCTTATAATTTATACTCTGAATCCCACTAAATTAAGAATCCTAATTCCTCAGAATTAAAATTCTGAATTCATAAGAATTTAGACACCTAAATTTATAGAATTCATATTCTGTTTTATTTTTATAATAGAATCCGAATATACATGATATATAGTTTTTGAATGTTTATTTTGATAGACTCAAAACATTATCTTTCCTTAGACTCTGAAAATTTAGATTTTGTTAAGGGACATTATGATTATTACACATTTTACAGTTATGAAATGATGTCATACAATTTATTTCTAACTAATCATTGCTGAGGGAGACGTGTACAGGTCCCTCTAAGATTCAAGAAAAAATATGACCATTACTAGAGGGAGTTGGCCATTTGATATTTTCCTAAAAATAACACCTCATTCGAATGATCTCAATACATGATGATCACTATAGATATTGCAAGATTCTGAAGTGATTTATAATTAGAGAGACTATAATGCCTTGTGTGTACTGAATATCTTGTTCAGATTGCTTCGTGCGACTCCAATTGATGTTGTGTATAATTGATGAATTTCGGGGATAGGAAGACAGAGGTTCCAACTACCATAATGTTTGAGGACTTCTGTAGATAGGAAGACAGAGGTTCTATCTACCATAATGTTAGATAGATTGCATGGATAGAAAGAATGATTTTGATATTCCTACTGAGGGCTTACCCTAGTGTGTGTAAGACATACTTTCTTGAATGTATAAATCAAGGGACCTTTATCCAAGGTTGTCGGATAACCTACTCGTTAGGTTAAAAGATATAATACATGTTACTTATTTAGTTTCAACTTTATTTACACTATATTTTGACAAAGGAGGAATATATAACCTTCTTATAGTTTCTTTTACTTTAGTAAACTCCGATAAAAAATATTCTATAAGAATTAAGGTATAATTTTTATATTGTAAAATGTGTATATGTATCATTTCTAGAACCATATTTCCAGAACCTATCATGTTGGTAGAACTAAAATAGGTCTTTTGAATTTAACATGTCTAACATTGTTAAACATAGTTTTCCTTATGGTTAAAAACAAATGTTTTTAATCTTACAATTCAACACCTCTTGTAATTGAGCATCTTCATCAGTATTTCGATCATACAATTGGTATACTAGAATGTCACTAAATTACATATATTCACATATAAGTGTTATTGCTCATGTTTTCATTGTTCTTAATTTTTTACTTGCTTAGTAATTTTTATCCTTGTCCAAAAAGAATTAACTACTAACATGTTTACATGAAAAAATATTTTCTTCATGAATGACAGGATTGAATGACGGTTCAATTGGGAATATAATTTCAACTAGACAACCAATATTTTATTGGAATGATTATGTGTTTTTTAGAGATTTAATGAATAAATTATTTTATTAATACTGGAATGTAAATATTTTTCATGCTCACTTGAGATTACAGGATTCCGGATAAGAAATTCAAAACCATTACCAATCACGAAAAGTCAGAATATAAACTAAAATACAAGGTACATAATACTTTGTTGTATTCCATGAATAGGAATATATATATTCATATTTCTTCTTGTGAACATGATAACTATATATTGTTGAAATTAAAAGTTAAAAATTTATGTACATACATTGTTTTTGAAACTAGAAGAGATATTATAGAGAAGAGTATCATTAGTTTATATTTCTATATGGTGAAACTGTATATAAGGTACACAAAATATTTATGACTATTGTTAACAGTTTAAAATATTTGGGAGATAAATGTATTGATAATGAATCTCTTGTGGATAAAATTATACATATCATTCTTAATGAGCACGGATCTAAGAGGGCAACTATTGATGAGAATAGAAAAATGTCCCAAATTAATCGTGGTTAACTTTTCTAAAACACTTCTTCAACATGATACAAGAATGAAAAGATATTATGATATGAGTATCATTAAAAATGTACATGTAAGTGTATCATTTCCTACTACTAATGTCAAGACTCCTGAAAGGGTTACATGATCCATGTCAAAGAAAGTAATTATTTTAATAGAATCTAGGAAAACTAATGAGTCTTGAAATTAATTACATATGTTTCTTGATTAATAAAAAAAATATTTGGAAAGAAAGAATAATAGTATAGATATAAGAATAAAAAATGAAAAGACAAGAAATAGTCAGAAGTAACTTTTTATAAATGAAAGAAAGCAAGGCATATCAGGCCATATTATGAAATGCTTAAGAAAAAGGATATAATGGAAAAGTATTATATGAAGAATAGAAATAAGTAATGTAAGGATAAATAATATAAAATATTCAAATCCAATAGAACCTATAGTTACAGTGTTGGAGACTCTTCTAATGAATACATAGAGTATGAATTTTTGGATCATATGAATCATGGTCTTCTAGTCAAGTTACCCATTGAAAACTATTGTTTAATGGCCAAGGTAAACAATACTGAATCTATCACTAATGTATATCTAATGAAAATAACACTAATAATTATTATTATGAGTCTTTAGATAAATATTCTTCTTCTTATGAAGATAATACATTACCTTCTTATGAAAAATTTTCTAGTTTTTCTAAAATACTTGAGAATAAAAATTTTGTACTCAAGAAAAATCTTGAAAAGGAAAATTATAAAATTTCTATTTTAACTAAATAAGTGTCATATCTTTCTAAGTATCATGAAGAGAAAATTTATGAGTTTTAATGTGTTTAAAAAATTCTTGAGGAAGTCAATTCAAAGAAGGATAGACATTCTAAGGATCTTGAAAATATAATTGCAATGAAAAATATTTTAAGGACTAAATCTTGTTATAAAACTAATGTTTTTGTGAAAAAAATGGATATAAAATTAAATACAAATATACTTCCATTAATAAAGTGTTTGTAAAACATTACCTTTGGTAAGGAAAACATTGAAAAGATATATTTTCAAATTCTACCCTTATGGAATAATTCCGGATTTGAATATACCCATTCTAAAAATGTTTTTGGTAATAATAATTTTGATTCTAAAAGTACTCCATTTTGCATTAAATGTCTGTGCGGTGGAAATTGGGTTATAAATTATTCTTTACATAATCCCAATCATTAGGTTTTCATAAAGTTTAATTTTAAAAGAAAATGTGGATTCCTAAAATCTTTCCATCAAAAAATTCTGGAATAAGGAAAGTGTGGATTCAATAATTCTATCACTCTTATTTTCAGGAAAATTGAGATAGTACCAAAAGCAATACATGGTACATGGATAGTGGATGTTCCTAGCATATGACTGGTAACAAAAACATCTATGAAAATATTATAAATAAAAAAGAAGGAAAAGTAACATTCAAAGATAATTATCAAGTAGAAAATATTGTTATAGGTAACATTGTTCTTCTAAAAAAACAATGATTTCAGTGGTTTTATTCATAAGATGTCATAAGAAAAACCTAATTAGAATACTTCTACTATGTGGTGAATCAAACCTAGTGAATTTTAGTAATGATAAGTTCTTAGTACAAAATTTCAAGGATATCTTTATTCTTTCTTCCCACAGGAAAGAGAATGTATACACAATAAACATAGAAGTCCATAGGAGCCAAGATCTACCTTGCCTTAATGCAACGAATGATCAATAATGGTTATAGAATATAAGTTTAGAACACATAAAACATATTAACATATGTAAAAAATCTACGAAAAGGCTTGTTAACGATTTACCGGATCATAGATATGATTCTTCAAAAGTTTCATATCCTTGATAATATGGAATGAAACATAAATTATGTTTTAAATAAATTGGCGATGTCTTAACTACCAATTCTTTACAATTGGTGCATGTGGATCTTTTTTGTCCAACTAAAACTGGAAGCATTGGAGGAAAATATTATGTATTTTTTATATTTTATTATTAAACAAGATTCACATGGGGCTATTTTCTAGCAATGAAATTAGACGTTTTTTGTTATTTAAATTTTTTTTGAGCCCAAGTAAAAAATGATAAAAATATTCCATTGATAAATCTTCATAATGATTATAGAGGAGAATTTCAAAATTCATATATTGAGACATTTTTTAGTAAAAATATAATTAATAATAACTTCTCAGCACCAAGAATTCCTCAACAGAATGATATTGTTTAAAGAAGAAATCCAATTCATCAAGAGATAACTAGAACCGTGTTGATTGAATATTCGATAGGTAAATATTTAGTGGATGAAGATGTAAGTAATTATTTTTATAGTATTAATCAAGTTTTAATAAGACATTTTCATAATAAAACCCCATATGAATTGTGGAATGGTAGAAAACCTAGACTTTCCTACTTCAATGTTAGTTGTTGTAATGTATTCATTATAAATACTAATGATAATTTAAATTACTTCACCCCCAAATCTGATGAAGGAATTTTCCTATTCTACTCCACAACTTCTATATCTTATAGAGGTTTTAATAAAAACACTTATACTGTTGAAGAAATAATGCATGTTAAAATTGATGAAACTGATCCTTTTGTTTTTAAACAACCTCATTCTACATCATAGGATGTGTTTTAAAAAATTAATTATCATCCCTTAATTAAAGAACCTTCTGATATGAAAATTCTTAAGAAATTGTTTCTAAATTATTTACCCTAAATGATTTCCTACCATATATTGATGAAGAGGTTTTTCAAAACCCAAATCATCTGTTTCATAAGAATTATCTCAGTGATAGAATAATTGGGGAATTAAATCAACCAGTAAGGTCTACAAGTTCATTAGGGGATGAAGTATAACATATAGAAATCCATTCCTAATAAGAACAAAAAATAATTGATGTTGATTTAGGTGATGATGATTGGATTAATGACATTCAAGATAAGCTAAATGAATTTGAAAGGAATAATGCATAGACCGTGGTTGAAATACCTAAGAGAAATTATACTAATGGAGTAAATTGGGTGTTAAGAAATAAGTGTGATAAAAATAGATTCATTGTATGAAATTACACTAGATTAGTCGATAAAGGATATAATCAACGAGAAGGAATACACAACGATGAAATATATTCTCCAGAGGCCAGACTTGAATCTATGGGTATTTTACATTCCTTTGCAGCATTCATCAACATCATAATTTTTCATATGGATGAAAAATGTGAATTAATTAATGGATATGTTCAAAATGATGTTTCTGTTGAACAACCTCCTAGTTTTAGAGACACAAAACATCCTGAACATGTTTTCAAACATAAAAATGCTTTACATGGACATAAACAAGCCCCTAAATCCTAGTAAGACAGACTTACATTATTTTTTTATCAAAAAATTATGTTAAGGGAAATTTTATCCAACCATTTTTAGAATAAATTATAATAATAAAAAATTTAATTGTTCAAATTTAGGTTGATTACAGTATATTTGGTTGAACACAACAATATTTAGCTGATTAGATTGAATATATAATGGAATATGAGTATGATGGGTGAGTTAACATTTTTCCTTTGTTATCAAATTTATAAAAAACCAGAAGGAACCTATTTATATAAATATATGTATATTAATGATCATCTTGAAATGAATTCAAATGAAGAATGTAAGAGTGTAACTACTTACACTGGTACCACAAATTCACTTGATCTTGATGAAGATGGGAAATCGGTATATTAAGAAACATTTAGAGGTATGATATGAAGTTTATTATACATTATTTCTATTCATACATAATTAATGATATCATTATTATTATGTGCAATATATCAATTCAATCCTAAGGAATCTCATTTAAAGGCACTGAAAATAACTTTTCACTATTTAAAGTGAACCTTGGATTTAGGCCTATTTTATATATCTGGAAATGAATTTATCTTAAAATTTTTTTTTGATGAATTTGGTGGATGTTTAATGGATAGGAAAAATACATTTGGGAATTTTCATTTCATAGGATATTCATTATATTCATGGTCATGCGAAAGGAACCACTCAACAACACTTTCCACTACTGAAGCTAAATATGTAAAAGCTAGAAGATGATGTGCCCAAGTGTTCTGGATGCAACACACACTCACCGACTATGTTATGAGTTTTCTAAAACACATATATTGTAATATAACACTATTGACATATCCCTATGAAAAAACCATAATCAACACTCTCGTGAAAAACACATAGATATTAGGCATCACTTTCATAGGGATCACACACAAAAAAGAGATATAATTCATCAATTTATCAGAATGCATGATCAACTTGTTGATATTTTCACAAAATAATTACCCTTCGATTGATTTGAATATATTAAACAAAAGATAGTAATTAAAATCACTGGGTAATATTGAATATTAAAATTATTTTCAAACTAATCTCTTCACAATAAGAAACTCATTTTCATAAGGGGAGTACATTTTATTGTTACTAAATTTTCATAATCAAATTTTTCAATGTCAAAATTTTCATAATCAAAATTTTCATAATTAAAATTTTCTTAATCAAAATTTTCTTAATCAAAATATTTCTTAATAAAAAAATTTTAATCAAAATTTTCCTAATCAAAATATATGTAATCAAATTTTTCTTTAATTTCAATTGCAAAAATTTTTGTAGTCAATTTTGTTTGCTACCGAATTTATTTTACGTATTATAAAAAAATCAAAAGATCTGAACCTACCAAATTATTTCTTCGGCTATCATATTAAACATCTAATCTGATCAAGATTCTTTCCACCATTGAATATTTTTTGGAAGATGGAATGTTGCCTCAAATTCCTATATAAAGTCCTCTCAAGGGTTGTCCCACATCTGTTTCAAAAACCATGACGTGATGAAACCCAACATCTTTAATTAAGGCATGTTCTGAATTTTCATATATTCCTCAAATCTGATTTTCTATGGATGCATCCACTCATAATAAAATGTCATCAGAAAAATAAATATCTGAATGTCATATATTTAGATAAAGGATAGTAGATCTGAAATACATTTCTATGAATGTTTATATTAACTAAAAAATATCATGTTGAATTTCTGTGAGATCTTATGTGTATCCAAACAGAAGGCATAATATCATATTTATGCAGAGTTACTAATAGAATTATATGACTCAATATGTTTTTTCAATGAAGGAGGGAGAGAAAATTTTTCATTTAAAACCTATGTAAAAACTATTATATTTCTTATAGTAAGGCATAAAATTTAATAGGAATTTTGTATGAGGGTCAAGAAATGTTCTTAACCCATAAGGTTCCAGATTTATCAGGATAAATCGATAAGGTGAAAGGTATGGAATGCCTTGGTTTGAATGAACTGAAGAGTCAAAATTTTATCCGTCTGTTTAAATCCCTATATTCCTGAGTTATGGGTTTAGTGTTTTATTATTCCGATAAAAGGTGATAAAGAAACACTAAAGAAGATTGATATTTATACATTGGACATTCTACTGTGTCTCAGAATGATTAATTTAGTGAATTATTTCGTAATTACAATCATGAATATCATGAATGAGACTCTGAAATCTCAAATTATTATGCATCCGATTATTCTTTCTAAGATTTTTATTTATTTATAGAATCATTAAAAATAACTTGTAGTTATATGTCATGAAATTTCAATGTGATGTTTTTGAGTGATGATACACTGAGGATATTGAAGGTCTGTTTCTCAAGTGAATTAGGATATTTTTTTGATTTATCTGAAGTAGAAATAGAATCGTTATAAAAGAAACCAGAAGTGGATGAGACTTTTATGAAGTTTGGTATGAAGAATAAGGTGAAGGAACTAGAAAAGAATGAAAAATATCATAATAATAAGAAAACTCAATCTGCACCACCTAATCCAAAAAAGAAAATGACTTATATAGATGAAGTGGTTACCAAATAGAGAGACAACGATAATAATTGGATAGAATGAGATCCTATTGTTTTATTGGACCCTGCTGATGGAAAATCATAAAATTTAAATAATTCTAAGGATCTTTTGAAGTAAGAAATTAATAAGCGAAAAAAATGTTTGAAGTTGAGATTTTTCAATCACTTCTCGTGGATTTTGTGAAATTCTCTAAACAAATTGATGTACTAGATTCATATTTTCATGAATCAAATCCAGTGAATCTGGGAATGAAGATGGAAATTCTGGAATGAGAAAAAGAAGAAATAGTTCAAGAAGAAGAAGTAGATGAAGAAGAATAAGAGGAATGAAAGGATCATAAAAAATATATTATAAGTCAAGTTGATGAATATCAGGAGAAGGAGAGTATCTCTGGAAATTTTTCAATATGAACTTATAATGATGAATCAACCAAAATTCTGTCATAAGTAAATGGGGATAATTACTATCAAGAATTAAATGATCCATCAGATGATGAAAGAAATAACCATGAAATTGTTCAACTAGAGGATGTTGTGGAAGATGTAAAAAAAGATAGTCTTGAGGAAGATAAAATAGTTAAACTATCAGATAGTTAACCTGAGTCTCCAAAAGTAGCAGAGATAATTTCAAGAGATAATAAAGGGAAATAGGTTTCGTATGACACCCCTAGGAAATCCATAGAGTCAAATAATGAATTTAGTGATTTGTCGAAGATAAAATCTGACGAGATAGGAGAATAATCTGATTTGAAATCTTCTTTTTATGGACATTACTTGGTAGTCCAATCTATGGAGAAGTTGTTTTATTCCATTCCCTTGATTATGAGTATATACACGTGGTTATATATGCTTCATCACTCATTTAATCAGAATGAAGATCCAGTTCCCATGCTTATGGATAATTTTTTCAGGCTTGAGGATAATTTCAAAACCATCTTCATTGGATATCAATCCCTTAGAAGATCATGTAAGGAAATCACAAAGTAGACAATGAAAACAATCAAGATATTTTAATCCGTGATTAATTTCAAGAAAGTGTGAAGGATTCTTTTGACTTCAAATATGGAAATTACAAAGAAAATACTACAAGTTTTGTGGAAAAGCTATTTCTTGAACAAACAACCCAAAATATATATGTTAATGGTCTGAATGCAAATCCTATCTCAGTTTCGTTGAATTGGAAGAGCGAAAGAGATCATAAAATTGAGTTCAAATAAATGATTAGTAAGAAAGTTGATATTTTGAATCCTCAAGAAACATTCTTAAGGATAAGGAACAAAATTTCAAATCCTTTGAGAAGAAAAATGATGTTTTGGATCAGTATCTCAA
This sequence comes from Viscum album, assembly GCA_963277665.1. Lineage (NCBI taxonomy): Eukaryota > Viridiplantae > Streptophyta > Magnoliopsida > Santalales > Viscaceae > Viscum > Viscum album. Next base: position 1,850,528,577 of record OY728152.1, read on the forward strand.
TCATGTTGAATAGAACAATATATAGAATAATATGCTGAGAACCATTGTGAAGAAGTTGATGTAGGAGAGAAAAGGTTAATTTTTCCCCAATCCGATCATTTTTTATTTACTTATTTATAAAAATCCTTTCAATCAAAATTAAATATTTGGTTGCTCTTTATACCTTTTTTTTGTTAGTACAAATATTTAAGTTGCCAATTTTTTTCAATTACCCTTATTCCTTTTTAAAAATCACTATGGGGAGAAAGTATTGATAATGAAAATAGTATGAAATGAGGTGAATTCCCTTAGACATGGGGAGTGAATCTCAGGGGGAGTTTTATCTATGAATACTTCCCTACAGAAGAAAAAACAAAATCTATTTTAGAATTTTGGAATGTGATCCTTGTGGATTTCAAAACCTAAGGGGGTTATGTTTATTCACCATGAATCATAGGTAAAGGGATATATGGTTTTATTTTCATGTTCATAAAAATTATATGTCCTTATATTCGTTTTTGTAATTATGTTTTTGGTTTCCAAAAGGGGGATATTTTTGAGTCAATGAGGTTTCCATATGACTTTTCCATTCCACTATGTTTTGAAAATCACAAACACTCTATTTTATGGAAAATTATATTTTATCTTAATAAGGAAAAGTATCCTTCTCCAATGATATTTTATCTTTCCATATGTTATAATTTTTCATTTTATAGTCTCTCTAATTATAACTAATATTATTCTTTAGTGTAAAAAATCAGTTTCACATTTAAAATCATGGAATACTATAAATACATGGTAATAATGTATTATTTTATCAGGTTTGAAATTATCTGAAATTCATGATCTGAATTCTATGAAATTCCAGTAATGAATTTCAAAAATTTCAAACTCTAAATTCCTCAAAATTTATAGTCTGAATTACATATAATTCAGACTCTAAAATCCTATGAATTCAGACAGAAAATTCCCTATAATTTGGACGCTAAAATCCTTAGAATTCAGACCCCTAATACCTCATAAATTATTCACTGAATTCCACTTAATAAAGACTGTAAATTCCTCAAATTCAGATTCTAAATTCATATGTATTGAGACTCCAAAATCTATAGATTCCAAATTCCAAATTCTTTTTAAAATAGAATATGAATATCCATGTTCTATATTCCTAGAATGTTTATTTGGTAATACTTCGAACGTTATTTTTCCATATAATAGAAAAAATTATTTTTGGTTAAGAACCTTATTTTTCTTACACATTTTATTGTTACGAAACGATATCATACAATCTATTTTGAACTAAATGTTGTTTTAGTGACACGTGTATAGGTCCCAACAAGATTCAATGAAACATATGACCATTGAAGGAAGCAGTTATTGTTAGAGAAGTTCCAATAAATGGGAGCTCATTTGAATGACGTCAATACATTTTGATCACTCTAGAGATTGCATGTTGCTGAAGTGATTTCTAGAGAGAGAGAGACTCTCATGACATGTTCATACTGAACATCTTATTCAAGTTTCTTTGTTCAACTTCGATTGTTGTTGTGCACAATAGAGGACTTTTGGGGATATGAAGTTAGAGTTACTGACTATCTTAAATTTTGAGGACTTCTGTGTATATTAAGAAAAAGGTGAAACTACCTTAAAGTTCCAGGGCTTCCAGGGATATCAAGACAAATTATTATATTCCTATCGAGGGATTACCCTAGTGTGGGTAAGAAAGACATTAATAAAAGTATAAATCAAGGGACCATTATCCAAGGTTGTTGGATACCCTAATCTTTGGGTTTAAAGATATTATACTTTTTACTTTTTTTCTTTCATGATTATTTCGGCTATATTTGGATAAAGGAAGAAAGTATAACCTTCTTATACATTATTTTAATTTAGTATACTATGATAAGAAAGATTCTATATTCCTTAGGGTAGAAAAATTCTCATGACAACATTTATTAAGTATCATTTTTTAAACCTTATTTGTAGAACCTAGAATGTTTGTAGAACTAACAGAGGACTTGTGAATTTACATTGTTTAACAATGTAATCATAGTTTTCCTTAAATTTAAAATTAATTTTTTAAACATAAAATTCACCATCTCTTGTAGTTGAGAATATACATCATTATTTCGATCCTATAATGATATCGGGAGAAGTGGTAAGATTAGATATTGTCTTCCTGATATATCCATTTAAACTCTAATGGAAAGAATCTGTTTCCATTTTATGTCCATATCATTTTAGGGAAACTAAAGTTAGTGTGGATACTTGACTTCACAATGTTTAAAATATCAATTTTACCAACCTATTTGAGTATTATATACTTGGTCCATTTAGATAAAGAGCCATTGGTAGTAAAAATATACTTGAAGTTCTAGTGGTTAGTAGATATGGCCCCATTAAATCCATTCCCTAGATGGTGAATGGCCAAGAATATCTATCATTATGAAGAAACCACGGGGTTTTCTGAATGAAACATGGGTGTATTTAGAGGTCATGTCACATTTTAGTAAGCATCATCATGTAATTTATAATTTATCGACACTATTACCCATGAACATTGTTTGATGTGAAATAATTTTCTCTGATTGATGGGGGGAACAGTTACAAATGAGAAATTACTAAAAAATGTGAAAGTTTATCCTCATTGTATTCATTATAATTGAGTTCAAACAAACACAAATTTATAGAGTAATGATAGGAATATGGACATTATAATGGGTGGAGTTTTCTTATTTTCATAAAATTGGATCTTTCCGATCTACATCAAGAAGAGAAAATTTATTCCATTGTAAGAGTGTTATATGATACATCCATATAATTATAGTCTTTATCAGGGAGAACATGAGCTCTTTATATTCTAGGGTGGAACAATTTTTTTATTCTAAATCATATGATAAACAAAAGAGATAGATACAGGCCTATTATTTATAATGATGATGACATTTTTATCCTTTTAATAATATTCTATAGTCATATCTACATTATCTAATTCATCAGAATGATTCATTTTCAAATGAATGATTTGAAATATTTTCATTTTTCAGGGGAAATAAACATTAAAATTTCATTTGAAATAAATATGATGGATCAATTCCACATTCTCAATGGAATACAACCCATTTATTTTCATGCTGAACTATTCATAATAACATTTTCATTTAAACTAGACAACCCATTTCCATAGAGCTTACTCAATGTCAAAAATATTTGATTGGTACTCCACCTCTTTATTTTTGAGTCTATATAATAGATATAATGAATAATGAAAAACCCTCCTCTATTGGGTAAATGAACACAATTTCCATGTTAAATATAAATATATTTGGTTTATGCATTTTTCTATTCTATCATTGAGAGGTACCATAAAAATTCATCTATCATATATATCTTGTGTTGTGAAATGATAAATCCTTCTCACTAATGATCTTTTACATCAATGGTTAAATGTTGGGGGTAGGGTTTTTATCAATAAATTCATAAAATTCCTTCTCGTTCAACAAATTACATAACTTGATATATATGTAGAACTAGGGAAAAATGATTTCCCATCATGGTTGATGAATTTTAAACATCAGATAATTGAGGATATACTTGATTATTTCTAGATAAGTTATTAGATTGACCTCATTATATTGAAGATAATTCCCTGAGTTCAACATTATAGAGATCAATGCGATTCATTTATATTAAATATCTTAATATTGAGTTTCTACATCATGTGTAGTTCTTCAATGATAATAGAAACTATTTTTTCAATGAATATTACATTATTATGAATGGAGGGATATTTTTGATCTGTATACAATCACAACATAAATAATGAGCATCTTTCCTTCAACCTGTTGAATCAATCCTAGTGGGTGTAGGATATTCTTCTAGAGTTCATCAAAATAATTTCTTTAATTTCTTATAATAATGATATAATATATCCTTATTTATTATTCATGTCAAGGTTATATGTTTTCTAGAGACATTTCAAAAAAACACTGAATGTTAGTGAGAATACCATATGTCCCTTTAATATCATTTTTATTTCATGGAGGCAGGATTAGAAGGATATCATTATTCTATTCAATGTTGAATTAGATACCATAATTTTTTACATTAATGAAAGATAATTTCATTAATGTTACTAAAAACATTTTAAGGATTTCATCTTATGGTTTTTTTATGGTTAACTGAAAACTAAATCAATATCAACATGATTATCATATAATTTCCTTGATTTTATCACCATATAATCTACTTATAATTCATTGGTATTCCCAAAAATGGATCCTTAATATATAATTAATCGTATTTTGATGTGTTTATTCTTATTGTTTTTTCAGCCATACAGAATGAATCGATAGTAAATCACCCCTTAGGGGTCATTGAAATAACTTTCTACCTTTTCCTTTGGTGTTATTTTTATCAAATTATACGTAAAGTATCATTAAATAAAATATAGGTCTTAGAGGCCTTTTATTTTTCTAGATATATTTTCTGTGACTTAAATATTGTAATTGTCCTTTGGGAAATAATGTTTAGGATCTCTAAATATAAAAAACACTCATTCACCCATTATATTTCATATAGGGGGTAATTTTTGAAAGATAACTTGGTAATATACATCTATTTTGAATTTAATTTTGATCATATTATATAATTTACCTTCCACTAGGGTTGTAATTCTACCGCCATATGGATGTGATCTTCACATTTATGTGAATTAATAAAAAAAATTATTACATATATTCCCAATACCATTTAGGTTAAATGATTTAGATAATTAGAAATAAACAATACTACTAAAATCCTTGATTTTTAAACTAAGAGGCATTTTTCTACTGTATATAAAATATTATTAATCCCTAGAAACAAATAAATATATCCCCAAAAAACTAGACAATATTATTTTATACACACAAAATACATATTTTATTTCATCAAGACATAGTGAAATTAAAATGTAATAATTGGATGAGATAATATTATCACTAAAGGTAAGACATTAAAATCTTTAGATTATCATTTTTAGTAATTCGTGAATAATATGGGAATATGAAAATCGGAACGTGAAGAAAATTTCTTGAGGAATGAAATGGTCAAATATACATGAATCAAAAATTGGAAATGTTGATACAACATAAACATGACGAATTCATAATTATATAACCAAATTATATAACTACGGTGTTGTAAAATCTCAATACCATGGTTTTCACCAATGTATCATATATCAACTTCATGGAATGCAAACATTGTATCATGAACATGTCATCTCTTAATATTAATTCATTACCCACTACATTGAAGTGTAAGTAGAGTTCACCTTTTCATTCATTTACACGGTTTTTCACAAAGGTATAATAATTCATTACCATTTATACATAAAAGGTATTATATACATGAATTCCCTACAATTTAATTTATGCAATTCATTAGTGTGATATCATGTATAACCCTTAATATATATAGAATTATGTGTCACACATAAAGGAAATCATACATAATACTAATAAATAAACATTAACCCAATATAAAAATTGGAAACAAGATATTACACAACATAAAAATAATTTTTCTAAAGAATTAAGGTGGATGGTTTCATTATAAAATATAATATAATATAATATAGGGGGTTCACAATGATAGAAGGAATAATAATTAAGAGTATTAAGAAAATTAATTTAGAAATATGAAATATATTTAACCACTTGAAAAAATTTAGTTTATATTTCTATGGGAGTTTTATTATTTTTAGAAAATATGAAGGAATAGAAATGAAGTATCATTAAATATTAAAATAATAAATAATTTTTTATTCACGTTGTAGAAAAACATAAAAGTATATTTTATAAAATAAGTTTAAAATTGCCTTAAAAAAGGTGAAGTTAAGGTTATCATAAAAACGTCATTTTAAAAAAATAAAGTAAAATATGTAAAACCAAGTTTTTTATTACATGAAAATTTAAATGTATATCTTGAAAAGACATTATTGTTTTTTTAAAAAGGGTTTATGGTAAAACATTTAATTTTAAAAGTTCAGATTTTTATCAAAATTTTGAAATATCATTGTCGAAACTACATATTCTAAAATAAATAACAAAACATCCTTTATATAAGAGGATAATATAAATATATTGGTCACATTAGATAACATTTATTTTTGGTTCCAATTATAATGGAGAACATTGTAAGTAATGAAATATATCAACAAATATGGGAGACTATCATAAAAATGGATGTAAATTATTCTCAACAATGAAATAGTTTTTATGGGGAAGAAATTCATTTCAGATGGATATTTGGAAAAAATACAATTATATCTAAATATAATGATAAATTAACATGAAATAAAATCATTTGGTTGAAAAAACCAATCAGTGATGTAGAAATCACACTTGGAATTAATATAACTCTATGAAGGGAATTTAGTTAACAATGAGAATTAAATGATTAGTATATATTCAAAAAATATTCTCTCTAAATAGGGAACAAGATATGGATACTAAAACCATATTAATTAAATTATTATTTAAAAAATTATTAGTTGTCAATTTTACCATAGAAAAGATATGAGGGTGCACAATAATAAATATGTCTTACGAAATTAAATTTAAGATAAAATCCACATACTGTAATTTATAACATCCACAATGGTTCATGAATATCCTATATTATAAAATAATTAATAGTAACCTAGTTTAGAACATTTCTCATATATATGTCATTTTCAAAAATTCATTCATAATTATAAATTTAATAATACATTTATGTTATTATCTATTTTCAATATTCGATGTTAGTAATATATACTATTTTGTTCTACTTTTATAATTAATGTGTTATTATTAATTGTACTATAAAATATCTTCATTACCATATAATAAAATATATTTTAATATATGTTTATAATTATCTATAATTTTATAATTTCATAAAAAAATTATTTGTGATATTATTCACGATGGTGAAGTCAACAATCAACATTTTTTGATGATATATAATGAACAAATATTGTTTTGTTAGTTAATTATTTAAATTTTTATATTTTAATTTTAAAAGTAAATAAATAATTATTTACTTATTGAAATATAATATTATGTCTTCATATAGATGTGGATAGAAATTTATCTCATTATTCATTTAGGTGGTCCAACCAACCCAATAAGAACATGATATAAAATTGGTGTGACTATGAATATTTAAAATATTATTTTTTATAATATCATTATCAAAAATATATATTTATGTCATTTTAAAAATATATAATGATATTACTAATAAACTAGAATATTTATGTGAATAATGTAATAGAATGGTTTTTTAATTAAAAATTAGTCACTTTTCCTCTTAGTATGTTCGATTTTACTGGATTGTTTTATAATGATCACTTCTTCCAAATATTACTTATAAAACATATAATTTGTATATATTTAATATAAATAATGACCTAAAAAACATATATATTCACTACTAATATTTTTAGAAATATCCTTATAATTATGTGATGAAAATCATTGTTTCCAGGGATGTGGTAGTCTTCATACATGTATGAGCGACATTTTAATTTTTTTCTGATTGACTGTTACGAGAATAAAAAATTTATATACCCTAAATATTATAAAATTTATATAAATTATATATAAAAATATCATTATATAGATATCATAATAAGGTTTTTAGAAGAGGATGTATGATAACAATATATAAATAATTTGAATGGTGTGTAATACTTTTGTTGAGAAATTAGATCCCCTCCTGAGGTAACCATTCAATATAAATAACTATAGGATCTTTTCTGAGGCTAGAGGATGAAGAATATTTATATGGGATCTATAATATGTAAATTCAGTATTTTTTATTGGAAATTTAGCACTAGATATCTGGAATGATGATTATGTAAGTGAGCACCTTTTTTAGGTGTAAATGAGGGGAATATTTTGGATATAATGATTAGAAAGTGGTATGAATTGAATTGCCTGAGTGTTCCAAGATAAATTTTTGGAAATGATAGTGATACATGTAGGAATAAATTTATAACCAAATTAAGGTATTGTATATGGCATAAATTTAAAATTTATTTAGTAATATCTGACCTACGTAAGACTATCAGTTTTAACATTGATTAATCATAATTAAAATTTAACCATGGTAATTATTTTAATAAAACAATATAAGGTGTCCCCTATTAAAATAATTAGTTTGAGTAATATTAATTTTTAATCTATTTAATCTAATTAAATTTCTATGTTTTATAAAAATAAGTTATAATATAAAACATGTATTATATAGAAATATAATTTTGGTGGTAAAAATACAAATTAATCATTAAGTGTTCTTAATAATATTATCATTTCTTTTAAATTAAATGCCTTATTATTTAGTTGTATGTATTTATAAACATAATATTTGAGTCTTTATTCCAATACATATCTATTTAATTAATAATAACAATATTTATAAAAGTATCATTCCTTGACAAATAATTGTTTTATGCCTGTCAATAATATTTACCATTGTAACTAAATTTTATACATAAAAAAGATATTCCACACTAAATAATTTGATCAATATGATTTAAAATAAGATGATAATTTTATATAATTTTGCTTTGAAAATAGTTATATTAATATAATTATACATATAACATAATATTTTTTTGGAAAAATATATTTTCAAAGTGTAGAATAAATAATATTATTTCTGTAATAATATATTCATGATGAAAGGTAACTTGTTTTATTATATATATTAAAAAATTACCATTTATACCTTTATTTGACAATAATACAACAAACAGCAACATTCATGAAAATTAAATTTTTAATAAAATTATAGTTAATGTATAAATTGATTTTATTTTTTATTTTGGTATAATAATTAAATTTTATTAATTCATTATTATTATAATGTATATTTATATTTATTTCTATATATCTTTAATTATTCAGTTACATCTATATTCTCTTACGAATTCGATGACTACATTATAATTGAAACATAATGTTTTTTGATTGAATTTTTTTTCACTGTTTCGTGTCATGAATATTATTGAAAACATTAGGTGTTAAATAAAAATATATATATATTAAAATAATAGGGAGGTTTATTATCTCCACTTGAAAAAAATCAACCTCATAGTTGTAATTAAAACCAAATCACAAAAGATAAGGGACTCTATAAGATCATAATAAACAATTATATATTTTCAAATGAGGTGTATACCTTAATATCAATGGTAAGAAAAGGAAAAAACTTTTCTATTCATGTTTTTTAAAAAAAAATTCTTTATTTTATAGGAAATTATTTCATTATTACCTCATTATCCACATATAAATAATTTATCAGTTCATTTAAGATATTTTCTATAGTTCTTCCAATGTTTTTATCATGTGTGAAATTGATCGCTGTTTAAATCATCATATTCAATACTAGATGTTCTATGAGTATTAAACATCCTATTTTTTTGGAATTCAACTATATTTATGTTATAAATCATAATTCTTGATACCAGTTTGACAATAATCATAATATTTCTCATGTTAATTTTTATCTTGATATGCTACTCATTGGGAGAATTATTTCATTGTCCATGGAATCCTATATTACATTGTATCCTTTGGGAATATTCCATTACTATAAGAATTGAGTTAATCATGATCAATGAAGGCCATTAGAGAATTTTTATATAATGTAAAATTCAAAATAATAATTTCTTACTCATTAAAATTATTACATTACAATTTATTTAAAACTAAAACACTATAATTTCACTGTTTTCTTATATTGGGTTCTATAATATATTTTAATCAAATTTCCTTACATAATAAAAACATCATAATGCATTTTAAAGTTAATTGGATTAACCAAATCATATCCCTCATGTGTGTCAAGGAAAGGGTATAGTCTTAGCCCCACTCAACATGTACTAGAGTAAATATTGATTTATTACACAACCATCCATTTTCATTGTAATTACACATAGGTGTATCTATGCTATATATACATACACTTGTCAGTATAATGACTAAGATGTAATTTTAAGGAGAAAAAAACAATATAGGCATACCAAAACATCAAGATATTATCATATATTATTACATGTCCCGTATAATGTTACATATGGATTTCATTGAAGTTATATTACATTAATACATGAAAAATCAAATTTTACATCAAAGAAACGAATGATTTATTTATTCCTTTCAAATTATAACCAACCTTAACATATAAATCCTTAAATTATCCTCAATTATCATATTAACATTTAATGTTATCAAAACAACACTCTAATAACAACTATATCAACCCATCAATATGATCATCACAATTTAGTTTTTAAATAAAAATATATCATTACATACTTTCCAAATAACGTTTTTATTTAGAGATTTAGAGTATTAGGGAAAAAAATTATAAAAACCGCATGTTATATTTAACTAAGAGACTATTTTTCGACTATTTAATAATAATATTAATATATAACATGCTTTAAAAATCTTCTTCAATTGTTCTAAACATGGTAATCTTTTATAAATATCATTAATTTATAAGTTATTCTCAAACAAGGGAAATGGAAAGATAATAAAGGGGTGAAATAATATGATTAATATGTGATAAACAGTGAAATTTGAACATATCATATATAATACATTATGTATAACATAATAATATGAAATAAAAAACAATAATAAAAGTACACGATACAAAACATGATCATAAGTACCAGAATCTTAACATGGAATAGTTTCTATAACATAATCATGAGAAGTTCCTATGAATATAACTAATATTCATCAATATGGTTTTATAAAATCACAGTTTCATGGTTTTTAACCAATGTATCATAAAAAAATAACAATTAATTCTTCCATGGTATTATAAATAGATTATATATGAATTTTAAATCATTACCCAATATATTTGAAACTATCATGGTGAAACCTTTCATACATTACCACTATTGTTCGCGATGTCATCATAATACATTACTCTATCGTAATGAAAATATATAAAAGGAAATTTCACCTCTACATATTAAGTAATTATCCAATACATTGGATCCCAATTAGGGAAAAACAATATTATGCGTATCATTATCTGTTTTCCATAATTAAAATAATAGATAATTTATTTATTATATAATTAACCCTATTGGGAAATAATTGTCATGATTTTACAAAACATAAGAAAAATTAATCTTGATAAATAAAATTTATTGTATAAAAATATAATTTTATACAAATGTATATATGAAATCAATATGGATGGAACATTCCATTTAATGAATATTTAAAACATTTATTTGGAAGTAATAAATATCCTCTACCATTCTAGAACATGTATTTAACAAAATATTGAGAGTAATAATTACGTTGAGAATCCATGAAGACATTGAAAGAATGATTCATTGAAAATTAACTGATATAAGAGACTATTTTTCACATGAAAGGAAAACTAAAAACAATATTTTTGAAAAAAATATAATTTCCATAAAAATAAGTTGTTATGGGTCACGTTTAATAGTTATTTACAAAATAGTTATGTGAAATCATTGAAAATTTTACTTTTGGAAAAGAAACATTATGACAACCCTACAATTTATTACACATCAATTCACGATTTTTTACATTAATGTTGAAATTATATAACCCCTAAGACCAATAATTCTAGTGTATTTTGGAATTAGGTGCATAGAATAAAATCATGAACATGTGATAAAACAAAATTTTTGTAAGCTACATTAACATTCTTCTAAAATTTTATGGATTTAAAATCTGCACATGATAACATGGGGGAATACATATGAAAGGGGTGAGATATAAATACAAGTAAGGGAACAAAAATTACCATATTTTAATAAATAAGGTAATACATCGTAGAAAATAGGAATATAAATGTGGAATAAAAGTATTTTGATTCATAAACATTAATATTAATTCATTATATTCCATGATAACATAAAAGTCATGTTGTGAAATGTGAAAATAACATAAATAACTAGATAAAAAACAAAGATCAAGGATAACTACAAATAAATCATGATAGAAAATTTCAAATAATGGTATCATGTTTACTCCTAGTTCAAACTTGATGTCTCATGAGAATAAACAATATCCAATTGTTTGATGTGATATATAATTATAAGAAATCCTATGACATACATTTAATTATCATTCTTAAGTGTGTCACATATATCATAGAAAAAAGATTCATTCATCATCATATTTGAATACATGATCTGGGAGTGTGGAATAAATACATGTAAGTCCAAATTAAAGGAAATATATGTGTATAAAATGTGAACATCTGGGATAATAAATGGGTATCGTACTCACTAAAAAATTTCCTTCTTTTGAAATCACAGTGAAATTTCATCATCATATTGACATCACGTAAAAATTTAAAAAAAATGATGACGATATAGAAATTTGTATCTAATAATTTGGAAGTCAAATTGGAAGTAATTGTTAAATGGAAATACATTTCACAATATTATGAATTTGAAATAGAATATATTACAGAAAAATGAAACATGAATAAATAAGAGAAGGTGAGGATCTCTAACATGAGTGTGTGATTCCAAATTATTGGAATTAGTTTCTTGATTGATTTGGGTGACATGGGAGTACTCTAGAGAGGATAGGGAAGAGTACGGTTGTTATCCAAATATTTTTAGTGAATATATATTATATATTGGGTGTGTATATAATGGAAATGTGTGGGGTTTTCTTTTTTATTTCTCAAACATATGATTTGGATACTATATAACAATTTAACCAAAACCAAAATCCATACCATGGTCTTTTCCCATGTTTTGTACATAATTGGAGATCTTACCATTATTTTATATGTACAAGGTCTTATGATAATAAAATAATACCCTTGTTTATGTACGGGTGACTCATACTCTTAATGAAATGATTTTAATACCTTAAAATATATTACATGTTTTTGAGGATTTGTAATGGATTTATAATATTAACTAAGAACATAAAAATAAATTTTTTTAAATATAAAACATATATTTGGTCTTCGATACCATTTCTAGTTGTTATTATATCACTTTTGTGTCATTATAATGTCATAATAAATAATCAATATTTATACGGTTTTTAATTTTTTATCTGACAGATTAAATACATCAGAAAATTATTAAAAATTCACCATTTGATAATAATGATGATATGATTCAAAAAATATTATTCATTTCATCCAAAAAAATTATGATGTAAATTCCCACTGTTGAAATAAAATCGTCATTTATTAAGAAATTATTGGTTTTTTATATTAACAATTTTCAAACCGTTATAAATATTACAAATTACATCATGAAAATAATATAATAAACATTATAAAATAATAAAATTTTATTAAAATATTAATCATTTCAAAAATCCATTTATTTAATAAAATAAATTCCGAAATTTATTTTGAAAAATACCAAAAAATACTATTTGTGTTTTACTATATTAAAATAATAAAATTTATAATGTAACAAAAATTTGATTAAAAAATATTCATTATTTCATAGAATATAATGTACACAACAATTTCAGTACGTTCTTGATTCGTATACCATTAATACACCCACAAATTTCTTAAGAGTATGTTGTGTGGCAGAGATACTTTCATGAGGTGGATCGGCGTAAATGGTTTGGGTCATGATGTCGATGAGCTTGAAATTATCTAATAAATGGATTCACCCATGTATAAGTTGTTATATCTCATCTTCCACTCTGTCATGGGAAAATAATAGTGATTGTATCTCCCTCAAAATCTCCAATGGAAAGGATTCATAGGGTATAATCCTACATGTTGAGTACATCAGATATTTCATATGTGTCAATTGGATTTGATAACTCCATATATGTATAATAACCATTTAATAAGATCATAACAGATATATTATCAATCGTAATGTTTCTTAAGGTTCATTTATATACGATTGTCTATAATAAAACCAATTAAACACATGAATTTTCTATAACCATATTACATATTAAGTCATTTAATTCATGCATAATGTACATTTTATTTCTAATAGTTCTAGTCACTAGAATATTCACCCCATTATAAATATCTCCCTCAAAACTATAATTACACACAATAAAACACATGAGTTTTATTTTTATCACCACATCCTCCAGTTCCCACATCACTTCGTCAAAATTTTGTTCTTCCCACAAGAATTTGAAAAGGTGTGTTGTCTTATATCATATATCATTGTCTCTATGATCTATAATAATCACTCGTTTCACATCATATTATTTATTGATATCCAATGGTACCACCTATAGAATGATTACATCTGAGGGGTATGGTTTGTAATTTCTCTTGATATATCCATGTAATACATCATTTACATGAGATATGATAGGTGGGAGTTCTTATCAGAAGGCTACTACTCCGATGCGATCATGAACCTAAAAAGAGATTATGTATCTTGGACTAATATTTCCCTTAATCCCAAATCTCATAACATTCATCAATGCTTATATACAATGTAATTCCATGTTTCCAATATAAAAATCTAAGTATCTTCTATTATTTTGATCATTGCTCTTTTATTGAATATAATCAGCCTTGAGGTGTTGTTGAATGGTTTTAACCATTCCAACTATTTCTGGAACATTTCATAACCTTGTGGTATTTGTTCCAAAACAACATCCCAACATATGAGTTAGAAACTCTTCCCATAAAGGGCATCATAGAGAGCCCTATGGGTCCTTGTGTGTAAACTATTATTGTGAAATAACATGAATAGATGGAGAAGTTGATTCCATCATCATTTTATGTCAATTGATAATTTTCTTAACATTTAATCAAGTGTTAGGATAGTACACTCAAATTGGTATTCAGTTTGGGTGCGATAATATATACTAAAGTTTAGATCACTTTTTAGATTATTTTGAATAATCCTGAAAAACATAGAGTTAACTCGATGGGGTCTCAATCTATAAAAATTAATTGTGTTGTTCCATGTAGTCTCACCGCTTCTCTAATGTATATCTTTTCAAGATTATAGAGTGATAAAACCTCCCAAATCTCAATGAAGTGTGCAGTATTTGAAAGACAATCACCAAAAACCCATATATAATTATTTCCTATTGATTTTTTTGAAAGAGAATTGACAAAGTCCGTGGTGGTTTTTTTCTATTTCAAAGTATGTTTATGTAATAGTATAATCACCCCCTTGTATTTTTCATTTCCACTGTCTCTTTCTATCCTACAAAACATATTGATGTATATTCTATGATCTCCTTCATATTTTCCCAAAAATAGTTTTCTCAGAGATCTAAATAAATAATTGTTCTTTATTTGATGATGGAGATAGCTGAGATATCGACATCATCCAATAACTCCTTCATTATCTCAGTATATGATTGTATACATAGTCTTGAGTCAAATTTCACAACTCGTTCTTCATTAGAATTAAAATCCATGGATTTCTATTTTCTTATATTTTCTACTTTCTTATGAATTCCCACATCTACTCTTTGAGCATCCATTGTCCTCTCGTGAAGGGATTAATGATGAATAATTTGGTGAAGGATTGATGATGTTTCTTACTTTATGATTCCCATATCTATACTTTTCATATTTAAGAATATTGTATCCTTAGTAATTTACATTAATGAAATTATTAATGGATCCTTTATTCATAAAGAATATACCACATTACTAACATTCCCATGATGGTGGAGAATTGATATGCCATAGTACTTGATCGTCTCTAACCATCTTCATTGATCATATTAATCCCATTTGATGTGAATATATACTTGAGGATTCTGTGATCCGTATATATATCATAATTATCCCAACGAGATAATGATTCAATTTTTTCAAATAGAAGATCACTGTAGAAAACACCAGATCATGTGTTGGCTTGTATTATTGATGACCACTCAACTACATTGATCCATAGGCTATGATTTATTATTTTTCATTTACACACATCCTAATCTATTCTTTAATGAATCAATGAATACCATGATAATCTATTCACTTGTGCATAATGTTATCATAGGTGATGTTATAATCTGTCATTTAAACTCCTTGATGATATATTTACATTCATCATTCCATGAAAACTAGACAACCTTTATGAGTTATCTTTGTTATATGTCTTTAAAAATTTGAGAAATTTCACACAAATTGATGACAATACCAAGATAATTCAAGGAAGATATGGTTATCAGTCACACATGTTGGAATCATACATCCATTAATTTATTCATTAATTAAAGTGTCCATATATGTTTCATTGCTTGTAATGATATTACCCATGAATGATAATTCTGATATTCATAACCCACAACTATTGTACTATTAATAAATCTTATCCTTTTATAATTAATTTATCAATATACTCATATTCTTATCTTGATCCTCCTTACTTTTTTAGTATATTAGAATATCATCAATCAATACTAACACAAATTTGGTGAGGTAATATCTAAAGACTCTATTCATCATGTCCATGAATACTAATGGAGAATTTCTCATCATGAATCGAATTACAATGAACTCTTATTTTAGGTACCTAGTATGAAAACAATTATTGGGGTATCCTTCTTCATCACCCTAATTTGGTAATATCACAATTATATATCCATCATAGAGATGTATTTTTCTCCATATATATGATGAAACAAGTCATCAATCCATGGAATATGATACAGTTTATTTTTCATGATCTTTTCAATATCATGATATTCAATGAAAAGATGAATTGATACATACTTATTTTTTATAATGATGGTTGGTTCACCACATTGTAAAGCACATGCGAATATGAACCCTTTTTCCATATTATCCTATCATTGTTTCTTAGACTCTTTAGTTTCCACAACAGTTATTTTTTAGGCTGTATTGGATAATAGAAACACCCCAGGTATTATCTTGATTGAAAATTCAACCCCTTGTCTCGGAGTGATACTAGAAAATTCCTAGAGAAACACATCAGCGTATTGAATCATAATAATAATTTCTTCGAGGATGGTTCTTTTCCTAAACACAATAAATTGGGAAAGATATTCTTTCTCATTTGGACATTATTTCCATTATTGAGATGTTGGTTTTAAAAAATATTCATCATCCCCTTTCACTTGTATGGAATCATGGGTTCATTCGCAATACAATGATTTATTTCCTTCTCATGGCTATTTATGTTGGCCTAATACAAAGAATGTCATTCTATAATCAATATTACCCAAAATTCCACTCAAGTGAGTATTAAAATGGTTTATGGGAAGTTCCTCCCTCAAATTGATACATGGGTGAAGTTATATACTTGGGAAGAAATAATTTACCCTTTCTTCTATTTCACCGAATACTTCACATCCATAGTATGTGGTAGTGTTTGAATAGTTCTAGTAATAATTAGTAATTTAAATGATTTATTAGGAATAAAATCAACGACTATGTTTTCTATCCTTGAATAAATAAATAGCGTACCTATTACCTCTTATATTTTGGGACCCACGTAAGTTGTTGTGATGGAAAATTCCTTCTTGTGAATCCTTGGAGGTTTTTAGTTGACGTTAAATACCCTTGTCTTAGTGAATTTATTTATAAATTTCAATTTTTCCTTGAATTTGAAGAAACGAATAATTCGATAAGGGTTGACTAGAGTATTCCTTTCCTAAATCTCAATAGTGGATTTCTCCATTGGAAAATTGCTAGCTATGATCATTTCCATCATGCACATATTTCATTTCCTCATCTCTCGTAGGCCATTTATGGGGTACTTCATTTCTAGACTTTGATAAGTGGGGTCTTGAACTTTCTAGAACCATTATATTTTTCCACTAGACCTCTAGAATTAAACTTCACTTTATGCTACTTATCATTATAATACATTAGAGATTCACATATATCTAGTTCTTTTTTAAGGGTACATCATAAAATATTCTCATAGCTATCAATGACATAGATCAGTAGATATTTTTTTAGGATACATATTATCCCACCAAAATAATTAGTCAACCTTTCATTATGGAATAATTATAATATATGAGGCATACCACGAATGTCTTGGTAAGATTTCTTCACACCACCAGAAAGAATCAACATCCTTTTACATTAGTGCAATGAAATTTATTCCCATTTTATGCTGAATATTGAATGTAAAATATAATCAAAAACATATTATAGTATTTCTTCTACCCAATCACTTTGATCCCTTCCTATAGATTCTTATTTTTTATCATTGTTACGCACTGATCAACCTCACCCTCCATACAATAAATATCTAGTAAAATCCTCTTTAGTTATAAATATTGATGTATTTATAATATATTTTAAATGTATATGGTACATTTTTCCTCGATTAAAGGGTTGGAAGATGCATTCAAATTAAGATACCAATTTTTTATAAAATAACTCATATGTAGTTTGTTCTCTATAAGGGGGATTTTGGTGATCCTCCTAGTCTAGGTTTCTATTAGGTCAGAATAGACCTAATGACTTCATTTTTTATTATTTATGATATACCACCTTTAAAGGGGTGAGGTGAGACCATTAAAATGACCTATGGATTAGTGAAAATTGCGTGACTCCTAGGTTTTTGTGGTAATCACCCAAACCTGGCAACATGGAACTTCTCCTCCAAACATATGTCTTGATAATATAGGATTCTATTCAAAACATAATTCTTCATATATATTATCATAAAAAATATTCTTATTCCCACTATCCTTTGGTTGGTTATCTCAATGGGGTAGTCGCCATATGTCCCATCACAACAATTTTTTACCGGATTCCATATATTGCAGGACATTTTCTATAATATATGGAAAATTTTGGATGTTAATTTTTCTTAAACTACAAAAATAATAAAATAGAATACAATTCTATTAACTATATAACATATAAATTATATGATTTTCAATAATTTATTTTATTTCTTGGAATATGTGAATGATATGTATGACCTATTTCCTAACACGTATTCTTATTGGTATTTGTTTTGTTCCCTTAGTAATGGCACCAAATGCTCTCACGAATTTACCCAAGTATATCCTCAAACCGGGTCCAAAAAATGTTTGTAGAAAGGCACATTTTATTTTTCCATGTTACACCGAGTCAGGCCCGTCACACATTATCAGAGTTGTTACCCCTAGTTAGATCTCTAAGATATCCTCTCCCACTTGTAGTATCTAGAAAAGGGATGTATTTTACAGATAAACCAAATAATATATACTTAGAAAAATCTTCGTATTCCTTTATACCTAGTTTTATTATAAAGGTTTCTCAATATATTTTTATCTTATTCCCAATACTGACTAAAATTTTACTTAATTACCAATTATGAAAACCCTGATCATATTAAATAGTAATTCATGATTTATTACCTAAAAGTAAACAGAATTAAACCTATAAGGCTTATATGTCTCTTGTATTTTAGAATTAGATGCATGTAATAATATCTTCATCATGTGATGCCAGAAAATTGTAAAACAAATTTATTAACATACATATAAAATTAATGTTATTTTAAAACTACATGGGATAACATATGGACAAACATAAGAAAGGGGAGATCTATAAATCCCAATAAGGGAATAAGCATTGAATAACAAGAAGAAGGTATTACAAATTCTAAATATGGTCATGTCAATGGGAAATAAAATCAGTTATAATCCTGGACATGAAAAATTAGTCATGAAATTTGAGGATAACATAAGGAATCATGGGAAATGATGAAACAACATAAAACACTTCATTATAAACATAGATTAAGGATTAATCCAAAGACATCATGATTGGAACAGTACCATAATTTAATCATGTTTAATCCCTCTCCCAAAATTATCTATCTTGAGGATAAATATTACCTTATGAATTAGAGAACTATATATTTTCATGATCACCTGTAACATTTAATTCATTCTTCTACTTATGTGTGACATATAGATCATACATATAAGTTCATTCACGATAATATTTCATTATAAGAGAAATAAGGTTGTAATAATTACATTTATGTCTCACATCATATAATTATTATTGTATGAAGTTGAACAAACATGAAAGTAATTGAGTATTGTGCACACTACATAATTGATTTGTCTTGGAAAAATCACATTAAAATTTTAGTATCATAACAGTGTGTGATTCTGAGGACTGCAGAGCCCGGAATGATCGGAAAATATTTTTTAAGCATAAATTAATGCCAATAAGATATTTTCCTAAAAAAGTGTAATAAATCATAAATAGTAACTCGGATCAGAAATCTGAGGGCATAGTCGTGCTCAAGATGTCGGGTTTACCCAAGGGGTGACTTGAGTTTAGTTGGTGTGGGCCTCCTATGAGAAAACCCCAAAATTGAATAACCATAAATAAAATAAATAAATAAAGTTATATTATTTATCAAATTATTATAACAAATGAAAGGTAACTCAAATAAAAAATCTGAGACCACATCTAAACTCATGAGGGTATGATTTTTTTATGCAGATACTAATATTGGTCAGCGCGGGCCACCACTGAATGTTAGTTTTTGGATGTAAATAAAAAAAATTAAGTGACAATTAGTTTATTGTAAAATCCATAACATCTATATAGTAACTCTAATAGGAAATCCAAGAGTACCTTTGGGTTAGTTGGGGGGTTTTTCACCTGGGAATAGCCTATCTTCAACCAGCACGGGTGGAGGGTCATTGTTAATAATTTTCGATCTTTTTTCTAGTATGTTCAATAAACGTGAGAGGAAAATATTCTAACTTTTAATCCCAGGATCAGGTTAAAAATATGGGAGAAATTTTGAATCTGTAGTGCCATGATTCGGTTAAGAGAGGCTTCACTTGGAACATAGTAGGTTCGGAGAAAATGTTATATTTTGAGACTTTTAATTGAATAATAAAAATTTCTTAGTTAATTTTTATTTTATTTCTTTTCTTCCAACAGAATAACAACAACCTGGGACTGGAGACATGTAAAGACAATCAATTTCTAGATTATTAATTCTATGTAACTGCCCCATTGGGGAATTAGGAAGGATCCTAATTAATAGGCCTCAATTAATTCCATGAACATTGCACACCCCTACTCCTATTTATATGGAGATTGGGGAGTGGTGTCGGTATAGCTTCACCAAGGAAAGAAGTTCTTAAAGAGTGTCGAGACATCATTCCCTTAGAAGATATATCTGGTTCTGGTGAGTAGTGGTGATCGACACTGAAACCATGAATGAGGTCTGAAGATCAACTGATGTCATTAGTGGCTATTGTGGGAATGGCTATCACTAACCCACGTCCTCAACAACAGACGTTTCTCCATCATTCACAAGGTAGGGGTTTTATATATGATTGAATTTTTTTTTCATTCTTTATATCCTAAATTCACTACAAATATGGTCAAACCAACCTATAAATCTTCCCGTACATAATACTTTCCCCTTTTTATTCTGTTTTTCTTTCGTTCTTCATGCATTATCTAAAATATATATATATTGATGCTGTAAAATGATAGTTTTGCAGAGAGAAATATATGGACAAAGGGCCCTCTACACAAGGATAGATAATGTTTGATCATTTAATTTTCCATGCTTGGAATGAAGCAGCAATGGCTCATGGAAGAAGCTGGCAGCCAGCACCCAACCAATCGTGATGAAGGAAGGGAGGCGCGCGTCAGTGCCACCGGTTGATGAGGTGGTCGTCGGTCGTCGGCCGCGGCAGTGCAGGGTGGCATCCAACTACTGGTCATTCATTTTATGGGTTTTGATGTTATTTATCTCTCTCATAATACAATTTAGTTCCATATGATGTTATACCCTTTTTATTTCATCAATTAAATTTATTAAATTTTATGTTATGATGTTAGGATGAAAAATTTTCATGAGGGATCTTTTATCTTTTCATTTATTTGCAATATAATTTCATTTATTATTTTAATCACCTACATTCATCTAAATGTTGTGATGAATCCATTAACTTACATGTAATATATTTTTATTATGATAATGGAATAATTATTCATCAACTCTCCTTTAACTATCTTTTATACTAAAAATGAAAACATCATCCGAGGTGTGTTAATTTTAAACATTCATGGACGATGGGTTTTCAATTTCTATTAATATCTTATATTGTTGTCATGAAACCATTTTCTTGGTCGAACCATACCATAATATATGTATTATGTCTCCTATTTTTTTTGTAATCCTTTTGTAGACATGGCTTTGATTTTTAAAACAAAACGTTTTCCTTATTGTCAAAATCCACCAATTACCAATATAGTTATCATTAAATAAATTATATAATCGGTCATATTCATTACGAGTAACCAAATTGAATTTAAAATCATGTTACCTAATGAATTTCCACTAATAATATATAACTCTAATAATGTACAATCATCCCCATTTTAAATGATTCTATGAACATGAATATAAGTGAACTGATCATTATAACCAAGGAAACAAATGGAACTGAACAGTGAAATTGAACCGCTTAAAAACTTAAAAGATAATGAATAAACTCAAAAGTATTTACTAAATCATTTTCATATATAATTTATTCTGTAATTGTTAATAAATTAACCTAATTTAATTATTTAATTCATTAATATCATGTGGATAACACCATTAGACTTAAGGTAATGGATTTAACCCGAACCACAACTTTATTCCTTGGGGTTTCTAAATACATATTTTTACACAAAAGTAGTTGTCTTTTCATTTTGTGAAAAACATAAAAATTATTTTTATATGATTCAAACACTTGTTTCAAGATCCATCCATCATTATGTTTTGGGGATATACATGTTTTTAAGTGATTCACCCTTAATTATTACCGATAAGAAAACCTATTTGAAGGAATCATATTGAATTCCTACCCAATTTCAAGTGCACTATATATTCTATTTAAGAAACCGTTGTATTTATAAAATCAGTCCTTTTACTATGAAAACATTCCTGGTTCACTTATGGTTTTTTATAAATGATTTTTCTATTTTCTATTTTAAATCCTCAATAGTATTTTCTATTAAAACTAATAAAAAAAATTTAATTATAAAGTTCCAAAAATGCATTTCTTATATGTTTTACATGACATCCATCACCATGATATATACTAATTTACCTTCAGAATTTCCACATATATTTTATTTCCATTATTTCCTGGACACCTTTATGATACACAAATTTATTATGTTTTATGACATGATTATGATACACACATCTTTCCCAGGGTATCCTTATGTTTATGGGAGATTGATTATGTATGATTATTTATGATGAATGTAAATTACTGAAAATGTTAACATGGGTTAACCTAGATAGAGCTCTAATACATTGGGTAACGTTAAGTCTCATGTTATGTTATGTGCAATGGTATTGGCAGTTAGCCTTTTCTTGTGCTACTATGTGAATCGATCAGGGTGGTTAGCCTTGACTCATACTAAATTCATTTTTTAAGATTCATCCACATTTTTATGATTCCATGTTCAGATGATTCCATGTTAATATGGAATGATTGTTTTTGTTCCATGCTTTTTATACCATTATGTCTTGTTTCCTAACTCATGTGCTTAAGATATATTATTCTCTTCATTACCTTTTTGCGATTTTTAGCTCATCACATTTTTCATGTTTTTTCCTAGGATATCCAATGCAGATGTATGTTTACAATGGATGTTAGGAGCTCATTTCGGAGATTAAATATAGAAGTGTTTTTAGACCCATGTTTAAAGATTAATGTACCTAATTTTCATGGGAACTAGACTTCATGATCCTTTTATTGTACTCTGGTGTATATTTATTTATAAAATCATGTAATATTATATGTAAATTGCTAGGGTCTCTATAATACTATTAGACAAATGATTTTAGAACCCTAAAATATATTACATTTTATTGAGGATTCATAAAACATTATAAAATTAATCTCATAAACTTAAAATATAATAATGTAAAAGACAAAACATATATTTATACATTGATACAATTTATATTATTTTTTTCATCACTTTTTGGTCATTATGATGTCATTATACAAAAAGAATATTTTATAGGTCTTGATTTTTTTACTTGGAAATTTGGCAGTCTCAAAAATTTCATAAAAAATAACCATTGGATAATTCCATTATTTTAATTCCAAAAATAATTTTCATTTTATCCAAATAATTTTCTAAAAATTTTAATTTTTTTTTCACTAAAATAAAATAAAAATTTATTAAGATATATTGGTTTTTAAAATACATTTTTTCGAACCCTTTTAAATTTTTTTAATTGACATCATAAATAATTCATGATAATATAAATTTAATAGAAAATATTTAATAATAATATTTTTTTAAAATGTTACATATTTAAAATATTCATGAATTATTAAAAAATAAATTCTTTAATGGAATTTTTATATTACCAAAAAATAATTTTTTTGTTTTTTTGTTTTGAAAATTACATCATTTATAATCTAACAATATTATGATGGATATATATTAATTATTCTATAAATAATAATCTATAAACTCACATTTCTGGGCCTTGATACATATCCCTTTAATATTCCCTCAAACACACTAAGTGTATATTGTGTGATGGTGAGTATTTTGTGTGGTAGTTTGGCATACATGGTTTGGGTAGTGGTCTTAGAGATTATGAACATCTCATATTAAAAGATTCAATAATGCTGATCTTATTATATCTCGTCTTGGAATTGGTAAATAAAAAATCCCAGTGATACTCTCTCTCAGATTATCGAATAAATGAGCCTCATATAGTATGATACTACTAGTTGAGGCCATCACTATCTTTTTATGTGTCAATTGGATGGTTAAATCACCATATTTATACTAATCATGTGAACACTATTTAATGGATATCTTATCAATGATAAATATGATTAAAAATAATTTAAATATGATATGATATAATAAAACCAAAAAAATCCATGTGTTTTCTATGACCATATTTCATAATAATATATTTAATTATATCATAAGGTAAATTTTATTTAAAACCATACTAGTCATTAACAATATTAATTATAGTTCGTTAAAAATAAATATAGTTAATTTTATCATATGTAAATGGGATGATAAAATATTTCATTTTAAAGGTTGTAATTTTTTTTTAATATTTTCAAATATAATTTATTAAAACCAACATCATAGAATGTTTAAAAAATAATCACATTTATAAAAGGATAAAAGAAATATTTATTTCACAAGGGATACAACACAATTAGGTTTGTTTTTATAAATGAAAAAAATATTGATAAATAAAAATATGGACATGTATTGGATACCATCATTTAAGAGGATTGGAATCATAGACAAAAATGATATACTTTTCATCGGGAATAAAATTGTTTAGGGAGAATGTTTGAATCAAAAATGAAATTTTCCTAAGAGTTAATGAAAAGGTAACATGAAATAAAATATTATGGTGGAATGAAATATTCTTGAAAAATGTATGGTCATGATGAATCGTTAGATCTGGGGAAAGGGATTTGAGTTAATGAAAACTGCTATAAATTTTATGTGTTTTGAAAAAAATACATCTAATAAGATAACATGATTTAAAACCATATTATTTAAATAAATATGGAATAAATCATTAACTATATTCTAATCAAACCATAGTAATGATATCAACGTTTACCATATGAAATATTTCATAAGAAATTTAATTTTAGGAAATGAAACCCTTATCGTAATTCTTAATTTATTTTAAGGTTATTGTATCTAATAAATAAAAATTTAACTCACATAGTCACATATCTATGAAATTTTTTCATATTTATTTCCATCTATAAATTTTTTATATAATTATTTTCAACATGTGGATTAGTTTTTTATAATCCATTTTCAAATTTGAGTGTGAGTAATCCTATTAATTTTGAACTAGTTCCAACATAATAGTTTTATTCTTCATTATTTTCCCAATGTTCATAATTTTAGTATAAAAAAATTTACTATAATTCCTGATTTAAAATTATTTATAGTTATATAATTCAAATAAAATATATTTAAATTAGTATTCAACATGAAGAAGTCGGTAAATAGTTTGTTTTAGTTATTTATAATGATCGAACAATGTTACCTTAATTAATAAGATAAAAGCTTATATTATTTTTAAATAAACCAAAAAATAATTATAACATATTTATGTACAATATTATGTTTCAAAATAAATTATTGATATAAACGTATGTCATTATTCATGAAGGTGGTTAATCATAACGAATAAAAAATTCTAGAATATTCATGTGAGAATGATAATTGAAGAGATTCAATTTTTATATATCACTATCCCAAAAAAATTTAGCCCTTTTTTAGACATTATTATGGGCATTGATAATAATTTGGGGATTTATAAGAATATGTTAAATTATAATGAATCATTAACTTACAAATAAACCTTATTTTTGACTTGGTATTTTCATTTTATGTAGTTTGTTTAAAAATGATTTCTAATTTATTATATTAATTATAAAATTCCTATTATATATATATATATTATAAATCATTAAAAAACAAATTATTTACTCACTAAACTCATTTATCAAACCATTTCTAAATGGTTTTGATAAATAATGAAACCTTTCATTCATTGAGGTGGTTTTCATCGCACATGTGTGATCAACGTTGATTTTTTTCTCATTAAATGGGTGTGGAATAGATAATCATTATACAATCAATAACAATAATAATTAACTATATTTTCTTATAGGGATTTAATTATATAATTACTATTATAATGTGTTTTTAGTATGATGGATGATATAGTTGAAAAAGGGAAGTTAATGTGTAAGAAATTCATTTTTAGAGAATTTGGAACGTCTCTAAAAGAATCATTTTGAAATGAAGTACATGAGGCATTGTGCACGAACTATAGGGTTCCAAACATGTATATTGTCTCTATAAAAAGTAAATTGGGATGTTATTCAAGGGAATAGTAAATATACCAATTGCTTGAATTTCTAGGAAGTGAGATCAGTTTATAGGTGAAAAGCATCACTAATATTTGATAAAAAATATATATGTAAGTTGTAACAATCTAATTCATTAATGATTTGTGGGTTGGTTAGTTTGTTAAATGGTTGAAATGAAATAAAATATTAATTTCAAGAAAATGTTGTAATATATGTTATAATATTAAAACATATTTAGGAAAATTTGGTCCACATTAGATTACACATTTTAACACTTATTATTCTTGATTAAAATTTAACCCGTGTAACTATTTTATTTCTAAAAATATAATATTACTCATCACATCACATTCTGACATAAAGAATCTAAAATTTAACATCATTAAATATTTTAATTAATAATTAACTATTATTAATCATTTTTTACATTGACTACCTGTTAAAAGAGTATTAATTTATTTTTAACTATTTTTACAAATCATATTACAGTCTTCATTTTAAAATTGATCAATTTAATATAGAATAAAAATATTTAAAATGTATAATTACGTGAGAAATATTTATTTTTTCAATAATAGCTAATATTTATGTTGGTAACATAATTTTATACCTAATAATGATTGTGTCCCATATTAATAATATAATCAATATTATTAAAAATATGATAATAAATATATCTAATTTATTTTATATAGGTGGGAAAAATTAATTTTAAAATAAGAGTTCATATGACATTATATAATTTTTGTAAAATGTATCATCTATGAAGTGTATAAATATATTACATTTGTATAACTTACTAATTTATAGATTTTAAGTTATATTATTTTATATATTATCAATAATTTCAATTTTTTCCATTATATTCATGGACATTACGAAAAATATTGCACATGAAAAGGAAATTGTTATAAAAATATAATTTCACAAATAACGTAAGTTTGTTTTTTTAGCAATGCTATTTGAATTTTATCCATGAATTATTATTAAAAAATAATTTTTTATAAATATATTTCATGATTTAATTACCTTTATATATACACACCAATTCGAAAACTGCAACATAGTGGTTACATAATTTTTGACTATCTATTTTGTTCTGATATTGCATGAGAAGTTAGCAATTTAGAACATTATATTTTACTGGAAAATATATTTTTTAAATTACATGAATATCATAGAATGAGTGGGATGCATTATTCATGAATCATTTTTATAAACCAAGTGGTTATATTATATTTATATGTGGGGTATGGATAACTCAGGGTTTAGGTGATGAATTTTCATGCAGTTCCATGTAAACACAGCTTGATGATTTTTTATAAAATTAATATATATATTTTATTCTCTAGAGGATATGGAATTGATAATTAATTTCAGTCACAATTCCTCTTATGTTTATGGGTCTACTTTTTTAATCCATTTTAATTGTGCTTTCTTCATTAAATGTTGGAGGATAATATATTAGACCTTTTTTCACTATATAATCCTCCTCACATCTCTCCTCTTCTAATTTTTTGGGAGATAATATCATTTGGAAGCATGATAATTGATTACGTTGTCGGTTGTGCTGATAGTTTACACGTATGAATTCATAAATTTTAATGATATAAAAGGGATATTCTTATCATATGTACTCTATATATTAGCCTTTCATGATTATAAAGAAGACATTGATGTATAATAATTGGGAACATAATCATCATAAATAACAATAAATGAACTAGAACTATGATAATTTCATATATTATGGTGTTATTATCATTAAGAGTGAAGACACTAAGATAGTTGACATCATGAGTACAAAAGTTTTCATTCCTATGAGATTTAACTAATTATATGGAAGATTTATTATTCAAGTATATGACCGCCTTTAATAACACAATCCTATACTTATTTGAACATTCTATATTAGGTGTCTGATAAACTTATAACATAACAATGTAGTGTGCACTTAATCCTTGTGGGTATCATACAACTTGGTGGTCTATATGATCCAGAGTTAAAAAGTAAATTTGATTGGTGGGGAGTATAAAGACCCCACCATGTTCACTATATGTGTTGGTAGGAGTTTCAATAAAATCATTTGGGGATGTTATATTAGGAGAAAAATCTATAAATGTTAGGTTCACTTCACTTCAAAATAAACGTTCCTTTGTGTACTATGCTTCACAAGTATTTAAATAAGATTGATCACCATGTAATTCCCCTTCTCTATCATTGACAGAATACCTAATATATTTATTATAGGAAGATGATGTATCCACACACACATGAATTGAATGTATTCCATGTATAATGTTGAACATTGTTATATGTCAAACCAATAAAAATTAATATTTGAAGATAATATCTCTAAATTATCATTTAAATTGTACACTCACTAGGGTAATATTTATCTTTTATCATATAACTGGATTGTCAACATAGATGGGGAAAATTAATCTTTTATATAGTGTATGTGTTGAAGTGTTTGGTTCAAAATTATATTTATCTCATTATTATTTTCTATTAATTCCCTAAAAACAATGACATTGTTGAGATTAATGGAGAAAATGTGATTTTTTATTTCCCTATATTGAAGCCTCTTAGTCTTATTTAGGGAATCATATTACCATGTCTCATTCAGTTTGATGTGATACTACATGGTAAATTGATGATTTAGTAACCTCTTCCTCAAATTTGGGAGGACATGAAATAGCCTCAGGGAGTGCTCCCTGAAATAAATTTTAAATATAAAGATTATTTAGTATTTAGAATTCATTCATCACCATTGTCAATTATATGAAAATTTCATACTTCTTTACCAAGGATTTGAATTTATTGAAAAGGGGTTGTACCTTGGCATGAAAATTTAGTGTCTTGGAAATATGGGAAGATATCATTCCATCATAATTGGAGTCAATGTGATTGTTTTTATTATATAAAATAGATTGATAATTCTTACACAATAGTTGATGTAATCCCGAATGATTTATTCCCACTAACCAGGTTTCTATAGTTATTAGACCGAAAAAGTATTATAACATTCATGGGTAGATTGATATTCCCATTTCGGTTATATAATCACTTTCCTCTTAGTTTAATCTTAATATTTGGATTTGGGAGGGAGACATTCTAAATCTTGAAGTCCATTGTGACTTTATCTCAATACATTATCATCACTTATATCCAGTAAAAACTCATCCATAGTTTAATTTTTAGATGTTATGTTTATATGTGATTTCCTCATCCAATAATGGGTATACAAAGTGGATGCTTTTTTACTAAATCATATCCTGACACTCTAATAAAAAGGATTATATCTGGTGATATAGTTCACATCCTTTCAATGATAGGGTAAAAAATTATAATTATTCTAGATTGGAATATGAATTATTGATTATTATATTTACATTACTCACTCTTCATAGGATGGATAATATTTTTCAGATAATTGTTTGAATGCTGGATAGGGAATTAGGTTTAGAATAATTTTACACAATTGTGGTTTATTTGTATTTCTATTTCAATTACCATCCTTTAGATCGACCAGTTATCAATTTTATTCAAGAATAAGAATGGTTTATTATTTTAATATAATTCCGCATTTGGGTCTCAGAAGGATTTTGAAATTACTATGTGGTTGTCTATAGAGTATTTTGATAAACATCGATTGCTGCATAGATACTATTTCGATACTAAGATAGTGGTGGCACATGCCATTGTGTGGTATATGGAATATATTGGTCATCCATGGATGATGTCGGGGTATAATCCTTTTTTCAATATTCACTCTGAATTCGAATATGTTGGATAGAATTTGGAATGGGAGAAGCGATATAATTCTCCTCCTTATATAGCCTCTAAAGGATTTTGGTGTCATCTTCCATTAGTGGGAGCATGAATACTCATCTAGATCTTATGAGTTTCTTGAATAAGTTTTTTAGATTAAATATTATGGATATAATCCTACATTGATGTGATTGTGAAACTGTGTTAATGGGTTTTGGTCAGATCAAGGACATGATCCCAGTCATATTCTAATGGAATATTCCATTGGCCTCATATTATTATAGTAAGTTCCTATCTATAGGTAGTTCCCAATATAGGGCGATGAACCCCAGTTATATGTAGAGTATTATATTTTCCCTATGAATTTCCCTTTATTAGGATATTTTTTTAATATTTCATGACATGAGAATGAATGTTTGATTTCTCCTGAGTAACCATATGCTCATGATCATCATTATAATATTGTGCTATGGCTATTTGGATGGGAATATGTGCATATCCCTGTATCTTATCAAGAATAATCCAGAGATGTTCCTCCATCGCTACTAGAAAGTAGTGGCATTTAAAAAAGGAGTGTGCAGGTAAATAATTTGATTTGTTATTGTTCACCTAGATATACCCGATGAAAAATTATAAATTTTTTGTTATGATTTACAACTCAAGTCCTCTATTTTCTAGTATAATCTACTAATGGAGTTAATTCATGTAATTATAATATTTTATTCCCCTAAGAATACTATCAAGATATCCATGTAGACATGGTCTTGGTAAATGAGGATAAGAGCCTTCTCTTTTTCTATAACCAGAACATTCTGGAGAACTTATTCAGTGGTTGTGGGGATATGTTTTTCACTATTTTATCTATATATAAAATGATATATCTCCGTAGATTCTGGATAAAAGTATCGAAGGTGGTGACCTTTCTGGAGGTTCCCCCAATTGGTGACTTAGGGGTATTAGTCAGATGATGCAAGTGGTGGTGGTGAAAATGATTCCTCATTTTTTCTGTGGAACTAACAGAGTGTTGTAGTTTACTCCTTGATCAAACTTATTATGTGGAAATAATTATTTATTTATTATTCATTTATGGTATACCTAAGCTGTTAGTTGTGGTGATAGGTGTAAATAATTTTTTAAGCCTTCCTAAAGTGTGGTGAGATTTCGAGCATCAGTGTCTGGAGCCCCATAAATACAATATCATTGGATCATATTATATCTTGTCAGGGGTATCCCGTGAACTTTTATTTGCTACAAATAGTTATGGAGTCAATTGTGTGATGTAATATTTAGTATGAGATGGCCATTACTATAGATGATGTTTTAGAAAATTTTCATGATGATTCCATGCCTTTATGTCTAGGTGATTTTGATGAGTACAATATCTAGAATCACATGTACAATTATAAAAAGTGACACTGAATAATACATCATTTTAATTCATAATCATTCTTAAATATCTATGAACAATGGATAGTTTTTTATTATAATTTTCTGTTTTTCCATTTTTATTGTGTTGAATTTCAAAATTGTAATTGTCTTCTCCATTGGATACCCAATTTCATTTAATTATTGACAGATTCACATCATGTTTTAAAAAAATTCATACCAAATTATTTTGGCCTATGATTTGATATTGAGGGTTTAGTTTTACTTTTTTAATCAATCATATAAATAGGATATTTCTTTATAAATTCACAACTAATCCAATATCTATTACAAGTTATGTACCTTCCTTCCATAGGTCGGTGGTCACTTAGGCTTTTACCAACAGCACATAAGATGACACATTAATCATGGTGATGAATCTTTAGGATCATAAAACAATATTTTAGGGAACTATTTCCAAATATAGGAATATAATTATATTAATGATATCTTCATGAACATTTTACAAATACCAAAATGGGAGTTGTTACACAAACGAAAAAAATCTGTTGTTGAAATTGGGTACATGCAGGAGGGATTCTGCTAATGAAATAATTAGTATATACTTGAGGTTCTCTATCATGCTTCATCTTGTTTATTAATAATAAGTGACTATATGTTCTTTAAAACTGTATGTCTAGGCCCTCGGGAATTTAAAATCTTGAGAGGAGGTGATTTATATTTTACAATTTTGATTGAACCTCTTTTAGATGTCCTAGGATCCAATAAGAAATAGAATAAAAACCCTTCTAGTTAGAATATGATAATATCATTCAGTTTGTCATCATGTAGAATGGAAATATATGGGGTAATTTATGAATTGGATTTAGAGATTGTTCCTTAGGAACACATCCTATATATTGTTATTATAACAGGAATTATATCCATTGTAGTTCAACTATGATGGGAATCTGTGTAATGAAGGGTGTGGCGATAGAGTACTGAGATGGAATTAAAAATATAAGGCAACCCTAAGTTTTCCCATAATGATTATAGACCATTAATTTAATAAAATATTTAATCAAGCATATATCTAAACAAAGGTCCATAATAGGGAATTGGTGTAACACCCAATATTTTTTTGGATTTATTATTTATCAAATAAATTAAATTTATTTGATGGATTTCATTGAATGATATGAAAAATTATTATTTATTTATATAAAAAACTAGGTTATTCATTTTATATATGAAAGAATTATATTTTTTGTCATAAATGAAACACTGTTTTTTTTATTCTGTTACACACAATGCTGAGTTCATTCAATATATTTAATTACACGAAAGACGGAGTTTCACCAAACAATAATATACTATTAATATTATTATTAATATATTATTATAGTTTCCACAGAGATCATGAAATAGTGGTTGTAAATAAGATAAAAATAATTATGAAAATATGATTTAAACAATTAATTATCTGGTTACAAATTATTTTTAAATGAGATTATGATGTTTTTAAAAATAATGAAATTCATTTTTTGAAGAACAATTTATTTCTATATAAAAAATGTTCTACCTAAATAAATTACATATGCCACTTTTGAAGAAATATTACAAAGAAATATATATATATATATATATATATATATATTATATTATATTATGTAAACTATTTGATGACCAACTTTTTTGTCATTTACACAATATATAAGAATAAACACAATTTTCCTAGGAAGTTTAATTTTTGGATGAATACTGAAAAACACAAAATTTTAATTGAAAACATTTTTTTAGTTTAATTTAGTTATAGAGATGAATAATATTTATATTTTTTTATTAAATTTTAATTATATAAATTATAATTCTATTTATCCTATTTAGATCATTAGAATTTATTTGACAATAATATTGGATATTTATAAAATTTCATAATTTTGATCATTCTCACTTAAAAAACTCATTGTCTCGTCCTGTCTATGGGAATAATTTTAATTTACCATATTATACTTATGTGATTTGAGTTATTAAAAAAAATTACATATTTTTATTCATATTAATTTATTATTTATTTTAATTTCATCATATATTTTGACAAAAAATATTAGTGAAATCAATTAAATTTAATTACAATGATTAAGAGAAAAATTACATTACCAATTGGTTAAACATTACACATAAGGGAGAAAATAACCTTCAATATTTTTTTGAATCCATTATATTCCAATTGTAAAAACATTTCCCATTTTTATCGACATTTTTTAATTATTTAAGGCACATAATATATTCAATACCTCTCAATAGTGTTTATATTTTTTTTGCATTTACAAGGATGTCACTCATCCCCAACAACAAAAGGGAACTCACCCCCAAAATATTTAAACCTCTAATGGAAAGTATATCATCCAACACAATCCATAATTATTCCAAAATACCTTCTCTCATACCATAAGCCTAAAATTTTCCAAAAAGATAACCAGGGAACTCCTTTGTTGCAATCCAAAAGGAGTTACCCAAAAAACATGTACCTTTCTTCAATGATAACTTCTGTTTCATTTATTTCTCTAACCATTTAATTATTATTATTACATTAATTATATAAAAACATTGTATAATAAATATACTTATCTACACCTTCACACAAGTCCCTAAAATGTGACACACAATCTTCATTTTTGTGTATAGAAGATTACCACATAACAAACTGTTGTCATTTTTTCTTCAATTAAAACCTATAATGGTTAAGAATAATGATCAAATTAATTTTTATATGATATATATTATATTTTATGTATTTATTCATTTAATTATAATATCTCATATACCACAATTCATTCAATTTAATGGGAATGTAGTAACATCATTTGTGTATGTGTGGACTATTGCCTCCTCAAAGTGGTGTGATTCATTTTTGCTTTACATGGAATGCATTAAGGGAATAATTAGTAAATATTTTTGATATATGTTAAATAATAATTATACCATAATTATAAAACAATTATATGTATTTCATTTAAAATCCTTCATTTAACACGATAAGAAGATGGAAACAATGTTCATACGTACGTACTTCATACCATCCTCATGAACAATTTATTTTGTTTCCTATAAAAAAAATTAATAATTTTACATAAATACATGAATAGTGATTATATATTTTATTTTTAA
The DNA here is from genome assembly GCA_963277665.1 of Viscum album. Taxonomy (NCBI): domain Eukaryota; kingdom Viridiplantae; phylum Streptophyta; class Magnoliopsida; order Santalales; family Viscaceae; genus Viscum; species Viscum album. The sequence goes on from OY728152.1 coordinate 1,850,563,745, forward strand.
CATGTATATTGTTCTTTATATTAGAAAATCATGATCAAATTAGTCAAAAAAAATGTGAAATTGTGTTCTAAAACCAAAGCATTTATTACCCAAAACTCAACATTAAAGTGTGATTATTATTATGTGGGTAATAAAAAGTCAAATGAAAATAATATATTGTAGTATATATATGATTATTATTCTTCTGAATATTCATAATATATATTAATTTAATAATTGGGTTGTTTTAATGTGTACAAAGGATGTCAAGTTCTATGGTAATGGTTTTTTAGTCTCAATTTAATTTCTCTGAGACCTATTCCATATTCACAACTTGTTTCATTAGTGTGGTATATATAATACAAATTAATATTTTATATAATAGTTTCCAAAATATTTATGGGTATGTACATATAAATTTTATTATCATTCTTCCGTGGTTTTAATGATTAAAAAGTTACCAAATCAGTATTTTAATTTTGTCTCAATTTTCCTACTTCAATACACATGTTATGTTATTAACCTATATTTTTATGATGTTTATATACTTCACATTTATAGGTTATATATTTAATGTCCTTATATTAATAATATTTTAATATTCATGTTATTTTATTCGTTCATGTGAATTATTATTCAATGTTATCATAGTAGTATGACATTATTGGTCCAATGTAATCATTTATTGGGATTGTTTATTATTAATATTACATTGATGAAATATTAGTATCGAAATATAAAAAAATATCATTAATTTTCTTTTAATATGTTTATTTAATAAATGATATATTAATTCTACCATTTATACACTATTTTTCCCTTAGAGTTATTAAGATAACAATTTTAAGAAAATATGACTTTGTAACACCCCAAGCTTCCAAGATACGTTTCTCTTTCAATAATGCAATAGATTGCATTGTACGCAAGTTCGAGATTTTAACACATTGCAAGCAATCAAAGTAGTAGTTATGAATAGTAATACCCACTTTTTGAAATTATATGTATTTTATATTTCAAAATGGACTTTATTTTTGTATTTGGAATATCGAAATTAGCCTATGTTTAAATTTTGGTATTTTTCTAAGAACTTCCAATTTTCGATTAATAGAAAAAAATACATAAAAACAACGTTTTTAATCAAAATAATTTATAGTGATAAATTATATTATTGTGTGTTTTTAATGTATAATTAGTACATAATTTAACCATTTTATCCAATGGTGTTCATTAGAATTAATTTCACATTGAAATTGGACACCAACAATTGTCAATCTTTTGATTGATATTGTTTCTTAAAAACACGCTATTTGTTTTAACAATGGGAATTAATTATAAAATTAATTAATTCAACGTATATGTTTGGAATTTTGTAAAATAGCCATTATTTTGAATTCAAAATATCAATTATAGCTTAATGTGAATTTGTTTGTATTTTTCTGAAGAGCTTCAATTTATGATGAATAGTGAGACCACTAAGTGTTAGTTAAAAAACTAATTTTTCATTTAAATGAAACATTTCCACTTCTGTGATTTGAATTTCAAAAATCCGACATACATGGTTGTCATTAAGAAGTAAAATGTGGTTCAATGGGATTAAAATAATTTTTTGGTGAATAGTAACTTTTATGTTTTATTAATCGCGATTAAGGTAATTAGTGTAACTTAAGGTAAATATAATGTTATAATAATATTAAATTATCATTACACTTGTCTTACCCTTATTGGGTGAGTCATGACCGACCATGAAAATCCATGTCTCAACTTGGGGACCCCATGGAGCCACATGGGTAACAAAATGATATTAATAACTTTTTATTTAAAGTAAAAATAAATTTGTCACAAACATGTGTTTTTTTACTAAAACAATTAATAAATGGGGTTATATAGTTAAATTTTAGACTATAAATATTTATTTTAAATATAAAAAGATTTCCTACATCATCATATTTTTTTTTAATTTTTAGACATTAAATAAATTAAATTTATAATAACACCATGATGATGCAACGATTACCTCATTAATTAACGATTTCAATTAAATGAAAATATGATGTAAAATATAAGACATAAAATTTTCAAAAACCTAATTTATGAGTATATTTCTAACCCTTATTACCTTATCCTAGAAATATATAATTTTGGGACATTTGAAATCTGAAAATCACCACATAATAATGTAACATTTCATGACATTCCAAAAGTGCCCCTCCTCTCCTCTTATAAAAGGCCCCCACCACTACCACCTTATTCACACCATCCAAGCCATTTGTCTCGGCTGAACTTTTCCCAAATACTCTCTCAACTTCCCTCTATTACTCCTAGAAGCCTTACATTGGGCAGAAGTCTTCCCAAGGATTCCTTTGGCTCAAATCAAAAAGAGTTACCCGTTTTTAAGGTAATGTCTTCTCTTATGTTCTTTGGTATTATTTTTCTTCTAGAACCCATTAAACTATTTTTATTACTTTATTTTGTAACAACAATAGTATCATAAATATACTAGGATGTTTTTAGGATAATTATTTGAGCTACACTTACACACACCTCCATCTAATGGTTAAGGAGCATACTGTTTCCGTGGATGGTGAATTACTGCCTCATGAAACGATGATTATTCTATATTCTCCTACAACCCCTCATGGTGGCCATTATGATGACACTATATTTATTTATGATATATATTATATTTATTTCATCACTATTCTTCGGTATTTTACATTTAATACATACCATTATGCTCTTCATGTTGTGAAAATGTGATAATTTCATTTGAGGAAGTGTGGACTATTGCCCCCTCAAGTGATGTGAATCATTCATGAAATACATGGAATGTATAAAGAATGAAATTAATGAACTTATGTGACCAATATAACATATATATTGTACTGTAATTATTATATATATATATATCTCATTTAGTTTTAATTCTATTAAATACAAAATAGAAATGAAAGTAGCCTTCATTCGTACGTACGGCTTACCGTCTCCATGAACGGTGCATTTCATTTCTTACCTCTAAATGGTATGTAATATTATAAATTAATGTATATTCTGGAAATATATGATATATATGATATCTACATCATGAATATAATTGTGGATATAATTGATATTTTACCATATGAACAACTTTTAAGTATAAGAAGTTTATTTTTGGCTCCTGTACCAAAGATCAACAAAATGACCGTTATTAACTAAAGTAATAAAATATTGTTTATAACAAGGTAATAAGTGATATAAAAGAATTAATGAACTTGAAAAAGGTTCTTAAGCAAGTATAAATTAACTCTAGTGTATTATTTAGGAGGTTAAAGAATGATCAAGTCAAGTCGGACACGAGGTAAGGGACTTCGTCTCAATCATCTTTCATTGAGACATATTTTGATTTAATACAAGACTTTATTTTATAAAATTTATAAAACCCGTTGAATTTTATGTTTATTCAAATGGAATATTTTTTATATGAAACATTTTACTAAATGAAAAAATGTAATGTTTGTCTTTGTCGTACGTATATGGCGACAACGACTTCTCCACCGTCGTGACCATTATTTGAGTTTCGTCTTCCTCTACAAGCCATAACTTTTTTTAAATGAAAAATAAATACCATGTTTTAATTTTCTTTTATTTTGGCATTGAATATGGTTTTTATAATTTTTTTATTATGTCAATGCATTGTATTGATATCATGTGATTGTAATGTGGAAATGTTTTGTTTACATTATGCATGTTTTATGTATACGATTATGTTATGGTTTATGATATGTTTAATCCTTTTCATATAAGGAATGCATTGGACTTAATAAGTGACGAGTGGAGCCTGATATAGCTCCTCGATGAATCGGTAGGTCTCATTAGACAATCTAGTGTCATGGCACGAGGCCTTGACAAAATCTTATTTGTAGTCTTATCACGATGCCTTGGCTACATGGTTATGATAGTCTAGGATTATGCATTCCATCATTATGAAAGTTGTTATTGATATTTCATGTGATTATTCGACCAGTAGAATATCAATGTGAATAAGTAAATGGAATTATTTCATTTTACATTTTCCATATTATGCTGATGTTCAAGTAAAAAAGGCTTTTGTTTTAGTTATACATTGCCTTAAATGTTTATTTTTATTTATGAAAGTTTCTGTTGGATTGTTATCCTTACTGAGCATCTGATCTCACCACTTTCTATGTTTTATTTTCCCAGGTTGTGAATAAATATTTTAGGACTGACCTACAGGGATAGTCTGAAGGGGATATGAGTGTGGACTATAGAGACTATGCTATTATATTTATTCACTTTATGATGTAATGTTACATTTATGAATGTATCTAGTGTTTCCAATGCTACCAAACTAATATGTCATCTGAGACATGATCTTCTGTGATCATTCCAATGTTACATAATAATGCACCGACTCTGGGTAACTGGGGTCGGGGCATTACAGACTTGATTTCTCTCTTCGGTCAGAAATCTATGTTATTTCAAAAATATTTATCTATATATTTTTTCAAAATGGTTCTAAATTTTATTTTAATAGTTTTCCAAGGGAAAAGTACATTGAAAATGAATTATATTTTAAAAATTGTTTGAAATTATTTCGAAATGTTCTTTTTTTATATTTAATGGTCATTTTTAATGAAACATGTTTTCAAAATGTTTTCTGTTTTAAAAACAATTTTCAAAGAATAAATGATATTTTCATTAATAAATTATTTAAATAATCGTTATGATTTTCTTCCATCTAAGATAACATATATTTTTATATAATTTATGTTTTACTCCCGATATGGTCCAAATATAAAATTCATATTTTACCATTGGATGTTGTATGTTTTGATGGAATATAATTTGTGCAACAAATTTATTAACAAGGTTCAATAATGTTTCAAAAATATTTAAATAAAAACTAATTATTTTAAAAAGTTCTGTTTTTATATGAATGTATAATTTTTAATGTGTTTTCATGATAATATGAAATACTTATGTCTATATTATTCATGTTGAGATTCACAAATATTTCATATATGAAGGGGTGGCCCAGATATCATCTGGTAAGCCCATTATAGTATATATAATGGGGTGGCAAGATAGTGTCAATTAATCCTATTATATAATATATGATGGGGTATTCCTGATAGAACTACAGTGAACCCATTATATCTTATATGATGTGGTGGCCCATATTGTTTCATGTAATCCCATTATTGATTAAATTATGGGGTGGCATAGATAGTGTTGAGTAATCCAATTATAGATTATATGATTAGGTGGAATAAATATTTCTAGGTAATAATATAATAGTTTATACATTGGGGGGCCTATATAGTATCAGGTAATCTCATTATTGCATATATGATGGGGTTTCCATAATATTGTTGGGAAATCACATTATTTTGTATGTGATGGGGTAGCCCATATACTGTCAGGTGGGTCCACTATGGCTTAAATTAGGCAGTGTCCCCAATAGCACCATGTAATCACTTTATATCTTATATGATGGGATATCTATATAGAATATAGTAGTCCCAATATAGATTATATGATGGGGTGTCCTAGAGATCCATGGGTAATCCCATTATAGCTTATACGATGGGGTAGCCTAGATAGTGCTCCAATGTATTTGATAAAAAATTATATCTCATGCGATAATGATGGGAAATAAGACAATAGGCTTTATCTACTATGGGAAGAAGTTATAACCGGATCCAATTTGGGTAACATGATGCCTTTGGGGATGGTGTTATCTCCAACCCAGGACATGTAGCTGTATATTCATAAACATAATTTTAGGTTTACAATTTCATGTGTGAACCTGATTAAATTTTCACAAGTTTATGTGTGGACCCAGTTTCATGACCCGTAATTTTTGGAAGTGTATGGCATCATGTCCTGAAATTAATAGGTGGACCTATTTTTGTTCAAATATTTCCAAAAAATTATAATATGATCTATATTACATAAGTCTATGTCTTGTTCCTATGATATGTTCTCCTAGACTATACTATTTTATTTCTTTAATATTCATGTCTTGGGAATCATAAATACTTATTCCACGAATTAGGTTTATTATATTTGACATACAATTATTATCTTCAAATATATTCACATGATATTATACTATTGTTTTCAAGTTATACTTAAAGATCTTTTTTATTTACCATTATTATGAATCTGATATCACCCAATCTTATGTTCTGTTTCTTCGATATATGATAACAAAAATTGTTTAGGAATAATAAATGGGACGATCATTATGGGAAATAATGATGATATTCCATTAAATAAAAATATTTAGTTCCATTTTTTGAAATTTACTAAACAATTTAATTCCTCATGCAAGTAATTTGGTAATGTGTTGAGTGGTCTTTAGAAATATTATAATATACATTTATTTTAAGGATAATTCACATTAGACTGTATGAAAGGAATGGGTTATTCATAATTTGGATGTTGGGATGATAAAAATATAGTGAGATCACAAATTATATTTCTATGGATATGTCTAGGTTTGTCTGTAAGGAAAATTCTAAGGATATTTCAGTGGTTAAGAAAATGTCCCGGAATTATGGTAATGAATATAGAGTGGTTTCCAAGAAATTAAAACCCTATATTTATTCAATAAGTGGATTTGGATATATAATGTATGTACATTGGATAAGAAAATCGGAAACTATATATTGATATAGACTCGATCTAGAATCAGAGCATGACAGAGGGCTTTGTTGCATACCTAATTTGACAGTCCCATGGGATAAGCTTTGGGAATTCACAAACTCATTACAAATATTCAAGAATGATTTTAAAATATGATAATATGAATGAACTATATTAATACTACTTTTTATGATATATTAAAAAATGTGTCATGATTTTGACACCCAATATTTTATTTTCCATGATTATGTGGTTTTACATTATGATTTTGATTTATCCTACCATGATTTATGTTTTTAATCAATGGGTAGGACACGAAGGAACCATGTTAATTATTAATGAAATAGAAAATGGGATGAGATCCCTCCTAGGTGACCAAATATTATGGTAGATTCAATGAAATGTATTTTGGAAATGGTAAAACAACTATCTCGATCTATGAATCATGTTAACCATCCAAATGATAAAAATATGGCAACAACGTTCTATTGTGTCCTTCATGAGGAAAAATACAACATAATTTAGTGGTTCCAATGATCAAAATGTTTTTGATAAAAGGATATGGACAACTTAATATATATTTTAAATTCTGCAGTCTTCTAAGAAAGAAAAATTAATTTTTCCTACCTATCATTTTTAAGGTTATACAGATCAGTGGTTGACTCTTAATAAAAACACATGCAGAACAAGAGGAAATTGAATCTATGTAAGGGGAAGAGTTTAGGGGGATACTTTTCATTAATTTCTTCTTATATATTTTATTAATAATCTTGTAAAATTAATTCCTTGATGTAAATAAAATGATTATAAATCGATTGGTACCTATGAATCCAATTTTATAAGTCTTCCAAGGAACACTTCTGGTTATATCATCATACGTGAAAGAAAAATCAATTGATTATTTGGAAGAACAAATACATGTCTTAAAAAGGACCTGGATTTATGAGAAATTTTTTAGATATGAATAATTCATCAAATGTGAAGTAAATAGTAAATGTAAATTGGATATTCCTACCATTAAACTAGTTTTGATATGAAAATGATGATAGAGTCTCATGAAAACTAAAATTTTGGAAATACATTCAAGGAATTTTTGAGCCATAAATGTGTGAAGAAGCATCAATTGAATTGATTCAATATAATTTGGTTGTTTTTAATCTATGGAAATATTTTCCATAATGTCTGAAAATAACAAAATATGATTAATGAGATAATTAGTGAAATTAAGTAGAAGATAATTACAATTAGTTCACCAAGCACACTCATGTGTTTCATGTTCAAGGTGTTTGGGAATTATGGAAATCAATGACCCCATCCATGTTATATTATCCATGATAATACAAAATAATCTATGAGGAATATGGGAAATGAGAAATCTTATGATATCATAGTGGATTAAGTGAATCATGTTATTTGGGGAACGTTTACCCCCACATATTTAGATAGGGAATTTCATGTTGGATTTTTTATTAATAAGCCTTATGAAAATATTATGGTCCATCCTTTAGTGATGTCTCATGTGCATATCTCCCTCTATATGGATTGTATGATAATAAAATTACATTTCATATTCAATTGGTTCAAGTTTGGGCCCATGTTTTCAATTAATGTTTTTTATATACGATAAGTGATTAGTTAAGGAATAATGGTTGAATTGAATTTTATAGGGTTTATAATGTTAGACCTTTATGTAATGGATTAGGTTGATCATGGAATCTGGATTTAGATTTTAATTTATTAATTAATCATATGATGAATTCCATTCTAAGATATTATGTACAAATATTTCTTGGAAAAAAGGATAACATGGTTTTTATGAAAAAAATGTAATAAGTATGTAAATTTACTTATATTACCAGTGGGAGAATGAATTCATCAACTCTAGGAAAAATGTCTTGAATAATTTTTTTTCATATTATCATCATATTCGATGATATCAATTACCTTATTGACACATCATTTTTATGGAATTCTGGTCATAAAGAATCTCTAGATCACCAAATATATTTTGAATAATGTTCTCTTATAGTCTCTATTAGAACATTCTATTTATATTTCTTATCACCTTATTGTTTTTACTAATTTTATCCAATCTTATATCTATGCTTCATGGTGACCATAACATTTTCATTTCCATATTATTAAGAAGATGTTTTCATAACCATATTTACAATGTGGGTTTCTATTGAATAAACTTTCTAGTGTTAAAAATTTGATTTTCCACACACTTTAAAAGGGTGAAATTATTTTTATTGTGGGTAGAAGGTAACTCACCATGTTTTTGTAGATTAATTTATTTTTGAATAAAGAAAATATTATAGATGGATTTCATTTAATGATACACAATGTTATTCTTTCTTTATATGCAACACCATATTATTACTTCGATATAAACAAAAAATGTATTAGATTATTGTGAACACATGGATATATTTTTCTTGTGTCGCACACATTTTTGAGGTCATTAGATAGCTTGAAATACACAGATGACTACCTTTTACATAATTAAAATATACTACTATAATTAATAATAAAATATCATTATAGGTGTCACCTTGAAAGTGGAATTCAAGATATGAGTATGATTTACTAAATTATAAAAATATTATTTTCATAATAGATTCAATATTAACTAATTATTTATAAATTAAAATTATACCTTCTTGAAAATAATGAAATTAATTTTCTAAACAAATATTTTCTTTTTTATTCACAAACACATTTTATATTAATAAATTTTAAAAAATCATAATTATTTTCATGAAATAAATATATATTATATTCAATCAAATAATTAATATTCACCAGATTTTTTTTAGAAAAGACATAACAATAAATCCAATATAATGTTTGAAAGTAGTAATTTTTTTAAAAAAATACCTATTTTTAATGAAGTAGTTAATTTAAAAGTATTTTTTGTCTGTTTTAAAAATTATAGTTAAAAAACCATACTTTTTGAAATTGAAATGTAAAAAATTATTACGGTGGTTTTATTATATTTTTCTGAAAATATTTATTTTTGGATGAATAGTGAAAGACATTTAATTTTAATTGAAGGCTACTTTTGTAGATTAATTTATTTATATAATTATATTATATTAGTATTTATTTTTATAGTATATATTTATATATCAATAATTCATCTATTAATTTAGTTTAGGTCATTGCAATCAATTTAACACTAAAAATTGAAATAAAACGTTTCAAACATTTGAACATTTTCACATTAAATACAGTTGTCTTGTCCCGTTAGTGGGATTAATTTAAAATTAAATTATAAAATTTCTATTAATGTAACATGGAAAAATTTAATCATTATTTTGAATAATAATTATTTAAAATTTTTACTATTTTAAAAATAGTTTTTAGAAAATAAATATTATTAAAATATATTAATGTAAATTATAATGATTAAGAGAAAAATGAGTTTATATAGTGGTTAAACGTTAATATTAAGGGGAAAATTACCTAAAAACCATTCCAAAATCCATCTAATTACCATATTTATACAATATACCCTGTTGAGTATTTTTTTTATTATTTTAGGAAAATTATGTATGTATGACCTCCAAATAGTTTTTTCCTTTTTAGAATTTACGATATTTCCACTCACTCTCATCTATAAAGGAATCTCACCCCCTCACATATTAAAACATCTCATGAAATTGGAATCTTACAAAACCTCCCCCAAAAAGCAACATCAATCCATTTTCTAATTCTTAAATCAAACTTTCAGGAATACATCATACTAATAGGACATTATGTGAAAACCATAAGTAGGTACACTAAGAATAGTTAAAATTATTCAATGAGAACACTTCAATCATTTAATTAACCACCCCTTCAATTATTCATTTTATATTCATATAAAATATCCCATGTTTACTCAATATACTGAGTTTTTTATTTTATTCATCCTTCTTATACCTTATTAGTCTTCCATTAAATAGGATATACAATCATTGTTCTTATGTATGGTTATATACGACCTAACAAAAAGATGTCTTTCATTCTACAATTCCCACCCTATATGGTTCACAAAAATCTTTTAAATTATGTTTCTACATATAATATATGATATTTAATATTTTTTTATTATTCTTTAATTATTATATAACAAATAACTTCATGTTTTCCATTTTTTATACTTCGAAAACTTCCTTTGTGGATGTGTGGACAACTTATACCCTAATGTGATTTGATTCATTCAATGTTTACATAGACAGTGATAAAGTTGAATTTAATTAAAATATATTATATATTACACAATAATTATACTTTAATGATAATATATATATATTTATATCATTTACTATAATTCATTCAATAATAAGATATAACGGAAAAGTTGTTCTTCAAGTATACGGCATACCATCTCCATGAATAGTGTAATTCATTTTCTATTACTAAATTTAATGGGTATCTATAATTAAACATATAAAGAATATATATGACATTTAATTAATGGTTTAAAATAGGTAAATAATTATATCATGTTATAAATAAGTGGAATCAAAAATAACAATTGAAAACTAATAAAAAAATGGTTATTACAAAAAAACATTAATTTAATGTTGGATTTATAATGAAAAAGTAATATAAACTAATAATTAAATAATATAAGTTATGAAATATAGGAATATTTTTCTTCTATATATGTATAATAAATTATAAATTATTATATTGAATTTTTGAACTTGTAAAAATGATTTCATGATTTATGGTTGGGGGAGTTCTAGTCTGACTTTCCTTTCTATGAGACTTATGCATAATTCACCACTTGATTCTATTGATTTTTTTATATAATAACCATGAATATATATATGATTAATATAATATTATTTATAGTTACTTATCATTCTTTTTTAAGGATATTTCATTAATGTGGATTGTATTTCAAAATTTATCAAATCAGTAATATAATTTTGTCTCAATTTTCCATCATTAAGACCCATATCATGTTATACACCCATATTCTAGTAAGCGGTGTATATAGTAACCATTTTCATGTAATATCATTAATTTTCATATTTTCCTGATATTTTAAGCTTCATTTAATGTTATTATTTCATTGGAATTGTAATAATATGTTACTATAGTGGTAAGATTTTATTAATATAATCTCATCATTTATCAGAATGGTTTATGATGATGCTTCCCTTGATGAAATAAAATCATCCATATTTGAAGAGTTATTATAAGTTTTATTATAATATTGTTATTCATGATATCACACGTAATGGAATAAATTTTTAACTTGTTGGTATATAATTTAATTTTAATTTGTTTTTGAATAAAAATTGAATTTATTCCCTCTTTGGTCAGAAATCCTTGTTCCTTCAAAACTATATTTCTAAAAAATGTTTTCAAACATTTATTAAATTAAATAGTAATATATATTTCAAGTAAAAGTATTTTTAAAAAGTATTCTTTTATAAAATAAATTAAAACAAGTTTTCAAATCATCATTTACAAGATCTCTATGTTATTATTGATAAAAACATGATTATAAAATTTTTTATGTTTTGAAGAATAATTCAATGTAGAAGTGGAATTTTCCTAATGAAATGTTTTTAATGATATTTAAAAAATATTTATACCTATAATGAAATCCATTTTTTATAATTTTAGTTTTCATCGGGATATGATTCAAGGATATTGTTCATATTCTGCCTTTGAATTAAGTATGTTTTAATGGAATGATGTTTGCAGAACCCATTTATTTACCACGAGTAAAACAGATTTATAAATGATTGACATCAAACCAATTGCATTCCCATTGGATACTTATTTTATAAAAGAATAATTTTTTATGAGTTTTTATAATTATATGAAATATATTTTTTCCTTATTTATTTCGGTTCATGGGTATTTCTTATACATTGGTGTGTCCTATATATTGTCGGGTAATCCAGTAATTGTTTATACGACAGGGTGTCCCGAATAGCTTTGTGTAAACCAATTATAGATTATATGATGTGGTGGCCCATATAGCATCGTTTAATCCAACTATATATTATTCAATTTGGTGGGCCATAGGGCATCGTGTAAGCCCATTATAGATTATATGATGGGGTTGTTAAAATAACACCGAGTAATCATGTTACGTCTTATTAAATGGGGTATCCTAGATATAATTGGGTTATCCCATTATATTTTATAATATGGTGTGGCCTATATAGCATTGAGTAATCCCATTAAAGATTATACAGTAGAGTGTCCCATTTAGCATCTGGTAAGCCCATTATATCTTATACGATGATGTGAGTGAGATCGTTCTGTGTAAACACTTTATATCTTATATAATAAGGTATCAAATATGTTAGCCCATAAGCCTATTATATCTTTTCTTGTGGGGTTACACAAATAGAATCCGGTAAGCCAATCATATATTGTAAATTGGTGTGTCCTAGATATCACTAGGTAATCCTATTATTTTTTATATAATGGGGTGTCCCAGTTATCTTTGGGTAAGTATGTTATAGATTATACATTGGGTTGGAGAAGATAGAAATACTATTCATTGTGTAATGATTTATATCTTATGAGAATACAATTTGAAATAAGTTTTTGGTCTTGATCCACTATATGATGAAGGCGTAACAACATCTACTATGAGAAAAGGTCCACCACATGGGATGGGGGTGTGTCTTACAGAGGAGGTGTTTCTACCTATATGTGAACCAGATTCCATGTTCACAATTTTTTTAATGATCCTGATTAAATGATTATAATGTAATGTGTCGACATGGTTTCATGTCTATAAATTTATGGAGGGGGATTATTTCATATCCATGACATAATGAGTGGATTTTTTTGTTTATTCATTTTATCAATGTTAATAGATGATGCGTATGACACAAGTCTATATTTTATGCCTATATTATTATTTCATGGATAATCCCCTTTGATTTTATTATGATTCATGTATTACAAACCTACAATCCCATGTCATAAGATTTGTATCCTTTATATGAAGGGTATGTTATTAAAAGGTTTTCCTCATGTTATCATACCCTTCTGTTCATGTAATGCTTTCATATATCTCTTATTTACCCTTAATGAGAATATTATCTCACTATTTATTATGTTTCCATTACCTAGGTTATAAACAAAGGTTCTAAGTAGGTGTACTAAATGGGAAGATAATTGTGAGAAATATTAAGTATCATTCTCCATGATGGAATATTCTGGATTATGTTTCATAATAGAATAAAATATTAATGTTCAAGAGAATATACATTATAAAGGTGTTTTATATTCATTTAACTAATTTAATATCCATTTATGTTAATCTCGGTTCACTATAATTGTACCCATGCTAATAAAACATTAATCACTAATCATTATGCCCACATGAGTCATACTCGTTCTGGGAAACAAAAGGTAGTGGAAAATTTTACCATATCTCAAGAGAGAAAAGGACTGAACATGTACAAGGCATAAAAACTTTTTCCTTATAGATGATAGATTATAGATTTCACACTAAGGCCACAATAATGATTTCATTTCTAGGATTATGGCCACTTTAGGAAAAGGAATATATTTTTGGGGCTTACATATTGTGAGGATTCTCAGAATTAATGATTTTAGTATGTTAATTGAAAGATCAATTCAAGTATCTATGCTCATCTAAATAACATTTAGTATGAGAAACAAGAGATATAAATAGATAATATGCATTTTAATTAAGGTACATTATTATGAACTTAGTCCACTATATTATGTTTGAGTAGGTCTTACTCAATATGTTTTTCCTGATGGGATTTTATTATAAATACAAAGGAGAGTATGCATGCTTGAGAAATATTCAGGGGTTTCCATGAAGGATTTTTTCATGTGATGAACAATTTGTTTAGGGAATTATAGTTCATGAACCATGAAAATGGTTTCCTATATATCCTTAATTATATAAGAATTAATTTCTTCAAATATCACGTTTTTAGACCCAATAATGGTTATAGATTAATGGTTGTGATGATATTCATATTGAAATTAAGATTTAAGGAGTTCTGGAGTATATTTAATGGAATATATATTTTATGGGATGATGAGGGATTATGAGAGAATAAGTGGAATCATTTAGATCCATGTAGTCAGGAGACCCACATAAAGGATGAAAGTAATGAACTTCATGTTATCCCATTAGAGTCACACACTATTCATGACCAATTCAGAGTCACATAAATGAGGAAGCATACAAGGTTATGGGAAATTAATGGAGGTTTTAAAGCCAGGGGATATTTTAAGGAATATGGTACTGAAGCGCATGAAGCCGGTATACTCATTCACTTCATGTGAACGGAAGGTGGTCTCTTGCTTTGCACGATGTTTTTAGATTCATCTGAATAGTAATGGACATTATGGAATGTGATTTCTATGAGGGTTCAATAAGTAATATTTCTAGGTGAAATGACTGAGAGGCCACCTTTGGATATATGGTTATCATGGGGCTAATGAGTTCTCTCATGATAGTGTGCCTATTTTATGACCATAATGTGGTCACATGATTGTATTCCCATCATATGGTCAATATTGTTTCTCAGAATTGACCCTCGAAAAAATCATTCCTTTCTTTATTATCATTTGAAACTCATAAAACATAGGACGTATACTCTAGAGATGAAAAGATCACTTCACTCGTGAATGCTCTCGATTGATAGTGTTCTATCAATATTTCTTCTGGGAGGGAGGTTATATAGGCATCTCCATGCTGATATTTATTCCACCATACGTGATGATCATTCTATGTAACTAGATTAAGTATAAGGACAGACTATCTTCATACATCATCAAAATATCATGTTATTTTCATAATCAATTCATGATTCATTGGATATCACCATCCATCAACATATGAGATAATTACAATGGTTTTGATAATGATAATTCAATTGGTCATCGTATTATGTTCAAGACAAACCTTTCCAAGGGACATTATGTGATAAGATCTACATGCCCAATTTCCTTCACATTATTCCCCCAAAATGTCCTAGGGAACCCACACGACCCATGAAATGATCATGTGTATTCCATAATCCTTTCAGGTGAAATAGCCCATAACTTATATGACATAATGATCCCATTATTTCCATATTTTTATTATTCGATCCCTTAACTATTTTCAATTATTTAATCAACATATAATAATATAATCAATATTATATCATCATGAGAATCACATATTCCCATCACAGTACTAGATTTTCATGGAATATATTATAATATTTTCAAAGGGGTGTCACATCAACTATTATGGAACTTTTCTTTACACACAAACTTTATCAAGACAAATTACCTCTAGTTATCATTGTAGAATCACCTGATAACTCATTGGTTATGTGATCATGATTCTCTAAGTTGGTAACACGATAGCATAACCAAGGAACTAAATTCCCATATAATAATTCCTTCATCTATAAACTTTTTTGGAAAACTGATTTTCATTCATTGGGTATTTCTAAATTAAATTTACTAAGGCTCAATTTACAGGTCTCAATAAGTTTATAAAAGTTAAATGATCTACATGACGAGCTCAGGAGAGACGTAAGGGAGTACACAATATAATTTCATTTAAGATGTGTATCTAATGATCGCATCAAGATATCCACGATGAGGGATCACATGATGAGTTTGTGAGAATAATCATAGTAAATGGATTTATGTTGGAAGGATTATGGTGATAAAATGTTAGCATGGATGAGGTCTCATGAGATTACTTTTTAGGACGAATCCCATATAATATGTTCATGGGGGGATTCTACCACATCACGATCCTACATATTAATCTTTTAAAACCCATATTATGATCTTTTAACTATATAATAGTTATTTTTTATTTGGATTTACATAAAACTTTCATCATTGATCCTTAATATGGGATATATGTGAGAATTATTCATATTTCCATACATTTTCCTTCATATTGGACTCTCTGTATTTTGATGTCCACATTGTAAAAAACGGAAATCTATGTATATATAAGAATCACAGATGATAGGGAACAAGAATCATTTAGAGTCTATCTAGTATATATGGGATGTATGTGAGCAGGGAGTGTTTATTATTTAAGTATGAGTTTATTTTCACCGATCATTGAGAAATGAGGGAATTATAAATCTACCTAAGAAATAATCTTCAAATCCATGAACTAATGTGATTTTGTGAACTGAAAAATTATTTCCAACATTGATCCATGAATGATATTATTTTTATATAGATGAAAAATGAATCCATGTGTGAATTCCAAGATAAACCTTGCACATTGTAAAAAAAATTATATATTGACTAAGTGGGAATCTATAATATCTATGTCATAAAACCTCCACATAAAAAAATATAATGTGTATATATTTTTTTGGAATATTATTTATTATTATGTATCATCCAATGATACGAATATTATTATATATTGATGAATGTATATTATGAATGATGTTTTCTAAAATCTCTATAAGAACATATTATTCATCTAGTAGGATGTTATATAATATATGATATATTTATTTATAACTAAATAAAAAAAATGGTTTTTTGAAAATATAATATCTGTTCTTCTGGGGATATATTTATGGAGTATAAAATAATTATTTTTTGAATGATTAAAAATAGTTAATAAGAGGATGAAGTTTATTAAGAAGCAGTGATAAGAGAACATAGATAAGTATAAAAAATTATGCATATACATGGAATATTTTTTATTATCATCGATAAGAAATGTAGTATTTCAATGAGAATTTTGATGGAACTACATATGAAATATTGAAATGATGAAATGGAATGGATGTAATTTCACTAATCATTTTAGTTTTAGTGCGTAATGAGAAGCATATACAATAAATGATGTTTTTGAATAGTATCTATTTGTATTAAAATATCCCTATAAAAAATGTGGATACTCGAAACAAGTATTTTGAAATCACTCAAACCAGAAATGATATATTCAAACCTTGACAACCACTATTATGACATGATACATTATTAGTTGAAGAATTCAATTTAAATACATGGGATTATAATATTAATCACATCATAAATACATGGAATGATCCTTAAACTGATGTATATTCATGAAGGTATTATAATTAAACATAAAATTAATTATTAAAGAGTTCATTCATTTTATTAAAGATATTATTAACTAAAATTAAAGTCCAATTTGTATTGGTGGTTTGAATTTAAAATTTTAAAAATCATAATTATAAAATGTTGAAAAATTATAAAATGTCTAATATTTTATAAACCATGTTGGGACTATTTTGTGATTAATGGTAAATATTATTTTTATATTATTGTATTAATATTCTAAACATTATAATATAAGAATAAATATCATGAATAAGTTCATTGGTGTATTCTGATAAAATTACATTGAATCTAAAAGTGGAGTATAACTCAAAATCTATTCGTATTATATTACTTAAAAACTACATTATTCCCTCAAATGTGAAGGGTTGAAGCTAATATGTATGCACAAGAAGCAATATTATCTTCATTTATTGGTTTAATTGGCTTAATGTTTAGTGTTTTATATCATTATTATTGAGAATTTTCTTTGATTTATAGTATTTCAACTCATAAATTTTTATACAACATTAAAATTTTTTTTTATGAAAACTAAATCTAAAAAAGATAACAGGTTATCCCCTGTCCATATAAAATCATATGTGTTTGGGTTGTTACTCAATTTGTGAAAACGAAAGGTTTTGGGAGTTTTAGTTATTCCCTGGTTCTAGGGAAATGAAGGGTTTACATACATGTAACTCTCCTTAAAAATTCACATTTATTTTATTTTATACCGTATCTCTCAAGGAGTATAGAGGTGTGGATATTTGATTAATTATATTTATTAAATGAACTAATTAATAAATTTTTATTCTCTATTTTTATTTTTTACTCTTTTTACACACTTCAAAACTTATGAACATGTTTTTTATTCTTATTAACCCATGAATTATATAAAAATTATGTAATTACACTGACTATTTTATAGTTCCTAACATACCCTCCATCCCCCTCCATTTGGACTCTAACAATGACCATATAAGAACAAATAATTCATATCAAATCATATCCCATTATGATATGTTTTTCATTGATACTTTACCTAATATCTCTCTATATTTATTATTTCAATGGATAATTTTGAATATTTTTTATTTTATAGACATATCATATAGTTAATAGATTATGATAAATATCATATTAGATATTAGGGAAAGTATAAAATGATGGATTGATTCAACATAGGCTTCCCTTTTTCATTAGAAATGACTATTTTAACCTATATGGTAAAATAGAATCACATTTTATGACATTATTCATTGAGAACTAGGATACAATAGTAAAAACTTATTTTCATCATCACTTTTCATATTCTATAACTAAAAACAATACATATATCTATGATATTAATTTTAAGATAGTGAATATTATTTATTTCAAAATAAAATAAAATGTATGTAGTCATGTAACTGAATGAAAAAATATACCAAAGATGACAATATGTTATCAAGGTACTCTATGTTAATCAAGAAAAATTATAATAATGATTCTCAATATGGTTTGGGATGAGAATCAAGATTTTAAATTGTATAACATGAGACTATGAATGAAAGTTTTCCTAGGATCACATGCAATATGAATAGGATGAGTTAAAATTATATTTATTTTGATTATAGGAAGAAATTGCATTTCCATCCTACATATACAAATATAATGAATAAAATAAAATAAAATAAATTCAATAAGAATGATAATAAATATATGGCTACATATAGTAGTAAAAAATAATTAGATTCAAATGATATGTTTAGAAGTGATAATGAAAAGGTTAATCTTTGTTTTGTTGATACATATGGTCTAATAACATACTAAAACTCTCATTTATATTCTTCAAGTGATTTTTTTGAGAATAAAAGTAAATCTAGAAACATAGTTTTGATATAATTCATGGATGAGGTCATTCATTCAACTACCAATAATTATTCTAATCCTAGTTCATTATGAAACAATGATAGTATTATTCAGTTATAGGAAATGGATGAAGATTTAGAAAAATGTTTATTCATTATTGAGGATACCCAAATGAAATTAAATATTGATAAAAATCATGATAAAATAGAGGAATAAATTAGATTTCATTTTTTCATCTTATGGATGTGAGTGGAATGATAAATAATAAATATTCTAGCTCAAATGAAATGGTACATGATGATTTATGGTTTGTTCAAATTGAAATTCGAAAGGTAAAATCTCAAATAAAAATATTGAATAAATATATATCCAAATTCAATGTTTGCAGATAATGTCAAGATAAATAAAAGACAATGATAGTTATGACTAACAGTATTAAGATAAAAAAATTTCTGTGTTATGATGATTAAATAACCCAGTGTTTAGAAACAAATTAATGTATAGTAAAATTGATGGTATTTCATTAGTAAATTATTTTATATGTGTCACCTTTTTTATAATAGTGATTATTATCTATGATTATCAATCTATTGGTTACGTGAATTATTTTTTCTATAAATATTATTTAAATATTAATTTGTTTTACAATTATATGGGATATGATTCTAAATGTTCATAAACAAATTTCATATGATCAATATTTGTTTAAAATCCTAGGAGATGATGTTTTTATGTTCATCATTCAAAACTTTTAACATTTTTTGCATTGGTATACTTGAATCAAATTTATTCAGAGAGTTATAATCACTCCATCCAGTGAGCATGTACTTATAGATTTATTATTTTTTTGTTAGAATGTTCTTAAATATAAATTTAATTATTTATTCATTACAACTTATATTATATTTTGGTAATATATTTTAATATTCATTGGATGCTATTAAACTATTTCTTGGATCATACTTTTGTTTTTTTCTGTAAAAAATGACTTTTCATTCGTTTGTAGGAGAATATTTCATATATGATTTCTCCCACTACCATGTCTTTTAGAAGAAGATAAATCTTGGATTAATATGTTGGTTTTATTAGTTTTTTTCATAATCATTTGGTTAAATTATTGGTATAGTTTTCAAATCATTCATTAGTATAGGAGGCGTTATTCTTTATGCATGGCTATATAGTTATTCTGTTGTATTTTTGTTTATAGTTAAAACATATTAGTTTACATATTTGGTTATTTGTTGTTTATGAATCATATATTTCATATATTAGTTTTAGAACATACCCCTTTCATGTTTTATTCTCTCATTCATGTATGTTCTATTTTTATAAACTAGTTGATATGATCTTTTTTTTGTTTTTAAAAAAAATTGGGAGATATGTTCATTTTCATGAGTTTTGTGTATTTCATAACTACATTAAATTGATTATAACAAATTTAATATATTATTCAACATCTATATTTAATTTTTAATAATAGTACAGAAATATAATTAAAAATGAATAAGTGATTAACTTATTTTTCTCTCACATATCACACTACGATGCACAATAAATTAGTTATTTGTCACATAATATATATATAGATTTTGAAAAATGAGAATAAAATATTATTTAATAGAGAGGTCAATTTATTTTGACTTTTTAATATTCAATAATACAGATAATTTTGATTGGATCCATTCTACTTCTCATTATATATGTTTTCATAATTACCCAATCCATCTCACATTACTTTTTTAACATTGGTTTATTCAAAATTATTATTACTTTTTATATCTATTAATTATGAGTTTTTTATCTGTTATTCACTACTACTAATAACTTCTTATAGAATAAATGAGTTTATTTTATTATTATATCAATCAAATTTTCTTATATCATTATGATTAATATTGTTTATTATTCACTATTATTTTTCATTTAATATTTATCACAATTTATATTAGATAAATTTTTCTGATAATGAGTTATTTTGAATAGAAGAGAAATGTGAAGAGTGAAAATAATATAAAATTTTGGATATTGTTTATTTAAAGAAGGTATGAAAATATATGTATGTAAAAAAACATATGCATGAATGAAAATAATAAAAAGGATTTAATAAAATTATTGAATTCAATGCTTCAATAGATGGTAATAACTATATTTTGTATAGATTAAAGGATATTATGTAAATAATTTGTAGAAATATAATTAATTATAATGTCTTACTTTTTTGGTATGATTTTGATAAATATAATATGTACTGATTTGAATCAATGGAAAATTTTTCATTTATTGAAAAAGCATGTAACATGTTGTTTGGGAATTAAATTATTTGGTGGATGTATTTTAATTCATAAGATGTTGTAACATATATTTTTCTCGAGAATGAATAATTATGAGAAAATGGATATTAGAATTTTACTTATTTTGAAATATTACACCACTTCTCAAAATAATATTTGTAACTATAGTTATTAATATTCAATCCATATATATATCATATAGCTATCATATCTTAATGAATGTAAGGATGATGAAATCTGATGAATTCCAACTAAAAATCATATTTTTTATTGGGGTCTTTATGAAACATGGAGGTGATGTGCCCCACACCATGTTATAAATCTTGTTTGGATTAAAAACTTCTTCTGTAAACTTGTAATTCTGAAAACTATTTGGACATTAATGGATGTTCATATTGTGAATAAATCAATCAGATTATGATACATTATTTTTTACGGAACTCAATCCAGTTCTATAAGTATGTAATATGAATCATATCATGGTGTCCTAGACTAATCCTCTTAAAAATATATCATTGATATTTTTTATTTGATGTACTATAAAAAATATTTTCCCTATTTGCATATTATATTATTCCTCCACTCTTCATACATACATCACATATTGACTACTCTGGAATTTTTTATTCATATTATCAAATGAATTCCACATTAATTTTTAATTTATCTACTTGATTCATGAGTGTGAATCATCAATGTTGAATATTGAACTTATCTATATAGTACCTTGTATATATAACATATATAAATTGAATTTATAATACAAAAAATATATATAATATTATTATTTTCAACAATTTATAGATAAATATCACTATTATAATATAATAGATTCTACCCTCCATGATGTACCACGGATTCAACTGAATCATATAATTCTTGGGTGAAATCCTCTATATATCACCCAGTAGGTTAGATCCTCATTATGAATTAGTAATAAGGAGTAATAATGTATTTGTAGAATTGGTAGAGGGAGCTAGGATAATGATTACATTTATAAATAAACCCATCTCAATGTCTCAGATGATATTTTTAGACTATGTGAACATTCCACAAGACTTTATTTCATTTACTCAATTATTTTGAATCTTAGGAGTAAATTTATTTTGATTAAAATAATATGTAATCATCAGTTATCTAAACACTCCCATGTGTTTCATCATGTTAATCAAAAAATAAATCTTATTTTGTAGAGATTCAAATTTTAACTACTAATGTTTAGTTTTTGGATCATAATATAGATGTAAATGTATATGATATGGTACAATATAATATGGTGGGGTGAATTGTTGGTTTAAATACATTGTATTAAAACTCATATTAATTAACATATTTTAAGAGGTCTTAAACTAATAAAATTCACAATCAATAAAAATGATCAAATATTTCTTCAATCTGATGGATATGATATGATGTAATACCACAAGTAAGGAAAAATAATCCCATTTTAATTGAATACAATGATCAGAGTAATAAAATTTACATTATTCTACCATACAACATATAGAATTAAATAATGAAAATTTTAATGAATGAATCATAATTGAAACAATTACAATATAAAAGGTTATGAAAATAATGAATAAACAAAATTATTCCCTTTCTATTAAAAATTTCAGTTGAAATGTTAAAATATTACAATTATTTTTCCCCAAAGAGTAGTATATTCATTCACATAGGATAAAAGGGAAGTTGTACCACAACCCTAGTAATCCCTCAATACGATGATCATAACGACTATCTTTATATCACCGAAATACCTCAAGTAATAGGGTAATAAAAACATCTATCTTTCAGACACTTGAAATCCCTCGATATGATGATCAACATCATGTATTCTTATCCCTAGAATCCCTCGATCATTATCACAATGATCGGTCTCACAATAAAAAACAAAGCAATTAAAGAAATACACGTACTACTAACAAGTAATTCGTGCCATGTATCTTCCCGGCATTCTCATGAAGAAATAGTGAAGTCACATTATCTCTCTCTATTATAATAGATTTCATATATTTCCCTCCACATCTCTTTGTATCCATCAAATAAAATCCTCCTATTAAATAATTTTAGTAAGTATCATCTATGATGAAATAAAATTAATCAATTGTGAGATTTTAGTTTCAAATTCCCAATATTAAACTCAAATAATATGTTTCTGAACACAATAGTTTCACAATATCTAATTTTGTGAAATTAATAAATTATATTTTCATCTTAACACATTCCAATGTTTGGGTTCAATAATTCTCCTCAATCCATTTCCATAAATCCATTTCCTTGAAATGTTTTAGAATATAATATAACGATTTACCTTAATATTTTTAATATATACCTTGAAAATATTATGAGGTCAAGTGACATTAAATTTTTACTTATACAAAAATAATCATCGGTTTATTTAACATTACAATTTCTAATTCTGAATATACTTGCACCAACTTATTATAACGTATCATCTGTTAGTATATTATGATAAAACAAATTATTATTATGTTTTACCCATGTATAAAAATTTATTATGGTTTACAGTAAATTAAGTAGATATTTATTCGAAGAAAATAATTTTTATATTATTGGTATTAATGTAATTTTTAGTAGTGATGATTCCATATCCACATTTTGATTATTTTATCAGATGAAAATCTTGTTTACTAATAAATTAACAATGAATTTAATTACAGATTGTCACACTAAAATGGTAATCACATTTTATCCCAAATTATCCACTTGTGGTCCAATATAATTATTTCAACTTAAATTATAGTAGATAATCATATGATAAATTCATTAATTTATTAGGTAAAAATGAATGTAAACCATGTTATATATAAATCTTGTATTGTATATTGGATTGATTATTACCTTAATACATCATATGCATTCAATCAACTCTATAACAATTGTATCCAATCTCTTTGGGATTCCTAGTGAATTTTGACCTATGTAAATATAAAAAATGTCTAAAAAAATTAAGAGTCACCTCAATACATTCTATCATGAAAAAACGTAATCCAATGGAACCCAACATTTGCATGTTCTAACCAATTGGACTATCTGGGTCTTGGAAAGTGTCTCCTTAACACCTTGATATTTTAGGAAATATTTTTTCCAAGATAAATATAATATCATCGATTTCATGGTTTACATGGAACACTAAGGCTTAATGAATCATGATATACTGTTAATATTATTATTTAAACATGAATATTATATCCTTGTTATTACATTTGGAGGTATTAATTAGAAGACACACATTTTGTTAATTAATCTAAAAATTCTAATATAGGGAAATTGTATTTATAAATAAAAACAACATTTCATAGAAAATTATTTATATGCTTCAAAAATACTAGTTTCTCAGAAAATAGATTATTCATTTTTTTATAAAATATTAAAAATAGTATATTAAATTATTTGAAAATTTATTTCAGAAAGTTAAAATATTTTTTTAATCAATAAGTCATAATTATTTTGGGGGGAATATTTGAGAGGTTTTTGAAAAAAATAATTCATCAATGAATTGTCAAAATGAATATTTTTTAGAAAAATCATACTTTTTATTTAATATATTTACAAATTTACATATTTGTTATATTTTTGATTAATGTAATAATAGTGATATTATTCTTTCCTTAAATTAATTCATGTTATTGGAATCAAATTCTTGATGACTTTTTATGTTAAAAAATTCTATACTTTTCACCATTATCTCATTTAATAACTAAATTTTCATCACATCAACAGGGTTATTTTTAAATTATAATTTTTCAGTTATTTGAATGTGTAATGAATTTAACAAAATACCCCTAAACATTAGTACAAACCAAACCCCTCAGATACCCAAATAGTTTTCCAGATTTCCCAAGGTGGAAACTAGAACTGTAGCATAAAACCCCACAAGAGAAGAATTCAACAAAACTAAAAATGATAATATGGAATCTATATAAACATAGAAGGAAGAAAAAATGAATGATAAAATGGTAACCATATTCAATAAATAAAAGAAACACTATATGTGATACCACTGAAAAGTGGCGAATAAAAGTCCATTGTATGAGTCTATATATTCCCAACAGGACCTCTAAATTATAAATACCTACTTCATGTGAGAAGTGGAAAATGGTGCACTATCCCACCACTAACTAACCAACACATCTAACATAAACCTCATTGGATCACTATTGAGACATACCTTTCCATACATCAGAAGTCATAAAAAGGTCTACCTTCCACTAATGAAGTGCACTGTGTGGATTCTGTAAGGATAAATAAGATCTTATCGATATGTTCCACAACCAGTATAAATAAAACTATCCAAATATAAAAATCCGTAAGGAAAACAAGGAATAATAAATTGATAACATTTTTTTTTATAAAAATCATGGTAAAACAATCCCCATTTTCAATGATTTCAAATAATATAGATAAAAGAATTTCAAATCATCCTGGTAAAATAGTTTCATATAATCTAGGTAAAGCAATTTCGAAGAATATGGAAAATATTAAATTAGGTAATCAAATCCACGATTTATAACTCAAAAGCACGAGTAACATCATGCTAAGGATAACTAAATAAAATGATAGTTATAACACTCAAACCCAAACATATAAAATTATATGTTTAATGTATCTACACATATGAATTGAACCAGTAGAGATGATGAACACCCCATAATGTGATCCTATCAATGGTTTAAAACAAGTACCATAAAAAACAAGCCTTGGGATTAGGGTGAAACACTATGAGTGAACCCCACGATGGTATCAACAGGTGAGTCCTATTATTACACTTTCCTCCAATGTAACCATTTCATCCAATCTTCTACATTTTCTAATCCAATTAATGAAAACCATGATTTGAAACCTATCTCATAAATCAATTTCACAATGCATTGAAAATTCATTTTCTTTTACCAATATAGGGGGAAACTTTTAACTGACCTATCCCAAGAGCCACTAAATCAGTGCATCAATACATGTCGCCAAATCACCTTAAGCACACCTCAATGTACACCCTAGGTTGTTGTAGAGAAGTGATGGTCTATTTATCCATGTGAGGAGACTATACCGTCTTTACCATAGTAAGAAACAATAGATAACAAGAAAAATTGTAGAAATAATAATAAAATGACCAGTCAAATAAATAGTATAACATCTCCCAAATTGTTTAAAACAAATAAATAAGAAAATATTTATTTTCATACTAGAATTCTCACAAGTGATAGAATAAAAAAATATTTAAAACCTAAATGATCCTGACTCAATTCTCAGAACCTCTTCCATGCACATACCAAGGCTGAATCTTCTCCCAAACAAAAGGGATTTTACCTTACCATTTCTTGAATGAATGAAATCCAATTTGGTACCAAATGTTATCCCAATAAGGGTGTGAGTATAAATCAGGTGGCCACTACCAATGGTGTCTAAATAATATTAATTTGAAATATATAGTTAATGAAAATATTATATAATTTATAATTAAATAATGAATTGTTTTAGGGCTACCAGTCAATAGTCTATACATAGCTATTAATTTCTATAATTCCAAATTCATTATGTGAATCTTCAACATCAATAAGTTAACCATAAAAATCTAATCGATGGGTTACAGATTTACATAATTCACAAAAAATTTCATGGTATTTATCATTTTGCATATGGGAATAAGTCAAGTCCCTATCTCACTAGGGATATTAAATCACAACCTCACAATGTCCCCACCTCAAAACCTCATTCTAGGTTGAATTTACATGTTAGGGGACTAGTGAATTGTCCCCTTTCATAACATGTTCATTCTAGTTAGAGTCAGAGCATCAATCCAACTCGACCCGTGTGAGGAGCCTATGTCAATTTTATCGCACCTAAATCCACGTGCACATGATTATTCATCCATTCTATACACACAAACAATATCACAAAAAAACTCCAATAATGCATTTAAAAATAATAATCCCTAACAATCATCATGAGAATTAATATTATTCTATAACACATTATCCCATTTTCCATTTACATTACTTGTCCCATTTTTCCCAATTCTCATTCTCATTCCTAAATCACTAAGCATATTCAATAATCCCATTATATCATACCGTTTCACATATTTTTAAATTCACTTATGAAATTCCCTTTAACATATTCTCAATTATCATATCATTATAAATTTAATATATTCACTATTTCATATGCACAATCTCTATTAAGAATTTATTACATAATTCATAAGCCACCTATCATGATCTTACTTAAAATGATTAAATCATTTTCTTATCATTCTAGAAACCCCATTTATCCATTACCAAACCTACATAACCTACCAATATTACATTTTCACTTCCATTAAATGTATCAGTATACTCAGCATGGTCTCTTCACTACCACACTAAAACCTTTCACTTACATAAAAAATTTATAGAACCATGAAAATCAGTCAACCCAATGAGGGGCCATAAATAGAAAAAATCATCCTCAATGCATACCATGGGGACCATGAGAATTTTTATTCATCATGTATACACCCATTTTATATACCCTCAATGAAAGAATCACATACAGAATAAGATATAATGGAGAACTAACCCAAACATGTAAAACTCTATAATGGAATTATGAGATATAACTTGTAGACAACCTACCACGAATTCATTCATGAATGCACACTTAAATGGGGTCTTAAATACTGATTCAAACACAAGGTGATTATTACAACTTTATCTAATTATAGAAAGAGATTTTTAGTACATCATAAGGAGATGTGAGAAAGATACAAAACCAAATTTAGAAACGGAAGAAAGGGTTATCTTAGCCTCACTTGCGGCTTTGATATGAAACCAACAGTTCTCCAAACAGACTAGGATAGAAGGGTAACAACATATTGGAGGATTATTTTTTATAGTTCATCCATAGAGTTATAGTTAGAGAAATGGAGCAGAAACACAAGTGGGAAGTTAAAATCCTGAGTGGGGTTTTATTGGGAATTATCCATTTTTAATGGCCATTGGTATGGAGAAATTGTTTTCGAAACTGTGTGACACCCATGTGTGAGCCTCTGTATAGGATAATACAGGTCACATTTTTACCATGTAATTATTCATTTTCTGTCTAACAGAACAACATCCTTGTAGAGAACCTCTATTTACACTTGAAGGTTTTTCATGGGGGGGCTGCAAGACTTTCTTAACTATGCTCCAGCCATTCATGCTACACTTGTTGCTCTTTTTTTCAATCTTTTCATGTCATATACCACCGAAACAACCTAGAGAACCCTCATTAAACAAATACATCCTTCATTAACATTATAAATAATACAAACCAAAATATGAATAATTCATACCTCTAGGGAGTTTGTGATCTTATAAACTCCCCATATTATAACGTCTCATCCTCAAATTTATTTCCATGCACCATCGAGATTCCAAAACAAGGCGGTTGGGCCATTGATATTTTATAACTGATTATCTCTCAAAATTAACTTCCTGAAAATTTCTATTTGTCCATGAATTTTTGAAGAAGGGTACAATATTTCACTGCATGAATTTCTTATTGTGATCCAAAAAATGAACCAGATGATCTTCATGGGTCACATAGATCACAAATAAATGTCAACCATGACAACTCAAAAGAATCCATAACAAATTAGTCTAAAATTTAACACAATGGAAAATCACACCCAACATCACACCATCATGTAAATTTCAGTCGACACCCCATCAGCCTAAACCCCCTTGAAACTCATGGCCAAAGTTAAATGGTTATACTTACCATCTTATCAAAACTCAACCAGTTACCCAACTCAACACCTCCCAAAAAAACTCATGTGTTTCCCAAACCCATAACTCATCATACATTGTTCCAAAACTCAAGGTCCTATGAAACCATTCCATATCTAACACATTTAACAAAACATCGTAATACCATTCATCTTGGAACACACATCCAAACAAAACCAAAGCTAATTCATGTTGCAAACAGAAACCCAAGAATGACTTTAGCATATCCAATACAATTTGAAACACCAGTCATGTCATCAAATATATATTATTTTCTATGGTTATCCCAAAAATTATCATTATCTCATTACCACACTCTCCTAATACATGGAACTGTCATCATTTAAAAGGAACCACTGGTCCCCCAACTCATTCTTTGTAACAAACCTAACATGTTCCCTAATAGCCCTGCCAAGAATCCCTATGAAATTCTTTAAACACTGATGTCCATGTAATAAAAACTACTCAAAACCAACTCTCATAAATCACCCATTTGTGAAGATGAAAAAAATTACCTCCCCCCGGATCACTATCATTTTTGGAGCACATTTTCATTTAAAAAAATAAAATAGATGCTTTCTTTAACCCACCATGTATGTTCCCTTTTTAAAAAATCTTTCCAATACACCCCAAACAGCTTCATCCAAAATAACATCATCCACTACTGACATTCTATTCACAATTACTAGTGTGTATGCCCACAGAAGGCATTACACCCTTATATAACACACCTCACGGTGTTATTTCCCCACCATAATGAATATTTAATAAATATTAACTATCTTCTAACCATTTCATTATATTTCCCCACTACATCGATAAATGTTTACAACATAAGAACCATCAACACTATTCCTCAGTCAAGGAACTATATAGTTCTTCCCAACCCATTCCACTTAAAAAAACTCACTTATCATTTTGATGATCCACAAATGGTGGTCAAGAAACCCCCAAATTCATCCATTTCCTATCTGATTTTATCTTACCTCATATGACTCATCCTAAAAACAATCTCCTTCACTATTGTAATTATGACACTTCACATATCGGAGAAGCGTTCACTTGAATTTAACTTCCACGGTATCACTGAAACACTAACTAGGGTCAATTATTAATTCATGATGATTTTCCATCCTCAAACATCAATTTCCATGCCCTCAATGATTCTAAGACTATAATCCCAAATTCATTTTAAAACCACCCTGAGCCTGAATCCAAAGTATGGCACAAAGAACCACCACACCCCAGTTTTTTCAAACCTTCATGAGGAACCCAAAAGTATAAATTAATTATTACTCATTAAAATCTCAATTTCTATACATAAACCCCCTGTATTTCTCCAAGAATTTGTGATATAATTTACTTTAACCAAATTAGGTGTTTCGTTCTCTCTACTCTACCCATGTAACTCCTACCACCATAGTCGACAAATCAGACATAAGAGGGACCCCAAAAATGTGGATATTTCCATCTTTCATTTCTCTATAAATCAACCCAACCGTTACCCGATACCGATTCCCATATTCTGAAAATGGAACAAATGAAATTATTCAACCATCTGTCCGTCCCCTGGACCTCACCCAAAATGCTTGATTGTGTACTTTCCAACATTTGACTCCACAACCACCACTCCATGAGTGTAGCCTCAAATGGGGTCCCACACACAACCAATGTACCTTCAAGAGCTAGGAAAAAATCTAGAGCGCTATTGACATACCTAGTATGTCATATCCATTCAATATTTTAAATGTAATTTTCATGTACTATATATTCATTCATTGTTTACGGGGGATTCCCTATAATTTTTTAGAAATGGATGGTTTCTACAAGATTTGGGCCAAACTCTGATCCCATTTCTGGATTTAAAAATAATTGTATATATTATAACTTTTAGTTTTTACATTTTCACACATTCCACTTCCCACTTGGCCTCCCCTGACCTATTGATGCCACAATATCGATTTTCACCAAATAGAAACTCATAACATGGTGAATTTAGGTTATTTATTCATCCATTGGGCCAACTCATCAGTCCATTTATTATTTTAAAAACTAATTTTTTTTTATACCTCATTTTTTAAAAAAAAATTGGTCATTCCACCTCTCACTCAAGAAAAAAACCCTAGAGCTCCCCCATGTTCTATTTTCCCTCTTTAGAGATCATATTCATAATAGATGAGGGAAATGTTTTTCCAAATTTCTCACATCATCTAGATTTGCAATGGAAATTTGTTTCATTAATAAACCATTTTGTTTTTTATGGTTTTCCTCCATTTCAATCCACACTCGACCTTTTAATCCTTATTTGGACCTCACATTCAATTTTATCTACATAGAGATTCAAAAATAATGGTATTTGGGGTTATTTCTTTAATGTTTCTCATGTATTTAAATCCCTCTATTGTTTCATCAATTCTTTTTTGGGATTATTCCCTCTTCCTTAAGGTTTCAAATGTCCCAAAACTATGGTTTCATACATAGGAATTATTCTAGATTTTATTGGCATAGTATTCTAGGATTAGGTTTCATTTTCAATATATTTCTGTGCGACGATGGTGCGGTTGAGCGTTCACAATAGGATTTGGGTTTATTTATAAAAAATGATAGTTGATTCAATGTATGAGCATTTCGTGAACAGTTATCATATGTGATATAATTTTTTTTCTTGAACTTCATATGTTTTTTGTTGTAAAAAATCCTTTTTTAAAGGATTTAGTTAAGAATTTAATTTTATTGTGGAATTATTTATTTAAATTGATTGTTTTCCATGTGTAATTTTTATTGTAATATTTGCATTCTTTTTAAAACATATTAAGTTGTTTATTAAATCTTTTTTGGGCATCCGATTCTGATTTTGTGGGGTCTTGGTGTGTTTTTTAGATAAAAATATGTTTATTGGTTTTTAGGTGAAAAACATTGTTGTTTTTATTAAAAGTGTTCTATGAAATTTTTAAAAAGTTTATTAACATACACAAAGTATTAAAAGGATGTCTATAAGAGGTTTTGGTGGGTGCATTTTCTTAAAATGGGGTTTTGAAAGAGAAATTGGTGATTTGGGATGTCAAACGTTTTGATAATGTAATATAATTTGTTGAGATGGTTTATTAAATTGTGATATGGGTGTGAGAAATGTTTTTGGGATATTTTTTTTTTGAGTATAACGATAAATGAATTTGAATTTGAAAAGGGGTATTATGTGGAATGTGTGTGGGATTTTTGATTTTTGTATGATTTATAAATTGATTCATCATGAAAAAATTTATTTTATTGATGTGGATCTTGTTAGAGAACAACAATAGAAACCTGAGTATCTTTGTGGGTGGACGTGTACTAGTAATATAGGGATCCAAAGGTGTGTTTTCCAAGATTCACATATAAAGTATGATGATGACAACACTAACTATAATATCATGATTCTTTTGTTAGGGACCACTTGGTTATGGATGATTCTTTTACTAGTGGTTCATGAGCATGATAACATATATTCATTATGGTTACGTTCCTGGAGATACAAGGTACATGGGGATAATAACTAACTTGTTCCCATGGGTGGTCCAGAGAGTAGTTCGCATTTACTATATGATATTTACCATTGGAACACAGTGTGTATGGATTAAAAGTTTTTTAGCATGTTTTTTTAATTTTTCCTTCATCGAAATGGCCTTCTTGAAAATATTTTTTTTTTAAAGTTATATATTTTAAAAAGTGTTATTAGAAATGATTGTTTTCAAAACTAGCAATATTTCTGTTTTTATATGTTTATCACATAGAATCGAATTTTCTTCAAATCTAAATCAGAATTTGATCACACCAAAATTACAGCATTGGGTGTAGGTAGGCCTGATTATGTTCGAAACATGTAAGGGAAATGTCTTTGATGATGACATTTTGAAGTGTTAGCTTCCTTCCTTGGTGTGTTGTTGTGTAGCAGGTCTAGGGCTGTGGTCTCCTTGACTTGTGGTGGTTATTGAGTTGTATTTTCTTCCCCAATATATTTTGGTACATCTTGAGAATTGTATAAACCATGTACTATAATTCTAAATTTTTAATAAAGTCTTTTTTGGATTAAATTTTTAGAATCATTTTGTCATATTTGTTTTTTGTTTAATGTTTAGAAAATAGGGAATATCATTTTCAACTATTAGTAAATGAAACAGGGAACTTATAAAAGCCCATGGGGATATGGAACTCCCTTTATGGATTTCCTTGGATTGGGTTCAGTGTCGGTATTAATGTCGACCAAATCTGGTTCATGAAAAAATGGTATCAAAGAAGATTCAATATCAGGGTTCATATTATGTGGTGATGAGTTGGGATAGAATTGATCTAGGATTTTTGGGATATGACATTGCAATTATTAATAGGGTTGCTATACAACATACCACATGATGTATTCATGTATCTAGAAGATGTTGGGTTTTATTATAGTCCATAGGTTCTTGTGGTTTTTAATAATTCGTGTGTAATGAAAGGAGAGTTGGGTTAATAGCCTCAGTCATCTCACATGGCCTTGAAATCAAAGTTGATCTGAGGATATTTCTTTAGAAAACTCTCAATGATGGTGAAGATATTGGTGTATGGATGTCGATCATATTTCCATGTCACCCACTTACAATAGTTTCCCTTAGTAAATTCTTCTATATTTTTGTTTTTGAATCTTGGAAATTTGTTTTTAATGTAATCATGACTTTTTTTTAAGGAATGAAAATCTTTCATCAAATTATTTTCTCAAAATTTTGAAATGGTTTGATTATTGAAAGGGTGGAAATGAACTTTTATAACTATTCTGTATTGTTAAATTGTTTCTTTACACATCATTTAAAATTGTGAATTATATAAAAGTGGGTTTTGAAAATTTGTTTCAAATAGAAATTTATAACCAATGGAAATTTATGTTGAATGGAAGAAGGTTTTTTGTAATTTTTTCCCTGGGGGTTGATTATGTATATTGATTTGGTAACAATTGATCTTTTAAAATTTTTTATGAACTTTTGTAACCTGGTTTTAAAATTAGAAGAGTTGAGTACATAATTTTATGCTGAATAATGAAGTGGTGTTTGTCATGAAATAATAATCTTTATGAAATTGGTTGATATTTTTTGAAACACATATGTGTTACTTGAATGTGATTTTTTATTTGAATGGTTGGTTATTTTCAAAAAATAACTTAAATATTTGAATTGGGTTATCATTTTTTAATATAAATTTTGAAAAAAAATAATTTCCGGTTTATTGTCATAGTTTTGGAATGTTTAAGGAGTTTTTATTTTAAGCATTTTTATATATGTGAGCGGCCACAAGAACTGGTTTATATGGAATGATGGATGGTTAATGGAATGAAAAAATTATTTCCAGGATGGATATGTAGAGGTTTCATATTTTGTCATGGAGACATGCATGTATGAGACCCAGGAGTTACAATTGGTGAATGTGAAAACCGCCACACAAATTTATTTTCAATGAAATGATTCTTAATTAATTTTTTCCCTTGAAAACTAGAGTTTGGGTTGTATGTTTTATGTAGATTTGGATCATTATTGTGTGATGTTTTTACTTCAAGAACCACTTTTTTAAAATGAAAATTTGGGGGGTTTTTTCACCGATGAGTTGGGTAAATGTGTTGGATACTGGTCCATTTTGATAAATGAATCAAGAATCCATTTTGGTTGTTCCCTTCGTGTTTTTAGTTCTTGTTTCTGGTATGTTTTCACCAAAGTACTAACATGGTTCAGTATTTGCGTTGTCTTATTGGCTAGGTTACACCCCCGTAAATAGTTAATTCATGATTTAACTGTGGATGAGGGTGATTCATCATTAGATTATCCTCCAGTTGATAAACATAAGGTACTTTTTTTATATTTGTAGATTGAGTCTACCCCACTTATTTTATTGTTATATGGATCACGTTGTTGAGTCAGAGTGGTTGTGGAAGGTTGAAATAGACCTTAGTTTCTTGTGTTTCCTGAATCCTCAAAGGTGAAATATGTCTGGGATTGTCAGTGCGAGACGATTTTTTAGAAGGCATATGGGTCCTTCATCTGTATAATAGAAGAAAGAGGTGATCTGTTTTGTGCTGGATGGAGTTTTGTGCTATTTTAGACTCTACATAAGTTCCTTTTCGTTGTGTTGTTTCTACCAGTGGCAATGGTCATGTTTGGTGATGACTAGCAATATTGTGTTCTTGATTTAATGTAAAGGTGAAGGATGTTCAATCTTCTGAGAGTCTCTATTTTGTCTAAGAGTGTCTCACTATGAAATTTTTTGAAGATCTCTATTTTAGAAAAGTTTTTTTTATAATTCCTTTATTTATGGTGTTTCCAATGTGATGTAACAAGGGGTGATGTGTTTTCATATTCTAAATACATGTTTCAATAAAATTTTAGGTTATGTGTCTCATCAGGTGTAGGCCTTTGTCTGGAGGTCCTCATGGGGTAATTTTGGGTGGGTCGGCCTTGGTCTTGGTTGTAGACATCCAAAGATGAAAGGTTAGGTGTGTGTTTTCAGTTGTGGTTGCCACAAATATTAGTTGGTCCCTTCCATCCCCTCACCTCATTTGGGGGGGGGGGGTTTGGTGTCAAGAAGTTTCTTGGTTCCTGTTTTCCCCCTAAGGCCTCCTTTGAGATTTTGGAGAATTGTATGAAATTTGAAGCAAGGATAATTGATGGGAATGGTTTTTTCTTGGGTTGTACTAATGGTGAAACCTCCCAAGAAACTTTGTAGTAGGAGTCATAACCTACCACATGGAGTTAGAATGGACATGTGCCATTTCTCATGAATGAATGCTGCTGGGTCCCTTTCGGCAGAGGATACTGCACGGTCTTAGCATGGTTTGGGAAACCTTGTAGACTAACTGCATGGTTGTGCCCATTAATTAAAATTTGGGGTCATTTTTATTTATCCCAATGATATTTAGTTAATATGGATGTTTTTTTGTGGGTATTTCCACCATGGGGTTCAGGTAATTTCATTTATAAATATTATAATGTCAGTATAACCCTTTATGTGATGAATCTCGTTTAGGCCTCCCCTTATTGGTGTCTTGATTCTATCTTGGGAAATTAAGTTGTCTCTTATAGTGGTTGGTCCTTTTAAACCTCCCTATGTTGGGGTAAGTTGGTTATATCCTTTTTGTTGGAAAGGATTTATGTAGTCTCATTTGGGAGATATACAACCACCAAATTATTTTTTCAAAAAGAGTTGGGACTTGAGCATCCCCAACGGTTTTGTTGATGTGAGGCTATGTGAACCCTCTTTGAATTCATAATTATTTTCTGTTAGGATGTTTGAGATTAGTCTGGTAGGGGTTGTGGTATTATTATTTGGGGATGTGGTTCAATTATGTTTGTACATATTAGGAATGTGGTGTAGTTTTTTTTTGTGAGAGTATTTATTCCATTATTTGATCAACTGGCAGTGTTTGTACCATTCAGTCTCGGTCTATCAGTTGGGTTTTGTTTTTTTATCTGGAAAAGTTGTCTTTCTGATGGATGAATGTTTATTTTGTGGTGAGAAATTTCACATTCATGAATTATATTAAAGGTATATTTTATGTACTATATATTCGTGCCTTGGGGGTGGGTCCCAAACATTTTGGTGAAAATGGATGTTTCTTGTTAATTTTGTCCATACTGATAGCACATTTCCATATTCAAAAAAATTATTCTTTTATAAATCTTTACATTTTTAACATTTTCCATCCATTCCATTTCCAATATGTCCTCCCATAACCAATTCAACAAACAATATCCATATGTAACCCTTAGGAACTCATAACCTGGAGGATTTGGGTGATTTATTCTGGCATTGAGCCTACTCATGTTCCCATTTCAAGTTTAAAAATAATATATTTCATTTATATGTCATTCAATTTTAACATGTTTTCTGGGATTACAACTCTCAATTGAGTCCAAAAACTGAATGCTCACCCCCCATGTTCTATTTTTGCACTTTTTATCATATCTTCATCATGGATTTGTGTGAATGACCTCTAGGATTTTCAAAAAGTCAATATTTGAAAAATAATTTTTTTTCATTCATAAATAATTAATTATTACTATTTTCCCCCATTCATTCCATACTCGACATCCTATTCCATATTAGAAACAACATTTAAATTTTGGTTTCGGGGGGATTCAAATATTGGGGTGTTTGTTATGATTTCCTCAAATATTCTCATGTAAGTGAATCTATCTATTGTTTCGTACACACTCTTTACAGTTTCGTCTCCCTTACATGGAGTTTAAAATGTCCAGAAACTATGGTTTAATACCTAGGGAAAATATTTGGGTTTTCTGGTTCAATATTCTTTGATTAGGATTCCTTTTTACTCCCTTATGGTGTGACAATGGGGATGTTGAACATTCAAACAAGAAATTGGGGTTATGGTACAAATGATATGTGATTACATGTGTAATCATTTCATGATTATCTAGCTTTATTTATTTACATATTTTACATGTTCCTCATATGTTGTGGGTGGTGTGAAAACCGTTTTAATGTATATTTTTATTCATTTAGTTTTGTATTTTTATTTTTTTATTCAAATTGGGGGTTTTACATGAGTAAATCATATGGTAATATTTGGGTTTATTTTTTAATATATTCATGTGGTTTATTAAATATTATTTGGCTGAAAATTGGCTTTTGGAAGTTTCTTGGTTTTTTTGGGTTTATAATAGGTTTTTGAATGGGTTTTATGTTCAAAAGCTTGTTCTTCTTCTAGAATGTATTCTATGAAATTTTTAAATTGTTTTATTGACTGAAAAATGTGTGTAAATTGTTTTGTTGGGTCTATGATATGAAAATGTTTTTTAAAAGAAAAAATTTCGATTTTTTGGTGTCATACTTTTTAAAATTGTTTTATAATTTTTTGAGATGATTTATTAAATTGTGAGGTAGGTGTGGAACATGTTTGTGGCCCATTTATTTGTGATTATGATCTTATAATGAATATAAATGTGAAAATGGGTATTTTGTGGCATGAATGTGGGATTTTCGATGTGTGTATGATTTGATATTGTAATATTCAGGAAAAATTTGTATTTTATATATGTGGAACTTGTTTTAGAACCAAAATTTGAAATACATGTATCCAGGTGGGAGAATGTGTACTAGTATGCTAGTGATCAAGAGGGGGTTTTCCCTGTTTCACATAGCAACTTTGTCGATGTAACGCCACGACCCCAGCTATCCAGAGTCGGTGCATTACTTCGTAACATTGTCATGATCACAAAATATCAAGTCTCGAATGACCGATTAGTTTAGTATCCTTGGAAACAATAGATACATTCATAAATGTTACATTACATCATAAAGTGAAAAACTAATAACTAAGTCTTCATAGTCCACACTCATATCCTCTTCTGACTATCCCTGCAGGTCATTCATAAAATACTTCTTCACATCCTGAAAAATATTAAAACATTGAAAGGGGTGAGCTCAGATGCTCAGTAAGGATAACAATATAGCAGAAGATTTCATCAATAAACATAAAAATTTAAGGAAATGTATAACTAAAACAAAAGCCTTTTAAATATGAACTTCAACATAATATGGCAAAAGTAAAATGAGATAATGCCATTCACTTCTTCACATGGATATTCTACTGGTCGAATAATCACATGCAATATCAATAACCACTTTCATAATGAGGGAATGTATAATGCCAGACATTCTGAAACACTTTGTCAAGGCCTCGGCCAAGACGTCTAAAATGATTAAGGCCTCAACGAAAACCATAAATCAAATTGGGAAAGGGCCTCGGCCAATTCCACATCTAGTTGTCTCATGAGACCTACCGATGCATCGAGGAGCTATAGCGGGCTCCACCCGTCACTTATTATGTCCAATACATTCCTCATATGAATAGGTTTAAACATATCATAAACCATAACATAATCTTATCATATAAAACATGCATAAAGGAAACATAACATTTCCACATTTCAATCACAAGATATCAATACAACACATTGATAAAAACGGTTTCAAAACCATTTTCAATACCAAATTAAAAGAAAGTTAAAACTTTGTATTTATTTTTCATTAAAAAAATGATGGCTTGTAGAGGAAGCCGAAGATCAAATAATGGTCACGACGGAGGAGAAGTCGTTGTCGCCGCATAAGTACAGAAAGAAAAACAATCCCTTTTGTCGTTTAGCAAAATGCTTCGTACAAAAAATATTCCTTTTGAATAAACGTAAAAGTCAAAGGGGTTTATACACCGTATAAAAGAAAATTGTGTATAAAACCAAATAGGGCTCAATGAAAGGAGATTGAGACGAAGTCCTTAAGAAGATCATTTTTAAAATAAAATAGATCTGTTATGTGTATTCACTATAGGTACACATAAAGAATGTAAAAATACAAAATAGGACATAATAATATCATGACATAATTTGAAAGTAGGAGATTAACCCAAAGAATGGAAGTTGGGTTAAGAAATTCACTTACCTCATGTCTGACTTGACTCAACCATTATTTAACCTCCTGAATAATAAACTAGAGTTAATATATACCATATTAAGAAACTTTTTCATGTTCATTATTCCTTTTATATCCCTTATTACCATGTTATGAACATTATTTAATTATTTAAGTTAATAACGGTCGTTTTGTCGATCTTTGGTACTTGAGTCAAAAATAAACTTCTTATAATTACAAGTTGTTCATGTGGTGAAATATCCATTATATCCAGAATTATATTAATGATGTAGATATCATATATATCATATATATACAGTATATACATTCATTCATAATGTCACGTAACATTTAGAGGTAAGAAATGAAATGCACCGTTCATGGAGATGGTAAGCCGTACGTACGCATGAACGCTACTTTCATTTCTATTTCATATTTAATGGAATGAAATCATAATGATATAAATTTATAATATAATTACATTATAATATAGTGTATAATACCATTTAATCCATCCTTTATACATCCCACATATGGCATTAACGATTCAAATCACTTTGAGGGGGCGGTAGTCCGCACTTCCTAAAATGAAATTATCGCGCTTTACCCATAATGGAAATCATAAAGTAAGCCATAAATGAGAAATAAAGAAGCATAAGTAAAACATAAACATATTATATATCATATATAAAAATAGTTACATCTTAATGGCCACCTTTTAAGGTGTTATATGGGTGTTGAACAATCATCGTTTCGTGAGGCAGAAATTCGCCATCCATAGAAACCGTATGTTCTTTAACCATTAAATGTAGGTGTGTGTAAGTGTAGCTCGAATCCTTCTTATTACAACATCCTAGTATATTGAGGATACTGGTGTTGTTACAAAAGAAATTAATAAAAAGATTTTAGGGGGTTGGAGAAGAAAAATAAAACAAAACAACATTAGAGAAGACATTACCTCAAAATCGGGTAACTCTTTTTGATTTGTGCCAAAGGCTTCCTTGGGAAGAGTTCTGCCCAAATTGAGGCTTCTAGGAGTAAGAGAGGGATGTTGGGATAGTATTTGGGCAGATTTTGGCCGAGCCAAATGGCTTGAAGGTGTGAATATGGTGGGAGTGGTGGGGGCCTTTTATAAGTGGAGAGGAGGGGCACTTTTGGAAAGTAATGAAATGTTATTCTATTATACAATGCTTTTCGGATTATAAAGGTCCCAAACTAGTATAATTCGTGGATAAGGTGATAAGGGTTCGAAATATACCCATCCAATAGTCTTTGGACAACTGTAAGCCTTGGAGTTCACATTATCTTTTCATTTTATTAAAATCGTTAAATAATGAGGTCATCACTGCATCATAATGATGTCATAAATAATTTAATTTATGTAATGTCTAAAAATTATATAAAAAATTTAATATGATGTAGGAAATATTTTTATCTTTCTAAGGATTATTTATAGTCAAAATTTGGACTTGTGTAACCCCACTTAAAGTCTGTTTTAGTAAAACAACTCATGTTTCTGTCAATTTAATTTTAACATTAAATAAATATATATTAATGTCATTTTCCAACCAAAGTGGCTCCATGGGGTCCCCAAGATGACCCATGTGATGTCTTGGTCGGACATGAATCATCCAATAGGATTAGGACAAGTGTCAAGCTCATATCATATTATTAAAACATTGTTTTTACCTTAAACTACACTAATTACCTCTAATCGCGATTAAGAACGTAAAAGTTACTATTCACCAAAAAAATATTTTAATCTCATTGAACCACATTTTACTTCTTAATGACAACCATGTATGTCGGATTTTTGAAAATCAAAACACAGAAGTGGTAATATTTCATTTAAACGAAAAATCAGTTATTTAACTACCACATAGTGGTTTCACTATTCATCAAAAATTGAATTT
Organism: Viscum album; assembly: GCA_963277665.1. Taxonomy (NCBI): domain Eukaryota; kingdom Viridiplantae; phylum Streptophyta; class Magnoliopsida; order Santalales; family Viscaceae; genus Viscum; species Viscum album. The sequence goes on from OY728152.1 coordinate 1,850,605,688, forward strand.
TTCAGAACAATGCCAAAATTTCACCCTAAGCTATAATTGATATTCCAAATTAAAAAATGATGTATATTTTAAAAAATTCCAAACATATAAGTTTCATTAGTTAATTTTATAATTAATTCCCGCTGTCACAACAAATAGCGTGTTTTTAAGAAACAATTTATATCAAAAGATTGGCAATTGTTTATGTCCAATTTCAATGTTAAATTAATTCTAATGACCACCATTGGATAAATTGGTAAAAATATATCCTAATTATACTTTAAAACCACTAAATAGTATAATTTATCACAATAAATTATATTTATTAAAAAATTTGTTTTAAGTATTTTTCACTATTCATAAAAAATTAGAAGTTCTCAGAAAAATACCAAAAATTCAACATAGGCTAATTTCGATATTCCGAAACCAAAAATGAAATCCATTTTGATAAATAAAATTTATAAAATTTCAAAAAGTAGGTATTACTATTCATAACGGCTAGTTTAATTAGTTGTGGTGTGTGTTAGAGCTCAAGGTTGCGTACAACACACGCTATTGCATTATTCGAAGTGAAACGTGCCGTGGAAGATTGGGGTGTTACATTCTCCCCTCCTTCAATAAATTGCGTCCTCGCAATTTGATATTTTTCTTTAAAAATAAAAGGTTGAAAAGAGAAAATACCTTTGTGGAAAACCCACATCGGAAATAAGGTTAATAAATATATAACATTAAAAGAAACCAAGATAAGTACAAAGGTCACCCGATATAGCCCATTCTAGGATTCTATGAAACTATGGATATGGAGGAGAAACAAACCATCAAGGTATGATGGAGAGTTATAGAAAACGGGATTAGGAGAAAGTTTAACCATAAGAAAATCACAAACTTGTGATTTTTTAAACGGTCATTTAATCCCCAGTTGGAAAAGTTAACCGACAACATTTTTGTTTTAAGTTACCTTTTATAATGGCGAGGATTTTATTTAGGAGATTTACTAAGAACGTAAGGGAATATACATACTTGTTATGTATACTTTCATTCTTTAATGAATTTTTACCACAAACCCATCTTTTACTCCAAATGGTAACAGATCTCAAAAATATTCTATTTATCCTAATTGTATAAGGTTCCAAATGTTAACACATACCATTTAGATTAGTAAAATTATTTTGTAATAACCAGGGACTTCCTGTAGGCTAGTGGTAGGAAATAAAGGCTTGTTGCACTATGGTTGTGGGTTCGATTCCTGCAGCTTTTTCCGACGTGACGGGTTATGCCCCACCCTACAGGTTGTCCTTCTCCTAAAACTATAGTATCATAATATTCCAAAAGTAATCTTCATAAATTTTTTAACCTTAAACAATACTATCCAAAGATCAACTTAATCCATTCCAACCTTAATAGTTATCCAAAATACCTCCGTCCAGACTTTCTCTAAAAGGTCTCTAAATTCCAAAATCAATTGTAACATCAGATTCCCCAATCAAAGAAAAGTTTCTCTTATTATCACATACTAAAAATATGATTACCTTCATCATATTAAATCCTTAAAGAAAACAACATGTACTGCAGTACAATCCTTATATATATCACATTATTCTTATAACCATAATCTAGTTCTTGATTCCAAAAACACAAATACAATAATTATACTGCTTCAACTGTAGTAACAGCATAAGATTGTCCTTGATCCCTTGGCCTTTTCTGACGTAAGTTTCCCTGACGCTTAGGACATTCATATGCATAATGCCCCATATCCCTACAATTGTAGCATTCAACTTTGACGGCCTCTTTCTTTCCCTTGCAATCACGAGCATGGTGACCCTTTTCTCCACATTTATAACAAACTCCCATTCCATTTAGGCAAGTACCAGGGTGATTCTTCCCGCAATTATCACATAATGGAAAATCCTTCTTTCCCTTTTTCCCTTTATATGTCTCTTGTTCCCCCGTTCCCTTCTTCTCTTGCTTTAATTTGTTGTCATAAGACTTAGAGAATTCCTTTTCTGTCTTAATAGCACACGAGACAATATCTTCGTATGATGAGAAGGATTGTGATACTAAAGCTCGACGGAGAAATGGTTTTAACCCATCATAGAAACGATCAATATTACTCCTTGGGTTACGTATATAATCGGCAGTATGCCTCGCTAACCTTGTAAAGTTAGCCTCATACTTTGCGACATTCTCATCCTCCTTCTGCCTCAGACTCAGAAATTGCCTTTCCATATCTGCTCGATGGTCACGAGGAAAGTATTTTTCTAAGAAAAGATCTTTGAACTCCCTCCATTCCATATTCGATACGTCATCATCTTCCTTTGTGTTTTGAATTAGTGACCACCATTGATCAACCTCTCCAGTGAGGCGGTAAACTGCCATGACAACATTCTCACATTCACTACTCCCCAAGGCATGGAATATTTTCTCTAAGGAATTTATCCATTGCTCAGCTACTATAGGATTTGTACTCCCATTGAAGGTTGGTGGGTTTTGCCTCATGAAACGGTCTAGCATTGATCCTCCACGCTGTGGATCAGGGTGATCCATACGGGTAAGGTTATTATCCATAACCTGAGTATGTTATCCCAGTATGGTGATTAGCTGATCGGCACCAGTTGCATCACCAGCCCCACTATAATTATCTTGAGCAGGAGGGAAATCCCTACATGGAGTGTGTGCATTGATACAGTTTCCATTTCTTCCACTAGGCGCCATTTCTAAACAATGGAATAAACTAGATCAATTTATGAATCAAAATACATAATCCCATACTTATAAAACACTTAACATAAATTGAACTATTTATGGATATAATCCATAATCATAAAAATGTTTTCTTTGAGGGAGTATATACTCATAAACCCTTCATAATGATTTGTAAAGAAAATGAGAGTTATCCTAAGCATATCCCTCGGGAGTGTCGTAACCAAGAGTGCAGCAAGGCCCATTGTCGTGCACCAGATCCCATTCGAGTCTAGCTCAAAGCGGTGTTTTCGGGTTTTATCCCTAGGAATATCTGTGCCAGAGCCACCTCTACTTGCTCGTATCCAGACATGGATGTATTTCTTGGAAAACTCACAAAATCTCTACAATACCAAAATTCTAGGAAGTTCTTCTATACTAATCCTCAAAGTTCATCTTAGGTCTACGTGCTCTAATCAGAGTTTATCTAAATCTAGCTTCCAAGGTTAGTACTAAACTGCCTCTGATACCAACTGTAATGCCCCGACCCCAGCTATCTAGAGTCGGTGCATTACTTCGTAACATTGGCATGATCACAAAAGATCATGTCTCGAAAGACCGATTAGTTTAGTAGCCTTGGAAACACTAGATACATTTATAAATGTTACATTACATCATAAAGTGAAAAACTAATAACAAAGTCTTCATAGTCCACACTCATATCCTCTTCTGACTATCCCTGCAGGTCATTCATAAAATACTTCTTCACATCCTGGAAAATATTAAAACATTGAAAGGGTTGAGCTCAGATGCTCAGTAAGGATAACAATATAGCAGAAGCTTTCATCAATAAACATAAACATTTAAGGCAATGTATAACTAAAACAAAAGCCTTTTAAACATGAACTTCAACATAATATTGAAAAAGTAAAATGAGATAATGACATTCACTTCTTCACATGGATATTCTACTGGTCGAATAATCACATGCAATATAAATAACCACTTTCATAATGAGGGAATGTATAATGCCAGAAATTCTAAAACACTTTGTCAAGGCCTCGACCAAGACGTCTAAAATGATTAAGGCCTCGGCCAAAACCATAAATCAAATTGGGAAAGGGCCTCGGCCAATTCCACATCTAGTTGTCTCATGAGACCTACTGATGCATCGGGGAGCTATAGCGGGCTCCACCCATCACTTATTAAGTCCAATACATTCCTCATATGAATAGGTTTAAACATATCATAAACCATAACATAATCGTATCACATAAAACATGCATAAAGGAAACATAACATTTCCACATTTCAATCACAAGATATCAATACAACACATTGATAAAAACGGTTTCAAAACCATTTTCAATACCAAATTAAATGAAAGTTAAAACGTTATATTTATTTTTCATTAAAAAAATGAGGGCTTGTAGAGGAAGCCGAAGCTCAAATAATGGTCACGACGGCAGAGAAGTCGTTGTCGCCGCATAAGTACAGAAAGAAAAACATTCCCTTTTGTCGTTTAGCAAAATGCTTCGTATAAAAAAGATTCCTTTTGAATAAACGTAAAAGTCAAAGGGGTTTATACACCGTATAAAAGAAAATTGTGTATAAAACCAAATATGCTCAATGAAAGGAGATTGAGATGAAGTCCTTAAAAAGATCATTTTTAAAATAAAATAGATCTGTTATGTGTATTCACTATAGGTACACATAAAGAATGTAAAAATACAAAATAGGACATAATAATATCATGACATAATTTGAAAGTAGGAGATTAACCCAAAGAATGGAAGTTGGGTTAAGAAATTCAATTACCTCGTGTCTGACTTGACTCAACCGTTCTTTAACCTCATTAATAATAAACTAGAGTTAATATATACCTTATTAAGAAACTTTTTCATGTTCATTATTCCTTTTATATCCCTTATTACCATGTTATGAACATTATTTAATTATTTAAGTTAATAACGGTCGTTTTGTCGATCTTTGGTACTTGAGTCAAAAATAAACTTCTTATAATTACAAGTTGTTCATGTGGTGAAATATCCATTATATCCAGAATTATATTCATGATGTAGATATCATATATATCATATATATACAGTATATACATTCATTCATAATGACACATAACATTTAGAGGTAAGAAATGAAATGCACCGTTCATGGAGACGGTAAGCCGTACGTACGCATGAACGCTAATTTCATTTTATTTCGTATTTAATGGAATGAAATCATAATGATATAAATTTATAATATAATTACATTATAATATAGTGTATAATACCATTTAATCCATCCTTTATACATCCCACATATGGAATTAACGATTCAAATCACTTTGAGGGGGCGGTAGTCCGCACATCCTAAAATGAAATTATCGCGTTTTACCCATAATGGAAATCATAAAGTATGCCATAAATGAGAAATACAGAAGCATAAGTAAAACATAAACATATTATATATCATATATAAAAATAGTGACATCTTAATGTCCACCTTTTAAGGTGATATTTGAGTGTTGAACAATCATCGTTTCGTGAGGCAGAAATTCGCCATCCACAGAAACCGTATGTTCTTTAACCATTAGAAGTAGGTGTGTGTAAGTGTAGCTCGAATACTTCTTATAAAAACATCCTAGTATATTGAGGATACTTTTGTTGTTACAAAATAAATTAATAAAAAGAGTTTAGGGGGTTGGAGAAGAAAAATAAAACAAAACAACATTAGAGAAGACATTACCTCAAAATCGGGTAACTCTTTTTGATTTGAGCCAAAGGCTTCCTTGGGAAGAGTTTTGCCCAAAGTGAGGATTCTAGGAGTAATAGAGGGATGTTGGGAGAGTATTTGGTCAGAGTTTGGCCGAGCCAAATGGCTCGAAGGTGTGAATAAGGTGGGAGTGGTGGGGGCCTTTTATAAGTGGAGAATAGGCGCACTTTTGGAAAGTAATGAAATGTTAATCTATTATACAATGATTTTCGGATTCTAAAGGTCCTAAACTTATATAATTAGTGGATAAGGTGATAAGGGTTCTAAATCTACCCATCCAATAATCTTTTGACAAGTGTAAGCCTTCGATTTCACATTATCTTTTCATTTTATTAAAATCGTTAAATAATGAGGTCATCACTGCTTCATAATGATGTCATAAATAATTTAATTTATGTAATGTCTAAAAATTATATAAAAAAAAATACTATGATGTATTAAATCTGTTTAGATTTCTAATTAATATTTATAGTCAAAATTTGGACTTGTGTATCCCCACTTAAAGTCTGTTTTAGTAAAACAACTCATGTTTGTGTCAATTTAATTTTAACATTAAATAAATATATATTAATGTCATTTTCCAACCAAAGTGGCTCCATGGGGTCCCCAAGTTGACCCATGGGTTGTCTTGGTCGGCCATGAATCATCCAATAGGAGTAGGACAAGTGTCAAGCTCATATCATATTATTAGAACATTGTTTTTACCTTAAACTACACTAATTACCTCTAATCGCGATTAAGAACATAAAAGTTACTATTCACCAAAAAATTATTTTAATCTCATTGAACCACATTTTACTTCTTAATGATAACCATGTATGTCAGATTTTTGAAAATCAAAACACAGATGTGGTAATATTTCATTTAAACAAAAAATCAGTTATTTAACTACCACATAGTGGTTTCAATATTCATCAAAAATTGAAGTTTTTCAGAACAATGCCAAAATTTACCCTAAGCTATAATTGATATTCCAAATTCAAAAATGATGTATATTTTACAAAATTCCAAACATATAAGTTGCAATAGTTAATTTTATAATTAATTCCCGCTGTCACAACAAATAGCGTGTTTTTAAGAAACAATTTATATCAAAAGATTGGCAATTGTTTATGTCCAATTTCAATGTTAAATTAATTCTAATGACCACCATTGGATAAAATGGTAAAAATATATTCTAATTATACTTTAAAACCACTAAATAGTATAATTTATAACAATAAATTATTTTTATTAAAAATTTTGTTTTAAGTATTTTTCACGATTCATAAAAAAATTAGAAGTTCTCAGCAAAATACCAAAAATTCAACATAGGCTAATTTTGATATTCCGAAACCAAAAATGAAATCCATTTTGATAAATAAAATTTATAAAATTTCAAAAATTAGTTATTACTATTCAAAATGGCTAGTTTAATTAGTTGTGGTGTGTGTTAGAGCTCAAGGTTGCGTACAACACACGCTATTGCATTATTCGAAGTGAAACGTGCTGTGGAAGCTTGGGGTGTTACAGTCGATGAAATCATTTACTAAACATTGAACATGATGTTGTTGGAGAACACTAGGTTATGTATGATTCTATTAGTAGTAGATTGTGTGCATTAGAATAGATATTAATAATGGTTACTTTCACCGAGATATGAGGTACCGTTTATTGAAAAATGAATACTTCCAAGCGGTGTTCTGATGACTCATGCTCTTTTACTATGTGATATTCACCATCGTCACATAGTTTCTTTTGATTTAAAATTTAGTACCATGTTTTTTTAATTTGATTTTTTTCATTATTTAAAATAACACACTTTAAAATGTTTTTTATTTAAAGTTTCATTTTGAGAAATTATTCGTAGTAATTCTTGTATACAAAATATGAAAACATTTTTTCATAAGGTGTTTATCAAAAAGAATCTATTTTTGTGACATCCTACTAGGCTTAGAATCACACCATAATTACAAATTTTGGTATAAGTATCCTTTATTATGTTTCACATAGGTAAGGGAACGGTCGTTGGTGATGAAAATTCGAGGTGCTAGCTTCCTTCCTTAGTTCGGTGTTGCGGAGGAGGCCTGTGGGTGATGTCAACATTCTGTGTGGGGGTTCGTGAGTCGTATTTTCTTCCCCTTTTTATTTTGGGATATACTGAGACTTTTTTAAACTATGTAATTCAAATCTGATTTTTTATTAACGGCTTGTTTGGATTAAATTTTCAGATTCATATTGTTGTCATTGTATGTGGATTTATGTTTTTATTTTCGAACAAATCATTCCCAGCATTTATTCTATGATACCAGGTAATTGTGTCATCTGGTTGGATTCGAAACTCCCATTGGGACTTGAAATGGGCCATTTTGGGATTTGGTTTGGATGTAGACCAGGTCTAGTTTGTGAAAAAAATTTCTCAACGGAGGTTCTCTCTCTTGGGTCATGTTATTTGGGGAACAGTCAGAATATACCGAAGAAACTATTTTTAGAACATGACATTACAATTACAAGTATCTTCTTGTCTAGAACGCCTAATGAGAGGATTAAATTCGCAATATGATTTCGGGTATTATTGAGGACATTTGGTTCTCATGGTTTTTTTGATAATTGGATGGTAATGAAAATGGAATTTCACCAATAGTATCAGTGAGCTCACAGAGCCTAGGAATCCATTTGGAGTTGGGTATATTTACCTTGGCCACTCTCCGTTAAGGTTAAGTGATTGGTTTATGGCCAACAATAGTATTTCTATGTCAACCAACATCACATGTTTCCTTCGGTATTATCATCTATCGTTTTGTTTGGGAAATTCGGAAAATTGGATTTAAATTAAAAATCACTTGGTTTTATGGAACGATTTTTTTTTGTGAAATTAATTTAAAAAAAATTGGAATTTTTTTAATTTCCGAAAGGGTGGAAATGAATTTTAAGTACTACTTTGGAATGGTAAATTGTGTTTTTACACCTCTTTTATGAGTATGAATTATGTTAAAGTTCGTTTTGAAAATATTTTTCAAATATAAACTTCTGAACTATTGAAATATATATTGAATGGAATAATGTGTTTTGGAATTTGTGTGCGGGTTGAAGATAGATTTTGATTTTTATAATAGTTATTATTTTAAACGTTTTATGAAATTTTAGATCCTTTTCTTACCATCAGAATAGTTGAGTTCGTAATTAAATGAATAATTTTGAAGTTGAGTTTTTCATTACATTACATGTGTTTTGAAATGGACTGACATGTTTTGAAATAAATTTATCAATGTTGAAATTGAGTTCATATTGTAACGGTTAGTTCTTTTCTAGAAATATTTGTACGACATGAAATTTGTTTTCATAGGGTGATTAGATGTTTTGAAAAAAAGAAGTTTTGGTTTTATTGCCTTGGATTTTGATAGTGGATTGAATTTTTATTTTGACCATTGGTTTTTCTATAATTGACCACATGCATGATTTTATATGGAAATAAAATTTGTTAATGGAATGACGGAATGAGTTCTGGGATGGATATTTGGACGGTTCCTGGTGTGGCATCGAAACATGAATGTGTGAGAACACAAGATAACATTGGTGAATTTTCTAACAGCCAATCGAATTTATTTTCAACGAAATGAATCATAAGGAAATTTTTATTTTTTGAAAACCAGTGTTTGGGTGGTATGTTTAATTTGATGTCGATATAATTTTTATTGGATGTTTTAGTTCGAGAACCCAAGTTATTTAAATGATTATTTGTGGATTTTTTTAAACTATGAGATTGTTTAATGTATTGGATAGTTGTCAATTTCAAGAAATGATTTGGGAAGACCTTATGATTTTTTACCTTTTGTATTTGGTTCTAGTTTGTTATAAGTTTTCAATAAAGGACAATCATACATGACTCTTTCAGTTGTCTTGTTGGGTATGATATTTGGTCATAAAGATGATGATGCATGATTGATGTGTGGCCCATAGTAATTCTCCATTGGATGAGACTATAGGTGATCAACATAAGTACCTTTTTCTTGAACTTAGTTATTGAGTTCACCCATCTTATAGTTCCATGATGTGGATCCCCTTCTAGATGGAGAGTGGTTGTGGTTGGTTAAAATAGACCTTTGTTTCTTGAGTTTTGATACACGTCAAAGTTGAAAGTAGTATGGTGTTTTCTGTGAAAGATATTGTTTAAGAGGTACTATGGGTCCTTCATCAGTCTCATCAGATAAAGGGTTCATTTTAGGCCACTAGTGTGGAAAACATGTTAAAGGGAGGCTGTTATGGCCACTGTAAAGAATCTTGTGTTGTTTGGGACTCTACATACTTCCCCTATCCTTGTATTATTTCTATTACTCACAATGGTCATGTTCGGTTATGACTAGAAATGTTGGGTGCATTATTGACTGTAAAGGTGAAGGTTGTGCAATCTTATGATGTTTATTGTATTGTTTAAGTGTTTAACATGTTCGAGAATTCCGAATTCCTCTATTTTAGACGAATATGTTTCAATGTGACTTTTATTTATTCTTTCCCATCCGAAGAAATAGGGGGTGATTTGTTTTCTCCTTTGATGACCTTGTATCAGTAAAATCCTATGACAGGTGTCTCATCAAGTGTATGCCTTTGATTGGAGGCCCTCATGGGGGATTTTTAGGTGAGTAATCCTCAATCATGGTGGCGGAAATACTAGGAAAAAGGTTAGGTGTGTATTTTGGTTGTGGTTGTGATAAATATAATTTGGTCCCTTCCCTCCCCTCCTATCATTTGGGGGTTTGATTGGTTTTTGTTGAAAATTTTATAATTTCATGTTTTTCCCCACTGTGATTCCTTTATGTTTTTTGAGAAATGTATTAAAATTGGTATATGCTAATTGAAGCGAACAGTTTGTGCTCAGTTAGTACTAACCATGGCTCATCCTAAAAAATTGTGTAGTAGGAGATATAACCTGCTGCAAGGACTCATCACGACCATTCCCCTTATCTCAAGTAATCATGCCACTAGGTTCCTTTTATTAGAGGCAACGACACAGTCAGCGCATGGTTTCAGAAACCGTGAAGACTACCTATGCGGCTGTACCAGTTCATTAAAAGTTTTGGTTCTTTTTGTGTCATCCCATACTAGTTAGTTAAGATGTTTGGTTTTAATATTTGGGATACCGACCGTGGGTTTCAGTTAATTTATTTTGGAAAGTTTCTAATGTAATTTTAACTCTTATGATAGTTAGGTCGTTCTAGCCCCCCCTATGGGTGTCTAGATATAATGTCAGACAATTATTCATTCTCTTATAGTGGGTCGTCTGTTTGAACCTCCCTATGTTGGGGTAATTTTTTTCCTTTTTTTGGCATGGAGTAAGGTCCTCTCTTTCAAGGGATATCCAACAACCAAATTAATTCATGTTATTACATTGGTACTTTAGCATTCCCAATTGTTCTTTTGAGGTAAAGCTATGGGAACCCTGTTTGAATTCTATATTTGTTTTGGGTATGTGGAGTGAGCATCATCTAGAAGTGGTTAAGGTGATTTTATCTGGGGTTTTGGATCTATTATTTTAGTAAATTTCGTGAATGTGGTGTTAATTTTTGGTTGGTGAGATTATTAGTTCCTGTATTTTATCAAGTGGAGTTTTTTTACCATTCCATATTGGCCTATAGGTTGGGTATTATTATTTCATCTATCCAAGATCAAATTATAATGGAGGAATGTTTTTAATGTGGGTATAATTATGAAATCCTTGTATTATTTTAAAGTTATTTTTCATGTATTTTCACTTATTTATCTATTTGAGGTGGTTTTCAATGCATTTTGGAGAAAATGGTGGTTTCTTCATGATTTGGTCCAAATCGCGAGCCCATTCCCATATTTAAGAAAAACATTTGTTTTCTTTTATAAGTCCATCATTTTTAACATTTTCCACCCATTCTAATTCCTAGTTATCCACTCATGACCTGTTCAAGCCACCATATCCATTGTATCCCCTTACGAACTCATTATCAAGGTGGATTAGGGTTAATTATTTAGGCATTAGGCCAACCTGTGATCCAAATACAGGTTTTAAAATAATATTTTATTTTTTATGTATCTCATTAATTTATTAATTTTTTTCGGTCATCCCACCACTCACTCGACCCCAAACACATAAGGCACACCCCATGTTCTGTTTTTCCATTTTGTAACTCAAATTTATCATGGTTTAGGGGGCATTTGTTTCTAGGTCTCTAGAATCGTACAGATTTGAAAAGGTAATTTTTTTTTTCATACATCATTCATTTTTTACTATTTTTCCACTATTTCTGTCCCCACTTAAACTACTTTTCATTATTAGAACGTAACTTTGAATATTGTTTAATTGGATAATATCCTATCGGTGTATTTGCAGTGATTTTCCAAAGACTATCAAGGGAATCCATCTGTTTTTCATTCCATTCTCCTCACGGTTTTTCCCTCATCCATGATGTTTCAAATATACAAAAAACTACATTTTCCTACCTAAGGTTTTTTTAGTTTCATGGTTCAATATTCTTTGACAAGGGTTCATATTCACTCTATTTTGGTTAGGAGGTTGTGTGGTTGATCTTTCAAGCAAGGATTTGGGGGTTTTTTACAAATGGTATGTGATTCCATGTGTAAGAATTTATTGATTGGTTAGATTTATTGTTTTACTTATTTTTCAAGTCCCTCATACTTTTTGTGTAGTTCAAAAATAATTTTTAATTATTTTGGTTAAGATTTTTATTTTATAGTTTCATATTTCCTTTAAATAGGTAGTTTTCCATGGTGTAACCTTTGTGAAAATATTTTGGATCATTTTATAACATATGCAAGTAGATTATTTAATGTTTTTTGGGAGGGAAATTATGCTTTCTTAATTCCTTGTTTTTCATTTGAATTTAAAAGAGTAATTTGAATGGGTTTTGGTGCAAAACCTTGTTGTGCTTCTTGAAAGTGATCAATTAAATTTCTAAATGATTTATTGAGTTACACAAAGTGTGCAGAAGATGATTATGTAAGGTTTCTGTGGGTTTATGTTATTAAAATGATTTTTTAAAATAGAAAATTGTTATTTGTGATGTCAAATGATTTATAATGTTTTATAATTTGTCTATATTATTTTTTTAATTGTGAGATGGATGGAAAATTTGTTTGTAAGCTGTTTTGGTGTGAATATGATGATAAAATTAATTTGAAAGTGAAAAGTTGTATTTGGTGTCATGAATGTGGGATTTTTTATGTGTGTATGATTTCTAAATTGAATATTCATTAAAAAATGTAATTTTATTGATGTGGTACTTGTTTATAACAAAAATTGAAAAACTAGGTATCTTGGTGGGCGGATGTGAACTAGTATGCTAGTGATCCGGAGGGATTTTTCCCAGTTTCACATAGAAATCTTGATGATTCAAACATTTAATAATATATGATGATGATTTTATTGGGTAATACTAGGTTATGGATGATTCTCTTACTATTGGATCATTTTCACGATAACATATATTCTTTGTGTTAACTTTCACCAAGACACGAGGTACGTGTGGCTCACAACTAACTAGTGCCTACGGGTGTTCTTATGACTAGTGCTCATTGTCTATAAGATATTCTACTTTGGAACACAGTGTGTTTGTATGAAAAAACAATTAGATTTTTTGTTTTAATTAAATTTTTTCATTATTTTAAACATCCCACTTGAATACTATTTTTATTTAAAGTTTCATCTTTTGGAAATTGTTACTCGTAATTCATTATTTCAAAAAATGCATCGTTTTTTTCATAACATGTTTATCACATGGAATAAAATTTTGGTGGAATAATTCAAGGATTATTCTCACACAATTATTACACATTTTGGTGTATGTTTTCTTGATTATGTTGACATTTGTAAGGGAAACATCTTTTGTGATGAATGTTCAACATGTTAGCTTTATTCCTTATTGTGGTGTTATAGAGGAGGCATGGGGGTGATGTACCCTTTCTGTGTGGCGGTTCTTGAGTTATATTTTATTATCCTATTTAGTTTCGGACATCATGAGTCTTTTTAAAACCATGTACTTCAATTCTGAATTTTTATTATAGGTTTTTTGGATTAAATTGGCAGATTCAATTTGTTTGCATTGATTGTTGTTTTATGTTTATAAATTCGGGAAAATTGTTAACAACATGTATTCTATGATACCAGGACACTTGTTCCTTCCCATGGGGACTGTGAACGGCCTTCAGGCCTTGACACAAGCCGAGTCAAGTTCCTATTTTGATGATTTCTAGATCTGGTTTGTGACATAGGACAATGTGAAAATATATATTTTTTCATCACAATCTACAAAAATAGAGAGATGTTGTCAACAAACACCGCCACCACTATTCATAACTAATACCACCAAACATCACCGGGGCACCTTATCCAATTGAAAGCCCCATTCTTCCCTAAATGAAATCATTTCATTAGTACATTATCACCACCACTCAGGAATGATGGACGGACATTGATAACTACAAATCAATGTCCCTATGCCATGTAAGAGTAAACAACACTCCCCTGAAAAATGATAGCCACCACACCACTGAGAACCACCGAAAATCCCATTGTTGTTATCAACTGGAACATAATAGTATACCTCATCAAACTAAATACATTTCTGTCTTGAATATCCATCATTCCAACTTTAGTTTCATAATGAATGGAATGCCCTTATACTGGTACACATATTCGCTCATCTAGACTGACATAATGCTTTATGAGTGCACACCGTCATATGGACATCATTCGAGTAATCACGGTCTTGTGCCTTCCCATATCCACACAATAGTACCATCTATATGATTTCTTATACATACATCACATGTTCCAATGCTACCTTCACATCTATCCATGCCTCCAGGATCTTTCAACCTCACCAGACTAGAATCATTCTCAATTCTCTCATCCAACTACATAACCATACAAAATAAAATCTCAACCAAATTACCACCCCCACTCTTGGAGGAAAATTCATATCAATTTTCCATCATTGTTTCAGTCACCCTATAATCATTTGTGTAAAATGAACATTTATTCCTCAATTAATTTTCATCTAAATACCATATTTAGACATCCATATGATATAAACATTCATAAAAACCTTAAAAACAACCAAAATAATTGGTGTTACCTCCTTAAATAACCATGTCCCAACAATAACATTTACTAAGACATGATGCTAAACACTATGTATCGACTATAACATTGAATCATATACCATGTATAAAAATATAAGACACCTATATCACAGGGATATGCCTCCATGATGCTACCCATGATTTCCCTGAAACTGCCAACGTGCAAAAAAAACTCGAGTTTCATCACTAAACCATAAACAATTATTCTTATCCATCTAGGCCAAACTCACACTATGAAACAATCAGAATGTACCTATTTCAAAATCCAAAACATCCACCTTTGAGACACACCAACTAATTCACTAGAAAACGCTTCTAACCTATCTCATAGGTCCCTATAGAGGCCGAAAGAGACCATCTCGCTAAACTAGAGTAACAAAAAAATGGGTTTTATCTCCAAAACGTACATGTCATGTTATAGACAAATCAATGCTCATGAATGACACTCTCTCCCTCATTCTGTGACACACTCTGCCTAGAACTCCTGGAAACCATTTACTATAGTTATCACACCCAAGGTAACCATACGTAGACATTAGGACAATGAGCCAAACATCCTCTCTGGGATTTGAAACATAACTCTCAAGGTATGTATTCATAAGGTCACCAAAATTGATGTTCCATTTCTAAGGTCCAACAAGAACCCTGTATGATCACAACATAAAAGTTTTTCCACACATGAATTACTGAAAAACGTCTCGAAACCCAAATGCCTCGAATGAACTAGGGTCCCCAATGAACAACTCATATGCCATATCATAATGAGAATTGACTCAAAACCAAAATAATGGGTCCCAAACTACGGAAATGTCACTGCCCCCAAACCACCCATACAATGCATAAAATTTAAAACACAAGGAATACCTGTTACCATACCTTTTGCAGGTTAGGGTAAACATGGGTTAAACTAAATTACATAATCTCAAGTATTTATTCAAACTCTTCTTGAAACCATCTCCAATTTTCAGCATGAATCATTTCTCTTAGGTAAATTTACCATATCTCATCTTGTTACAATCATTATTTTAACTAATTGACACCTTTCGTTAGAGAGAATTATTTAATCATTCTTTAATTTTCCATTTTAAATAAATCATTTTCATCATCTTTATTATGAACGATTTTATTTAAATTCCCATGTTAGTGTAATATATTCTATTGTCTTTTCCTTACACCCTCATTTCGTGTGTTCATGTCATGATGCATTCCATTTATATCATTAGTTGCCTACAATGAATCATTAATGAACAACATCATTCCATTTTATACAAGAGAAATGTATCCCAATATAGCCACTTCCCACAACATGTGAATCACCCAATGGTCAAACATCAATCAACAGTAACCACACATACAATGAACAACAATTTCTACCTTTGGTGACTTTAGTTTTACCTCAGACATGGGTTAGCTACTCAAAAATGAGCTCAATACCAAGGAACGAGATAATAATCTCTTATCTACAATCGCAAATATCATGTCCCTAGAAACTATCTACTCTAATACAACTTTGTAACATTCCTGACCCAAGAGACACTAAATTGGTGCCCTGAGTCGGGTCACCCCATGAACTCAAGTGAACCTCCCCATACTCATGAGGTTGGTAACATGAAATAAGGATATATTTAGACATTTGGGGATACTATACACTATTTACCAGAGTAATCCACAATAGACATCAAGGGAAATAACTAAAACAATAATAAAATTACCAATGTAATGCATAGCCAATCATATCGCAAACTGGGTTCAACCAAGACTAAAAATAATTATGAAATGTCATTATGTAAGTGTCCCAAGTGGAGGAAAATAAAAATAAAACAAACTAAAAAACCACAAAAAGTACGGACTCCAAACACAGATCCTAGTCTATGGATCATCTCCTAAACATGGGGCCTTTTACCTTATCATAACCTACACGCAAGAAATAGACATAGTTACCCAATTTTTTCCGGAGGAGGCTATGACAAAAACTCTGTATCCCACCACGAATGGAATGTACACAATATACATTCTAACAGATAGTTCATGATAGTTTTATCTAATTGAAAAAATGTAAAGGACAATTTGGGGGACACCAGTCAACAATATCTACTTAGATATTACTACCCATAGTTCAAAATTCAATATGTACACCTTATTCCTATATTAGTTCACCATAAACATGTAATCCATGAATTAGTCATTTAGATCATTCAAAGAAATGTATATCATATTTATAATTCTACATAAAAGGAACATGTCATGTCCCTATAATACTTGGGATACTATATCACAATAGAAGAACTTCTTCACGAAAAAGCCTAAGTTTTGGTGGAATGCCACCATTAGGGTATTCAAGATCTATCTCCTTCACTTACCCATTAATTAATGGTGGAGTAACTGAATCAGTACAACTCGACCGGTTGGAGGAGCATCAATCCTTATTCCCACACCTCAAGCCATGTGAACATGCTTATTAAATGCTTCCCAGACACAAACTATATCACAAACAATCACAACCATCACATATTAAAACCATAATCCATTAAAATCAACATGGGATTTAATATTATGTCATTACCATCAAGAAACTCTTTATTTATTGTATATATTCAATTTAGCATAGTTTTCATTCATAAGTTTATCAACCAAATAATATTAAATAATCACGTTATATCAAAATATTTCACATATTCATAAATTCTAATATTAATCCCAATTAAACATATTAAAATTTCATATTATATTACCAATTTAGAATATTAATTTCTTTATATGAATTAACACTCTTAGGAAATTCTGACTTAATTCATAACCCACATTTCAATATCTCAATTAACCAAATTAAATCATTTCCATGTCATTACATACACCCCCTTAGCCCATTACAAAATAAATTCACCCTACTAATATTTTATTTTCTCATATATTAAATATAATGAAATTCTCAACATGGGATTTACATTATCACTGCACGACCATTATATATATTAACCAATATCAAGGCTTGAGAATAATGACAGACCCCATGTGTTTCCCCAATTATGTTAAATAATAATTCATTCGTCCCATGGGGACCAAGAGGCTTTTTATTAATCATTTATAGACCTAATTTACCAAGCCTCTCCAAATTAATATTGATCATAATTATGGATAACAAAGAAAAAAATAGAACATGAACAATTCTAAAATGAAGTTATGGTATATAACTAATGGGCCACCTATCTAAAATAATTTGGCGAACACACTACTAAATGTGTTCTTTGATCCAAATTAAACCACCAATTGAATCCTCAAAAAATATCTCACCAGAAAAAAGAGGGTTTTAGATCATCAAAATGATAGGATAGAAGGATACAAACCCTAAAAGAGATGAGGATGTAATGGTTATGTTAGAAATTCACAAGGATTATATCAAAAAACAACGGTGCACCAAATGGAATAGGATCTAATGTTAAGAACCTATTAGAGTCATTGATTTCTAGGGACTGTACCAAGAGTTTATGTATGTGAAATATAGAAGAAACTGAAGAGGTAACATAAAATCATGAGGGAAAGTTTTGGAAATTTACAATTTTTAATGGTTTTATTGTTTTTCCACATGGTTTATCAAACCATGTTCTAACCATTAACCTACCTTTTTACATGATAATTAAATAAATATGGTTACCTTCTAATTCAAAATTGTTTGACTAACCATGTTCCATTTGTTCTGAATTTATCTATCCAAGGTTTCACAGTTTTCCTCATGAGGCATCATGGTTTCATAATCATAAACCATCCATGTTCTCTTCACTAGTTGGCCTGATTTTCGTTATTTTTATGTCAAATACCGCTGGAACACACTTGAGACCCATCATACACAATTTAGTTATTTCATTAACTGATAAAAAGAATCGAAAACAAAATTTAAACAACTAATACCTCATTGATATCTAGGATCTTACTAAAAACATATTTTCTCTAAACCAAAATTACAGACTCAAATAAAAAAATAAATCATTCTATTTTATTTATAAATAAATTTAATATAAACATGATAAATCAACGTTCATCAAAAATATGATATATATAGAACTATTATCTTCAAAATATATTCTCTAAGAGACACAAATTGTTCCATAACCACCATATGGAATGTATAACAAAAAATGGAGGTCCTACCTATGGTTACAACACATATAAATTGTATTCTATAAAAACCAATGTCAAAATAGAGTTTAGGTCTTTCATACTGAGTGAAATAACATGACGATACTGTGAATAAAATGACTCCCTCCCAGAATAAGTTCTTAAAGAAGATATGTAATGGATTAAGAATAAAATCTCCACATGATCAATCGAACTGAAAATATTTCAAAATAGGTCTACTATGGCCATTGGAAATGAATAATTAAAATGACACTTATAGAGAGAGATGTATTTAATCTACTATGAAGTTCAATCTTCAGAAAATGATCTGAATTGAGAGATGATCCAATAAATATCATGGGATAAAACCTCTGTTTTGATAGGTAATCTTCCGCATTGAATGAAATATAAATCCTACATGAAAAAGTGTTAAATCCACTATCCTCAAACAATTTTCTATATGAAACCCTTTCACAACATGAGTTCTAGTATTTCAAATATATGATAATAATTTCATCACATTGGATTAAAAAACATTTATTTTCCATTTGGTGTCGGGAATTATTTTTGTTGCTTACAAAATTTTACAAACCAATTGAGATCCCCTAAAGTCATATGAAACATTTATATTCAGACTCCATTAGTTAAAATAAGGTAAATCCTGAACATTATTTCAATTTTGCAAAAAAAGTACTTTACTTATTTTAATGGTCTATAATGCACCAAAAAGGGAAATGAAAATAATGATGGGAAATACCTAATAACAGGTAACATGATTTTATAAACTCCCCACCATAATACATTGAGTCCCAAGGAAGTCTTGTGGGGGAATAAATAACCAAAATAAGTGAGGCCACATCTCCCCCACTAACTTTTCATACTCCCAAGTATCCTGTGAATCTAATCCATGATATCCTAACACTCTAAAAAAGTATATAATTCTGTTGAAATACCTTCATATAATAGACAATGATCTCCACTAGATGCTCTACAATTGGAATTCGTGGCTGCAACTCAATCTGTTCCCAAATAAGAACATGAGAGAGATCAGGATGATATTTCAGGAGATGATATATATATAATTCCAAATGAATAATAATCTATTTAACTAGTAAATAAATATGATAGTATACTTTCCTAATATTATCAATGAACTAAAAACGTCCAACATTTATATGATACAACTTCCAATATTTTTCTAGTCAATATTTACCAAACTATGGAGGAACTTTCAAAAAAATCAGTCACCAATTGAAAATTCTAATGGATTATTTCAATGATATAAAAGGGATTTATGTTGACACTTTTCTACAAAAAAAATTCAATGTATATCTTGATTAATTCTCAATATATCCTCAATGAGACTGGATCAGAACAGAGATGCATTTCCCCCCTCTTCCCAACAAATAAGTGACATGTGTGGGTTAATATACAAATCCCTGAAGGGATCCATTATGATGGATGAATGATAACTTTTTTTAAATCCTTCTCAACTGATATAATATTTTTGTCCCCAAATACACCAATATCTAATACATTTTCATGGATCATATCTATTAGGGCCCAAATTACACACTGAATCTATTGTTTTGGATGGAAAATTATACACAACCGAAAATGATTCGCCATAATAAATTTTAAACTACTAAAAAATATTGAATAAAACCATTTATTACAATGAAAATTGATGTAAGGGATACCCTATTAAAACAAATGATCTCATGTATATACAATTTAAATAGGTATTCAACATTAGTGGTGTCCCTGTTTAGATGGAATTGTGCTGATTTTTTCAAGTAAATAGTTACCAATGAAATAGAATTCATACCTCATGGAATCAATTGATATAAACTATATAAGTCCACATAAATATCATCCCATTTAAAAATAATCACCACAAGTGGTTGGATTAAATGAGATGGTTTCAAAATATTTTACTTTATCTATATACATTTTTAAGTGCAGACGACATAATCTGAAATGTTGAGCTTCATACATAGCCACTATAATTATAATGTAACATAAAGATAGATATTAATTGTTCCAATATGCATGTACCATGAATAAAAATATGGTCAAATAAATCAAATCTCCTCATAGATATTGAGATGAAAAATTTATCACCAAAACATAAATTTTCATCTGAAGGGAGATACCAACCAAAAGTAGTATCCCCACTATAAAGGGTTTCTCAAATTTCATTAAACTCATCATCCTAGAAATGAATGTATAGAATTTAATTAATGTTAGATAATAAAAATTTAATAGTTGTTAAAACATTTCCCTAAATATCATCCTGAGAATCCAAGTGAAAATATATAAATAGTCGCATAAGGTTTCACTCTTTATTCAATTATAGAACATCATTTCATGGTAGATTCCTACTATGTGTTTCTAAATTGACATTCCCCATGCCTTGGGTGTTTGAAATGTTTAATTCAAACCTATGTAGGTTGTAAACCAAAAATATCGCTATTAGATTCATGTCCCTATGAGAAAATATATATACCAAACTTTAATGATGAAAAAAATACTATGAATTATTCCAAAAAAATATAGTGCTACAAAAAATTAAGAACAAAAATAATGACAACAAGAACTAAATCATGAGTTGGGAAATTCCTTTCGTGATGGTAAAGATGAAATGTTCTATAAGACACAACATGAATATCATGTATAATCATCAAACCCATACTATCACCATAAGAACCATTGTACACCACATAACCATTACCAGACTCAGGAAAGGTCATAATAGGATTCAATGATTGATGTTATTTGAAATTGTAGAAAGAACAATGATATTTCATATCCCATATGAATTTCATCCCTTTATTAGTTTGATATGGAATTGTTCCCTCCATATTTGAGAAAAACATCATAAACCATGATAGTATCCAATAACACTGATAGAAATTTAATATATAGCCACAATCCAGTAGCAATGGTTTTATAGGTTGATGGATATAGTTTGGTTATAGCCACGATATAATTTAAAATTCATAGATAAAAATATTTTTCTAATTTTTTTCCATGTGTGGTGGGCTATCCTCTCCTCCTCCCCCGATTCGCGACCATCCTATCCTATCCTGATACACCTCTTACCACGACAACATCCTCTCAAGGATTCTATATAATGCCCTCTATCATGTTTCCATCGACCTCTCTCACTAAAACCCATACGTCTAAACATGGGACCTCTGTCGCACTATTCATGGTGGCCTCATCAATATGACGTCCACCCACAACGCTTCCACCCAATGCTTCCACACCTACTGTCGCTACCATGAAAAAACCACCCCACCTCCTCCTCCAGCATACCTACGACGTGGCTACCCAGCCTCATGTGGATCATCCTTTTCCATGAAAAATTATAACTACTCATTATCCACAGAATGTATTTAGGGTTTTACCCCCTAAAAATTCACTCATGTGAATTTTCTCTAATTGTTGGAATTAATATGTTTTTGGGATTTGAGGTGGTTTATAATATCAAATGGTGGATGACAAAATATATACATTTAATTTATTCAAATCAGGTGAGTTCGTGTTTTAGGGTGGCATACTTATCAATTGATGTCCAGATTTGATTTCATGTATATATTTTTTTTCTATTTTTTATTTTTCATTAATGATCATATGAAATATTATGATAAATATGTGGAACCTAAATAGAACTCCCATACTGATATGTATTTCATATACCCATTATGGGAACCATGGTGTGGGTGTAGATTTTATGATTGTATTATTTGTAATTGGCCATACAATAGGCCTGGTCGAAGTTGATTGATGAGTATTGGGTTACTAGACAAGGGTGGGACAAGGTTTTTTTTGTCATATCTCCACTAGTTATTTTCAATATTATTTATTTTTTACTTAATAAACCCATTTCTTGGTCCTCTTGATGTATGTCTGTATGTTTTGTTACGATCCCATTTTGTTTCTGAATGACATATGTATTTTTATTATTATTGGTTTACCATAATTGTAATTCCTTGAACATACTATAATTTTTTATGTTTATTTAGTTATTTACTCATTAATTTATGTGTGATGTGATTTATATTATAGTCTAACCATGCTTATTTTGTAATCTAAGCAATAGTTGAAATCTTCTGTCATATGGTGAGGTATAAAAGGGTTATTATAGCATCATCAACATGACTATTGTTTGTGTAATACCATGGATAAAATTTAAAAAATGTTATAAAAAAATTTTTGGTTGTTTTATTCTTTGGGATATTTAGTAGATAAATTTTTAATTGGTTAGATATTATGTTTTACACTAGTTGTATGCATCAAGAAAGCCTGTAAAATGGAATCCCAATTCACCAAGTGTGTAGTTTTCAATTATATATTTACATTGTTTCATTTATATATTTATTCATTAATTATTATTTTGGTTGAGACTGGTATTTTTTGTTTGAATCATTGCATGGAGTGGAAACAGAATCTGAGATCATGAATAGTACTTGAAATATAAGGATTTATATACATGTTCATGACTAATTGTCTATAAAAATGGTTTTAAAAAAGGAAATTTTGTTTAGAAAGTGAGTTTGAGAATGTAATATTTGTGGTCATGTTTTTAAAAAAATAATTTGAAAATGGTTTTGATTAATTATAAAACCAATAATATATTAATTGGGGTTTTCTAGAATAATCTATTACTGTTTTATGAATTAATTGAATCTAAAATAGTCATTTTCACATGTTTTGGTTTGATTTCTGATATCTTAATGATGTTTGTATGGTAGATGAAAAACATTAGTTGGTTTGTTAGGATATTAGATTCCAATAAGTTTTGAGTACGATGTATAGGTATTAGGTATGTTTTGGATTTGCCGTTGTGGGTTTTGGTTGGTTGTAATCCCTCAAGTTGGTGAATCTTGTTGGGATTTATCCTGATTTTTTTATGTAAAACTCTCTATATACATAATTTTGGTGATTTAAGGATGATTTGATGGTGTATTTTTTTTAGTATTTTTCTTGTTATATTAGTAAAGGGGTGGATGGTTTCTTATTATCATAGGTTACTGTGTAGGGTTTGTTTGTTATGCTTGGTGTGTAGGAGAGTAACACTTATATTATTTTGATATGCATTAGGGTTTGGGGTTTTGGAAATGGTATTTTTTTATAAAGTAAATATTAAAATTAGTTTCATGATTTTTTGTTAATAAGGCATGATTAATATTGTGGTGCAATGGGTTTCTAATTAGTAATGTTGTTATCGTCTAATGATGTTGAAGAAAAATTAATCAACAACGCATCTAATTAATATGGAATTGTTTTCTTGTGGTAAATATTCTCAAGTGTTTGTTTCCATAGTATTATGATACAACTACTTTGATCCTTTCACCAAGGCCTTTAGAAAGGGAATGAAATGGTTTTATATGTTATCAATAAGTTTTAAGATTAGCAATATACAATTTTTAAAACTGACATGATATCGTAGAATGTTTAGAATATGTTAAAGAAATTTTAGTTCCTATTTTAATAGATTGGATCCCTAGAGGATATATGGGTGAAACAATAAGTTTATAAATTAAATGGAGATGAATAATAATGGAAAAATAGATTTTATCATAAAATAAAGAATGAAGTTTATTTATGGATCGAGTTTCATTACCTATTCTTTGAGAGGCTATGGTAGATTTACAAAATAATATAATGTTTTGGGAATTCATGGAGCTATATCATTATGGGAATTAGTAATGGAGTATTACCCTAAATTTTAAAAGATTATTAATTTCATTCCATTACACTTAATTGTAATGGTTTATTCATTTCATGGTAAACATGAAATGAAATTTATTCATAATGGAATTATATTTTTTAAATGGTCCTATATATTCATTGTGAGTATGAGTAGCATCTTTTTCTCCGGACACATACTAGGATATATTGAAGAATGAATGACCAATCTATATATATACATCCATTACATAGGAAGGTGAATGGAGAATGATGGACACCGGGTAAAAATGAATTTTGGTCAGTGAGCCTTGGTATGGGGGTGGCAGAGTAAATTGAATTTGTAATATCTCAGTTCAAAATTAAAAAAATTAATCCTTGGTCTATATCTCATGTATCATTAATGTGAATGAATTCCATAGGTATTGGGATGGGAAAATAGGATTCATGTATGTGTCAAAATGTGGGTTTCTATAGAGAATATTCTATTAGGATAAGACATCCCATGTGAAGGGGATTTTAGTACCAAACTTTTTGAGTATTCCACAAGTTATTTTTTTCTATTATTTAGATTTCACTATCTAATATCTTTGAATGTATTATTTTTTTCGATATAATCTGTGTTTGAAAGATGATAGTTTTTAAATGAATAAATATTATTGAGGATATTTTTCTAGGATCTTCTACAGTGATCATAATGTGATGTGAGGAACTAGACATGTGTATATATGATTGATTATGGTATCGATAATACTATAGTGGGGACATTTTTACTCATCTTTTTTAGTGAAATCCATATCATGGGATTTTGATCAATATTAATGTTGTGAAATGTATGAACCTATATAGTAAATTAATGAAATTAGTGTCTAATGAAGGATGTTGGATGAACGATATTTGGTTCCAAGACATCATCAGAAGTAATGACTTACCTATAGTTGTTTGTATAGTCAGTGTGTTCAGTATATTATGAGGAGTTTATAATGGTAAATAAGATATTTAGGGCTTATGTATTTCTAATATGTCATTCATATCAATGTGTTGGTTTAAGTATCAATATATTATATTGGAGGGGGCTACTAGTTGAAATTTTTATTCTAGATAATGAAATGGAACCTAAAATGGGTACTCTAAAGGCTGTTGAATGTGTTTGGGGAAGGAAAACCAAGTAGTTCAAATTGAAAATAATTTATGACATAGATTCCAAATAATAATAATAATTTTTGAAAGATAAATGGAAATAACCAATTATAGAATGATCAAAAATATTTTCTATAAAGATAGAATATATAATAAAAAAGAATGATGATCATGCAACAAAATAGTGTCTGATAATAATAGAAAAATATTTTTACATATCCATGCAGATTGAGTAAGAATAAATTAATGAAAATTATCTACATTATAGAATTGATAAGCCTATATAAACTAAGAATAATGGTCATTTCATGAAGAAAAACATGCTAAAAATTAATTTTCAATCTAGAAAATTAATAAGGATATAGGAATGAATAATTTTAGGTATTTTATACATTCAGGTAATGGATTTCTAAGTTAGGAACAATTTATAATCCCTATTTATCAGATTTAAGTGGTATGTGAAGTTTACATTATTCCAATATTTTGGTGATTTTTGAATTTTTTTTATATGATATTGAATGTGATGTTTTAAAAATAAATAATTTATTAATAATAATGTTATTTAGTATTGGTATGTACATATCAATCTAAATATTGTATTTTCATTATTTGTTATGAATTCATGTATCATTTATTATTTACAGTTGACACATTGATCACACACATATATATATAAGAAGTTGTAATATCTCATTTCTTTTCCCACTATTTTCTTATAGGTGGTTTCATATAATGATGTCATTTCTATAAACCACCATCAAAGATAGTGATTTCAAAATCATATTTTGGTGGTGTTTATTTCAATTTTATTATTTCGACCAACTTTAATAAGGTATTTTTTTATTTTTAGGTTACTTATATTTTTTTAAGTGTGTTTTGGTTTTCTTTGAGGTGGATTCAAGTCATCGTTAATGGATACATACATGTGTATTCATAAGTTGGTATATACATATATATGTTCACCCTTTTTAAATATTCACACATCGTAGTATGAATATAAATATTTGGGCTAGGTGTGCTTATATATAGGTATGAAAAATGAATACAAGTGTAAGTGTAATTGGGTATATGCAAGTATAACCATATATTTAAGTACCCCATTTTGCATATTTGGACAAGAAAACATTTACAGAGGGGATTGGTGTCCTTATATATATAGGGAGATACATATGAATACAAGAGGAAAAAATAATATTCTAGTTGTTTTCACCAAAAGTAACACATCTTGAGTACGACGTATGTTCCCCCTGCCTAAACTTTTAATTTTAATTCTATAATTGTTTGATTTTTTTAAAAAAAAATTCCATAATTTCTTTATTGTTTTAAAAAAATGGTTTTCTATTAACCACTTTCATTGTCATGGAAGAATATGAATATTTCCCTTGATCATATTTATAGAATTCGTTCAAAGAGGTTAACAAAATCGAGTAGTTTTCACATACTAGAAAAATAGATCTGACAACCATACATTCATCATCCTTATAGACATTCATGATCTCATTCAACTTTCCATTAAATTCATAATAAAATACCACTAATTAATTTAAGGATCAATTAGTTCCAATACCATTCGTCCTTAAAATTCTAAGGTATTAGGGAACTCTCCCAAAATATTCCTCTTGAAATATTTCATAAGGAATTGTGTAAACATATAAAACTCTAGCGATTGGATTTACAATGATACATTATTAAATTTTGAGCCACTACATCCAATCTAACAAGTTCAAGGAATTTATGTTGGTATCTTAAAAGTACCCAATGGACTTCAAAATAATTTGAAATAGGGTATTAATCTTTTGCAATCTCACCACCTCTCCTTCATTAAAATAATCTACCATCTTAATAAATACTAGTGATATGAACCTACCATAGGGACATTAATTCAGACTAGTTTTTCCATTGCATAAGTGATCAATGAATCAAATCATTTACCACGACAGTTTGAACATTATATTATTAATTAGAATACATAACACATTATTTTCCTAAAAAGGGACCTTATCCATCTACCAAACTCTTTTGGCTATCCAAGTTTGAAAAAACATTCACAGAACATTATACTTAGGGTCAATGTTCTTTGTTTGGTTCATTTATTAGGGCAGGGGGAGGTTTTCCGCATTTTATTAAAACTATTGTTTGATCCATAACACCCTTTATGTACCATTAGAATTTTAAGATGGAATTTCCCAAGTATGAAAGTGTTGTGATGTCCAAGTCACCACTATGTGAATAACATGATTTGGATGGAATGAATTTTCATGGAGGAATTCATTTCCTTTTGTGTTTTAATTGATATGATCTTGTTCGATTAAACTGAATAGTTATTCTTGTATTAAGTGACATGTATTTTACTGTATTTCTATGTTTTTCATTGCATTAAGTGGTTATAGTGGAATTTTCATGGGGTGGGTAGCGGGTGTGGGGTTGGGAGGGGGTGGGAAGTGGGTGTGTAGGGGAGGGGGTAGGGTGTAGGCGTAGGGGTTTCATTGGGGGTAGGGGGATGGGGCTGTGATGGGGTTGTCGAGGGGGGTGTGGAGGGGTTCCATGTAGTGGTCATGGGGGGTGTGCATGGGGTGTGTAGGGGGTATGAAAAGGTTTGGCATGGGGGAAAGGGGTGTGTGTGGGAGGGGGGATGGGGTGTGAAAGATATGTTTGAAAAGGCTATTCCCAAATTTTAGGCATAAAAATGACATTGTTTTGGTATAATATATTATAAGAATAATTGCATTTTTTTAGTTTTTGAAAAGGTTCATTTCTAATCACAGGTCGTATCCACTTGTTTGTTGACACTGTATTTCTGAGTACCAAATTTTCATTGTTGAATACATACACTATATAATCACTCAATATGATATATATACAACCTTTTAAGTCTTGGGGAACTAATATATACCAAATCAACTTGTTCTTGAATACTTCTTGGTTCCACCTCTCACTATGTTCTTATTTCCCCATCACATAACAAATTTTTACTAGGGTTGTGATCCTAGTTCACCACATAATTCTAGTTGTAGTTGTTAAGGATCCTGAGATATAACAATGAGAGTTATTTTATTCTTCTATACTATCCATGTATTTTTCAAAAGAGAATATTTTTTATGTTTTATTGAATAGATTTTAGATACATAAGTCATGAAATCAAATACAACATTGTAACAATTGAAATAAAAATATTACTGGAAACTATTTTTTGATATATATTCTATCAATATTGGTGAGTTCATTGGGAGATAAGATTTTTCAAATAAATGTAGGATATGACCAATTCAATTAGAGGATGATGACGAATTTGGATGTCAACTTTTCCAAGAGAGACAAATAATCAGCACCAACCTACTCTCATTTAGTAGGAATAAAACATTCAAATTACATTTACAATAATTTTTTAGAAGTTATTAGATACTCACGTACCCACAACGCAACCCCACCCCACAATATTGTAAAAATATACAACTGAATACCATATTCCCATCATCACAACTCTATTGATATTAAAACATTCTCTCAAGGTGTAAAGACTATGAAAATCAAATAGAACTACCAACATATCATAGATTATAAATTTCATGACAGAATTCAATCTTCCACTTTAGAATATCACAAATCCTGACCTCTTCCATTTATTTTTTATGATATTTCAACATTATGGTATTCCTATTCACATTTCATTCCATGATAGAGGAAAAAAGTTCTAAATGAGAATTTGAATTTTAATAAATGGTTTGTTTATCATACCTATTGAAGCCTAAAATTCCACGTGTTGTACTTAATCAAGAATTTTAGAGGATATATCATATTATTATAATTTATTTCTTAATAAACTACATTATAAAACAATAACTAGTTCCTGAATAATCCCCCTTTTGGATTTCATTTAATATTTCACCTCGACATCTATACGAGTCCCACAACCAAACATGCACCTTTATTATGCTTCTTATGGGAAAAACTAAATCAAATAGACAATTCAATAAGATGTGGTATTTGACATATATAAAAGGATTAGAAAAATTAATAGGTATGATCTCTATAATTCATATATAAACCATAACATCCATGATTAAATTATAAATTTTCTTCATCAACAATTGCATATTAATTCCAAAATTTGCCAACTCATTGGCATCAGAAGTGACCTTTCATCAATATTTATCTTATTTTATAAGCTGAGTGAGTTATCTCATAAACTATTATAGATTTCAAACATGAATAAAAAATGTTATATTATATTAAAATAATTCCAAATTATTCATATTCTATATGGAATTTCCTAGATTTCTTGTTGGATCTATAGTTTTGAATAGTGGTTTACGAAAGATAAAATATACTGGCTTGTTCTGAATCACACCCCTTAACAGGCTATTGTTTTGAAAGTATATTAACTTTCTAGTATTTAATATTTAAATCACTACTAAAATCAAAAAAATTATATCTGAATTCTCAGAGTGGATACTACTACAACAAAAAACATCTAAATTAGTCATATTAGCTATTGAATTCTAAAATTGGCCTCTAAATGCTACAAGAACCATTAGATAAAATATTTCTACATATTTAGACATATATTTACATTAATTTTTAACTTAATAAAAATATATTTTACAATGAAAATACCATTATTAGACATAAAATTATTTATAAATATGATAAAACTTTTTTCAGTTTATTGGTCTTGATCCACTGTTGATTCCTTTTTTTCCCAAGACTTTTCGTTATCAACACACAACCATTTAAAGAAGTATATTGTATCCTTTTTTAGATTCTTATCCCTCCCTACATCCTTCCACCACATTTAGCTATTTATATACAAGTATATTTTCCTTATGTTTTCTCTGCAACCAAATAGATTTAAAAAATTCAGATGTTGGTCCTTGGAATGGAAACTCCAAAGAAGCATCTTGCAATGTCATAATTGAAATGAAAGCCTTCTACATCCCACAACACATTGAAATTATTAAATGTGTTCTTGATTAAAGAAAAATAGTTGTGACCTGCATTGATGTAGCAATATTATCTACTCTTTCTTCACATTTTTCATCTCAGACTTAAATGTGGATGGAAAATATAGATCTTGGTGACTAGTTTGTTCATCAAGATCATGTTCTAGTTAAAAAACTCTTTATAATCCTTTAACATCATCTTTATATGATCTAAATTCCCCATAACACCAACATTTTATGTTTCATTTGTATTTTTATGTTCTTCTTTTGTTTGAGTAGCCATAGCCTCTAATTATTCCACCACCACACCACCAAATCTCTTAACTGTCACAAAATTAAAGAGAATATCAGTAGGTCCATTATTTTTCAGTTTAAAAAAGAAATAAAAAATCCAAGAAATTCCATTTATAAATAATTTTTCCATCAATAATAGAATCATTTCTTATGTTTTTCAGTTTGATAAATTTTCCTCTGTTCATCCAATCATGTGTAACCACAAAATAGAATAGATTTTTAAATTGATTGTTTTTCTGTTGATTTTATCTATTTCATTAGAAGAAAACTAATCCAAATATTATATCCATTACGAAACTGTTAATTATCCTCCAAAAATATTTGGACGAGAGCATGAATCTACTAGGGGATTGGGGTCGGACCATGGGGGTGTGTGTGTAGTGGGGGTGTCTAGCAGTATTGGTACAAGGGGGTCCAGAAGGGGTGGTGAATGGGGGTGTTCAAGGGGTTGTGTACAAGGGGACATGGGTGTGCAGTGGGGGTGACCCATAGGGGTGGTGCAATGGGGTCCATAGTTGTGGTGAAATGTGCGTGTATGGGGATTTACAAGGGGGTGTGTGAAAGTAGACATGGGTGTGCAAGGGGGGTGGTGAGAGGGATGTTTAAGGGAGACTGACGGTGGGTTTTTCTTAGGGGTGGGGTGTAAAGGGGGTGTGCAGGGGGGGGGGGTCCAAAAGGGGTGGTGCAAGGGGTGTCCAATAGGGGTGGTGTAAGGGATGACCAGGAGGGGTGTGTAGGTGTGCAGGGGGGTGTGTGTGCAAGGGAAAGGTGGTGGGGTTGCAAGTGGGGCTATGTATTGGGTTTTTCTAGAAAGGGTGGTGAAAGGGGTGTCCAGTAGGGGAGGTGCATGGTGGTCTAGTAGGTGTGGTGTAAGGAGTGTCCAGTAGGGGTGGTGCAACAGGTGTCTAACAATGGTGTCCAAGGGCATTTGTGAAAAGGGACAGGGGGTGCAAGGGGGTTGTTTCTGGGGGTTCGGTGGGGGGGGGGGGGATGTGTAGGGGGTGCAAGAAGGAATGTGTGTAATGGGGGGGCTGATGTCCTGGGGGTGTCTATCATTGGGGGGGACATATGTGTAGTGGTGGCTTCTTTCCCGATGGCGGGAGGGGGTCTTTCCAGGAGGGTGGGGGTCCTAGAGGGATGGGTGTCTGCCCTAGGGGGTAGTGGGGGCTACTATCTAGTGGGGTTGTCCAGGGGATGTCCGTGTAGGGGGGGGGGGGTTGCAATGGGGGTGTCGAGAAGGGGTGATGCAAGGGGTGTGCAGGGGGTGTGTGCAAGGGGACAAGAGGTGTGCAAGGGGAGTGAAATGGGTGGGTTGGGGGTTCAAATGGGATGTACCATGTGGGTGGATTGAGAGGGGGTAGGGGCTGCAAGGTGCCAGCATTGGTTGAATGGTGCTGGTTTTTTATGAAATGTGATGGCATATAGCCATAGTTGGGAACCGAGGCCATAGATGATGAGATATTTTATCCTATTCCATGGTTTTAAAATTGTTTCTAAAGCTTATTATCCATATTATTGACCATGGATATAGGGTTTACCCTATATCCCTGCAAATACCAACCACATTTGAGTAAACTGTGGACATAACCCATAGCCACAGTTTAGAACCAGGGATATCGCCTTATTTTTTTCGTAGTATAAGAAAATGGTTTCTCCAAATATTAAAGAAGTTTTCTAGATCCATCAATTATATGATATATATTACCATCCCAATATCAATTTTTAATCCATGATTAGAAATTATACGCCATATGATCATGGCTTCTTTGATCCAAAAACCAAATCTCTATTGTTTTCTATAAAAATAGTGTCTCCTCATGATTAGAATAAATAAATCATATGATACTTGTCCTCACTATCAGGTCTTAAATAATCCAAAATATAATCCACAAGAACTACCAAAAAATGTTGAAATACTGAGAGAAAATTATGTATTCAAATTCCATAATAATGCATTAGTATTAGTAAGAAAAGAGAATCAAATGATATTCATAAGGGTCATATATTCTTTTGAATGTCATATTAAGTATATCAGACTCCCAAAATAATAGTATATGATTAACCAACCAAAGATCAATCATTGAAAATTACTTTTACCCATTTAACAATTAGAAAAAATCATAAACTTGGGGAAAGGATAATTGTTCTTAACTATCTCCCAATTAGAATTTTGAATCTCTACTAAAAATTAGAGTGAACAACTAGCCTTCTCTTAAATTATCATAATCCATCCCATGGTGAACCACTAAGGTGAATTAATCATTTCACGATCAAATCATTCAACTAAATCATAATCTCTTTTGGTACCACAAGTGTCACATATTATGTGGATATTGCTACGAGTTGTGTACCTAGAAGCATATCAATGGTGAACACTACCTCAGTCGTTGCGGAAGACCAGATATGTTAATTGGTAAAACATAAAAAATGTAAACAAACAAACTACGGAATAAAAAATATAATAAACATCGTCATGTTCATAAAAACAACAGATAATCAACTCTTACTCATTGAGAAGTAACTTACATACTGGAAAACCTAAAATCTAGATCACCTCGAGCCACTAGAGGTCCCCCAATGGTAGTGAATTAGAATAAATGATAATGAAAAAAATAAATAACTATATGGTGATTAATAATCTAGTTCATTCTGATGATGATTTCAACTATATCTAGATCGATAATTAAGAAATACTAAACTATGTCTGCATTAGAAATTGACATTGAACAAGGAAACTAAAACCCTTTCACTTTACATTTTCTAGGATGTTTGTGTTACCCTAGACCAAAGATCATGATATCTATAGGATTATTATTCACCATGAAAATTAATATCAATTAAGGATTGGGAGTCATCAGTATCATATAATGTGGTCACTACCAATGTTGAAATAATTATCCTACCTATAACTATCATAGGGTCCACATTAATCACTAATGGAATCCTATCAATTCGTTGAAGATTTGTCATTATTAGGACCTATAGAAAGATCCCTCAAGTAAATAAAAATTATGTCCATGCTACAATATATTTTGGATCCAATGATCTATGACCATTTTGAGGTTCCTATATATCATGATTTAATCATAGAAGATGGTTTGTGTCACCAAAAATATTACACATCACTACAGATGCAGGACAAGAACATTGTGTGTGTCAGGCCTTCGCTACTAGAAATAAGTCTATATCCACTATTTTAAACTGTGTCTATTAAACCGAATACCATGGATATAGGTTATATCTACAGTTTAATCAAACATTGATGGTGTTGTCGTGGATATAAGTTACACAATATATCCACAGTTTACACTATGGAGAAAACCCTATAGCCATGGTTCCCAACCATGTCAATAGGCCTTCACATTTCTAAAATCAATAGCATTGTTCACACGGTGATGTCCCCTATCACCCCCCTTACACACCCCTTTCATCCTTATAACCACCCCTTATCCCATTACACATAGACCTTGCACACCTCTTTCCCAACCCTTGTTGGACATCCCCACTGCACCCCCTCATAGGCACCCCTCCCCCTCGATCGAAACCCCCTCTGGATAGACACCCCATATGGAAAGAATCTCCCTAACCACCCAGGAAATACATCCCCCTCCTCGATATCCCCTCCTCCCCCCCCCCCGCTCGGACCCCCCTAAGGACAGTCCCCCCCCCTCTGGATAAACACCCCCATGGACAGCAACCCCCCATTACAGAAACCCCCCTCCGGGATAGACCCCCTCCCCACAGAAACCCCCCTGAACAGACCCACCCTCCCCAAGTGGATTCAGGATCTCATCAATATAGTGTTGGAGGAGAATTAACAGTGGAATATTTGAGACAATAGTATGAGTATTTATCTACTCACACAATAGATGAAATAAAAAAACCATTCAAAAATGGTGTTTGGTGTGTGGTTAGACTTGATTGTAAGATTTGAGGAAAATTTATCAAAAGGAAAAAGAAGATAATTATGAATTTATTGCTGGACGAATTATTTATGCATGTAATGGCTTGGGTTTTATTATTTTTTTAAATTGAAATGTAATGGGATTACCTTTATTCACTTCAATGTAATGACTATTAAGAGATTTAGATGTTTGAAGGTGGAATAATTAGAGACTGTGACTACATAAACAAATGAATAACATAAAACATATGTGGAAACATAAACTTTGGGTGCTATGGGGAATTTAGATCATGTACAAAAGCAGTGATATGAGTATAATGATGTGTTTGAACTTGTACAAGATCTTGTTGAACTAAATAGTCATAAAGATGTAAATTTTTCTTCGACACAGTAGTCCAAGATGAAAAATGGTGAGCAAGATTAGGTGAATATTCCAACAACAATTAATTTTACTACCATTTTTTCCTATAATCATGCATATATTGGATTATTTCTAGGTGTTGCGGGGTGAAAAGGCTTTAATTTCATGTAAGACATTGCAACAGGCTCATGTATAGTTTCTATTCCAATGAAAACATCTAAATTTATGAAACCTATTTTGAATAATAGAAAACCTATAGAAAATAGATATGAATATAAATATCTCAATTTTTTTGAAGTATGCAGGGAGGGATGTGATTCTAAAAAGGATACAATATGTTTCTTTAAAATGTTTTTTTGGAGAACGAAATGACTTGGGACCGAAGAGAATGTATATAGGATTAACAGAAATGAATTTAAAATAGTTTGATCATATTTATAAATTATTTTATTTTGAATTAGGCTATTTTCATTGTACTATAGTTTTTTATTAGGTTCCAAAATCATTTAAATCTATATATAAATATGTATAAATTTATTATCTATTGGTTCTGGTATCATCTAGATTCCAATGGTAGATTACTTTGGTTTATATGACTACTTTGGAAGTTTTGTGGTGCGATACTAACTAGTCTAAGAATCCAGATATAATTTTTTTTATTGTTGGGCTGATTTCAACAATAAATATGAGAAAGTGAATATCCATTATATACATAAGGATATTAAGGGAATTGATTCAGAACAAGCCACTATATTTTTTAGCTTTGGGAAACCACTATTGAAAACCCAAAGCTATAATGAAAGATTTGAAATTCTCAATATATTATGCCTCATTGGGAATTCTATTCGGGAAATAACATGGTGCATACATATAAGAAATCTCTAATTGTTTAATAGATAACACACTCTATGAATAAAATAGGTGAAATATTCTAGAAATATCACATCATATTCCTCTAAGTAGAAATTTTTTGGAATGAATATGCAATTCATGATGAGGGAAATATATAATTTAAAATTGATGTTATGGTTTCTCTTGGAATTAAAGATATCAATCCTTTTAAAGTTATTAATCCTTTCTTTATGTCAAATACGAAATCTAATTTAGTTGCCTTTTTTTCATTGTTTTTTCCAAATAAAACTCTATAGGAGTTTCTTTTTTGGTTGTGGGATTATGTCATATGTTGATGGGAAATTTGAAATGAAATAGAAATGGGGGATTATTGGGGAACTAGTTGAGGTTTTAGAAGATATTTGAGGAAAAATGAAAATATAAAGAGTTGATAGATCCTCTAAAATTAATGATTAAGAACAATACTTCCAACTTTAGGCTTCAATAGGTGTGGTAAAAAGAACATTTATTTAAATTTATATTCTCTTTGAGTACTTTTTTCTTTTATCATGGAATATACTGTGAGGAGGAAAACCATAATCATGAAATATCATCATAAAAATCGATGGATTATGTTAGGTTTTGTGATGTTCTAAAGTGGAATATAGAATTTTATCAATCATTTATATTATATGAAAACATGGTAGTTATATTTTAATTATTTAGTCATTCCACCTTGATAAAATTTGAAATTTCTAGAGATCGGTGATAAAGAGAACATGTGATTATGTTGTAGATTTGGAGAATATTGTGGGGTTCTATTGCTCAGTGGGTAGATGAGTGTCTAATAACAACGAAGAAATTATTTTAAATGGTATTTGACTGTTGTGTTCTAATAAGATGAGGATAGGTTGGGGATGATAATTTATCTCTATTATAATTTCAAAATTCTATATTCTTTAGCATCCACTAATTGAAATAGTCATATCCTAAATTTATTTCACAGATCTTATATCTCAATGAACATACCAATTTTGATACAAATGTATTTCAAAAAATTGTTTCCATGAATCTTCTCATTTCAATATTCAGATTCATTTTTTTTGTTTTCATTATTTATCTATGTGAAATCTATTCAATAAAACTCAAAAAATTCTCATTAAAAATCCATAGTGAGTAGAGAAGAAGAAGATAACTCTCATGGTCAAATAATAAGAACCTTATCAACTGTATCTAACATTGGGTTGTGAATGAGTATCACAAATCTAGTATAAAGTGGTTATGTGATGGTTAAATAAGAAAATAGTGAGAGGTGGAACCGAGAAGTATTCACAAACTCGTGGTTTTGGTATAGGTTAGTACCACAAAACATAAAAGGTGGTATACATATAATTTTGTGTGATGAAATAGTAGACTACTTCCCTAAATTCTAATGTGGGTCTCATATTTATAGTTTCAACAAAGAATTGGGTCTGGCACAGGATTGAAAATGCACATTTAAAAAATAATAATAACACATAGTGTTATTAGCTTTATAATATCTATACTGACACAATTTCATTTGTATGCCTAAAATTTGGAAATATAATTTTAGCACATGTCATGAACACCCCCTCCAATTACCCCTCCCATACACACCCCCTTCAACCCCCTACCCCCCCACACCCCCACTACACACACCACAAACCCCCTACACACTCCCCTACACACACCCAACACACCCCTTTCCCCCAGCACACCCCCTTACCCTACCCCATTCCCCTTCCCCTGCACACCTCCCTTCCCACCCCCTACACACCCCACACCCCATACCCACCCCATGCACATTCCACATCAAGC
Source organism: Viscum album (assembly GCA_963277665.1). Lineage (NCBI taxonomy): Eukaryota > Viridiplantae > Streptophyta > Magnoliopsida > Santalales > Viscaceae > Viscum > Viscum album. Next base: position 1,850,643,348 of record OY728152.1, read on the forward strand.
ACATAATTCAAGGAAATGAAATGAAAAACACTCTGAGAAATGTCACATAATACAAGAATTACTATTCATTTTATTCTAACAAGTCCCTCTCAATTTTGACACACAAGGAAAGGCTTCCCTCCTTGACAAGTTATTCCATCCAAATCATGTTATTCAATTAGTGGTGAATTGGTTATTAGAACACTTTCCAACTTAGGAAAATCCATATTAAAAGTATAACGGCACTTAAAGGGAGTTTTGGGTCACAAAACTGTTTTAATAAAAATTGGTCACCCCCTTCCATTGAAAAAGAACCTAGCACAATAGTGAAGGACTTAGAACCTATGTTGATGGTTCTCTGCAAGTATTTTCAAACTAGGATAGACAAAAAACTATGAGATATGGATAATGTCTTTTTTGAGATATGTATATCGAATATATTCTGATTAATAATATAATGTTCAACCTTCCAAGATAGATTATTTGTTTCATGGATAACTGTTGCAATGGTAATGATAATTTTAATTTATATCCTTATTGTAGGATGATCTCAATAGTTTTAATGAAGATTGATGTTGATTTAGATGAGGGAGAGGTAGTGAGATTCCATAAGAGTAATACCCTATCTGTTATTATTTTGAAGACCATTGGATAATTTTAAGACAAAAAATCAAATTCCATAATGCTTGTTAGTTGGGAAGGAGTGGTTCCAAATTTAATTAGGCATCCTTACAAGTTCAGTCCCTATAGGGTTATATGTTCACACCATTACTTATGCAATATTTCAATAGGAATATTTTGGGTGAGTTCCGTGATACCAGATAAGATGTGAGGAAGCTTAGTACGGGAACTAATAGATCAGTAAATTATGAAGTGGTGTATTATGATAAATTTAATGTGAATTTGAATAAGATAATGAATTTATCTAATGATGATCATTTTATAGTTTTTAGATCTCTTGTTCAAGTATCTATAAACTACTATAATTTGTCAACCCATTGAACATGGTCTATAAATATGTTCAAGGGATATATACATATTTTTCCTTGACATAGTAAGTTGTTATTAGGAAACCATTTTTTTCAATTAATAAATAAATTATGGAAACATGTTTCCTAGAAAAATTAGGCAGATATAGTATTCACATTAATGGTTTAGGCAGAGGGAGCCTACCTAAACTTTAAGGTGCGTTGCTTTTGATGATGAAAACATAAATCTTCTTATTTTCCCATAAATGAATATGAAACATCACATATATATAAGGAAACCTATACCCTATGTACATATTTTCATGGCCATATATGTAGAAGGGGTCCTAAGATATATGTTTATGCTTTCATATACCCCTTTACAAATACATATGTATGAATTTTTCATATCTATATATAAGAAAACATAGACCCTATATATATATATATTGATTTATACTACCATGAGTGAATATATATACATGGGGAACTTATATATTTATATTCCTACCTATGCATACACATGTAAGCCTTTGTCAACGGTGACTCAATTCCCCCTCAACAAAATCCAAAACACACTACAAAAATATACCAAACCCAAAAACCAAAAAATACCAAATTAAATTTATTCAAAATTATAAAAATGGAATAAAACATAAAAAAATCTGATGTTGACCTCACTGTATTTGATGGTGGTTGATAGAACTGGCCTCATCATAATAAAACAGATATACAAAAATAGTGCAGAATGAAATGAGATATAAATACTTCATATATATGTATATATATGTGATCAGTGTGTCAAAAATACGTGATAAATGATATGTAATTACATAACTAACAATGAACAAATAATATACATATTGGTATATACATCCCAATACTAATTAATATGATCATTAATAATTCCCTTTTATTTTTCAAACATTTCCCTAAATTTCCTATTAAAAATCAAAAATCACCAAAATATGGGAATAAATTAAAATTCCTTCCGAACATAAAAGAAATAAATAGGGATTATACATTTTTCTTTACCTAGAAAATATATTCCTTGAAATTATAAAATACTGAAAACTCTTCATGCCAATATTCTTCATGATTTTCAATATTAAAATGTTTTTTTAGCCTGTTATTCTTCTGAAATTCCCCATTATTCATAGTTTATATATGTTTATAAATATTATAATGTATAGAATTTTCCTTCTTTTATTCTTACTCAGTCCACATTGAATTTTAATACTAGTTTGATAATATGGTTTGACACTCATTTGGTGCATGATCTTATTTCTTCATGATTTTATATTCCATGTTTGTAGAAAGTATTTTGAACAAGCGATAATTGGTTATTTTCTTTTATATTTCCACAATTATTGTTGTTATAGAATCTATGTCATTAATTATTAACAATTTTTGAATATATTTTCTAGCTTTCACACACAATATCAACAGAATTTAGAATACCGTTTTTAGCATCCATTTCAAACTCCACACTAGAATTATCAATCACTATCCCACTACAATATCAAATATTGATAATTGACACAACACAATGATCTGAATGAAAAATTAGAAATACATAAACATTAAATAGGATACATAAAAATATAAACTTCTTATAATTAATTGAACACATTAACTATACCAACAAATATTGGTAAATTAATAATTTAGGTGAAGTATTAGAACCAAATATGGTTCATCCAACATCCATCTCGAGACACTAAATTCATCCATTTACTAAGTCTTACCAATCAACATTAATTCCTTCCTAGTTTCCATCCTTCTCCATTCACCTTCCTATGAAATGGATGTAGCTACATAGATATCTCACTCTTTCTTAAATATCTACTAGCAGGTGTCCAGATAAAATTAAACTACCAATACCCATAAAGAGTACAAAATACCATATAAAAATCAAATTCCTTTAAAGAATAAATTTCATTTGAAGGATGGCATGAAATGAATAAACCATTCAAATTTAGCGGTTTACTCAATTTATGACTCCCTTGATGATATAACACCATCAATTCACAAAACATTATATTATTATATAAATATACCATATCCTCTCATATAAAATGGAATGAAACTAGATCCATAAAATATCATCATTCATTCTTTTTTGATCAAATGTACTTATACATTCTGATTTGTCTCCATTGAATTTAGAAACTTATAGTTCCGCCAATGTATCCTCTAGAGTTATAATACTTTCAAATAAGAACTAGAAATTTGTTCAACATATTATAAACATTCTATGATCCCATATCATTACTGAAAATTTGATACTGCTACTCCTAGAACTCATGGATAACTTATAAAACCATTTCATTTCTTTTTCGAAGGCCTTATTCAATGGATCAATGTAGTTGTAACATTATATAGGATAAAAAATACTTAAGCATATTTCTAATGAGAACAAAATTCCATCCTAATTAGTTTCTTTATTGATGAATATTCACTCAACATCATCTAGTAATAACAACATTACAAATTAGAAACCCATCACACCACAATCCTAAGCATGCATTATTACAAAAACATCATCAAACTACCTTTAATCATTAATTCATAACAAAATATCATTTGTAATACACAAAACCCAAAGTTTTATAATAAGAATCTATGGGTTACTCTCTTACATAGTAATCATAATAACCAAACATCACACTTTCACCCATGATAATAAGAAACCTTCCACCCCATTAACATATCTAATAATAAATTTTGTAATAAAAATACACAATCAAATCACCCATAAATCACCAAAACTACCTATATCTAGAGTTTTACATTAAAACATAAATAAAAAACCTAACAAATTCTACCAACATGAGTTATTACCACCAACTGAAACCTCAAAAGACAAATCCAAACCATACCCAATACATAACAATCATTCTCCAAACTATAAGGAGTCTAATATCCGTAAAAACAAAATAAATGTTTCCATATACCATATAAACATGATTAATATATCATAAAAAAATTGTGTGAAAACAACTATTTTATATTATATTAATTAATACACCATCTATATATTATTCTAGAAAATACAAATTCATATATTATTGATGTTTTAATTAATCAAGACAACATAAAAAATTGATTTTCGAAAATCATGACAAAATATACTAAATTATCAAACACACTTTCTAAAGACACCATATTTTTTTGAAACCATTTTTCATAGACGAGTAGTAAAGAACATGCAGAAAAATCCCTATATTTCAAGTATGATTTATGAACTCAGTTTCTATATCAACCACATGCCAAGAGTCAAACAAAAAATAACAATCATAACCCAAAAATAAAACATGAATAAATATCTCAGTGGTAAGAGTATAAATCTATAATGGAAAACTACACCCTTAGTGACTTGAGCTTCCATTGTAAAAGTGTTATTTATCAATACAACTAGTGTACATCTTAATATACAACCAATTTATCTCTTATCATATACATTCATGCAATTATTTTGTATTATGAATCTAAATACCATTACATATGTTTGTATATGTATTTATATTACCCCATAACTGTCAATTTCATCTATATAAGATGAGACATCCCTTTATCTCTCATGATTCATTTTAATGAATTCTTATGTCATGTTGTTGTGCTGCTAAAATTGCACAGCGATTTTCCAATAAAATGTATTTCTGCAGTGAATTCCATGCCCATTTATCTATCAATGTGATTCAACTTTATGCACATTTACTTATTGATTATAGAGTTTTATGTATTAATTACACATTCTTTTATCATATAATAAATGATGTTGATTAATTAATCCATGTTATATGATCCATGTGAAAAATCTAAGCATGAAATGAAATAATTAAGAATGGTGTGCCCTGATAGCACTCCAATGCATTGGGTAAACAATTGTATCATGATATATCAAGTGCAATTAGGGTTTAGTCATTCTGATTAATGTGCAATGAGGGTTTACCCATGATCCATGTACAATGAGTCTTGTCTTGTACTAAAATCATGTTAAATGTTTTTTCCAAATTTCCATGTTAGGATAATCATGCTATATCATGCCATTATGTTCATGTTTCTCTTATTCTCCATTTATATACCTATTGAAAAACATGTAATGTAATCTTTTTGTTATTCCTTGTTTAATCCTTTACTGGGATTTAAAGATCACCATTTTCTTATACATGTCTTCTGATTGTCCAATGAAATGATTGGTACGATGGAATGGTGTGGTCATGTAAAGGATGTTTTCAATATAGATTCTGCATTTTTATCTCTTTTGTTTTAATGTAATGTACCAAATTTCCCAGGAAACTATACATCTCAATCCTCAGTGTTCTCTTAAGTGAATATTTAAAAAATAAATCAAGATTAAGTGTGTTATAAATAGTAGGGTTCTTATATACCCTATAGTGGAGAAGTGTTTTAAATGTATATTGATTTATAAAATAATGGATTTGGATGAATTATCATGATGAATTATTTTGTGATAGCTTATTACTCATGAAAATTAAAGGTTCTTTAATAAAGTCACCAACTCATTAGTTGAAGTTATCTACAAAATTTTTTTCAGTAATGATATGGAGGGATTATCATTATTGAGAAAGTTTTTATATATATACTAATCATAAGACATTTTCTTATATATTCACCTTGGAGTATTTGAACATGCACTAAATAAGAAGGTTGGATATGATTATTGATTATCTATTCTCAATACGTTACCACCCTGGAGAATATAACAAGGTGGACGATTCCATGAGTCAAAAGGATCATGCAGGATAATAAATGATATGGATAAAAAAATATCTAATATTTATGAATTTTAAAATGATGTATCTAGAGTTATGGAAGGAAGGTGGAATTTGTTTCACAAATTTGTGTTTACCATCAATCCAGGTGAAATTTCAAAAAGTACATGGGGAATCTGTAAAGTCTTAAATGTAGGTAATAAATGATCCTATTTATAACCATGGTTTTTGATGAATGATATGGACTAATAATAGTGTATTTCATCCATATATACAAAATTTGAAGAATGATATATTAGAGGAATCTCATTGTTAATCCTTATATATTTATATTGGATGTAAAATGATGTATAGTGATTGAAAAAATAATTTCATGGGGGATGGAATGAAGGGAGATAATGTAGATTTTGATTCTCAGTGATTTGTTTTTCTATATGTTATTTATGAATGAATAATTTTCAATTGATGATATAACAACTATCATTACCAGAATGTAAATGGGGAAAAATCACCATGGATTTTGTCCTCTGACTCCCCAAAACATCTTAAGGAAAAAATACTATAAAGGTTGTATTCAATCCCTTTATAAATTAAATAAAAATAATCTCTATAACGTCAGATTTATCTATAGACCTTACATCCATGATACTCATTAAGGGTGTGGTAAGGTTTTAAAGAGTACCACAATCTATTTTATGTGATTTTGATCTAATATTGACATCGAGTTCTGGAAATGTCTTTAGAATGACCTTGATAGAGAATTGATTTTCAACAAATGATATCATCCTCCATTTGATGGACATATTGAGAAAAAAATACAAACACTGTAGGATTTGTTGATATCTTCATCTATATAATTATATGGTATTTTGAACATCAACTCTGTCTATTATAGTTCTCAAATAATAATATCATTCATTCAAATATTTAGATATATTATTATGAATCCCTATATGTAATTAAGTGTAAAACACCAAGATTATGGGATGGACAAAGAGAAAGAAATCATTTTGGTCCTGAGTTATATAATGTAATGGCATTGATATTTGGATCCATTCAATAACACGTCATGGTAGGATCGAGTCGATAGAAATATTATGTAAATAATTGCCACTATGATCATTATTTAAATGTTTGTGAGTTTTTTTTTCTATAAATTTCCACCTGGAAGAATGTTTAGTTTTAGGAAAAATTAAATATGACCCCTATGTATTTTCCCACTTCTATATTCATGATCAAGTAGGGATAATGTCTTATCAGTTGGAGATTCAATTGAACCTCTCTCAAGTACATTATGTGTTAAATCTATCTCTCATAGGGATGTACATACCTAGTCTAAAACATGTTATAAACTAATGTTTCATACAACTATATCATGATATTTCCTATTAATAAAAACAAATGGATATTTTTTGATCATATTTATAATGTTCTATAAAACAAAACCACTCACATAGTCACAGTTTTATGGAAATACCACTAACTTGAGGAAGCTATATAAAAGAATTATAAAATGACTAAACAAAAGTATGATAGATTATTTTTATAATAGGGACATTATTTAAGGTAAAATCCATTATAAGGGAAGTAAAAGATAATACCCTATGATTTTATGAAATAATTTTTTTAATGAAAATATTTTTACTTTAATATATTCTATTAAATGTAACCTCTCTCATGACGGTATCACCAATTCCTATTAATAAATTTATTCAAATATTACTGGTATATCTTATTTCATAAATTTGGTTTTCTGAATATGAATATCCACATTGTTAAAATTATGTATAAATTTTTTAATTCAAAACATATATTTATAAATTAGTACTTTATTTTTTGGTAATTTATTTACAATATTTGAAAATACTTATTTCCCAAAAAAATTATATATAAATTTTTTGTAGTCTTAGCACGATGCCTTGGCTACGTGGTTATGATTGTCGGGGATTAGGCCTTCCATCATTATGAAAGTGGTTATTGATATTTCATGTGATTATTGGACTAGTAGAATATCCACGTGAATAAGTAAATGGTATTATTTCATTTTACATTTTCCATATTATTCTGATGTTCAAGTTTAAAAGGCTTTTGTTTTAGTTATACATTGCCTTAAATGTTTATTTGTATTTATGAAAGTTTTTGTTGGATTTTTATCGTTACTGAGCATCTGAACTCACCCCTTTCTATGTTTTATTTTCCCAGGATGTGAAGAAATATTTTAGGACAGACCTACAGGGATAGTCTAAAGGGGATAGGAGTGTGGACTATGGAGACTATGTTATTATAGTTTTTCACTTTATGATGTAATGTAACATTTATGAAAGTATCTAGTGTTTCCAAGGCTACAAAAATAATAAGTATTTTGAGACTTTAACTTCTGTGATCATTCCAATGTTACATAATAATGCACCGACTCTAGGTAACTGGGGTCAGGGTATTACAGACTTGATTTCTCTCTTCGGTCAGAAATCTGTGTTATTTCAAAAATATTTACCTATTTTTTTCAAAATGGTTTTAAATTTTATTTTAATAGTTTTTCAAGGGGAAAGTACATTGAAAATGAATTATATTTTAAAAATTGTTTGAAATTATTTTGAAATGTTCTTTTTTCATATTTAATGGTTATTTTTAATGAATCATGTTTTCAAAATGTATTCTGTTTTAAAAAACAAAATTTTCCAAGAATAAAGGATATTTTCATTAATAAATTATTTAAATTATCGTTAAAATTTTCTTCCATCTAAGATAACATCTTTTTTTTGTATAATTTATATTTTACTCCAGATATGGTCCAAATATAAAATTCATATTTTACCATTGGATGTTTTATGTTTTGATGGAATAAAATATGTCCAACAAATTTATTAACACGGTTCAATAATGTTTTAAAAATATTGAAATAAAAACCAATTATTTTAAAAAGATCAGTTTTTATATGAATGAAAAAATTTTAATGTGTTTTCATGATAATATGAAATACCTATGTCTATATTATTCCTGTTGAGATTCACAAATATTTCATATATGAAGGGGTGGCCCAGATATCATCGGGTAAGCCCATTATAGTATATATAATGGGGTGTCCAAGATAGTGTCAATTAGTCCTATTATAGAATATATGATGGGGTATTCCAGATTGAACTAGTGTAAACCCATTATATCTTATATGATGTGGTGGCCCATATTTTTACATGTAATCCCATTATTGATTAAATTATGGGGTGGCCTAGATAGTGTTGAGTAATCCAATTATAGATTATATGATTAGGTGGAATACATATTTCTAGGTAATACTATAATAGTTTATACATTGGGGTGGCCTATATAGTATCGGGTAATCCCATTATTGCATATATGATGGGGTTTCCATAATATTGTTGTGAAATCACATTATTGTGTATATGATGGGGTAGCCCATATAGTGTCAGGTGGGTCCACTATGGCTTAAATTAGGCAGTGGCCCCAATAGCACCTTATAATCACTTTATAACTTATATGATGGGATATCTATATAGAATATAGTAATCCCACTATATAGTATTTGATGGCGTGTCCTAGAGAGCCATGGGTAATCCCATTATAGCTTATACGATGGGGTAGCCTAGATAGTGCTCCAATGTATTGGGTAAAGATTTATATCTCATGAGATAATGATGGAAAATAAGACAATAGGCTTTATCCTCTATGGGAAGAAGGTGTAACCTGTTCCAATTTGGGTAACCTGTTGCCTTTGGGGATGGTATTGTCTCCAACCCAGGACATGTAGCTGCATATTAATAAACATAATTTCAAGTTTACAATTTCATGCGTGAACCTGATTACATTTTCACAAGTTTATGTGTGGACCCAGTTTCATGACCCGTAATTTTTGGAAGTGTATGGTATCATGTCCTGAAATTAATAGGTGGACCTATTTTTGTTCAAATATTTCCACAAAATTAGAATATGATCTATATTACAGAAGTCTATGTCTTGTTCCTATGATATTGTCTCATAGACTATACAATTTTATTTATTTAATATTCATGTCTTGTGAACTATAAATACTTATTCCAAGAATTAGGATTATTATATTTTACATATAATTATTATCTTCAAATATATTCACATGATATTATACCATTGTTTTCAAGTTATACTTAAAGATCTCTTTTATTTACCATTATTATGAAACTGATATCACCCAATCTTATGTTTAGTTTCATCGATATATGATAACAAAAATTGTTTACGAATAATAAATGGGAAGATCATTATGGGAAATAATGATGATATTTCATTAAATAAAAATATTTAGTTCCTTTTTTTTGAAATTTACTATAGCATTTAATTCCTCATGCAAGTAATTTGGTAATGTGATGAGTGGTCTTTAAAAATATTATAACATCCATCTATTTTAAGGATAATTCACATTAGACTGTATGAAAGGAATGGGTTATTCATAATTTGGAAGCTGGGATGATAAAAATATAGTGATATCACAATGTATATTTCTATGGATATGTCTAGGGTTGTCTGTAAGGAAAATTCTAAGGATATTTCAGTGGTTAAGAAAATGCCCTGGAATTTTGGTAATGAATATAGAGTGGTTTCCAAGAAATTAAATCCCTATGTTTATTCAATAAGTGGATTTTGATATATAATATATGTACATAGGATAAGAAAACCTGAAACTATATATTGATATAGACTCGATGTAGAATCAGTGCATGATAGAGGGCCTTGTTGCACACCTAATTTGACAGTCCCATTGGATATGCTTTGGGAATTCACAAACTCATTTCAAATATTCAAGAATAATTTTAAAATATGATAATAGGAATGAACTATATTAATATTACTTTTTCTTATATATTAAAAAAGGTTTCATGATTTTGACACCCAATATTTTATTTTCCATGATTATGTGGTTTTACATTATGATTTTGATTTATCCTACCATGATTTATGTTTTTAGTCAATGGGTAGGACACGGAGGAACCGTGTTAATTATTAATGAAATAGAAAATGTGATGAGATCCCTCCGAGGTGACCAAATTTTATGGTAGATAGAATGAAATGTATTTTTGAAATGGTAAAACAACTTTCTCGATCTATGAATCATGTTAACCATCCAAATGATAAAAATATGGCAACAATGTTCTATTGAGTCCTTTATGAGGAAAAATACAACATAATTTAGTGGTTCCAATGATCTAAATGTTTTTGATAAAAGGATATGGACAACTTAATATATATTTTAAATTATGCAGTCTTCTAAGAATGAAAAATTAATTTTGGCTACCTATCATTTTTAAGGTTATACAGATCAGTGGTTGACTCTTAATAAAAACACGGGCAGAACAAGAGGAAATTGAATCTATGTAAGGGGAAGAGTTTAGGGGGATACTTTTCAATAATTACTTCTTATATATTTTATTAATAATTATGTAAAATTAATTCCTTGATGTAAATAAAATGATTATGAATCGATTGGTACCTACGAATCCAATTTTATATGTCTTCCAAGGCACACTTTGGGTTATATCATCATACGTGAATGAAAAATCAATTGATTATTTGGATGAATGAATACATGTCTTCAAATGGACCCGGATATAAGAGAAATTTTTTAGATATGAATAATTCATTAAATGTGATGTAAATAGTAAATGTAAATTGGATATTCCTACCATTACACTAGTTTTGATAATAAAATGATGATAGAGTCTCATGAAAACTAAAATGTTAGAAATACATTCAAGGAATTTTTGAGCCATAAATGTGTGAAGAAGCATCAATTGAATTGATTCAATGTAATTGGGTTGTTTTTAAACTATGGAAATATTTTTCATAATGTCTGTAAATATCAAAATATTATTAGTTAGATAATTAGTGAAATTAAGTAGAAGATAACTACAACTAGAGCACTAATCACACTCCAGTGTTTCAAGTTTAAGGTGTTTGGGAATTATGGAAATCAATGACCCCATCCAAGGAATATTATCCATGATAATCCAAAATAATCTACGAGGAATAAAGGAAACGAGAAATCTTATGATATCATAGTGGCTTAAGTGAATCAGGTTATTTTGGGAACAATTACCCCCACATATTTAGATAGGGAATTTCATGTTGGATTTTTTTTAATAAGCCCTATGAAAATCTTATGGTCCATCCTTTAGGGATGTCTCATGTGAATATCTCCCTCTATATGTATTGTATAATAATAAAATTACATTTAATATTCAATTGGTACTAGTGTGGGCCCATGTTTTCAATTAATTTTATTTCGTATACGACTAGAGATTAGTTAAAGAATAATGGTTGAATTGAATTTTATAGGGTTTATAATGTTAGACGTTGATGCAATGGATTAGGTTGACCATGGAATTTGGATTTAGATTTTAATGTATTAATTAATCATATGATGAATTAGATTCTATGATATTATGTGTAAATATTTCATGGAAAATAGGATATGATGGTTTTTATGAAAAAAAGTATCAAGTATGTAAATTTACTTATATTCATAGTGGAAGAATGAATTCATCAACTCTAGGAAAAATTCCTTGAATAATTTTTTTCATATTATCATTACATTCAATGATTTCAATTACCTTATTGACACATCATTTTTATGGAATTCTGGTCATAAAAAATCTCTAGATCACCAAATATATTTTGAATAATGTTCTCTTATAGTCTCTATTAGAAAATTCTATTTATATTTCCCCTCACCTTCCTTGTTTTTACTAATGCTATCCAATTTTAAATCCATGTTTCATAGTGACCATAACATTTTCATTTCCATATTATTAAGAAGAAGTGTTCATAACCATATTTACAATGTGGGTTTCTATAAAATAAACATTCTAGTGTAAACAATTTTATTTTCCACACTTTAAAAGGGTAAAATTCATTTTATGGTGGGTAGAAGGTAACTCATCATGTTTTTATGGATTAATTTATTTTTTAATAATGAAAATATTATAGATGGATTTCATTTCATGATAGAAAATATTATTCTATCTTTATACGCAACACCATGTTATTACTGTGATATAAACATAATTTTATTAGATTGTTGTGAACACATGAATATATTTTTCTTGTGTCGCACACAGTTTTGTGGTCATTTGATAGCTATAAATACACTGGTGACTACCTTTTACATAATTAAAATATACTACCAAAATTAATAATAAAATATTATTATATGTGTCACCTTGAAAGTGGAATTCAGGATAAGAGTATGATTAACTAAATAATGAAAAAATGATTTTCATAATAGATTCAATATTTACTAATTAATTATAAATTAAAATTATATCTTCTTGAAAATAATGAAATTCATTTTCTAAACAAATATTTTATTTTGTAATCACAAACACATTTTATAACAATAATTTTTAAAAAATATTAATTATATTCATGAAATAAATATATATTATATTTAATCAAATAATAAATATTCACCAAATTTTTTTAGACAACACATAAGAATAAATCCAAAATAATGTATAAAATTAGTATTTTTAAAAATTGTGTTTTACCTATTTATAATGAAGTAGTTAATTTAATATTATTTTTTTGTCAGTTTTAAAAATTATAGTTAAAAAAACTTCCTTTTTGAAATTGAAATGTAAAAAATTATTACGGTGATTTTTTTATATTTTTCTGAAAAGTTATTTTGGGATTAATAGTGAAAGACATTTAATTTTAATTGAAGGCTACTTTTGTAGATTAATTTATTTATATAGTTATATTATATTGTTATTTATTTTTATAGTATATATTTATATATCAATAATTCATCTATTAATTTATTTTAGGTCATTACAATCAATTTAACACTTAAAATTGATATAAAATGTTTCAAACATTTGAACATTTTCACATTAACAACAGTTGTCTTGTCCCGTTAGTTGGATTAATTTAAAATTAAATTATAACATTTCAATGAATGTAACTTGTAAAAAATTTAATCCTTATTTTGAATAATAAGAATTATAAATTTCTAGTAAGGTAAACATAGATTTTAGAAAAGAAATATTATTAAAATATATTAAAGTAAATTATAATGATTAAGAGAAAAATGAGTTTATATAGTGGTTAAACCTTAATATTAAGGGTAATATTACCTAAAAACCATTCCAAAATCCATCTAATTACCATATTTATACAATATACCCTGTTGAGTCTAAATTTTTCATTATTTAGGAAAATTATATATGTATGACCTCCATATAGTTTTTTCTTTTTAGAATTTACGAGATTTCCACTCCCTCTCGTCTATAAAGGAATCTCACCCCTCACATATTAAAACATCTCATGAAATTGTAATCTTACAAAACCTCCCCAAAACAGCTACAACAATCCATTTTCTAATTATTCAATCATAAATTCAGGAATACATCATACTAATAGGTCTTTATGTGAAAACCATAAGTAAGTACACTAAGAATAGGTAAAATTATTCAATGAGAACACATCATTCATTTAATTAAACACCCCTTCAATTATTCATTTTATATTCATATAAAATATACCATGATTACTCAATATACTGAGTTTTTTATTTTAATCATCTTTCCTATACCTTATCACTCATCCATTAAATGGGATATACAATCATCGTTCGTATGTATGGTTATATAGGACCTAACAAAAAGATGTCATTCATTCTACAATTACCACCATACAAGGTTCGAAAAAATGTTGTAAATTATGTTTCTACATAGAATATAAAATATTTAATATGTTTATATTATTATTTAATTATTATATAACAAATAACTTCTTGATTTATATTTTTTCTAATTCGAAAAATTCCTTAGTGGATGTGTGGACTACTACCACCCTAATGCGATTAGATTCATTAAATGTTTTCATAGAGATTGATAAGGTTGGATTTAATTAAAATATATTATATAAATTACACAATAATTATACTTTAATGATAATATATATATATTTATATCATTTACTATCTTTCTTTCAATAATATAATATAACAGAAAAGTTGTTCCTGAAATATATGACATACCGTCTCCATGAATGGTGTAATTCATTTTCTATTACTAAATATAATGGGTATATATAATTTAACATATAAAGAATATATATGAAATTTAATTAATGGTTTAAAATAGGTAAATAATTATATCATGTTAAAAATAAGTGGAAACAAATATAACAATTGAAAACTAATAAAAAATGGTTATTAAAAAAAAACATAAATTTAATGTTGGATTAATAATGAAAGAGTAATATAAACTAAAAATAAAATAATATAAGTTATGAAATATAGGAATATTTTTCTTATATATATGTATGATAAATTTTAAATTATTATATTGGTGGTATGAACATGTAAAAATGATTTCATGATTTATGGTTGGGGGAGTTCTAGTCTGACTTTTCGTTCCATGATACTTATGCATAATTCACCACTTGTTTCTATTGATATGTTTATATAATAACCATGAATATATATATGATTAATATAATAATATTTATGGTTACTTATCATCCTTTTTTAATAATATTTCATTAATGTGGATTATATTTCAAACTTTATCAAATCAGTAGTATAATTTTGTCTCACTTTTCCATCATTAAGACCCAAATCATGTCATACACTTATATTCTATTAAGCGGTTTATATACTAACCATTTTCATGTAATATAATTAATTTTCTTATTTTCCTAATATTTTAAGCTTCATGTTATTTTATTATTTCTTTGGGATTGTAATAAAATGTTACTATAGTGGTAAGATTTTATTGATATAATCTCATCATTAATCAGAATGGTTTATGATTATGCTTCCCTTGATTAAATAAAATCATCAATATTTGAAGAGTTATTATGAGTTTTATTATAATATTGTTATTCATGATTTCAGCACATAATGGAATCAATTTTTCACTTGTTGGTACATAATTTAATTTTAATTTATTTTTGAATAAAAATTGAGTTTATTCACTATTTGGTAATAAATCCTTGTTCCTTCATAACTATATTTATAAAAAAATGTTTTCAAACATTTATTAAATTAAACAGTAATATAAATTTCAAGTAAAATTTTTTTTTAAAATTTATTCTTTTTTAAAAGAAATTAAAACTAGTTTTCCAATCATCATTTATAAGATCTAAATGTTATTATTGATGAAAACAAGATTATAAATTTTTTTATGTTTTGAAGAATAATTCAATGTAGAAGGGGCATTTTCCTAATGAAATGTTTTTAATGATATTTAATAAATATTTTATACCTATAATGAAATCCATTTTTTATAATTTTAGTTTTTCTCGAGATATGATTCAAGGATATTATCCATATTCTGCCTTTGAATTATGTATGTTTTAATGGAATGATGTTTGCGGAACCCATTTATTTACCATGGGTAAAATAGATTTATATGTAACGCCCCGACCCTAGTTGCCTAGAGTCGGTGCATTATTACATAACATTGGCATGATCACAAGAAAGATCAAATCTCGAAAGACCGATTGGTTTAGTAGCCTTGGAAACACTAGATATATTCATAAGTTTTACATTACATCATAAAATGAAAAACTACTACAACAACATAATGTCTCCATAATCCACACTACTATCCCCTCATAATATCCCTGCAGGTCATTCATAATTTACTTCTTCACATCCTGGGGAAAAATAAAACATAGAAAAGGGGTGAGCTCAAATGCCCAGTAAGGATAACAATATAGCGGAAACTTTCATAAATAAGAATAAACATTTAAGGCAATGCATTACTAAAACAAAAGCCTTTTAAAATTGAACTTCAACATGGTATGGCAAAAGTAAAATGAAATAATGCAATTTACTTATTCACATGGATATTCTACTAATCGAATAATCACATGCAAAAATCAATAACCACTTTCATAATGTTGGAATGCATAATGCCAGACTATCATAACCACATAGCCAAGGCCTCGTGCCAAGGCTACAAATAATATTTTGTCAAGGCCTTGTGCCAAGACACTAGTTTGTCTCATGAGACCTACCGATGCATCGAGGAGCTATAGCGGGCTCCACCCGTCACTTATTAAGTCCAATGCATTCCCATATGAAAAGGTTTAAACATAACATAAACATTCGTATTAAAACTAGCATACGAAATGTCAATACTTTCACAATAAACTATGAATGGTATAAAAATAGCACATCCACAGTCAAACATATCACAAAACCTTCAATACAATATAGAAGTTTTGTATCATAATAAATCAACTTCAAATAATCTTAAAATCCATCAAAGGATGTTGACATAGATGAAATCAAAATTATTTTAAAAGAAATATCTCCTTTTATTTTGAAATCATTTAAGATCCATATAAAATAAAACATTTTCTTTGAAAATATTCTTATAAGATTGTATGGGAAGCTTCGACGATTTTATAACGGCGGAAAATAACCGCACCCGCCGTATAAGTTAAAAAAAACATTCTTACCTCAATTCTGTCGAAAAGGTTAAAAAGGACCTTGTTTTGAAAACGATGGAAAGATTCCTTTATAAACCTCTTATAAAAAGTCAAACAAGGGTATAAATGACTTTAACCCATATTCTTGTAAATAGTAAAAATGTTTTGAAATACATTTCGAAGAAACATGGATGTGGATGATAAAGAGATCCCAGTAGATTATTACGTATAATACAACCTCGGATAATGAAGAGATTGTGAAATAACCCTTACCTTGTACTTTTCCTTGGTTGTGGTAGGTTAACCTCCTGTATAATGGTGAAATAATTGTTATTAAATTATACAAGAATCATATACATTAATATGATATCATATATGATCTTTTAATATTGATTTGATAATAATATCTTAGTATTATCGTTGTTTCGGGTGTTAACTTACTTGTTTTCTTTCATATGTTTTGTTACGTAAGACATGTTTGTAAAGGATAGGTTGTATATTATTCATATCCAGAATGATATCAAGTCCTTAAACATCATTTTTAAATCATAAAATGATAATTACGCTTTAATGGTTACGATGGAGAATGAATCTCATCGCGTTCGTGGAGACGGTAGTCCGTACGTACGCACGAGCGACAATATCATTCTTTTGATATTAAAATAATATATAAATGGATGGTATATCATATATACAGAATCATTAACATGTTATATTTATTATTTACATGAGTTACACATCATTATTATACCCATCCAAATAATATTATATTGAATAACAATTACACCACGACGTGGAGACGGTAAGCCGTACGTACGCACGTATGGTGACATGTTATTCAAAGGGTGGATAGAATACTGAATATGATTGTACCATAATTATAATAACATCACAGTATATGTGAGATACTGGAGTTATTATTTCAGAATGGTAAGAACAAAGGAAGAAGAAGTGGAAGAAGAAATGAACTTAAAAAAGGGTGGTGAGATCATTACCTCTTCTTCGGGTTCTTCCTTTTGATTTGATCAAAAGGGCTCCTTAGGTTGGCTTTATGATCAAACTAAGGCCTCTAGGTTGTATTGAGGGATGTTGGGAGAGTATTTGGGCAGATTTTGGCCGAACCAAAAGGCTTTAGAGGTGTGAAGAAATGAGAAGGAGGAGTGCCCTTTTATAAGAGGGGTGAGGGGCACCTTTGGAAAAGCTAGAAATATTAATTTATAATAAATTCATATTCGGTTTCTAAAGGCTCCAAAGTTGACTATTCAAAGGATGAGGTGGGGATAGGTCGAAAACAACTCATCCAATAGAATTTAGACAGGTTTGGGTACTTATATTAACCTTATCTTTAAGTATTAACTCTAAGTTAATTAGTTTCACTTTTACAATGTCTCTTTGTATTTTTATATAATATGGTTAATAAACTTACTATATACATCCAAGCGACCCCCAAGTGGTCCATTAATGATTAACCTATCATAATATAAGTCTCTTGGACGAACCTTAGATTTTTAGGAATTTAATATCAATTAATAATATAATATTTGTTTTAAGAACTCTTTTATGTCAATTTTGACACTATTCAATAGTTGATTTTTGTGAAACTCATAACAGATTGATTACTTCGAAAAAAGTCCATTAAATCAATCCTAATATATCATATTAGCCTAGAAAATTAGTTTAATTCATTAAAAGTTTCATATTATATTTATTTGGGTATTTATAATATCAATTATTTTAATTTTTCACTATTATAGTAATTACTGCATCATCATTGTGTCATAAATAAAATAACTTATTTATTGTCTAAAAATTATAAATAAAATATCATTATGTAGGAAATCTTTTTATCTTTCTAATGAATATTTATAATCGAAAATCCAACATGTATAACCCTATGTAAAAATTGTTCTTCTAAAAGATATATGCTTGTGTCATTTTTGTATTCATTTTAACTTAATTAAAATAAAGTGTCATTATCACTTACAAGTGGATCCATGGGGTCCCAAAATTGACACAAAGATGCCCATGGTCGACCATGTATCATCCAATAGGGTTAAGACACGTTTTAGGGTAATTTTGTATTATTATAATATTATTTTTTTAACCCTTATTTACCGGATTTACCCTTTAACCATGGTAAATAAAATATTTACCGCAGTAATTATTCAAAATGTCTAAAAATAAAAGTTACCTATTTACATAATTTGGACATCCTGATTCCAAATATGGAATCCATTTTCCTAAATTCAAAACACAGAAGTGGCAGAAATTAATTTAAAATTAATTCCCGCTGTTAAAACAAAAAGCGTGTTTTTAAGAGATAATAACTATCAAAAGATTGACACTTGTTTATGTTCGGTTTAATTGTAAAATTATGTCCAATGATAAACATTAAATTGAATGGTAAAAATATATTCTAAATATACTTTAAAACCACTCAAATTCATAATTTATCACTATTAATTATTTTGATTAAAAAAGTTGTTTTTAATTAAAATTTAGAAATTTTCACTATTCATCAAAATATGAAAGTTATCCGAAATGTACCAAAATTTCACCCTAGGCTAATTTTGATATTCCGAATCCAAAAATGAAGTCCATTTTGAAATATAGAATATATATGATTTCAAAAATTAGGTATTACTATTCACAACGGCTAGTTTAATTAGTTGTGGTGTGTGTTAGAACTCGAGGTTGCGTACAACACACGCTATCGCATTATTCAAAGGGAAACGTACCATAGAAGCTTGGGGTGTTACATTCTCCCCTCCTTCAAATAATTGCGTCCTCGCAATTTCTAGGGTATTGCTGCATAAAAAGACTCGGGTGGTTCTTCATCATAAGTTCCTCGGGTTCCCACGTTGCCTCTTCCATCTTATGATTTCTCCACAAAACTTTTACCAGACGCGTCGTCCGGTTTCTCAGTACTTGTTCTCTTGTATCAATAATCCTGACGGGCTCTTCACAATAGGAAAGATCGGGTTCCAGTTCTAATTCCTCATAGGTGAGTACATGCGTTGGGTCAGGCATGTATTTCCTCAACAGAGATACGTGGAACACATCGTGAACTTTGGAGAGACTTGGCGGCATTGCCAATCGGTAAGCTACAACCCCAATTCGTTCTAGAATTTCGAAAGGTCCGATGTACCTGGGACTCAATTTACCTTTCTTACCAAAACGTATGACTCCCTTCCATGGAGATACCTTCAGGAAAACATGATCACCGACTTGAAATTCCAAATCCTTCCTTCGATTATCGGCATAGCTCTTCTGCCTACTTTGAGCTGCTTTAATGTGATTTTGGATTACTTTCACCTTTTCCACCGTTTCCTCCACCAGCTCTGGGCCTACAAGTTTTCTTTCACCAACGTCATCCCAACAGGTTGGTGTACGACATCTCTTTCCGTATAACGCTTCATATGGTGCCATCTGTATACTCGAATGGAAGCTATTGTTATAGGAAAATTCTACTAGTGGTAAATATTGATCCCACATACCCTGAAAATCAAGTGAGCAAGATCTCAACATGTCTTCTAAGGTCTGAATAGTCCGTTCTGATTGTCCGTCTATCTGAGGGTGGTAAGCAGTGCTCAAATGAAGTTCAGTATCCAGGGATTTCTGAAGACTTTTCCAAAATCATGAAGTAAAACGGGGATCACGATCAGAAACAATCGATAGGGGTACTCCATGAAGTCTCACAACTTCATTAATATATAGTCTTGCTAGACGTTCCAGGGGTAGATCTTCTCTTATAGCAAGAAAATGTGCTGACTTGGTAAGACGATCAACAATAACCCATATTGCATCGTTCCTTCTAGGAGTATTTGGTAGCCCCATGACAAAGTCCATCGTAATATTGTCCCATTTCCACTCCGGTATGGGAAGAGGTTGCATGACTCCTCCAGGCTGTTGCCTTCCAGCTTTCACTTGTTGACAAACCATACATCTTGACACAAAATCAGCAATCTCCCTCTTCATGTTGTCCCACCAAAAATGTTCCTTCAAATCTCTATACATTTTGGTGCTCCCAGGGTGTATAGAGAAATTGGAACTATGAGCATCATCCAGCAATTCCCTTTTTAGATCAGGTATATTGGGAACACAAAGTCTCTTCCCGAATTTCAAAATTCCACCTTCATACGCAAAGTCTCTCAATCTCCCATCATTCACAGCTTTAATCTTCTTCTGAAATTCTTCATCATCGGTCTGAGAACTCTTAATCCTTTCTAGTAAAGATGGTTTGGCAACCATTTGAAAAAGCATTGATGTTTCACCTTCCCTGGTTATTCCCATGTCCATCTTTAGTAGATCCATGAAAATTGGATCCCTTTCAATTCTCATCATGTTCAGAACTCCATGGTCTTTTCTGCTCAAAGCATCTGCCACCTTGTTTGCCTTCCCCGGGTGGTAGTGTATCGTACAATCATAATCCTTGAGTAATTCAAGCCATCTCCTTTGCCTCATGTTGAGTTCTTTTTGTGAGAAAATATACTTCAAACTCTTGTGATCAGTATAAATCTCACATTTTTCACCATAGAGGTAGTGCCTCCATATCTTCAAAGAAAAGATCACAGCTGCTAACTCAAGATCATGAGTAGGATAGTTTTGTTCATGAATTTTCAACTGTCGTGATGCATAGGCAATAACTCTATCATTCTGCATAAGGACACAGCCAAGTCCTTTCTTCGATGCATCACTATAAATAACGAACCCATCATTCCCCGATGGTAGAGTCAATATAGGAGCATTGACTAATCTTCTCTTCAGTTCTTCGAAACATTCTTCACACTCTTTTGTCCAAACAAATTTAACCCCTTTACGTGTGAGCTTCGTTAATGGGTTAGCCAATCGGGCAAAATTCTGGACGAAACGTCGATAATAACCTGCCAAACCAATAAAACTACGTACCTCAGTTATATTCGTAGGTGCTGGCCATTCTTGGATTGCCTTGGTCTTAGAAGGATCAACAGAGATTCCATCTTTAGAGACAATATGGCCAAGAAAAGAAATCTCCTGAAGCCAGAATTCACACTTGCTAAACTTTCCATATAATTCATGCCTCCTCAGAGTCTTCAAGATAATGCGCAAGTGATTTTCATGATCTTTGTAGGTTTTGGAGTATACCAAGATATCATCAATAAATACCACCACAAATTCATCGAGATACTCCTTGAAAACTCTATTCATCAGATCCATGAATACAGAGGGTGTATTAGTCAATCCAAACGGCATTACAGTAAACTCGTAATGCCCGTACCTGGTTCGAAATGCTGTCTTCGGAATGTCTTCCTTCTTCACACACAACTGATGGTATCCAGATCGAAGGTCAATCTTTGAAAAGTATTGAGCTCCATGCAGTTGGTCAAATAAATCATCAATACGAGGTAGGGGATACTTGTTCTTTATCGTTATAGCATTGATCTCCCTGTAGTCGATACATAACCTCATAGATCCATCTTTCTTTTTAACAAAAAGAACAGGGGCTCCCCATGGAGAAACACTAGGGCGAATAAATCCCTTATTACTCAATTCCTCTAGTTGTTTCTTTAGTTCGACTAGCTCTACAGTGGCCATTCTATAAGGGGTCTTCGATATAGGCCTTGATCCAGGAATTAAATCAATGGAAAACTCTACTTCTCGTTCTGGAGGATGTCCAGGTAAATCTTCCGGAAATACATCTACAAACTCTTTCACAATAGGTACATCCTCTATTTGAACATTTCTTTCCTCACCGACAGTTATTTCATTCTCTTCCTCCTCGATAATTGAATTAAGTTGAGCTACAGGGGGTGGATCTAAATAAGAATTAGGTGGTGACGATTCTGCTCTAAAAATAAGGTGCTCCTTATCATTATCATCAAGAATCGTAACCTCTTTCTTCTTACAATAAATCTTCGCATCATAGTCCGAAAGCCAGTCCATACCGAGGATTATATCAAACTCAATCATAGGTATGACGATGAAATCAGCAGATAAAGAAAATTTATGTGCTCTAATGGGGACTGATTCACAAAACTTTGTTGCAACGATACTTCCCTTAGGAGTTTTAACTGACAACTCCCTTATTAAATCAAATTGGAAATATCTAATTTTCTTAGCAAACTGGGAAGATATGAAACAATGCGATGATCCAGAATCAAATAATGCATTTGCTAAACTTGAAGAAACCATTAAATTACCTGCCACCACGTCTTTCGGAGCTTCTACCTCAGCAGTAGTGATAGCATAAGCCTGGCCTTGATCCCTTGGCCTTTTCTGAGGTAAGTTCTCCTGACGCTTAGGACATGCATTTGCATAATGCCCCATCTCCCTGCAATTGTAGCACTGAACGTTGGTAGCTTCCTTCTTCCCCTTGCAATCATGAGCTTGGTGGCCTTTTTCACCACACTTGTAACAGACTCCCATTCCCTTCAGGCAAGCACCGGGGTGTTTCTTCCCGCACTTACCACAAGATGGATATTCAACCTTTCCCTTCTTCCCCTTATTTCCATTCCCAGATTGATCAGCAGGTCTCTTCTTCTCTTGCTTTGCTTTAAAGTCATAAGACTTAGAGAATTCCTTTTCGGTCTTGATAGCACATGAGACAATGTCTTCGTACGATGAAAAGGATTGTGAGACTAATTCTCGACGGAGAAATGGTTTTAACCCATCAAAGAAACGATCAATCTTACTTCTTGGGTTGCGAATATAATCACCAGCGTACCTCGCTAACCTTGTAAAGTTAGCCTCATACTTTGTGACATTCTCATCCTCCTTTTGTCTCAGACTCAGAAATTGCCTTTCCATATCTGCTCGATGGTCGCGAGGAAAGCATTTTTCTAAAAACAGATCTTTGAACTCCCTCCATTCCATGTTTGATACTTCATCATCTTCCTTCATGTTTTGAATCAATGACCACCATTGATCAGCATCTCCAGTGAGGCGGTAAACTGCCATGGTAACTTTTTCCCTTTCACTACTCCCCAAAGCCTGAAATATTTTCTCTAGGGAAAATATCCATTGCTCAGCTACTAAGGGATTTGTACTCCCATTGAACGTTGGTGGTTGTTGTCTCATGAATCGATCTAACATTGATCCTCCACACTGCGGATCAGGGTGCTCCATACGGGTAAGGTTATTATTCATAACCTGAGTAAGTTGTCCCAGTACGGTGATTAGCTGATCAGCACCAGTTGCATCACCAGCCCCACTATAATTATCTTGAGCAGGAGGGAAATCCCTACATGGAGTGCGTGCATTGATACGGTTTCCATTTCTTCCACTAGGCGCCATTTCTAAAAAAATGGCATAAACTAGATCAGTTTATGCATCAAAATACATAATCCCATACTTATAAAACACTTAACATAAATTGAACTATTTATGGATATAATCCATAATCATAAAAATGTTTTCTTTGAGGAAGTATATACTCATAAACCCTTCATAATGATTTGTAAAGATAGTGAGAGTTATCCTAAGCATATCCCCCGGGAGTGTCGTAACCAAGAGTGCAGCAAGGCCCGTTGTCGTGCACCAGTTCCCGTTCGAGTCTAGCTCAAAGCGGTGTTTTCGGGTTTTACCCCTAGGTACATCTGTGCCAGAGCCGCCTCTACCTGCTCGTATCCAGACAGGGATGTATTGCTCGAAAAACTCACAAAATCTCTACAATACCAAAATTCTAGGAAGTTCTTCTATACTAATCCTCAAAGTTCATCTTAGGTCTACGTGCTCTAATCAGATTTTATCTAAATCTAGCTTCCAAGGTTTGTACTAAACTTCCTCTGATACCAACTGTAACGCCCCGACCCTAGTTGCCTAGAGTCGGTGCATTATTACATAACATTGGCATGATCACAAGAAAGATCAAATCTCGAAAGACCGATTGGTTTAGTAGCCTTGGAAACACTAGATATATTCATAAGTTTCACATTACATCATAAAATGAAAAACTACTACAACAACATAATGTCTCCATAATCCACACTACAATCCCCTCATAATATCCCTGCAGGTCATTCATAATTTACTTCTTCACATCCTGGGGAAAAATAAAACATAGAAAAGGGGTGAGCTCAAATGCCCAGTAAGGATAACAATATAGCGGAAACTTTCATAAATAAGAATAAACATTTAAGGCAATGCATTACTAAAACAAAAGCCTTTTAAAATTGAACTTCAACATGGTATGGCAAAAGTAAAATGAAATAATGCCATTTACTTATTCACATGGATATTCTACTAATCGAATAATCACATTCAAAAATCAATAACCACTTTCATAATGTTGGAATGCATAATGCCAGACTATCATAACCACATAGCCAAGGCCTCGTGCCAAGGCTACAAATAAGATTTTGTCAAGGCCTTGTGCCAAGACACTAGTTTGTTTCATGAGACCTACCGATGCATCGAGGAGCTATAGCGGGCTCCACCCGTCACTTATTAAGTCCAATGCATTCCCATATGAAAAGGTTTAAACATAACATAAACATTCGTATTAAAACTAGCATACGAAATGTCAATACTTTCACAATAAACTATGAATGGTATAAAAATATCACATCCACAGTCAAACATATCACAAAACCTTCAATACAATATAGAAGTTTTTTATCATAATAAATCAACTTCAAATAATCTTAAAATCCATCAAAGGATGTTGACATAGATGAAATCAAAATTATTTTAAAAGAAATATCTCCTTTTATTTTGAAATCATTTAAGATCCATATAAAATAAAACATTTTCTTTGAAAATATTCTTATAAGCTTGTATGGGAAGCTTCGACGATTTTATAACGGCGGAAAATAACCGCACCCGCCGTATAAGTTAAAAAAAACATTCTTACCTCAATTCTGTCGAAAAGGTTAAAAAGGACCTTGTTTTGAAAACGATGGAAAGATTCCTTTATAAACCTCTTATAAAAAGTCAAACAAGGGTATAAATGACTTTAACCCATATTCTTGTAAATAGTAAAAATGTTTTGAAATACATTTCTAAGAAACATGGATGTGGATGATAAAGAGATCCCAGTAGATTATTACGTATAATACAACCTCGGATAATGAAGAGATTGTGAAATAACCCTTACCTTGTACTTTTCCTTGGTTGTGGTAGGTTAACCTCCTGTATAATGGTGAAATAATTGTTATTAAATTATACAAGAATCATATACATTAATATGATATCATATATGATCTTTTAATATTGATTTGATAATAATATCTTAGTATTATCGTTGTTTCGGGTGTTAACTTACTTGTTTTCTTTCATATGTTTTGTTACGTAAGACATGTTTGTAAAGGATAGGTTGTATATTATTCATATCCAGAATGATATCAAGTCCTTAAACATCATTTTTAAATCATAAAATGATAATTACGCTTTAATGGTTACGATGGAGAATGAATCTCATCGCGTTCGTGGAGACGGTAGTCCGTACGTACGCACGAGCGACAATATCATTCTTTTGATATTAAAATAATATATAAATGGATGGTATATCATATATACAGAATCATTAACATGTTATATTTATTATTTACATGAGTTACACATCATTATTATACCCATCCAAATAATATTATATTGAATAACAATTACACCACGACGTGGAGACGGTAAGCCATACGTACGCACGTATGGTGACATGTTATTCAAAGGGTGGATAGAATACTGAATATGATTGTACCATATTTATAATAACATCACAGTATATGTGAGATACTGGAGTTATTATTTCAGAATGGTAAGAACAAAGGAAGAAGAAGTGGAAGAAGAAATGAACTTAAAAAAGGGTGGTGAGATCATTACCTCTTCTTCGGGTTCTTCCTTTTGATTTGATCAAAAGGGCTCCTTAGGTTGGCTTTCTGATCAAACTAAGGCCTCTAGGTTGTATTGAGGGATGTTGGGAGAGTATTTGGGCAGAGTTTGGCCGAACCAAAAGGCTTTAGAGGTGTGAAGAAATGAGAAGGAGTGCCCTTTTATAAGAGGGGTGAGGGGCACCTTTGGAAAAGCTAGAAATATTAATTTATAATAAATTCATATTCGGTTTCTAAAGGCTCCAAAGTTGACTATTCAACGGATGAGGTGGGGATAGGTCGAAAACAACTCATCCAATAGAATTTAGACAGGTTTGGGTACTTATATTAACGTTATCTGTAAGTATTAACTCTAAGTTAATTAGTTTCACTTTTACAATGTCTCTTTGTATTTTTATATAATATGGTTAATAAACTTACTATATACATCCAAGCGACCCCCAAGTGGTCCATTAATGATTAACCTATCATAATATAAGTCTCTTGGCCGAACCTTAGATTTTTAGGAATTTAATATCAATTAATAATATAATATTTGTTTTAAGAACTCTTTTATGTCAATTTTGACACTATTCAATAGTTGATTTTTGTGAAACTCATAACAGATTGATTACTTCGAACAAAGTCCATTAAATCAATCCTAATATATCATATTAGCCTAGAAAATTAGTTTAATTCATTAAAAGTTTCATATTATATTTATTTGGGTATTTATAATATCAATTATTTTAATTTTTCACTATTATAGTAATTACTGCATCATCATTGTGTCATAAATAAAATAACTTATTTATTGTCTAAAAATTATAAATAAAATATAATTATGTAGGAAATCTTTTTATCTTTCTAATGAATATTTATAATCGAAAATCCAACATGTATAACCCTATGGAAAAATTGTTCTTCTAAAAGATATATGCTTGTGTCATTTTTGTATTCATTTTAACTTAATTAAAATAAAGTGTCATTATCACTTACAAGTGGATCCATGGGGTCCCAAAATTGACACAAAGATGCCCATGGTCGACCATGTATCAACCAATAGGGTTAAGACACGTTTTAGGGTAATTTTGTATTATTATAATATTATTTTTTTAACCCTTATTTACCGGATTTACCCTTTAACCATGGTAAATAAAATATTTACCGCAGTAATTATTCAAAATGTCTAAAAATAAAAGTTACCTATTTACATAATTTGGACATCCTGATTCCAAATATGGAATCCATTTTCCTAAATTCAAAACACAGAAGTGGCAGAAATTAATTTAAAATTAATTCCCGCTGTTAAAACAAAAAGCGTGTTTTTAAGAGATAATAACTATCAAAAGATTGACACTTGTTTATGTTCGGTTTAATTGTAAAATTATGTCCAATGATAAACATTAAATTGAATGGTAAAAATATATTCTAAATATACTTTAAAACCACTCAAATTCATAATTTATCACTATTAATTATTTTGATTAAAAAAGTTGTTTTTAATTAAAAATTAGAAATTTTCACTATTCATCAAAATATGAAAGTTATCCGAAATGTACCAAAATTTCACCCTAGGCTAATTTTGATATTCCGAATCCAAAAATGAAGTCCATTTTGAAATATAGAATATATATGATTTCAAAAATTAGGTATTACTATTCACAACGGCTAGTTTAATTAGTTGTGGTGTGTGTTAGAACTCGAGGTTGCGTACAACACACACTATCGCATTATTCAAAGGGAAACGTACCGTAGAAGCTTGGGGTGTTACATTATAAGTGATTGACATCAAACCCATTTCATTCCAATTGGATAATTATTTTATAAAAGAATAATTTTTATGAGATTTTATAATTATATGAAATATATTTTTTCCTTATTTTTTTAGTTCATGGGTATTTCTTATACATTGGTGTGTCCTATATATTGTCGGGTAATCCTGTTACTGTTTATATGACAGGGTGTCCCAAATAGCTTTGTGTAAACCAATTATAGATTATATGATGGGGTGGCCCAAATAGCATCATGTAATCCCACTATATATTATTCAATTTGGTGGCCCATATAGAATCGTGTAATCACATTATAGACTGTACGATGGGGTTGTTAAAATAACGCCGAGTATTCATGTTACGTCTTATTCAATGGGGTATCCCAGATATAATTGGGTTGTCCCATTATATTTTATAATATGGTGTGTCTTATATAGCATTGAGTAATCCCATTAAAGATTATATAGTAGAGTGTCCCATTTAAAATATGGTAAGCCAATTATATCTTATACGATGATGTGAGTGAGATCGTTCTGTGTAAACACTTTATATCTTAAACAATAGGGTATCAAATATGTTTTCCCATAATCCTATTATATCTTTTCTGGTGGGGTTACCCAAATAGAATCAGGTAAGCCTGTCATATATTGTAAATTGGTGTGTCCTAGATATCACTGGGTAATCCCATTATTTTTTATATAATGGGGTGTCCTAGTTATCTTTGGGTAAGTATGTTATAGATTATACGTTGGGTTGGAGAAGATAGAAATACAATTCATTGTTTAATGATTTATATCTTCTGAGACTATAATTTGAAATAAGTTTATGGGCTTGATCCACTATATGATGAAGGTGTAACCACATCTACTATGAGAAAAGGTCCAACACATGGGATGTGGGTGTGTCATACAAAGGAGGTGTTTCTACCTATATGTGAACTAGATTCCATGTTCACAATTTTTTTAATGATCCTGATTAAATGTTTATAATTTAATGTGTGTACATGGTTTCATGTCTATTAATTTATGGAGGGGAATTATTTCATATCCTTGATATAATGATTGGATTTTTTATTTATTCATTTTCTCAATGTTAATAGATGATGTGTATGACACAAGTCTATATCATATGCCTATATTATTATCTCATGGATAATCCCCTTTCATTTTATTATGATTAATGTATTACAAACTTACAATCCCATGTCATAAGATTTGTATCCATACTGTGAAGGGTAATTTATTAAAATGTTTACCTCATGTTATCATACCCTTATGTTCATGTAATGCTTTCATATATCTCTTATTGACCCTTAATGAGAATATTATCTCACTATTTATTATGTTTCCATTACCTAGGTTATAAAAAAATGTTCTAAGTAGGTGTACTAAATGGGAAGATAATTGTGAGAAATATTAAGTATCATTATCCATGATAGAATATTCTGGATTATGATTCATAATACAATAAAAGATTAATGTTCAAGAGAATATACATTTTAAAGGTGTTTTATATTCATTTAACTAATTTAATATCCATTTATGTTAATCCCAGTTCACTATAATTATACCCATGCTAATAACACATTAATCACTAATCATTATGCACACATGAGTCATACTCGATCTGGGAAACAAAAGGTAGTGGAAATTTTTTCCATATATCAAGAGAGAAAATTACTGAACATGTATAAGGAATAAAAAATTTGTCCTTATAGATGATGGATTATAGATTTCACACTAAGGCCATAGTAATGTTTTCCTTTCTAGGATTATGGCCACTTTAGGAAGATTAATATATTTTTGGGGCTTACATATTGTGAGGATTCTCATAATTAATGATTTTGGTATGTTAATTGAAAGATCAATTCAAGTATATATGCTCATCTAAATCACATTTAGTATGAGAAACAAGAGATAGAAATAGATAATATGCATTTAAATTAAGTTACATTATTACGCACTTAGTCCACTATATTATGTTTGAGTAGGTCTTACTCAATATGTTTTTCCTGATGGGATATTATTATAAATACAAAGGAGAATATGCATGCTTGAGAAATATTCAGGGGTTTCCATGAAGGATTTTTTGATGTGATGAACAATTTTTTCAGTGAATTATATTTCTTTATCCATGAAAATGTGTTTCCTATATATCCATAATTTTATAAGAATAAATTTCTTCAAATATAACGTTTTTAGACCCAATAATGGTTATAGAATAATGGTTGTGATTATATACATATTGAAATTATGATTTAAGGAGTTCTAGAGTATATTTAATGGAATATATCCTTTATGGGATGATGAGGGATTATGCGAGAATAAGTGGCACCATATGGATCCATATAGTCAGGAGACCCTCATAAAGGAAGCATGTAATGAACTTCATGTTATCCCATTAGAGTCACACACTTTGCCTGACCAATTCAGAGTCACATAAATGTGGAAGAATGCAAGGTTATGGGAATTTAATGGAGTTTTTAAAGCCAGGGGGACATTACAAGGAATATGGTACTGATGTGCATGAAGATGGTATACTCATTCACTTCATGTGAATGGAATGTGGTCTCTTACTTTGCATGATGTTTTTGGATTCATCTGAATATTAAATGACATTATGGAATGTGATTTTGTTATTTATGAGGGTCCAATAAGTCATATTCCCAGGTGAAATGACTAAGAGGCCACCTTTGGATATATGGTTATCATGTATCCAATGAGTTATATCTTGATTGTGTGCCTGTTTCATGATCATTATGTGGTCACATGATTATATTCCCATCATGTGGTCAATATTGTTTCTCAGAATCGATACTTGAACAAATCATTCCATTCATTATTATATTTTGAAACTCATAAAACATATGAGATATACTGTAGATATTAAAAGAACACTTCACTCGGGAATGATCTCGATTGATAGTGTTCTATCAATATTACTTATGGGAGGGAGGTTATATAGGAATCTCCATGCTGATATCTATTCCACCATACATAATGATCAATCCATGTACCTAGATTAAGTATAAGGATGGACTATCTTCATACATCATCAAAATATCATTTTATTTTCATGATCAATTACTAATTCATTGGATATCCCCATACATCAACATATGAGAAAATTACAATAGTTTGTTAATGAGAATTCAATAGGTCATTGTATTATGTTCAAGACAAACCTTTCCATGGGACATTATGTGATAAGATCTACATTCCCAATTTCTTACACATTATTCCCCCAAAATGTCCTACGGAACCCACATGACCCATGAAATGATCATGTGTATTCTATAATCCTTTCATGTGAAATACCCCATAAATATATCACATAATGATCCCATTATTTCCATATTTTTATTATTCGATCCCTTAACTATTTTCAATTATTTATTCAACAAGTAATAATCATGTCAATATTATATGATCGTGATAATCACATATTCCCATCACAGTACTAGATTTTCATGGAATATATTATATGATTTTCAAAGAGTATGTCACATTAACTATTATGGAACTTGCCTTTACACAAAACCCATACGAAGACAAATTTTCTCTAGATATCATTGTAGAATCACCTGATAACTCATTGGTTATGTGATCATGAGTCTCTAAGGGGGTAACATGATAGCATAACAAAGGAACTAAATTCCCATATAATAATTCCTTTATCTATTCTCTTTTTTGGAAAATTGATTTTCATTCTCTGGGTATTGCTAAATAAAATTTACTAAGGCTCATTTTGCAGGTCTCAATAAGTTTATAAAAGTAAAATGATCTACATGATGAGCTCAAGAGAGACGTAAGGGAGTAAAAAATATAATATCATTTCAGATGTGTATCTAATTATCGCATCAAGATATCCACGATGAGGGATCACATGATGAGTTTGTGAGAATAATCATAGGAAATGGATTAATGTGGGAAGGATTATGGTGATAAAATGTTCACATGGATGAGGTCTCATGAGATTAATTTTTAGGAGTAATCCCATATAATATGTTCATGGGGGGCTTCTACAACATCATGATCCTACATATTAGACTTTTAAAACCCATATTATGATCTTTTATCTATATAATAGTTATTTTGGATTTTGATTTACATAAAAATTTCATCATGGATCCTTAATATGTGATATATTTGAGAATTATTCATATTCTCATACATTTTCCTTCATATTGGTGTCTCTGTATTTTGATGTCCACATTCAAAAACTGGAAATCTTTGTATATATAAGCATCACAGATGATAGGGAACAAGCATCATTTAGATTCTATGTAGTAAATATGGGATGTATGTGAGCAGGGAGTGTTTATTATTTAAGTATGAGTTTTTTTCACTGATCCTTGAGAAATGTGGGGATTATAAATCTACCTAAGAAATCCTCTTCAAATCCATGAACTAATCAGATTTTGTGAAATGAAAAATGATTTCCACAATTTATCCATGAAGGCAATTATTTTTATATAGAGGAAAAATGAATCCATGTGTGAATTCCAAGATAAACCTTGCACATTATAAAAAAAATTTATATGTTGACTAAGTGGGAATCTATAATATCTATGTCATAAAACCACCACATACAAAAAATATAATGTGTATATTTTTTTGGAATATTATTTATTATTATGTATCATCCAATGATAAGAATATTATTATATGTTGATGAATGTATATTATGAATGATGTTTTCTAAAATCTATATAAGAACATATTATTCATCTAGTAGGATGTTATATAATATATGATATATTTATTTATATCTAAATAAAAAATGGTTTTTTTAAAATATAATATGTGTTCTTGGGGGGATAAATTTATGGAGTATAATATTATTATTTTTTGAATGATAAAAAAGAGTTAATTAGAGGATGAAGTTTATGAAGAAGCAGCGATATGAGAACATAGATAAGTATAAAAAATTATGCATATACATGGAATATTGTTTATTATCATCAGTAAGAAATGTAGAATTGCAATGAGAATTTATATGGAACTACATAAGAAATGTTGAAAAGATGAAATGAAATGGAAGTAATTTCACTAATTAATTTAGTTTTAGTTTGTAATGAGAAGCATATACAATAAATGATGTTTTTGAATAGTCTCTATTTGTATTAAAATATCCATATGAAAAAATGTGGTTACTCGATACAAGTATTTTGAAATAACTCATACCACAAATGATATATTCACACCATGACGACCACTATTATGACATTATACATTCTTAGTTGAAGAACTCAATTGAAATACATGGGATTATAATATTAATCACATCATGAATACATGGAATGATCCTTAAAATGATGTATATTCATGATGGTATTAAAATTAAACATAAAAGTAATTATTAAGGAGTTGGTTCATTTTATTAAAGTTATTATTAACTATAATTAAAGGACAATTTTTATTGGCGGTTTGAATTTAAAATTTAAAAAAATATAATTATAAAATGTTGAAAATTTATAAAATGTCAAATATTTTATAAACCATGTTGGGACTATTTTGTGATTAAAGGTAAATATTATTTTTATATTATTGTATTAGTATTCTAAACATTATAATATAAGAATAAATATCATGAATATGTTCATTGGTGTATTCTGATAAAATTACATTGAATCTAAAAGTGGAGTATAACTCAAAATCTATTAGTATTATATTACCTAAAAACTACATTATTCTATCAAATGTGAAGTTTTGAAGATAATATGTATGCACCAGAATCAATATTATCTTCATTTATTAGTTTAATTGGCTCAAATTTTAGTGGTTTATATCATCATTATTGAGAATTTTCTTTGAGTTATAGTCTTTCAACTCATAAATTTTTATAACACATTAAAAAAAATTATGAAAAATAAATCTAAAAAAGATAACAGGTTATTCCCTGTCCATATAAAATCATATGTGTTTGGGTTGTTCCTCAATGTGGGAAAATGAAAGGGTTCATGAGATTTAGTTATTCCTGGGTTCTAGGGAAATGAAGGGTTTACAGACATGTAACTCTCCTTAAAAATTCACGTTTATTTTATTTTATACCGCATCTCTCAAGGAGTATAGAGTTTTGGATATTAGATGAATTATATATATTAAATGAACTAATTAATAAAATTTTCTTCTCTATTTTTGTTTTTTACTCTTTTTACACACTTCACACCTTATGAACATGTTTTTTATTCTTATTAACCCATGAATTATATAACAATTATGTAATTACACTGACTATTTTATAGTTCGTAACACACCCTCCAACCCCCTCCATTTAGACTCTCACCATAACCATATAAGAACTAAAAATTCATATCAAATCATATACCATTATGATTTGTTTTTCATTGATACATTACCTCATATCTCTCGATTTTTATTATTTCAATGGATAATTTTGAATATTTTTTATTTTATAGAATAATTATATAGTTAATAGATTATGTTAAATATCTTATTTGATAGTAGGGAGAGTATAAAATAATGGATAGATTCAATATAGGCTTCCCTTTTTCATTGGAAATGACTATTTTAACCTATATGGTAAAATAGAAGCATATTTCATGACATTATTCATTGAGAACTAGGTTACAATATTAAAAAATTATTTTTCATCTCGTTTCAAATTCTATAACTAATAATAATACATCTACATATGATATTAATTATCAGATCGTGAATATTATTTATTTCAAAATAAAATATAATGTATGTAGTCATGTAACTGAATGAAAAAATATAACAATGATTACAATATGTTATCAAGGTACTCTATGTTAATCATGTAAAATTATAATAATGATTCTCAATATGGTTTGGGAAGAGAATCAAGATATTAAATTGTATAACATGAGACTATGAGTGAAAGTTTCCCCAGGTTCACACTCAATATGAATATGATGAGTTAAAATTATATTTATTTTGATTATAGGAAGAAATTCCATTTCCATCCTACATATACAAATATAATGAATAAAATAAAATAAAATAAATTCAATAAGAATGATAATAAATATATGGCTACATATAGTAGTAATAAATAATTAGATTCAAATGATATGTTAAGAACTGATTATGAAAATGTTAATCTTTGTTTTGTACAATAATATGGTCTAATAACGTACTAAAACTCTCATTTATATTCTTCATGTGAATTGTTTGAGTATAAAAGGAATTCTAGAAACATAGTTTTGATATAATTCATGGATGATGTCATTAATTCAACTAACAATACTTATTCTAATCCCAGTTCATTATGAAACAATGATAGTATTATTCAGTTATATGAAATGGATGAGGAGTTATAAAAATGATTATTCATTATTCGGGATACCCAAATGAAATTAAATATTGATAAAAATCCTGATAAAATAGAATAATTAATTAGATTTCACTTTCTCATCTTATAGATGTGAGTGTAAATATAAATAATAAAGATTCTAGATCAAATGAAATGGTACATGATGATTTATGGTTTTTTCAAATTGAAATTGTAAAGATAAAATCTCAAATACAAATATTGAAAAAATATATATCCAAATTCAGTGTTTTCAGATAATGTCAAGATAAATAAATGACAATGATAGTTATGACTAACAGTAAAAAGATAAAAAATTATCTCTGTTATGATGATCAAATAACATAGTGTTTAAAAACAAATTAATGTGCAGTAAAATTGATGATATTTCATTGGTTAATTATTTTATATGTGTCACCTTTTTTATAATAGTGATTACTATCTATGATTATCAATCAATTGGTTACGTGAATTATTTTTTCTATAAATATTATTTAAATATTAATTTGTTTAACAATTATATGGGATATGATTCAAAATGTTCATAAAAAAATTTCATATGATCAATATTTGTTTAAAATCCTAGGTGATGATGTTTTTATGTTCATCATTCAAGACTTTAAACATTTTTTGCATTGGTATACTCGAATCAAATTTATTCTGAGAGTTATAATCACTCCATCCAGTGAGCATGTAATTATAGATTTATTATTTTTGTGTTAGAATGTTCTTAAATATTAATTTATTTATTTATTCATTAAAACTTATATTATATTTTTTTAATATATTATAATATTCATTGGATGCCATTAAACTATTTCTTGGATCATATTTTTGTTTTTTCTGTAAAAAATGACTTTTCATTCATTTGTTGGAGAATATTTCATATATGATTTATCCCACTACCATGTCTTTTAGAAGAAGATAAATCGTGGATTAGTATGATGGTTTTATTAGTTTTTTTTATAATCGTTTGGTTAAATTATTGTTATAGTTTTCAAATCATTCATTAGTATAGGAGGCGTTATTCTTTATGCATGGCTATATAGTTATTCTGTTTTATTTTTGTTTATAGTTAAAAAATATTAGTTTACATATTTGGTTATTTAATATTTATGAATCATAGATTTAATATATTAGTTTTAGTACATACCCCTTTCAAATTTTATTCTCTCATTCATGTATGTTCTATTTTTATAAACTAGTCGATATGATCTTTATTGTATTTTAAAAAAATTAGGAGAAATGTTCATTTTGATGAGTTTTGTGTATTTCATAACTACATTACATTGATTATAAAAAATTTAATATATTATTCAACATCTATATTTAATTTTTAATAATAGTACATAAATATAATTAAAAATGTATAAGTGATTAACTTATTTTTCTCTCACATATCACACTATGATGTATAATAAATTAGTTATTTGTCACATAATATATATATAGAATTTGAAAAATGAGAATAAAATATTATTTAAAGGAGAGGTGAATTTATATTGACTTTTTAATAATCAATAAAATGGATAATTTTTATTTTATCCATTCTACTTCTCATTATATACATTTTCATAATTACCCAATCCATCTCACATTATTTTTTTAACATTGGTTTATTCAAAATTATTATTACTTTTTATATTTATTAATTATGAGTTTTTTATCAATTATTCACTACTACTAATCACTTCTTATAGAATAAATGAGTTTTTTATTTATTATTATATCATTAAATTATTTTTATGATTACTATTGTTTATTATTCACTATTATTTTTAATTTAATATTTATCACAATTTATATTTGATAAATTTTTCTGATAATGAGTTATTTTGAAGAGAAGAGAAATGTGGAGAGTGGAAATAATATAAAATTTTGGATATTTTTTATTTAAAGAAAATATGAAAATATGTATATGTAAAAATACATATGCATGAATGAAAATAATAAAAAGGATTTTATAAAATTATTGAATTCAATGTTTCAATAGACAGAAATAAATATATTTTGTATAGATGAAACGATATTATGTATATAATTTGTAGACATATAATTAATTTAAATATCTTACTTTTTCGGTATGAGTTTTAGAAATATAATATGTACTGATTTGATTCTATAGAAAATGTGTCATGTATTGAAAAACATGTAACATGTTATTTCAGAGTTAAATTATTTGGTGAGAGTATTGTAATTCATCAGATGTTGCGAAGTAGAGTATTCTCGAGAATGAATAATGATAAGAAAATGGCTATTAGAATTTTACTTATTTTGAAATATTACGCCACTTCTCAAAATAATATTTGTAACTATAGTTATTAATATTCAATCCATATATATATCATATACCTATAATATCATAATGAATGTAAGGATGATGAAATCTGATGAATTCCAACTAAAAAATCATATTTTTTATTATGGTCTTTATGAAACATGGAGCTGATGTACCCCACACCATGGTATAAATCATGTTTGGATTAAAAACTTCTTCTATAAACAGGTAATTCTGAAAACTCTATGGACATTAATGGATGTTCATATTGTGAATAAATCAATCAGATTATGATACATTATTTGTTACGGAATTCAATCCAGTTCTATAAGTAAGTAATATGAATCATATCATGGTGTCCTAGACTAATCCTACTATAAATAGATCATTGAAATGATTTTCAAAATAACATGACATGATATTGAAATGGGGTTATCTTACATGAATAAAATTATTATTAAACGTAATTTGTATCCAATATTTATGGAAATTTTAAATAAGAATCATAAATAATATTACTATATAATCTTCATTAAGTATTCAATGGTTCATATCTGGGAAATCATACTCATATGGATGCATGATGTATGGAAAATTAGATTTTATTATATTATATTATTCTAAATTTGAAATATTATTGAAATCAATATACTATAATAATATAGAATGTGAATATACCCATCATAGTTTTTGTATAAATGGGTCCCATTGTTATATGTTGGGTATAACACCCATTCTATTACTATTATAAATTTATAATAAAATTTCAAACACTTTTTTACAAATTGATCTACTAGATCAAAAAATATATTAATCATTTCGTATAGTTTGAAGGTCTAAATATACTGTTTATATACCAAATAATATCATCAATGGATTTTATTTATTTATTTGTTTGATTTTTCAATGTGTTGTTTCAATATTATTAAAAATTTATATTGACTTATAATATATGAATAACTCATGGATGTTCCATATTAAAATGTAACTGTTGGATATGATAATTGAAATAAGAAGCATATCATGGGTTCTGATTTTTCTATGAAAAATGGTAGGAATTTGTGTTGTACCCCTATGTGTGAAAATTTTTGGTTCATGACTTTTGGTAATTCCATAGGTGCAGGAAATAAAAAGTTGTAGAAATTTGTAACTCCTTAAAAATTGAGGTATATTTTAAAATATACCATGTCTCTAGAGGAGTAAATTTATGTGAAAATTTTATGTATGATATTTTTTATTTGATATACTATAAAAAATATGTTACCTATTTTCCTATTATATTATTCCTCTAATCTTCACAAATACATCACATATTGATTACTCTGGAATTTTTTATTCATATTATCAAATGAATTCCACATTACTTTTTAATTTATCTAGTTGATTCATTAGTGTGAATCATCCATGTTGAATCTTTAACATATCTATATATTACCTTGTATATATAACATATATAAATTGAATTTATTATACAAAAAATACATATAATATTATTATTTTCAACAATATATTGATTAATGTCACTATGAAAATATAATAGATTCTACCATCCATGATGTACCACGGATTCAACTGAATCATATAATTCTTGGGTGACATCCTCTATATCTCATCCAGTAGGTTTGTTCTTCATTATGGATTAGTGATAAAGAGTATTAAAGTATTAGTAGAATCAGTATAGGGAGCTAGGATAATGATTACATTTATAAATAAACCCATCTCAATGTCTCAGATGATATTTTTAGACTATTTGTACATTACACAAGCCTTTATTTCATTTACTCAATCATTATGAAACTTAGGAGTAATTTTATTTTTTTTAAATAATATGTAACCATCAGTTATCTAAATACTCCCATGAGTTTCATCATGTTAATCAACAATTAAATCTTATTTTGTAGAGATTCAAATTTTAACTACTAATGTTTAGTTTTTGGATCATAATATAGATGTAAATGTATATGATATGGTACAATACAATAGGGTGGGGTGAATTGTTGGTTTAAAATTGTTGTATTAAAACTCATATTAATTAACATATTTTAAGAGGTCTTAAACTAATAAAATTCACAATCAATAAAAATGAACAAATATTTCATCGATCCGATGGATATGATATGATGTAATAACACAAGTAAGGAAAAATAATTCCATTTCAGTTGAATATAATGATCAGAGTAATAAAATTTAAATTATTCTACCATACAACATATAGAATAAAATAATGAAAATTTTAATGAATAAATCATAATTGAAACAATTACAATAGAAAAGGATATGAATATAATGAATAAACAAAATTATTCCCTTTCTATTAAAAATTTCAGCGGAAATGTAAAAATATTACAATTATTTTTCCCCAAAGAGTAGTATATTCATTCACCTAGGATAAAAGGGAAGTTGTACCACAACCCTAGTAATCCATCAAAACTATGATCATAAAAAATATCTTCATATCACCAAAATACCTCGAGTAATAGTGTAATCAGAACCTCTATCTTTCAGACACTTGAAAGCCCTTGATATGATGATCAGTAGCATGTATTCTTATCCCTATAATCCCTCAATCATTATCACAATTATCGGTCACACAATGAAAAACAAAGAAATTAAAGAAATACATTTACTACTAACAAGTAATTCATGCCGTGTATCTTCACAGGATTCTCATGAAGAAATAGAGAAATAACTTTATCTATCTCTATTACAATAGATTTCATATATTTCTTTCCACATCTCTTTGTATCCATCAAATAAAATCCTCCTATTAAATAATTTTACTAATTATCATCTATGATGAAATAAAATTAAATAATTGTGAGATTTTGGATTCAAATTCCCAATATTTAACTCAAAAAATATGTTTCTGAACACAATAATTTCACAGTATCTAATTTTGTGATATTAATAAATTATATTTTCATCTTTACACATTCCAATTTTTGGGTTCAATAATTCTTCTCAATCCATTTCCATAAATCCATTTCCTTGAAATGTTTTAGAATCTAATATAACTATTTACCTTATTATTTTTAATATATAACTTCAAAATTTAATGAGGTCATGTGACATAACTTTTTACTTATACAAAAATAATCATTGGTTTATTTAACATTATAATTTCGAATTCTGAATATACATGCACCAACATAATATAACATATCATCTGTTAGTATATTATGATAAAAAAATTATTATTATGTTTTACCCAAGTATGATAATTTATTATGGTTTAACCTAAATTAAGTTGATATTTATTTGAATAAAATAATTTTTATATTATTGGTATTAATGTAATTTTTAGTGGTGATGATTCTATATCCTCATTTTGATTATTTTAATAGATGAAAATCTTGATTACTAATAAATTAACAATGAATTTAATTACAGATTGTCCCACTAAAATTGTAATCACATTTTAACCCAAATTATCCACTTGTGGTCCAATATCAATATTTCAACTTAAATTATAGTAGATAATCATATGAGAAATTCATTAATTTATTAGGTAAAAACGAATGTCAAACATGTTATATATAAATCTCGTATTGTATATTGGATTGATTATTACCTTAATACCTCCTATGCATTCACTCAAATCTATAACAATGGTATCCAATATCTTTGGGTTTTCTAGTGAATTTTGACCTATGTAAATATAAAAAATGTCAAAAAAATTAAGAGTCACCTCAGTATATTCTATCATGAAAAAAGGTAATCCAATGGAACCCAACATTTGCATGGTCTACCCAATTGGACTATCTGGGTCTTGGAAACTGTCTCCTTAACACCTAGATATTTTTGGAAATATTTGTTTCAAGATAAATATAATATCATCAATTTCTTGGGTTACATGGAACACTAAGGCTTAATGAATCATGATATACTGTTAATATTATTATTGAAACATGAATATTATATCCTTGTTATTACATTTGGAGGTATTAATTGGAATACAATTTTAATTTAATTAATCTAAAAATTTTAATATAGGTAAATTGTATTCATAAATAAAAACAACATTTCATAAAAAAATTATTTATATTCTTCAAAAATATAGTTTCTCGGAAAATAGATGATTCTTTTTTTATAAAATATTAAAAATAGTAGATTAAATTATTTGAAAATTTATTTCAGAAAG
Source organism: Viscum album (assembly GCA_963277665.1). Taxonomy (NCBI): domain Eukaryota; kingdom Viridiplantae; phylum Streptophyta; class Magnoliopsida; order Santalales; family Viscaceae; genus Viscum; species Viscum album. The sequence goes on from OY728152.1 coordinate 1,850,685,742, forward strand.
TTAACATATTTTTTTAATCATTAATTCAAAATTATATTAGGGGGAATTTTTGAGAGGTTTTTGATAAAAATAATTTTTCAATGAATTGTCAAAATGACTATTTTTTAGCAAAATCATACTTTTCATTTAATATATTTAAAAATTTACATATGTGTTAAATTTATGTTTAATGAAATAATAGTGATATTATTATTTCCTTAAAATAATTCATGTTATTGGAATCAAATTGTTGTTGACTTTTTATGTTAAAATATTCTATACTTTTCACCATTATCTCATTTGATAACTGAATTTTCATCACATCAACAGGGTTAATTTTAAATTAAAATTTTTCAGTTATGTGAATGTGTAATTAATTGAACCAAATACTCATAAACATTAGTATAAACCAAACCCATCAGATACACAAATAGTTTTCGAGATTACCCTGGGTGGAAACTAGAACTCTAGCATAAAAACCCCACAGGCGAAGAATTCAACAATACTAAAACTGATAATATAGAATCTATATATTCATAGAAGGAAGAAAAAATGAATGATAAAATGGGAAAAATATTCAATAACTAAAAGAAACACTATATGTGATACCATGGAAAAGTGGCCAAGAAAAATCCATTGTATGAGTCTAACTATACCCAACAAGACCTCTAAATTATAAATACCTACTCCGTGTGAGAATTGGAAAATGGTGCACTATCCCACCTCTAACTAACCAACACATCTAACATAAACCTCATTGGATCACTATTGAGACATGCCTTTCCATACATCAGAAGTCATAAAAAGTTCTACCTTCCTCTAATGAAGTGCATTGTGTGGATTCTATAAGGATAAATAAGATCTTGCCAATGTGTTCCATAACCAGTATCAATAAAACTATCCAAACATAAAAATCCGTAAGTAAAATAAGGAATTATAAATTGATAACATTTCTTTTATAAAAATCCTGGTAAAACAATCCCCATTTTTAATGGTTTCAAATAATATAGATAAAAAATTTTCAAATCATCCTGGTAAAATAGTTTCAAATAATCTAGGTAAAGAAATTTCGAAGAATATGGAAAATATTAAATTAGGTAATCAAATCCAACATTTATAACTCAAAAGTACAAGTAACATCATGATAAGGATCACTACATGCAATGATAGTTATAACACTATAACCCAAACATATAAAATTATTTGTTTCATGTATCTACACATATGAATTGAATCAATAGAGATGATGAACACCCCATAATGTGATCCTATCAATGGTGTAAAACAAGTACAATAAAAAACAAGCCTTGGGAGTAGGGGGAAACACTATGAGTGAATCCCCCGATGGTATCAACAGGTGAGTCCTATTATTACACTTTCCTCCAATGTAACCATTTCATCCCATATTCTACATTTTCCAATCCAATTAATCAAAACCATGATTTGAAATCTATTTCATAAATCAATTTTCACAATGCATTGAAAATTAATTTTCTTTCACCAATATAAGGGGAATCTTTTAACAGACCTGACCCAAGAGCCACTAAATCAATGCATCAATCCATGTCCCCAAATCACCTTAATCACACCTCAATGTACACCCTAGGTTGTTGTAGAGAAGTGATGGACTATTTATCCATGTGAGGAGACTACACCATCTTTACCTTAGTAAGAAACAATAGATAACAAGAAAAATAGTAGAAACAATAATAAAATGACCAATCAAATACATAGCATAAAATCTCTCAAATTGTTTAAAATAAATAAATAAGAAAATATTTATTTTCATACTAGAATTCTCACTAGTTATAGCATAAAACAAATATTTAAAACCAAAATGATCCTGACTCTATTCTCAGAACCTCTTTCATGCACATACCAAGGCTAAATATTCTCCCGAACACAAGGGATTTTACCTTATCATTTCTTGAATTAATGAAATCCAATTGGGTACCAAATGTTATCCCAATAAGGGTGTGAGTATAACTCAGGTGCCCACCACCAATGGTGTCTAAACAATATTCAGTTTAAATATATAGTGATGGAAAATATATTGTAATTGAAAATTAAATAATGAATTGTTTGAGGGCTACCAGTCAACAGTCTATCCATAGCTATTAATTTCTATATTTTTAAATTCATTATATGCATCTTCAACATCAATTAGTTCACCATAAACATGTAATCGATGGGTTACGGATTTACATCATTCACAAAAAAATTCATGGTATTTATCATTCTACATACGGGAATAAGTCAAGTCCCTGTCTCAATAGGGATAATACATCACAACCTCACAATGTCCCCACCTAAAAACCTTATTCTAGGTTGAATTTACATGTTAGGGGACTAGGGAATTGTCCCCTTTCATATCTTGTTCATTCTAGTTAGAGTCAAAGCATCAACCCAACTCGACCCGTGTGAGAAGCTTAGATCAATTTTATCACACATAAATCCACGTCCACATGCTTATTCTTCCATTCAACACACAAAAACAATATCAAAAAAAAACTACAACAATGCATTTAAAAATAATAATCCTTAACAATCATTATGAGAATTAATATTATTCCATAACACATTATCTCATTTTCCATTTACATTACTTGTCCCATTTTTTCCAATTCTCATTCTCATTCCTAGATCACTAAGCATATTCAATAATCCCATTATATCATACCATTTCACATATTTTTCAATTCACTTATGAAATTACCTTTAACATATTCTCAATTATCATATCATTAGAAATTTAATATATTCACTATTTCATATTCACAATCTCTATTACGAATTTATTTCATAATTCATAAGCCACCTATCATGATCTTAATTAAAATGATTAAATCATTTTCTTGTCATTCCAGAAAACCCATTTATCCATTACCAAACCTACATACCCTACCAATATTCCATTTTCACTTCCATTAAATGTATCAGTATACTCAGCATGGTCTCTTCACTACCACACTAAAACCTTTCACATACATAAATTTTTTTTAAAACCATGAAAATCAGTCCACCCAATGAGTGGCCATAAATATTAAAAATCATCCTCGATTCATAACATGGTGACCATGAGAGTTTTTATTCATCATTTATACACCTATTTTATCTACCCTCACTGAAAGAATCACATACAGAATAAGTTATAATAGAGAACTAACCCAAACATGTAAAACTCCATAATGTAATTTTGAGATATAACTTGTAGACAACCTACCACGAATTCATTTGTGAATGCACACATAAATGTGGTCTTAAATACTGATTCAACCACAAGGTGAATACTAGAGCTATATCTAATTATAGAAAGATATTTTCAGTACATCATAAAGAGATGTGAGAAAGATACAAAACCAAACTTAGAAACTGAAGAAAGGGTTATCTTAGCCTCACCTGCGGCATTTATATGAAACCGATAGTGCCCCAAACAGACTAGGATAGAAGGGTAACAAAATATTGGAGGATTATTTTTTATAGTTCATCCATAGTGTTATAGTTACTGAAACGGAGCAGAAACACAAGTGGGAAGTTAAAATCCTGAGTGGGGTTTTTTTGGGAATTCGCTATTTTTAATGGCCATTGGTATGGAGAAATTGTTTTCGAAATTGTGTGCCACCCATGTGTGAGCCTCTATATTGGATAATAAATGTCACATTGTTACCATGCAATTATTAATTTTTTGTCTAACAGAACATCATCCTTATAGAATACCTCTATTTAAAGTTTCACATTTTTCATGGGGGGGCTACAAGACGTTCTTAACTATGCTCCAGCCATGCACGCCGCACTTGTTGGTCTGTGTTTCAATCTTTTCATGTCATATACCACTAAAACACCCTAGATAACCATCATACAACAAATAAATCTTTCACTAACATGATAAATAATGCAAACCAAAATATGAATAATTCATACCTCTAGAGAGTCTGTGATCTTACAAACTCCCCATACTATAACGTCTCATCCTCAAATTTATTTCCATCCACCATCGAGATTCCAAAATAAGGAAGTTGGGCCATTGATATTTTATAACTTATTATCTCTCAAAATTATCTTCATGAAAATTTCCATTTGTCCACGAATTTTTAAAGAAGGGTACAATATTTCCCTGCATGACTTTCTTATTGTGATCCAAAAAATGAACTGGATGTTCCTCCTGGGTCACATAGATCACAAATAAATTTCAACCATGACAACTCAAAAGAATCCATAACAAATCAGTATAAAATTTAACACAATGTAACATCACAACCAATATCACACCATCATGTAAATTTCAGTCGACACCCCATCAGCCTAAACGCCTTTGAAACTCATGGCCAAATTCACTTGGTTATACTTACCCTCTTATCAAAACTCAACCAGTTACCCAACTCAACACCTCCCAGAAAAACTCATGGGTTTCCCAAACCCATAACTCATCATACATTATTCCAAAACTCAAGGTCCTATGAAATCATTCCATATCTAACAAATTTAACAAAACATTGTAATATCATTCATCTTGGAACACATGTCCAAACAAAACCAAAACTAATTCTTGTTGCAAACAGAACCCCAAGAAAGATTTTAGCATAGCCAATACAATTTGAACACCATTCATGTCATCAAATGACTATTATTTTCTATGGTTATCCCGAAAATTATCATTACCTCATTACCATACTCTCCTAATACATGGAACTGTCATCATTTAAAAGGAACCACTGGTCCCCCAACGGATTCTTTGTAACAAACCTAACATGTTCCCTAATAGCCCTGCCAAGAATCCCCATGAACTTCTCTAAACACTGACATCCTTGTAATAAAAAGTACTCATAACCAACTCTCATGAATCACCCATTTGTGAAGAAGAAAAAAATGACCTCCCCCAGGATCACTATCATTTTTGGATCACTTTTTCATTTAAAAAAATAAAATAGAGGCGTTCTTTAACCCACCGTGTATGTTCCCTTTTTAACAAATCTTTCTAATACACCCCAAACAGCTTCTTCCAAAATGCCATCTCCCACTACTAACATGTAATTCACAAATACCAGTGTGTCTTCCCACAGAAGGCATAACACCCTTATATAACACACCTCATGGTGTTGTTTCCTCACCATAATGAATATTTTATATAAAGTAACTAACTTCTAACCATTTAATTATCTTTACCCACTACATCGATAAATGTTTACAACATAAGAACCATCATCATCGTTCCTTGGTCAAGGAACCATCTAGTTCTTCCGGACCTATTCCACTTAAAAAACTCACTTCTCATTTTGATTATCCACAAATGGTGGTCGAGAAACCCCCAAATTCATCCATTTCCTATCTGATTTTATCCTCCCTCATATGACTCATCCTAAAAACAATCTCCTTCACTATTGGAATTATGAAACTTCACATATTGGAGAAGTGTTCACTTGAATTTAACTTCTATGGTATCATTGAAACACTAACTAGGGTCAATGCTTAATTCATGATGATTTTCCAACCTCAAACATCAATTTCCATGCCCTCAATGATCCTAAGACTATAATCCTAAATTCATTTTAAAACCACCCTGAGCCTGAATCCGAAGCATGGCCAAAAAACCCACCACACCCCAGTTTTTTCCAATCCTTCATGAGGAACTCAAAACAATAACTCAATGATTACTCATTAAAATATCAATTTCTATACATCCACCCCATATATTTCTCCACACATTGGTGATAGAATTTACTCTAACCAAATAAGGTGTGGCGTTCTCTCTACTCTACCCATGTAACACCTACCACCATAGTCGACAAATCAGACATAAGAGGGACCCCAAAATTGTGGATATTTCCATCTTTCATTTCACTATACATCAACACAACCATTACCCGATAATGATTCCCATATTCTGAAAATGGAAGAAATGAATTTATTCAACCATCGGTCCATCCCCTGGACCTCACCCAAAATGGTTGATGGTGTACTTTCCAACATTCGACTCCGCAACCACCACTCCATGAGTGTAGCCTCAAATGGGGCCCCACACACAACCATTGTACCTTTAAGATCTAGGATAAAATCTAGAGTGTTGTTGACATACCTAGTATGTCATATACATTAAATATTTTTAATTTAATTTTCATGTACTATATATTCATTAATTGTTTGCGGGGGATTCCCTATAATTTTTTAGAAAAGGATGGCTTCCACTAGATTTGGGCCAAACCGTGATCCCATTTCTGTATTTAAAAAAAATTGTTTATTTTATAACTTTTAGTTTTTACATTTTCACACATTCCACTTCCCACTTGGCCTCTCGAACCTATTGATGCCAAAATATCCGTTTTCACCACATAGAAACTCATAACATGGTGAATTTGGGTTTTTATTCAACCATTGGGCCAACTCATCAGTCCATTTATTATTTTAAAAAGTAATTTATTTTTTTATATCACATTTTTTTAAAAAAAATTGGTCATTCCACCTCACACTCAAGAAAAAAACTATAGACCCCCCATGTTCTATTTTCCCTCTTTGGAGATCATATTCATAATAGAATAGGGAAACGTTTTCCCAGATTTCTCACATCATCTATATTTGCAATGGAAATTTTTTTCATTAATAAACCATTTTGTTTTTTATGTTTTCCCTCCATTTCAGTCCACACTCGACCTCTTCATCTTTATTTGGTCCTCACATTCAATTTTATCTACTTAGAGATTCAAAAATCATGGTATTTGGGGTTATTTCTTCAAATTTTCTCAAGTATGTAAATCCCTCTATTGTTTCATCAATTCTCTTTTGGGATTATTCCCTCTTCCTTGAGGTTTCAAATGTCCCGAAACTATGGTTTCATTCCTAGGAATTATTCTAGATTTTATTGGCATTGTATTCTTGGATTAGGTTTCATTTTCAATATATTGCTTTGCGACGATGGTGCGGTTGAGCATTCACAATAAGATTTGGGGTTATTTAGAAAAAATGAAAAGTGATTCCATGTATGAGAATTTCATGAACAGTTATCATACATGATATATTTTTTTTTCTTGTACGTCATATGTTTTTTGTTGTACTAAAACCTTTTTTAAAGTATTTAGTTAAGAATTTAATTTTATTGTGGCATTATTTCTTTAAATTTTTAGTTTTCCATGTGTAACTCTTGTTGTAATATTTTCATTCATTTTATAACATATAAAGTTGGTTATTAAAATTTTTTTGGGCCTCCAATTCCAATTTTGTGGGGTCATGGTGTGTTTTTTAGATCAAAATATGTTTAATGGGTTTTAGGTGAAAAACATTGTTGTTCTTATTAAAAGTGTTCTATGAAATTTTCAAAAAGTTTATTAACTTACACAAAGTGTGCAAAGTATGTTTATAGGAGGTTTTGGTGGGTGCATGTTCTTAAAATGGGGTTTTGAATGAGAAATTGGTGATTTGGGATGTCAAACGTTTTGATAATGTATTATAATTTTTCGAGATGGTTTATTAAATTGTGATATGAGTGTGAGACATGTTTTTGGGATATTTTGTATTGAGTATAATGATAAATGAATTTGAATGTGAAAAGGGGTATTCTGTGGATTTCTTGTGGAATTTTTGATGTATGTATGATTTATAAATTGAATCTTCATGAAAAAAAAATTTATTTTATTGATGTGGAACTTGTTAGAGAACAACAATAGAAACCTGAGTATCTTGGTGGGTGGATGTGTACTAGTAATATAGGGATCCAAAGGGGTTTTTTCCAAGTTTCACATATAAAGTCTGACGATGACAACACTAACTATAATATCATGATTCTTTTGTTAGGGACCACTAGGTTATGGATTATAGTTTTACTAGTGGTTCATGAGCATGATAACATATATTAATTATGGTTATGTTCCCAGAGATACAAGGTACATGGGGATAATAACTAACATATTCCCATGGGTGGTCCAGAGATTAGTTATCATTTACTATATGATATTTACCATTGGCAAACATTTTATTTGGATTAAAAATTTTTAGCATGTTTTTTTAATTTTTCCTTCATCGAAATAGCCTACTTTAAAATAGTTTTTTATGTTTTATATTTTAAAAAGTGTTACTAGAAATGATTGTTTTCAAAACTAGCAATATTTCTGAATTTATATGTTTGTCACAAAGAATCTAATTTTCTTCAAATCTAACTTTCTATTTGATCACACCAAAATTACACCATTGGGTGTAGGTAGGCCTGATTATGTTTGAAACAGGTATGGTAAATGTCTTTGATGATGACATTTCGAAGTGTTAGCTTCCTTCCATGGTGTTCTGTTGTGTAGCAGGCCTAGGGGTGAGGTCCCCTTGACTTGTGGTGGTCATTGAGAAGTCTATTTTCTTCCCCTATATATTTTGGTACATCTTGAGTATTGTTTAAAACATGTACTGTAATTTTAAATTTTTACTAAAGTATATTTTGGATTAAATTTTTAGAATCATTTTGTCATCTTTGTTTTTTGTTTAATGTTTAGAAAATAGGGAATATCATTTTAAACTATTAGGAAATGATACTGGGAACTTATATAAGCCCATAGGGATTGGGAACTCCCATTATGGATTTCCTTGGATCGAGTCCAGTGTCGGTATTGATGTCGACCAAATCTGGTTCATGAAAAAATGGTATCAAAGGTGGTTCAATATCATGGTTCATATTATGTGTGGAAGAGTTGGGATAGAATTGATCTAGGATTTTTTGGATATGACATTCCAATTATGATTAGGGTTACTATACAACATACCACATGATGTATTCATGTATCTAGAAGAAGTCGTGTTTTATTATAGTCCATAGGTTCTTGTGGTTTTTAATAATTGGTGAGTAATGAAAGGAGAGTTGGGTTAATAGCCTCAGTCAGTTCGCAGGGCCTTGAAATCAATGTTGATATGAGGATATTTCTATAGAACACTCTTTGTGATGGTGAATATATTGGTCTATGGATGTCAATCATATTTTTATGTCACCTAGTTACAATATTTTCCCTCAGTAAATTCTTCTATACTTTTGTTTTGGAATCTTGGAAATTTGTTTTTAATGTAAACATGACTTTTTTTAAGGAATGAAAAACTTTCATCAAATTATTTTCTAAATTTTTTAAATGATTTGATTTTTGAAACGGTGGAAATGAACTTTTATAACTATTTTGTAATGTTAAGTTGTTTCTTTTACACATCATTTAAATGTGTGAATTATATAAATGTGGGTTTTGAAAATTTGTTTCAAATAGAAATTTGTAACCAATGGAAATTTATGTTGAATTGAAGTAGGTTTTTTGTAATTTTTTCTCTGGGGGTTGATTATGTATATTGATTTGGTAACTAGAGATATTTTAAAAAAATTTATGAACTTGTGTAACCTGGTTTTAAAATTAGAAGAGTTGAGTACATAATTTAATGGTGATTTATGAAGTGGTGTTTTTCATGAAATAATAATCATTATGAAATTGGTTGATATTTATTGAAACAAATGTGTGTTACTTGAATGTGAGTTTTTATTTGAATGGTTGGTTATTTTCAAAAAATAATTTAAATATTTGAATTGGGTTTTCATTTTTTATTAGAAATTTTGAAAAAAAAATCTTCGGTTTAATCTCTTAGTTTTGGAAGGTGTACGGAATTTTTATTTTAAGTATTTTTATATATGTGAGCGACCAGAAGAATTGGTTTATATGGAATAATGGATGGTTAATGGAATGAAAAAATGATTTCTAGGTTGGATATGTAGAGGTTTCAAATTTTTTCATGGTAACATGCATGTATGAGACCCATGAGTTACCATTGGTGAATGTGAAAATTGCCACTCAAATTTATTTTCAATGAAATGATTCTTAAGTAATTTTTTTCCTTGAAAATCGGAGTTTGGGTTGTATGTTGTATGTACTATCAGATCATTATTGTGTTATGTTTTGATTTCAATAACCCCTTTTTTAAAATTATAATTTGGTGGTTTTTTCACTGGTGAGTTGGGTAAATGTGTTGGATACTGGTCTATTTTGATAAATGACTCAAGAATCCCTTTTGGTTGTTCCCTTCATGTTTTTGGTTCTTGTTTGTGGTATGTTTTCACCAAAGGAGTAACATGGTTTAGTATTTGCGTTGTCTTATTGGCTAGGGTACACCCCCATAAATAGTTAATTTATGATTTAACTGTGGATGAGGGTGATTCATCAATGGATTATCCTCCATTTGATAAACATAAGGTAATTTTTTTTATATTTGTATATTGAGTCTACCCCGCTTATTTTATTTTTATATGGATCCCCTTGTTGAGTCAGAGTTGTTATAGAAGGTTGAAATAGGCCTTATTTTCTTGTGTTTCCTAAATCCTAAAAGGTGAAAGCAGTCTTGTATTGTCAGTGCAAGAAGATTTTCTAGAAGGAATCTTGGCACTTCATCAGTATCATAGAAGATAGGGCTTATGTAAGGCCACCAGTGGGGATACCTGGTCAAGATACTCTATTATGGCTGATGGAAAGAGTTTTGTGCTATTTTGGACTCTACATAAGTTCCTTTTCCTTGTGTTGTTTCTACCAGTGGCAATGGTCATGTTCAGCGATGACTAGCAATTTTGTGTACATGATTTAATGTAAAGGTGAAAGATTTTCAATCTTCTGAGAGACTCTATTTTGTCGAAGTGTGTCTCACTACGAAAAATTCTGAAGATCTCTATTTTAGAGGAATTTGTTTTTATAATTCCTTTATTTATGGTGTTTCCAATGTGAAGTAATAGTGGGTGATGTGTTTTCATATTTTAAGTACTTGTTTTAGTAAAATGTTAGGTTATGTGTCTCATCAGGTGTAGGCCTTTGTCTAGAGGTCCTCCCGGGGTCATTTTGGGTGAGTCGGCCTTGGTCTTGGTTGTAGACATCCAAAGATGAAAGGTTAGGTGTGTGTTTTCAGTTGTGGTTTCCACAAATATTAGTTGGTCCCTTCCATACCCTCACCTCATTTGGGGGGGGGGGTTTGATGGTGTCAAGAAGTTTCTTGGTTCCTGTTTTCCCCCTAAGGTCTCCTTTGAGATTTTGGAGAATTGTATGAAATTTGAAACAAGGATAATTGATGGGAATGGTTTTTGATTGGGCTGTACTAATGGTGAAACCTCCCAAGAAACTGTGTAGTATGAGTCATAACCTACCACATGGAGTTTACACGGCCATGTTCCATTTCTCATGCATGAATGCTGCTGGGTCCCTTTCAGTAGAGGATACTGCACGGTCTTAGCATGGTTTGGGAAACCATGCAGACTAACTGCGTGGTTGTGCCCATTAATTAATATTTGGGGTCTTTTTATTTCTCCCAATGATATTTAGTTAATATGGATGTTTGTTTGTGGGTATTTCCACCATGGGTTTCAGGTAATTTCATTTAGAAATTTTATAATGTCAGTATAACCCTTTACATGAGGAATCTCGTTTTGGCCTCCCCTTATTGTTGTCTTGATTCTGTCTTGGGAATTTAAGTTTTCACTTATAGTTGTTGGTCCCTTTAGACCTCCCTATGATGGGGTAAATTGGTTATCTCCTATGTGTTGGAAAAGATGTATGTAGTCTCATTTGGGAGATATACAACTACAAAAATATTTTTTTGAAAACAATTGGGACTTGAGCATCCCCAACGGTTCTGTTGATGTAAGGCTATGGGAACCCTGTTTGAATTCATAATTATTTTTTGTTAAGATTTTTGAGATTAGTTTGGAAGAGGTTGTTTTATTTTTATTTGGGGATGTGTTTCAATTATGTTTGTACATTTTAGGAATGTGGTGTAATTTTTTTGGTGAGAGTATTTGTTCCATTATTTGATCAACTGGCAGTGTTTGTACCATTCAGTCTTGGTCTATCAGTTGGGTTTTGTTTTTTTATCTGGACAAGTTGTCTTTTTGATGGATGAATGTTTTTTTTGTGGTGAGAAATGTCACATTCATGAATTATATTAAAGGTATTTTTTATGTACTATATATTCGTACATTGGGGGGGGGTCCCAAACATTTTGGTGAAAAAGGATGTTTCTTGTTAATTTTGTCCAAACTGATTGCCCATTTCCAGATTCAAAAAAATTATTCTTTAATAAATCTTTACATTTTTAACATTTTCCATCCATTCCATTTCCAATATATCCTCCCCTAACCAATTCAAAAAACAATATCCATATGTACCCCTTAAGAACTCATAACCTGGAGGATTTGGGTGATTTATTCTGGAATTGAGCCAACTCATTGGCCCATTTCAAGTTTAAAAAATATATATTTCATTTATATGTCATTCATTTGTAACATTTTTTCTGTGATTACATCTCTCAATTGAGTCCAAAATCCCAAGGCTCACCCCCATGTTCTATTTTCCCACTTTGTAGCATATCATCATCATGGATTTGTGCGCATGTCCTCTAGGTTTCTCAAAAAGTCTAGATTTGAAAATTTAATTTTTTTTCATTCATAAATCATTAATTATTACTATTTTCCCAAATTTTTTACATACTCGACATACTATTCCATATTAGAAACAACATTTAAATATTGGTTTCTTGGGGATTCAAATATTGGGGTGTTTGTTAGGATTTCCTCAAAGATTCTCATGTAAGTGAATCTATCTATTGTTTTGTACACACTCTTTACGGTTTATTCCCCCTTACATGATTTTTAAAATGTCTAAAAACTAAGGTTTAATACCTCGAGGCAATTTTTGTGTTTTCTTGTTCAATATTCTTTGATTAGGATTCCTTTTTACTCCCTTATGGTGTGACAATGGTGAAGTTGAACATTCAAACAAGAAATTGGGGTTATGGCACAAATGATAAGTGATTCCATGTGTAATCATTTCATGATTAGCTAGAATTACTAATTTACATATTTTACATGTTCCTCATATGTTGTGGGTGGTGTGAAAACCATTTTAATGTATATTTTTATTCATTTAGTTTTGTATTTTCATTTTTTTCTTCAAATTGGGGGTTTTACATGAGTAACTCATATGGTAATATTTGGGTTCATTTATAATATATGCATGTGGTTTATTAAATATTATTTGGATGAAAATTGGGTTTTGGAAGTTTCTTTGTTTTTTTGGGTGTATAATAGTTTTTTGAATGGGTTTTATGTTCAAAAACATGTTCTTCTTCTAGAATGTGTTCTATGAAAAATTTAAATTGTTTTATTGACTGAAAAAAGTTTGTAAATTGTTCTGTTGGGTCTATGATATGAAAATGTTTTTTTGAAAGAAAACATTGTGTTTTTTGGTGTTATACTTTATGAAAATGTTTTATAAATTTTTGAGATGATTTATTAAATTGTGAGATAGGTGTGGAACATGTTTGTGGCCCATTTATTTGTGAGTATGATCTTATAATGAATATGAATGTGAAAATGGGTATTTTGTGACATGAATGTGGGATTTTAGATGTGTTTATGATTTGATATTGTAATATTGATAAGACATTTGTATTTTATATATGTGGAACTTGTTTTAGAACCAAAAGTTGAAATACATGTATCCAGGTGGGAGAATGTGTACTATTATGCTAGTGATCAAGAGGGGGTTTTCCCTGTTTCACATAACAACTTTATCGATGACAAAATTAACTAAACATTGAAGATGATGTTGTTGGATAACACTAGGTTATCGGTGATTCAATTAGTATTAGATTGTGTGCATTAGAATAGATATTAATAATGGTTACTTTCACCGAGATATGAGGTACCAATTGTTGAAAAAATAAATACTTTCTAGGGGTGTTCGGATGACTCATGCTCATTTACTATTTGATATTCACCATCGTCACATAGTGTCTTTTGATTGAAAATTTAGTACCATGTTTATCTTAGTTGATTTTTTTTCATTATTTCAAATAACACATTTTAAAATTGTTTTTATTTAAAGTTTCATTTTAAGAAATTATTCTAAGTAATTCTTGTATAAAAAATATGCAAACATTTTTTCATAAGGTGTTTATCACAAAGAATCTATTTTTTGTGACATCCTACTAGGCTTAGAATCACACCATACTTACACATTTTGGTATAAGTATCCTTTATTATGTTTCACATAGGTAAGGGCAAGGTCGTTGGTGATGAAAATTAGAGGTGATAGCTTCCTTCCTTGGTTCGGTGTTGTGGAGGAGGCATGTGGGTGATGTCAACATTCTGTGTGGGGGTTCATGAGTCGTATTTTCTTCCACTTTTTAGTTTGGGATATACTGAGTCTTTTTTAAACCATGTAATTCAAATCTAATTTTTTATTAGTGGCTTGTTTGGATTAAATTTTCAGATTCATTTTGTTGTCATTGTATGTGGATTTATGTTTTTAATTTCGGCCAAATCATTCCCAACATTTATTATATGATACCAGGTAGTTGTGTCATCTAGTGGGATTTGAAACGCCCATTGGGACTTGAAATGGGCCATTTTGGGATCCAGTTTGGATGTAGACCAGATCTAGTTCGTGACAAAATGTTATCAATGAAGGTTCTCTCTCTTGGGTCACGTTATTTGGGGAACAGTCAGGATAGACCAAAGAAAAGATTTTCAGAACATGACATTACAATTACAAGTACCTTCTTGTCTAGAATGCCTAATGAGAGGATTCAATTCGCAAGATGATTTCAGGTATTATTGAGGACATTTGGTTCTCATGGTTTTTTGGATAATTGGATGGGAATGAAAATAGGGTTTCACCAATAGTATCAGTGAGCTCACAGAGCCTAGGAATCCCTTAAGAGTTGGGTATATTTACCTTGACCACTCTGTATTAAGGTTATGTGATTGGTTTATGGCCAACAACCATATTTATATTTCACCCAACATCACATGTTTCCTTTGGTACTGTCTTCTATAATTTTTTTTGGGAAATTTAGATATTGTATTTAAATTAAAAATGACTTGGTTTTATGGAACGATTTTTTTTTTGTAAAATTAATTTAAAAAAAAGTGGAATTTTTTTAATTTTCAAAAGTGTGGAAATGAATTTTAATAACTACTTTGGAATGGTAAATGGTGTTTTTACACCTCTTTTATGAGTATGAATTATGTTAAATTTCTTTTTGAAAATATTTTTCAAATATAAAATTCTGAACTATTGAAATATATATTGAATGGAATAATGTATTTTGGAATTTTTGTGCGGGTTGAAGATAGATTTTCATTTTGATAATAGTTATTATTTTAAATGTTTTATGAAATTTTCGGTCCTTTTTTTACCATCAGAATAGTTGAGTTCGTAATTAAATGAATAATTTTGAAGTTTAGTTTTTCATTACATTACATGTGTATTGAAATGGTTTGACATGTTTTGAAACAAATTTATCAAAGTTGAAATTGAGTTCATATTGTAATGGTTAGTTCTTTTCTAGAAATTTTTGTATGACATGAAATTTGTTTTCATAATGTGATTAGATGTTTTAAAAAAAAGAAGTTTTGGTTTAATGTCTTGGTTTTTGATGGTGGATTGAATTTTTATATTGACCCTTGGTTTTTCTATAACTGACCACATGCATGATTTTATATGGAAATAATGATTATTAATGGAATGACGGGATGCGTTTTGGGTTGGATATTTGGACGGTTCCTGGTGTGGCATGGAAACGTGAATGTGTGAGGCCACGAGATAACATTGGTGAATTTTCTAACAACCAATCGAATTTATTTTCAAATAAATGAATCTTAAGGAAATTTTTATTTTTTGAGAACCAGTGTTTGGGTGGTATGTTTAATTTGATGTTGAGATAATTCTTATTGGATGTTTTCATTCGAGAACCCACGTTATTTAAATGATTATTTGTGGATTGTTTTTTCAACTATGAGTTTTTTTAATGTGTTGGATAGTTGTATATTTCAAGAAATGATTTGAGAAGACCTTACGATTTTTTACCTTGTGTATTTGGTTCGAGTTTGTTATAAGATTTTAATAAAGGACAATCATACATGAGTCTTTCAGTTGTCTTGTTTGGTACAATATTCGGTCATAAATAATTTAATGCATGATTGATGTGTGGCCCATAGTAATTCTCCATTAGATGCGACTGTAGGTGATCAACATAAGTACCTTTTTCTTGAACTTAGGTATTGAGTTCACCCATCTTATAGTTCCATGATGTTGATCCCCTTCTAGATGGAGAGTGGTTGTGGTTGGTTAAAATAGACCTTCGTTTCTTGAGTTTCCATACTCGTCAAAGTTGAAAGTAGTATGGTGTTTTCAGTGAAAGATGTTGTTTAAGAGGTACTATGGGTCATTTATTAGTCTTATTAGATAAAGTGTCCATGTTAGGCCACTAGTGTGGAAAACATGTTAAAGGGAGGCTGTTATGGACACTTTATAGAATCGTGTGTTGTTTGGGACTCTACATACTTCCCTTATCCTTGTATTATTTCTATTAGTCACAATGGTCATGTTCAGTTATGACTAGATATGTTGGGTTCATTCTTGACTGTAAAGGTGAAGGTTGTGCAATCTTTTGATATTTTTTGTATTTTTGAAGTGTGTAACATGTTCGAGAATTCCGAATTCCTCTATTTTAGACGAATATGTTTCAATGTGAATTTTATTTCTTTTTTCCCATCCGAAGACACATGGGGTGATTTTTTTGCCTTTTATGACCTTGTATCAGTAAAATCTGATGACAGTTGTCTCATCAAGTGTAGGTCGTTGTTTGGAGGCTCTTATGGGGGCTTTTTAGGTGAGTAATCCTCAATCTTGTTGGTGGAAACCCTAGGACAAAAGGTTAGGTGTGTATTTTGGCTATGGTTGTGATAAATATAATTTGGGACCCTCCCTCCCCTCCCATAATTTTGGGGTTTGATTGGTTGTTATTGAAAGTTTTATAATTTCATGTTTTTCCCCACTGTGATTCCTTTGGGTTTTTTGAGAAATGTATTAAAATTGGTATAGGCTAATTGAAGCGAAATGTTTATGCTCAGTTAGTACTAACCATGGCACATCCAATGAAATTGTGTAGTAGGAGATATAACCTACTGTAAGGACTCATCATGGCCATTCCCATTGTCTCAAGTAAGCATGCCACTGGGTTCCTTTCAGTAGAGGCAACAACACAGTCAGATCATGGTTTCAGAAACCGTGCAGACTACCTGTGCGGCTGTACCAGTTCATTAAAAGTTGGGGTTCTTTTCGTGTCATCCCATGCTAGTTAGTTCAGATGTTTGGTTTTAATATTTGGGATACCAACCATGGGTTTCAGTTAATTTATTTTGGAAAGAGTCTAATGTTATTTTAATCCTTATGATAGTTAGGACGTTCAACCCCTCCGCCTATGGGTGTCTTCATAAAATGTCATACAATTATTGTTTCTCCTATAGGGGGTCATCTATTTGAATCTCCCTATGTTGGGGTAATTTTTTTTCCTTTTTGTTGGCATGGAGGCAGGTATCCTCATTCAGGGGATATCCAACAACAAAATTAATTCGTGGTAACGCATTGGTACTTTAGCATTCCCAATTGTTCAATTGAGGTAATGATATGGGAACCCTATTTGAATTCAACATTTGTTTTGGGTATGTGGAGTGAGCAACATCTACAAGTGGTTAAGGTGATTTTATCTGGGGTTTTGGATCAATTATTTTAGGAAATTTCTTGAATGTGGTGTAAATTTTTTGTTGATGAGATTATTAGTTCCTTTATTTTATCAAGTGGAGGTTTTTTTACCGTTCCATATTGGTCTATAGGTTGGGTATTATTATTTTCATCTATCCAAGATCAAATTATAATGGAGGAATGTTTTTAATGTGGGTATAATTATGAAAACCTTGTATTATTTTAAAGTTATTTTTCATGTAATTTCACCTATTTATCTATTTGAGGTGGTTTTCAATGCATTTTGGAGAAAATGGTGGTTTCTTCAAGATTTGGTCCAAATTGCGAGCCCATTCCAATATTTAAGAACAAAATTTGTTTTCTTTTATAAGTCCATCATTTTTTACATTTTCCATCCATTCTAATTCCTAGTTATCTACTCATGACCTGTTCAAGACACCATATACATTTTATCCCCTTACGAACTCATTATCAAGGTGGATTTGGGTTTATTATGTAGGCATTAGACTAACCTGTGATCCAAATACAGGTTTTAAAAAAATATTTTATTTGTTCTGTATCTCATTTTTTTATTATCTTTTTTCAGCCATCCCACCACTCACTCGAGACCAAACACATAAGGCACACCCCATGTTCCATTTTTTCTTTTTGTAACTCAAATTTATCATGGTTTAGGGGGCATTTGTTTCTAGGTTTCTAGAATCGTACAGATTTGAAAAGGTAATTTTTTTTCCATAAATCATTCATTTTTTACTATTTCCACTATTTCTGTCCCCACATAAACTACTTTTCTTTATTAGAACGTAACGTTGAATATTATTTTATTGGATAATATCATATCGGTGTATTTGTAGTGATTTTCCAATGTTTTTCAAGTGAATCCATCTCTTTTTCCTTCCATTCTCCTCAGGGTTTTTCCCTCATCCATGATGTTTCAAATCTCCCAAAAATTACCTTTTCTTACCTAAGGTTTTTTTTTTGAGTTTTTTGGTTTAATATTCTTTGACTAGTGTTCATTTTCACTTTATTTTGGTGAGGAGGGGGTGCGGTTGAACTTTCACGCAAGGATTTTGGGGTTTTCACAAATGGTATGTGATTCCATGTGTAAGAATTTTTTGATGAGTTAGATTTCATGTTTTACATAATTTTCAAGTCCCTCATACTTGTTGTGTAGTTAAAAAATCTTTTTTAATTTTTTTGGTTAGGACTTTTATTTTATAGTTTCATATTTCCTTTAAATAGGTTGTTTTCTATGTGTAACCTTTGTGAAAATATTTTGGTTCATTTTATAACATATGCAAGTAGATTATTTATTGTTGTTTGGGAGTGAAATTAAGCTTTGTTAATTCATTGTTTGTCATTTTAATTTAAAAGAGTAATTTGAATGGGTTTTGTCAAAACCTTGTTGTGCTTATTGAAAGTGATCTATTAAATTTCTAAATGATTTATTGAGTTACACAAAGTGTGCAGAAGATGTTTTTGTAAGGTTTCTATGGGTGTATTTTATTAAAATTGTTTTTTGAAATAGAAATTTTTTATTTTTGATATCAAAAGATTTATAATGTTTTATAAATTGTCTATATTTTTTTTAATTGTGAGATGGGTGCAAAATTTTTTTGTAAGCTGTTTTGGTGTGAATATGATGATAAAATTAATTTGAATGTGAAAGGTTGTATTTGGTGCCATGAATGTGGGATTTTTTATGTGTGTATGATTTCTAAATTGAATATTCATGAAAAAATGTAATTTTATTGATGTGGTACTTTTTTATAACAAAAATTGAAAAACCAGGTATCTTGGTGGGCGGATGTGAACTAGTATGCTAGTGATCCGGAGGGAGTTTTCCCAGTTTCACATAGAAATCTTGACTATTAAAACATTTAATAATATATGATGATTATTTTATTGGGTAATACTAGGTTATGGATGATTCTATTACTATTGGATCGTGTGCACGAGAACATATATTCCTTGTGCTGACTTTCACCAAGACACGAGGTACGTGTGGCTCACAACTAACTAGTGCCTACGGGTGTTCTTCTGACTATTTCTCATTTTCTATAAGATATTATATTTTGGAAGATGGTGTGTTTGTATGAAAAAACATTTATATTTTTTGTTTTAATTAAATGTTTTCATTATTTTAAACATCCCACTTTAATTCTATTTTTATTTAATGTTTCATCTTTTGGAAATTGTTACTCATAATTCATTATTTCAAAACATGCATCATTTTATTCATAACATGTTTATCACATGGAAAAAAAATTTGGTGGAATAATTCAAGGATTATTCTCACACCATAATTACACATTTTGGTTTATTTTTTCTTGATTATGTTGACATATGTAAGGGAAACATCTTTGGTGATGAATGTTCGACATGTTAGCTTTCTTCCTTGGCGTGGTGTTATGGAGGAGGCATGTGGGTGATGTACTCTTTCTGTGTGGTGGTTCTTGAGTTGTATTTTATGATCCAATTTAATTTCGGACATCATGAGTCTTTTTAAAACCATGTACATCAATTCTGAATTTTTATTACAGGTTTTTTGGATTAAACTGGCAGATTCATTTTGTTTGCATTGATTGTTGTTTTATGTTTATAAATTCGGGAAAATTGTTCCCAAAATTTATTCTATGATACCAAGACACTTGTTCCTTCCCATGGGGACTATGAACGCCCTTCAGGCCTTTCCACAAGCCTAGTCAAGTTCCTATTTTGATGATGTCCAGATCTGGTTCGTGACATAGGACAATGTGAAAATATATTTTTTTCATCACAATCTACAAAAACGTAGAGAAGTTGTCAACAAACACCACCACCACTATTCCTAACTAATACCACCTAACATCACCGGGACACCATATCCAATTGAAATCCCCATTCTTCCCTAAATGAAATCATTTCATTAGTACATTACCACCACCACTCAGAAATGATGGATGAACAATGATAACTACAAATCAATGTCCCTATGCCATGTAAGAGTAAACAACACTTCCCTAAAAAATGATAGCCACCACACCACTGATAACCACCGAAAATACCCTTGTTGTTATCAGCATGAACATAATAGTCCACCTCATCAAACTAAATACATTTGTGACTTTAAGATCCATGATTCCCACTTTAGTTTCATAATGAATGGCATGCCCTTATACTGGTACACATATTCGCTCATCTAGACTGAAATCATGCTTTATGAGTTCACACCGTCATATGGACATCATCCGAGTCATCACGGTCTTGTGCCTTCCCATATCCACACAATAGTACCATCTATATGATTTCTTATTCATACATCACATGTTCCAATGCTGCCTTCACATCTATCCATGCCTCCAGGATCTTTCATCCTCACTAGACTAGAATCATTCTCAGTGCTCTCATCCAACTACCAAACCATAGAAAATAAAATCTCACCAACATTACCACCCCCACTCTTGGAGGAAAATTCATATCAATTGTCCATCCTTGTTTCAGTCACTATAGAATCATTTTTGTAAAATGAACATTTATGCCTCAATTAATATTCATCTAAATAGATTATTTACACATCCATACTATATAAATATTCATAAAAACATTACAAACAACCTAAATAATTGGTGTTACCTCCTAAAAGAACCATGTCCCAACAATAACATTTACTAAGACATGATGATACTCACTATGTATCGACTATAACATTGAAGCATCTACCATGTATAAAAATATAAGACACCTATATGATCGGGATATGCCTCCATGATGCTACCCATGATTTCCCTGAAACTGCCAACGTGCAGAAAAAACTCGAGTTTCATCACTAAACCATAAACAAATATTCTTATCCATCTAGGCCAAACTCACACTATGAAACAATCAGAATGTACCTATTTCAAAATCCAAAACATCCACTTTTGAGACACACCACCAAATTCACTAGAAAACTCATCTAACCTATCTCATAGGTCACTATGGTGGCCGAATGATACCATCTCGCTAAACTAGAGTAACAAAAAAATGAATTTTATCTCCAAAACGTACATGTCTTGTTATAGACAAATCAATGCTCATGAATGACACTCTATCCCCCATTTTGTGACACACTATGCCTAGAACTCCTGGAAACCATTTACTCTAGGTATGAAACCCAAGGTAATCATGCGTAGACATTAGGACAATAATCCAAACATCCTCTCCGGGATTTGAAACATAACTCTCAAGGTATGTATTCATAAGGTCACCAAAATTAAGGTTCCATTTCTACGGTCCAACAAGAACCCTGTATGATCACAACATAAAAGTTTTTCCACACATAAATTACCGAAAAACTTCTCACAACCCAAATTCCTCGAACTAACTAGGGTTCCCAATGCACAACTCATATGCCATATCATAATGAGAAATGACTCAAAACCAAAATCTAGGGTCCCAAACTATGGAAATGTCATTGCCCCCAAACCACCCATACAATGCATTAAATTTAAAACGCAAGGAATACCCGCTACCATACCTTTTGCAAGTCAGGGTAAACATGGGTTAATGTAAATTACATAATCAAAAGTATTTCTTCAAACTCCTCTTGAAACTATCTCCAATTTTCAGCATGAATCATTATTCTTAGGTAAATTTCGGATATCTCATCTTGTTACAATCATTATTTTAACTAATTGACACCTTTCATTAGAGACAATTATTTAATCATTCTTTAATTTTCCATTTTTATTAAGCCATTTTCATCATCATTGTTATACACCATTTTATTTAATTCCCCATGTCACTGTAATATATTCTATTGTCCTTGCCCCACACCCTCATCTAATGTGTTCTTGTCATGATGCATTCAATTTATATCTTTAGGTGCCTACAATGAATCATTAATGAACAACATCATTCCATTTCATACAAGAGAAATGTATCCCAATATATCCACTTCCCACAACATGTGCATCACCCAATAGTCTAACATCAATCAACAGTAACCACACATACAATGAACAATAATTTCCACCTTCGGTGACGTTAGTTTTACCTCAAACAAGGGTTAGATACTCCAAAATGAGCTCATTACCAAGGACCGAGATACTAATCTCTTATCTACAATCGAAAATAACATGTCCCTAGAAAATATCTACTCCAAAACAACTTTGTAATATTCCCGACCCAAGAGACACTAAATTGGTGCCCTGAGTCGGGTCACCACATGAACTCAAGTGAACCTCCCCATACTCATGAGGTTGGTAACATGAAATAAGGATATATTTAGACATTTGGGGATAATATACACTATTTACCAGAGTAATCCACAATAGACATCAAGGGAAATAACGAAAATAATAATACAATTACCAATGTAATGCATAGCCAATCATATCGCAAACTGGGTTCAACCAAGACTAAAAATAATTATGAAATGTCAGTATATAAGTGTCCCAAGTGGAGGAAAATAAAAATAAAATAAACTAAAAGACCACAAAATGTACAGACTCCAAACACATATCCTAGTCCATGCACATCCCACTTATGGATCATCTCCTAAACACGGGGCCTTTTACCTTATCGTAACCTACATGTAAGAAATAGACATAGTTACCCAATTGTGTCTGGAGCAGGCTATGACAAAAAATTTGTATCCCACCACTAATGGAGTGTACACAATATACATTCTAACAGATAGTTCATGATAGTTTTATCTAATTGAAAAAATGTAAAGGACAATTTGGGGGGCACCAGTCAACAATCTCTACTTAGATATTACTACCTATATTTCAAAATTCAATATGTACACCTTATTCCTATATTAGATCACCATAAACATGTAATCCATGGTTTAGTCATTTAGATCATTCCAAGAAATGTATATCTTATTTATAATTCTATATAAAAGTAATATGTCATGTCCCTATAATACATGGGATAATATATCAAAACAGCACAATTTTGTCACGACAAAGACTAAGTTTTGGTGGAATTCCACCATTAGGGTATTCGAGATCTATCTCCTTCCCTTACCCATTAATTATGGGTGGAGTAATTGAATCGGTCCAACTCGACCGGTTAGAGGAGCATCAATCCTTATGCCCACACCTCAAGCCATGTGAACTTTCTTATTAAATGCTTCCCCAGACACAAACTATATCACAAACAATCAAAACCATCACATATTAAAACCATAATCCATAAAAATCAACTTGGGAATTAATATTATGTCATAACCCTCAAGAAATTCTTTATTTACGGTATATATTCAATTTAGCATAGTATTCATTCATAAGTTTATCAAACAAATAATATTAAATAATCAAGTTATATCAAAAAAATTCACATATTCATAAATTCTGATATTAATCCCAATTAAACATATTAAAATTTCATATTACATTAAATATTTAGAATATTCATTTCTTTATATGAATTAACACTCTAAGGAAATTCGGACTTAATTCCTAACCCACATGTCAATATCTCAATTACCCAAATTAAATGTTTTCCATGTCATTCCATACACCCCCTTAGCCCATTACCAAAGCAAGTAACCCTACTAATATTCTATTTTCTCATATATTAAATATAATGACATCCTCAACATGGGAATTACATTATCACTGCACGACCATTATCTATATTAACCAATATCTATGCTTGAGAATAATGACAAACCCCATGTTTTGCCCCAATTATGTTAAATAATACTTCATTCGTCCCATGGGGACCAAGAGGATTTCTATTAATCATTTATAGACCTAATTTACCAAGCCTCGGCAAATTAATATTGATCATAATTATGGATAACCTTGAAAAAAATAGAACATGCACAATTCTAAAATGATGTTATGGGATATAACTAATGGGCCACCTATCTAAAATAATTTGGCGAACACACTACTAAAAGCAGTCTTTGATCCAAATTAATCCACCCGTTGAATCCTCAAAATATTTCTCACCAGAAAAAAGTGGGTTTTAGATCATCAAAATGATAGGATATAAGGATACAAACCCTAAAAGAGATGAGTAAGTAATGGTTATGTCATAAATTCTCAAGGATTATATCCAAAAAAACGGTGCACCAAAAGGAATAGGGTCGAATGTTAAGAACCTATTAGAGTCATGGATTTCTAGCGACTGTTCCAAGAGTTTAAGTATGTGAAAAATAGATGAAACCGAAGAGGGAACATAAAATCATGAGGGGATGTTTTGGAAATTTACCATTTTTAATGGCCGTATGGTTTTGCCACATGGTTTATCAAACCATGTTCCAACCATGAACCAACCTTTTTAAATGATAATTAAATTAATATGGTTACCTTCAAATTCCATATTGTTTGACTAACCATGTTCCATTTGTTTTGAATTTATCTATCCATGATTTCAAAGTTTTCCTCACGAGGCGTCATGGTTTCATAATCATCTGCCAACCGTGTTCCCTTCACTAGTTGTCCTGATTTTCTTTATTTTTATGTCCCATACTGCTGGAATACCCTTGAGACCCCTCATACATAATTTAGTTATTTCATTAACTGATAAAAAGCACCTAAAACAAAATTTAAACAACTAATACCTCCTTGATGTCTAGGATCTTACTAAAAACATCTTTTCTCTAAACCAAAATTACAGACTCATATAAATAAATAAATCATTCTATTTTATTTATAAATAAATTTAATATAAACATGATAAATCAACGTTCATCCAAAATATGATATATATAGAACTATCATCTTCAAAATAAATTCTCTAAGAGGCACAAATTGTTCTATAACCACCAGATGGAATGTATAACAAAAAATGGAGGCCCTACCTATGGTTACAACACATATAAATTGTATTCTATAAAAAAAATGTCAAAATAGAGGTTAGGTCACTCATACTGAGTGAAATAACATGACGATATTATGAAAAAAATGACTCCATCCCAGAATAAGTTCATAAAGAAGATATGGAAAGTATTAAGAATAAAATCACCACATGATCAATCAAATTAAAAATATTTCAAAATGGGTCTACTATGGCCAATGGAAATGAATAATTAAAATGACACTTATTGAGAGAGATGGATTTAATCTACTATGAAGTTCAATCTTCAAAAAATGATCTGAATTGAGCGATTATCCAATAAATATCATGGGATAAAACCTCTGTTATAAGAGATAATCTTCCACATCGAATGAAATATAAATCATACATGAAAAAGTGTTAAATCCACTATCCTCGAACAATTTTATATCTGAAACCCTTTCACAACATGAGTTATAGTATTTCAAATAGATGATAACAATTTCATCACATTGGATTAAAAAACATTTATTTTCCATTTGGTGTTGGGAATTATTTTTGTTGCTTACAAAATTTTACAAACCAATTGAGATCCCCAAAAGTCATATGGAACATTTATATTCAAACTCCATTAGTTCAAATAAGGTACATCCTGAACATTATTTCCATTTTCCAAAAAAATACTTTACTTATTTTAATGGTCTATAATGCACCAAAAAGGGAAATGAAAATAGAGATGGGAAATACCTAATAACAGGTTACATGAATTTACAAACTCCCCACCATAATACATTGAGTCCCAAGGATGTCTTGTGGGGGAATAAATATCCAGAAATAGGTGAGGCCACATCTCCCCCCACTAACATTTCATACTCCCAAGTATCATGAGAATCTAATCCATGTTATCATAACACTCTAAATAAATTATATAATTTAATTGAAATTCCTTCACATAATAGAAAATGATCTCCAGTAGATGCTGTACAATTGGAATTCGTGGCTCCAACTCAATCTATTCCCAAATAAGAATGTGAGAGAGATCATGATGATATTTCAGGAGATGATATATATTGAATTCCAAATGAATAATAATCTATTTAACTAGTAAATAAATAGTTTAGGATACTTTCCTATGATTATCAATGAACTAAAAATGTCCAACATTTATATGATACAACTTCAAATATTTTTCTAGTCAATATTGACCAAACTATGGAGGTACATTCAAAAGAAACCAATCACCAATTGAAAATTCTAATGGATTATTTCAATGATATAAAAGTGATTTATGTTGAAACTTTTCTACAAAAGAAATTCAATGTATATATTGAATAATTCCCAATATATCCTCAATGAGACTGGATCAGAACAGAGATGCATTTCCCACCTCTTCCCAACAAATAAGTGACATGCATGGGTTACTATACAAATCCTTGAAGGGATCCATTATGATGGATGAATGATATATTTTTTTAAATCCTTATCATCTGATAGAATATTTCTATCCCCAAATACTCCAATATCTAATACATTTTTATGGATCATATCTATTAGGGCCCGAATTGCACATTGAATCTATTTTTTTGGATGGAAACTTATACTCAACCGAAAATGATTCACCATAATCAAATTTAAACTAATAAACAATATTGAATAAAACCGTTGATTCCAATCCCAATTAATGTATGGGATACCCTATTAAATCTAATGATCTCATGTATATACAATTTAAATAGGTATTCAACATTAGTGGTGTCGCTGTTCAGACGGAATTGAGCTGATTTTTTCAAGTAAACAGTCACCAATGAAATAGAATTATTACCTCATGAAAGCAATGGATATAAATTATATATGTCCACATAAATCTCATCCCATTTAAAAATAATCACCACAAGTGGTTGGATTAAATGAGATGGTTTCAAAAGCTTTTACTTTATCTATATACATTTGTAAGTGCAGAAGAAAAAATCTGAAATGTTGAGCTTCATACATAGACACTAGAATAATAATGTTACATCAAGATAAATATTCATTGTTCCAATATGCATGTACCATGAATAAAAATAAGGTCCTATAAAACAAATCTCCTCATATATATTGAGATGATAAATTTATCACCAAAACATAAATTTTCATCTCAAGGGAGAGACCAACCAAAAGTAGTCTCCCCACTATAAAGGGTTTCTCAAATTTCTTTAAACTCATCATCCTACAAATGAATCTATAGAATTTAATCAATGGTATATAATAAAAATTGAATAGTTGTTAAAAAATATTCCTTAAATATCCTCCTGAGCATCCAAGTGAAAATATGTAAATAGTCGCATAAGGTTTCACTCTTTATTCAATTATAGAACATCATCTCATGGTAGATTCCTACTATGAGTTTCTAAATTGACATTCCCCCTCCCGTGGGTGTTTGAAATGTTTAATTCAAACCTATATAGGATGTACAACAAATATATCGATATTAGATTCATGTCCCTATGAAAAAATATATATACCAAACTTTATTGATGAAAAAAATACAATGAATTATTCCAAAAATATATAGTGATATAAAAAATTAAGAACACAAATAAGGACAAAAAGCACTAAATAATGAGTGGGTAAATTCCTTTAATGATAGTAAAGATGAAATGTTATATAAGACACAACATGAATATCATTTATAAGCATCAAACCCATACTATCACCATAAGCATCACTGTACACCACATAACCCTTACCAGACTCAGGAAGGATCATAATAGGATTCAATGATTGATGTTATTTGAAATTGTAGAAAGAACAACAATATTTCATATCCCATATGAATTTCATCCCTTTCTTAGTTTGATATGGAAATGTTCCCTCCATATTTGAAAAAAACATCATAAACCATGATAGTATCCAATAACACTGATAGAAATTTAATCTATAGCCATAATCAAATAGCAATGGTTTTATAGGTCCGTGGATATAGTTTGGTTATTTCCACGATATAATTTGAAATTCATAGATAAACATATTTTTTTAATTTTTTTCCATGTGTGGTGGGCTATCCTCTCCTCCTCCCCCGATTCGCAACCCTCCTATCCTATCCTTATACATCTCTCACCACGACACCATCCTCTCGAGGCTTCCATCTAATACCCTATATCATGTTTTCATTGACCTCTCTCATTACAACCCTCATGTCTAAACTTGGGACCTCTGTCACACTATTCATGGTGGCCTCCTCAATACGGCGTCCTGCACAACGATTCTACCCAATGCTTCCACCCCTAACGTCGCTACCCTGAGACAACCATCCCACCTCCTCCTCCAGCATACCTCCGACGTGGCTACCCATCCTCGTGGGGATCATCCTTCTCCATGAAAAAATAGACTTCCACATTATCCACTGAATGTATTTAGGGATTTAGCCCCAAAAAATTCTCTCATGTGAATATTCTCTAATTGTTGGAATTAATATGTTTTTTGGATTTGAGGTGGTTTATAATATCAAATGGTGGATTAAAAATATATACATTTAATTTATTAAAATCCGGTGAGTTCGTGTTTTAGGGTGGAATACTTATCAATTGATGTCCAGATTTGATTGCTTGTATATATTGTTTTCTGTTTTTTATTTTTCATTGATGATCATATGAAATATTATGATATATATGTGGAACCTAAATGGAACTCCCATACCAATATGTATTTCATATACCCATTATGGGAACCATGGTGTGGGTGTTATGTTTATGATTTTATTTTTTGTAATTGGCCATACAAGAGGCTTGGTCGGAGTTGATTGATGAGTATTGGGATACTAGACAAGGGTGGGACATGGTTTTTTTGTCATATCACCAATAGTTATTTTCAATCTTGTTTATTTTTTACTTGATAAACCTATTTTTGATCCTCTTGATGTATGTCTGTATGTTTTGTTACAATCCCATTTTGTTTCTGAATTACATATGTATTTTAATTATTTTTTGTCTACCGTAAATGTAATTCCTTGAAAATACTATAATGTTTTATGTTTATTTAGTTATTTAATCATTATTTTATGTGTGATGTGATTTAGATTATAGTCTAACCATGCTTTTTATGTAATCTGAGCAATAGTTGAAATCTTTTTTCATATGGTGTGGTATACAAGGGTTATTATAGCATCATTAACATGACTATTGTTTGGATAATACAATGGAAAAAATTTAAAAAAATTTATCAAAAGAAATTTTTGGTTGTTTTATTCTTTCGGATATTTAGTAGATAAATTTTTAAATGGTTAGATATTAGGTTTTACACTAGTTTTATGCTTCAATAAAGCCTGTAAAATGGAATCCCAAGTCACCAAGTGTGTAGTTTTCAATTATATATTTACTTTGTTATCATTTATATATTTATTCATTAATTATTTTTTTGGTTCAGACTGTTATTTTTTGTTTGAATCATTGCATGGGGTTGAAACAGATTCTGATATCATGAATAGTACTTGAAATATACGGATTTATCTATATGTTCATGACTAAATGTCTATAAAAATGGTTTCAAAAAAGTAAAGTGTGTTTAGAAAGTGGGTTTGAGAACGTAATATTTGTGGTCATGTTTTTGAAAAAATAATTTGAAACTGGTTTTGATTAATTAGAAAACCAATAATATATGAATTGGGGTTTTCTAGAATAACCTATTGTTGTTTTATGAATTAATTGAATATAAAATAGTGTCTTTTACATGTTTGGGTTTGATTTATGATATCTTAATGATGTTTGTATGGTAGATGAAAACAATTAGTTGGTTTGTTAGGATATTAGATTCCAATTATTTTTGAGTACGATTGATATGTATTGGGTATGTTTTGGATTTGCCTTTGTGGGTTTTGGTTGGTTGTAATCCCTCATGTTGGTGAATCTTGTTGGGATTTATACTGATTTTTTATGTAAAACTCTCTATGTAAATAATTTTGGTGATTTAAGGATGATTTGATGATTTATTTTTATTAGTATGTTTCTTGTTATTTCAGTAAAGGGGGTAGATGGTTTCTTATTATCATAGGATAATGTGTGGGGTTTGATTGTTATGCTTGGTGTGTAGGAGAGTAACAGTTATATTATTATGATATGCATTAGGGATTGAGTTTTTGGAAATGATATTTTTTTATAAAGTAATTATTAAAAGTAGTTTCATGATTTTGAGTTAATAAGGCATGATTAATATTGTGGTGAAATGGGTTTCCAATTATTAATGTTGTTATCACCAAATTATGTTGAAGCAAAATTAATCAACAAAGCATCTAATTAATATGGAATTGTTTTCTCATGGTAAATATTCTCAAGTGTTTGTTTCCATAGTATCATTTTACAAATACATTGATCCTTTGACCAAGGCCTTCAGAAATGAAGAGAATTGGTTTTCTATGTTATCAATAAGTTCTAAGAGTAACAATACACAATTTTCAATACTAACATGATATTGTAGAATGTTTAGAATATGTTAAAGAAATTTTTGTTACTATTTTAATGGATTGGATTCCTAGAGGATATATGGGTGAAACCAGAAGCTTATAAATCCTATGGAGATGCATAATAATGGAAAAATACATTTTATCATAAAATAATTAATGAAGTTGATTTATGGATCGAGTTTCATTACCTCTTCTTTGATAGGCTATGGTAGATTTAAAAAATAAGAGAATTTTTTGGGAATTCATGGAGATATATCATTATGGGAATTATTAATGGAGTATTACCCTAAATTTTTAGGTATTGTTAATTTCATTCCATTACACTTAATTTTAATGGTTTATTCATTTCCTGGTATACATCAAATGAAATTTATTCATAATGGAATTATATTTTTTTAAATGATCTTATATACTAATTATGGGTATGAGTAGCATCTTTTTATCTGGACACATACTAGGAGATATTTATGAATGAATGAGCTATCTATATATATACATCCATTACATAGGAAGGTGAATGGAGAATTATGGACACCGGGTAAGAATGAATTTAGGTCGGCGAGCCTTGGTATGGGGGTGGCATAATAAATTGAATTTGTAATATCTCAGTTCAAAATTTAAAAAATAAATGATCCTTGCTCTATATCTCATGTATCATTAATGTGAATGAATTCCATAGGTATTGGGATGGGAAAATAGGTTTCATGTATGTGTCAAAATGTGGGTTTCTATAGATATTATTCAATTAGGATAATACATCCCATGTGAAGGGGATTTTAGTACCAAACTTTTTGAGTATTCCACAAGTAATTTTTTTCTATTATTTAGATTTCACTATCTAATATCTTTTAATGTATTATTTTTTCGATATAATGTGTGTTTGAAAGATGATAGTTTTTAAATGAATAAATGTTATTGAGAATATTTGTCTAGGATCTTCTATAGTGATCATAATGTGATATGACGCAATAGACATGTGTATATATGATTGATTATGGTATCGATAAAGCTATAGTGGGGACATTTTTACTCATCTTTTTTCGTGAAATTCATATCAAGGGATTTTGATCAATATTAATGTTGTGAAATTTATGAACCTATATAGTAAATTAACGAAATTAGTCTCTAATGATGGATGTTGGATGAACGATATTTGGTTCCAAGACATCTCCAAAAGTAATGACTTACCAATACATGTTTGTATATTCTGTGTGTTCAGTTTATTATGAGGAGTTTATATTGGTAAATAGGATATTTAGAGCTTATGTATTTCTAATATGTCATTCATATAAATGTGTTGGTTTAAGTATCAATATATTATATTGGAGTGGGCTACTACGTGAAAATGTTATTCTACAGATTGAAATGGAGCCTAAAATGGGTACTCTAAAGGTTGTTGAATGTGTTTGGGGAAGGAAAACCAAGTAGTTCAAATTGATAATAATTTATGGCATAGATTCCAAATAATAATAATAATTTTTGAAAGATAAATGGAAATGACCAATTATAGCATGTTCTAAAATAGTTTGTACAATGAAAGAATATATAATAAAAAAGAATGATGATCATTCAACAAAATAGTGTCTAATAATATTAGAAAAATATTTTGAAATATCCATATAGATTGTGTAAGAATAAATGAAGGAAAATTATCTACATTATAGAATTGATAAACCTATATAAACTAAGAATAATGGTCATTTCATGAAGAAAAACATGCTAAAAATGAATTTTCAATCTAAAAAATTAAGAAGGATATAGGCATAATGAATTTCAGTCATTTTTTACATTCAGGTAATGGATTTTCTAAGTTAGGAACAATTACTAATCCCTATTTATCAGAATAATGTGGTATGTGAAGTTAACATTTTTACAATATTTTGGTGATTTTGGAATTTTTTTTATATGAGATTGAAGGTAATGTTTTAAAAATAAATAATGTATTAATAATCATGTTATTTATTATTGGTATGTACATATCAATATAAATATTGTTTTTTCATTTTTGGTTATGATTTCATGTATCATTTATTATTTACAGTTGACACACTGATCACACATATATATATAAGAAGTTGTAATATCTCATTTCTTTTCCCACTATTTTCTTATAGGTGGTTTCTTATGATGATGTAATTTCTATAAACCACCATCTAAGATAGTGATTTAAACATCATGTTTTGGTGGTGTTTATTTCAATTTTATTATTTGGACCAATTTTAATAAGGTATTTTTTTTAATTTTAGGTTACATATATATTTTTTAAGTGTGTTTTGGATTTCGTTGAGGTGGATTCAAGTCGCCGTTAACGAAGAAATACATGTGTATTCAAAGGTAGGAAAATACATATATAAGTTCACCCTTTTTAAATATTCACACATGGTAGTATGAATATATATATTTGGGCTAGGTGTGATTATATATAGGTATGAAAAATGAATACAAGTGTAAGTGTAATTGGGTATATGCAAGTATTACCATATATTTAAGGACCCCATTGTGCATATTTGGATAAGAAAACATTTCAGAGGGGATTGGTGTCCTTATATATATAGGAAGATACATATGAATGTAGGAGAAAAAAATAATACTCTAGTTGTTGTCATCAAAAGTAACACATCTTGAGTATGACGTAAGTTCCTCTGCCTAAACTTTTAATTTTAATTCTCTAATTGTATGATTTTTTAAAAAGGTTTTTCCATAATTTCATTATTGTTTTAAAAAATTGATTTCTATTAACCACGTTCATTGTCATGGAAGAATATGAATATTTCCCTTGATCATATTTATAGAATTTGTTCAAAGAGGTGAACAAAATCGAGTAGTTTTCACATACTAGAAAAATAAATCTGACAACCATACATTCATCATCATTATAAACATTCATGATCTCATTAAACTTCCCATTAAATTCATAATAAAAGACCACTAATTAATTTAAGGATCAATTAGTTCCAATACCATTCATCCGTAAAAATTCTATGTTATTAGGGAACTCTCCCAAAATATTCCTCTTGAAATATTTCATAAGGAATTGTGTAAACATATCAAACTATAGGGATTATATTTACAATGATATATTATTCAATTTTGAGCCACTCCATCCTATCTAAATAGTTCAAGGAATTGTTTTGGTATCTTAAACGTACCC
The DNA here is from genome assembly GCA_963277665.1 of Viscum album. Lineage (NCBI taxonomy): Eukaryota > Viridiplantae > Streptophyta > Magnoliopsida > Santalales > Viscaceae > Viscum > Viscum album. The sequence continues at coordinate 1,850,719,595 of OY728152.1, forward strand.
AATGGTCTTCAAAATAATTTGAAATAGGGTATTACTCTTTTGCAATCTCACCACGTCTCTTTCATTTTAATAATTTACCATCTTAATAAAACCTAGTGATAGTAACCTACCAAAGGGACAGTAATTCTGACTAGATTTTCCTTTGCATAAGTGATCAATGAATCAAATCATTCACCATGATAGGTTGAAAATTATATTATTAATCAAAATACATAACAAATACTTATCCTAAAAATGGACCTTATCCATCTATCAAACTTTTTTGGATATCCAAGTTTGCAAAAACATTCACAGAACATTCCACTTAGGTTCAATGTTATCTGTTTGGTTCATTTACAATGGTTGGGGGAGGTTTTACACATTTTATTAAAAGTATTGTTTGATCCAAAACACCCTTTATGTACCATTAGACTTTTAAGATGGAATTTCCCAAGTAGGAAAGTGTTGTGATGTCCAAGTCACCACTAAGTGAATAACATGATTTGGATGGAATGAATTTTCATGGAGGAAGTCATTTCCTTTTGTGTTTTAATTGATATGATCTTGTTCGATTAAACTGAATAGTTATTCTTGTATTAAGTGATATGTATTTTAGTGTTTTTCTATGTTTTTCAATGCATTAAGTGGTTCAAGTGGAATGTTCATGGGGTGTGTAGCGGGTGTAAGGTGGGAAGGGGGTGGGAAGTGGGTGTATAGGGGAGGGGGTAGGGTGAAAGGGTAGGGGTTTCACTGGGGGCAGGGGGATGGGCCTATGATGGGTGTGTCGAGGGGGGGTGTGGAGGGGGTCCATGTAGTGGTCATGGGGGGTGTGCATGGGGGTGTGTAGGGGGTATGAAATGGTTTGCCATGGGTGAAAGGGGTGTGTGTGGGAGGGGGGGAAGGGGTGTGAAAGATATATTTGAAAAGGCTATTATTAAATTTTAGGCATAAAAATGACATTGTTTTGGTATAATATTTTATAAGAATAACAACATTTTTTATTAGGTTTGGAAAGGTTCATTTCTAATCCCTGGTTGCATCCACTTCTTTGTTGACACTATATTTCTGAGTACCAAATTTTCTATTGTGAATAAATACACTATATAATCACTCAATATGATATATATACCACCTTTGAAGTCATGGGGAACTAAAATATACGAAAACAACATTTTCTTGAATACTTCTTAGGTCCACCTCTCACTATGTTCTCATTTCCCCATCACACAATAACTTTTTACTAGGTTTGTGATCCTAGTTCACCACCCAATGCTAGTTGTAGTTGTTAAGGATCCTGAGATATAACAATGAGAGTTATTTTATTCGTCTCTACTATCTGTGTATTTTTCTATAGAGAATATTTTTTTATGTTTTATTGAATAGATTTTAGATACATAAGTCATGAAATCAAATACATGATTGTAACAATTGAAATAAAAATATTATTGGAAACTATTTTTTGATATATGTTCTATCAAGATTGGTGAGTTCAGTGGGAGATAAGATTTGTCAAATAAATGTAGTATATAACCAATTCAATTAGAGGATGATGACGAATTTGGATGTCAACTATTCCAAGAGAGACAAATCATCACCACCAACCTACTCTCATTTAGTAGGAATAAAATAGTCAAATTACATTTACAATAATTTTTTAGAAGTTATTAGATACTCATGTACCCACAGCGCAACCCCAGCCCACAATATTGAAAAAATATACAACTGAATACCATATTCCCATCATCACAACTCTCTTGATATTACAACTTTCTCTCAAGGTGTAAAGACTATGTAAATCAAATAGAACTACCAACATATCATAGATTATAAATTTCATGACACAATTCAATCTTCCACTTTAGAATATGACAAAACCTGACCTCTTCCATTTATTTTTGTATGATATTTCAACATTATGGTATTCCTATTAACATTTCATTCCTTGATAGAGGAAAAAATTACTCAATGAGAATCATAATTTTAAGAAATGGTTTGTTTATCATACCTATTGAAGCTTAAAATTCAAAGTGTTGTTCTTAATCATAAATTCTAGACGATCTATCATATTATTATAATTTATTTCTTAATAAACTAGATTATAAAACAACAACTAGTTCCCAAATAATCACCCTTTTGGATTTCATTTAATATTTTCCCTTGACATCTATACCAGTCCCACAACCAAACATGCACCTTTATTATGCTTCTTACGAGAAACACTAATTCAAATAGGAAATTAAATAAGTTGTTGTATTTGACATATATAAAAGGATTAGAAACATTAATAGGTATGATCTCTATAACTCCTATATAAACCATAACATCCAATATTAAATTGTACATTTTCATCATCAATAATTGCATATTCATTCCAAAATTTGCCAACTCATAGGCATCAGAAGTGACATGTGATAAATATTTAGCTTATTTTATAATCTGAGTGAGTTATCTCATAAACTATTATAGATTTCAAATATGAATGCACATTGTTATATTTTATTAAAATAATTCCATATTAGTCATATTCTATATAGAATTTCCTAGCTTTCTTGTTGGATATGTAGTTTTGAATAGTGGTTTACCAATGATAAAATATACTGGCTTGTTCTGAATCACATCCCTTAACAGACTAATTTTTTGAAAATATATTAACTTTCTGGTATTTATTATTTAAATCACTACTAAAATCAAAAAACAATTATATCCTAATTCTTAGAGTGGATACTACTACATCAAAAAACATCTAAAGTAGTCATATTAGCTAATGAATTCTAAAATTGGCCTTTAAATGCTACAAGAACCATTAGATAAAATATTTCTACATATTTAGACATATATTTACATTAATTTTGAACCTATTAAAAATATATTGTACAACGAAAATACCATTATTAGTTATAAAATTATTTATAAATATGATAAATCTTTTTTCAGTTCATTTGTCTTGATCCACTATTGATTCCTTTTTTTCCCAAGCCTTTTTGTTATCAACACACAAACATTTAAAGAAAAATATTGTTTCTTTTTTTAGTTTCACATCCCTCCCTACATCCTTCCACCACATTTAGCTATTTATATACAATTATATTTTCTTTATGTTTTCTCTTTGACCAAATAGGTTTAAAAAATTCAGATTTTGGTCCTTAGAATGGAAACTCCAAAGAAGCATCTTGCAATGTCATAATTGAAATGAAAGCCTTATACATCCCACAACACATCGAAATTATTAAATGTGTGCATGATTAAAAAAATAGATGTGACCTACATTGATGTAGCAATATCATCTACTCTTTCTTCCCATTTTTCATCTCAGACTGCAATGTTGATGGAAAATATAGATCTTGGTGACTAGTTTGTTGATCAAGATCATGTGCTAGTTCAAAAAACTCTTTATACTCCTTTAACTTCATCTTTATATGATCTAAATTCCCCATAACACCAACATTTTATGTTTTATTGGTATTTTTATGTTCTTCTTTTGTTTGAGTATCCATAGCCTCTAATTATTCCACCACCACACCACCAGATCTCTTAACTATCACAACATTAAAGAGAGTCTACGTAGGTCCATTCTTTTTCAGTTCAAAAAAGAAATAAAAAATCCATGTAATTCCATGTATAATTAATTTTTCCATCAATAACATCATCATTTTTTAGGTTTTTCAGTTTGATAAATTTTCCTCTGTTCATCCAATCATATGTAACCACAAAATAGAAAAGATTTTTAAATGGATTGTTTTTCTGTTGATTTCATCTATTGTTTTAGAAGAAAACTAATACAAATATTATAGCCATTACGAAACTGTTATTTATCGTCCAAAAATATTTGGATGAGAGCATGAATCTACTAGGGGAGTGGGGTCGGACCTTGGGGGTGTGTGTGTAGTGGGGGTGTCCAGCAGTATTGGTGCAAGGGGGTCCAACAATGGTGGTGAATGGGGGTGTGCAAGGGGTTGTGTACAAGGGGACATGGGTGTGCAGTGGGGGTGCCCCGTAGGGGCGGTGCAATGGGGTCCATCAGTGGTGGTGAAATGTGAGTGTAGGGGGGTGTACAAGGGGGTGTGTGCAAGTAGACATGGGTGTGCAAGGGGGGGGGTGTACAAGGGGGTGTGTGCAAGTAGACATGGGTTTCCAGGAGGGTGGGGGTCCTAGAGGGAGGGGTGTCTACCCTAGGGGGTAGTGGGGGATGCTGTCTAGGGGGGTTGTCCAGGGGGTGTCTATTTAGGGGGAGGGGTGCAGTGGGGTTGTCTACTCGGTGTGGTGTAAGGGGTGTGCAGGGGGTGTGTGCAAGGGTACAAGAGGTGTGCAAGGGGAGTGAAATGGGATTGTGGGGGGTTCAAAGGGGATGTACCATGTGGGGTGATTGAGAGGGGGTAGGGGCTGCAAGGTGCCAACATTGGTTGAATGGTGATGGGGTTTTTATGAAATGTGATGGCCTTTAGCCACGGTTGCGAACCGAGGCCATAGATTATTATATATTTTATCCTATTCCATGGTTTTAAAATAGTGGCTAAAGGGTATTATCCATATTTTTTCCATGTATATAGGGTTTACCCTATATCCCTAGAAATACCAACCACATTTGAGTAAACTGTGGACATAACCTGTAGCCACAGTTTAGAACCAGGGATATCGCCTTATTTTTTCATAGTATAAGAAAATGGTTGCTCCAAATATTAAAGAAGTTTTCTAGATCCATCAATGATATGATATATATTACCATCTCAATATCAATTGGTAATCCATGATTAGAAATTATGTTCCAAATTATCATGGCTTCTTTGGTCCAAAAACCAAATCTCTATTGTTTTCTATAAAAATTGTGTCTCCTCATGATTAGAATAAATAGATCATATGATACATGTTCTCACTATCATGTCTTAAATAATCAAAAATATCAACCACATGAACAACCAAATAATGATGAAATACTGAGTGAAAATTATGTATTCAAATTCCATAAAAATGCATTAGTATTAGTAAGATAAAAGAGAATAAAATGATATTCATAAGGGTCATATATTCTTTTGAAAGTCATATTAAGTATATCAGACTCCCAAAATATGAGTATATGATTACCCAACCAAATATCAATCATTGAAAATTACTTTTACCCATTTAACTATTAGAAAAAATCATCAACTTGGGGGAAAGGATAATTTTTCTTAACTATCTCCCAATTAGAAATTTGAATCTCTACTAAAAATTAGAGTGAACAACCAGCCTTCTTGGAAATTATCATAATGAATCCCATGGTGAACCACTAAGCTGAATTAAACATTTCACCATCAAATCATTCAACTATATTGTAATCTCTTTTTGTACCACTAGTGTCAAATATTATATGTATATTGATACCAGTTGTGTACCTGGAAGCATATCAATGGTGAACACTACCTCACTCGTTGCAGAAGACCAGATATGTTAATTGGTAAAACATAAAAAATGTAAAAAAAACAAACTACAGAATAGAAAATATAATAAAAATCTTCATGTTCAATAAAAACAATAGATAATCAACACTTACTCATTGAGAAATAACATACATACTGGAAAACCTGAAATCCAGATCACCCCGATACACTAGAGGTCCCCGAATGGTAGTGAATTAGAATAAATGATAATGAAAAAAATAAATAACTATATGGTGATTAATAATCTAGTTCATTCTGATGATGATTTCAACTATATCTAGATCGATAATGAAGAAATACTAAACTTTGTCTGCATTAGAAATTGACATTGAACAAGGAAACTAAAACCCTTTCAGTTTACATTTTCTAGGATGTGTGTGTTAACCTAGATCAAAGATCATGATATCTATACGATTATTAATCACTGTGAAAATTAATATCAATTAAGGATTGAGAGTCATCACTATCATATAATGTGGTCACTACCAATGTTGAAATAATGATCCTACCTCTAACTATTATAGGGTCCACATTAATCACTAATGGAATCCTATCTATTCATTGAAGATTTTTCATTATTAGGACCTATAGAAAGATCCCTCTAGTAAATTAATATTCTATCCATGCTACAATATATTTTGGATCCAATGATCTATGACCATAATGAGGTTCCTATCTATCATGATTTAATCATAGAAGATGGTTTGAGTCACCAAAAATATTACACATCACTACAGGTGTAGGACAAGAACATTGTGTGTGTCAGGCCCTCGCTACTAGAAATAAGTCTATATCCACTATTTTAAATTCTGTTTATTAAACCCAATACCATGGATATATGTTATATCTATAGTTTTATCAATCATGGATGGTGTTTGCATGGATATAGGGTACACAATATATCCACAGTTTACACTGTGTAGAAAACCCTATAGCGATGGTTCCAAACCATGTCTATAGGCCTTTACATTTCTAAAAGCACCAACATTGTTAAGACTGTGATGTCCCCTTTCACCCCCCTTACACACCCCTTTCACCCCCATAACCACCCCTTATCCCCTAACAGAGAGACCCTGCACACCTCTTTCACAACCCTTGTTGGACATCCCCACTGCACCCCCACATAGGCACCCCCTCCCCCTCGATCGACACCCCCTCTGGATAGACACCCCATATGGAAAGAATCTCCCCCACCACCCAGGAAAGACATCCCCCCTCCTGGATAACCCCTCCCCCCCCCCCCCCGCTCGGACCCCCCTAAGAACAGACCCCCCCCCCCCTCTGGATAACACGCCCATGGACAGCAGCCCCCCATTACAGAAACCCCCCTCCGGGATAGACCCCCTCCCCACAAAAACCCCCTAAACAGACCCACCCCCCCCAAGTAGATTCAGGCTCTCATCCATATAGTGTTGGAGGAGAATTAACAGTGGAATAATTGAGACAATAGTATGAGTATTTATCAACTCACACAATAGATGAAATAAAAAACCATTCAAAAATGGTGTCTGCTGTGTGGTTAGACTTGATTGTAAGAATTGGGAAAATTTTATCAAAAGGAAAAAAGAAGATAATTATGAATTTATTACTGGAAGAATTATTTATGCATGTAATGCCTTGGGTTTTATAATTTTTTTAAATTGAAATGTAATGGGATTACCTTTATTCACTTCAATGTAATGACTATTAGGAGATTTAGAGGTTTGAAGGTGGAATAATTAGAGACTGTGAATACTTAAAAAAATGACTAACCTAAAACATATAAGGAAACATAAACTGTTGGTGCTACGGGGAATTTAGAGCATGTACAAAAGCAGTGCTATGAGTATTATGATGTGTTTGAACTTGCACAAGATCTTGTTGAACTGAATAGTCATAAAGATATAAAATTTTCTTCGACACAGCAGTCCAAGATGAAAAATGGTGAGGAAGATTAAGTGAATATTCCTACAACAATGATGTTTACTTCCATTTTTTCCTATAATCATGCATATATTGGATTATTTCTATGTATTGCGGGGTGAAAAGGCTTTAATTTCATGTAAGACATTGCAACAGGATCATGTATAGTTTCTATTCCAATGAAAACATTTAAATTTATGAAACCTATTTGGATTAATAGAAAACCTATGGAAAATAGATATGAATATAAATATCTCAATTTTGTTGAAGTATCCATAGAGGGGTGTGATTCTAAAAAGGATACAATAATGTTCTTTAAAATATTTTTTTAGAACGAAATGACTTGGGACCGAAGGGAATGTATATAGGATCAACAGAAATGAATTTAAAATAGTTTGATCATATTTATAAATTATTTTATTTTGAATTAGGGTATTTTAATTGTACAGTAGTTTTTTATTAGGTTATGAAATCATTTAAATCAATATATAAATATGTATAAATTAATTATCTATTGGTTCTAGTAGCATTTAGATCCCAATGGTAGATTACTTTGGTTAATATGACTACTTTGGAAGTTTTGTGGTGCGATACTAACTTGTCTAAGAATCCAGATATAATTTTTTTTATTTTTGTGGTGATTTCACAATGAATATGATAAAGTGAATATCCTTTATATACATAAGGCTATTAATGGAATTGATTCAGAACAAGCCACTATATTTATTTAGCTTTGGGAAACCTCTATTCAATACCCAAAGCTATAATTAAAGCATTGAAATTCTCAATATATTATGCCTCATTGGGAATTCTATTCGGAAAATAACATGGTGCATACATATAATAAATCTATAATTTTTTAATAGATAACACACTATAAGAATAAAATATGTGAAATATTCTATATCACATCATATTCCTATAAGTTGAAATTTTTTGGAATGAATTTGCAATTCATGATAATGGAAATATATAATTTAAAATTGATGTTATGGTTTCTCTTGGAATTACAGATATCCATCCTATTAATGTTATTAATCCTTTCTTTATGTCAAATACGAAATCTAATTTTTTTGTCTTTTTTCATTGTTTTTTCCAAATAAAACTCTATAGGAGTTTCTTTTTTGGTTGTGGGATTATGTCATATGTTGAAGGGAAATTTAAAATAAAATACAAATGGGGTATTATTGGGGAACTAGTTGATGTTTTAGAAGATATTTGAGAAACAATTCAATTATAAAGAGTTGATAGATCCTATAAAATTAATGATTAAGAACAAAAATTTGAACTTTAGGCTTCAATAGGTGAGGTAATATGACCATTTATTAAAAAATTTATTCTCTTTGAGTACGTTTTCCCTCTATCATGGAATAAACTATAAAGAGGAATACCATAATCTTGAAATATCATCATATAAATTGATGGATTATGTCAGGTTTTGTGATGTTCTAAAGTGGAATATAGAATTGTACCAATCATTTATAATATATGAAAATGTGGTAGTTATATTTGAATTATTTAGTCTTTCCACCTTGATAAAATTTGTAATTTCTAGAGATTGGTGATAAAGAGAACATGTGAATGGGTTGTAGATTTAGGGAATATTGTGGGGTTATATTGCTCAGGGGGTAGATGAGTGTCTAATAACAACTAAGAAATTATTTTAAATGATATTTGACTGTTGTGTTCTTACAAGATGAGGATAGGTTTGGGATGATAATGTTTCTCTATTAGAATTGAAAAATTCTATATTCTTCAGCATCCACTAATTGAAATAGTCATATCCTAAATTTATTTCACAGATCTTATATCTCAATGAACAGACCAATTTTGATACAAATGTATTTCAGAAAATTGTTTCCGTGAATCTTCTCATTTCAATTTTCATATTCATTTTTCTTGTTTTCATTATTTCTCTATGTGAAATCTATACAATAAAACTCAAAAAATTATCATTAAAAATCAATAGAGAGTATAGAAGAAGAAGATAACTCTCATGGTCAAATATTAAGAACCATATCAACTGTATCTAGAATTGGGTTGTGAATGAGTATCACAACTCTAGTACAATGTTGTTATGTGATTGTTAAATAAGAAAATAGTGAGAGGTGGAACCAAGAAGTATTCACGAGGTAGTGGTTTTGGTATATGTTATTACCAAAAAACAAAAAAGGTGGTATACATATCATATTGAGTGATGAAATAGTAGACGACTTTAGTAAATTCTAATGTGGGTCTCATATTTATAGTTTTAACAAATAATTGGGTCTGACACAGGATTGAAAATGCGCATTTCAAACATAATAATAACACATAATGTTATTAGCTTTATACTATCTATACTGACACAATTTCATTTGTGTGCCTAAAATTTGGGAATATTCTTTTAGCACATGTCATTCACACCCCCTCCAGTTACCCCTCCTATACAAACACACTGCCACCCCCTACCCCCCCAACCCCCACTAAACACCCCACAAACCCCCTGCACACTCCCCTACACACACCCAACACACCCCTTTCCCCCAGCACACCCCCTTCCCCTGCCCCCTTCCACTTCCCCTGCACACCTCCCTTCCCACCCCCTACACACCCCACACCCCATACCCACCTCATGCACATTCCACTTCAAGAACATAATTCAAGGAAATGAAATGCAAAACACTCAGAGAAATGTCACATAATACAAGAATTACTATTCATTTTATTCTAACAAGTTCCTCTCAATTTAGACACTCAAGGAAAGGCTTCCCTCCCTGACAAGTCATTCCATCCAAATCATGTTATTCAATTATTGGTGAATTGGTTATTACAACACTTTCCAACTTAGGAAAATCCATATTAAAAGTATAACGACACATAAAGGGTGTTTTGGTTCACAAAACCATTTTAATAAAAATAGGGCACCCCCCTTCCCTTGAAAAAGAACCTAGCACAATAGTGAAGGACTTAGAACCTATGTTGATGGTTCACTGCAAGTATTTTCAAACTAGGATAGACACAAAACTATGAGATATGGATAAAGTCTTTTTTAAGATATATATATCTAATATATTATGATTAATAATATAATTTTCAACCTTCCAAGTTAGTTTATTTGTTTCATGGATAACTGTTGCAATGGTACTGATAATTTTAATTTATATCCTTATGTTAGGATGATCTCACTGGTTTTAATGAAGATTGATGTTGATTTAAATGAGGGAGTGGTAGTGAGATTCTATAAGAGTAATACACTATCTGTTATTATTTTAAAGACCATTGGGTACTTTTAAGACAAAAAATCAAATTCATTAATGCTAGTTAGTTGGGAAGGAGTGGTACCAAATTGAATTATGCATCCTTACAAGTTCAGTCCCTATAGAGTTATATGTTCACACCATTACTTATGCAATATTTCAATAGGAATATTTAGGGTGAGTTCCGTGATACCAGATAAGATGTGAGGAAGCTTGGTACTGGAACTAATAGATCAATAAATTATTTAGTGGTGTTTTATGATAAATTTAATGTGAATTTGAATAAGATAATGAATTTATCTAAGGATGATCATTTTATTGTTTTTAGATCTCTTTTTCAAGTATCTATAAACTACTAGAATTTTTTACCCTATTAAATATGGTCTATAAATATGTTCAAGGGCTATATTCATATTCTTCCTTGACATAGTTAGTTGTTATTAGGAAACCATTTTTTTCAAATAATAAATAAATTATGGAAACATGTTTCCTAAAACAATTAGGCAGTTATAGTATTCACAGTAATGGTTTAGGCAGAGGGAACGTACCTAAACTTCAAGGTGCATTACTTTTGATGATGAAAACATAAATCTTCTTATTTTCTATTCATTGAATATGAAACATCACATATATATAAGGAAAACTAGACCCTATGTACATATTTTCATGGCTATATATGCACAAGGGGTTCTTAGATATATGTTTATGCTTTCATATACCCCTTTACACTTACATATGTATGAATTCTTCATATCTGTATATAAGAAAACCTAGACCCTATATATATATATAGATTTATACTACCATGAGTGAATATATATACATGGGGAACTTATATTTGTATATTCCTGCCTATGAATACATATGTAAGCCTTCGTCAACTGCGACTCAATTCCCCCTCAACAAAATCCAAAACACACTACAAAAATATACGGAATGCAAAAACCAAAAAATACCTAATTAAAATTTGTCCAAATTATAAAAATGGAATCAACCTTACCCAAATCCGATGTTGACCTCACTGTCTTTGATGGTGGTTGATAGAACTTGCCTCATCATAATAAAACATATATAGAAAAATAGTGTACAATGAAATGAGATATAAAGACTTCATATATATATATATATATATGATCAGTGTGTAAAAAATACGTGATAAATGATATGTAATTACATAACTAACAACGAACTAATAATATACATATTGGTATATACATCCCAATACTAATTAACATGATCATTAATAATTCCCTTTTATTTTTCATACATCTCCTAAAATTTCCTATTAAAAAATAAAAAATCACCAAAATATGGGAATAAATTACAAATCCATCAGAACCTAAAAGAAATAAATATGAATTATATTTTATTCATTACCTAGAAAATATATTCCTTGAAATTATAAAATACCTAAAACTCTTCATGCCTATATTATTATTAATTTTCAATATTAAAATTTTATTTTTTTAGCCAGTTATTCTTATGAAATTCCCCTATATCCATAGTTTATATATGTTTATAAATTTTATAATGTATCAAATTTTCCTTCTTTTATTCTTACTCAGTCCACATTTAATTTTAATACTAGTTTTATAATAATATTTGACACTCATTTGGTGCATGATCTTATTTCTTCTTGATTTTATATTCCATCTTTGTAGAAACTATTTTTGAACAAGTGATAATTGGTTATTTTCTTTTATATTTCCACAATTATTGTTGTTATAGAATCTATGTCATAAATTATTTACAATTTTTGACTATATTTTCTACCTTTCACAAACAATATCAACAGAACATAGATTACCCTTTTTAGCATCCATTTCAAACTCCACACTAGAATTATCAATCACTATCCCACTACAATATCAAATATTGATAATTAACACAACACAATGATCTGAATGACAAATTAGAAATACATAAGCATTAAATAGGCTACATAAAAATATAAACTTCTTATAATTAACTGAACACACTAACTATACCAACCAATATTGGTAAATAAATAATTTAGGTGATGTATTGGAACCAAATATGGTTCATCCAACATCTATCTCGAGACCCTAAATTCATCCAATTACTAAGTCTGACCAATCAACATTAATTCCTTCCTGGTTTCCATCCTTCTCCATCCAAATTCCTATGAAATGGATGTAGCTACAGAGATATCTTACTCTTTCATAAATATATCCATGTAGGTTTCCAAATAAAAGTAAACTACCAATACCTATAATGAGTACATAATACCATATAAAAAATATAATTCCTTTAAAGAATAAATTTCATTTGAAGGATTGAATGAAATGAATAAACCATTCAAATTTAGCGGTATACTCAATTTATGACTCCCATAATGATATAACACCATCAATTCCCAAAACATTATGTTATTCTATAAATCTACCATAGCCTCTCATATAAAATGGAATGAAACTAGATCCATAAAATAACATCATTCGTTCTTTTATGATCAAATGTACTTATCCAATCTGATTTGTCTCCATTGAATTTAGAAACTTCTAGTTCCACCCATGTATCCTCTAGAGTTATAATCCTTTCAAATAGGAACCAAAATTTGTTCAACATATTCTAAACATTCTATGATCCCATCTCACTACTGAAAATTCGATACTGCTACTCATGGAACTCATGGATAACTTATAAAACCATTGCATTTCTTTTTCGAAGGCTTTATTCAATGGATCAATGTAGTTGTAACATTATATAAGATAAAAAAATAATGAAGAATACTTCTAATGAGAACAAAATTCCATCCTAATTAGATGCCTTGTTGATGAATATTGTCTCAGCATCATCTGGTAATAACAACATTACAAATTAGAAACCCATCGCACCACAATCCTAAGCATGCATTATTACCAAAACAACATGAAACTACCTTTAATCATTAATTCATAACAAAATAAAATTTCTAATACACAAAACCCTAAGTATTATAATAAGAATCTATGTGTTACTCTCTTACATAGTAATCCTAAAAATTAAACACCACACTTCCACCCATGATAACTAGAAACCATCCTCCCCATTAACTGATCTAATAAGAAATTTTGAAATAAAAATACACAATCAAATCACATATAAATCACAAAAACTCCCTATATCGAGAGTTTTACATAAAAACAGAAATAAAAAACCTAATAAATTCCACCAACATGAGTGATTACCACCAACTGAAACCTCCAAAGACAAATCCAAACCATACCCAATACATAACAATCATACTCCAAACTACATGGAGTCTAATATCCTTAAAACAAACTAAATGTTTCCATATACAATATTAACATTATTAATATATCATAAAAGAATACTGTTAAAACAACTATTTTATTTTATATTAAAGAACACACCATCTATATATTATTCTAGACAATACAAATTCAGATAATATTGATGTTTTAATTAATCAAAACAACATAAAAAATTAATTTTCAAATATCATGACAAAATATATTAAATTATCAAACACACATTCTAAACACACCATATTTTTTTAAAACAACTTTTCATAGACGAGTAGTAAAAAACATGCAGAAAAATCCGTATATTTCAAGTATAATTTATGAACTCTGTTTCTATATCATCCCCATGCCAAGAGTCAAACAAAAAATAATAATCATAACCCAAAAATAAAACTTGAATAAATATCTCACTGATAAGAGTGTAAATATATAATGGAAAACTACACCCTTGGTGACTTGGGCTTCCACTGTACAAGTGTTATTTATCAATACCACTAGTGTACATCTTAATATCCAACCAATTTCTCTCTTCTCATATACATTCATGCAATTATTTTGTATTATGAATCTAAATACCATTACATATGTTTGTATATGTATTTATATTACCCCATAACTCTCATTTTCATCTATATATGATGAGACATCCCTTTATATCTCATGATCCATTTTAATGAATTCTTATGTCATGTTGTTGTGCTACTAAAATTGAACAGTGATTTTCCAATAAAATGTCTTTGTGTAGTGAATTCCATGACCATTTATCTATCAATGTGATTCAACTTTATGTAAATTTACTTATTGATTATAGAGTTTCATGTATTAATTACACATTTTTTTTATCGTCTAATAAATTATGTTGATTAATTAATCCATATTATATGATCTATGTTAAATATCTATGCATGAAATGGTATAATTAAGAACGGCATCCCCTGATATCACTCCAATGCATTGGGTAAACAATTGTATCATGATATATCAAGTGCAATTAGGGTTTACTCATTTTGATTAATGTGAAATGAGGTTTTACCCGTGATCCATGTACAATGAGTCTTGTCTTGTGATAAAATCATGTTAAATGTTTTTTCCAAATTTCCATGTTATGATAATCATTCTCTATCATTCCATTATATTAATATTTCTCTTATTCTCTATTTATATTTCTATTGAAAAACATGTAATGTATTCTTTATGTTATTCCTTGTTTAATACTTTACTGGGATTTATAGATCACCATTTTCATATACATGTCATCTAATTGTCCAATGAAATGATTTGTATGATGGAATGGTGTGGTAATGTAAAGGATGTTTTCAATAATGATTCTGCATTTTTATCTCTTATGTTTTAATGTGATGTACCAAATTTACCAGGAAACTATACATCTCAATCCTCCGTGTTCTCTTAGGTGAATGTTTAAAAAATAAATCTTGATTAAGTGTGTTATAAATAGTAGGGTTCTCAAATACCCTATAGTGGAGAAGTGTTTTAAATGTATAGTGATTTATAAAATATGGGATTTGGATGAATTTTATTGATGAATGATATAGTGATAGCTTATTACTCATGAAAATTAAAGGTTCTTTAATAAATTCACCAACTCATTATTTGAAGTTAGCTACAATATTTTTTTCAGTAATGATATGGAATGATTATCATTACTGAGAAATTTGTTATATATATAACGATAATAAGACATTTGCTTATATATTCACCTTGGAGGATTTGAACATGCCCTAAATAAGAAGGTTTGATATGATTATTCATTATCTATTCTCAATACATTACCTCCCGAGTGAATAAAACAAGGTGGATGATTCCATGAGTCAAAAGGATCACGCTGGATAATAAATGATATGGATAAAAAAAATATCTATTATTTATGAATTTGAAAATGATGTATCTAGAGTTACGAAAGGAAGGTTGAATTTGTTTCACAAATATGTGTTTACCATCAATCCATGTGCAATTTCAAAAAGTACATGAGGAATATGTAAAGTCTTAAAAGAAGCTAATAAATGATTCTATTTCTAACCATGGTTTTTGTGGAATGATATGGACTAATAATAGTGTATTTGATCTATATATACCATATTTGAAGAATGATATATTAGAGGAATATCATTGTTCAAAATTATGTATTTATATTGGATGTAAAATGTTGTATAGTGATTGAAAAAATAATTTCATGGGGGATGGAATGAAGGGAGATAATTTAGATTTTGATTCTCAGTGATTGGTTTTGTATAGGTTATTTATGAATGAATAATTTTCAACTGATGATATAACCACTATCATTACCAGAATGGAAATGGGGAAAATCACTATGGATTTTTTCCTCGGACTCCCCAAAACATCTTAAGGAAAAAATACTATATAGGTTGCATTCGATCCATTTATAAATTAAATATACATCATCTCTATAATGTAAGATTTATCTATAGATCTTACATCCAGGATACTCATTAAGGGGGTGGTAAGGTTTTAAAGAGTACCACATTCTATTTTATGTGATTTTGATCTAAGATTGACATCCATTTACGGAAATGTCTTTAGCAAGACCTTGATAGAGAATTCATTTTCCAATAATTATATCATCCTCCATTCGATGGACACATTGAGAAAAAAATACAAACACTGTAGGATATGTTGATATCTTTATCTATATAATTATATGGTATTTAGATCATCAACTCTGTCTATTATAGTTCTCAAATAATAATATCATTCATTAAAATATTTAGATATATTATTATGAATCGCTATATGGAATTATGTGTATAATGATAAGATTATGGGATGGACATAGAGAATGAAATCATTTTGGGAATGAGTTATATAATGTAATGGAATTGATATTTGGATCCATTCAATAACACTTCATGGTAGGATCGAGCCGATAGAAATTTTATGTAAATAATCGTCACTATGATTATTAGTTAAATGTTTGTGAGTGTTTTTTTCTATAAATTTCCACCTGGATGAAAGTTATTAGTTTTAGGAAGAAATTAAATATGACCCCTATGTATTTTTTCACTTCTATATTCATGATCAAGTATGGATAATGTCTTATCAGTTAGAGATTCAATTGAACCTCTCTCAAGTACATTATGTGTCAAATATATCTCTCATAGGGATGTACATAAATAGTCCATAACTTGTTATAAACTAATGTTTCTTACAACAATATCATGACATTTCCTATTAATAAAAACAAATGTATATTTTTTTATCATATTTATAAAGTTCTGTTAAACAAAACCACTCACGTAGTCATGGTTTTATGGAAATTCCACTAACATGATGAAGATATATAGAAGAATTATAAAATGACTAAACAAAAGTATGATCATTTATTTTTATAATAGGGACACTATTTAAGGGAAAATCCATTGTAAGGGAACTAAAAGATAATACCCTATGATTTTATGAAATAATTTTTTTAATGTAAATATTTTTACTTTAATATCTTCTATTACATGAAACCTCGCTCATTAAGGTATCACCAATTCCTATGAATCTTTTTATTCAAATATTACTAGTAAATCTTATTTCATAAATTTGGTTTTCTGAATATGAATATCCATATTGTTAAAATTATGTATAAATTTTTTAATTCAAAACATATATTTATAAATTAGTCTTTTATTTTTTGGTAATTTATTTACAATATTTGAAAATACTTATTTCCCAAAAAAAATTATATATTAATTTTGTGAAAAAATAATAAAATTATTTTATGAAACCTATATAGAATTTATATGATAAAATTTTATTAATTTTTCCAATCAACATATCATGAATTTTAATATGTTGAATTTTTTATTGTTTTCAAAAATGATTAATTTTTATGGGAATAGGGAAAAGAATTGATTTTTTTTAAAAAAATATATTTTCATTTAATGAATTTATAATGATCCATGTTGTTATGAAAATGTTTTAAATATAAAATTAAATCAATTTAATTATGATTAACACATTTTAGATTATTGGAATTAAATTCATGCTGATTTCTAATATTAGATACTTATATAATTACGAAATGGGTCTCTTTCGGATTTTTTCTAATTGTGTTCATGGGATTGATTTTTAATTAAAATTCCACATTTAAATAAATATAATTTGGAAAAATTCATTCAATATTTTTAATCATCATAATTAAAAATAGAAAAAATTAAAATTAAAAAATGTAAAAATAAGTTTTCACAGTTATGGTTAAATGTAATATCCCACTACCAGTTAACCAGGTCTATCTTTACACTCTTCTTGATTTTCATTTTATCATTAATTTTATAAGTCCAAGATGGAATTTAGAGGATACATATAATGGTGATGTCAATGATTTGTTGGAATCACATATATAAACATATTTTTCTACTAGCATTGAGAAGATTTCACACTGTTTAACAAGGTTACACAACGTGTAAGAGTAGGCGGATGCAAGTCATGAAAGGCTTCCCACTAGTAAACGTTATATAATGTATAGATACATTAAATGACATTATTTAATAAAGTGTTATAAATTTAATTTTTATTAGACATGTTTTCATGTGTTTGTGGGACTTTGGGAGTTACATTCCATGTAACAACCAGAGTAATGTTATTAAAAAAGGAATATGACTGATTTTGAATCGAAAATTTCTCTATAATTAATATCTGTTGACCTAGGGAAATTCCTAAGAGATTTTTGGAGACACCCCTTCTTTAATATAATTTTTTTCGGTTTTCATTCTTATTATCAGTTTTGGTGCGCATCTCAAGGTAAAATGTTTCTCTATTACACCATTTCAAATGATCGTGATTATTCCATCAGGTTACATTATCAGATCTATTGATATAAATTATTGTTTTCTTACATCTTCTTCCAATATAAATATTGTGATCTTTTTATGATGGTTATCCCTTTGATGGTTGTGGTATGATGGATGTTCGTTCATAAGGTATATGTGATTTCTCTATTCCTTCAACCCCTTTCTTCTAAATTGGATCAATCTTGTGATGTTGATGAGATTCAAGGGCCTTTTAGATGCCATTTGGATTTAGTTGTTGGTGGATCCCGTTGTGGGCATTTACAACTTGTGTTTTGTGGTAGATACTTCCATCTACTTGGAGGTGTGTAAACCTTTGTTGGTATTAAATGTAGATAAGTAATGCCCTTTGAGTATATTGCTGATCGAGTTTGGTGCTTATTTTGATGGTAATGTGGCTCAATTTGATATAATAATGGAATTAAAGGGAGGATTGATTCTTCATGTGTTCTTATCTTAGGATTTATATTATATTGGAGATAAGATTTTAGGGATAAGATAGGTATGTTGTGATGAGTTCCGAGCTATCTCTTGTCATGGAGAGACTCATGTTCCCATCGGTTGTTCAGATAAGTATGTCTAGTGTTTGGTTATGTTTTGAATCTTACATTAGGTTTATGAGATTTATGGTTTGAAATGACATTTTTTCTGTTGTAGGATCATTCCATCAATTGTGGTGGGTAGCATTTAGCCTATGAGGCTTCATCCATGAGTCCCTTTGGAAAGTGTAGTTGATTATCAACAATGTTGTTTTCCAGGGGATCAAAATCTCATCGAGTCAATCGTACAAGCGTTTTTCTCTATTGATCAAGATGCAACATGAGTTTATAATGTTGTTACTGAGGTTCATGTAAAAGATGGGTAGAGAGAGATTAGTCAAAAAATTTATTCTATTAAAATCCAACATCCATTTAAGGAATAAATGAACCCCACGAGGTAGAGGAATGGATGAATATAATGGATCAAACATTCAAATTCATGGAGACACCTAACAATATCAAGATGATGTTTGCAACACTCAAGATTGAGGGGTCTGGAATGTGATTGTTGGATTTTATGGTCCATATATACAGACATGTGGACCTTTATTTGAAGGGTTTCAAAAGCATGTTTTTCTATTAGTTTTGTCAAATGTCAATGATTCTGGAATAGTCTCTTGAGATCATGTCATTGTAGTTCAGAGAGCATTAGGTGTTGACGTACACTATTCAATTCACTAATATCATCCATGTTTCTCTGTATGTGGTGAAGTGTATCATGTTGAAGGATCCAATGTTCTTGTAGAGATTGACACAAGATATCAAAATATAGGTGATTATGTTAATGATTTGAACCCATGTAGATATTGTAGATAGATCTATGATTGAAGAGATTAGTATAACATGAATGTATGTCATTTCCTCCACTTCTCTTCCACACTGTGGCATATTCATTGACACAAATTAGAAGAATATGAAGTGTCAGTATCATCATAGGAGTGGTGGAGGTGGGTCTCAATAGCGAGTCTCCATCACACCATCTCCTATAGCATGTAATGTGCCTCTGACTTGATATCAGTATGGCAAGGTCGTACACACAATACATTCATGTCATATTCCCATTAAGGAATGCAATATATGTTGACATGTTGTTCATTTACAGATCAACTTTTGTGTTAGGACTATACCTCATTATATTTAGGATTTTTTTGTACCAATGGTTACTATGTTGCAGTCAGAATCTTGTTAGACTATAGGGATCTAGCCATGGGCCTCATGAGTGAAGAAAATTAAATCAATGGATGACTGTCTAGTGGAATTCGATATAGGACCTGAAATAGTGAGAGGTACTGCTATTACTTCATCTTCAATAGCGATTACATTATTTGATAGTCGTTCCTCACACTAATTTATATCTGATTTATTTTTCATGAAATTACAAATGAAAAAATGACCATTGTAATTGATTTATCGATACCTCATAGAATGAGATGATAGAATAGGTTTAAATGTCCTACGTGTTTGGTAATAGTAGTTGATACAAAGTTTTTCTAGTATTTTCTCATTCATGATCTGGGTTTGTTTGACGTCGTTATCATTATGAATTGGATTTTCACATATCAAGTATATTATGATTCTTATCATCACCATGATCCATTTATTACTGATGTTGGGATCTCTCTAGTGTTTCTGGAAGAGTGTGACCTGATATCTGGTCGTGTAGTTCCTTACCTTCCATGGCTCAAGAGTTTTCCACCGACTGTTGTGATTGAGCCCCATGATGTTTCTCATGTTGTTGATGTTCCCATTGTTGTTTGACAATTTCCAAATGTTTTCCCAGATGACTTATCATGTATTCATCTAGAGATATAGGTAGTATTTATGTTTGAACAAGATCTTGGTTCACAAGTGATATATATTCCTTCTTATTATATGGAACCATTGGAGCTGAAATATATGATGATTCAGTTGTATGAACTATTGGAAAAAGGTTATATTCTCCCAAGAAATTTGACATGGAAATACCCTATATTATTTAACAACAAAATATATGGTTCTCTTATGTTTTTCCTACAATACTAGAAGTTTATATGGGTAACAGTTTAGAACAAAAGTTATTTTCCTCATGTGGATGATTTGTTTAAACAGTTAAAGAAGAAAATGTGATTCTAAAATATTGATCTTCGATCATGTTATCATCATTGAAGAGTTTGGTAGTATGATAAACCAAAAAAACCTTTCAAGATAATATATAACAATTAATTTATCTTGTGATTAATTTTTGTTAGACATGCACTGCTGCAGTTTTTATGGATTTGATGATTCGAATATTCCATCAATATATTTACACTTTTGTGGTATTGTTCATGGGTGATATTCTTTTCAATTTGAAATATAATCATGATCATTAGAACTATCTGAGTTTGGTTCTAGAAAATTTTAGAATTCAATTTTTGTATGAAATGATTTTTAAATGTTGATTCTATATTATCGATGTGAATTTATTAGGGAAAAATATTTTTGAACATTCCTTTTTAGTTGATCTATATAAGTTGAAGGATATTTTTTCAGAGAATAAACCACATAATGCATTTGAGATTTATAAGTTTCTTATAATTATCGGATACTACCAACAATTTTTTAAGGATTTTAATAAGATTTAGTCACATGTGACTACACTTAATCATAAAGCGGAAAAATTAACGTGCGATATGATGTTTCAGTATTATTTTGATGAATTGAAATGTCTTCTGACATCAGCTACAATTCTAATATAACCTGATTCTTGTATGGTGAACATGAAGATTTCAATGCTTTTAGGTTTAGTTTGGGATGCTTTCTTATGCATAATGACCCTGTGGAATCATATGGCTCTATTTAGATTTGACTGTGCAGAAAAATTACCCCTCTAAGGATTTAGATCATGATTTAGTTATTCAAGTACATCAATGTAGGTGGAACTATCATATTGGAGAATGTATCATGGTCTTTTATGACTATAATAGTATTTGTTATAACTTATCTAAATATAAAAGTAACATTATATAGAAGTGATGGAAAACATATCATTAAATTTTTGAATTCGATATCACCTACAAAATGAGGAAGGGGATTGTTGTTGTAGATGATCCTAGCATGAAAGTGCTATAGTTGGTTATTATAGAATCGAAGGTGGTGTGGAATGTTATAGGGATTTTCACTTAGTTTCTCCTAGATGCTCAGGAGGTTGTTTCAAGTATAATTTTGAACATTTTTTAGTTTTCATAATCTTCCCTCATGTCATTATTATACATTCAGTAGTATGATGTTTAGTTTAGAAAAATTCGAGTGAGCCTCTATGGTTGGGAGACCATTTCTGTTTGGTGACTCTCTTCTGATGTTATACTACAATATGGGAATTTGATTTTCATTCTAGCATCTATAAATAGTTTAGTCTTGTTTAGTTTTCATGAATCTATTTGTGTTTTTCATCCATGTGATACAAAGATGTATTATGAAATGATACGATGATTTTGGAACCCGGGTATGAAGTGTGACATTGGAGATTATGTGTCTTGCTATTACACCTGCCAAATGATAGAGTCGTAGCACATGAAACCCTCCGATTTTCTTCATCCTCTTCTGTTGCTGGACTAAAAATGGGAAGAGGTATACAGGGATATATTTTTTGGATTCAAATAAAATCCTCAAGGGAAATATGTTATTTGGGTAGTCATTAATCATTTGACAGAGTTTGATCATTTCATTCAAAATAAAGACACCACTATGGTTGAAGATTTGGGTATGTTGTGTGAAAAATATTTTGAGGTTAAATAGGATTCCTTTTTTCGTTGTTTTATATAAGGATCATAGGACTACCTCAAGGCTCTAGAGGAGTATACTAGAGGAAATGAGAACTCTTGTCACGATGAGAAAAAATTACCATCTGTAGAAAATAATCATGATAGAGCGTACTATTTAGATCCTAGTTGATATGTTTTGTTTCTTATGTCTATGATTTCAGAGGGTCATGGAATTTCCATTTGGGGCTGGTTGAGTTTGTTTACAAAAAAAGTATTCAATTGTCATTAAAAATGGCTCCATTAAATTCATTTTATGATCTTCCATGAATATCACCTATTTGATGGGTAGAGGTGGGTGATGTGTATTTAGTTGGGCCATGTTTGGTTCAGGAGACATCAACAATGATTTAGGATGTATATCGATGTCTATTTATATACCATATTTGATGAAAATTTTATGTGGATCATCATAATCATTCTATAATGTTTTCCATTGCTAACTGGGTTTCTATGAATATTTCTCCTCTATTCGGTCACCATAGGTTCAGAAAATAGGGAAAGTCAGATACGATATATAATGGACTGTTTGAGGGCATTGAAATACTCGAACAAGTATCTAATTGTTTAGAATGTATAGTTTTTTGATAGGTGTTGATGACTTTTTCCACATATCTCAACTCAAGAAGTATCATCCCAATCCTACTCTAGTTTTGATTTGGAAGGAAATTGAGTTCGAGCCAAATGTTTCTATTTTAGAGGAACATGTTGAGTTCATTGAAAATCAAGTGAATTTTTTCAAGGGAATTCAATTATATTGATCAGATTACTATAAAAAAACATATCATATTCTTATGATACATGTGAACATGACTCATTGATGAGGGAGAAGTGCCCAGATATTTTTCTAGGGATTACATATTCCACATGAATTTATGGGAACAAAATGAATTTATTGTGGGGAGTTTATTGCATCTTATTAATGATTCATTAGGTATGACTTTAAAAATGTCATCTTATTACATTTATTTTTGTCCTTACATTGATGTGAAAAAATTCAGAGGATATATATAATGGTGAATTCAAGATATTTTTGACAAACTAATTTAACCAGATTTTTCTATGGTATACAGGAGGATTTAACACGGTGTAATTGAGTTACAAGACATGTAAGAGTCACTGGTGAATGTCAGGAATGGATTCATGATTTGAAAGGTTACATGTGTTGAAGATCCTTTAACTGTTGTGACTTGAAAAAAGGTCAAACATTTAATCCAAGGAGATTGTTTTTCTAGAATATGTGGGACTTTGATGGTTACACATCATGTAAATGGGTTACATGTCATGTAATGTCCTACATACAGTTTTTAAATGTGGCATATAGATTATTTTGTTTTGGTTCTTTATACATACTCCAATAATGTTGATCGAGGTAAATTAGAAGGCGTTTTTGGGAGAATGCTCTCCTTCTAAATCGATCTTTTCAATATTAGATATTGATTTTGGTTGCGGTGTATCGCTTTGGGTAAGTGATAATTATTCTTCTTTGTTTCCAATGATCACAATAGAACCCCTGTATCTTGTTATTGTATCTTTTGATCTAAATTTTTGTGTTCTCTTGTCTTATCCCATGATCTATTGTGATATCTCATTTCAGAGGTTGGACCATTGTTGTTTGTGGTGTATAGGGTGTTCATTCATGACATTTTTGTGTTTTCTCTATTCCTATGACACAATTGTTTCTAGATTGGATCAATCATGTGACTTGGAATAGATTTTAGGGCCTTCATACACTTTGTTATTTTTTTGGTGGATACCACTGATGGAATGTGTGGCTCGATTTTTGACTTAGGGGGTTTTGTCTTTGGCATATGTTGTTGAAACAAATTACTATTGATTTATAAAATCATTTATAAAATTAATTGTAATGATTTTTTCTGTTTGTTATAAATTTTATTTAAATAATAATTTATTTCCATCATTTTTTATAAATGGAAACAAAATTTCAATTTTCAATGCATTGAAATGGATTTCAGAAATGCTTTGGAAATTGTTTTCAAATTATTAATATGGATGTTTTGAAATATATTGGAAATGATTTTCAGAGCATTAAAATGAATTTGTGACTTTTTTTTAAATGGTTTTCAAATTATTGAAATGAATTTTTAAAAAGTCCACATGGATTATCGTGGGCACTTTGGTGGAAGGTTTTTCTTGAGGCCACCATCATTGTTTGGTCATTATTAGGAGGTTTTCTCATGGGGATTTCCTTAGCCTCCTAGTAAAAGTTTTCTTGGTGAATTATATTGACATTTGGGAGGAGTATTACACATGGGTTATTCCTTTTATTCCTTGTAATGTGTTCTCAGAACAAGATTGTTCACATGATTTATTGTGTTACGATTAGTCTGCTAGTCTGCCATATTGTGATCCATGGTGTTGATACCTATGCTTCTGTTTTTAATATCTTTTATTTTCTATTATAGAATTGATATGAATATTTATTCATATATAAAAAATATATTCAAAATGTACATCAAAACTGGTATATCATCTTTTGTTCTAGAGTATTGATCAAAGAGGAATGTTTGCCATGATTTTTATAAAAACATTATTAATTATTCTCATTCCATGTTTTGTTTAAAATGGATAGACAGGAGTTTTTATATAGGGAATTTTTATGTAGCACGTAGGGGGATCCTAATAATTCTATTAGCTCACACACTATGCACCAATTCGGTGGTGTATGGACCTTTTTATGCCTTCCAATGTAATGAAATGTGAGGTTTGATAGTGAGGAGATAAGGTTTTGTGTTAGTGAAATTTGGTAGATGGTGGTGAGATGGTGTGAGTACATCCAAACCATCAAATGGTGTAGGTATTTGGTTTTTTTCATTTACAGTTGTACTTGTCCTTTAGAATTTCTTTCTACCTTTACATGTGTTCCATTTCCTCCATCTTTTTATAGCTATGGTATGTATTTATTAATATTTCACTATCGATTTATTTTCTGGGTGTATATATAGAATGTCTTTGTAATGTTTAGGATAAATCATTCCCCATGTTTTGTTTTTAGATGCTCATGTGGATTTCCATATCTCATGGGGGTCGAGAACACTCTTCGGGTATTTGGTGGATCGTCTTGGGAGCCAGTTTGAAGGGTTACCCAGGTCTGTTTGTTACAATAAAATCATATTACTGGGGGTTAATGTAAAATAAAATTGGGTAAATGACGTAAAATATGTCTAAATCTCATTTAATGGCCTTATTTTGACCATTTCTCATCTATTTTTTGATATTGATCCAATATTTATACTTCTGGATTATTTTAAAATTTGTACATATTTTTATTTCAAATCACTCATACTATATCCTCTACCCAACTTATAAAATGGCACCCACTCTCCACTCATATAAATACTTCAAAAACCAATTAGTTTATATAATACCAAAACAAATACAATCCTTAATTTACAATCCACATTATACATTCCTTATTTGGATAATAAACCTGTTAATAATGATTTTAGTGCAACCCAAAGGTTTTTTTCCAAAAGAATGTGTATTTTTCTTAACCAGGAATTTTTTTATTTATTCTTAAGCCTCCGAAAAATATTCTTCGAGTATTATAATACAAAAAATTTGTATATAAAATATATTGTTATTTTATTATGATATTTTCATTACCTATATTTGTCTCTACTTTCATCAAATGGGAAACAAAATGGTTGATTGTGTGTACAGTAGACTACTGCCATGCAAACCGGTGTAATTTTTTTCTATCACAAACTCTCTTAGTTGGTGAAATTATGGATTTAATTTCTATATATTATATTTAGGGAAAATTTATAATACTAGAATTATGATACAAAATCATCCTTATAAATTTTCATTCCTTTGGAAAAAGATATCATTTATCATCTGTATGTGCGGACAGTTTCCTCTATAAAATGATGAGAAATGTTTTCCATTTTATTATGAAAATGATTAAAATAAGTTCATGTTTAATGAATATATATGATATATATGATAAAAAATATTCTGGGAGGGTTATTTATTATTCAGCTTTCCTTAATAAGATATCTATAGAAAATTTAAATAGTTTTTATGCATTAGTACGACCTACCATCTCCATGAAATAAAGAATTAATTTTCATCATATATCATTAATGTATGACTATAAAAATATATATAATGAATATATATGAATGTAATATCATTTTTATATAATGGAGATTATATAACATTTATAAAAACAATAGAATTAAAATTACCAAAAAAATTCATGATAATTGATGTTGTTATTACTCGAAAATTGATTTGAATAGTGAATTTTTAATAAATAAGTATTAAATGTCATAAGTAAAAAATAACGGTATTTTATAGATTAGTATGTTTCTAACATTTATTTAAAAACAAACCTATATTCGTTATATTAGTGGTTCATACCTGTAAAATTAATTTGTTACAAGAGGAAAGGGTATTTTCATTTAACATTTATTTTTCTGAGACACATTCCATATGGACCACTTGCTTATTTTTTTGGGGGATATGTTCTGCACAAAAATGTATTGTATGATGAATGTTATGAAAATTAATATGATTTAAAAATCCACATATTTTTATTTCCTTCATAGATATTATCATTAAAACTTTCCCAAATTCATAAAGGTTTTTTTAAAATACATTATTTATCGGTATTGTTTATGATTATTCATCTAATGTATAAATATTATGAAATATTTCTAAAGAAACACATATATATTCTTCTAATATGTTTTTTTATAAAAAATATATCTATCCCCGTAATCTTCCACTCATTATTTAATTATGTTTCTGAAATAATTATTTTAAGGAAAAAAAGATTTATTTCTCTCTTCGGTCGAAAACCATTTTTCCTCTCTATGCGTATTTCTCCTAAAAATCCATTAAATAATGTTATTACTATTATAAATATTTAATAAAATTAATTTTTACCGATGATTGAATTTTTACAAAATGTTTTAAAAATAAACTTCTAATTTTTTAAAAACAAAATCATTTTGTCTTTGATTGAAAATGTTAAGGGAATATTCATTTTAACATGTATAAAAGGAATGATTTTTTATTCCATCATGGATTCTCAATTATATAATGTTTACATTAAAAAGTTTTATGGTTATTATCATAATATAAGTTTTATTTAATATTTCTGAAGATTTTAGATTTAAATAATAAATTTCAATTAGAAAAAGATATTTTCCTCTATAAATGATCCAAGTGATATTTCATAATCATATTTCATCGAAGATGAAATTAATTGATCTAAATTAATATTTATCGGGGATATGATCAAAGGATACAATATTTTTTCATTATATCTATGGTTTACATTAATCATTAAAATATATTTATAAAACTTATCAATTTTACACATGTTATGTTATGATGAAATGATGAAATGATTAAATGTGTATTGAACCCATTTCATTTCCACATGTTATGCTATAATGAAATTTTTTTGAAATCCATTTATTTCCAAGATTTCTGATATAATCAATTATTAATTATCTTGTAGAACATAAATGATTGGGTTGTGTGATGGGTGAGACATATATCTCCCTCCAATGTATTGAGAAATGTATGATATATCATGAGATAAATTTGACATGAATGGAAACTATACCAAGTTTAGTAAGGGTATTTGTCGATTATGATAGTCATGGGTGTGAAATTTTACTACTATTATTATTTAGGGAGTAAACACACTGAACTATGACAGTCTTGGGAGTGAAAAATTACAACTATTATGGTTTTCTACGAAAAAAATCCACTATGATAGTCATGGTATAGAGTATTTACTTCTAAGGAAAAAAATTTATATTTGTATGTGCATTCCAACATTATATTTTTTTTTGAAAACTCTATGCTTCCATGATTAAGTTCATTTATTTCATTATTATTCCCCTAATATGAACATTTACGATTTATCCCATGAATCACATTTACTACCTATGATATTACGGAGACCCTAGACTTTTACATATAACATTACAGGATTTGAATCATAATTGTACATCAGAGTACAAGACAATAATCATGAAGTCCAGCCTCTTCCAATAAAAGGTACATAATAAATAGAACATGGGGATATGAAAATCTTTATTTAATATCCATAAAGAGATCCTAACTACCACTGAGCCCTAACATCTACATAGGGTACCTTGGGGAACACATGAATAAATGAATTATCTAAAAATCCCATTATGGGAATAAACACAAGAATAATGATTAAGAACATGAGTTAGGAGGAATTACATAATGATATCAATATCGTGGAACTTATGGAATCATAATATATAATCATGGGATAACATAATTATGGAATAATTGAAATGTGGTAGAAACAGAAACCATGTCCTTCTTGTGAGTCAAGGCTAGCCGCCAATCCCATTTCTCATATTAGTTTGGGTTCTGGAAATCCGCCAATCCCAATTCCCATTGTATAAAAATCCAAGGCTAGCTTCCATGACCATTTCACATATCATCTCATGGGACGTATCTTTACCCAATGCGTTGGATCAATATCTTGGTTCACCCATACTATATTCCACAATTTTTTTTCCATATAAAGTGTCATACATAATCAATATTCCATAAACATAAGGCCTACCCATGGAAAAAATCTTGGCATCACAATCATGTCATAAGGAATAACCAATATAGAATATCATGAAAGTGACTTTTAAAGAAAAGTATTAGAACATACATGTAAATTAATAATATAAAATAGTAATATATCATGAATGTGATGTCAAACATAATTGAAAACATATTGGAAATTTATTTGAGAAATTTTATCATTAAATCAATTTTGGGCGGTTTTAGGGAATGTGGTATAGAGATTTTAATATAGAATAGGTAAATATATTTTAAATATAACAAGACTTGAACCATGAAGGGATTCATAATAAAAATAATGATTTTAAAAATACAATTGTAGCTTAAAATAGTCGATAGAGTGCAGATTAAATTGATAAAAAATTTGTGAAGTTACCTTAAAACGAGTTTTCTTATTCGGAAGTGTCAATGAAGGAATCACATAAAATAATTTAAATCACTGAAAGATAATGATAGATAGATCTTGAGAAATGAGTTTGGATAATATATACAAAATATATAATTTTTACATAAAAATAAAATCCAACTTAATTTGGGTAAAAATAAATATAGTGTAACTCGAAGGAATAAAGGCGGTTCGGGTAGAATTTTTACGGATTATAAGCATGGTATCAAGTGTACATAAGAGGGATTCAAGAGATATAAAGGGTATTTTAGTAATTTATACATCCTGAGTGATTTAAGGGTTAGGTGATAAATCATACCTCATCATTAGGGATCACACTTAAATTTGAAATACAAAGAGGACATTCATAAATAAAAGTGAAACGGATAGGATCCCTAACCTTAAATCCTATGGTGATATTTTCTAGAACATAATAACCTAAATAATAAAATTAAATTTAATAATTAATAACTCCATAACCTCTAATATATGTATAATATTTATTATAATCATTTTATGTTCATTTATAACCATATTGATTGGTTATGAAGTTCAAATTCATTATTTGAGTCATTTTTCTTACTTGGTTTTGATGATTGGATAACATATATTCATGTTCGGAAAAACATTTAGGATGAAAGTGGTTATCCAAATTTGAATTTTTTTGTCCTTATTGACCATATAGGTGATTAAATTATTATAAAAAATACATCTGCTTTTTGGGAGTGAAGAAGAATTATTGTGTAAAACCTTATTGATAACTATTTTGGTTAATCGATGTTTGATTAAAATGAACATATTTTTTTATAATATAATAAAATTTGTAGAAAAGCAATACATAAAATTAACGAGGATATATTACATATATAATAATATGGTTCAACCATAACACAAAAGGATTGATGACCATAATTAATCATGATAATAGAAATTGACAAACCGCTGCCCTTGAATGGGCTTAATTAACACATCTCAAATGGTGTATTAATTTCATTCAAATACAATATGGTTAAAGGAGATATGATAATAAAATATCTAATTCGAATAAAAAAATTCTCAGTGCATGTATTTTAATAGAGTTATCATACCATTTTGGTGAAGGTAGGTGAGAAAAAAAATATAAAAGAAAAGAACATAAATGAAATAAATGAATTGGAAAGAGGATATACCTATTGAGTTTATATCGATTGAAAACCTCTTATGGGTAAAGGTTTTTATATTTTGAAGAGACTAGGGGATTTTGAACATTGGGGAAGTGATTGGGGAGTGATTTGGGTAGAATATTTTGATATCATAAAGCATGATAGTAGTGAAGAGAAGATGGAGTGAGGGGGTCATAGTGGAGGAGAGGAGGGTTTTCATAATAATACAATCATTAATTTATTATTTCCTCAGAAGACAAGGAATATTTTGTATTCCATTACCAAGAATATAAATAAATTAATGTGATTTCTATCCAATTGGGCTGACATCAACATATCATCGTCAATGAGTCATTAAATCCATTATTTATCATTTATTGTAAATTATCATATTTTATTATTTACCAAAAATTAATGTATTTCAAGAAAATACCAAAAATTCACCGTGACCATATTTTGATTTGTATAATGAAAAAATGAAATCAATTTTTCAAAAATAGTTTTCAAAACAATATTAATTTTTTATTCAATTAAAATCATATTTTATTATTAAAAAATTATTTTTAAAAACTCATTTACTTATTCTAAAATATAGGTACATCATAAATTCATTTGAATATTATTTTTATACTATCATAGGAATGTTTAACATTCTTTAGTTTATATGACTATTCATAATGTTATGTGACTATTCATAAGGATAGGTTAAAATTTACCCAAAATTTGGTTTTTCCTATCAAACTCAAAATAACATACTGAACGTAACCGCGTATATGAGATTTTCAAAATTCAAAACAAAATTTTGATAAAAATATGTTTAAAGGTTACATAGAACTGATTAGTTCATCATGTTGTGATTTTATTTGATTATATAAAATATTTAGAAGAAATGAATTTCCATTTATAAAGTATTATGTTGTTATAGATATTAATGTTTTGGATTTAAAATGTTATTCTCATGTTCTCATACCCTTACACTCAGGTTATTTTGATATCTCTATTGTTTTCAGTATCTAAGAATCTAAAATATCCATTTATTATGATTCCATCCATATGTCATTAATAAAGATATTATATATTATATGACTATAATGGGTGTTCATTATTGAGAATATAATTTGAGAAGATAGACTTAACAACATAACCAATTGTTTATGTATTAAATTTTTCAAATAAAATAGACCTATATGATTCTATTGTGGATTGATATATTATATACTTAATATTAATCATTTAAGATGTGATATCAATTTATGAAAGTGTTATTATGCTATATTAGCTTCAGAATAAATATGAAACTAAATATTTATAAAGTGGACATAATATCTTAAAACAAATATATGGTTTTCCTTATAAATGTATAAATGGTTACAATGATTTATTTTGAAATCGAATTGCTTCTGCAAATCCAATACATTCAAAAAATCATTTATACCTCAATACAAAAAGCATTACATTTTTTATTAACAAAAATTTAAATATCACTATAATCATATATATCCAAATTCATCTCATGAATATAATAAATGATCGCATTTTATGTGAAGTATTATAATTATATGAAATCATGAATCCAAACTAGAGTGTGCTTTGATTGATAGATAGTCAACCCCCACAGTCATTGACAAGCTATAATCCTATAGGCCAGTGAGAAGACTTAAATAAATACCATCTACCAAATGAAACTTCACTCAGGGTTAACATCAATTGCATCACCATTCTAAAAAATATGTACAAACTATATATAACATCTTAATTCACGATCATAAAATATTACATTCCAATTTCAAGGTAGATCAATAATAAATAAATTTTCATACCAAACATGGAACTAAGTATTTTAATGTAAAAAAATTGAACTTTTTAAAATTCATTATTAAAAATAATAAAACCAGCTTACAATATTAAAAATGATCTATAAATAATATAAAATGTTTCTATATCAAAAAACTGAAAATTTCATATGTTTATACCTGAGATGAATAATTTATGAATAATTCATTATCAAGTTTAAAAACTTTATAAAAAATTAATGCCTTATCTATATTACATATTTAATTAAATATAAAATCATTATAATTATATTTAATATGAAAACATTCATATTTTCTTGTTATATGTAACATACTAAGATATTTCTAATTAAATAAATTATTATCAATTTATATTCAGTTCAATAATATAAATAGTTTATATGTTAAAAAAATAAAATATTTAATTTTATTTAAAACATAATCATAAAGAATACTCCTATATTATTATTTAATGGTGTATATAATTTCTCAAATAATCACATTTTTAAATTTTTAAATTCAAACTAATTATCATTACATTTAAAATTTTGAAAAAAAATCCTATTATATAATTCATTATTTAATAATATATAAACACATTATAAATTAAAAATAGAATTTCTATTTAAATATTTTATAACCAAATTATAATTCATCAGATATTATTTTATAAGGATTATAGTATAAAAAATTTATATTTTGGAATATGTATTTATTATGTATTTTTGAAATTTTTTTTAATTAATTTAATTATTTTATAATTAATTAATTTATAAACACTCTATCAATTAAAAACATATTCCAAAAAAATTATGAAACCAATGGAATCTTGAAAACATTATTGTGGTTAACTGTGTTTTTAAGAATCATAGTATTGTAATGTGGAATCGATATGAGTTTACATGAAGAATATGAGATAGTTCTAAAATGATTTAAGTTGAGATGGAATGATTATTAAATGTGAATATTGAGGGGAATTTGACAAAGAATTCACTTTATATAGTTCATTTACAAATTCATTAGGTTGTTTTTCAACAACAAAAAATTGAAATTGCACATTATAATTATCATTCTACACTTCAAAAGATTCATGTAACACCTTGTATGGTTTCCCCATAACATTATAAGGGTAATTCTAGACTCTATAAGGTTATTTCCAAAACATTGTAATGCATTATTTGATGTCGATAAGGATAATTTGAAAAACTATTGGGTTCTTTGAAAATTTATAAGGTTAATCCTTCCAAAGGTTATTAATTTATCAGTATTAAACCACATAATGATTGATAAAGTCAGTCATGTCTTTGAAAATAAATCCATGCTTATCCACTATGATTGAAGACTAATTTAATGATTCAAAATAAAGTACATTCCATAAAACGATTGATAGTTTCACCACAACATCGTGTTCCATCCATGATAAAAAAAATGTGAATTCCAGTATGCAAGCATTTAATTGTGAAACTAATTCATGACAGTTGTGATTTATTTATAATATTTATAATAATAAATAATCTTGATATTTATTCCATTATTTTACCATGTATTATTGAAAATACTATGGAATTATATTAATATAAATTTAAAATTGAATATTTTTTATTTTTTATCTTTTATCCAAATAAACCTGAATTTTTTTTAGGGTTGTTAGCCTATGATAATTTTATTACTGATATTTTCTTATATATTAATATCGAAATAATATTATCTATATTCCTTGAATATAAATTAATCATATATTTAAATATAGAGTTTTTGAGCTTAAAAAATATGAGTTTTGAGATTTTCTTGATCTAAAGAGATGATGTATCGACGAGACTGAAAGAAGAGAAGATCATAATGTCTCAAATACTACATTCATAATCAATATCAATTAATTTTAATTTTATTGGTGACAATCATGAACATAATTCAATTAATGGATGAAATTTGATCTATGTGGGTACACTCTCAAGAACATGTCATCTATTAAAAAAGAATGATAATTAAGACCACTGTGAATATAATTTACTGATATAAGAATTCAAATACCTAGAATACGTAAGAATATTTTTTCTCAGATGCATAGACTTCTGAGTATAGTCTGAATTTATTTTTTTTTCAATGTGATGAAAGAAAAGTCAGAGTACGGTGTTTCTCAAATAAAATCTCCTTTATTTTGTTGTCTCTATATGAATATTCAATGATGAACACTTCAGTTATCTTTTTATAGAATAGAAATATGTGAAGGATTCATGGAAGACCATTTCCCCTCTACAGTTATACCTTGAAAATTATAACTATCAACCACAGTCTCCGAAATCGACCAAATCCTTGAATAAATTAGTAACAAACATTCATACTAATAATTGAAAGAACTAACATTGTGTTGTTTCATTTACATTATTTTACCAATTGCTTGAGAATATTTTTAAAGTGAATGTAAATGGTCTTTAAAAAATCTCATAGATAATATAAAAAAATGTATCAACAATTATTCCTCTACCCCACCACCACCACTTCCCAGTGGAACATTAACTAAACTATCCATATCAAGTGGTATCAGAGAGAGTAATGGTCTGTTTGAGAACATATTAAAATAAATTGAGAATATGAATCATATCTATGATAGGTTCATTTTAATCCTTCAACTAATGAATTATCATAGAAATATGAACAAAAATAATCAATATATTTTATAATAAGTACATTATGTATGTGATAAAATTACAATGGATTTTTAACCCATTATAGTAGATTCCTTCTTAACACTTAGTGACATCCAGAATATGGAGGTATATATAAAAGCCATAAATGTACTTCTATAAGCCTTTTCTAAAAATATATACACAAAAATTAATGAGGAAATAAATATCCAAGTAAATTTGTGATATACTCAAGAATATTTATGAAGGAAAATTAAAAATTAAGGAATCTATTATTTTGATTGAGATTGATAATTTTTAAGGTGTTAGAATGGTTAAAAATGAGACATTTGATGAATTTTTTATCGAGTTGAATAAGATTGTTAGTTATATTAGGGGATTTTGTTATACCTTTTAATATTCAGTAGTTGTAAACAAGATAAGGGGAAATTTTCCTAACATATTTAATCCAATTATATCAACACATGAATAGAAGGAATATTTATCTATTTATGAGCTACATAAAATAGTACTCAACTATGAGATGAGAAAGAATCATGTTTTTAAGTTTAATTATATGTAGGAAATTGAATTCATATCCATTAACATCTTTATGATTAAGGAATTGGAATCAATGTTTATATTTAATTAAATAATGATTAGGAATGTAATGATTAACACAATAGGATAGTGGAATCTATCTCTATGAATATAAAAAATTAAAATAGATATCATTGATGAAAAATTCCTCTGCCGTGAATTTCATTTGGTGAAATTGGACAGATTGTTTCTTCCATTCCAATGAATAAAATTATGGAAAACAGAGAAGATAAACCTAAAGAAAACTCCCATGTTAGGAAATAGTTAAGAAATTTCATAAAAGTTATGACATATATAGAGGTTTTACAAATAATTTCATAGTAATATTTAGTGTATAACCACCTTTATAGAAAAACATCGATGGATATTGCATGAGATAATACTTTTATAAGAAATAGAACATAAATGTCACATATTTCTGAATTTTATCTCAATGCTAAAAGGATGATAAATTTATTTATTATTAATATTAAATTATCATGATACATGATTAATATTCTATTATATTGACACATAATGAATAATTCGATGGTATATTAGTTAATTTAGGGAATAAAATAACCCAAAAGGTAAAATGAATTGGAGATATTGAAATTCAATCCTAAAAACTAATGTCAAAATATTTCATTATTGTAGATGGGATTAAACATAACTTATAGAGTGTGACATATATTTTTTATGATTGAAAAAAGATCTATTTTAGAGTAAATTATATTATGATCAAGTGAATAAATGATATAAATTTTAAAACTAATGGTGTGAGCACCAATAGAAAATTTTTGGAATTAGATCCATGACTAATCCCTATTTTTTGAGTTGAAATATAAAAAAAAGTTGAGGAATAATATATTGGGCGAAAAATATCAAATATTTATAGAAAATATTTAAAATATGGATATTTTAGGACACCTTCCTCATCTAAAGACAGAAAGAGTGGAAATATAGGAAACTTAATGAAAAGGGATAATGACTCAAAAATGTAACCAAAGTGATGATATCCAATCACATAGGCCACTAATATTGATACATACTATTTTTTTGGGATACTGAAATATAAATCCACTCATTCTATCGTGTATATCATCATGATGTCATATTATTATACAATAACGACTAATGAGCTGTTGATAAAAAAAATCATAATTAGTGATTGTTTTCAATGAATTAATGATATGAATTAAAATATAACAAGGGTTGTGTATCAAGAATCCTACATCATATAATTTTTCGGAATTTATGCTGAAATATATAAGTTGAAAATTGAAAAATATTGAAGAAAACATTATTATGACACTTGTTATACACCATGAAATAGCGAAGGAGAAGATATTATTTATGTATTATTGGAAGTTATGGGGATAACCATTGTAGAATAGTATAATGTTACTTTATTTTTTTTAGATAGGATGTATGCACAAATAAAAACATCCAACATATAGATCCTCTGAGATAATATTTAAAAATGACCACCTATGAGATGTTGTAAAAAAATAAACTAATAATGAAATTATTCGATGTGTTTAATAGTCCATATATAATGAAAATCAGAAATAAAATATTTTTAATGTTTCGAATGAATGTTGAGGAATTTATATTTCTAAAATTTATATAAAATGGAAACTAAAATAGGTATTAAAAAAATTGGATTTATAATGTGAAATATTTTTATGATGTGAAAACATTGAAAATAAACACATCATCGATTTTCAAATAGTGATGGTTTTGATGATCATGATAAAGATAATGAGTAGTTTCATTAGGAATTCTATGAGGAATATGTGGGAAATGAACTACATGTTATTGAAATTGACTTAGATCATATCCATGGTTATGAACATGGTAATTAATAGAAAAATTTAAAGTATCATAAGTAAAAAAAAATCATATGAATGAATATAAAATTATGGTATATTAATGTGAACATCTTCCAAAAAAATTAAGATTAAAACTTGATAAGAAAACATATCTAATCTCATTTATTCATCCACATTCGGTTTCATATTATATGTAAAAAAATAATGGTCCAATGTTATGAGTTATTAACTATAAATTTTTTTTGAATAATTCTATTTGTGGTTATCTCCCTATACCAAAATTGAAAAATGTTATTGGGTTCAAGTGGGTATTCGAAAATAAGCTGAATAATAAATAATAAGATTGATGTAAGAACGAAAAGTATACTATGAATTTCAATTATTTGGTTGAGTATATTATATAGATTATTATATTTACTCTTCATAAAACTAGAATATATCAAGATATTCTTAGTAGTTTCTTCTTATACGTACTATAATATTTGTCTAATGTAAGTAAAAAATTCCTTAATGAATAGTGATCTGAAAAAAATGTATAAATTCTATATGTTGATGGATTTATCATTAAAAAAAATAAAAATAACTGATTTCAAGATAAAGAATTCTCTTGATTGGTTAAAATAGGTTCAGTATCCCTGAACTCGTAGTTTCAATGGTGGTTTAGTGTAATGAAAATTCCAAAGGTAAATGTATATTGAAATCATAATATAAATAATTTTAAGGTTGTAAATATCATTTTAATTGTATTTCATAATTAAATTATACTTATAGGTGACCAAGTGAGTAAATTGAAATAATTTTCAAAAAAATGAAAAATTATTTTTAGAAGACTACATTCAAATAATTGAGTTATTTTTCATAGTTTGTAAGTGCTACAAAAAAAATATTTTTATTTCCTAAGAAAAAATATAAGATAATTTCTATATATATTTAGAAATAAAGGTACCAAATAATTTTTCATATCCATATATTTTAGATTAAATAATTTTACATATTTTTATATAGGTATTTTGATTGAATTGGAGTTTAATAGGATACATGTAATTATACTCTATCTCACTACATCTATACTATTTATTTTTTGTATAGTGAGATTTTGTGAAAAAAATAAAAGTGATCAAAAAGAATAAAATTTTATATCTTCTTAAATAGTTATGAAGTAAACTAAATTAACATTAAAAATTAGGATAACATAGAAAATGGATAAGAAAATTATTTTATCTTGTTATACAGATGTTGACTGGGAAGGTGATTATGGTGAATTTAGGTGTACTTTAGGTTAGATATTACTTCTTATAGGATGATGTGTTTGTTGGAATCTCATTAAATAGAACTCAGTAAAAAAAATTTCTCTTGAACCTGAATGTGGTATTATTATATTTTCTTATGACCAAATCATCAAGATGAAAAAACATAAATATTTTGGTTTAAATCATGGGAATAAAATAATAATATCATATTGTACTCATAGTTTTTTTAATATCCAATAATTTTAACGCAACAATATTTTTGTATGAAAATTGATATCATGTTAAACGTCATTGTGGAGACAGAATTCATTTGAAATATAACATTTCAACTCATACATACTAGAGATAAATATTATTATATATTCACCAATGAAATTCCCAAGGTAATTTTTTTGTTTTTAAATGATTGTTTCACCCTTACCTATCACATTAAAGGAATTGTGAGATATCTCCAATATGAATTGAATTTTTTTGAAAAGATAAAATCATTAAATTTTAATACCTTTTATAATTTAAATATAGAAATATAGTAATAGTGAAAAGGGGGAAATTTTTTGGATGATAATTAGTTTAATGCAGAGAGATTCGAGATCACTTGGAAGAAATATAAATTTCAACATGGGATATAATTTTATCAAAAAGAGTAAAATATAATATAATCTTCTATTATGATAATTAATTTTGTTATAATATGTGATTTTAATTTTTTTTAAATGATTTATTATATTTTTAAATATGATTGTCATGGTTTATGACAAATACATATGGGGTGATTAAAGTAACCGATTAAAATGATTCATATTATATTTTTAGTCATCCATATGTTCTTTAATCATTGGAAATTTATTGGGAATTTTGTTCAATTATTTGAATAATTGTAGATGGATTTACGATAATTTGAGTTAGCTTTCAACAATTCAATAATATATAGTTTGAGGGGAATGTGAAAAATTATGAACATCGAAATTTTCATTTAATAATTTGTAAGGATGACCTTTTACATCATAAGGTTGGTTATATATTTCATAAAGTTCATATGATACTTCATATGGTTTCCTTTGAACATCATAAATTTGATTTAAAACATCACACAATTGTTTAATTAACTTCATATAACATTCTATGAATGTCACATGGTTCACTAGAACTTCACATGGATCTAAAATACTATGGATAAAACAACATAAGGTTACAATGACACATGTTTCAGAGTAATTAATTATTTTTATACTTTATATATATATATGTATATAAATACATGGATAAGATAAATACCTTTCTATGAACTCCATTAGGTTCATCATTAGGAATATATGGTTCCTTTGCAGAAAATCAATGAAGACAGATTTAGTATTAAGCTAATTGTTGACTGATATATTCATTCATATTTTAAAAATAATATTCATACTAAAGAGTTTTTTTAATATAATATATTTGTAAGTCTTAATTTTGACTCTAATATGTGACAAGAAGTTGTATCATAATATATTTTTCAACATCGTGATGAATTCCTATGCATGTAAACAAGTATACCAGTATGGAATTGATTCAAAATACTCATGGATTCTATGAAATATTCTGTAAAATAATTAATCAATGGTTAATAATATATATATGGTATGAGTTTAAATTTAAATATCAGGGAATTATATTCATATTAATGTCAAATATATTATTTGAAATTTATTATTATGATTAACCAGAAAAATTATCATGGGTTATTGGACTGTGATAATACTAAAACATAGAATAATGGATGATTTCTATATTTTATTATGGAAATAATATTCACACTAACATATAAATACAAATTAATACAACAATTTAAGATACTATTTTTAATTCTTAATAATATGAGTGTTGATACATTTTTGAGTTTCACTATTGTCGGGTCAAAGAGAGACATGAAAATAGAAGATCCTCAAGTAAATGCTTATACATTCATCATATTTTTCTATGAAATGCAATTTTATTGTTCATAATATATAGAATTTTTTAGGATAAATAATAAGGTCAACCTATTTATGAATTCTATAATACACATTTCAACCATTCAAAAATCTTTAGACGGAAAAATGATGTGTATTCTATTTTGGTGATAAAACGTTAGAATTAGAAGATATATCCAATGAAATTAAAGGTTTTAAATATATTTAGATTAATACATGAAACACTATATATCATGTTCATTTTGATGTGTTTAATAACTAGTTAGAGACTAGTGGTTCTATAATAAACAATTACACTTTGGTTGTAGTCTCCCTATAATTATTCAATGATTCTTATGTACCTTATCTTGTCCATTTATAGATATCCTTTTATGTAAATGAAAAATTTAGTATATCTCATATAATTAAATCAATTTTATTAGTGATAATATTTGTCTCATTATAATTCCATAACCATTCAAGGATTCAATTACCACATTACCACTAGACCTTGGATAAAATACATTTGTGTCGTATTTTTTACTTTATAATTTCATAAGTGTTTATGATGTAATTAATGTGAGTGAGTCTAAATCGTGAAAAGATATAAATTAAAATTTCAAATAATATTTATCATATGTTTCACTAATTAATCTACCCCCTCCCCCTCATAATGGTAGATTAACTAACCATGGATATTCATTGTTTCCCCGTATTTTATAAAAAAAATTAAATATGATTTAATTAAATTATAAATTGAAATTATGAAAATTTAATCGTTTTCAATATTATATTTAAAATTATAATATATATCATAAGTCCAAACAGTCCTTGTTGTTTTTCATGTTATTAAATAAATAATTTTGGACATCTGAAATAACCCTTTAACAATTGAGCATCGTATTTGATGATTTAGATCATATCAACATTGTGATTCAAGACTTGGTTTTTTTACCTAGATGAGAATGAAAAACATTATGATATAACGAATAATACAATATTATATGTCAGAAATTAAATAAATTTAAAAGTTTCTCCACCTATAATATAACATATCAAATGGTGTAACCATATCATAACCTATAATATCATATATTGTACTACCATCCAAAGTTCAAATGATATATTGTATTTAATTATAGGTAATATTAAATTAATACCTCCTTAAACAATATAATATCATATCCTACAATATTGATTATGAATATAATATAATATACATTATTATTCATTTTCAACATGATTTTGTGAATCAATAAGAATAATAATGCATTGATTCCATTGATTATGATATCAAATATTTCATTTTAAAACGTTAAATATGAAATCCATATGAACATATTAATGTAATATTTTTCCCCAAACCATTATAATATTCAACTCTTTGCATAATCAATTGATATCCTCTATGGATTGACATAATTCATCAACTTTCATCTGTGATAGTTCCCAAGGGTTGTTTTAGTTTTTAACTTTTTATTAGCAACCATTTATGGGTTTCTAAAACTCAAAATTTAAGACTTCAATATATTCAAATAAAATAGAAACCACATCCCAATGATCACTATTATTTAAAAACTTAAACAATATATAACGTAAATATTGGATTTTTACCTAAAAAAATATTAAGGCTGATATTTTCTTCAATCAATACATGAGGACGATCACTAGGAATAGAAAATGGACTCTTGATTGTATAGTGTATCCATGAGTCATCTAAATCACCCATTTATTTTGTGGAATCCCAAATATATCCCATGATATTATAGTACCACTATATGGGTATAGATGTTGGATAAAGAGACCAATGAGTTTATAAGTAGAAATTGATCAGGTATACATTGTTGAACACACATTCCCATCTCAATGATAAGTCCCCATCATATATACCATTAAGATATTCCATATTGATCTCTTTAATTTACATGTATGTTATAAAAAGTATGATTATGATCCATTTTATTAAAAATATATCTATGATTTACCATTTCAACCCTAACAGATGATTCACCATAAAAAATGATAACGTTTACAGATGTTATTGGAATTATAACTATTAGCATTCAGTTTCCTTGATCCATAATGGTTGAAATATAATTTTTTACAATAATAATAAAAATTCCATAAATATTCTTTTATCATAAATTTTTATAGTCTAATGGAGTAGAATAATATCATATTACATGCCTAATGATAAATAAAAATCATCGGGGTGTTTCTTTTTCTACCTTAGGGTGTATTTTTGTCATTTTTTTCTAGTATTGTAGTTGATGTAGTTTTTGGAAGAGGTTTTTGTGGAATGGATTTATGTGATGATAATAAATGATATAGATGGAAATTATGACTAGAATGTTAAGGGTTTTTAATTATTCTGGATTGGTAATATCAGTCCCTAGTTGTTAATGGTGGAAGGTTTGTGTGGGTCATGACTACCACCATGATTTCAAAATGTTGGACTCAAGCGTATAAGTACAGAAGTCCACACATTTTGTTTGGATTGGGCCATGAGTTTAAAAACTCCAAAATGAACATTCCCACTCTATGTGAAATTTTAATTATCTCTTTGTACTTATGTGTGGGATTTTTTTCTCATGGTATATATTTTAGACTACAGAATTTTTTAAGGTTACTACACAACTTTAATGTGAATTTATTTCAAATGAAATAAAAATGGATTTGGAGAAGAAACTAAAAATAATGTCATAAATATTGTTTCATTGTGAAATAAAAAATTATAATTATATATATATATATTAAATATGTTTTCTTGTAGATTTATTGATTAATAAATATAAATAAATATCATAACTCTAGTCAATAGTTCTATTGGATCATTTTTTTGTGAACATTATTCATATAATTATAATGGTACAAAGGAACAATAGTATTTTTCATGGAATATATATTTTTAGGAATTATAGTATAATAAAATTTATTTTAGTTTTCTATGTATTGTATACGATGTTATATTTTTCAAGGTTCGTTGAAAAACATTTCGAGTTAGATATGGTAGTCCCTAAGGATACTATGTGGTCATTGGAATAGTTATGTAGTCATTATAAATAATGACCATTAAACAATTTTTTTATATATTTGATTAATAAAATAATTTATTGTAAATAATGGATTATTAATATAAAATTGATATATAATTTGTAATTTATTAATAATAATTAGTTAATGGGGAGTTAAGTTTCGAGATAATTAAGTTTTAGTCAAACAATTTCATATAGTCTACATATATATTACATTATATAGGTGAATTATGATGTGAAAATTATATAATTAAATTATTGAATCGTTTCCCTTTCATAAAGTATGTATCGTAGTGTCCAAAATGACCCTTAACTTTTTTAAATTGTCCTTTTAGCAGTAATGTGAAAATTAAAATAAAAAAATATTTAATTCTAATTAAAATTATATTTTTCATATCTTTTAGACATTATTAAAATGTTTCCATTTAGTTTTAGAGAATTTTAACGTTTAATAAAACAACAATTATAAATCAAGTATCTCTTTTTAAAAGTACAAACCTATCGTTTGTGAAAATTTTGAATTTTAAATTAATTATATTTCAATAAAAAAAATTATAACATCCAATAATTTTTTCTCTCAATATTTTACTATATAAAGAACTAACCCACTAATTTTCCTCAATCAAACCCCATATAGAATTGTTAATTCTACATTATTATCTTTTAGTACCTCTTCCA
This sequence comes from Viscum album, assembly GCA_963277665.1. Taxonomy (NCBI): domain Eukaryota; kingdom Viridiplantae; phylum Streptophyta; class Magnoliopsida; order Santalales; family Viscaceae; genus Viscum; species Viscum album. The sequence goes on from OY728152.1 coordinate 1,850,764,376, forward strand.
GATGATTTGAATTTTTGAAGGGATTTATTTACAATTTCTAAGAAATATTTATGTAATGTAAGGGTTGTTATCCTTATCTATATACATTTACTACTTCTAAATTCCTTTATAATTATTAATTTAATGTTTAGTTTACCATTAGTATATTGTTGTATTCACAACGTAATTATCTGTATGATTTATTATGTCCAATTATTAATCATTCTTATTCTAGGAAATATAATTATATGAACCTTATTTTTCATCATAATTATTATATATTTATTAAAAGGGGTTACATTGAATAGATCTAAAAGGTAATTCTATGAAATTAAAGTACCACTTAGTAACATTTTATTATAAATGAAACAATGTAGTTCTCATTATTTCTGCATCAGGCCCTTTATTAGGGTTATAGAACATTCATTCTAACTTATTGTTTCATACTCGATTGATACCTTGATAACACTTTTATATGAACTTTTTTCTAAAAGAATGATTCATAAAATATTATTATTTACCCAATTTCATTTATGTACCATATAAGTCATAAATTTATAGAATGATTGATAATTGAGAAGATATTTATATATTATTCCATTTGTTTTGACTTATTATAATCCATGTTGAGTTGTCGTACAATTATATTGACAATGTTTCGACAATTAATATTATCGAAATAATTATTTATAGCATTGAAATTTTTCATAGTCATGAGGATTACATTTACAATGAACTCTTTATTTTTAAAAATCTATACACTATTATTTGTTTGAATGGAATTCAAAAAAAAATCATACAATATATTTTATTTTTGGATTATTTATGATTGAAACAACATAACATACTCATTGGTTAACTGTAATGATTTTTCAAATTTAATAAATGTTTTATATTATGTAATAATTTCTATATTTCATTCATTTTTTTGGTAATCTACAGAAGTGATGGGTGGTTCGGAAATTATATATCCTACCAATTCATTGATTATTTTTTCATATGAATATATATTATCAGTGGAAGATGATTTTGATATAATAAATTTAGTGGGTAGCCCAGTCATATATTCCAATTATGTTACTCTGATATTTTAGACAAATATTTTCAAGGGAGACCATATAAACACATGTTTATATTGTTTATTTCACATGAATTATAGATTAATTTTTTTATGTTTCTCCTTTTAGTATATGATGATAACTTATGAATGAAAATGATATATTATATTCTAGGATGACACCTTATGATTCGCGGTGATTACATATGAACCATATTGATTTATTCTTTTTAAAAAATACTCATCTATTCATCATATGTAATTCTCATTAATTTTATAATACATAGTTATATTTTTATCTAACTAGTATTTTATAGAGGAATTTTAAAAGATATGTTATGATGCATTTGAAATACCCTAACTGAGTTCTTGATCCCACATTTTTTTTTAATTCCCATTTACCTAGGAAATCTATAATATAAAGAGAAATATAAGGTTTAATGATTATAAATTATTGGGGAATCACTAATGGATTATTAAATAATTATCTATTTATTAATTTTTATTTAATATACATGGTACCCAATGACAAAAAAACCCAATTTTAGTTTTTTAAATTTATTAATTGATAATATAATTTATTAAATATTAATATATTATTATATAGTACTATATTATTACGGGACTATCGAATTAGTGTTTTTTTTCAATGTAATGCTTTGCTATTTTTTGGGAATTATAAAGGAACACCCAATTAATATGGCCATTAGATACAGAGAAATAGATTATATATAGAATTTATGAATATATAATGTAAGAATTTCCACTATATTTCAATTAATGTAAATCATAACATTATATCTTTTTTTAATATGGAATAAATAATGAGTTTCATGAGTTGGACAGTATGACATTATATAGTCAATTCTCAATGAAAAATATTATCTTCATGTTCCAGAAAAACTAATGTGTTTCATGTTTAAAAATTTCATATATAAATTATCATATATTTAATATCACACATAACAATAAAAAATTTTTAATGATATATTATTAAAATATATAATAATAACATATTTATTATTTGATTTTGGACATGTTCATTTCTTTATATTTTTCATATACATGGTGTACATGAATTCATCAACTGAAAGATTAAAGGTTGTTTTAACATTATTAAAAATGAGTAGTAAATTAATTTCTACTAAAATATTGCATTCATTCTCAAATAATATTTTAGGGAATGTTTTATTTGTAAATATATTGGGACTTTTATCAAGTAAATTTTTTCGTAAACATAGAATGTATTACCTCTCATCTTATAGGGATAATATCAATTATTATTAGAATAATTGATATATTAAATATTTATAAAAAAATAAATTAATGAATAAAAATTACATTACAATAAAGATTTCTTCTTATGATAATGAATGATTTTCTGTGGAGGGGGTTAAAATTTTGACAATGAGATAATGGAGAAAAATGAAGAAATTAAGTTATATTTTATTTATATTTCATAGAATATTTAATAAATATTCTTAAAGGTTTTTATTAATCCCCAATTAGATAATAGGTGGGTTTCTCTATTAATCACATACCTTGGTCTCTACCCATATCAAATTTATTGATTTGAAGGGTATCTATTGAAATTGAATAATTTACAGTGAAAGAATAATATCTTTTAATGAAATGGTTTATTCATTATAACATATAACAGTGTGTGATTCTATTGTCATTATAAACAATAAGTATAGTAGAATGATAATATTTATTGAATACATAGTGTTGAATAACACCATTATTAATGACATATATCCATTACCTAAATTGAGGTTTTATTTTAAACAAAATTAAAAACATTTTATTCCTAATATGGTATCATTAATAAAATTCATGAATCAATATTAACAAAACTATATTATATATTCCAAATAAAAAACAACTAAATCATAATATATTGTCAATCTGAGATTGGTCAGACATATAGATGTGGTATCATTTTTTGAAAATTGATTCAATTGTTACGAATTATTATTAGAATTATTAAAAATTTTATAAAACTATTTTTAATACCACAGTATTTCATATTATGTTATCTCTCTAAAATAACTCAATAGCTTGTCCCCCATACAACACCGAGTTCAAGCGCACCAAGACTTACCAAACTAGCCGTTTAAAAAAGCGGTTATGAATAGTATTAAATTAATTTTTTATTTTATATACTCAATATAATATTAACATAAATATTATGTGTTTCTTAGAAATAATATAAGAAAAAATAATTTTTTTTAGATAAATGATGTATTTTGCAGAAAAAAAAATTTCACAGCCTTTTGAAAAAGAAGCCCTTTTAAATAAAATATTTTTAACTTTTTTATATTAAATTTGACAAATTAAACTTATTATTTATTAGTAGGACGTAAAACATTATTTTGGATAACTTTTTTTTGTTTTTCTGATAACTTTCATATTTTTATGAATTTTGAAAAATACTAAATTTTTATTGACAACAACATTTTTAATAAAAATATCTTATAGTGTTAAATTATAAATTTTATTAGTTTTGAAGTATAATTATATATTATATTTATCATTTAATATAATGTTGGTCATTGGATTTAAATTTACATTTAAATTAGACATAAACACATATCAATCTTTTGATAGTTTTTACTTTTAAAAAACACACTTTCTGGTTTTAACAACAGGAATTAATTTGAAATTAATTAATTTAAACAATATGTTTTGAATTTGGTAAAATAGACATAATTTTTTAATTAAATATATCAAAATTATAATAGAGTGAGTTTTTTGGTAATTTTATGAAGACATTCAATGTTTTTTGAATAGTGAAAAATATCGCATAGTACATACACATAAACTTCTTCATTAAAATTATTTTTCTATTTAAAAAATATCGTAAAATAGAAAAATAATACATATACTAGTAAAATTGAAGTCATTTTAGTCCTTTTATAATATATTAGATATATAAAATTTTATTAATCCATTTTACCATCTTTTTACCAACCTTTTAGGCACATTTGGAAATTTTCATAAAATGTATGTTTATCCATTCTATGAATTGAATTTAAAAACATCTAGAGACATGGTTGACATCATTATGTATAATTTTGTTCAATAGGATAATAATTCTTTTTTGGTAAATAGTATCTTTTGAATATTATTTTCCACAGATAAAAGTAAATAAGGTAATTAAAGATAATAATTATATTAAAATTGCCCTAACACATATCCTAATTCTATTCGATAAGTATATTTAGACAAAAATAATCCTGAGGAATAAAATATGATCCTATTTTATCTACATGGATTATAATTGGACACTTGTAATAATTTTGTTTAATGAGGAGTTAAAAGTGTTAAATTCAATATTTAATAACTAAAACATTTTTAATATTGGCGTATATATAAGATAAAATCGAATATAAATATTAATTAGAATGATACAACTATATAATAAATAATATTATTTTATTTATAATTTATATACCTTAAATAATTATATTTATTTATGACAGAATGATGATTCAGTAATTAACTTATTAATTAATGATTAAAATAATTTATATTATAACAATAACAATAAATGTAAATTGATAATTTTGGTTCCATACACGAACATTCTAGGTGAATATGACATGTTAGGTTTGATTTAATGTGTTTTTCTCTAAGTAATATACTTTTTATTTCTTTCATAAAAACCAAATACAAAATTGTGTCAAAATTTACATAAATGTGTTTTTTAAAAAAAATAATAAATTATTAAATGATATAATATTCCTATAATTATATGTATCAGAAAAAGGACTTAAATAATGATATATATGTTATTAATGAACCAATTTGGGTTTTCATGGAATTTTATAGTATGTTTATTAACTATGTGATATAAAAAATCAAGAATACATTATAAAAGTTAATCTGTTTATGTAATAGTCAAATCTACAAGATAAAGTTAAAATGGTGACCTAAACATGTCTAAAACCTATTGTCTGAGAGGTTTTCGATCCATCCCCACCTTATCCTGAAAATAAATTGATTTTAATCAATTATTAACTGAATATTTTTTTATAATAAAAAAATATTTCATGCTTTTCCTAAAGTTACTCTAACATCTCTTATAAGATGGTACTTCTGATTCACTTACCTTCACACCACCACATCCATTTGGATCGGCCAAAAAATTCTCAAATAACCTCATTACTACCATAAATTCATAATAGATATTTTATCACCTCTTTCAATGTTCTATTAATTTTCTACTTACTCTTTCATTGTTGTTTCCAAACCAAAAAAATAAATCCAGTAACTTCTATATACATAGATTCTATTATAAATATGGTTAAATCATATTCATTATTTTATCCATAATATGAATTAATGAGTCACCATATGTGCGTACGTATGACTTACCGTCTCCACTTCGTGGTGTAGTTTGTTATTCAAAACATAATTATTTGGATGGGTAAAATAATGAGTAGAATTGATGTAAATAATTAATATAACATATTAATGATTCTAGATATATATTATACCATCAAATTAAAAACTATTTCACCATCAATAGAATGATATCATCGCTCGTGCGTACGTACGACTTACCATATCCACAACGTGATGAGATTCTTTTCCTCTTTAACCAATCAATGATGATTATGAAAATGTATATTATTAATAAGTATTTAATATATGAAATAATAATGTTACTAAAAATATATATATATATATTTATAAATATATCCCATTTAATTACTTTCGTTCAATACAATATTAAAACAGAATCATCATTTATTAATACGTATGACATACCATCTCCATTAATATAGTTTTCCAATATATATATATATATATTAATCATATTTATATTATGAATATATATATCACATGAATAATTATTTATATTCTAGAAGAAATTAAATCATGGTATAAGTGATATGATCAAGAATAACATATTAAAACACGTACGATAAAGAAAGTGATTATTACCAAAATTGTTAATTTAACATGGGAATTATTTCTAGCTTGGTTGTCAAAAAATAAATAAATCATATATGATATCATAAATAACAATATAGCTCTGGTAAAATTTTATAAAATACTATGTTCCTTATACATGAGGTTAAACGTACCCCCGACCAAAAGAATGTATAAGGTAACGATAAATTTCTTAATATCATTATTATCCGAGATTGTTTATATGTAAGTATTTTCTGGGATGTTTTTATCATCCATGTCAGTTTTTGATAAAAAAAATTTATGTTTAATATTTCAATGTTATTTGGAAGGGTCTATTTATCAATATCATCATTTTAAATTCTTTAATAATTTATTTTTCAAAAGATTTTTATTTAATTTCCATGTTTTGGAACGGATTTTAACAATTTATTTATATTGATATGATTATTTTAAAATAGTAATTAATTTAAAAAGTTTGAAAGTGGTATGGGACACTTTGATTAAAAAAAATCTTTTAAATGACTTCTATTATAAATGTACCAGTTTTAAATGATTTCACAAAAGGGGTAATTCACTCAATGAGTTTTACTGATCATTTTCAACTATATCGACATCCTTTAGTGAATATTATTCTTGATTAAGTTTGATTTATTATAATGAAATATAAAATATTTTAATGAATGAGTTATGATATTTTTTACTGTGTATGTGCTTTTTTTTAAATCAAACATGGTTTATAGTTATAGTATTGACATTTCTTATTCTAGTTTTAATACGAATGTTTATGTTTTTTTCAACATTTTCATATAAGAAATGCATTGGACTTAGTAAGTGATGGGTGGAGCCCGTTATAGCTCCTTGATGCATCGATAGCTCTCAAAAGAAAAATTAGAGTATTAGCACATGGTATAGATATTTTGTTTTGTAGTTTGGAACGAGGCCTTGACTATGTGGTTATGATGTCTGGTATGATGAATTCCTTCATTATGAAATTAGTTATTACATGTGAATATTCAATTAGTAGAATATCCATGTACATTCATATATGGTAATGATTGATTTATTTCTTCAATGTTATGTTCAAAATTATGTTGAAAAGTTTTTTTTATTACACATTTTCCTTAAATGTTTATAGCTTATAATAAATTATTTACCCTTACTAAGAATATTATCTCACACCTTTCTTATCTTTTATATTATTGGGATTCTAAGAAATGTATTATGTTTGATATGCAGTATTAAGATAGGGGAATCATGGTGTTCTCAATGGATTGTTTTTGTTGTTTTTTATGATTTAATGTGTAATGTAACATCCATATATGTAATCTATTTTCCACGACAGATAAACCAATCAGTCCATCGGGACTTGATTCCTTGTAATCAGGCCAATGTACTAAAATAATGCACCAACACTGGACAACATGGGTCAGGGGTTTCACTATTTTTATAATATTTAACTATGGAATCAGGATATTATTTTTAATATTAAGGATAATTAAATTTTGGAATAATAAATATATTCAATAGATACCTTCACATGTAATTTTATACAAAAATTTCCTTCATATGTTTTTTATTTATAATTGTGAAACTCCTATTTTCATAAAATCATATACCCTGATTGAAAAACAATTTTGTGGTTAAAAAAAAAGAATAATCAAATAATATTAATAATAATTCCATGATCAAGAATTAAATCAGAAATGTAATTCATATATTATATATCAATTCCTTAATTAATGATCAATGATCATGGTTTCTCAAATAATGAAATGATTAATTAAGGAATGAGAGAATGAATTAATGAAATAAATGTTTAAAAATAAAATTACAACACCATTCAATCATTAATAATTTAAAAAATATATAAATATATATACCCATATTTATTTTCTCAAATATCAAATAAAAATATGTATATTTCTCATTTGGAAGGACGAATGGAAATGTCATAATATAATGGATAAACACTACCTTCAATATATCAAATCTTCTTATTGAAGTTATTTTATATTAATATTAATATGTATCCAATCATTATCCTATTTTTATAGAGTTCAATAAATCCTTTTATCCCTAACAAACTCACATGTATTATCCACTTAAATTGGTGGTCAAATCCATTGTCAATTTTCCTAAAAGTGACATGTGAATCACCAAATATATCATTAATGTCATTTAACGTTTACAAAATTTATTACACATATAAAATAATCAATATTTGATTTACTGTATTAAATTATGACCTATTGTCCCATACCATATGGTAATTTAATTATTTTGTGGGTATTATGGTCCAGAAATAATATAGATACCACAAAATGGTGAGATTCATGTAATATTTTACATGGACTCATGGTTTTTTTACCAATGTAATGAAAAATTTCTTAAAAACACACTAAAACTTCTCTAATGTTTCTAAAATTTCGTATATGGCCTGAATTTAGCATTGCATCATTTTTTAAGCATTGGAATCATCCATAAATGCATTATAATGATTATTTATCCTTTCTATGTATTTTATTATTCTATTTTAAAAACAATTAAATGGTCTAGGAGGCCAAAAATTCATCCCAGTATTTTTGAACTCCAACATAAAATAAAATAAAACCGAACCATTTTTTATATTTTTGAGAATTACTTATACTAAATATATTCAAATCAAACAAACCTTGTTATAATAATAATTATAAAAGAGGATGATTTCAAGAGTTCCTTTATATTAAATCATTATTAATTCCATTATAATGTCATTATTCCTTGTTTTTTCACCTTAATATTCCTTGTTAAACTATTAATGTTTTCATCTATTTTGTTTATTAAAACATACTATAAAAAAAACACATAACCATGTAATTTACCATTATTTTCAACATAAAAAAATATTATTTAACTCTTCTATAGTCAACATCAATAGGTAATTGTTCCATCAAGGGTAATAAATTTTCAATATCATAAAATAACAATAATTTTTATTTATCCTTAATATACAATGGTTATTAATTTTAAAACAATGATTATTTTTTAAAATTTTAATTAAAATAAAAAATAAAAAAACCCCTGTTAATACTAAAATTATGTTGAAATATAAATGATAATAAATATATAATATATCAATAATATTTGTGAAATTTTTTTGGGTAAAATAATATTAAATATAAAAACGTTTCAATATAATATTTTAAACCAAATAAAATATTCATAAATTATCAATTGTTTATCCACTAACATTGATATCTAAATCATGGAAAACAAAACACAAATTTTTAATTGTTTAAAAATCATAAACAAAATTAAAATTACCACCAATCATGACAAAAAATAAAGAATCATGTTTTTTCTTTAAGATATTAATTTATATAAAAACACATAATCAAACAGGTCCCTTAAATTACATGAAAATTTAAACAGAAATATATTTTTATGTGACTTCTAATTATTTATTTGAGAATGGAATTAATTTAAATTTCATATTAAATCTTACATAGAAACCTTATATAAACAATTATTTACTTATTTTTTAGTGAAATTCATATATGAAAAAGGTTTCACATCCACCAATCTCTATTTTTTTTATCATCACATCATTAATTATAATTCATTTAATATGATCATTGGTAAATATTGTATAATCATTAATAAATCCAAAAAATTCATAGATGTTACATAAAAATATCACACAAATACCAATTATTAATCCCCTCATCAAAATAATTGTAATAATTAGAGTTAGAAAGAATATGACATTTACCTATAAGTAAATTATTTTTAATTACATTATAATATAACCATTTATTGTAATTTTTTATTATATTTAATCCTATAAAAGTTATAGATATAAATTTAGATTATATAATCGCTTTTAAACTGCAAAAATAAATTCCAATATCAATATATTTTCAGTGAAAATTTTGAAAAATATCATGAATAAAAATTTTATTATTATTTTAAAATAATGATTCCTATATAAAAAATTTATATAAATATATTTACTCATACTCCCATAAAAATAATCATTCAGTAAAATTAATTTTCAATTTTAATTAATTATATTTTGTTATTCAAAATAAACTCTTTATATAGTAGTGAAAATATACAATTATCATTAAAGTGTGGCATACAGTTTCTTACTCCTAAAAAATATTTGAGAGTAAATGGTATTGAATCATAAAATAAATAAAATTTCAACAACACTGCAACTATTAATTGAATATCATTCACTTTCTATTTCTCATTATATTCAATCATCGGACATCATCTTGTATATACCATTTCAAAATAAATAAATGATCGATTACAGTCTTCTCAATAAGACCTAGAAAATAAAAGGTAATGAATTGTTCACCCTAAAATTTTATAAATCATATTTATATAAACTAATCTTGGGGAAATTCATAAAACAATTGATTTTCATCTTATACGTAAAATGTTTAATGTAGTTTTTCTATACATAAACTCACTATTTTGAGTAATATAATAATATGAAGAATTAACCCACTCTATGTCATATAATTGTAAAATTATATCCTTTTAAATATGTATGGTTCTTCTTACTTTTGTAAAAATTATAAATACCCAACCTTTGTCTATTATCTTCTCCACATTCATGGAAGCAATCCAAAAATCCTTAGTGAATATTCCAAAAATAAAAGGCACTTTCTTATAGTAACTAAATTTTATTCTAGTATTTAAAATCCTCTTTAATTATATATTATTTATTTATACTACATTCTTGATAATTCCTCTTCTATCTGTTAAATTATAAAATTTTCTATTTTATTTTATCAATATAAATAGATTAGTCCTCACATTAATTAATGGAATCAACAACCTTGTTATTCATCCTAGTGACCATAATCCATACATTTTCTTATTCATTGAAATTTTTTATCACTTGATAAATTGTGAACTTCACCTTCTCAACAAAATCTCTTATTGATAACCTGATATAATGACCATCAGTCAAGGAAATTTACACTACTAGAAACTATCTTCCTTGTATAATGGATATTTTCTACCCACCCATCTCTTGAATAAGAAAATAATTAAAGTTTTGAATATATCCTCTTAAAAACATACATATTTAGAAATCATAGTTATATCATCATGTTATAATCTAATTGAATAGAAAATTTTGTTTAATTAAAAGTCCGTAATACCATGATTTTTATTATTTAGTGAGGAATGACGTCCACACTGAAGCCTAGGTTGTGAAATATTTTGAAAATTAATATGATCATATATTAATAGAAATAAAAAAGATACAAAATTCGTTTTTCATTCATATTTTTCATAATAAAACCACGGTTTAACATTATACCATAAATTTTACTTTAATCTTCTATATATTGTTCCTCTTATTTTATACTACTTCCCTAACATTATTTTTATATGATGGGATTTTTTCTAATGCTTCTAAAAATGGGATATTAAAAGGAATTTCATTAAAAATTTATAGAAATATCTTCCTTTTCCTAAATTAACCCTTTTTATCATTTAGAAGAATTGTTACATGATTTCTGTAGTGATTTATATTATTATTTATCATTATTATATATTTACATTGACCATTCCTTCACCTTTTACTCATATTAATTCACTCTATTATACATTAATCTTACTTTAACCTAAATTTTATCGCATTAATATATGGTTTATATACACATTCATTTCATACATTTCACCTATATCATTGGTTTAAATTTGCATCACCCAACAACATACTAATCATTCTCTCCTTGACCTACTTTTACATTTTTACAATAATAAATTATAATATTATTATTATAGAAATTTAATTTTTAAAATAAACATTCAATATTATAATGTAGTCCTTGATTATTATCAATAAAATCATCAATATTTAATTTATTATATTAAATTTGTTTTGAACTGTTGGTTATTTTACTGTTTTTGTATCCATTGAAATGTTTTAAATTATTTAAATCTATGAATATATTTTTTATCACCATCACTGATATTTATTTTATAAATAAAAACAAATATACCATAGACTTTCAAACAATATTCCTTGTGGTGGATCATATACATCACTATTTTCATTTTAATTATTTAAGCCTCTAATTATGGATCCATTCATCCATTTTAATCTTCAATGTATGCTCACATCCTATATTGAAATTTTTAAAAATTATAATGAAAATTATTACTAAATAATTTATCAAATATTTGTCTGATTCTCCTTATAAATTCTATCTAAATGTTTCTTTAATAGTTGTATCAAAAATTAAATTATTACATTTAGCTAGACCACTAAAAATTAATTTCATTAGAAAACGAATACCTAATAGAAGATGAAATAAATAAAATATAATTTTCTAAAAACAATTCATATAGTGTAATGTTATTCATCATCAAATTTTAAAAAAATAAATGTTATCTATCTAAATGTTTTATCATTTTGATGGAGTAAATAATCATGTCATGAATTGTATATATATTTTTATATCAATATTTGTGTGAGTTAACAGAGAGGGTATAGGGTGAATGAGTGTTCAATTTTAATTTCAAAAATTATTTCCTAAAAATTCATTACGTTGGTCAGTTAAATATTTTATACATGATTCTAATTTCTATCAACATCAACCTTAATGTTGTGGTAAATTAAATCTATAAAAAATGTGATTTAAAAGGATTAGTCTTGTTACGATCCTACTCATTATTATGATTGTTAATCCCCCAAATTTTGGATAATCTTATATTTAAATCAATTAAAATGAAAAATTTAGAGTCACAATATATTCACACTCATAATCCCACAAAGGAGGATGATTGTACAACTAAACGTAGTGTTTCTAGAGTCCAAAATTGTCATTCACACTCACGAATCTCAATATAGGGTCTTAATATTACATCACATATTCTTCAACATAATAGAACCTTGACGAATGAAGGATAAAATGTTCCACCTCCTGGTTTCCTCTCCCCCAATAGATGTTGATCTTCCTCTATCAGCATGCTTGTAATAACATGATAATATTCAAATATTCCAGTTCAAGTGAAACATAATAATTTTTTTTAATTCCTTTTTCAAAAAAATTCATGATCATAATATAGGATGTGTTTCCCTATTCTTCTGTAATGCATGAAAAATTATTCATAATTTTTATAAATTCCTAACAAAATGTTAATGTGTACACGTGATGCCTAAAATATCTACAATATTAATTTATACAATAATGGACATTAAAAACTCATAATAATACATCTACTAATTCTAAAATCAATAATGTTGAATTCCATTCTTGCATGAATGATGTAATCTGTTTTGAATATTTAAAAAATTAGAAAACATAATTTATTAATATTATTATTTTATGTCTTCGTTGGGTTCATAGTATTGATAGATTTAGTTTGGTACCGACCTCTAAACCAAATGAAAATATAATGGTATCTCAATATGATGGATGTATTACATAATAAAATTCATTAAAATTATTCCTCATGTAATCCAAAATTGTAATTTAATTTCTAATATACTTCTTCCCAATATTTTATCTCTCATCTCCTTCTTCATCTTGAATGTTAGGTCATACAGTCTTTATCATTCATATTAATATAACAATGTTTTTAATATCATTGATAATTCAAGCATACTAGAAAAGATGTACAGAAATAGTTCATTATAAAGATCATGAAATGTGTATAACATATAGAATGGTGAGTGTTGTCTCTATTTATTTTATTAAATCTTGAATAAACGAGTCATCAGAAAGAGGTCACATGACCTCCTTCTAATTCATCATCAGACTGTGGTGTTCATGGATTCTCTATTATAGGAGAAACAAGATATATTCTAAAAATTTTGATTGAAATGTGTCCTCTCCGTCTTATATGATGAGTCTTTATAGGCAAGGTATCAACCACCATTCATGTGATATTCACTAACCTGAATTCCGGATTAATAAGATAAGTCTATCAAGGTTTTGAATGCATAAATATCTTAGTATTTTTAAATATTTCCATGTTGTTTTCCTTATATTTAATCTCACACATTTCCCAAAATCATGGTGTCTATTATAATGCAATATAAATTTTTAACTTCATGGTGTTTTCCACATACACATATGAGATAATACCATGTATCAATGTATACAAGATTATCACACAGAAGCATTGGTTCTTCCTTGGAGAAGCTATATCTTCATGTAATCACATTATCATATCTCCACTTCCTTATAAAGGAATATTTAATACAAAACAATAATGTGAACAATATGTTTCTCTCTCATCAAGAATATTAGAGGATGGCCCAATGTCATGTATTTCTTTCAATATCAAACTAAATACATCAAAGAGATCATAAGTATACCATATTTGTATAGGTTAATGATGAAAAAATTAATATTGGGGGATAATTGGATCATCAAAATTGGAATAATCATGTTATATCTATATTATTTATAAATGGGTGACCAACACCCATGATAACATATATCATTCACATCTGAATGCAACGATAATATTCTACAGAATAAAAGTTTTTATTTTACATGCTAAATTGTATTTATATGATGTGTTTCATACCACCATGCCTCAATGAACTACCTCCCATTACTTGGGGCCTAATAATGTTACAAAAAAACATGTGTACACCCAAGACATATAATAATTTTTCTCACCCTTGTCACCGTGTGGTTCTAATCAGACTCTCTCTCCCTTTTAGTTGAGATAACTCCCACAATACTGTTATTGAGATGGGGATTGAGTCATATGTTTTTGGACTTATTTCTTATATAAGGCCCACATAAAAATAATTCCTATAATAATTTTATCTGTGTGATTTAATATCTATCAATTTTTCAGCTTAAAAAATCAAATCCCTTAAATATTTATTATTCTCCACAAAATAATCATTGAAAATAATATTTTCTTTATTATTCATTATTCTGATCTTCTTTTTATTATGTTAAAAATGTGGCAGGTCTTGAGCACCATTGAAATATGTCATTGATATTTAAAAAAAATAAAAAAAAATCATAACTGATATATAGAATAGAAATTCTATATTCTTTTCACATAATCTCATTTTATAATTTCCAATACATATATATCCATTATTGAAAATGATTTAAATTCCTGACGATTGGGATAAACAATCTCTTATATTGGATTTTTTATCAATACCATCATCCAATTAAACATGTAAATAACTGAATACCTCTCTATATGTCTCTCTGTCATATGATCCTTATTGAAATTAAAAGAAAATGTCTATTTAGGGAATCTCTATTCATGTTCATCTTCAACCAACATCAGGAAAAAAAAATTTGGATTTGTCTCACCAAAAGGAATAGAATTAAGATACTAAAAAATAAATAAAATATTAGTTAAAAAATCTATGTAAACATGGTCTAACCTTTTTTAGAAAACATGTTTAAAGTCACCAAATTTTCATAACCATCTAGAAAATATTCTATAATGTTATTCCATTCTAAAAATCATTCCACCTTCTACCTTTAAATGGTTATATGATCTAGATTATTAAGGGAAATCCTTCACATATCATAAAGAAATAATTATATTTATATTGAAGAAAATAGTAATCTCCCTACATCTCATATTTATTATGATACATAACTTCCCCATGGTATGAAGTTTGAAATAGTCATGAAAAATGATCATTTTTTATAATTATAAATTAGATTTAGTGTTTATCAACCTAAAGTAATAAACTACATTAATTATCATTGAAATTAATTCTATATATGATGAATATCTCTACTCCTTCAATTACCTACATATTCATTCATATTAATATAATAAGTGAATAAGAAAGGGCCTAAAAGTATTTCATGAAAAAATTAAGGCTGACATCTTTCTATCAATAATTAGTTCAACTCATTCTTCTTTGGATCAACATTGGATGAGCGTTTATTCATAGTTCTCTCAAAATATTTGATATATTTTCCATAAATGTTTCACACTTATTATATGTATATATTTTCCGCTTCAAAAATGAAATGATTTTTTTCATTACACATTTTATTCATTCTATATTCTTGAGTTAGAGGAGTTGGCATACATTTTTTGTTCCATTCCATGTTTTCTCACACCATTAAAAATATAAAATATTAAATTCATACTTTGTAGTTGAATCCAAATCAAAATTAATTTCTTCAACTATTACAACATGTTTTTCACCTACTCAATCTTGTAATATTTATCATTTTATCATCATTTCAAGTTGGTTATTCTATATGAATAAAAATTAATTATTACTCATTATTGTTTTTAGAAGAATTCTATATAAATAGTTTATGATCATAACATTATTTAATTTTTTCAGTATCACAACATATATATTGTGTGGAATGTCACTTATTTTTCTACCATATAATTTGTTATCATTGTGGTCTTCTAGACCATATCTACCACAATATTTATTCAAAAATCATATTCGTTCAACGTTGATAGTTTAAATGAATTGTTTGTCATAAGATTAAATTTTTGATAATATTATCACATTTTATTTGAATAAATCCCACATCATCAATTCCAATGTAGTGGTGTGACATATTATTCTATCAAGAATATTATTTATGACCAAACACTCTATAATAGAAATGGGATTTCATGAACCCTGATCTTCTAGAATGATAGTATTTATTATTTTAATATAATTAATCTTTTATTTTCATCGATTGTTTCTATATCTACATGGGAGGAGTCCTTAAAGTTGAATTATTACATTTTTTTGTATGTTGTTTTCTCATTTATTTCATTGTTCTATAATTAATTTGTCTTCCCCGTAATACCTAAAATATTATAGATAATAGATGTTCATTGATATTCATTTGGTATAGAATCAACCATTTTATATGGACCGTTTATTTCAATAGCTTGAGAATATTAACCATTATTCTAAACTACATTGTTGATGTATTATTTATTCTTATTGAACTCACCTTAAGCTAATATGAATTTACATTTTCACTCTAATAATTCATACTCTATAAAAATTAGTCATTCTTTAATATTGTTGACCATATTTCCATGACCATCTATATTAATTTTTTTCTTATTTTATATAATGACAGTATGCTTATTCTTGTTAAACTCATTGCTTCCAAACATATTTTTTGTTAAAATAATGTATTTTTCTTTCTATCTAAACTGAATCCTTCTTATATTCCCTTTTCTCATTATTATATTTCTCTTATTTCCTTACACATTATTTGTTCTAGCTTATCTATAACTTTTCTCCTTCATGAGTTCCATATGATTTTCAAAAGTAGAATCTTGATTTTCCTTTAAAAACCATTCCACTTCAGTTCTCTCTTCACCTTCTACAACTTACAATTTTTCTTTGGAAATAATATTTTTCTAATTAATGAGACATGATTTCTATGATATTATACTTCTTTTATTCTTCAACTTGATGATGAATTTTCATCAACATCCATTCCCATTATATTTATTTAATTATTCATTGATAAATTCACAATTTTATTATCACATTATCCTATTTTAGTTTTTTATATATTATCATAATGTAGTCTCATTCCACAATAGTCCCAGTGAAATTATTTGTATACTTTTTATGATCATATAGAAAAATTGAAACCCTACTAGAGTTGAATAACATAAATGGATTATTTTATTTTACTCATTTTTCATAATTAAAAAAGTATTCAAATAAGTCCATTATATATATCATCATTTTATTTCATCATATGGATGGTTTTATTCTTGTTTTATATACTGTTATAATATTATAAATTTAATATTTTGATAGATCTTCTCAGTATTACATTATAATATTCTTTATAAGGATATGTCATTAAAACTCTCACAAAAACCAATAATGCTACTAAGAATCTCATTTAATCATGTAATGTATTCTCTAATACTCCCATAATTATTCATTTTTATATCTTAAAATCCATTTCTCCATTTTTTAGTTCTAGTTTCCATTGATTTCATATTTCCCTAAAAATGATATTTAGTTTTTGTAAAATATCATTCGTAGTTTGGATCACATGAATTTATTGGATACCTTCTCATAATGGGGAATCAACAGTGTATTCTGATCCTTCAGAACCATTTCTAGATATCTATTATTTTCAAAACATCATAGTATAATTATCATCATAGTGTTGAAACCCCATAATTACTTCATCTATTACTTTTAAATCATCTGATATGAGGTAATGGAAAATATTTTTCATCTTTCTTTCATATTTATTACAATAATACATAATTAACTATTATTATTTATAGACTTTATATTCTCTATATTTAGTAATTTTTTTGATATTTATTAGGAGACATTAACTCAAAATGAATTTTTTGAACCCAGATTATGGTGGTAAAGCTATGATAAGGAGGGGTCAATTATTAATCCCTTTTCCTTTTATAAATCGGTCATTTTAAATTCACTCAATATAGTTCATTTAATTATCAATACACTCTTCAAATTTCTATCAGAAACACAACAAATATTGCAGTAAATAAAATCTATAAACGTAGTCTTTTAAAGGTTCAAGTACCAATGTGAGATTACTACTCTTCATTCTATTTAATCCCCCACACCAGGATTCTTCACTATATCAATAAATTACTACCACAAACACAGATTCATACTATATTTATTCTCATTAGTCTATACTAGGTAATATTTATACATATTGACATAACTTTACTTAAATCAAAACTAGCCTTCATAATCATGAGTCACCCAAGAGGATATGCATAGTGAATCTCAAATTATTTCACTTCTTCAAACCATGATCCAATATACGATGATTTATTCAATTTTTTTCATCTTCAATAATATATTTTGATCATCTTCCATGAGATATTTTTATTTTAGATAATTATATACACATATTAAAGTACCTTCATATCTTGATGATTTTGGGTAGTTGGTATTTCTCAAAATAATTCTAGTCAAAATATATGATCAAATTCAAGTATTTTAAAATGTTCAAAAAACACATTCCTTATACTGAGGAAGTCTCTACCTAAATTTAAAGTGTGAATGTGATATTCATAATTTATCCAAAATCATTTCATTCAACTAAAGACTTTCACAACTAAAAATAACTCATATTAAAATTCTAAAATAAATTTATTTAAATTACCATCATGCATGCATTATGTAATACATAGTGAATAATGTAAATAATTGAAAATAAATTTATTTATAATTTTTATGTTCTTTCCTAGGGTATCGTTTCGTCCAAGATTCACATGTGTCACATCCTTTGTAACCACTGATAAGGTTAAGGTATCTATGTATGTATTCATTATATCATGATAAAATGAGTACACTAACATCCCCAAAAAACATCCAAATTGGTATTTCATTATGAATATTATTCTTTAAAAAAGGATATTTCGAAAGATCATTTTCATGAAAGGTGGGTTTTTCATTCATTCTCCTTGGACATCACATAATAATGTACATAGTATCATAGAGCCTTCATGGAAACTATATAGGATTCATGAATCCAGTTCTTTGAAAATATCCTTAAATGATTGTAACATAATAGAAGTCATATAGTGTATCACTTTCTTCATTAAACCTGTAAGTGTGATATTCTCACGTAGGAGGTTATAGGATCTCCTTCTTCGTATTTGTGAAACTGTGCATGTCAAAAATTCACTATTTTAGGGGAAGAAACATCTCTTCAGAAAATATTGATCATTATTGTCCATGACATTCTTGGATGATCAATATTTATTGTTGAGGTTTCCACCATCTTTATCCAAACATCAACAATGTTAATGATTGAATTATATTTCCTTTCAAATATGGTTTTTATTTCCTGAAGGGCATAGTGTTTTGAAATATATTCACATAGGTTTCCTTAATTTTAATATCAAATAAAAATAAAAAAACATATAATATGTTTTGTGGGAAAACATGTTTTCTATTCTAGGTGTTATTCTCATGCACCTACAGAAATATCACAAGTATCATATCATGCATTAGTATGAATATGAAGCCTATATTCTTAGTCCGTAGAAGATATATCTTCATTTAAAAACATTCATTTACATCCATGTCATCTTTCATTAATATTTGATATATTGTAATCATTATATATACTTATTTAAATATCATCATCATCATTATAAAATGTTATGTCATTAGGGATAACTTGTGATATCAAACAAGTAGCGTTGAGGTTCTCGTATGTGTAGTATATTAGTTGATGTCGAATAGGGAGACATGGAGGCTGGAGGATCACTAGATAGATCATGACAAGAAGTATGTGTTTTATTCATGTCATTCAAGAATATGTGAACAATACCCATGATAGCCTATCCCCCCTACATTCTAAGAGAAGATAAGATACATTATATAAAAAAATTATTCCTTTAACAACAAATATTAGTGTATGGGCCCTAATTCCAACCACCATAATTTATCACACTGTCTCCACTACTTTTTGGCCCAATAAACATACACACCCTCCTTTGGACGCATAGTAATTCTAATGAATGTTTTCACCAATTAATCCTTGTATCCCTATTCAAGATAACCCTACCTCATGGTTGAGTTTTCTGCCACAGTTATGTTGATTGGGGAAGCTATTATGGATACTTTTGTTCGGCCTTATTTTTTATAATTCCCACCCAGAAATATTACATGGAATAATTCATTGTATTGGATTTAATATCAATTAATTTATCATCATCAAATGAAAAAAAAATCAAATGTATTTTGTAATCTATAATTATTCATGAAATTTATTAATTTTTTAAGGTATTCATAATTATTAACTTCTATAAATGTTGTAAAGTATATGTCAGTTCTATAACACCATTGACAAATGTCTTTTAGCTTTATGATTAGTTATATGCAAATCATAATTAATAGGGAGAGTAATAATTCTACGTGTTTCATCACTACATCTCTTCTAATAATCTTCAATACATATTTACCCTTTATCAACAAAAAATAAACATCCAGTCCCTTGGGATCAATAATTTTATACCATATTATAATAGATTTTTGTTCCATAATTTTAACCCATTTTTTTATTTATCTTGGAAGTAAAAAATTAAAAATTATTTCCTAAACAAATCATAAATATCATCATTCATTTGGAATTTATTACAATTCTCAGAGAAATATAAAAAGTGTTTGGTTGGATCCTCCTATGGTAGATTGGTGAATTAAATTAATTTACATATCATTTTAATGGTTTTATCGCTATCTCAATGTTTTTCGATGTATAAAATTTCATGATGCTTGTTTTTTGTACATTAATACATGAGAGTAAATTTTAATCCATTTTTATTATTTACATTGGTTTTATACTAATAATAACATCTTCCACTACAAATTATTGATAAAATAAATACATGTTTTCTAATTTCTTATTTCAGGAAAATACATTCTCAATCAACAGACCATAATCTTGATGATTCATTCAATATTTGGAGACCATACCAATGTTTAATGATCCTAAAACCATAATATCTAACTTGAATATCACAATAAGAACAAATTAAATTTAATTAAAAAAACAAAAGAGTGTATAAGAAAACAATATTCACAATATATCAACAATAATATTATAAAATGATTACTTCACTGTAGAAAAAGAACCCAAAACATTGAATGCCTATAATTTTTCAATATTTTATATAATGAAACATTATTAGAAAAAAATATGTTATAATATCCTAATAATGAACTATAAATGTATAATATGTAGTCTAACTTAAATAAAACCCATAGAGGCAAGTGATCGGTGGAGTTAAAATTTATTTAGAAAGATAAGACAGAAAAAATAGAATGATTCACATATTGATAAAATAATTCAAATAAACAAAAATAATAAAATCACAAAAAAATATTATAAAACTTAGATAATAAAATAATATATCACTAAATTTAAATAAGGGAAAACATTTTTTTAATCAGTGTTTAATCTAAAAAATTCATTGTTTGGGTGTTTTTTCTCAAAATTAACAACATCACTCTCAATTTGATAAAATACATTATTTCACATAATAAACGGTGATCCAATATAATTTAGAAACATAGAATACTCAAACTCTCTCCCTGATCAATAATAAATTCATGAATTTTATTAATTCATTAAATATAAAATCCTTATTCAATAAGTAATATAATTTAAACAAAAATATGAATAGAATGGTAGAATTAATGAATCTAACAATAATAAAAAAAATAATTAAAAATAAAATAATTAAATCATTCATTTATATATCATCATTAATATAATCACAAATATGTTTACACAAATATGTTTTTATATATATATTTTAATAAAACTATGTTTTATACATATAATGAAAGGATCAATTTTAACCACATTCTTAATATACATTGAAAATCTATTTAGAGTCCCTTCCCATCGATATTACTATGTATAAAAATAGTAACCACCTTTTATAGAGTTTAGTCAATTTATATATACTTTATATCACCCTATACATTCTTCTATTCATTATTTTGTTATTTTTAAATAAAATCTTCATAAAAAATATAGAGGGATGAGAAAAATATCACCATGTCACGACCCCCTCCCAGAAAAGATGCCCTTCTTAAGATGGAGATGGTGAAAGGGAGATAATGACTCCCAAGTCCCGCCTCCAGTAGGCCCCGGAGTGGTGACTAGCACCAAGGGTATAAGTTTTCAAAAATATGGGAGGCATTACCCTTTATATTATTTAAGATCGGGAAATAGGAGAAGTCAACCACCAAAAAGGAGAAAGAACAAGTGTATTGAAATAAACCCAATCCGATCCCACATGAAATATTAAACAATTCTGAAACAAGGTACAAGTACAAGAAAGCTCAAAAAGTACAATACCAAATGAAATAAGAGTACATCAAACTGCAAAAACTCCAACTGTCCAGACTAGTAGGGTCTCGCACGGCCCTGGTAGTCCCCCTTGAATCCTAAATTTAAACTTATGGTGAGCATAAAAGTATACTATGTAGGGAAACATAAAGCCCTCGTGCACAGGTGGGGAGACATCCTAATGTCCTGTGAGAACAACGGAAGAAACCATAACCAAACAAGGAATTCTATCCACCCAACCTCACCAACCATGCTCACTAAACACACAAAACAACATTTAGTAGTATATAAGAACAAGAGTATTGGGTACCCCACACCATTTCCCCCTACTAGTTAGTTAATCTTCCTAATGGTGAACGTCTTGATGCTACAACACTCTTCCCACATGCACACACCTGGGCCGCACAAAACACATACCCTACCCGCACACACCTGGGCCTCACAAACCACATATCCGCCCGCACAAACCTGGGCCCCACAAACCACATATCTTTCATGCACACACCTGGCCTCACAAACCACATATCTTTCCCGCACATACCTGGGCCTCATAAACACAATCACATCCCCAACTGAACACACCTAGGCCTCATATCAAATATTCTTGGAAACAGTAATAGAAACAAAACTCTCGCCCGAAGACACCTGGGCCTCATCCTGATGATTCTTGGTAAAAAAATCCTGCTCGAAGAGTTGTGGGCTAATATCACACCAATTGAAACCTATCCTAAGAGTCATGGGTGTAAGGTCCCCTCAAGCCATCACATCCTATGGAAGAAGGAGAAGGATGGAGGTAGTAACTTTGGAGAAAACACCCTCTCCCATGAAATTGGAGTGTTCAGCACTAAGCGCTCAACATGGGTGGGGTGAGACAAAACACAAACACAAAGATACATATATATATACCAAACACACAACCCCACCTATGTCTTCTGAACAGAGAAACTGAGCACGTGCCTTGGTACTGCTACTACGAAGAATGCATACAACAAAAATTCCCAACCCCATTTAGGTTTTCATGTTTCAACAGTATTATTTTATTAGTTCCTTAATTACTGGGTAATTATCAAACTAGATCAATTGTTTCATAAAAAACCCTGCCAACCACAAGTCAAGTAAGATAAAAAAAAGTAACACAAAACCAACCTTTTTATCATCAATAAAACCCCATTGATTGTTCCCGTGTTTAATTCATTATCATTCCCACAGTTCATTTATCAACATTCCACTTTCATTTAATATCACAACCCATTATTGCAACCCTTCTGCCACTATAACCACATCTCCACAACCGTATCACAAAACAAGGCTCGTTCCACATCATTTCCCCTTTAATATCATTTACTGCAGCCCCGCTGCCCATCCTATTCGTAAAAACCCAGGATTCACCCCATGACCCCTCTTTTAAGACACCATGTAACCAACCAACATCCACATGTTCATTATTCCATTTTTGTCAACCAGCATGATCACAGAAGGGGTCCCAGATATTCATTTAATCAGAAAAATTTATGTGATTAACCAATTCCATATTCGACAAAGTATCCATCCACAAAATGGTCCAGAAATATAGCGAAACATTTAATTGTGCAAGAAAATTCCCCCAATGATCATGATTTTCAGTAGGTATAAGCCTATTAAATTCACAACATATCAATAGGATAAACAAAGATAAACATAACAAATTATCCATCCCCGTTCTTTAATCCAGTTATTATCTTCATTAAACTGTTTAAACAATGTCTCATGAAAGAAAGAGGACACCCATCCCACATGATGCACAAATTAAAGAGATGAAGGTACGATCCCTACCTCAATGGTTTTCCACGAAATCCCCCAACAGTGAAGAATGCACAAGAATGCTGGGTCGATTCTCCATGAAACGTCCTTAGATCTCCTCTCCTAACACAACCATGCCCAAAGCACATCAAAAACGACATCCCCATACATTGATCTACCCACAACTGGTATAGATAAATGATCTCAAGAGGATATGAGAAGTATGTCTTATAAGATCTTAGAAGATCTATGAAACATAATAAAGAATGAGCACATACCTCAAGAACCAGCTTCGATTCACCATGAAAATCCTCTGGATCACCTCCAAAACAATTGGGAGAGGTTCTCTAACCTTCAAGGGATAGAAATACTGAGTTATAGCCACTTAAGGGGTTTAAACAAGGTGTTCAAAGGAAAAACGAGTTAGATCCACAATTTTAGGATCTAACTTTGAGTACCCACACAGTTACTCTGCATGGTTTACAAACAGTTCGCTAACCGTGCGTTAGACTCTGCCTCGACAGACACTCCTCGCAGGGTTAGGCCACACGGTTAGAAAAATCATGCACTAACCATGCATTAGCCACTTTCTCCCAAACCAAACGTGCACAACTTGGTCACACGGTTTAGGAAAACCGTGCGTAGACTGTGCGACATCCACTGCCCCTTAGCATACCTTAAAAGTCCACCCAAACGCACCCCAAAGTCACCTTGGCCTCCGGGAACACCACTAGCACAAACTTTTCACAAATTAATGGACCAGAGGGGTACGGGCCAGTACATCAGATACCTCTCAAAACATTCTTGTCCTCGATAATCCAAAACCCACCTAAAGAGAAAATAAAATGGGGTCTGAACAACCACCTCTCAAGATACCTCTTAGGGCTCTCGTCATAACAGGAATCCAACCACAATCCTAATCATATGAGTCATGGAATTACTTCTCTTATGTCAAGATATTATCCTCATTAGGTGGCACTAACTCACCTGCACGGGTTTAATCGCATCCGCATTAATTCCTCTCGATTAAGGATCTGGTTTTTCCCTTCCCCGTACATCTGCACATTTTACACACTTCCAGAGAACAAGGAAACAAAATATCTCACAACAGAAAAGCTAAAAATCCCATATATCAAAGGTACAGTGTATAAAATTAAAAAAATCATTGAAGAACAAGCAAAACACAAGTAAATACAACTCCTGGTACTGAGCGTGCATCTGCGTCTTTCGCTCCCAGGTACTCTCCTCGGGGCTGCCATGCTTCCACAACACACGAACCAAGATGATGGTTAATCCATAGATAACCCTATATTTACATACCTCGATTCTGAATGGTCGTTACTCGAAGGTCTTTTCATCTCCCATATCTAAATCTACCTAGTCGATAATGTGAGAGTCATCTTGTAAGTACCGAAAATGCTGGGAGATGTGGAAGATGTCACGAACCTTCTCCAACTGAGGTGGAAGAGCCAGATGATATGCCTCCTCACTGACTTGTCTCAGCTACTTGAAAGGTCTGATGAACCTAGGGGAGAGCTTACTCCCCTTCCAAAACCTATGCTACCCCCGTCGAGGGGAATCCTTCAAGAACACATAATATCCCAGCTCGAACACCAAGTGCCTCCTCTGACAATCAGCATAAGACTTATGTCGTTCCTGAGCCGCTTTCATCCTCTCACGCACAAGCTGGAAATTCACTATGGTGCTTTGTACTACCCCTAGCCCAAGAGCACCTGTCACACCAACCTCTGCCTAGAAAATGGGTGAACGACATGGTCTTATATACAAAGCCTCAAACAGTTCCATACCGATAGTAGAGTGGAATATGTTCTTGTAGGAAAACTATACTAAAGGAATGTGTCGCACCATTGATCCTTCGAAATCCAGAACGCAGGCTCGCAGCATGTCGTACAACGTCTAGATAGTCTGCTCTATCTGCCCATTGGTCTGGGGGTGGAAAGCAGTGCTAAGGCATAGCTGGGTGACAAAATCATGTTGTAACCCCCTCCAAACACAGGAGGTAAACCGAGTATCCCGATCTGAGATGATAGTCTTCGGAACTCCCTGAAAACACACCACCTCATCTACGTACCTCTATGATAAGGTACTCACTGAGCCCGACTCCATAATTTCTAAGAAGTGAGCTGATTTCGTCAGTCGATCCACCACTACCCAGATAACATCATAACCACCATAAGATCTAGGTAGTCCTGCGACGAATTCCATTGAGATGTCATATCATTTCCACTCAGGAACATCTAAAGGATGCAACAAACCACTGGGAACACATTGTTCAGCCTTTAATTGCTAACACACTAGGCACTTAGCCACAAACTCCACCACTTCCCGTTTCATCTCGGGACACCAAAACTTTTCCCTTGGGCCTCTTTACATTTTTGATTCGATGTCGGCTATCCTCTGACCATCCTTATGGATCATTTATTTGATCGATATGATCCCACGTCAGTTCATCCTCGGAGTCTAACCATTGAGACTCTTCCTCCTACTGCAAAAAGGAGTACTGCACCGTCAACTGAAACAAACAGCCTCTAACACCCTCTACTCCTGCATCCAAGTGCCGGGTAGCCATCGTTCCCATCATTTTCCAAGAATAAGCGGATTCCTCATCCACTTTCTTATGCAACATCCTGCTCAGGGCATTAGCCACAACATTTCACTTACCTTTAGTGTAAGAGATCTCGATGTTATAGTCTTGGAGAAACACAACCCATCTCCACTGCCGCATGTTCTGGTCATGCTGGGAGAAGATATTATGTAAGATTTTGTGATCTAAGAAGACCACAAAGAAATCCTTGATATGGAATGTCGCCACAACTTCAGTGTGAACACTACTGCTGCAAGCTCTAGGTCAAGGGTGGAATAGTTACGCTCGTGGGGGCGCAACTGCCTAGACCCATAACAGATCACACCCTTCTTCTACCTCAGTACACACCCCAAACCAAGGCCATAAGAATCAAAAAGCACCTCATAAAACAACCCTTCCACTGGAAACATAAGTACTAGAGCACTGAAAAACTTCTCCTTTAGGTAGTCGAAAGCTTTCTAGCACTGCTCGCTCCATAGGAAGACCTGGTTCTTCCATGTCAAAGCTGTCAAGGGAGCAGCAACTCAAGAGAAGTCTGAAATGAACCTCCGATAATAACCTACCAACCCCAGGAAACTATGAACTTCTACTGAGATCTTGGGTGAAGCCCAAGAAACAACTGCTCCACCTTAGACGGGTCCACTGACACTCTATGTTTAGACACCATGTGCCCAAGGAAGTGTACTTCTTGCGTCAACAACATACACATCGACAATTTCAAATAAAGATGGTGGTGTCAAAGGACTTCCAAGACTTCCTTGAGATGCTCGACATGCTCCTCCTCTGATTTTTTTAGATCATGATGTCATCGTTAAACACAATGAGGAAGTAGTCCAGAAACGCTCAGATGAAAATGTCCATAAGTCCCATGAACATAGCTAGTGAATTAGTAACTCCAAATGGAATCACTACAAATTTGAATTTCCCATTCCTGAACCTGAAATCCATATTTGAGATGTCACTTTTCTTTTACCCTCAGCTGGTGATATCCAGATCGTAGATCAATCATAGAAAACCAAACTGGTCCCCTCAGCTGGTCAAAGAGATCATTTATCCTTGGAAGGGGGTAATGGTTCTTGACTGTTACTAGATTCAACCTTCGGTAGACTATGTATAGCCTGAGACCACCATCTTCCTTCTTCCTGAAAAAAACTGGAGCAACCCATGGCGGGATGCTGGGTCGGACAAAACCCTTCTCCATCAGATCGTCAATCTAAATCTGCAACTCCTGCAACTCCGAAGGTGTCGTCCGATAAGGGGCCATTGAAATCGGATAGGCCCCCAGTTGTAAGTCTATATTGAAAGCAACATCACATCGATGGGGTAGAGTCACAACCTCCTCGGGGAAAACATTGAGGAACTCCCCAAAAACCATTGGAACAACCATCATCACTATATCATCTAAAACCACTGATAACCCACCTAACAAGGAAAGGAAAGGCTCCACATGCCAGATTCCCACCTGATAGATCCTCTCACTAACAAAAGCAACATGTTTCCCATCCACGTCGGAGAACAAGACTATTCTTCGAAAGCAGTAGATAATGAATCTAATAGAAAATAGCCAGTCGATGCCTAAGATGACATCGTATGGCTGCATCTGTAGAAAAAGAGGATCCCCACTAGATCGATGTTGTCCCAACGTCAGCCCATATCCCCGGAAAACACTAGATACACTCGTATGACCTCCAACTGGTGTACTCAGCACCAGGGGTACAGAAAGTCTCTCTATGTCTAGTCCCAAATCATGGGCTAGACCGGGTGTAACAAAGGAGTGTGAAGCTCCCGAGTAGAACAAAGCATAAATGAGAGTGCTGAACAAACAAATCGTACCATGCACCACCTCTGGTCTTGCCGGAGATTCCAACGCAGTTGTGTGCAACTATCCACGCCTAGCTCATCTACGTCTCTAATGTCGACCAACTCCCCAACCATGCCCTGGTCGAGGTCCCTGAGGATCACATTGAGGTCGGCCTCCTCCCGCAATGTTTTCCCTCAGAGGAGCAGTGTCCTACTACTACTGGAAGGGCCTCGTCGGCAACTGGTGCTGCTGAGGCGGGCACTGAACCTACCCCCTCCACCGTACTGAGCTCGGGTCGGCACCAAATCTAAATGTGACCGAATGCTCTGAAAGAGAAACACTTCAGTCCAGAGCTCGTGAATAAGGGACAAGGACCAAAAGATCTGAACTGGAACTGTGGGGGCCTGGTCCCCAATAGCTTGAATCTGGAAGGTCCTGTCACAAGAGACCTGCTGCTGACTTCCTTCCCTTTCGACAAACTCGGCTGGATCCCCTCTCGTGGTGCACCTCCCTGCGAGTGAATCCTCTCTACAACCTCAGCCTTCTTTTGTACTTCCAAGTACGTCTGAAAGGTGAATGGGGTGATAGAATACTGATGTGAAGGACAATGCGCCTCCTCCAAAGGTCTCGCCCGAGACTCCTCATCCGGAAAGAGATCCAGAGGAAAACAAAGGAGACCCTTAAACTTGATCCCCAACTCTCATACTAACATACTCCCCTGCTGGAGGGAGAGTTACTCTTGCCACTTCTCCACCTTGATCATGGAAGAAAGGAATTATTCTCGGAACTCCTTCTCAAAGTAATCCAACAAAAACTTTTCCTCTGACCTCTCCCCGAAGAAGAGCATCCACCACTAATGCACCACACCTCTCAGCTGACTTACTGCTAGGGGAAACCAGTACTCCCTCAGAGCACAGATCACAGTAAAAGCGATCCCTAGATCCTCATGCCACCCCTCTGTCTCTATATCCAGAGTGATACCCTTGTACTACTTGATGGTTTTTCACTGGAAAGAACAGAGAGTCATCTGCCACTGGCCATCTTCCTCCTCTCGGTCAATCCTCAACTGATCGACCGCCTGAATCTGCTGGGCCTCGACTGTCTGAGTCACCCGGTGACGACGCCCAGGTTCCATAGGTGTACAATACACAAAGACCGCCTAAGCCCAAGTAGCAAGGAAATTTCTCAAGGTTTCATTTTATCACATTATTTCAATTTCTTTTCCCGAACACCCAAATCGAGTAAAACACAATCATGATGATGCATGTACCATCCCTAGGGTATTTACCATACAATCAATGTAGTTTCACTTGGTCATTCAGTAGCATCATAGTCCTTGCATCGGATCACGAGGGGCCCTAAAATGCCATGTCGTAGCCGGTCTTCCCAGGCCTATGGCACACACCAAGATCATCCAACACTGTTTCCCTACCATCCCATGTAATCCTCACTGTGCCTAACTCCAGACTTCATCCTATCTATCAACCATCATCTCTGATACCATTCTGTCACGACCCCCTACCACCAAAGATTCCCTTCATGAGCTGGTAATGTTTTAAGGGAGATAATGACCCCTGAGTCCCGCCTCCAGTAGGCCTCGGAGTGGCGACTAGCACCAAGGTTATGATTTTTCACAAATATGGGAGGCATTACCCTTTTTGTTATTTATGATCGGGAAATAGGACAAGTCAACCACCAAAAAGGAAAAAAGAAAAAGTGTATAGAAATAACCCCAAACTGATCCCACATGCACGTTTAAACAATTCTGAAACAAGGTATAAGTACATGAAAGCTCAAAAAGTACAATACCAAAAGAAACAATAGTACAAAAAACTGCAACCACTTCAACTGTCCCGACTAGTAGGGTCATGCATGACCCTGGTAGTCCTCCTGGAAAACTGAAAGTAAATGTACGGTGAGAATACAAGTATACTCAGTAGGGAAATCTAAAGCTCCCATGCATAGGTGGGGAGACATCCTAATGTCCTATGAGAACAACCGAAGAAACCAAAACCTAACAAGGAATTATATCCACCCAACCTCACCAGCCACGCTCACCAAAAACACAAATCAACAAGTAGTAGTATATAAGAACAAGAGTATTGGGTAACCTGCACCATTTCCCCCTACTAGTTAGTTGGTCTTCCTAATGGAGAAAATCCTGATGCTACGACACTCTTTTCACCCACACACACCTGGGCCTCACATACCACATATCCCGCCCCCACACAACTAGGCCCCATATACCACATATCCCTCCTACACACACCTGGGCCTCATAAACACAATCACATCCCCACCCGAAAACACATGGGCCTCCTATCGATGATTCGTGGGAACTGTAATAGTTACATATCTCTCGCTCGAAGACATTTGGGCCTCATCCTAAAGATTATTGGGAAAAAATCATACCCGAAGAGTCTTGGGCTATAATCACACCAATAGAAACCTACCTGAGGAGTCCTGTGTGTATGGTCACCTTATGCTATCACATCCTATGGATGAAGGACCAGGAAGGAGCTATTAACTAAGTGGAAAACACCCTCTCCCATGAAATGGGAGTGTTCAGCACTAACTTCTCAACAAGGGTGGGGTGTGACAAAACACAAAGATACAGATACATATATGTATACCAAACACACAACCTGACCTATGGCTTTTGAATAATGAAACTGTGCACGTGCCTCGGCACTGCTACTATGAAGCATGCATACAACAAACAATCCCAACCCCATATAGGTTTTCATGTTTTGACAGTATTAGATTATTAGTTCCTTAACTACTGGGAAATTATCAAACCAGATCCAGCGTTTCGTATAACAAACCCAACTAACCATAAAACAAGTTAGATAAAAACACAAGAAACACAAAACTAACCTTTTTATCATCAATCATACCCCATTGATTGTTACCGCTTTTAATTCATTATCGTTCCCCACAGTTCATTTATCAAATTTCCTGTTTCTTTTAATATCACTGCCCATTACTGCAGCCATGCTGCCACTATAACCACATCTCCTCAACTGTTTCACAAAACAAGGCTCGTGCCACATCATTTCCACTTTAATATCATGTACTACAGCCCCACTACCCATCCTATTCGTAACAACCCAGGATTCACCCCCCTCTTTTCACAAACCAAGTAACTAACCAACATCCACATGTTCATTATTCAATTTTGTTCAACTGGGGTGATTACACAAGGTTTATAGATATTAATTTAATCATCCAAAATTACATGATTAACCAACTCCATATTCCAAAAAGTTTCCATACATAAAACGGACGATAAAGATAGGGAAACTACTAATTGTGCAAGAAAATCCCCCCAACGACTGTGATTTTCAGTAGGCATAATCCTATTCAATTCATAACATAGCAATATGATAAAAAAAAGATAAACATAACAACATCCCTATACCCATTCTTTAAGCCAGTTATTATCATCATTAAACTGGTTCAACTATGTCTCGTGAAAGGAAGAGGACACCCATCCTGCATGATGCAGAAATTAGAGAGATGAAGGTAAGAGGCCTACCTCAATGGTTTTTGATAAAAACCGCCAACAACGAAGAACACACTAGGATGTCGGGTCGATTATCCACGAAACATCTTTAGATCTCATCTCATAACACATCTAAGCCCAAATCTCATCAAAAATGACATCCCCACACTTGGATCTACCCACAATGGGTATAGATCTAAGAATTCAAGAGGAGAGGAGAAGTAGATCTAAGAATTTCTAAGAAGATCTCTGAAACATAAGTAAGAAGGAGCATATACCTCAAGAACTGGCTTCGATTTGACAAGAAAACCCTTTAGATCGCCTCCAAAACACTTGGGAGAGGTTCTCTAACCATCAAGGGTTAGAAATACCGAGTTATGGCCGCTTAGGGGGTTAAAAAAAGGTGGTAAAAGGAAAAAAGCGTTAGATCCAAAATTTTAGGATCTATCTTTATGTACACGCATAGTTAGTTATCACGGTTTATAAACTGTGTGCTAACCGTGCGTTAGCCTCAGCCTCAGAAAACACTCCTCACACGGTTAGGCTTCATGGTTAGACAAACTGTGAACTAACCATTTGTTAGCCACTATCTCCAAAACCAACCTTGCACAGCTTGGCTGCACGGTTTATTCAAACCCTGCGGAGACCGTGTGATAGCCACTACCCCTTAGCATTCCTTAAAAGTCCACCCAAACACACCCCAACACCACTATGGCCTCCTGGAAGACCTCTAACACCACATTTTCACAATGTAATGGACCAGAGAGGTTTGGTCCATTACACACCCACAAAGTATTATCAATGTTTCTACATTTTTTATGTGTATTATATTTCCAATATGAGATGACATTTATAAATCCAGGACATTCATATAAAAAATACTTCATATTTTTTTTTCATGTTTGGTAGAAATATAAAATATTATTATAAACATAGAAGATACAAAAATAACTAGTTGGTGGATTATAGTGATTCATGTTAATTATCGCACAGTAATCATAATTAACATCTAAACACCCAAAGCCTCTTCAATGGTCCCCAAAATCATATATGCAATAAATTAACCATATTAAGTGTTTATATGAGAATAAATAATATCTTAATGCAATATCAATATTATTTATATTATTATACATTTTTTCATATGTTTTATAAACTATTTTATGGTATACGAAATCATAAAATGTTTCCTCTATTTTTTATCTCACAATTCGAATATCCTCAAATCGCATCACTAAATTATATTTACATTTCCTTCCATATGTCATATCTCTACATCACTAAAACCATTACATAATAATCCTTAAAAAAAGACATGGTCTTAGAAATTTTTTTACTCTAATCGATAATCAATTTAACAAATATATGTTTCTCCCTTATTTGCACCATATTGTTACTATGAATTGTTATATATGATGTTGATTCTAAATTATGCCATAAAACACCTTCCTTTGATTGAGTTGGTTACTATGACTTTCCATCATCAGTTGTATGATCACTATATTTGATTAGTAGCCTCACAATTTCATACTTTCTTTATGGTTAATAAATTATTATTTTTTGTGTAAACTATATTAGATTCCTCTCCCTGTTAAACCATGGTTTTTTATTTCCCAAAAAAAATAAATTATTAAAAATTATTATTAATTGGAATTTGAAAACTCTAGAAATTAAAATTACCATGTTTATATGAAAATTATGTCCTAATGTTATTATTACTAAATATTAAATATATCAATAACATAAAACTAATTGATGGTTAAATTTATATTAAATATAAACCATTTTTTAAATTATATTTTACAACAACCCATATACATTAACATGATTTCAGGATTTATTTAACCAAAATCATGGTGATCATTTTATTTTCACATTTTTTGATTGAATCCTTTATAGTAATATTAAAAACCAAAATTCATCATGTAGAATAAATTTGAATCAAATTTTTTGGGTACAGTGATAAAAAGATTCCCATTTTTGTGAATGTTTTTTGAGAAATCATAAGACAAGGGTGTCTAAACCATTACCATATTTTGGACACATTAATATCATTGATCAGTTTTATAGTTCCTAACATAAGCTTCATTTATAATCGAATCAAAAATAAAAATTATAAACCTTCTAATTTCATAAAAGGGTAGATCATTTAGAGGATATTTGAGTACTAAATTGGTTGTGACATCACCTATTATTTCATAATATAATTCCCCTAATTTCATCCCCCTAATATAAATAGTAATATATTCAACATCTCTATTAAATCTAAAAAGAAATCGTTTCATCATAGAAAATATTCATAACTAGCCACTATGAATTAATAAACTTACACTATAATTTTTCGAACAATGATATTATGATTATACAATTACATTGCATAATCAAACTCCAACATTCCCAAAGATGAGTGTCAATATTAATCATAATGGATAAAAATTCATATAATTATTTTTTTCATGACACTAATATAATACAAGATATATTATAATATTAAATCAATTATATATTAAACATATATACATAAATGAAATATCATAGTACTTAATATTCTCAAACCCACTGGATCCCTAATGAATTAAAAATCATATAAACATATCGATGACTTTCCATTATGTCCCACAATAATTTTTGTATTTCTAATCAACAATAGGTTTTTTAAAAATTAGATTTCATTAATTGAGGATGTTAAATCTCATTAATGGTAGTCATAGATAAACATAAGTCATATCATCCCTCAAGTGGACAACAGAATAGACCAACTATCTCCATTGATGACATTGAAAACTTTTTTTTATTGACCATTGAGGTTGTTAGTATTAATTATCTACAAATATCAAAATCATATTCCAATAAAACAATCTGGATTATTTCACATAAAAAAATTTATTCACAATTTTTTTTATATGAACCAATATATTTGGTTATTAAAAACATTTTTTCGAAAAAATGTTGCATTTAGAAACCAAACAATATTGAAAAAATTACCAATAATAATATTATGCAATACATTTTTACCATATAAAAAATAGAATCACAACTATCTGAGAAAATAGTAATTCTCATTATTTAGAAATAGAAAATAATCTAGTCTTAATGGATTAATCTTATGAATGGTTTGTGATCGAATGATGAAACAATATGGTATGAAAATATTTGATGTTTTTTAATCCATGAAAAATATAATCTATCTCTCTTTTTCTCTCTCTCTATAAAGATATATAAAAGGACACCTTTAAAGTGTAATTAATAAAAAAATGAAAAATTACTTATTTTAAAACATGCTACTATTTTATATTTTGAGAAAGAAATATGAATCTCTAAGCATAGAATTAGGAAAATAATAGTATATAATCATCTCTAAAAAATATTTCAAAAAAAGATACAAAAATGATTAATTATGTAATAAATTATAATCAATGATAATTAAATCATTTGAAACAAAAAACCCTTACTTCAATTTAGAAAATTCCAATCGATCAGCAAGAAATGATTTTTTAAAAAATAATACTAATTGACTTTTTATAAAAATAAATTCCTAAAATATATCCCGCATTTCGTTGTAATATCCTAGGAATTAATCCTTAAAATTTACATGAGTTATTTATGAATTGGTTTTTAATTTTTTTGAAATTTTTATTTTTAGAGGATGAAAATTAAATACAACATTCACTAGGGTGTGTTTCATTGATAACACTTGTTCACAACCATTATCAGTGGTATTGCATTAATCTTATACAATATAAAATGAAATTGAGTTTTTTTTAATTGATAATGAAACATAAATTTTTTTCCATAAATTGATATGATGATGAGGGACATTTATATATAACATATATAAAACAAAATCAGCATCCAAATATGATTTTAAATCTAATTCAGAAGCATTTTAAAAGTAACTAATTTAAATATTTCTATTCTAAAATACCTTTAAACAATTTTTTAAGTATTAAAATAATATTCTTTATTTAATGAATTTTAGAAAAATACATGTACAAAACAAAATATCTTCTCTACTTGCAGTGGGATAAAGTAATAACCCATTTATTACAATAAAAAACTTTTTTTCTACTAGATTTCAAGATTTATCCAAGTAATGTTTAATGTTGAAACTCATATAAGATTAATATACCTTACAAATTTAGCGTCCAAACATTTTTAATAAAGTATTATAATACATACATTTATTAAAAATAAAACATAAATATTTTTGGTAAATTTCAAATCCAAGTAATCTATTTTACTCAACCATCATTCTCATTTAAAATTCATTTCACTTGAGTTTTTTAAATTCATAAAAAATATTAACATTAATAACTATAAATAAAACAATCAAAATAAATTTTTAATTTTAATGTATACTATGATGATAATTTTTTAAATATTGGGATCTTATCAACCAACATTAGAAACATTTTTATATATAAAAGTACTTAATATTTCATGCTGAACTCTAGGTTCTTTTTTATGAGCATAAAATGAATTGGTTTGTTTTTAAATATATAATATTTAAATATGGGTCTTGAAAACATGGATGTTGTTTGTGATATAATTACTTTATTAAAATCATATAGAAATGTATATTTAACATCCATATGATATAATTTAATGTTCATATAGGATACATATTATAAATTGATTCCAACCAATTATCATTTCACAATAGGGGAAAGGATTCGTCATAATTTCGTCTTGATATTAAACTTGGGTAAATAATATATTATTATTTATAGTGATTATACTTTCATATATTATTCAATTCATAAATATCCATTTCTTTCCAATAATATGATAATAAAATGGTCAATCAAATAATAATCATCCCTTGTTCCTATTTATTTGTTTTATCTCTTCTATAAAACTACACAGTTCTCTTATTTTAGGGCCTCTTAATAAGATACTGGATCAATCAGGAAAGGAATTATGAAAACTCAGTAAATTACGAAAAACATATATCCTAGTTCTATCTTCTCCATCTATGGTAAAAATAATTCTTTTAACAGATGGTTTCTAAGAGATCATGTATCTCCAGAAAGCACATTCTTAGTCTATTCAGAATCAATACCTTTATAACTATATTTTTTTATTATATTGAAATCATCATCCTTTTTCATTAAATAGTGTCATAAGTCCATATTTTTCTATAAAATTACATATTTCATCAATTATTGTTTGTTGTGATGAAAAATAACACTTACTACAAATTGAAAATGATTATAATCTTCAAATTACTATAAATTGTTATTAAAAATTATATAGGATTAAGAAGTTGTTTAGTTTCCTAAGAGGATTCCATTATCTACCATTAGTTCAATCATTCCATCATTAAACTTTTTGTTAAAGTTGTACTTGTTTCATCTAAATACATTAATGTTACCAATATTTATTTTCATCTTATTCCATAACTCATAGAGTTTTTATGTCTATTCATATAATAAATCCAATAATTACATAATGTGATACCTTATTAGAATTACCCTATTAGTGAGTGTGAATTCTATAATAACATAACAAAGATCTACAAAATGTTTTCAATTTAAAATTTATCATTTCAAAGTATTTGTGTTGATGAGGTTATCTAGAGGATAATAAGGTATATTTAATCACACATATAGGAAAATTTGGATTGAATTCATGGTTCTAAAACACTCACTATTGGTTATATCTTAGAGTCTTAATTTTGGATACTTTTTTATTTTGTACAAGAATAAAAAAATTCATAAAATTGAAAAATCTAAAATTATAATTAGAAAATAATGAACATAATTATTTATAGAAAAATCATTATGTAAGAAAAATAAAAAATATTTTTGACTAATACCTATTGTTTTAGTATACCCAAATTTATCCATATGGAAAAGTTATAATATTAAAGTTCTATAGACCTATTCAATTTTATAAAATGATTATTTTTGGTGCCTTCCCATTTTGTAGGAAATATATAGTTACTTTTTTACCAATTTAAGGGGATGAAATTCCGAAATCAATATTTTCATTTAAAACATTCATGATGTTTAAAAATTACATTTTCATCGATTTTTATTCCAAATACCAGATTCATTTATTGTATCATTCTAATAGTTTACACCTTTCATACACATGAAATAATGATATAAGGTGTAAAAAATTTATTTCATTGTTAATCTGGATTAATAATTGTCTCTTCAAAAACTGAAAAGTTTTTATTATTAAAATTAATAGTCAAATAATCTTTATAGAAATTAGAGATTATTTTCATTTTTTGTTTAAACCTTTAATATATATATCTTTATTGGTGTGAATTATTTTTGGATCACTAACTATACCAAAACCAATTATACTAACTTTATGATTTTCTATAAAATATACACATGCTCCTTTAACAATAGAAAGAGAGTAAAACATGGATATGATAAAACTATTATGAATTGAATATCCACTTTCCATATAACATTTATTAGATCCATAGATTTTATGATTGAAAATACAGGGGTGGTGAATTGTAGTTTAAAATTTTAAAAAGCACTACACATGAACCCTTCATAGTCAAAATGATAAACCATAGATATAATATCATGATCAAAGTGTTTATATTATATCTTGAAATAATCTGGTAGAATATTTTTTTGGATCGGGCTCACAAAAATTGAGATAAAAACATAATATAAATATTAGTAATATGCAATTTTTAAAATGAAAGTATTGAATAATGTAAACAAGTAGAAAGAAGTTATACAAATTCTTATAATAAAGTAACAATGACGTCAAATATTTATAAAATAAATTATACTCTTAAACCCTAATTGGTAAGGAACACCAAAATTTAGACGTATGATATCCCTATTTTTAATCATAATTGTTAATGTATGTATTTCCACACTAAGAAATTTGTAAATATGATGATCAATATAAATATATATTTCAATCCCATAGAGTCCCTAGATACGACGATCAATGTCATACCAATCTTCCTAGACTTTGAAGCCCATGATCTGACGGATAGGAATCACTTGTCATCATATCCTTGGAATCCATCAATGAAAAACTCGATTGGAACAAATGAATAAACAATGAAAAGTGAAATATTGAAATTAAAATACTCACAAAGATTCCATACAACTAAAAATTTGAGAAAATTTAGAAACTATGATAATAAAATATCCAGGGAGAGAAAAATCGCATAGTTCTTATGTTATAAAAGATTCACCTCCTTGCTCCTCTAATGCACTAATATTTACATAAATTCCTACAAAGATCATTTTTTTAAATTTATAGGATTTGGTTGTAAATACCTTCGATTTTATTCATTATATAGCTTAGTAAAACATTTCAAATAGATGTTATTTTTTTAGAACAATTAATATTCAATTTTGAATACTGAATGCTGAAAATTATTCTACTTACTCCAATTATAAATTTTCGATAGTATAATAGACTATACTATTTTTTCAATTCGATTAATTGATATTTGGTTAGACTCATTGATTGAAACTATTTTTAGTCGGATAAATACAACATATATACTCTAATATATAGGGAAATTGAGTCTAGTTTAGAGAAAGAACATTGGACAGTCTCATTATTAGGATTAATAGTGAGTCTAATGGATTAAATTGAATAATAAACTGTTTATATTCATTTTATCCTAAAACCATTTATCAATTCCATAGAAATGTATTTTTTCTAAAAATTAATTCTAAAACACATGTGATATATAATTTTTGTAACATTGAATTTTATAAAAATGTTAATGTGTTTTTTATTTTAAAAAATATTGAAAGGGCATGAAGAAAGTAAAACATTTTACTCAAAAATATCCATATTTTTTAATTTAAAAAACAAAACACATACAATGAAAAATAATGGACATTGAGAGACATACAATACATTGTTCTTTTTTTATATTCATAGATCATATTTATTCAAATATTTTATCATATTTTATCTTAACTCCCCCTGAGTTTAGGGCTTCATATTTTTAAAAAAATCATCTAATAAGAAATATTACATCTGATCCCCATACCATTAATCAATTATCTCTCACAGACAAATTCCCCCCCCATTGGATAAATTTTCTATTTAAAAAAAATTACACAATTCACTTTCATTGTGAGTTGGAAAAAGGAATAGGGAAAGTTATATGTTTTCCAGAAATTTTAGAAAAAAATATATGAAAAAATTGTATTTGAATAAGTGGTCATCCTATATAAAATAATAAAAAAATCACTAAATATGAGTTGATAAATATTAATACATTATATATTTGGAGAAATATTCAGTTAAAAGACAGCATTCAAAATATTTTATTAAAAAATACATTAATATGTAAGTAATAACATAATTATTTTTTTGTTATAAAATTACTTAATAATGAAATTTAACTTCTTCAAATCATCATGGTCCTTATTTACATTTGATATTTATGTATCAAGATTGTATTTCCTCTATTATATTACAAGTTTCTGCAGAATCACTTTCTTCAATATTTAATCTTCTTTTTCATTGAACACTTATCTTCTTTATTTTCCTCCTCTAGACACTGTAAATCTTATTCAAAAGACTAGAATATTTTATTTTCGTCTTTAAAAATTTTAATTTCTTAATTATATTATTTTAATTATACGTTAATATTATTATTAATATCTATAAATTACTAAAAGCATTATTATATCTAATACATCATATGAAAACCTATCGAGTGAATCAATTATATCTTGAGAAACATCCTTGACTTCCATAATTTGATCATCATGATATTTTTGGTCACCATGAACATTACATGAGAAAATCAACATCTGATTAAAAATTATTTTGTGTGACTGGGCCTTTTATTTGAATGATTTTATATTATCCTCATTCCAAACTAATGATTCAATCATCATCATTAATGATTATGACTTCTCCTTCAAACTATTTTGAATCTTTTTACAAATTTCTTCAATATTTGTTAGGTACTATAATGGATTTTAATTTTCATACATAGATATTACATCTGAAAAAATTAATATTCATTAAAAAAATATAACGAGAGAAATACATATCATTATTGTTTGTTTATCTATGGAATGTTTAAATCATAAAAAATTGATTCATTAATCATCTAAATCATCTCGCACTAAATCAATTATCAATATAACCCCTATTTGAAGAATTATACGTAATACATGTGTTCTTGTTCGTAGGAACATAAATACAACATAGGTGTGATCCCATATGCTCATAATAGATAATATAATGAGATAACATAAACATAAGTCAATAAGAAAATGAAAAAATCTTTGGAAAATTATATCCTGCATATCAAAGATCATGATATCATGTCATGGGATAAATCCTAGATATTCATAAAGAATAAATGAACATATTCTATGAGATAAAAAAAGACATATTATTTGTTCATACACATAATAATGAAAAAAAAATTATATTATTCAACGGTTCATTTCCAATACCATCATAGTGCACAATGTCCTTTATTGAACTGGGATCACTCGATATTCTTTCCATGTATTATTGAAATTTTTCTCTCCTTAGTCAAGTCATATCAATCTCAATAGATATAAATCATTAGTAAATTTTTTGGAGGGATATATAATTCCCACCCATAAAATTATTAAAATAATACATATGTGTTCCATTAAAATAAGAATCATCTTTCATATCATAACCCATGAAGACAAATGGGTTTCATAAACAATTTATCAGAAATAAATACATGAAAAATAATCATAATTCATAAAAATCATGCCATAATAATAATAAACCAAACATAAGAATTATAAGGATGGTATCCTTGGATCATATATCTAGTAAATAATAAATAACATCAATGGATTTTATCTTTTATGTTGAATAATTTCTTGATCCCACTTTAAAATAATTTTTTTGGAAAATATTTGATCTATTTTGAAAACTTATTTTTTTAGAGTTTTGTAATTTAAATTTTAGAAACATTCTTCAAAAAACCGATGTAATTTTTTTAAGGAAAAATCAAGAAATTAAGTGTTCATGAAAAAAAATTCTTAAAATTTTATATTAAATATTAAAATTCTTCTCATACTTTTTCTGAAAAACCCACAATGTACTTCATTAATAAAATAACAAAATATTTATTTTATAAATTTTCATTAGAATTAACACATAGGTAAAAATGTATTTAAAAATTTTATAAGAATAGTAAAAAAATTATTTTATTTATGAATAGTGGACATGTATGATAAATATTACCTAGTGGATAGTTATAAATAAATAATCCTGAAGAATAATGAGATTGTAAAATTTTCAATTTCCTGAGGCTTCATTTCCATTAAACAAGTCCAAACCTCTTATATAATGGTTTAAATAATGTTAGTAATTTTTATATATTAATATTCACGCATATTATAACATATATTATCCTCCTACAATATCTTAGCACCCATTTTTTATGAATATTTTATTATACACATCTTTTGGGTGTGAAATGCTTCATTTTACTATGCATGTTTTTTTATAAGTCCAGGTTCTTATGAGAAGTATATATTTCACTAACCTAAATAATGACATAATGGTAATATATTTCATATTTTCTAATTATATTTATATATATACTTATTCTTTAATGGTGAACATGGAAAATGAGTCACATTAGGTAGAGGAGATGGCATGCCTTATATACACACAAGGGATGGTATCTTTCACCTAATAGTAATATTATAAGGAATAATATGGTGTATATAATTTTTTACAACCAATATCATATTATAATTATTATATATTTTTATTATCTTAATAATTATAACCATCCAAATAAATTGGTGATGAGAATTAGATTACACCACAGTGTGGAGACAGTAAGCCCCATGCAAACACATGTGATGTGTTCGTTATTCATAAGAAGGATTAAAGATGTATTTTGAATGTTATATATTTATTATAACATCTCATAATATATTCAATACTTTATTGATTACTCTATAATTTATATAATACATTTATAATATGTAAAATAAGAAACATTTGTGATAGAGTTGATAGATATGATTACCTCTTCCGAGGAAAAATTCTTTTGATATCTTATTTGGGATAGTTCGGTTGTTATTTTGAGAATACAAGATCCTATGTATTTTTTATATAAAATTTTATATGAGGTAAATTTTAAGATATGGTTTAGATTTAAGGATCAATTTTATGTGATTAAGTGAGGGAGCAGGTTCCCATTAACTGGTGACATGAGGGGCACTTTTTAAATTTCAAACAATACAAATTTGTAATATATTAAATCTAAACCCAAATACCACTAAAATGAAATTTATTAAATTATCAGAAGATATAAGTTTGTAATCTCATCAAACAATGTATTTTCTAATTGTTTTGATATTATTTATGACCTTAATATTTTTATTAACCCTTAGATAAACTATTTTTATTTTAATTAAGGTAACATGTTTTTCAATATTAAAAGGTCATAATTTTTTCATATGTGATCTAAATAAGAACAGAAAAGAACAATTTATAATGTTTTGGACGAAATTATAATTTTTCTGTGTTAATAAATTTGTTTTAGTATTTTTATATATTTTAATAAACTATTATTTTCCTAAAATATCATTATTGTTGATTTCAAAAAAAATCATTTTTGGATTTTTTAACAAATAGAAATATGAAAAGTTATATTCGAATGAAATATTTAATTATTTCCTTAAGAGGTCATGGTAATATATTAAATTCATTAATAAGACAAATTATATAAAATTATAAAAATTTTAATATTATAAATATCACTTATATGATATTTCCCTTACAAAATAATGACTACATCAGTATTGTGAAATTATTTAAATTAATTTTTTATTCATTATGAATTATATATAAAATACCCTGTTGAATATATATCTTCTATTTTTCATAATAATATTTATACTCTAATATTTATATTTCTCGGTAATCCAATATTGAAATGAGTTAGTTTTTAAAACATAAATGTGACATCATTCAATTTTTATTAAATAATATATTCAAAATATCATAATATAATCTATGAGGACCAAAAAATAAAAAATATATATATCATGAAAATAATTTTATTAAGAATATATTTTACATTCATATCATAGATTTGTGCTAAACCTAACAAATAAGCGATATTTAAGACAATGAAAGTTAAATTTCATGACATTCTTGGATTCAAATATTATATAAGTAACTTTCATTTTCTGGTGTCCATTAAACAAGTTATTTATATCCATATGTATTTTGTTCTGAATTAATTTCATATAATAATTGTTTTCTTATGTTAGGGTCATTTTATAGTTATTCTCATTATATTTATAACCTTAATTACCAAATTTACCCTTCACTATGGCAACAAAATTTACTAAAGTTACTATTTATATTGGCCAAAAATAAAAGGAAGATATTAAATAAATTTAGACCTTATGAATTTAAA
Organism: Viscum album; assembly: GCA_963277665.1. Classification (NCBI taxonomy): domain Eukaryota; kingdom Viridiplantae; phylum Streptophyta; class Magnoliopsida; order Santalales; family Viscaceae; genus Viscum; species Viscum album. The sequence continues at coordinate 1,850,809,239 of OY728152.1, forward strand.
TTTTATGTACATTTTTTATGATTCAAAACATAGTATTCACTTAATTTAACTTAAAATAAAATCCGTAAAATGACATGAAAAATAGATTTTTGAAAATATTACATTTTAAAACATTTTTTTAAAATTTACTTAATATTTTACATCCTTTTAAAAAACATATGTGAGTTATTTAAAATCCCCATATACTAATTACAGTAAAAAAATGTATAAAAATAAATTCCCACTTGTAATGCCATTAAAAAAATTATTGTTAAAAATAAAATGCATTATTTTGACTATTCCGTAAAATATAAATGTTTTCCAAATAAAATTTGTATTATAATAATTTTTACATGATAAAATCCATAATGATAATAATTTATTGAAATAAATTTTTTATAACATCTCAAAATTAATATTCATTTCTAAAATGAGGAAAATTCATTATAAAAAAACATATTTTTTAAAGAATAAATTCATTTTACTATAATTGTGTTATTATTTTCCAAGCACTCAATAATACATTCATATTGAGTTGTAGCTAAATTTGTTTTCCATAAAATAGTTATTAATATTTATTACCACCATTTTAATTTATTGTCTATAATAATAGTCCTTACGGTTCATTTAATCTCATTGTTTTATACAGTTCAAGCTATTGGAGACTTAAAACTATTTAAAAAAAATAATTCAAAAAAATATCTCAATGTTACATTCTACCACCATAAAAATTAAATTTTCCTTTTACACACTGACACCAGAATCCTATATCTAGTGTATTAATTTAATAAATCGGTATGATTACAATGAATCCTTTCCTAAATCACCGATCAGTTTAGCAGTCTTGGAAAATATATCACATTACTGAACATTACATTACAATTTCTAACATAAAACAAAATATAAATAATCATTTGATAACACCATTATTACCAAATCTAAATTATACATATAAATCATAATATTCTTCTTGTAATCATTTGAAAATAAAACATAATAAAGGGGTGACCATATATGCTCGGTAAGGATTTATAATATAGTGAAAGCTATCACAAATAAACACAATTTCTTTTGGAAAGGTATAAAACTGAAACACAATCTATTTAAACATATAAATCATCATAACATTGAAAATATAAATAAAATAATTCCATTTACATATTCACATGTATATTCTAATAGTCTAATAATCACATGCAACATTAATAATTAATCTCATAATGATGGAATGCATAATGAAGAACATCATAACCACATAGTCAAGGCTTCGTTCCAAGACCCTGTATATAATTTTATTCAAGGCCTTGTACCAAGAAACTTGTTTTTATAATGAGACCTAATGATTAATTGTGGAGATATAGCGGGCTCCACCCATCACTTATTAAGTCCAATGCAATCCTCATATGAAAATAGAAAATCATAGAATAATCATTTCTATTAAAACTAGCATACGAAATGTTAATACATTAACCATAAACCATGAAGGGTATAAAAAATATCACATACATAGTCAAAAGTATCATTACTAATTTAATACAATATGGAATATTATATTATAATAAATCAACCTCAATCAAGAATAATATCCATCAAAGGATGTTGACATAGTAAAAAATGATCAGTAAAACACATTGATAAAAATATCTCTTTTTAATGAAATCATTTAAAAGTATCAAAATTTATAATGGAATTAATTTAAAATTTATTTTTGAATTAAATTTTACCATATGACATTGATACATTAGAATGTAATTAATATTTTAAAACAACGATGTCCATATAAATAAATCCTTAAAATAATTTTTGAAAACATGGACATTATTTAAAAAGAGTTATAGGAACATAAATATATAAAATATTTAAAATTATGATATATATAAATAGACCCTTCCATTAGATGTTAAATTATTATGTTTGAAAGAATTTTTATGAATCATGGACATGGATGATAAACACATCCCTCTAGATACTTACACATAAACAATGACAGATAATAGTGACATTGAGAAATTAACCCTTACCTTGTAATTTCCTTTGGTCGATGGAACATTTTACCTCATATACCATTACAATAGTATGTTATTAAATTATAGAATATCCATATTCATATTTATGATATCATACATGATTCATTTGTGGTTTTATACTACCCATTTAATAGAAATTTCTATGTTAAAATAACATTTCGGGTAATAATCGCTTTCATTGTCGAATGTTTTTTAACTAATTATTCTTGATTGTATCCCAAATTTAATTATTTAATTTATCATAGAATAATAAAAATTGTTTCTGTGTAATATTTATTTTAAATATAAATATGTAAAATATATCAATATATGAAATGGAAAACATTGTTTATGGAGATGGTAGGTCGAACGTATGCATAAATAGTGTTTTGGTTTTCATATTGTATTGAATGGAAGTAAGTGAATGAGATATATGTTAATATATATATATATATTTCCATTATCATTATTATGTATTATATTATGTACTTATTAATAATATATATTTTTATAATCGTCATTGAATGGTAAAGGTTGAAATGATTCACATCACCTCATGGAGATGGTAAGTCGTACGTACACATGAGCGACGATATAATTATATTGATGTTGAAATAAAATGTAATTGGATTGTATATAATATATTAATAATCCTTAAAATTTAATATTTATTATTTAAACCAATTATAATCATTATTATTCCAATCCAAAGAATGAAGTGTTGAATAACAAATAGCACCTAGAAGTGGAGATGGTAAGTCGTACGTATGCTCGTATGATGACTTTTTCATTAATAGGATGGATAAAATAATGAATATGGTATTAAAATATTTATAATAACATCTCATTATGTATAAGGTACTAGATTAATTATTTTGGTATGGAATTAAATATGAAAGAGGAAGTGGAAAAAGAAAAGAACATTGAAAGAGGTGATGAAATAATTACCTCTTCTTCAGGTTCTTCCTTTTGATTTGAACAACAGAGCTCCATAAAATTACTTTATGATATAATTGATTCATCTAGGTTGAATTGAGGTTATTTGGGAGGATATTTTAGTAGGTTATGTCCAAGAAAATGGATTTGGATGTGTGAATTTAAGAGACGGAGAAGTATGCTTTCATAAGAGAGATGAGGGGCACATTAGAAAATGATTGAAATATTAATTTATTATAAAATCATTTTCGGTTTCTAATAAATAAAAATATATTTATTTCATGGATAAGGTAGGTATGTTTTAAAATCTTCTCAACCATTAGGTTTTATACATGTTTAGTTTCCCATTTTAACCATATTTTTTCGATTAACCTCTATGTTAGATAGTTTAATTTTTACCATGTCAGCTTGTATTTTTATATTGTATTGTTAATATAGTAACTATAAAATGTAAATAGAACCACTGGTGGTTCATTAATTAAATATGTGACATTATATAATTCCATTGGCTGAATATTTAATTTTTAGGAATATTATATAATTTAATAATATAGTATTAGTTTTAAAAACTCATTTATGTCAATTTTGACACTATTTAATATTAGATTTTTTTGAAAGTGATAAAATATTTTTCACTTCTACAAAATACGTTTAATGAACCCTAAGATTTCATATTAGTATATAAAATTATTTTATTTCATCAAATCTTTCAAAATATATTTATTTTAGTATTTAGAATATCATTTATTTGACTCCTTCATTAATAAGGAAAATATTGTATCATTACTGTTTCATAAATAAAAATATTAATTTTACATCTAAAAATTATAAATTAAATATCATAGTTTATAAAATAATTTTATATTTGTAATGAATATTTATAGTCTAAGTGATCAACTATATAATCTCATATAATTTTTTTTACTTAAACATATTTGTTAATGTTACATTTTCCATATCTTTAATTTAATTTTGAAAAAGTGTCAGTTTCACATAAAAGTGGCTTCATGGGGACCCAAAATAGACACAAGGATCCCCATGGTCAGAAATATATCATAATATAGTTTTAGTACATTTGTTAGGGTAATTAAATATTATTATAGTTTTAATTTTTACCCCTATTTAACATATTTTCCCTTAAACCATTGTAAATAAAATAATTAATAATGTAACTATTCATAATGTTTAAAAAAAAGTCAACAATATACACAATTTTTACCTCGTAGTTCCAAATTTGGAATACATTTTTCCAAATTCAAAAATCATATGTTTTAGAAATTTTTTTAAAATTATTTCATGTTGTCAATAAAAAATGTGTGTTTTTAAGAAGTAAAAAGTATCAACAAATTGACATGTGTTTATGTAATATTTAAATGAAAAATTACATATGATGACCAAAATTATATTACATTATAAAAAAATATTATAAGTATATTTTAAAAGAACTCAATTTTATAATTTATCTCTATAAATTATTTCCATAAAAAAGATGTTTTTAATTAAAATTTATTATTTTCAATTATTCATGAAAATATGAAATTAACATAAATGAACCAAAAATTCAACCTAATATAATTTTTATATTCCGAATCCAAATATGAACTACATTATGAAAAATAAAATTTCAAAATTTTCAAAATTTTGGTATTACTATTCATACCTACTTTTTAAATGACTTGTTTTATTGGTCAAGGTTCTCTTGAACTCGGTGTTGCATACTTCACACACTATTGTTTTAATCTAAGAGAAATGTTGCGTGGATGCATTGGGTGTTAAATTTTTCCCTAATTCCATAAATTTCATCCTCTTAATTTGAAATTTGTTTTCGAAAATACATAGTTAAAAAATGGAAAATACTTTTGTGGAAAACCCACATCAGAAATATGGTTAACAAAATTTAGTATTAATAAGAGGGAAAGGGAATTGAAAAATTCACCACCAAACTAAGATATTGAATAGGATAAAATTGGTGGAAATTATTATTGGATGGAAATAATAAAAATTTATATGAAGTGATTGAGGTTATCAATCACAACCAAGTGAATGGAAAATTGATGGCCTCAAAGCCCGAAATCTATGAAGATTTAAAATATTTCAAGTTCAACAAAACATAAGGTATCAGGATAAAAAATATTTGGATTTAAAATCCTTTCCCTAAAAATAATAATTAATTACTTCCTATAATTAAAAAAGTATAATAATTGGTATGTAGTGTTTCATCCTTTAACTATTTTCTACCACAAACTCTTCATTCAGTCCAAAATATAGTAGAAATCAAAAATAATTTTTTAATACTAATTGTATAGAGTTAATAAAATTGTATTTAAATTTCATATGTTATTCCATTTAAAAAACTACATTATACAAACGAATACATCACGTAGGCCAGTGGTAGGTGATCCACCCTTTTCTCCCTTCGGTTGCGGGTTCAAGTCTCACATCCTTGCCAGACGCGATGAGATGTCACCCAACCTCCTAGATTTCCTTTTTATAACAATCCAAAAAATAATATTGAATGTTTTTTTAATCATAAATAGTAGCATACAATGTCCAAAATAATCCATTCCAATCTTTAGACTAATCCAAAATACATCGGTCAAAACTCACAATAAAAAATTCATTAGTAAGGTAATCATAATGAAGATCTCCTTCTTCACATAACAACATGTTAATACATTCATCTTGTATTCTATTAAAACATGGAAACAACCTGAATTATCATAAAACCTTGTTTAATTATGTATATAATTCTTAATTACTTCTATATAACATAGAACACTATATATACACCTTAAATACATAAATGTTGACATCTCCCAATAATGATGGTACAAAACGCTTTTTAATCAAACCATTAATCAGTTCCAAAGATGTAAATAATATGAACTCTACATTACCCAATTCTGTTATTTATTATGAAAACATTCTCTCAGTTTCAGAATCATATTAAGGGTTATATTTTCTTAAACAATGTATTTTCCAAAAAAAATAACTTTCTATTGTGTTACTTTTCATAGTACCATACAATCTCAAATCCTCAATGAAATAGTATTGCAGTACAATCCTTATTTTTCTCCGCAATTCATATAACAGATACATCAATGATTCAACAAATCAAATTACATAATTATTCAATCCATAGGAATAAATACATTAATTATTCCACATCGACTATAATAACAGATTATGCTTGACCTCGATCCCATTGATTCATTTGAGCTATATTTCCTTGATGTAGAAGACATTTATTTTTTTAATTAACAACATCACTAAATTTGAAAAATTGAATATTAGTCATTTCTTTCTTCCCTTTGCATTATTATTCGTCATGACCAATTTCTTACCACATATAACAAACTCTCATTCCCTTCAAGAATTTACCATGTTGATTCTTTCTAAAACTATCACAAGAGGGAAAATCCTTCTTTCCCTTCTTCATTTAATCCATCTTTTTTTCTGGCATCATATTCTTATCATTCATCCATTCAAATCCATAGGAATCATTGAATTCATTATTTACATAATTGAAACATTATATTATTTCATTATATGTGGCAGATAGGTGCAAGACTAATTATCTTAAAAATGGTGGCTTAATATCATGAAATACATGATCCTTCATACTCTTTAGATCATGTGTATTGATGGAGTTCTAATTCCTTCTACTGGGTGAAATTTCTAAATGATCAAATACACTAGGTTAGATCATATCCTAATGTATAATAAAAAATGATAAAATCTCAAAATTAATTGAATATTTACACACATATATTCTCATAATAATAACATTGGTTTCATTTCTGACCTGTTTACTCAAAAATCCTTCATAATGGTTTGTAAAGAAAATGAGAAATATCATATGCATATCCCATGGAAATGTCAAACTAGGTGCATTGTGAGGCCCATTGTTGTGTACCAGGATACCCCGGGTCAAGTCCAAAACTGCTTTTCGGAGTTTTCACTCCAAGTTACATCTCTTCCAGAACCATGTCATCATGTAGTATCCATACATGGATATATTCCATGGAATACCCACATAATATCTACATTAATATATTTTTTTAAATTTTCTTCTATACTAATACCAAAATTCAATATGAGTATAATGTTCTCTAATAATAATTTTCCAAAGTCTAGTTTCCATGGTTTGTTCTAAAATTATTTTGATACCAATTGCAGTGCCCCAACCCCAGAAGCCCAACACCAGTGCATTATTTTAATAAATTTAAATGATTACAAGGAATCATTTCACAGTGGACGGATTAGTTTTGTAGTCATGGAATATTGATTACTTACATGAACTTTTGATTGAAATTTCTAACATTAATCCTAGCATAAACAATCCCTTAATAATTCTCTTAGTCCCTTATCTTAAAAATGAATATAAATCATAATATAATTTTTGGAATCCTAGGGTAATAAAACATAAGAAATGGGTGGGTTAATATGCTTATTCAAGATAAACAGTATTGGGAAAGTGATCATAAATAATGATAAACTTTAATGATAAGGTATAAAATTTAGACACAATCTATTTAAAAATAATCTTCATCATACACTACAAATAAAATGGCTTATACCAAAAGAAATTTATGGATATATAATATATCTGTTCATAAAAATGAGCATTTGCAAAAGATATTATGTTTTATTGGTATTATTTTTTAATATCAACACATACTTTTACCAATACATATATCTATTGGTTTTGGTTTATTAATACCAACATATCATTTAATTATAGTAGAATCTATTGGTTTAACATACTAATACCAAAATTTTTTTACTAACATATGAATCTATTATTAATAATGACTGTTAACAACAAATATTAGAGTATCAATACAAAATGTTACAGTAAACCATAACATTACAAAAAAATATTTTTTTCAATATTTAGGAAAAACATAAGGTGTATATATATTTATATATATTATTTTTATGACTATGGTAATTTTTTCTTGGGGTTTCATTAAAAACATATTGTAATTTATTTTAGTTTTCCACTATTTTGAAATACTATATGGTTTTATATTTTTCAATATTGTTTATTCTATTTCTCTAACTATTAATTGTTTCAATATTTTTCAATATTATTTATTTAATAAATATTAAAAATAAATTTTATTAAAAAACACAACCTTAATCCCCTAATCCTCATGTCTTCCTCTCACCATTACACAACCGCCCTGCCTGGCCTCCCACCGCCACCCCGCCTCCTGCTACCCCTCTCTGCCTCGCCTCCTGCCTCGCCGCCTCGACGCCTCACCTCTCGTCACCATCTTATCCCATAATCCTCATCTCTTCCTTGCTCCTCCATTATTTCCAACTATTTGTCGCCCTCCACCTCTGTATCGGTGATCTTTTTATGCACTCAAAAACCGAGTTCATCACTGTTCTCCACATAAAGGGTCTCCCTCCCACGGATTTCCACTTCTTACTTGGTTTTCTCTTCGCTCCTGTTCGGTGATTCATTATTTTTCCTAATTAATATTCTTTGTAAGTTCGTTATTTTATTGTGATATCAGTGTTGTTTAGGTTTTTGTTGTTAATTTATTTTTAGGGTTTATTCCCAATCATTTCGGATCGACCGTCGGTTAGATTTGATCTTCCCGTTCTCTATTTCCCTTCATGGTATGTCAATTTACGCTTCAACCAGCTTCTAATTCCTATCATTAAGGGTGGATTCAGGTGTCGTATATGGAGGTCCAGTTAGGTATTGATGATGGATCTCCGAGCTCAAGGCAGTGTCGGTCTGTCCATCTTGATTCAACAGGAATATGATGCTTTTTTATGCTCATTCACCCTGGCAGTGAATGGTGGTATGGTCTTTTCTATTCTTCTATTTTGTGCTATGTATTTGGAGGTTGGATGGGATGAAGCTGGTGTTAGTTGTAGGTTATTTTTTTTCTAAAATGGTTATAGAAAGAGATAATTTGGAGAGGTGAGTTTCCTATTTTGGGTTCCATTTTTTCTGGTTCACATGTTTTTTGAATAAAAATATTACACTGAAAAATGAATATGGATGTGATTCTAGGATGGATTTGGTTTCTCTTGTAGGTCAGTGCACGGAGTGGAACATGTTTTTAGAATGCTATTCATGTAAAAGTAGGTGGATCTCTTCTAGTTGTCATAGAAAATGGTTTTCTTAATAGTGATTCATATTTTTATGTTTCATACTTTTTTATTTCATTCAAATTTCTTTTTTGGTTGCCATGGTTTTATTCATGTTCATTACTTTATATTTTGGTTCTATTATGATTTTCTCATTCTTGTAAATTAAGGCACTTTCTGGTGGGGCATTGGGGATGATGACATCTTGTTCTCTGTAGATGTGTGATGAGCAGATCAGGATGGGAACATGATTGTTATCAAGTTATATTTTAATTTTTTTTGTTATGTTTTTGTGGGATATTTTTATCTCATTTGTGAGTGTACTTTTAGGAATTAGGGGTTGTATCAGTGGTGGTCTTGAAGTGGTATATATGCCAGAGGAGAGTTATTTTTATGTCTGTCTGATGACAGGTATGTAATTATTATAGAGGATGTCCTATATGATTTTCATCATGGTGTTTTTTGATGATTATGTCATAGTGTTATGGTTTCCCATAACTGGAAAGAGTAAGTCTCTTATTCATTGCACTCGCCTGATAAGCACTGCATTATTCAAGACTGGTATTTATTTTATATTTTCCATCTATTTATTAAAAAAAATTTCTTTGCAAGCATCCTCTGTATTTTGCACCGTCTGGTAATAAGAATCTCATATCATGTGTTCATTCATGTCAGAAATGACACAGGTACGCCCGTCATTTCCAATCCAAGAATTTTCACTTTTTTCATTACTTACTTGTAGGGAATTCATAGTCCTAATCACATTATCACCACATTTGTTTTTCTAGGAATTATGGTAATGCCTCAAATGAAATAGCAGCAGCTTTGTAGGGACACATCTCAACGCCACCAATAGACGATCTCTTCTACTTCATAGAGGAATACATGGTAATTGTAGTAGCACTACTACCAGGTATAAAATTCCAATATTTGAGAATGTTTATTCTTAGGGTATAAAACCATGAAAATTCATGTTCAATTTAATTATAAAATCCTTGACAATACACATTAGAACGGTGCAAGCTTTTGGCTCCGAACGCTACACAATGAAAGAAAAAACTAGTCACTTATCCACTTGAACTAATAAATACAAGCTTTTGTTCCCACATAGGATTCATGTTGTTCATTGGGTATATTCATAAAATCAATTCCAGAAGACTTCAATACCTTTTTGTCATTTTTTCTCAATCAAACGACGATACTCAATCGAGATTTGCTTAAGTAATTGCATGCCAAATCACTCAACCCTCTCTCTTTTATATCAAAATCAGGTTTGAACATTTCGATATGTATTTAAATGTTCTCAATGTAATTTTAATTTTTCATACTCCCCAAGAATTTTCTCTCACGAACTCCCAATTTATTTGGTTCTCCAAATTCGTGTACTTTAGATGAAAATCAAGAAGAAAGATGTATTGGTTCAAAACCCTATTCTCATTTTCTCATGAGTGACAAAGTCTTCTCTCATTTTTTATGAGGGTAAAAAAGTCTTTATTGAACATTACTACTATAATAACCATTGAATCCTATAATTGGAATTCAGAAATTTTTAATCGTTATATAAATAATGTCAAGATCTTGGAAACCTTGATGAATGTCCATTCCAACTGTTTTCATAGCCACAAGTGCTAAAGTGTTCTCCACCCATCACTTACTAAGTCCAATGCATATATCATATTAAAATAGTTAAACCTATCGTAAACATCATTATTAAAACTATCATACAAAATTTAAATACTTTAACAATAATCCATGAAGGCTATAAAAAATAGCACATCCATAGTCAAACAAATCATAACCTATTCAATACATTATGGAAGATTTTATTATAATAAATGAACCTCAATCATGAACAATATCTATTAAAGTATGTTGACATAGATTAAAATGACCAGTAAAACTCTTTGATTGAAATATACATTTTTCATGAAATCATTTAAAAGTCTCAATATTTATAAAGGATCAATTATAAAAGTGATTTTTGAATCATAATTTCCCATACCACTTTGAAACTTTTGAATGTAATTATCATTTTAGAACAATGATGACTATATATATAAATCCTTAAAATCATTTTGAAAAAAATGGAAATTATTTAAAAATATTTCAAAAAATAAATATTTAAAACATTTAAAATGATGATATAGTAAAAAAAATCATTCATAAACCCCTACAATATTCCTTTTCAAAACATTTTTATGAATCATGGACATTGATTATAAATATGTCCTAGTTGATACTTACACGTCAATAATCTAAGATAATAATGAGATTGAGGAATTAATATTTATCTTGTACTATCCTTTTGGTCGATGGTACATTTATCCTCTTGTATAATTACCAAAGTATGATATTAAATTATAACATAACCATATTAATATTTATTATATCATACATGATTCATTAATGATTTTATACTTCCCATTTAATAACATGTTCTATGTTAAAATAACATTTCATGTAATAATCACTTTTTTATCGTACGTGTTTTAACATATTATTATTGATCATTTAAATTATATCATGATTTAATTGATTAAATAATATAAAACATTATTTATGTATCATATATGTAAAAAATATTAATATGTATAATAGATAGATATATGAAATGAAAAACACTGTTTATGGAGACGGTAGGCCATTCGTAGACATAAACGTCGTTTCCATTTTCATATAAAAATTAACTGAAGTAAGATAATAAAATATTCGAATATATATATATATATATATATATATATTTAAAGTATCATTATTATTTCATATATAACATATTTAATTATAAAATATATTTTTATAATCATCATCGAATGGTGAACACGAAAATGATTCTCATTGTGTCATGGAGACTCTAAGTCATACGTACGAATGAGCGATGATATAACTCAATTTATGGATAAATTGTATATAATTGGATGGTATGTTATATATAAATAATAATGAAAATTGTAGATTTATTATTTACATAAATTATAATCATTATTATACCAATACAAATAATGAAATGTTGAATAACAAACTACACCACGTAGTGGAGACTGTAAGTCGTACGTACACACGTATGGTGACTTTTTCTTTCATAGGATTGATTGAATAATGAATATGGTTGTATCATTTTTATAATATCATATCATTATGTAGATGGTATGGGATTTGTTATTTTGTTATGGAAACAACAACAAATAGGAAGTCGGAAGAGAAGAGAACTTCAAAAGAGGTAATGAAATAATTACCTTTTTCGGGTTATTCCTTTTGATCTGAACAAAAGGGCTACATCGATTGAATTTCAGATCAATGAAAGGACTATAGTTTTAATTGAGGGTATTTTGGAGGATTTTTTAGTAGGTTTTGGATGATCCAAATGGCATTGGAGGTATGAACTTAAGAGAAAGGAAAGTACCCTTTTATAAGAGAGGCGAGGGGCGCTTTTGGAAAAGTTTGAAATATTAATTAATTATAAAATCAATTTCGGTTTATAATACATAATAATGGATTTATTTCAATGATAAAGTGGGTATGGGTTGAAACCCTTTCAACCAATATGTTTTAGAGAATTTTAGGTCACCATTTTAAACTTATCATTTAGATTTAACTCTTAGTTAAATAACTTATTTTTTACCATGTCTTCACGTATTTTTATAATACATGGTTAATATAGTTACTATAGAGTTACAGGAGAACCTTAAGTTGTTACATAGAGATATATATAACATTATATATGACTTTTGGATGAATCTTCAATTTTTAGGAATATTATATCATTTAATAATATATTATTTGTTTTAAAAAATAATTTATTTTAATTTTGAGACAATTTAATATTTTGTTTTTCTGAAAGTCATAAAATCTTTATTACATAAATAAATAAATTTAATATAACGTAATCCTTCATATTAAACTATAAAATTCGTGGATGGAATCAAAATTTTTAAATTATACTTATTTTAATATTTATAATATCATTTATTTGTTTATTTCATTAATAAGGAAAACATTTCATTGTTATTGTATCATAAATAAAAAAAATTGTTTTATGTCTAATGATTTTAAATAAAAAAATAATTACTTAGGAAGTATTTTAAGATTTCTATTTTCTATTTTTATTTTATGATATCAATTATATTAGCTCATATACAAATTGTTTTATTAAAAGATATATAATTATGTTACATTTTCATTATCATTACATTAATCTTTATGAAGTGTCATTTTCACTTACATATGGCTCTATGGGGTCCCAAAATCAACCATAGGATTCTCATGGTCTGAAATGTGTCATAAAAAATTGTTGGGACACATTTAAGGGAAATTTATTAATATTATAGTATTATTTTCTACTCTGATTTACCAGATTTACCCATTAAACATGGTAAATAATATATGTACTAAATATAATATTCATAATGTCTAAAAATAAAAGATACCTATTTACAAAATTTTTACCTCATAATTAAACATATGGAATCCATTTTTTCAAATTCAAAACACAGAATTTGGATAAATTAATTTAAAATTAATTCCTCTTGTCAAAACCAAACAACATATTATTAAGAATTCAAAATTATCAAATTATTGACATGTGGATATGTATAATATAAATTTGAAATTACATCTAATGAATTAAATTTTATTAAATTATAAAAATTAAATCTAATGACACTATAAAACAAAAAAAAATTCAATTAAACACTATAAATTATTTCAATTGAAAAGTTGTTTTAATTAAAATTTAGTATTTTTCGTTATTCATAAAAATATTAATGTTATCATAAAATTACCAAAAAGTTGCCATATTATAATTTTGATATTATGAATCCAGAAATGAATTCAATTATGAAAAATAAAATTTGTTAAATTTCAAAAAGTGTGTATTACTATTCCTAACTTCTATTTTAAACAGCTATTTTAATTAGTTGTGGTGCACTTGAACTCGGTGTTGCACACATCACACGCTATTGTATGATTCAAAGTGAAAGGTACCGTGGAATCTTGGGGTGTTAAATTTCATTTAAAAAAATTCATATAGATACTAATATATTAGGATACCTTTTCCTCATCACATCCTTATGTTCCCATGTAACTTCTTAAAATTAGTAGTTCAACCATAAAACCATAAAATAGTGAGTGGTCCTATTTCATAGAACATTATCTCTAATATCCATATTTTATATCAGCTATTCTTCATAAGAATGTTCTTTCTCCATCTGTATGAATTATGAGTTTAGTACATGTGAATGCTCATGTATTTACATTTTCATGTGAGTTATGTGGAACACATTATGAACTTGATAGAGATTTAGTAGAAGTTCCAATTGATATAAAACCTTCCGAACATGATCCATAATTTGAAAAGGACTAATAATCCTATGACATACATTTCCATTCATTCTAAATATCATCACTATATTCAAAGGAGATATTGGGATAAATATGTTGTCACTAACTATAAACTCTAGGTCTTTTTATCAATTGTCAACCTAACTATTTTTCCAATATTGAGAAGCCCTTATATGTCATTAAATAAATATATCCTTCTATTCCATATCATAAACTATATCTTACCCATGTAGCATCATTTCCCTAACATCATTCTAGAAAAATAGAATTTTGCACTTATAATAATAAAGGTATTTATAATGATCCATCTCAATTCTAGTGTTAATTCTATTATTGTAAGATAATTTCACTAAAGTTAGATGTTGATCACATCCACCTTTGAAAGCCATTAATAAATCCATGACCATGTCTATTAGAGATTTAATTTTCTTCTCAGCCTCACCTTATGTATGATGATGATAAGCAGTTCAGAAAAATAAACATGTATCTAAATCCTACTGAAGACTTATTCTGAACCTCGACATGAGACTCAAACAATGATAAGATATAATATAAATTGTTTCTCCCTAAAATATCACCACATCCATAATATATAATATATCAATCTGATCAAGAGAGGAATCTTAACAAATAGAAATGCATATTTCTATCATCATATAGAGATCAACCATAATGCATAGATAATTATGTTTTTTTGTCTTTTAGAGTAGTATGAAAAAAAATACATGGTAATGTATTCCCATTTACAATATACTATGGGAAATGGATATAAAATCCAATTATTATTCTATGTATTAGATTTAACATTCTGAAAAACACAGCAGAAAGAAACATACATTCAAATATCTCCCTTTTATTACACCCCCCCCCCAAATACACGTTCAGTTCTATATTAATCCTATTGCTTACATGATAAATACAGAATGGTGAACTATGACAGTCATCCAATAGATCCTTCGTTAGATCTGGTAAAGTTGGGACACAAACATGATTCCTAAGAAAAATTATTCCTTCACAATAAAAGATGGTCTTATAAACGTTTCTCTCCTTATTTTTTAGATCTAAATATTCCATATAAAACTACTTAATCATTAAATAAATAGATAGTTGAACATTCATTTTAATAATATACAAATTTTCATGTTATATTTAAATTTATAGATATATCCTTTTCATATCCATAAATATTGGACCTTTTGTGATCCTCATCACAGATAAGCTGGAATTTTCCATAGGACTCCTTTCATTCGTGACATTGTTCACTTTCAAAGGGTGTTAATGTATAAAGAAGTTATAATCTTTAATCAACTCCAAACATATCCTATGGGGAATTTACAGATATTTATTAGCGATAATAAAATTTAAACATTTTTAATTATTATAAATATCACAAATTCCACCATTAATATAATGCCTCTATATCATTAATGAAATGATTGCCATAATTAAATCTTAATAATGAATTTGGTAAATTTTCCCATTGATTTTCAAATATTTATATGTATTTACTATAACCATATAATTTACATGGTAATACATCTCTGTTAATTCTTGGATGCATCAATTTAGATAACAGAATATTTCAGTACTATAGGGTAGTGTGAGCATAGGTGCATTACCTTCTTTTTAGCACCTTGAAAATCAATATACATTTCTCTGTCCACATGAATTTACCTATTTTATAATTATACATGGTGAGTATATTATATAATAATTTTAAATATTTAACAAAACATCAATAATATCCAGAAAAAACTATGGATCTCATTTATTGTTTTAGTTATAGGATTACATAAAATAACTTCTGTCATTTCTGGATCCACATATATCCGATATCATGAGATTATTTGACCTAAAAATGAATCTTTAGGAATCCATATTCACATTTGTAAAATTTTTAATAATTATTATCCTTTCACATAGTCTGTAGTACAATACTCAATTGTCTTCATGATCATCCTTTTTCTTTTAATATACGAGATTATAATTTAAAAATATTATGAAAAAATCATCAATATTTTCAGTAAATACTATATTCATTAAATACATGATAATAGAGCATGAACTAGTAAGACAAAAAGGAACCACTATGAATTCATAGTGTATGTATCCTGTATTGAATGGGATCTTGGGTGTAACCTCCTTGTTAAACCTCAATTGACGAAATTCTGAATAAATTTCAATCATATAAAAGTATTGAGATATTTATATATGATAAAATATGTCATAAATATATGGGAGGTGATATATTCTCTTGATAGTAATCTTGTTATGTTCTCGATAATCTAAATATGGTCTCATTGATCTAAATTTTTTCTTAGAAAATAACATGTAAACCCCAAGGTGATTCACTATGGATTATGACTCCCTTTCCATGATTCTCTTGGATTTTCTTCTTCAATTACTTCACCTCAATTTGGGTCTATTCTATAAGGAGTCATTAAAATAGGCATAACCCCTAGTAGAAGTTCTATTGAAAACTCAACATCATTATTTTGTGTAAAACCTATAAATTATTCTAAAAATCCATAAAAACTCCATTCTAATAGGTTAATTCTTAATAGAAAGTTTTTACACAACCATCTGATATAGTTAAATGTAGTTTATAAAAATTAAGACACAAATGAGGGATGAAATTTCCATTTGAAGTTCATATTCATAATTTCATCGATAGATGATCAAGAAATCATTTTGAATATAAAATTTCACCTCCCTAACTTGAAAATTGATAAGATATATATATAGAAAAATCTAATCCATGCCATGAAAAAATGTCTAATTAAACTATTGGATGAATCATAAAATTTTCAAGAAGCACTTCTCCAAAAACATCAATGGATGAAGAATTATAAACAAGTGATTTTACCGTTTTTCCATTAGTATTTTTCATAACTAACTCAAAATATAAATATTTATGTAATATGTAGATACCAATATAAAATTATTTTGGAATAAAATAGAAGGTGGATCCATAATCGAAAAAGAAACTAGTTGGTTTAGAGTGGCTGCTATGTGCACATTTCTCCCCATCAATATTATACACCACATCACTAGAACTTCCCACATGTAATCCACATATTTTGTTAGCCTTAATAATTTATTGATGTCGATCATCCTTGATAACACCTAAATTTTGGAATTTGTTATCATGATTCCCATTTTCCTTTCAATTTAATCATTGAAGTGTGGGTGTTTAAATATATGTATCCTTATCCCTATTCACATCATTATATTTATTTTTTTCATTTAATTATTCATTCAACTTCCTGATGAAATTATTTCCCACACTTAAAACATTTACTATTCCCCTTATGATAATTCTCTCCATGCTTCTTTCCACATATTGAGAATATTGAAATGATCATATTATTTTTTATATGGTTTTGGGATATTCCATTGATGTCCATTTTTTTATGTTTGTAGAATCCATGATATTGATGGGTAACTCCAATATATATCCCAACAATTATATCACATGAATTTATTTCATCATATTTAAATTTTTTTATTATCTCTAATGGCCATTGAAGACATCATTTTATGCCATTAACGAATCGATATAACTTACACTCCCATTGGATGATAATTCTAGAAGTGTACCTTACACATCTTATAAAAAATTTTTAGGTACCAATAGATTCATAAACAATTTTCATAAGATAAAGAAATGATTCCATTTTCATATCATTAATATGAGGAATGAACTTATTGAAAAATATTTTCATGGACTCATCTCATCCTATAGACCCAATATAAAATAATTTCCTCATATTCAGGATTAATTTCCACCATTTATTTTCTTTACCATCCAAAAGATTATCTACAAAAATTATTTTCTCATTTTCTAATCATTTGATAACTAGAAATATCTTTTCAATGGTACTGATCTATTATTCAATCACTAGTGGTCTGAAGACCCACTGAATGAATATTGGTGTTTCCTCATGAAGGACTCAATAAATTGTTTTTTCCATTCTTTTCTCATTTTCAAGTACTATGTGATTCATATCTTGCTAAAAAATTTTGATCATAACAACAATCTTTGATATTGCATGTCCCATTACATTTAGTTGATCGAGATGAAAATAGTTGCATTTTTCGTCACATTTAGCATTACTATGGATCTTTCAAGTTCCCGAAATTTTGTAAAAACAAAAATCATAGAGTGAGAAACCCCCATCATGGTGGGAAAACCACATAATCAATGAAAATTATGTATTAAATTTCAATTTAGGACTCCTAACATTATTTCATAAGTTATTAATGACTGTTACCATAACTCCGGGATTGTAACCTTTACATAGACTTATTCTTAAGGTTCTTACTATGGTTTTCCCATCCATGTTTCAAAAGGATAACTAAACCATTACCCAATTAAAAATATAATGGCTCATAATATTCATATATAGATATTAAATATAAATAGAATAATATTCCTAACATATAATAACATACCATGAACGATCAATTTAGAGTAAGTATCTTTGGATTCTTGGAAATAAAATAAA
This sequence comes from Viscum album, assembly GCA_963277665.1. Lineage (NCBI taxonomy): Eukaryota > Viridiplantae > Streptophyta > Magnoliopsida > Santalales > Viscaceae > Viscum > Viscum album. The sequence goes on from OY728152.1 coordinate 1,850,828,119, forward strand.
TTCATTTAAAAACATTTACAACGTCTCCCACTTTTTTCATGATAACTAGAACATTTTTGAAGAATCTTAATTGATACCTTTTTCATATTATATGGAAAATAATCAAAAAATGGGTTATCTAAAATGGTTGTTAAGGGTAATTTTGGTTGATAACATTATAATTAGGGTATAATAACACAAAAATAACTTTTGAAAATTATATACTTCATATTAAATATCATCATATCATGTCTTGAAAGAAATCACAGATGTTTAGTAAGAATCAATGAACCGATTATTTTCGAGAATGACATAAGTCATGTAATTGTGTAATACCCATGAGAATAGATATTCATTTCAATATTGGTTGTGGATCATTTCAAAGAAAATTATAGTGAAAAAATCCATTACTAAACCATGTTCACTCTTCATTCCATGCATGAATTACAGATCTGAGTTCACTACTCATTCCACTTATGACCAAATAATGGGATATAAATCATTACCCATTGAATTGTAGGTATATATATGTCCCACCCTTCAAAAAAATTAGTTGTTTACATACGTTTTGCACAAGAATATTATTTTTTCATAAAATCATAACCAATGAAAATAAATTGGTTTCATATATAATTTTTCATAAAATTCCCATGAAATATATTCATAAACTTCATCTGATTATAATCATAAATAGTCCGGAAGAAGAAAAAGGATGGTATCTCTTGATCAAATCCCTAGTAATACATAAATAACCTAAAATAATTTCAATTATATAGAAAATAAATTTTATAGATCACATGAAATAATTCTTGGTGATAATAACCTTAACATTTTGAATACAAAATTTTTTATTACCATGTAATTGAAAATTAAACAAATTCCATTGAAAAGAACAATTTAATATTTTAAATTAATCTTCAACAGAATATGGTATCATAAAATCAGAAAAATATATAAATTCCATATATTTTAAGAACAATCCTCTAGTACATTTCTATAAAAAGTCATAAGGTTCTTCGTTAAGAAAATTATAGCAAGGTTGATTTCAATTGTTTATGTTAAAATAAACACATCGATGAAAATGATTTTAAAAATTGTAGATTAATAGTAAAAGTATTTAGGAAAACATATTTTTGAAACACGAAAATGAAAAATAAATATTCATTAACAAATACATATATATAAATAAATCCATAATAATATTGAGATTGTGATAAAATATGTTACATTAGGCTCTATTACCTTCGTAAGAACCTGAAGATATTGTATAATGGTTTAAATATTATAATTAATTTAAAATTAAATAATTTTCTCACTTATTATAACATGTTTAATCCTCTTATATCATCTTATCTTCTATTTGTTAATAATATTTTATTATTACACTTCTATCGGGTGTTAGCTACTTCAATTTCAAAGGACTGTTTTGTTAATATAAGTCACAGTTCTATTAAATAAGATATATTTACATAATATCTATAATTAAATTAAGGAAATATATATCCTATTTATTAATTATATACAAAAATATTATCATTATTGAAAGGTGGATATGGAAAATGAATCACATCTTGTCATGGAGATGGTAGGCCTTAAATACACACAATCGATGGTATCATTACATTAATGTTAAAATAGTAAAGAAGTGGATAGTGTATACATTTTTCAATAATAAATACCATGTTGTAATTATATATATATATATATTTTACATAATTACACACATCCAAATAATGTTGTGATGAAAATCATATTTAACCATGGCGTGGAGGTGTTATGTCATACGTATGCATGCATGGTGCTTTTATTTTTCATAGGATGGATAAAATCTCGAATATTTTTATACAATAATCATAATTAAATATGAGAATAAAGGTGATCAGTTATTTAACACATTATAATTGAAAAAATACGTGAATATGTTATAGAAAATTAAAGAATATTGAATGAGTCGACAAATATTATTACCTATTCCCTGGAAAAAACATTTACATCACCTCTTACAGACACTAGGGTTTGTCTTTTGAGAAAAAAATTCTAGAATGTGTCTACAGAACATTATAAGATAAATTTTTAGGTCATTTTTTAACTTGATTTCTTAAGTATATGTGATGAAGTGAGGGAGGATGTGCCATTTTTTAATTGAGGTGAGGGGCACTTTTATAATTTCAATCAATACTAATTTATAATAAATTAAATTTAAATTAAAATGACTATGAGAGTACATAGATTATAATATAAGAAAAAATATGTTTTTAATCTCATCAAAAAATTGATACTAATTATTTTATATCTTATTTTATACCATATCATTTTGAATAACCCATCATTAACCTATTTTAATTATAACTAGGGTAAATAAGTTTTCAATATTAAGAGGTTGTAATTTTTACTTATATGAATTCAATGAAACCATAAATGAAAAATCTATAACCACTTGGACGATATAATAATACTTATTTATTTTTAAAATTTGTCTTATGGTTTGTAAATAATTTAATAAAATTTTAATTTTATAACATATCATTAGTGTCAATATTGATACTATTAAATTTTTTATTTTTTAAAAAATATCAACATGTCAATTTAACTTCAAAAAAACATAATTATATACAAATAAAGAAAAGGTAATATGTAAAATTGTTTTATCAAAATAACTATATAAAATTATTTTTATTTTAATATTTTTTATGATATTTATTTGTTATTTCCTTTAGTAAAATAATTATTACATCAGTGTTCTCTAATTATTTTACATATTTATTTAATTTGATTAATTACTCACTAAAAATAAAAAAATAAAATACTATGATCAACATAAATATTATATATTTAATAATAATATTTATATTCAAATATGTATCATTTTGGTAAGTCTATATTGAATTGCTATATTATATAAAACATGAACGTTACATATTTGATTTTTTATTTAATGAAAAATTTTATATATATTAATATAATCTATGTGGCCCAAAAATTCAAAAAACAATATGTTTATTATGTTAAAATTTTATATGTATCTTCATTCAAAACATAACTTTATCTCCATGTGGACACCTAAGGGATAATTATGACAAAGAACGTTTCATTTTTTGACATTCTTTGATTGAAATATTATATAAATAATTTTCATGCACTTGCTTCCATTATATAACATTATTTGAATACTTATGTGTGAAGTGAAAAATTATTTTATTCTAATAAAATTTAAGAATGAGGTAGGGTAATTTTTTTTTGTATTTATCATTCTATTATTATCATAAATTACCCAATTAACCCTTTATAGTGCTTAAAAATTATAAAAATTTTATTATTCATATTATCCCAAAAACTCTCTTCATTAAATTTGATCCTTATGAATATAAATATTAAATACATATTTCAAAATATAAATAATAGAAGTTTTAGAATCAAATTTAAAATAAAAATGATATAGGCCATTTAAAATAGTTTCTTTTTATTTCCCTTTTTTAAACATAAAAGTTTTTCTTAAGAAATTTTTGTATATAATAATTTTAAAAACAATAATTGAAATATTTAAAATCAAATATATCTTATTAAAAAATTAAAATATTCTAAAACATAAATTTAGCTTTTAAACACATAAATAGTAAATACAATTTTCAATAAAAAATATATTAAAATTTAACATAATAAATAAAATTTTTCAATAATAAATTTGATAATTTTGACATAGTGAATTCAAAAGATAAATTATATTTTTAAAATAAGTATTATATAACTCCTAAATTTAATATTTATTCATAAAAAGAATAATTCCAAATTTTTGATGAAATCATATTTCTTGATGAATAATGTGATTTTACTAATATTGTGCAATTATTTTCTTTGCATTCAAAAATACATTCATATTGAGTTGTAGATATATATTTATTTCATAAATTAGTTATTAAAATTTATTCATTCCAATTTAATATCAAGTTTATACTAATAGTGTTTCAATGTTTGTTTACAACTACGGTTATGTGATATACATGTAATTGAATACTTGAATGTATTTAATGGGAATTATTTGATAAAAAATATTGGTGATATAAGAAATAAATTGAGTGTGTTATTTATTTTAGACATTGGAAAATGTAATCAATATTATTTTGCAATTATATAGTCAATGATTATAAAAAATTCTGTTAATCCTCTGAAATGTGTTTGGGTGAAGTTCCATCATCAAAACCATATTTTACATCAACAATATCATCTTTTGAAGCATTTACAATATGCAAAACCTTATTTCTGAAATATTTCCTGAAACATTAGTATGAAAATGTTGAGTGTTAACTTCTTATATATGGGATGATGAATTAACATCCACTAAAACATAAATAACATGTTTAATATCTGATTAAGCTTACATTTAATTATATTAATAAGTTTATGCAAATGATGTTTAATCCCTTTCGTGTTCTTCTTCTATTTCTTACATTTCTTGTTATTATTCATATTCTTATAATTATTTATCCATTCAGATCATAAGACTCATTTTCATGCATCATTAAATATTTTTTTCTTATTCATTGACTTATGAATGTGATAAAAACTATTGATTTTTACGATATCATGATACTAAAGCTTCTCGTAAAAATTAAAAGGATCAGTTGTAACCTTTCATTCATTCTTATTCATCCTAAGGCTGTATCCAAATAACATTTTAACAGATTTAATAAATGACTATTTTTGATTTTATTTTTACCTTACATATAGGAATTCAAAATTAAATAAATATGGATAAGTAGATATTATGTAAAGTAGACTTCATATAATTCCTCTAAATATTTTATCATCTACAACTTCCCCAACATCATTGATATCTAAACTACATGAATTTCTGATAGGTGTACTAATACATTTATTTTTTTATATTAATATTTTCTAACATTATAATTTACTAACTTATATTGAGATACAATAGTTCCTTCTATTTTTAATAAATTTTAAAACATAGAAAATATGGTAACTCTCCCAACATGCTTATTTTAAACTCAGACATAATAAGATTTGTAAATAAATTTTTTAATGATTTCTATATTGAACCAAATATAATTTCAACAACATATATTTTTACAATTAAAATAATTTAGAAAATAATTTTACAATTTTTTTGGATCTGTAGCTCCCTTAAGAAATGATTTTTTAACAAAAAACATGTTAATATATCATAGTAGGTTCAAGGTTATTATTAATTTCTATAAAGGAATTTACATATTTTGAAATCATGTTTTGGTTTCTTTATTTTCAATCCCAAAAGTTTTTACGTATAAATATACGTGGGAAAATATCCATTAATGAATGAACACATATAATCCATTTTAAGTATATTGAAATTTTATAATTATGCATAAGCTAGAAATACTTGAATAACTCCATGTCTAGCTACCAAAGCAAAAGAACCATTATAATTTATTCCCTCTTTTTTATAATATCTCTATGAAAAAATCATTATTAATTTATAATTATTATTCCATCCTTATTAAATTTGATCAAAAAATCAATTTACACCATTTATATAAGTACATTTATGTCATTCAACCAAAGCGAAAACATGATTTTTTTAAAAATAATTGAGTTCATCTTACATGGATTTTTTCTAATATTTATTACCTAAATCCTCATTAGCAATATTTAGTTTGAATTTAGATAATAATGATGAATTAATAATATCATTTCCCACTGAACGTATTGTTCTAACTGGTTGATGTACATCACCAATGATATTATTTTTATAATTATTCCTAAGAACCCTCAGATTCATTACATTTAGAAAAAAACTTTCCATAGAAATATGTTGAAAATATTTTTTTGGTATAACATCCATAAATATATTCTTCACTTGTTCATTCACGATAAGAACTTTCTAAAATATGTTGAAAATAAATTTTAGAACTATAAAAAATATGTCGATGTTATTTGAAAAAAGGATCATTTTCATCATACATTACATGTAATTTTTATCAATAGTAATTGTGTATTTTTTAAAATCTCTATAGGCCATACTTGTTGTAATGTAAACTAAAATATACCTTCATCTTATTTTGGTGAAAATTGATGTAATATATCATTATTATTAATATTGGAATCTTTTTAACTGTAAACATTAAAGTAATTTTATTTTGATTTAATTTCATTATACAATTCGTAATGTTTGTTATTAATAAAAAGACTTATTAAAACATGATTTATAGTATAAAAATTAGTGATAAGTATTTCATTCCATCAATTATTAGAAAATGAGTGTTCAACCATTATGGTTCTATCCTAATGAATTTGATTTCTTATTTTAACCACACCATTTTATTGTCGAGTTATAGGTGCCTAAAATTAATGTGTATTAAAATTTATATTACAAAATATTCCTAATAATATTTTTAAAATTGAACACCATCACTATTATGAATAGTTATAAAGGAGAGGTTTTCTAATTTTTTTCTCTGGCCAAAATTTTTTTAATACAAAAATATTATTAAGAAATATTTATTAGAAAATAAACCCAAGTATATGTATTGTAATAATTATCTAAAAAAATAAATACTATTTGTTAGCAATGCATATTGTTTTTTTTGGACTAAATAAGTCTATGTTCTCAAAATATAAAGAATTAGAGGTTTAGAATTTAATAATATATTTACAATATGAGTTCGGAGACTTTTTAAAATTTTCTGCTTCATAGACTTTATAAGTATCAATGTTATGTTATGATAGATCCTTGACATGTAATTTCATTAAAAAACATGATAAAGATCAAATATTACAATATCTCAATCATCTATTCCAAAACATAGAATTTTTTTTATATAAATAATTTAATATAGACCTCGGTTCATATGTTCTTATAATTTTATTGTGTAAACATGGTAATCCTAATTGGATGAAAGTTAAATTCATCTTTGGAAAATAGAAAAGTACATTTATCATCCTAGAAGTTAACAAGATAACTGCAATCATATAATTATCTAATTTTAATAAGGTTATGGGTAAGTTATATAAAAAATTAATCATTAAAATTTTTATCTTTTCCATGCAGAATAAGGTTACCTATACCAAATATTTATCACTAATAATATCTCTGAAGGTGACTTTACAACTTTTGATATTTATAATATTCATTATGAGATATATTTTTCTATTCATAGACTTAGAGAAACCAAATGCCATATTTTCATTAAAAACGTTAGTATTTCTAAACTCATATCTTCTTTGTTCTGGTATTATAAGAAAGTAAAATTTTAGGTATGATCATTTTTCTAATGTTATTATGTAGGAAAAAATTAGTTTTGTTTTGAAAAATATTTCTTGTAAAATCCTAAATATTGATCTTTGTTTAAAGAAAAAATTTTCATTCAGAGACCACCACTTTGACACATAATAAAAAATAGATAACTTTTTTCAAACAATGTACTTATTAATAAAAAACTGTTTTCTATTTTTAAACCCCATTATTAAAATATCTCACCAAGGATAAATTTTTTATACATTTTAATAATTTTTTCATTTCTTGGTGTAAACTAAAACAAAATTTTCATTAAATTATAAATTTTAGAATTTAGTATTAAAATAAAAAAAATATCTAGAGTATATTTTTATTTGAACCATTTATTAAAATATAATTTTTTAGCATGATTTTCTCATAAATGGAATTTATAAGATATTTTAAAATAATATATTTATCAGAATTAGATTAATCATGTTCTTTATAGAGATATTATTTTTTAGTATTATGGGTATAAATTTTTAAATTTTCCTTTGGTTGTTTCTCTTGAGTATTATCATGTTTTTTAGAAATCATACATTTTTAGCTTTCAAAATATAAATAAAATCAAGAATAATCTTCAAAACATGATAATGAACTATTTTTTTCCTCATTTGAGATTGATTTGTCATACTAATATATATAATGTTTTCATAAATTTAGAATTTAAATTTATATTTTCAAGAGATTATACAGTTACCTTATCTATGTAGCACTTGTTCATAATTTTTATTTATGTATAAGGACAAATATTCTTCCCTCTAGAACATTCCATATTAATTGATTTATCAGAAGAAATATTTCAACTATTAAAACTCCATGTGATTGAAGCTTTAATGTTTTTTTATTTTTGTGCTTATAATAAGTTTTCTAATTAGTAAAATCAGTATCACCCTTATCTATAATCATATAATATCCAATAACAATCAAATAATAATAATCTACAGTATCTTTAAAAAATTATTTCTTAATGTCTTCAAATTATTCATAATCATTCCTATCAAAAATAATTCATCTACTAGTATTCAAATTTCTTAAAATAACAACATTTAATATGGTCATTTTATAAAAAATAAATGCATTCCTACAATAAAATTAGTGTAATGAAAACATATAAACAAGTATGATATAATAAATAATAAATAATCAATCTATACAAAAATAAAAAAATCCTCAAGTAATGCATTAGAACCTACTCTAATACGAAGTGTTCGATCATAATTGTTTACAATGGCTAAAAGTGGGGAAATAATTGTACATAAAATATTAATAAAAAGAAACTAGAAATTTATTTAGTCAAAAACATCAGATTTAGGGTTTTTTTCTATGGTTAGAGTGTGTCTATAAAATATATAAATAATCTGATAGAAAAGTTATGTCAATTGGGATAAGAGATAGTCTGATAAAAAAATATTATTATAATGATTAAAAATACAGTATTTTTTAATTCCCAACGGAATGTAAAATTATAGAAAAAGGTAATATGAAATTTTATAACAAAATAATAATGACTTAAAATATTATTAAAGTAATCATAATCTTTATCCATCATAGTTGATGAATTTTGAAATCTTGACATAAGATATCGAAAGTTTTAAATCTAACCATAAATGCTTGAATTTCCACACCAGTTCAAACTTTAAAAATATTATTGGAAATACCTCTTCCATCGAATCACCTAGAATCCATTAATATCATGACCAGTGTCTGGTTTATCAACCTAGCCCAAGAATCCATCAATCTGATGGATCAGAATCCATTGTCTTCATATCATAATATTCCCTTTATGAGCACATGGAAAAAAATTGTTCTAAAAAAATTACATTCCTCACATGGATTCAATATAACTACAACACCCTAAAAAATTAAAAAGTCTATGAATATGATTTTCTGGAAGAGAAAATACTCAGACATATTGAGTTTAAAATTCTTCATCACCTATCTCCACTAATTTACTCATAATTCTAGGGATTTCTTCAATGGTCATATTTTCCATGATTCTTAGTGTTGATTGAAATTGAGTAATTCTTTTTTGTTGTATAGATCAAAAAAATTTCAATTTGATTTCATTTTAATTAAAACCATTAAAATATTATTATAAAAAATGTCTAATAGAAACTATTATAATTACTCTAAATATGAACATTGGATCATACAATGGACTATAATATTGTTTATTAATATGATAAACTAAAATATAGATAGTTTTATGGGTCATAACTAGTATTATTTCAATGAATTTGACCTCATTCCACCTTATACACATGACATTGGTTCATTAAATGGAAAAAATAATAGTCCATTTGATAGAACATAGACATTATCCGTTATATAGATCAAATAGAATAAAAAATTGATAATTATATTTTTATATTAGATAAATTCCTACATTTTTATAAAAGAATGATTTATAAAGAAGTATTAAGAATCACTGGAGAAATATAATGTAATTAAAATAGTGTATAAATAAAATGATAAAGTTCTTGTGATTTTCAAAAATAAAGAAGGGAAAAGTAAAAAAAGAAAAAAATTTGTTTAAAAACCATTTATAATTGCTTACATTGATGAATCATACCTATAATGGAAATAATATGAAGGAATTTTTTGTACGAAAATATTCTTGGGTCTAGCACTGGTATTTATTAATGGTATGGATAACCAGGCCAGCTTACTTCTGGTTAAAACTTATGGCTTACCATTAGGAATTTTTTTAATATGATCATATAATATTACACTTATTGGATGATTTATAAGATTATAGGTAGTATAATAATTATAATAAATTCAATAATTACAAACAGTAATACTATAATTTCTATTATTTCTTTTTCTAGTAAAATATAATTTATTGTATATTTTGGGACTCTAAAAAATATTTCATATGAAATACTTTTTCATATTAGATATATTATATTTATGTAATTTGTTATAGTAGTTAACCCACTTAAAAATACTAAAATCCTTTTTATTTGATTCTACTTATACTCATAGTTATTTAATTTTGTTTCCCTAAAGAGAAAATATAGATGAATATTTTTCCATTTTTCATTGGAATTTTGAAATATGATTATAAAATTATTTTATTTCATAGAAAAAATAGTCAATTGAATTTTAAATATCTTTATTTTTCTTATTAATCGATTAATATTTATATTCAAAAATTTATAACGTTTCAATGAATTTTTCAATATACAGTCATTCTTATTCAGATTTAGAGGAAGAATAACAAGTAGGTTATACCTCATTTCTCTAGGCCATAAATCACATATTATCATTTGGGTTGTTTAATTTCGTTTCTGACAAGGTAGATGAATAAATACATAATACATTTGAAGAACTCCACGTGACTTTTATATATTTCATTTATTTCTCCATACAATTAATTATAAAGAAGAACATATTTCCAGACTTTTTATTATTAATTATTTGAGGAATGCCAAGATTTATATGTCTTATAAATTTAATTTCATAAAATTATAACTCTTTTTAATATCCATAAAATTTTTATATTTATTTGAATTTTTATTAAAAAATTTTTTTTTGAAACATTATAACTATCATGAAGTCACTTCAATTTCTTCATTAGATTTTCAGTATCTAGAGTATTATTTTATTGATGAGTTGGGATATTGTTTTTTCTTTAGAATGATTCACATATTTTGAAGTGGAAAATTTTAAAAAATTATTCTCCTATTTTATTATGTTCTTATAATCATAAATCACTTTCATTTAATCCACATACATCATAAGAGTCCTTATCGGGCCATTTATGTTATGATGATCAATAAATAACATGATAACATAAGGCGGTGTATATTCCTATGTATTATGAACTTTTAATTCATAAAACATTCTAAAAATGATTGTGTTTAGAATATGGGATTCCAATACAATAAATGTCAATTTAAATCTCAGTTATCCACTCTTTATATATGTGATTCTTTCTCATTCCACCATTATTAAGGTGTGAAAATTGACTATTATCATCCTATATCTTGGTTTTAAAATGTTTTTAGTTACTTAATAAGAAATTAAAATAATATATCACATTTTATTATCATTTTAAATTGTGATACTTGATATAACTCATCATGAACTACTTTGATAATATTTTAATTCACGTATTTTGAGTAAATATCATAATGAGTCTCATCATAATTATTCCATATCTCAGGTTAAGTATTGGGGGTTTGATAGGTGTTAAAATCCATACGATAAACTTTTAGTCCGATGTTGTACAACTAAATGATAATTTCATACTTCAAACATAAAAATATTCTCTTTTTAAATTTTATTTTGTTATAATAGACATGAATTATTTATAATCATCCATTTTAAAGACCAGAACATTTGAATTCAATGAATAACAGTTTTTAACTCAAAAGTGACCACTTTTGATACCAATATATGGATGAATAGGTTTTTCACAAAGTACCAACACGAGGTATAATTTAGTTCATCATATTTTCCCCACAAAAAACGATCATATCTCAAAGTATGTGTGATTCTGATCTATGCATATCAGTAATATTTTGTTGATGAAAATTTCAAGATAAAATACAGAACAAAAATGATTCATAATGGTATTGGGAAATAATATCCCATTTTCCACTCCACCAACACTCTACTCAAAAAATTTAGTTATTATGACTATAACAAAAAAATTTACGATTACTAGTTAATTGAATAAAGAAATCACTTGGTATTTTATAACATATATTTTCAAATATCTCCATCCAAATGTCCTTCCCAGCACCTAATACACCACAAAACATTAATTTAAAAAGTGAAAAATAATAACATTGTATAATAATGTGGGTTTATCACAATTTTTCATGTTACAACTAATATATTTTAAAAGAAATTTCAAAAGAGATATAATATCCTCAAATAGTAGTAATGTAGGTTCTTTAATTATTTGATATTACCATTGAAATGATAGAAAAACTAGACTCTCAAATAATATTTATGGAATAATGTTAATCATGAATAATATATTATATATATGAACACACATTTAGTAGTGTTCTTATATTTAATGATCTCATTTTTAAATTTATACATAGCCCACCATTAAAATCATCTTTTCAAGTCAAAAAATTAATTTAAAATATAAAATGATAATATATTTACTAGGGTTTTTCCTTCTTATCCCAAAATGAAACAATAAAGGTATCATGTTGTAGTATATTTCTTATTCACTAAAACCTTCTTTTCTTGAAAATTTATTTTTATTTATTTCATAATTTTATTATATATATTTATTCTTTTATGATACATATAAAACCATATGTAGGATTTCTAATACTTATTTTAATAGTTATGAGAGAATGTAAACCTAAGGATAACATTCAATAATTATTAATTGAATTTAATCCATATAATATTAATGATCTAAAATTACTATAATGATAATATAACTCCTTATTCATAAGATAAATTATTTTTTGTGGGGTAAATTCCATTAAAAAAATTCAACTATTATTTATTTAGAATGTAAAATAAATCCTTTTTGGAATATTTTGATAAAAAATAAAACATTCAAATGATATAATAGAATTTTAGTTAACATGACATGTGATCCTGAAACACTTATTATAACGATGTCTGTAAAAAAATGATTGTTTTTTAAGCATTAAAATGTACATGAGTTTATGGGATGTGGTGGAAAAAAATAAGTCTATCCAAAACATATATAATCATATATATATATATGAAAAAATCAATATAATATGGTATATAATAATCATAATTTTATTATTCTATATTCTAGGCACATGAATATAATTCTTCTTTAATAAGATAAGGGTTTTTGCGAACTCATTTTTCCTTTATTGTGAAAAAAAATTGTATTAAACATTATTGTAAAAAGTTATAATTATTATACCTAATGATTTTTTTTTATTTTTTAAAAAAGTTCATTTTTATGGTTTTAAGTATCTTACTTTTATATACATTGTAAATTTACTCATACCTATGAGATTATGGTTTTTAAGGGTGTTATTGTTCAAAATTATTATTCATTGATACTTTTTATTTGTTATCTCATATGTTTACTTTGTGTGGTTTTAAATTGATTTTCTATACACTGAATGTAATATAGTTTATATCATTTTATTTAATTGAATATACATTGATAATTTATTTTTCTTTTCATAAAATTTATTTTGAATCAAATATAAACCAATTCATCATATTATTTGACAACTCCATTTTCATTCAATATGTTATGATTGTTCTCAGTAAAAAATTTAATATATGTTCGGTGAATTATTTCATTTTATTTTATTCGGTGGTTTTCTATAAATTTTTACCCTCATAATACATATATCATTTAACAAATTTTTCCTGCATCATGGAGTATGTTTCTCATAAGGGATATTTTTAACTCAATTCTCCTTTTCTAGATTTAGATTGTTTCAAATGGATATTTTACTATCCATTTTTTGGATATCCTCCCATAATATTTTATTATTTAGTTTTTTTAATTGACTTTTTGAATGTAAATTTTTAATACAATTATTTTCTATTTATTATTTTTATAATGAGTTATTTTCAACAGTGATAATTTTAGTGTATTAAAGTGGTCTCTTTCATAATCAAATGTTTTATCTTTGGAAATAAATTTCTAGTATAGAACTTTATTTCCAAATCAAGGATCCATAAAGGGAATTTCTTTTTAAAATTTAAATGCTTAAATATCATTCCCAAAATATTTTCAAAATCTACTTCTGAACGTGAAATTTATGTTTTTATTTATTGCCAATGTTAAAACAATTTCAAAAATATCTTTTATGTTTTATCCCCTATTTTCCATTTAATATTCAATAGTATTTACAATCATGGAATTTATGTTTCGTGATATATATTGTGAAAATATATATTTATAATTTGCGTTACTGAACATGTGGTATCATATAATTCAATTTTTGATCCCATGTTGTGTGATTCTATTAATGTAGTGATTTATTCCATGTTTTTTAACATCATTATGATATTACTTTATTACCATAGGGATATGTTTTTTTAACCATCCACAATATTTGTCCATATGTATTATGACAGATATGATCTTCCATTTCTTTTTTTCTTACCAAAAAATCCTCCATGAATTTTCATATATTTTCTTCCATTTCATTTTTATTGTGAATACAAAAATTTATATTCCTATTTTGAAGAAAATTAACCTATATTTTATACAACAAGTTATTAGTGAAATTATTGACATAATAATATACCATTACAATATATGGTTTTATATTTAGTGACTCTTATATATAATGTAATTCGATTTATCGATCGTGTGAGTATTGAAAATTGTTCTGTTTGTAATTTTGATATGAATGTTTATTTATTACTAATTTAAATTGAATATGAATTGTTAAACCATATAGCATATTTACCTATATAGGTTATTATTATAAATAACCAATCATATTATACACATATATCATATTTTATTAGATGAATAGCCATTATTTTTCTCAAATACACCCACATGTACCATGGTGGTTCAAGGAATTTGGAGAAAAGGTACAGAGTCATATTATTTATTTAAATATCTTTTAAATATCCCTTAATGAATTTAATATTTTATACTCTTAAAAAGGATAACCTAATTAAAATAATTCTTCATAACCAAGGAAAGGAATGATAATAAATCCTAATGTCAAATGTTTACTAACGGTAATCATGGGGAATACATAAAAATAACATGGACATCATGGTATGAGAACATTAAAATAACATATAAAAATTATCACCTAAATATCAAAGATCAAAATATTATGTCATGTCATATATATTATCCATTAATAACGTATTAAAAATAATATAATCATATATCATAACCCCTAAGAATATAACATTGGTATAAGACATTGATATTTAGCATGCACAAAATATTATAATGTTGTTAACTTGTAAAAATAAAAATAGAATATCTAATTTCATAAAAGATAGAAAATAGGGTCCTCCAAAAATCATATGAATGTGCAACTAGGTCCTTTCATAACCTAGTGTACATGAAATATTGGTCCATGAATAGTATTGTGAACATGTAATTAGGATCACGCATAACATTTTGAACAAGATATCCTTTTCATGCATGAAATCATAATAATTTAATCGAGTTTAGGCATCACATGTTTACTCATGAGTAATCTATATTTACCCAGTGCATTCGATGAAGATATATGACCCAACCATGTCATAATAAATATTTTTTTATTTCATGACATCATAAAACAATCATCATATTCTAACCCATGAAAAAGAAAAATGTTTTCATAAACATTTCACCATTATATATCCCATGAAATTAAATTGATTTTATAAACATAATTTCATCATAATCATAAATCATCATGATAAAAAATAAAGATTGTATCATTAGTAAAATCCACTAGTAATGCTTAAGTGACATGAATTGTTTTTTATCTTATATGGAAAGTCATTTTCAAGTAAAATAATTTGAAAAAATTTTCGAGTAAAATAAATTTATAATTTAAAGATTGAATTTTATAAAATAATAAAATTAAAATATATATCATTGAAAATAAATATGAAAACATATAATGTCTGATTAAATATGTTATCTTTTTATAATGTAATAATATTTCATCAACATTAAAACAAATACTAAGTTCACATTTTGAGTAAAATCCATATGAGTGTTGTTTTGAAAATGAAAGGATTATTCATTTAAAAACCCTATAAAAATGTCATGAATGGGAAAAAATATTTCATAAATCCTTTTGGTAATGTTAAAAAAATTGAGGATATTTTTTGATTATATTTATATTTAAAAAAAAATTGGATGATTATATAATTAATTAGTTTTTTTATTAAACACATTATTTTGATTACATGAGTAAATGAAGAGGGTAAAATAAATAGAAAACATGTATTATCATGAAATAACTAGGGGAGAATAAAATTAATGAGTTTCATGATATATGTATTATAATATTTTATCATAGAAATCATATTCATAAGGAATCTTGATGACCATATTAGGTCATAATATCAAACTCGTACCACTTTGGTAACTTTTAATATGTAAACTTCATAAAAGTAAAACATAAAAAATATTAAATATATTTTACTGATGCAGATTTATTATATTATATATTAAAATGTTTTAACATAAATTTATTAAATAAATATAGGTTCCTAACATTACATAAGTCGCAAATAAGAAAAATTTAGGCAAAAATACCTTGCCAATTTGGTAAATTTTAATGATTTATGACGATTGAATTGTGTTTCTATAAAATGATCATGTGACTATATAAGAATATACATGCACTATAATGATAGACCATACATGGATAAGGGGATGATACCTCAACAGTTATATCCTCTCGCTCACTCTCTCACAATCATAGAACCAGTTTAGATTATTATCACCATTATAAAAAAACATTAAACATTTTAGTAGAGTAATTATTCAATGTATTGAATATATGTTGGCATAATAGAATAAAATATATTAGAATAAATCCCATAGAAAATCAATATTTATATTCAAGTGGTAGGATATTTAATACACATGGGTAAACCCATGGGAATGATATATAATCACAAATTTTTTACAACTCCATTGAGGGTACAAATAAAGAAAAGTAATTTAATGAAATAACAAAGGAAAAAACATTTATCAAGAAAATAACTGTTACTGGATCATGATGTACAATGAAAGTGAGAATATTACATAATTCAAATATATTCTAACAATATTAATGAAAAAATTCCATATAGTGATGTTAATATACGATAAGAGATAGAATAACAAACAAATTAATAATACAATGAATATAATAAACCAAAACATATATATGGATATGTTTTATAAAATATATTCTAAATATAAACATTAATGTAATTCTTTTATAGAACATTATCATGGTGAATTTCATAAGAATATTCATGATAATTGAAAATGAATTTTTTAAAAATATTCATTGTTGTATAATTTTTAAAAGATTAAATTATATATAAATTATTTGTTTGATATATTTTCAAGAATATTTACTATGAAAATGTTATCTCGTATACCATTTTGAAAATACTTTTTCAATATTAAACATCAATTGATAAAAATTTTATAAAAATAATATAACTTCAACATTGACTATCCATGAATTTTAAAATTATCAATTTATAAAAATATCCATGTTTAAATTTAATTTCAACATTCCCATAAAATATTATATAATTTAACAATTTAATGTAATACTAGCTATTTGACATATTTTTTCCCATAAGAGTAACTATTGAAATATATTTATGAGAAAATCAAAAAAATGATGAATAAAATTATATAAAAAATATAACATGTAAATTTATATTCGGAAAAACCTTTAATATGTTGTTTCAAATAGAGATGGTTTATCTAAGAAAACATATATGAAAAATAAGAGAGTTAAATTTAATTTTATCTCCATCCTTGAATTAAAAATCCATGCTATAGACTGCCTTTGCAAAAATATCTCCCTAATATGCCATCGATGACTCTTAGAAAATAATTTTTTCAAAAAGTATCTACACTCAATGATCTTGTACAGAAACAACTCATCTTCCCAGTAAAAAAAATTACTGTAAAGTATATGTTGAAACCAAGAATGTGTTTGATGTTGGGAATCACGGATTCTTTCAGCCTATACTGACACAAACATTTAATAGATAAATGTTGAATAATTTTAGATGAATATTCATTACATTTGACAATAGTACATGGATAAGAACATTATAGTACATTTTTAAATGTAAACATGGATATGTAGAAAATATTAATATAATATATTTACACAATTTCTGATAAATTTCATCAAACCAAGAACCCTTCATAGACATACCATACGTAAAACATTTCAATATACCCCGGAGAAGGGAATCATATGAAAGGGTGAGATCAAAATCTCAACACATGTAAACATAAACTCTTAATCAATGATCATAAGTGAGTATAGGATAATCATAAGGGTATGAAGACATTATATAGACTTACAAAATCCGTACAAAAATTTCAAATCTCATTAATCATGAAACAATATGAAATTATTTATAAAGAAAATTAAAATAGATATAAAAATGTGTAATCATAAGTAATGATTAAAGAGAAATGATAACAGGAAATGAGGACAATTAAAAAGTTATTATCATGCACATAATCCTATAAAATCATTTTCATGGTCAAGGTCTACTTCCAACACTATCATTGTGCATTTTTTTCACTCCATAATCCATCATTTTAATAGTTCAGGATCACTCCGAAAACTATCCTTATTGAAAAGTGTCTCTTACTAAATTGGGTTCACTTCCCTTTACATCCTTATTATCAAATTAGATGTCCATTTTGATCCAATTTATTGGGTGATATATATTTTTAGTCCCACACATCACATTATGAACACCATACATATATGTTCGATGAGATCATAAAACATTAATAGTATAATAAAATCATATCACATAGAATGGATTTGTGTCTTATATGTATTTCTTTATCAGAGAAATAAAACATCTAGAGAAATTTTAAATATGAAAACATTGGATCATATAACTAATAAATTATATGATACATCATAGGATTTTTGTACTATTAAAAATACATTTTAAAGAACATTAGAAAATTTTAGTATGATAAATTCCCATTTTATTTGAAATAAATAATGTATAATCTAAAAAAATATTAAGGAAAATATTATATTTAAAAATAAAAAACGTTAACATATTAATTATGAATCAATGAAAATATAATTCAGGATAGAGATAGAATCTCTTCTTGTGGGTTATATTAAAATTAAAATTCATTTCTATTTTAAAAAAAAATAAAAAACCAAACATATATGGAAAATGATGAGGGGATTACATATAAACTATCATAATGAAATAAAAGTATATTAAAAAAGGCTTGAAATTCTTTTGAATTTTTTTTAATAAAATGAAAACCTTTAAAAGAAAAATATGGACACCTTAGAAAGGTTTTCGGTCGAAGGGAAAAACAATGTTTTCCTTACCAAATATTTTTGTATATTTATTAATTAAAGTGATGAAAAAAATATAATGATTAATATCATATATTATCTTTATTATGTTAAAATACATAATATTTGTGATAAATATATCATACAATTTCACCATTATAAAATTCAAACATTAAAGATCCCAATAAAAAATATATTGTATTATAAAATGCTAATCCGATTTAGTAATCCATGAATAAAAAGTAATTAGGTGTTTGGAAATAAAATGGATCTATGAATACTATTAATTAAATAATTTATTATTCCAAAAAACATTAATTTTAAAAATGTCATATAGATCATAAATTGGTGGAAAATATTAATACATTTCTCAATGATGTCAAGTTGAGAAGAAAAAGCCTTACAACCATGGTAAATTTTAGATCAAAGTCCATGAAAATAAATACAATAATAGGGATCTTAAAAACCCATTTATATCATTAATATTAAAAAAGACATTCATTGTGTTGTAATAACACCCCATAAAATCATTGATATTTTCCAAAGTAAATCATGTCTCAAGAATTTTAAAATGATTCAACAAAACTCTTAACATATATCTAACAAGATTCATAATCAATCTTACCTCATGTATTATTAATTTATAATTATTTGATATATTTAAAATAACCTTATTAATTCATATAATTCCATATATGATCCACTTATATCCTTTTAAAACCCATTTATTAAAAATTCTATATTAAATTCGTCATTTATGTTGTCAATTAATTTTTTTTCATATATGTTTTCATTCATCAGTTATGGTCTTTACTCTTTGATATTTCATCTTCCATCAATACAATGTTAATAATGATATAAATATAATATATAATAAATATCAATAAGAATATTCATATTAATTGGTGATAAACAATTAATTGCATCACTTTATGGATACGGTAATATATTTATACATATGAGTGATGTTTACAATTTTTGATGGATGAAATGAAATAATGGTAAGAAGTAATTCTTATTTATAGAATAAAAATTATAGAATAAATTTAATATATTTTAATTAAATATAACAATGTTACTCTGTACATAAATAAGGAATTATAACCAAATCTAATCACTTCTTGGATTTGGTAGCTCAAACGTATGAATGAGTGACGTTATCTTTTAATAATAGATCGGATGTTAATAAAGTAGTTTATGAAATTAAAATTATAAATAAATTAATATGTTATAGATATCCTATATAAATGTAACATCTTGTCCCAAAATACTACTAATACTTTAGTCAGACCAGTGGGTCACATGACCTCCAGTGTGCCTCATAGTACACAAGAGGATGTTGACTAACAAAAAGAGTGTAATGAGATTATAGTAGGGAGACTATACCCTCCTGATTATAGTAGAAGAAAAATAAATATGATAATAAATAACAAAAAATTATGGAAGATGTAATAAATTAAACAAATAGCTGTGTAATAATAATAAAACAAAATACAATTGATTTCCAATTACAATATACAAGACATACATTCATGCACAGATGATGAAACATAACCTAAAAAATAAGAATAATATTGAAAAGATGTTATAGTATAGTAAAAAAAGGAATGAAATTAAATTGAACAATTTAAATAAAAGAAAATCACCATGGTTGATCTCCAAAGGAATCCCAATATCCATCTCGGTCATGTGCTCTTATTCACTTGAAAAAGATAAACATAACAAGAAATCATCCAAGGTCCTACAATCATACATTCTACTCTAGTACCAGAGCGTAATGGTGTCTTGAGTGGGCTTTGAGATAATAATCATAGTAGGTTCCCACCCAGGCTTTCTAAAACTGAATCTAGTCCATGAAATATAATGTCATGTACTATTCAGGTGTAAGTAGAAATATTAACAAGCAATTCTGAGTAAATAAACAATTACCTTCCTAGGTTCATAAGGCGAACCTGGAAGCTATACCTATTTCGACTAATAACTCAAATAAGATTTATGAATAGTAACTATATGTATATAAAAATAATATTTATACATAGTATAGTTCTATATTTAATCCACCTATATGATCCAAGTACATAGAGAAGTATGTTTCTTTAATCATGGAATATTTGTAGTTGGTTGGACCAATGTGTAACCCAGACATCCTTTACCAGTCCAATCGACTATAAAAGCCTAGAGAAATAGGGAACATTCCATATATCTCAAAAAATTGAGAAATATCATGATAAAGTACTCCATATGGTAAGTGAGTCACAAGGTAAACACTCAAATGACTGTATGTGGCACCTAATCCCAATTCCCATACAGTATGACCAGTCTGAGTCATCAGGATCAACACTCGATATAATGTATTGTGATGCCTCCATGATCAAAAAAATCCTTATCATTGTTCCATATCTGATATAACATGTGAAATTATAAAAATAATATATATCTAGGAGGAAATACCTCTCATTATTTACATTTATCAATCCCATATAATGGAATCAACATATTTAGTATATAATCTGTGAAGAAATACCTCTACTGTTTTGGATCACAATAACCCATTAGAATCAAGGGATTCTAAATTATAACAAAATATCATAGGCTGATCTTATTGAATTATATATGGAGGCATGGTAATACCACCCAATTATTTTCCATTTTAACATACACCATTTAATACCTTCCAAGGGACAAATCCACCACAAACATTCAACTCAAATAAACATATTTCTTTAATTATACAACTTGGAACTTCATTTATGAAGTTATAAAGTGAAATTTGATGGTTCCATGATCAAGAAGTAATATTACTACAATGTTTATTCCCTTAATAATATTTCCCAATAACAAATTAGGGTTGAGTTGATTTGGTAAACACTCATATAAAATGAAGAAATTTCTGATTAAAACTACAAAAGGGTCATGACTCAAGATAAAATACAATAAATCATGATATCAGTTCATATAAGGAGAAAAAAATCAATAAGATAGTTAATATTTTTAAACACGAATCATCACTTTGTATTTTTGAAGGAATGAACCTCATCTGAGGGATTTTAATATAAAAACATGTCATTATTTAAAAAACATTGTTCTTATTTAAAATACATATTCTAAAATCATAAATAAATTCATTAAAGAGGGATTTAATGAAACTAAACATTAAAAATAATTTTATAAGTTTTTAACATTTCACTTAATAGGTTCCATAGTCTTTTGGGAAAAAGTTTACAAGGGTAAAACCACTATAAATCAAATATGATCACTAATAAAGCATTATAGTTATTTAAAAAAATTTAATAAAAAAATGAGGAACATGTTGTCACACTCTAAGGTGCACATATATACATTTCAGATCCATTAAGCTAAAAAATAAGAATGAATGTGTGAATATCAGGTTAGAATATTAAATTTGAAATTAAGGAACAAATAATTACGAAACGCACAGAAATGGATGGTATACAACATAATTGAAACATTTATAAATGAAGGAAAACATTTGGAATAATTCATAGACCACATACCTAATGTTTAGGATGTATTAATCATCCATTATTGAGGTCTGATTTGATCGGGTTTGGATGAAATATAAGAAAGGGACAGTTGTCCTTAAAATAGGGAAAATGAGCGAAAACAAAAATATCATAACCGAGAGGACACTAAATGATGAAATATTCGAGGAAAATCAAGATATTATAGATTTTGATCTATAGTGACAGAAAGTTCATCATTTGAACAACCAGTGGAGGAAATATCAAAATTTCTAGAAGAGGCATGAGGAGAAAGCCAGGGCCCCATGATGGAGGTATCATGGGGCACCCGTTCCATAAAAAACATACCCTCATGGTTTGACCTGCACAGTTACACCAACTGTTCACCAACCATGAAATTAATAGTTCATAGGTAATTCTTAAGTGGAATTACCTATATGGGATGTAACACCCAAATATTCCATCGTATGTTTCCCTTCGAATAATGCAATGGCGTGCATTTTATGCAACTTCGATATTCTAACACACCACAACCAATCAAACTAGCCGTTATGAATAGTAATACCTAATTTTTGAAATTTTATAATTTTTATCTTTGAATATGGACTTCATTTTTGGATTCGTAATATTGAAATTAGATAACGGTGAAATTTTGATACTTTTCGGATAACCATCATAGTTTGATGAATAGTGAAAATTTCTAAATTTTAATTAAAAACATCTTTTTTAATCGAAATTATTAATAGTGATAAATTATTAATTTGAGTGGTTTTAAATTATATTTATAATATATTTTTACCATTTAATAAAATTTTGGTAATTGGATGTAATTTCACATTTAAACCAGACATAAACAAGTGTCAATCTTTTGATAGTTATTATCTCTTAAAACACGCTATTTGTTTTGACGACGAGAATTTATTTTTAAATTAATTAATGCAACTGATATCTTTTGAATTTGGTAAAATAGGCATAATTTTTTAATTCATAATATCAAATATATTGTAGGCCTAATTTTTGGTATTTTTCTAGAAACTTTCATTTTATGATGAATAGTGAAACCACTAAGTGGTAGTTAAAAAATTGAATTTTTCCTAAAACATAATTTTACTGCCTCTGTGAGTTGAATTTTGAAAATTTGAGAGACACGGTTAATATAAAAAAGTAAAATGTGATTGAATGAGATAAAAATAATTTTTGGTTAATAGTAACTTTTTACTTTTATTTACCGTGGTTAAAAGCAAATAGGGTAATTAAGGGTAAAAATGATATTAATATTACACTAACCAATGTCCTAATTCTATTGGACAAGTGTATATCGACCAAAAACAACATTATGAGTAAAATATTATCATTTAGGTCCACTTGTATTAAATTAGGACTATTATTATTATTTAATTCAAAGAAGAGTTAAAAGATTTAAAATAAAAGATTATTTACTAAAAGAATTTAATATAGGGTTATACATAAGATAAATTCGATTGTAAATATTAATTCGAAAGCTAAAACAATTTCATACATAATGAAATTTTATTTATAATTTTTAGATATTATATAATTTAATTTATTTATGACACAATGGTAATGGAGTAATTACATAAATAATGAAATATTAAAATAATTGATATTATAAATATTAAAATAAATGTAATTTGAGACTTTTTATGAATTACACTAATTTTCTAGTCCAATATTACATATTAGGATTGATTATATAAATTTCATTCGAAGTAATAATGTTGTTATTAATTTATCAAAAACAAAATACCCAATAGTGTCAAAATTGGCATAAAAGAGTTTTTTAAAAAAATATTATATTATTAATTTATATTAAATTCCTAAAAATATAAGGTTCGACCAAGAGACTTATATCATGACAGGATTATCATTAATGGACTACTTGGGGGTGTCTTGGATGTTTATAGTATGTTTATTAACCATATAATATAAAAATACAAAGAGACATTGTAAAAGTGAAACTAATTAACTAATAGTAAAAACTTAAAGATAAGGTTAATATAATGACTCAAACCTATCGAAATTCTATTGGTTGAGTGGTTTTAGACCCATCCCACCTTAAACTTTAAATAATACACTTTGGATCCATTATAAACCGAATATTAATTTATTATAAATAAATATTTTTTGCTTTTCCAAAGGTGCCCCTCACCACTCTTATAAAAGGGAACTCCCCCTTCTCAATAATTCACACATTCAGAGCCTTTTGGCTCGGCCAAACCCTGCCCAAATACTCTCTCAACTTCCCTCACAACAACCTAGAGGACTTAGTTTGATCAGAAATCCATCCTAAGGATCCCTTTTGATCAAATCAAAAAGAAGAACCCGAAGAAGAGGAAATGTTTTGACCACCCTCTTTCAAGTTCCTTTCTTCTTCAACATCCACTTTAATTTTTATTTCTATTATAAAATAATAACTCCAGAATCTTCTATATACTGTGATGTTATTATAAATATGGTACAACCATATTCAGTATTCTATCCATCCTTTGAATGCAATGCCACCATACGTGTGTACGTACGGCTTACTGTCTCCACATCGTGGTGTAATTGTCATTCAATAAATTATTATTTGGATGGGTATAATAATATTGTGTAATTCATGTAAATAATAATTATAACATGAAAATTATTCTGCCTATATGATATACCATCCAATTATATATTATTTTAATATCAAAAAAATGATATTGTCTCTCGTGTATACGTACGGACTACAGTCTCCACGAACGTGATAAGATTCATTCTCCATCCTATCCATTCAAGTATAATTATCATTTGATGATTAAAAATAATTTTTTAGGACTTTATTTAATTCTTGATATGAATAAGATACAACCTTTCCATGACATACACAACTTAATTAACAAATAATATTAAGGAAAACTAGTAAGATAACACCCAAAATGACAATAATACTAAGATATTTTTGACAAATCAATGTTAAAATATCATATATGATATCATATTAATGTAAATGATTTTTTTATAATTCAATAACAATTATTTAACCATTATATAGGAGGTTAACCTAACATTTACCAAGGAAAAATTACAAATTAAGGGGTTTCTTATCTTACTCTTAATTTCGTGGGAATTCCATTGTTCACCACTTATTTATTGCATGTGGTGTATGTGTATTGCCCATGATTGTATTAATTGTGTAATATACTTTAATTTATGGGTATTTACATAATCATTGTATGATCCTTCATTCATATTTGTATGTTTCTTAAGCTACCTAATCGATAAGGGAATTTAAAATTTCAATTTGCACTCATTCGGCATTAGGCATACTTAATTGATTATTTTATTCCAAGATTATGTGTGGAATCACTATTCATTTGATTATGTCATAATTTCCACTCCCCTTTCTGTGGATATAATTTTTATACACATAATCACTCCATTGATAAATTCTCTAGTCATCGATATGAACTTGATTAGAGTAATTTTAACTCAATCTCAATTTGTTCAGTTAAATATCCAATTCTTTGGTGTTGTTCTTACACGAATATGTGAGAATTTCATATGATTGATTTAGACTAAATATCCAATAATATTGAGTGTATTTATATTTTTCACACATAATTATTTCATTGATTTATCCTTAACCTAAGGATATGGTCTTTATAAGAGAATTCATCTCAATTTACATTCCATTGAGACTTCTTTTTTGTTATACACCAAATAACTTTTATATGGTGTATATAATGTACTTTGACATAGTATATCATGAATCCCTTTATTGTCATGATATTATAAAGTTTTGATTACCTCAATTATTTGTATTAAAGTATCACTATTTTGGTTAGAAACTCTAACTAAAATACATTTTTAAGTGTTTTAATGATTTATTCTTCTAAATATTTCTCATTAATGACCATGTTTTAAAAATGGTTTTATGAATTTATTTTTATGTACATTAATGTTTTAAAATTAAAATTACTTTTAAAAGTTTCAATGTGGTATGGGACACTTTGATTCAAAAATCTATTTTTAAATGGCTTCTTTCCAAATTGTGTGACTTTTAAATGATTTCAAGAAAAAGGGTGATATTTATCTCAAATAGTTTTGATCATTACTTTCATATATGTCAATATACTTTATTATTCTCGATTGAGGTTAATCTATTACATTGCACTCTTCCATATTGTATTGAATGAGTTATGGTTGACTGTGGATTTACTATTTTATACCATTCATGGTTTGTGGGTAAAGTATTGACATTTCGTTTCATAGTTTTAATACGAATGTTTATATTATGTTTCAAATTTTCATATGAGGAATGCATTGGACATATTAGGTGATGGGTGGAGCCTGCTATAGCTCCGTGATGCATCGGTAGGTCTCATGAGACAAACTAGTGTCTTGGAATGAGGCCTTGACAAAATTTTATTTGTAGTTTTGGCACGAGGCCTTGGCTACGTGGTTAGATAGTCTGGCATTATGCATTCCGTCATTATGAAAGTGGTTATTAATATTTTCATGTGATTATTCGACTAGTAGAATATCAATGTAAATAAGTAAATTTAATCATTTCATTTTATCTTTTCCATATTATGATGAAGTTCAAGTTTAAAAGTATTTTGTTTTAGTTATACATTGCCTTAATTTTTATGATTATTTATCAAAGTTTATCCTTACTGAGCATCTGAGCTCACCCCTTTCAATGTTTTATTTTTCCCAGGATGTGAAGAAGTATTTTATAAATGACCTACAGAGATAATATGAGGTGATATGAACACAATATGTTGTTGTAGTTTTTTCCTTATTTATGTAATGTAAACATTATGAATATATATAGTGTTTAAAAGGCTACTAAACTAATCAGTCTTTCGATACTTGATCTTTATTATGATCATGCCAATGTTTTGTAATAATGCACCGACTCTGAGTATCTAGGGTTGGGGAATTACAGTTGGTATCATAGAAGTTTAGTAAAAACCATGGAAGATGGATTTAGATAAAGTCTGATTAGAGCACGTAGACCTAAGATCAACTTTGAGGATTAGTATAGAAGAACTTCCTAAATTTTTGGTATTGTAGTGATTTTGTGAGTTTTCCGAGAAATACATCCATGTCTGGATATGGGCAGGTAGAGGCGGCTCTGGCACAGATGTACCTAGGGGTAAAACCCGAAATCACTGATTTGAGCAAGACTCGAATGGGAACTGGTGCACGACAACGGGCCTTGATGCACTCTTGGTTACGACACTCCTAGGGGATATTCTTAGGATAATTTACATTTTCGTTACAAACCGATTTGAATAATTATATATATAAGATTAGAGTAAACGACCTTGGTTAATCCTAATGTGTTTCAAATTGAGTATATGGTGACATGTTAATCTCAAAGTGATTTTATGACTACTGTTACTCACAAAATGATTTCTGGTTTTAGTCAATGGCTGGATTCCATGGAAGTTATAGTGACTTTGAGAATGATGTACAAGGTGGGAACGGTGGTGGAAATGACCATCAAAATGGAATTTTGATAGGCCTAAAATATATCATCTTTATGCCAAATCAATTTTCCAGAAATATGATCAAAAATATATATATTAACCAATTCCCAGTCTCAACAAAGAAGAGAAAGGTGATGAATGATAAGAGCTCTAGAAGTGGAGACCATAGAGAAAGGAATCCTCAATTTCCATCATGCAGGAAATGTGGAAGGAGACACCCAGGAAAGTGTCTCAATGGGACAAATAAATTCTTTACGTGTGGGACGGAAGGACATAATGTGATGAATTTCCGAAGAAAAATGAAGAGTATTATGGAAGAAGATAAAAATGGTCCCTAGAATCCATTTACAGTCATTTGCCGAAAATGTAGGGGACCTGGCCATTACCCGAGTGAATGCCCTATTATATAGGATATTTTCATGGTCAAAGAAAAAGATATGTGGAAATTAATGGTTGGAGAAATGTTTATAAAGTATTAGTGCTCCTTGTTGATGGGTCTACTTTGGAATAATTTTCTCTTTTATTTTTAACCCTGCAGTTTTCCATGTGAGAATGATATTTGAGGAAGAATTATCTCTTCTCTGGTGGATATAGATATAAATAATCATTTCATTTTATATGATCATTGGGTTTGAGTCAATTATAAGTTATTATAATTTGGGATAAAATGAAAGGTATGAGATAATATTTGTGGTTAAATTATGTTATGTTTATTTTGAGGAACATATCTCATTTTGGTAATGTTATAAACTATATTTTTTGAAAACAGACAACACGCAGACCTTGTGATAACCCATCGCATCGGACAAAGCTGTGGGAATCGAACCCACAACCAAAGTGCGATTGGGATTCATAGCCTAGAACTGGACTACGTGAAGTCCCTGGTTAGTGTGACTATTATTTTTAGTTAAATGATTTTATTGATCAATAATAATTTGATTTCGGATCTTATGTCTTTTCAAATTAATACCCTTAGTATAGGAAAATGATTTGCTGAATAAGTGATAAATGTTATTTTGAATGTTTTTTTCTTTGTTGTGAACACTATATGCCCATGGAAAATAGATTATTATGGGATTTCTTTTGAGGAGTAATGGTGGATTTTTATCTATGTTTTTATTGTGGATTTATAGTCATTTGGGTTATTTATGGAAATGATTATGTTAATTACTTTAAGTATGTGACATTAAGAGTAATTAATGTCATTTGGAGATACAATTTAATGTGGAAGACTACATTCTTATATGTTTTGATTTTCAATATTAGTTTGGATTATATAGAAGGATTTTAAGGACAATTGATTATTGAATGGTATTTATTTAACTTTGGGGTATTGATGGTTTAATTTTAGAAATTATGATTAGTGTTTTTTTTCTAATGGAATATCCATTTGGGGGATCATTAGATATTAAACTAACCATTTTGTTTTTGATTAATCTCTAAAGTCAAGGTAAATATATTGTTTATCCTACATGGAACATGTATTTCTATAGAAGATTATTCTAGCTCTATCATTGTGACCAAGTCTTCTTGAATACTCATTGTTCAAAAAAAATGCGTTAGTGGTAAACATTTATTAAAGAATGAAACACTACATAAAAATTATGTATATCTCTATATTTTCTTAGACAATATCATAAATGAATTCCTCTTCCTTATGTAATGTATCTTAAAACAATAAATGTTGTCTGTTTACTTTTCTTACTGGGAGACTAATGACCGTTTGTCCCAACACAAGTTTGTGATTTTCTTATTGTTAACTTTCTCCTGGTCATGTTTTCTATCCCTCTCCATGAAAACATAACACTTATTTTAGCTTCTATATCGATTTTTTCCTACATGGAATCCTTTTATGGGTTATATTGGGTGACCTTTATACCTCTCTTCCTTTATTTTAAAGTGATAGTTTTATTGACTCTTTTTCCAATGTGGGGAATTCCATTATATTCTCATTCCTAATTTTATTTAAATTACGAGGACACAATTTATTGAAGGAGAGGAGAATGTAACACTCCAAGATTCCATGGTACGTTTACCTTTGAATAATGCAGTGGCATGCATTGTATGCATCATCGAGATTCTAACACACCACAACCAATCAAAATAGCCGTTATGAATAGTAATACATACTTTTTGAAATTCTTTAAATTTTAACCTTAAAAATGGATTTCATTTTTGGATTCGTAATATTGAAATTATCTTAGGGTGAAATTTTTGTACTTTTCCGATAACTTTCATATTTTGATGAATAGTGAAAATTACTAAATTTTAATTAAAAAAGAAATTTTTAAATCGAAATAATTAATAGTGATAAATTATTAATTTGAGTGGTTTTAAAGTATATTTAGAATTTATTTTTTCCATTTAATACAATGTTGGTCATTGGATGTAATTTCACATTTAAACCAGACATAAACAAGTGTCAATCTTTTGAAAGTTATTATCTTTTAAAAACACGCTATTAGTTTTGATGACGAGAATTAATTTTTAAATTAATTAATGAAACTGATATTTTTTTAATTTGGTAAAATAGACATCATTTTCGAATTCATAATATCAAATATAGATTAGGCCTAATTTTTGGTATTTTTTTGGAAACTTGCATTTTTTGAAAAATAGTGAAACCACTAAGTGGTTGTTAAAAAACTGAATTTTTCATAAAACATAATTTTACCGCTTTTGTGAATGTAATTTTGAAACTCCAAGAGACACAGTTAATATCAAGGAGTAAAATTTGGTTCAATGAGATAAAAATAATTTTTGGTGAATAGTAACTTTTTACTTATATTTACCACGGTTAAAAGTAAATAGGGTAATTAAGGGTAAAAATGATATTAATATTAACCTAACACATGTCCCAATTCAATTGGACAAGTTTATATCGACCAAAAACAAACTTAGGGGTAAAATATTATCATTTAGGTCCCCTTTTATTGGATTAGAACATTTATTATTATTTAATTCAATGAAGAGTTAAAAGAGTTAAAATAAAAGTTAATTTACTAAAAAAAATTCATATAGGGTTATACATAAGACAAATTTGATTGTGAATATTAATTAGAAATCATAAACTATTTCCTACATAATGGAATTTTATATATAATTTTTAGACATTAAATAATTTAATTTATTTATGACACAATGGTAATGTAGTAATTACCTAATTAATGGAATATTAAAATAATTGATATTATAAATATTAAAATAAATGAAATTTGAGACTTTTTATGAATTCCAATAGTTTTCTAGGTTAATATGACATATTATGATTGATTATATAAATTGTGTTCGAAGTAATAATGTTGTTATGAATTTATCAAAACTGAAATACACAATAGTGTCAAAATTGACATAAAAGAGTTTTTTAAACAAATATCATATTATTAATTTATATTCAATTCCTAAAAATCTATGGTTCTGCCAAGAAATTTATATCATGATAGGTGTATCATTAATGGACCACTTCGGGGTCTCTTAGATGTATATAGTATGTTTATTAACCATATAATATAAAAATACAAAGAGACATTGTAAAAGCGAAACTAATTAACTAAGAATTAATACATAATGATAAAGTTAATATAATGACCCAACCCAGTCTAAATTCTATTGTTTGAGTGGTTTTCGACCCATCCCCACCGTAACCTTTAAATAATCTATTTTGGATCCATTATAAACCGAATTTTAATTTATTATAAAATAATATTTTTAGCTTTTCCAAAGGTGCCCCTCACCCTTCTTATAAAATGGAACTCCCCCATCTCAATAATTCACACATATAAAGCCTTTTGTCTCGGCCAAACCCTACTCAAATACTCTCTCAATTTCCCTCACTGCAACCTAGAGGCCTTATTTTGATCAGAAAACCAACCTAAGGAGCCCTTTTGATCAAATCAAAAGGAAGAACCCGAAGGAGAGGTAATGTTTTCACCACCCTCTTTCAAGTTCCTTTCTTCTTCGACTTCCACATTATTTTTTATTTCTATTATAAAATAATAACTCCAGAATCTTCAATATACTGTGATTTTATTATAAATATGGTTCAACCATATTAATTATTCTATCCATACTTTGAATAGAATTTCACCATACGTGCGTACGTACGACATACCGTCTCCACGTCGTGGTATAATTGTCATTCAATAAATTATTATTTAGATGGGTATAATAATGATGTTTAATTCATTTAAATAATAAATATAACATGATAATTATTCTGTCTATATGATATACCATACAATTATATATTATTTTAACCTCAAAATAATGATATTGTCGCTCGTGCGTACGTACGGACTACCGTCTCCACGAACGTGATGAGATTAATTCTCTATCGTATCCCTTCAAGTATAATTCTCATTTTATGATTAAAAATAATGTTTAAGGGCTCGATATAATTATGGATATGAATAAGCTACAACCTGTCCATAACAAACATGGCTTACGTAACAAGGAATATAAAGGAAAACGAGTAAGTTAACACCCGAAATAATGATAATACTAAGATATTATTAACAAATCAATGTTAAAAGATCATATGTGATATCATATTAATGTAAATGACTCTTGTATAATTCAATAACAATTATTTCACCATTATATATGAGGCTAACCTACCGTCGACCAAGGAAAATGTACAAAGTAAGGGGTTTATTATCTCACTCTTAATTTCGTGAGAATTCCATTGTTCGCCACTTAATTATTGCATCTAGTGTATGTATATTTCCCATGATTATATTAATTGTGTAATATAATTTAATTTATGGGTATTTACATCATCATTGTATGATACTTCTTTCATTGTTGTATGTTTCCTAAGTAACCTAATAGATAAAGGAATTTGAAATTTGAATTTTCACTCATTCAGCTTTAGGCATACTTCATTGATTATTTTACTCCATCATTATGTTTGGAATCACAATTCATTTGATTATGTCACAATTTCCACTCCCCTTTCTGTGGATATAATTTTTATACACATAATCACTCCACTGATAAATTCTCTAGTCATCGGTCTGAACTTGATAAAGTAATTTTAACTCAATCTCCATTTGTTGAGTTAAATATCCAATTCATTGGTGTTCTTTTTACAATAATATGTGTGAATGTAATCTTATTTATTTACAGTAAATATCCAATCATATTTATTGTATTTATATTTGTCACACATAATTATGTCGTTGATTTATCCTTAAACTAAGGATATAGTCTTTATAAGAGAATTCATCTAAATTTACATTCCATTGAGACTTATTTGTTGTTATACACCAAATCACTTTTATATGGTGTATATAATGTACTTTGACATAATTTATCATGAATCCCTTTATTCTCATGATATTATAATGTTTTTATTACCAAAATTATTTGTATTCATGTGTCTCTCTTTTGGTTAGAAACTCTAAATAAAATACATTTTTATGTGTTTTAACTATTTATGTAAAGACCCGTAAATTTCAAGGAAATTTTTTTCTTAATTATTTTTGAAATTTTACAAGAACGTAGTTTCTGACGGAACCTAATTTCGAGGCCCGGTGTGCCCGGAATCATTTTCCGAAGTTTGGCTCGGGTACGTTCATTGAACGGATGAGCGAGTTTTTCTAACTTTTGAACCAGTGCTCGGAATCGAATTCTGAGGGCACCGATGGAATCGCAGTGCCAGTATTTACTTAGAAAGGCCTCTTCCAAAGTTGTGTTTGCGCGGGTGTGGTTTTTAATTTTTGGGCTTTATGTTAAGAAATAAAATAAAGTGGTACGACAAAATTTATTTTATTTCACTTGAAGTCGCTTAAAGACACATTTAGATGCTTAAGCTGAGTTGAAGCAGATAGGGTGGAACCCAAAATATCCTACCCTCTTGGTAGGATGTTTGTGAGGTGGGGCCTGCACGAGCCCCACAGTTTCTTTTCTGTTAAGTAAGGCACCCGTGAAAACCCTTTTTAAATGAAAGTCATCTGACGCGTTTTCTACATTCTTAACGCCCCTATTAAATGGGCGATTAGTTCGTTGCAATTAATTATATGTATTAATTGATCGTTACTTATCTTTGTTATTCGAATTCTTTAGTTGATAATAAAATAAGATGAGGACTTATTTTATTATCTGGTTGTTGTGTTAAACCTTTGGAGAATCTCTAAAGAACTTCATCCTCCTCCGTGAAGAATGAATAAAATGCGAAGAACGCGAAGAACGCCGAACCCTCAGAGATCGACGACATGACGCCGACGACTCTCCATCTGCAATGCTTCTTCTGCAACGATAAAACCCCGCGAAAATCTTCGATCGACAACGAAAAGTTTGTCTGTGCGACGCCGAGTACCGCGTGACAGCGACACCCTTCTACGACGCGACGATCCTTTTCTTCCGCGATGAACTTGCATCCGACGACGATGTTGAGGTAGGGTTTGTTTTGAAAATGATAATACTCCATGTTTGTTTCCCTTAAAGGCATGAACTCAGACAAACTAATTAACAACATGGTCCATGGATTATTATTGTAGTTCATGGTTTATCAAATTGAAGGGAAATATTATGGTGTTGTTTCAAACCGCTAACGTGGTGGGTGCGGACCGACGAACAAGTCCAAACCACCACATTCTTTCTCGTTCTTAGTGTTTGGAATGGCGGATGATGACAAACGGGGCCACAAGGTCAATTTGAGGGCCTTGCAGTGATGGTTGAGTCCCAGGAGGACCACTGGCGAAGACCACACATAAAACGGACCACCGAAGCGCGTCCGGTGGTCCGCGGAATCCCACCCCGGCGCGCCCCGTCGCCGCAGCGGCGCCCGTCGCGCCGCCGGCAAAGCCCGCCATGGCGGAGAGGCGGTTCCGCAGCCGTGCGGAATCGGGAGGCGGGACGCGGCCGGCATGCCGCGTTCGGGTGCTGCGAGCAGCCCCCGCGTGGGGGACGCGGTTCCTTCGCTCGGTCGCTCAGCCGAGCCGAGCCGACCCACTGGGCTGGGTCGCGCCCAGGCCGGGCCGGCCCAAGTCGCACCAAACTGGGTCGGACCCGGTCCCGGGTCGGGTCGACCCGGTTCGGGCAGACCCAGGTGGGTCGGGCCGGGTCGGTCCGGGCCCAGACCCCCCGTTTTCAGACTCTTTTGGTTTTCCGCCCATATCATGGGCTACAGACCTTTGTTTGATGTATCGTCAGCGGAGATGCGATCCTTAGATCGAGATGGCCGTTTTGGTATATTACACTCAATGTTTCGGAATACTTTGGGTTCGACCGGCTTGATTCTTCTAAGATACCAACCGGGCCCTCGGAGCGGAAACACTCATAACTTGAGCTCCAGACGTCCGATTGATGTGACATCGACATTGATGGATTCCTCTTAGTGAGACGGACCATTTGGCTTACTCCGCTCGAGGTTTGGATGTAGTTGGAGTACGGGCATGTTGTTTTTGTCTTAAAACCCAACCGGGCCCCTGGAACGAAAAAGCCAATAACTTCCAGACCGGGCGTCTGATTGACGTGTCGTCTGTTGCGCTGAGTTCCAGTTAATGATACATAACATTTGGATACAACAACTTCGGGCATCATGTCAGTGGATGTATCAGCCCCACGGCTCGTGGAGCGGACCCTCCCGAACGAGTTTGCTATGTGCGGCTACCCTAGAGCTGGCTGCGTTTGCGACGATGAAGACTACTGGTCTTGTATCCTATGTGGGTCCCAGCTTAGATGATTCAGTTCTGGTCTTGTATCCTATGTGGTTCCCAGCATAGATGAACCAATGAATACTGTTGGTCTTGTATCCAATGTGGGTCCCAGCTTAGATGATTCAGTGCTGGTCTTGTAAACTATGTGGGTCCCAGCTTAGATGAATCAATGAAGACTGCTGGTCTTGTATCCTATGTGGGTCCTAGCTTAGATGATTCAGTGCTGGTCTTGTATCCTATGTGGGTCCCAGCATAGATGAATCAATGAAGACTGCTGGTCTTGTATACTATGTGGGTCCCAACTTAGATGATTCAGTGCTGGTCTTGTATACTATGTGGATCCTAGCATAGATGAATCAATAAATACTACTGGTCTTGTATGCTATGTGGTTCCCATCTTAGATGATTCAGTGCTGGTCGTGTATCCTATGTGTGTCCCAGCATAGATGAATCAACGAAGACGGCTGGGCTTGTATCCTATGTGGGTCCCAGCTTAGCTGATTCAATGCTGGTCATGTATCCTATGTGGGTCCTAGCATATATGAACCAATGAAGACAGTTGTTCTTGTATCCTATGTGGGTCCCAGCTTAGATGATTCAGTATCTATATCTGATCATCTCTTTCACCTTTTCGATGATGTATACCTGTGTGAGCTAAGTCTTGACTTTCAAACCTTATCATCAAGATGATTGGGTTGTGCTTTCCTGTGTGGATTGAGTTGTGCTTTCCTGTTTGGACTGATTTATGTCTTCCTTTGTGGACTGGGTATGTGTTTCCTGTGTGGACTGGGTTGCACTTGGGCTCAGATGTTGGAGCTGATCTGGTATTGATAACTTAGGTACATGTATGGGAATTTACCTAAGTAGTGTTGGATATTACTTTGTGATTGTATCTTTCCTTTGTGGAGTATTATTTGTGGATTCTGGGAGACCTTTGGGGGTCTCGGGGTCCCTACTGAGTAGCTTATACTCACCACTGCAAGGGCTATGCCCGCACTATGTTGTGTTTGTTGTAGACGATAGACAGCGCTGATCGTGGTCGAGTTTTGTGGAGCTGGACGGTACCTAGAGGTGGACCACTGGGTGGGGTGTACTCGGAGCGGGCGGCTGTACCGAGGAGCTGTGGAGGCTATCTGTACTCACCCTTCAGGTGGGACTCCAGAGGATGGCTCTACGCTGCGACTTTTTCTTTCAGTTGCTGTTTTTCCCCTATCAATTGTGCTTTACAGTTGGGCTGGTATTTTCGGCCCCCTTTACTTTTCGCACTTACTGTTGTACCCAGTTTTATACTAGTGTTTACTTCTTCTGTTTTCTTGCTCTGTGGTGTATGTTTGCTTTACAAAGGCAATTCCTTCCCTTTTTACCGGGATTTACGCCTTGGTACTAGTCGCCAGCCCCTGGCCTTTGGAAGGTGGGCTTGGGGTAGTCATAGCACGGGCGCCGAAGACGGGTCGTGACAAATTGGTATCAGAGGTGGTCAGCTCTACCACAGACTCTCGTCATTCTTCTATGTGAAGCAATAGTGTTAAGCGTATTGAGTGTGGTTATCATTCTAGGGAACCCAGTGTTGGTGCGGCGGCCGACGTATCCGTACACTAGGACCCTGACTTCTTATTTCCCACTTAATGCACGAAAACATTGATTGCATGTGTGTTTCAAGTTTTCTTTCTGATTACTTTGTGTTAGCTCACCAGTTATACTGTTCTGACAGTGGCGCACTTGTTTCCTTTTTAGGATGGCCCCACGACGGCAGCCAGCTAGGGTTCCAATAGTTGAGCATGATGACAGCCTGCCGAGAGACGAGGCCACGGTGTAGGGACCTTTAACAGCTGAGGCACCGACGGTACCTTTACCCACCGAGCCACCGATGCTTCCAGCCACTGATGATGCATGTCGCCTTAGTGCACTACATGAGTTCCAGCGCCAGCGACCACCCAGGTTCCAGGGGAGACTGACCCCCAGGCAGCCGAGGACTGGCTGGAGGCAGTAGTCCGAGTTTTCAGATTAGTGAGGACACCAGCAGACCTCATGGTGAATCTCACAGTGAGCCTCCTGCATGCGGCAGCAGGCAGATGATGGAGCATGATGCTCCGGGTGCATGACGAGACATCTCTCCTCTGGATGGACTTTTAGAGCATCTTCCGCTCCGAGTTCGTCCCATCCACCCTCAGTGTAGTGCACATCCAAGAGCTACTACAGCTACGGCAGGGCAGCATGACAGTGGCCTAGTACTCGCTGAGATTTACTGATCTCTCGCGCTACTCCACAGATATGGTACGGGAGCCGTTCTTCCGGGCCTGGACCTTCGAGCAGGGAATGAGGTCTGAGATCAAGGCTTCGATGATCTCCCTCTACATTCCGACGCAGGAAGAGGTGTTCGAGATATCCCTTCTAGTAGAGAGTTTTCTCTCAGAGCAGGATCCAGTAACAGGGCCCTCCGCAGGACGGCCCATAGCAGGGTCTTCTGTAGCTGGCAGTAGACAGGTGACACAGAGGTCCAAACGGGCCAGACCATTAGATGGGTAGTCTCAGGATGAAGATTCGGTTGTGTGGGGCACACGAAGAAGAGCCAGCTACATGAGGGACAGGAATTACTACGCATGCGGCGGGCAAGGTCACATGGATCGAGACTGCCCGACTCGTCTTACATTTGAGTAGCAGGTGGTAGAGAGACCTCCCAGATAGAGGTTTGTCCATGGAGGTCCGCAGGGTGCAGGCGGGTGAGGCAGAGGAGATGGATGAGCAGCAGGTGGTGGACGACGCTTCGAGGTGTTGCCACCACAACCACCAGGAGGTCCACCCTGACTGTAGGGAGTTGGTGGACATGGGAGAGCTCAGCTTCAGGCAGCTGAGGACTTCGATCATGGAGCTCTGGGAGCAAATGGACAGGAGCGGAACTAGTGGATACGTCTTTTGTACTTCTAGTTCCTTGTTGATGTTGTTTAGTGTCTTTGTATTATGAGCTGCCATAATAAAAGACGCATACCTTTGTGATGTTTTCTTTCCTGTCCCCTTTTGTGTTTTACTAAGAGGTTCCAGTTTAGACTGTTGACTTGACCCTCACTTGTGGGAAATCTACTGAAGGAGACCCAGTTACCACACACTGATGTCGATAGTGTGACTAAACCTTGGAGGCAAGAGTAACGGTTTGATCTCTTGGTAGTAGCGTCGAGGCCTTACGACGTCATCCTTGGTATGTATTAGTATCATTCATGTCGGGATTGACTGTATTAGGAAAAGAAAGTGGTTCATTTAGGGGATGTGACCAGATTTCTCATATCGGAAAAGAAAAAATCTTAGCAGCTCTTGTGGGACCGGAGATGGTCCAGGCCATGACAGAGAAGGTCCAGGTCATCCAAGAGCGGATGAGGACAGATCAGAAGCGGTAGAAGTCTTATGATGACAGGAGGCGGAGGCCACTGGGGTTCGAGGATGGAGACTACGTTTCCCTATGGGTCTTACCTCGACATGAGTTATGGAGATTTGGCCAAGGTAGAAAGTTGTCTCTATGCTATATCGGAACATTCCAGGTCCTCAGTTGGATTGTAAAGGGGACTTATTGTCTGGCTCTACAACCCCAGTTGCAATGGGTGCACAACGTTATCCATGTATCTCGGCTGAGGAGATACGTGCATGACCCGACACAAATCATTGACCATGGGGAGATGGTCTTTGATGATGGGGTGACTTTTGTGAAGGTCCCAGTGGAGATCGAGGATCGATAGAATCGGGTCCTACGTGGACGATCGATTCCTCTAGTGCGCTTCAGATGGAAGCTCAGGAACCTCCAGGAGAGCACTTAGGAGCGGGAGTCTTAGATGCGTGCTCAGTACTGCCTATGTATCCCTAAATTTGTGGTGAAGCTTTACGGGGACGTAAATCCCTATGGTGGGAGTAATGTAAAGACCCGTAAATTTCAAGGAAATTTTTTTCTTAATTTTCCTTGGAATTTTACAAGAACACATTTTCTAACGACACCTAATTCTAAGGCCATGTGTGCCCAGAATCATTTTCCAAAGTTTGGATCGGGTACGTTCAGTGAACGGAAGAGCGGGTTTTTCTATCTTTTGAAACGGTGCTCGGAATCGAATTCGGAGGGCACCGATGGAATCGCAGCGCCGATATTTTCTTAGAAATTCCTCTTCCAGAGATGAGTTTGCGTGGGTGTGGTTTTTAATTTTTGGGCTTTAAGTTAAGAAATAAAATAATGTGGTATGACAAACATTATTTTATTTCACTTAAAGCCGCTTAAAGCAACTTTAAGCAGCTTAAGCTAAGCTGAAGTGGATAGGGTGGAACCCAAAATATACTACCCTCTTGGTAGGATATTTGTGAGTTGGGGGCCGCACGAGCCCCACCATTTCTTTTCCGCTAAGTAACGCACCTGCGAAAACCCTTTTTAAATGAAAGTCAACTGATGCATTTTCTAAATTCTTAACGCCTTTATTAAATGGGCGGTTAGTTCATTGCAATTAATTCTATGAATTAATTGTTCGTTACTTATCTTTGTTTTTCAAATTATTTAGTTGATAATAAAATAATATGAGGACATCTTTTATTATCTGGTTGTTTTGTTAAACCTTTGTAGAATCTCTAAAGATCTCCATCCTCCTCTGTGAAGAATGCGAAGAATGCGAAGAACGCGAAGAACGCAAAGAACGCTGAACCCTAGGAGATCGACGACATGACTCCAATGATTCTCCCTCCGCAACGCTTCTTCTGTGACGATCCAACCCCGCGAAAATATTTAATCGACAACGAC
The DNA here is from genome assembly GCA_963277665.1 of Viscum album. Classification (NCBI taxonomy): domain Eukaryota; kingdom Viridiplantae; phylum Streptophyta; class Magnoliopsida; order Santalales; family Viscaceae; genus Viscum; species Viscum album. The sequence continues at coordinate 1,850,868,746 of OY728152.1, forward strand.
AAGTTTGTCTGCGCGACGCCGAGTACCACACGATAGCGACGCCCTTCCGCGATGCGACGATCCTTTTTTCCACGACGAACTCGCGTCCGACGATGACGTTGAGGTAGGGGTTGTTTTGAAAATGATAATACTCCATGTTTGTTTCCCTTCAAGGCATGAACTCAGACCAAATAATTAACATGTTGGTCGGTGGATTATTATTTCGGTTCAGGGTTTATCAAATTGATGGGAAATATTAAGGTGTTGTTTCAACCCGCTAATGCGGTGGGTGCAGACCAACGAACAAGTCCGAACCACCGCATTCTTTCTCGTTCTTAGTGTGTGGAATGACGTACGATGACAAACGGGGTCGCAAGGGTGATTTGAGGGCCTTGTAGTGAAGGTCAGGTCCCTGGAGGACCACTGGCGAAGACCGTACGTAAAACAGACCACCAGAGCGCGTACGGTGGTCCGCGGAATCCCACGCCGGCGGCACCGCCCGGCGCGCCGCCGGAAAAACCTGCCCCAGCTGAAGCCGCGGCGGCGAGGCGGTTCCGCGGCCGCGCGGAACCGGGAGGCGGGACGCAGCCAGCATGCCGCATCCGGGTGCTGTGGAGCGGCCCACGCGCGGGGGCTGTGGTTCCTTCGATCGTCTGCTCGGCCGAGCCGAGCCGACCCGTCGGGCCGGGTCACGCCCTGGCTGGGCCGGGTCACACCAAACCGGGTCAGACCCGTACCCGGTTCGGGTCCTCCAGGTTCGGGCCGACCCAAGGGGGTTGGGCCGGGTCGATCCGGCCCAGACCCCACGTTTTCGGACTCTTTTGGTTTTTCGCCCATATCATGGGCTATGGACCTCCGTTTGACGTACAGTCAGCGGCGATGTGATCCTTGGATCGAGATGGTCGTTTCAATATATTACACTCAAGGTTTCGGAATACTTTGGGTTCAGCCAGGTTGGTTCGTCCACAAAACCAATCGGGCCCTCGAAGCGGAAACACTTATAACATGAGATCCGGACGTCCGATTGACGTGCCGTCAACTTTAATGGATTCCTCTTAGTGAGATGGGCCTTTTGGCTTACTCCACTCAATGTTTGGACGCAGTTGTATTACGGTCGGGTTGGTTTTGACTTAAAAACCAACTTGGCCCCTAGAACTAAAAAGCCAATAACTTCCAGACTGGGCGTCCGATTGACGTGCAGTCTGTTGCGTTGAGTTCCTGTTAACGATACAAAACTTTTCGATACAACAACATCGGACTTCATGTCAGTTGATGTATCAGACCCTCGGCTCGTGGATCGGACCCTCCCGAATGAGCTTGCTGTGTGCGGGAACCCTAGAGCTGGCTGCGTTTGCGACGATGAAGACTGCTAGTCTTATATCCTCTGTGGGTCCCAGCTTAGATGATTTAGTGTTGGTCTTGTATCCTATGTGGGTCCCAGCATAGATGAATCAATGAATACTGGTAGTCTTGTATCCTCTATGGGTCCCAGCTTAGATGATTCAGTGCTGGTATTGTATCCTATGTGGGTCCCAGCATATATGAATCAATGAAGACTGATGGTCTTGTATCCTATGTGGGTCCCAGCTTAGATGATTCAGTTCTGGTCAAGTATCTTATGTGGGTCCTATCATAGATGATTCAGTGCTGGTCTTGTATCCTATGTGGGTCCCACCATAGATGAATCAAAGAGGACTACTGGTCTTGTATCCTATGTGGGTCCCAACTTAGATAATCCAGTGCTGGTCTTGTATCCTATGTGGGTCCCCGCATAGACGAATCAATGAAGACTCATGGTCTTGTATCCTATGTGGGGCCCAACATAGATGATTCAGTGCAGTCTTGTATCCTATGTGGGTCCCTGCATAGATGAACCAATGAAGACAGCTGGTCTTGTATCCTATGTGGGTCCCAGCTTAGATTATTCAGTATCTATATTTGATCATCTCATTCACCTTTTCGATGATGTATACCTGTGTGAGCTGAGTCTTGACTTTAAACCCTTATCATCAAGGTGATTGGGTTGTGCTTTCCTGTGTGGACTAAGTTGTGATTTCCTATGTGGACTAAGTTGTGTTTTCCTTTGCGGATTGGGTATGTTTTTCCTGTGTGGACTGGGTTTCACTTGGGCTCGGATGTTGGAGTTGATCTGGGATTGATAACTTAGGTACATGTATGGGCATATATCTAAGTAGTGTTAGATGTTACTTCGTGATTGTATATTTCCTTTGTGGATTATCCTTTGTGGATTCTGGGAGACCTTCGGGGGTCTCGGGGTCCCTACTGAGTAGCTTATACTCACCCCTGCATGGGTTATGCCCGCACTACGTTGTGTTGGTTTCAGACGACTGACAAAGCTGATCGTGGTCGAGGTTTGTGGAGCAGGACGATACCTGGAGGTGGACCACTGGGCGGGGTGTACTCAGAGCGAACGGCTGGACCGAGGAGCTGTGGAGGCTATCTGTACTCACCCTTCAGTTGGGACTTCTAGAGGAAGGCTCGACGCTGTGGATTTTTCTTTCAGTTGCTGTTTTTACCTTTTCAGTTGTACTTTACAGTTGGGCTTTAATTTTCGTCCCCCTTTACTTTCCGCACTTACTGTTGTTCCCAGTTTTCTACTAGTGTTTACTTCTTCTTCTAGCTTGCTCTGTGGTGTATGTTTTCTTTACAAAGGCAATTCCTTCCCTGTTTACCGGGATTTATGCCTTGGTGCAAGTCGCCAGCCCCTGGCCTATGGATGGCTGGCATGGGGTAGTCACAGCACGGGCCCCGAGGACGGGTCGTGACAATTTACTCTTCTAAATATTTCTCATTAATGTCTATGTTTTAAAAATGGTTTTAAGAATTTATTTATATGGAAATTAAAGTTTTAAAATTAAAATTACTTTTAAAAGTTTCAATGTGGTATGAGACATGTTGATTCAAAAATCTATTTTTGAATGGCTTCTTTCCAAATAGTGTGACTTTTAAATGATTTCAAGAAAAAGGGTGATAGTTCTGTCAAATAGTTTTGATGATTATTTTCATACATGCCAATATCCTTCATTATTCTCGATTGAGGTTAATTTATTACAATAAAATCTTCCATATATTATTCAATGAGTTATGGTTGACTGTGGATGTATTATTTTTATACCATTCATGGTTTGTGGGTAAAGTATTGACATTTCGTATGCTAGTTTTAACACGAATGTTTATGTTATGTTTCAAATTTTCATATGAGGAATGCATTGGACTTATTATGTGACAGGTGGAGCCCGTTATAGCTCCTCAATGCATCGGTAGGTCTAATGAGACAAACTAGTATCTTGGCACGAGGCCTTGACAAAATCTTATTTGTAGTCTTGGCACGAGGCCTTGGCTAGATGGTTAAATAGTCTGGAATTATGCATTCAATCATTATGAAAGTGGTTATTAATATTTTCATGTGATAATTCGACTATTAGAATATCCATGTGAATAATTAAATGGAATTATTTCATTTTACCCATTCCATATTATGCTAAAGTTCAAGCTTAAAAGGATTTTGTTTTAGTTATACATTGCCTTAAATTTTTATGTTTATTTATGAATGTTTCCTCTATATTGTTATCCTTACTAAGCATCTGAGCTCACCCCTTTCAATGTTTTAATTTTCCTAGGATGTGAAGAAGTATTTTATGAATAACCTGCAATGATAGTATGAGGGGATATGAAGACAATATGTTGTTGTAGTTTTTCACTTATTGATGTAATGAAAACTTTATTAATATATATAGTGTTTCCAAGGCTACTAAACTAATCGGTCGTTCGAGACCTGATCTATCTTATGATTAAGCCAATGTTATGTAATAATGCACCGACTCTGGGTATCTAGGGTCGGGGCGTTACATGGGATAGGTGCATGATTTGGGAAAAACATTTACAGCTCATGTGGGGAATTTCATCCCCCCTTCTACAGACACACGACTTACTATTATAGGTGACATGATTTTATACAAACCACGCTCTTCTATCAGACCCTTCAGAACATTTATTTTTAAACCTAAGTGGTCCTAAAAGTTAACAAACACCTAAGAAACCACTCGGGCCTTCACCCAATTAAAAAAACCACACATATATGTGTTCTGACTCAAATAATAATATTCCTAATCATAGTTAGATGAACAGACCATTTAGTAATCACCAAAAGATCAAATTCCTTTTTTTCATTTTCATCTATTAAAAAAACAATGGTCATTACAACCTACCCTCATTAAAACTTCCCATACTTGATAATCCATTAGGAATAATGAAAACATCAATGAAACTATAAGGGTCATGAATTCTCCATTTAATTGTCACGTTTCCTTTCTAAACACCCAACGACCCATCGATCATTCATTTAATAACCTAGAACATAATCCACTAGAACCCTATGAAATTTTTTATTACCATATTGAATCAACTAATTGGAGCTAAATCCATCCTTGTTAGCTAGACAAATGAACAGACCCCAGTCTCATTATAAAACAATCCAAAGGTTCTCCATAACATTGGATTTAACAGTAGTAATGGGAAACTTTTGAACCACATCATCTCCATAATTGTAATTTCCTTAGAATGAATGAATTTAAACATTCTAGATACTTATTAGGTGTGATTTATTTAGTAAGGTGAATCCGAATACTTATGATGTAAAAAAGGAACTTCATTTTGATGAAATGGTCAAAACTCGATTGACATAACAAAAACTAGTCATGCCAGATTCCCTCGAGCGACACTAAAGACCTTATGACAACACCCTCCTTGGACAAATTATGCGCTTTAAAAAATTTCTCACCAACCGTAATTTTCAAACAATAATAATAATAAGATGAGTTTCTTTGGATGATTTATCTAGAAACACCAAAATTTTATGGACAATTTCATACAATAGGAACCCATTTACCACTTAAAACAATCCAATCCATGATATGAACCATGAAAACTATGTTAAACACTAATATATACACTTAACAGGCCCAAAAACATTTAAAACATTATCACGGTGCAAGGAAGCTTCTCTATTAGTGTATCAAGGACGACTTCAAGATATATGATATGATGATATCATTAGAAATGGTTCAATGATATGATTTGAGATGTTTCTAACAAACCATGAATACCAAAATAAGAATAGTCAAACCACTACTAGTTGACTTCATGAAACAATCTCATCTTCACATGCAGATGCACTTCCATTAAGTGAAAAATGATATATTCCACATGTGAGGAAGCCTATGATCATTCAAATGTGACCCACCAAATTCAAACTAATACCAATTGTGTTTCTCAAGGGTTGGATACATAAAAACCCACTTCAATTTCATTATTCTGATCACGTAAAGACATTTAAATGCCTCTCACCCTCACATGAATTTGAGAAAATATGACAATTTGAAATGGTCCTCCATGATTTTGTACATTATACTTGGAAGGACATACATTCACCCAAACAATCAGGAAACTCACCATTGTTGGAGTGTCTTAGTTGTCACGATTATGAATATATGAGCTTCTAATAAGGGAGTTGTTTCATATTCACTGTAAAAGACCATGTGACGCTGCTCTGAGACACAATCACAATTATCAATGCATTTGATTTGAAAGAAAAACCCAAAATTTTCCGTGTGTCAAAACAGCCAATCAAAATTTAAGTAATCCTAGTCAATGGGAAGAACAAGATTCATTAACTTGTAGGTCACTCTAGTATAGATATTTATTTATAATTTATTGAACAACAAAAATCTCAATTACATAACAAAACTCAACCAGTTCATTACATCATTTAGCACTTCAAGGGAACCATGTTCTTAAATGTATACTACCTTGAAATTTCAAATGAAATAGGGAACATAGTCGATATTATCCACAGTATATATACCCAATGAAATCAATTATTAGATGGTCCATGAAATAAAACTAGTTCAAAATCACATTACCAAATATGATGGTAAATCATACTAACGACCTCTAGTGTCTACCAATAATGTTAGAAATCATTATGAGACCTAATAAGCATTCTAAAATTACCTAAGTATGTAAAAACATATGAAACCACAAATTACTTGATTCTCAGTCCTACAAAATTGGTCACAGAAAACATGATTACCATTTTGAACAATGGTGTCATTTAAAAATCTAAGAGTCCTAAATGGTCTATGGCACACGAGCAACACCAAATGTCTGAAACTCACAAAATTTCAGCTATATGGCTTCTATTGACCTCATATTATCCCCTTAAAAGATAAAATAAAGAGAACCTACAACTAGGTTTTGTAAAACATATGTCACTAGGCTCAAGATCCTATATTTTAATCCATTGTTATATAAAAATTAATGGATATGGAAAACCATCACGATTTAGTTATATGGAAGCTCGTAGAGAAACATAAACTACCCCAAAATAGGGTCTTAACAGAAGAATCCACCCATGGTTCCATTTTATAACCTTTAAAAATTCAAATTATCCTTTAAACATTTTAATGATGTCAATCCAAACACCATGTCATACAGGATTGTCTTCTCATTATTCCTTTTTTAAAACATATTCAATTTTTAGACATTGTTTCATAAGATTAGAAAATTTTCTATTAAATCAATTTTTACATTATAAATGGTATTGAGACCAATGAGGGTCCAATTAATCCTATCAGGGGTCATCAGATAAAAACCATAAAAATTTTATTAATAAATAAAATTTTAAAACTCCAATATAGGGTTATCTCATAATATACATTCCCCATGTGATCTACTTGGGTAATGTTGTCCATTTTAAAATTGTTTAATTGGTCAATGTAGAGGAAACCATTCATTTCATATTAAACATAAATATTTTTTTCAATCTAACCATTTTAATTATATCATATTCATAAATAATGGTTGAGTCTTATAGATTCATATTTACCAATTTATAATGTTCCCACACAATTCAATACTTGGGATTTTTCTCCATTTAATCCAAAAAATTCATTTTATCATTTTAAACATGGGAACACTGTTACATTTTAACAATAATTTCTAAACATGTATTGAGATCCAAAATTGTTAATTATATGGGTTACCTTTTCCTAATTATAAAGAACACATACACCATGTAACTGAAAACTAGTTTCCATTTAATCATGGAAAATAAATTTAGCCCATGTAGCTAATTTGATATCAAAAATAAAATAAAATCATGTTATCATTAGTAGGAAACATTAAGATACATGCTATAAACTATAATCATGGAAAATAAATAGGAATGTCAGGATAAATAATCATAGAAGCATGAAATATAAATACCTAAATATATTATAAAACCATGCATGATAATGAACTAAATAAATAGGTATATTATATGAATGTTTCTAAATTAGATAGTATTGAAAATAACAAGAATGAAATTTAAAAAAATTAAATACAATTCAAGGAAAATATTAAAACAAGAAATAAATATTAAAACTCAACAACATGGAATAGAGTATGCATGGAATGTAAATTTTTGATCTTCTTATAATGAAACATGTAATTATTCATCCTTGTCAAACCATAATAACGAAAAAATAAAATAATTTCATAAATCAATATGGATCTGAAATTAAACAGTTCACTCAAAGTGAAATCATAATCAACTATAATAAAAAATAGCATGAATAATAATACCATAATAAGACACTTGGTCATTTCTCTATGTGTGGGGTGATCAGTCTGAGAAAAGACTATTTACCAAGATCTAAAACATTCCTTGTCTAATTTATGATAGAAAAAAATAGTAAGATAAAGAAAAAAAGAATTCTACGATACCACATTGTAATGGCCCAAACTGATTAACCAATAATACGGTAGCCAGACCAGTTGGTCACATGGAATCAAGAATGCCTCTCCAAATTCCAAAGGAACCCAACTTGCAATAAGGGTTTCGATAGGTGATAGTATAGAAAATACACCATCGTAATTAGAGTAGCATGATGATATAACATATAATAATTAATAAGAAATAACATAATTAGTAAAAAATGAAATATAGAGAAACAAAGGAATACTAATAATTAAATAAACATGATGGACATCCCTAATACATAGAATATGAATGTATGTCCTAATGATGATATAGAAAAGAAAATAATATGCATACCATAGACAACATGATAGAGTATAGTCAAAAATTCATGAATTGGAATGAAATAAATTCCTTGAAAGGTGATAACTATATGAATCTCTAGCTCCATATCAGTCATGTACTCATATCTACTAGTTACAGGATAAACAACAAAAGTAATCAACCATGTTCTTGAATACATATGGGCTACTTGGGTACCCATGTGCAACAAACGCCCATGAATAGTCTGAGATAATAAACCTAGTTGGTTCCGATCCACAATGTCTACAAAAAAATATAGTCCATGAAATATAATTAAAATTAGTGTATAGTTAAAAGCCAAATATTTAACAAGAAATTTTAAGTAAATATACTAGACCATGCCCTGGTTCTTAAGGGACACCCATCGAATTTACATACATCATCTTATAACAGGAATACAATTTCCAAATAGTAACCTTATATATATATAGTAATCATATATAAATATACATAGTATAGTTCTATGCTTAATACACCTATAGAACCATGTACATGGATATTTTTGTGGCCATAATCCTTGAAAATTATTAGATGGTTGAACCAATTCATATCTCAGAGATCCATAACTAGTCAAATCGAGACTAAAAGCTCAATAAATATTTTACATTCCCTACATCCCAATAGAGTGATAAATGCTATTCTATAACAATCAGGATGGTGTGTGAGTCACCATGGAAACACTCAAATCACCGTTTGTGGATCCTCATCCCAATTCCCATATAGTAACACTTGTTTGAGTTGCCAGGCTCAACACATGATGTAAGTGGGTGTGATGAATCCATGATCAACAAAACCCTTTCTATTATTCCATAACCTATTTAAATAGTGCTATCATGTTTATAATATATATCCATGAAGCAATACCTCTCATTATTGTATTTATCAATCAAAAATAATGGAATAATAATATTTTTAATATGATGCATGAGAAAATTCCTCTCATGATTTGAATTATAATGACCCATTACAGTAATGGGCTTCAGATTTATAATACATCACATTAATTGTAGTTAATTTACTATAGATGGAGGTGTGTTTGTACCACCCAATTCCTTTCTATTTCACTTTAAAACATTTAATAACTTCCAGGAAGCAAGTCTCCATGAACAAAGAACTAAAATTAATATATTCCATTTAATTAAACAACATGTAAAATCATTTATGAAGGGTTAGATATAACATAGAAGGTGTCAGGATCATGATAGAAACTTCTTATACTGTTAATTCCCTTAATAAGCTAACCAATCACTTAGGATGGGTGTTTTGGTTTGGTAAAAATTTATGAAAATGAAAGTAAATCCATTTTTTAAATAAATTGAGTGCAATTCCTTAACATACCATACACTAAATCATTACATCAAGGCATAGAAGGTGAAAAAAGCGATAATTCCTTACATGTTTCAAATTAATGATAAACACTTTGTAATTTAGAAGGCAATACCCCTCATATGAGGGGTTTTATTTTAAAAACATGCCATTATTTATAAAAAATCATTTATCATAATTAAACATCCAATTCTAATACTATATCTCAATTAATCCAAGATTAATTTTAAAAAAATTTCAAAATTTCAATTCATTTTATTAATGTTCAATATGAAACATAATAGTTTCCTTTCTATATTGGGAAATTAATTAAAATTCGAAAACAATTATCAATCCAATATTAATACCTATAAATCATTACAGAATTTAAAACATTTGATTATAAAAGAAAAACATGTTATCACACACACGACGGTCCATATACGATCTTCATATCCATTAAAATACCGAAAGGAATGAAATGAAAACTATCATGCTGCAACCTTCAATATCATATGAAGGAACCGATAATTAGCATAAACACATAAAATAATGATGTGAAGCACAACAAAAAAACTTATAAATCTATGAAAACATTAGGAATAAGTCATAGAACATATATATCCTAGATTAGATGTACCACTCATCCATTATCGATTTATGATTTTATATTGTTTGGATGAAATTAAAGAAATGAAAATGTGCCCTGAAAATATGGAAAATAAACTCTAACAAAAATAACACAACCAAAAGGATACTAAATAATGAAATGGTCAATAAAAATCGAGAGCATACCAATGCAGATCCATAGTGACTGAGGGTAATTTATTCAAACTACCAATGGAGGGGATATCAAAGCCATGAAGAGGCATGGGGAGGTAGCCAAGGCACCATGGGGGGATTTCTCATGGAGAGGATAAGAAGAAAAGAAGATTAGGGAAGAAAATAAACCTATTAAGGGAAAAATATTCAATTTATCCTTAAAAATCGCATTGTGTAGTTTACACACATAGTTTATAAAAACCATTCTGCATCCGTACATCACCCAGTTTTTACAAAACCACCATTGATGGTTTGATCAACATAGTTATAATAATTGTAAATTAATTGTGCCATGAATAGTTATTAAGTACATCCAAAGTGGCATTACCCATGTGGGATCGGTGAACTATTTTTGAAAACCATGTCCAATATGTGCGGGGAATATCTTCTCCCTTTTACAATCTCACAACTTGCTATTGGAAGCCTCTTAATTTTATACATACCATGAGACTCTGTCAGACCCTCCAACTGATATATTTTTGGACCCTAATGGTCTTAAAACTCGACGGAGCACCCGATAAACCCCTTGGGCCTTTACAAAATTCTAAAACCAACACATTGAAGTGTTCCAGCTAAAATAATAATTTCTACAATCTCAGTTCAATGAATAAAGCAACCAGTAATCACCGAAAGATCAAATTACTTTTCATTTTTGTTTAGTCCAAAATTGATCAGTTGTTACAAATTTCTCTCCTTACAACATTCCATCCTTGATAAGCCTTCGAGAGTAATTACAAAATCACCTTACCTAAATTTTTTACAAAGTCTCATTTGAATGTTCACATTTCATTTCGAAATGCCCAATGCACCCAAAAGCATTAATTTAATCACACATAATATAAGCCACCAATGACCTATCCAAATTTTGATTTCTATATTTACACAAATAAACTGGGATTACTCAAACCAGGTTAGCTAGAGACATGATCATGCCACAATCATGTTATAAATTTTTCCAAAGGATCTCTCCACCCTAATACATAACATTAGAAAGGGGAAAATTTTTTACCACATCATCATCACCACTGGAATTTCCCCACAAAGAATGTATTAAAATGTTATAGAGACTCTTCAAGTGTTTTTAATTTAATAGGGTGAACCTGATTACATATGAGGTCACAACATGAACTTTATTGCAAGGAAACAATCAAAACCCAATCGACCTAAAAAAATAGTCATGAAAGATTTCCTATAATAACACTTCAATCTATAAGACCACACCCTCTTTAACCTGGAATCATGCTTTAAAAAATATTCTCATCAACCATACTTGTCAAACAATAATAACAACAAGATGATTTTCTTTTGATGACTTATCCCAAAAAACCCAACATTGACAGTTGCTTTCATACAACAGGAACCCTTGTAACACTAAAGATTATGAAATCCATGATAATAACCATGAATACAATGTAAAACACTTATATATACAGTTAACAAGCCCCAAAAAATTTCAAACATTAGCGCGATGTAAGAATGATTCTCTATTAGTGTATCAATGATGATGTCAAGATAGGGCGCATGATTGTCACTTTAGAAATGGTGCAATAATAGGATTTTATCAGTTTCACACAAAGCAAGAAAACAAAAATAATAATAGCATAACCTCTAATACTCAACTTATTTAAACCGACATAGATTCTCATGATGACACACTTCCATTAAGTGACCCATGATGCATTCCCCATCTATGGAATCTCATGATCATTCATGTTTAACCTACCGAATTCATCAAATACCAATGTTGTTTCTCTAAGGTTGGATACATGTAAAAACACTTCAAGATCATTCTTTTATGAATGCCCAAACATTTTTTGGCCACTCAACCGAAAATTAATTTGAGCAATGCAAACCATTTCAAATGGTCCTCCTTGATTGTGTACATTCTACTTGGAAGCATGTGTTTCCACCCAAACAATAAAACACTACCCACCATAGGATGTTCCTAGTCCTCAAAATTTGATATATAGGAGCTTATCATAATAGAATTGTTTCATATTCCCCATAAATAACATGTGATTTTCTTTTGATCCACACACACATATGTCAAATAATTTCACATGAAATATAAAACCAACCTTATAGGTGTGTTAAGACACCCAATTCATTTGTATATAATCCTTGTCATTGGGATCAACATGCTTCTTTGACTCGTAGTCCAGTCTAATAGAATGATGACTTGATAATTTAATGAAAAACAAAAATCTGAATGAATTAAACAAATTCAAGACGTTCATTATATCATTTATCACTCTATGAGAACCATACTTGTGAATGTATACTACCCTGATAATTCAAATGAAAGATAACATATCATCAATATTATCTATAAGCTATACTATCTATGCATTCAATTATCATATGGTCCAAGTAGAAAAACATGCTCAAAAGCACTTTACCTCATACTATGGTAAATCATAATAACAACCACCCGAGTCTACCATGAAAGGAAGAAAGGGTTATGATACATAATAAGCATTCAATCATTCCTTAAGTATTTCTACCCTACTAAAATCAAGAATTAATTGATGCTCACACCTAAAAAAGGGTCACAAAAAATATGAACACCCATCTGAACAATGGTTTCATTGATAATATATGAGTCTTAAAGGGGAAATGGCACCTGAGCAGCCAAAAGAGTATGAAACTCATGCCATTAGAAAGTCATTTTATCTCTAATTTTTCTATATACCAAATGGTGTACCCCTAACAGATATAAATGATATACCCTAAATCTAGGTCGCTTCAAATATAAGTAATTGTTTCAGGAGCCTATATTTCAATCCATTGTTAAAAGGAAAAAATTTCTTATTGAAAAATATCACACATTCGTTATAAGGAATACCAAATAGAAACATAAAATTCCCTTAAAATAGGGTCTTAAAAAATGATACCACCTAGGGTTCCATTTTTAGACCATAAAAATAATTCACATTATCAATTAAACATTTAAAATCAATAAAACCAAACACCAATCCATGCATGAAAGTCTTCTCAAACTAAAATTTTAAAACATCATCCATTTTTTCGACAACATTTCATAAGTAAGGAAATTAATCTGTTAATTTTTCATTCATACAAGATATGGCGACCAATGACGGTCCTATTATGCTAACCTTGATTCATCATAATTAAAACCAATAGCATTCTTTTAGATAATAAATTATCAAAACACCAATATAGGCTTATCTAATAAGATAAATTCCCTAACTAACCTACATGGGTCATGTTGTGCAATTTAAATTTTTCCAACAAGTATTTAAATATGAAACCATTCATTTAATATTAAAATTAAATATTATTTACATTCTGTCCATTTAAATTATATCAAAGTCATGCATAATGGATATGTTTTATGGGCGCCTTTCTACCAATTTATAAATATCCCATACACTATAAATCATGGAACTTATCTCCAAATATCGTAAAAAATTCACTTAAGAATTTTAAACATTGGAAAATTATTACTTTTTAACAGTAGTTTATAAACATGTATGAAGCTCAATTGTTTCCCATTTTTTGGTTACCTTTTCCCAATTATATAGAACCCATAAACCAAGAATATTATAAACAGTTTTAATTTAATTACAATAAATAAATGTATACCATGAAACAAATTTTATACCCAAAAATAGACATTCATGTTATCTTAAGTAAGAAACACATAAAACATGCTATAAAATAGAAACATGGGATATAAATAGGGAATTCATGCTAAATAAGCATAGTAGAATGTTATATAGTTAACTAAGATTATTATACAATCATGAATTATAAAAAAATACATAAATATGTAAAAAAATATGAATGTTACTAAAATAGAAAGCATGGCATATAACAAAAATGAAATTTAAAAAAAACATGACATATCATTCATGGAAAAATAAAAAACTAGCATGAAATCTAAATATTAAACTACATTGAATCCAATATCCGTGGAATGTGAATTTTCTATGTTCCAATAATGATGATTGTAATGCTTCATCATTGCCATACCATTCTATGGGAAAATACCATAATTTCAAAAATAAATACAGAGAAAAAATTACACAATTCAATCAAGGAAAAATCATAATCAACTACACCAAAAAGATAAAGGAGGAACAATACCATCCCAATCCACTTGGACTTTTCTCGTTGTGTGGGGTGATCATTCCCAGACAAATTTTTTTACCATGAACTGAAACATTCCTAGTCTCATGTCTACAAGCCCAAAGTAGTATGAGAAATGAAAATAATATAATGATACCGATATTAAATAGACTTACCATACTAGACACTAAAACGCTAGAAAGACCATTGGGTCACATGGCATCAAGGGTTCCTCAAATATTCCATAGGATTCTGAATTGAAGTGAGGGTGTATCTAGGTGATAGTGGAGAAATTACAATCTAGTGATTAGAGTAGAACAATTTTATATCATAAAATAAATAATAGGCATTAGTGGAATAAATAATAAATTAAATATATAGTAATTAAGGAATAATAATAACCAAATAAAAATGATGGAAATTGCATCATGTCTTGATGATGATACATATACTAAAACAATAACCATACTATAGAGATAATGGTACAATATAGTAAAAATTAAATGAGATGAAATAAAATAAAATCAATGGATGTGATATCTATAACAATCTCGATGTATAGCATTGTTATGTTCTCTTAACTCTCTAGTATATGATAAATAACAAAACCAATCATCCAAGGTATTTCAAACAAATGGTCTACTTGGGATCCCCAATGCAATGGAGGCCTGATCACAGTGTTACATAATAATCCCAGTAGCTTTCCATCCATAGTATCTAAAACTAAACCTGTTTAATGAAATAATATGTAAAAAAATATGTAGGTATAAATATACATATTTTCAAGAAATAATGAGTAAATAAACAACAACATTCCAAGGTTCCTAAGGTTCACATGATGATTATACCTATTTCATCTCATAACCTTAATAAGATGTATGAGTATTAACCTTATTTATATAGTAATAATGTATACACATATTATAGTTATATATTGCATGGAATACTAGTTGCTTGATAGAATGGTGAGTAACTCATACATCTATAACCAGTCAAAAGGAGGGAAATATCTCATCTAATTGGTTATAATCCCCATATTCACAAAGTGTGAGAGATATCATTCTATAACACTTGGAATAGTCCGTGAGGTTCCATGGAATTACTTTAATCATGGTATGTGGAGCCTCATACCAACAACTGTATAGTACCATGGGTGTGAGACATCATACTCAACACCCGACATAATGGATTTTGATGCCTCTACTCTCAAGAAAACCATTATAATCATTCGGAATCCAATCTATAAGGTGTAATAATGTTTATGATAATCATTCCTAGGAAAATAACTCTCATTCTTTACACTCATCAAGCCCATATAAAGGAATTATTATATTTATAATAAAATCCTTGTGTAAATACCTATGGGTAATTTGATTAAAATAACCCATTTCAATCATGTTCATAATAATTATAAAAAATCACAAAATTCTTGATTATTTAATTATATCCAAATGCATGGTTGTACCACTAATTAATTTCCATTTCAAATTTAACTATTCAATAAATTCAAGGCAATGGCATTACCTTGATGGGGTCAATGTCACTTCACCCTCCACCACAAGTCGGTGGGAGGGGGAGGAATCACAACATCCCCATAATGGTCAAAGATGCATCTTCTATTCTTTATTCGATCTAGATTTTATTCTGACCTTTCCTATGATCAATCAAAACCTGAAGGTACCTACTACTCGGGAAGGTGACCGTGTGATTTTTTTTTAGCTTTATAGTTTACGGAGGTGAAGAGTTTGCTGTATCTAACGATGTTGTCCTGATTTAGGAACAAATGGCCTTCGTTGGATGAATTTGAAAATTTTTTATTAAACCATTGGGGTCTAAAAGAATGAGCAGTTTCTAGTCTACTGGAAAAAAGGAATTTGATGGTGCGATGTTCTTTTTCAGAGGACTGTTTTCGTGATTTGTTGTGTGAGCCCAGGAATTATTGTAGATGTTGTATATATCAATTTTGGTGGAGATATGATTTATACCTAAATTGTGATTCTCATACAGTTATGGTTTGGTTATTTCTTCCTCAAAATCCTCTACCATTACAAAATCCTGTAATTCTACATATGTTAGGAAATCAAGTTGTTCAATTTCTCTGTGTGGATTCACGAACTGATTCTGTGTGTCATCTGATCAAACTTCACATTTGTGTGCTAGTGGAGTTGTTGATGCCACAGTTTGAATCAGTGTGGATTGAATTTTGCGAGGAGGTACTTTGTAAACAAACATTGGTCTTCAATCATTGGGTAGGATTTTTCTCTTCCTGCAGTAGACTGGGTCACTCAGCCACTGTATATAGACTTGGTGTTCATCAGGGGAAGGTGATAGTGATGGGGATGAAGGGGAACAGTGTTATCCAGACTAATATCTTGGTGTTAAAGGTAATGATGAATAGACCTTTGAAAAAACAAGTTGAGAAACCCTCTATGTTTTGGATTTTTGATCAGCTTAGAGGGGATTTGAAGGACCGAGACATGCATATTTCTATACGAATCGATGAATCCTCTTTGTAGTCGCCTCAAGATGAAGGTAGGAGTTTAGCTGAGAAGGAAATTGAGGTGTGGTATGATCATGTGGAAAAGTAACCTCAATTAAATAAAATTATTTTGGGGTCAACAATCAAACAACGGTAAAGGCTTCGGTTAAAAATGGTGTTCAGAGTCAAAACTGCTTTGAGTTTTTTCACACCAATGAGCCTTTCAAGTATGTTCCCTATGACCTGAATGGAAGAATTACAAAATATTTGGATTATGAGGAGGATATTAAGTCTCATGTGGAGGGGAAAACCATAGGAAGAATAAGGGGAAAGGACACAATTACTAGTTTCATTTACCAAATCCGAGGAAAAAATTGCCAGGTAAAAAATAAAAAACATTTGATAAGGATATATCTTCATCCCTCGCCATTATTGTGAAGGAGAATCCCCAATTTAAAGTTTATAGAAACAGTAAAAATTAAAACTATACTATAACGACAAAGGACATTAAATAACATATCATCCACTATGAGGAGGAGATGGTGGAGGAAGTTCTCTATATCAACATCCCATAGGAATAGAGAGATATTATGGGAATACCTATTCAAGTAGAGGTCAAAACAGATCAGGTGAATTGGATCGACAAACAAGATATTATTGTGATGAGAGGATTTAATGATGAGAACATTAGAAAAAATGAGTATATTCGATCCTAGGAAAACTTTTGTGTCGTTTGGATGATGTTATTGGAAATGACCCTCCTTCTAATGTATTCCTTATGAAATATATTCCTTATAGAGAGGAAATCACTAATATGATGAGTATTTTATTTGATGGATTTGTTTTCACATATGAGTTCTCCCCTCCGTATTGACTAGGACTGGTTTCCCACCTTCCCTAAAAAGTGATTTTATAAAAAAAAGTTAATTTTTAGTCATTTTTTTAATTAAAAGACTTGGAAATTCATTTATCAATTCTGAAAGTGTGCATTGAAGGTTCCATGGTTAATATTGAAATTCCTACATTAAAATTTCCCTTAATAAGATGGCCCATTCACTTATGTGGGGTGATTTCATTTGGTAATCATTTAAAGAAAAGAATGTAATGTTATTTTATAACATCAATAAGGGCCATGTATCAACATACATTATATCCACAATTAGCATCAAAGCATAGAAGGATACCCAATGTAAAAAGATCATGCATGTTTCAAAACAATAATAATCACTTTTTATTTTTGAATATTTCAGACCTCATATGAGGGGTTTTATTATAGAAACATGAGTTTTTATTAAAAAAATTTATTGCGCATAATTAAATATTAAATTATAATTTAAAAACTATATTAATCAATGAATCCTTTTAAAAAATCTAAACAATAGGGAAATAATATTTACAAAAGTTTAACGTGGAGATTAAGTGATGTCAATCTCTCCTTAGAAAGTGTCTACAAAGTTTAAACCCATTAACAATTCAAGATGAACACTTAGAATGCATTTTGAGTATTTAAAACATTTAATTATGAAGGGAAAAAATTCTAGAAAACTCAATGGGAGTTCATAAATGATGTTTCTATCCTCTAAACAACCAAACCAAAATAAAAGTATGTATATCAAGGTGTAAAATTCTATTTTATATGAAGGAGACAATAATAAAGTAATTTTTGTGAAACTCTAGCTTACGACACAATGACAACATTTATAAATCGAATAAAACATTGGGAATAAACCATTGACCACCTACCTCAAGATTAAAATATATCAATCATCCAATATCAATTTTTGATTTGATCCATTTGGGAAGATACATAATAAATGTACATCCACCATGATAATAGGATAAATTAATTAACAAAAAATATAGTGTAACCCATAGGAGATAAAAAAATAATTATTCAAAAAGACTTGATAATTTATGTATTCAAACCCAGGGAGAATGATATTTCTTGATTCGAACAACCAGTCAGGTAGGTATTAAAAATCCTTGAAGTGGATTGAAGCGGAATCCAACGCACTAATGGTGTAAGTATCACATGAGAGAAGGAAATGAAAGGAAGAGGTGGAAATACAATAAATCCAATAATGGAAAATTTTCATTTACTATTAAAACTATGTTTCACAGTTCAACCCCATGGTTTGTCCTAACCATGCACCAACCATTTAACAAACATTTCAAAAGAAATCAACTGATACTCTTTGATCCGCAAGGTTACCCCATGTGTGTTCCAACCGTGCGGTGAATAGTGATGATGTAATGCATTAGTGGCACATACCATGGGATATGGGCATAGAGTTTGGAAAAACTGTGTGCTTTCCATATGGCATATTTATGCTCCTCTTAGCATCCACACGACATTCTATTGACGGACACACATTTTCATAAAAAACATTCACCTCTATCAGACCCTAAAAAACAATTATTTCTAGGCCCCTAGTGCTCTCCAAACCCATGTAAGCACCCTAAGAACCCCTATGGCCTTAAATAATGTCTAATAAAAAATATGAAGCATCAATCTCTTGGAATCATGTTCTAAATCTTAGATCAAATAATGTCTCATATAATAAAGGTTTAGAGATAATATTCATTTATAATTTCATCCATTGAAAAAAATAGTTCATTACAACCTACCCAATATAGAACTAATTTTCACCTGAGTATACGTTATGAATAATAAAAACATCCCCGAAACTACATTCATCATGAAGTCTCATTCATACAATAATGTTGAATTTCTAAATTCCCAATGCACCTCTAAACATTCATTAAATGAAACAAAACATATGGCAAAAAACCAAATCCCAAAATGATTTCGTGATCAAAACACCTAAATGGAGCTTACCTGATCCTGTTTAGCTAGAGACACAATCACATTATCATCCCGTTGATCATCTAGCCAAGGGTTCTCTCCCCCTTAGGATTTAATATAAGAAATTATATCATTCCAAACCAGGAAACTTCTCCATTCCAATTTAGATACAAACCATCTCTCTAAATGTTATAGATATGCTTCAATTATGATTTCCTTAATAGCATTAACAAGATTACATTTGAGTACATAATAGGAACCACATTGCGAAGAAATTTTCAAAACCAAATCGACCTAACAGAAATTGGTTGCTCAAGAATTCCTTGAAATACACCACAAATATAAAGAAAACACCCCCTTAATGAAAAGATGTTATTTAAAATAGTTCTTCAACAACCATATTCATCTAACAAGAAGAATGACATGTTGAAAATATTCGGTCAACTTATCAAGAATCACCCATCATATATGGTTAGTGTCTTATAATATAATTTTAATGGCTATTTCATAAAAACATATAATTTATGATAGGAACACTCAGTGCAGTCCATGCATGACTTCCAGTGATTATTTTGGTCAAACCACAACATGGTTATCTTACATTCTTTCTAAAGCACAGACAAGGGGGTAACCCATATCCAGACCATTGAAATATTCTCCCATTTTAGAACACATCTAAGCCCAAGAACATGTCATGTGTAGCCTCAGATTTATTAAATGGTAATCCAAGTAATTACCCAATGAAATTTTATACACTATATGTTAAATCAATACATGTGAACAAGGCCAAGATGCCTTAATTAGATTATGTTGAGCCCTCTGGAAGATTGCTGATTTCATGTTTATAACTAATGTTTTAATAATCACAAATCATCACAACTCATTGATGCTTAATCTGGTTTGATGTCTCATAAACATAATTCCAATCTATGAATGAATCAGTTATCATGTTTTTTTAACTATGCTTATTAACTTACAAAGTATGTTGGAAGCCTTCTGGATTCAACAGACATCAGACTCACCGATCAATCAGACTCACCGATCAATCAGACTCACCGATCCATCAGAGTCACCGATCCATCAGAGTCACCGATCAATCAGACTCACCGATCAATCAGAGTCACCGATCCATCAGAGTCACCGATCAATCAGACTCACCGATCAATCAGACTCACCGATCCATCATAGTCACCGATCAATCAGACTCACCGATACATCAGACTCACCGATCCATCATAGTCACCGATCAATCAGACTCACCGATCCATCAGACTCACCGATCCATCAGACTCACCGATCCATCAGACTCACCGATGCAAATGATTCACCGATGAAAATGAGTCACCGATGCAAATGAGTCACCGATGCAAATGAGTCACCGATGCAAATGAGTCACCGATGAAAATGAGTCACTGATGCAAATGAGTCACCGATGCAAATGAGTCACTGATGCAAATGAGTCACCGATCCAAGGACTCACCGATGCTGATCAAAATGACTCACCGATCAGATGACAGACCGATGCTGATCAAAATGACTCACCGATCAGATGACAGACCGATGCTGATCAAAATGACTCACCGATCAGATGACAGACCGATGCTGATCAAAATGACTCACCGATCAGATGACAGACCGATGCTGATCTATCTGAGTCACCGATCTTTACTCTAATGCTGATGACCTACCGATCTCTTGAACAGTCATAAACAACTGTTTGAATTTCTTTATCTTTATCTTTATTTAATCTAACCAACGGTCATATTAGGTATATTTTAATGCTCTGACAGATTATTAATAAAAGGTTGTCGGATGTCAGGAAACCGTACCTCGTACCTGCGGAAAGGAAACCTTTCTGTCCTACGGAGCACGTGATATAAATACAAGAAGACTCTGCTGAAGAGTGGTGTGAAAAAACCAAGAAGAAAGAGACAACACACACAGAGACAAGGAAGCATACAACATACTCGAGAAGAGCTCTGTGCATACAAGAAGAACCAAGCAAGACAGAATCAAACATACAATCAAGCCTACTCAAGAAGAGTGGTGTGCATACAACAGATTATTGAAGAGCTTCATCGACTACATCTCACTGCCTGTGAACCTGAAGCATACGACACTCTGCTTCTCAAACAAAATCAAGAAGAGGACTCAGAATCACTTCTGATTAATTCCAAAACGAGTCCAGTGCTACACTGAAATCACTAGAGCCATTTCTAAACTCTACATCTCTGCTCTGTGATTTATTTATTCTACATTTTGAGCAGTGTGTGTTATCTGCTGTATTAAACACACACACTGACTCCTGTACTTTCACTGGAGGATCTGTAAATCCTCAGCAAACTTTCTACACTTCACTTCCCACTGTGGATAGTGGTAGAGGTCTTATGACCTGGACAGCTGGCTGCTGTTGTTTGTTTTCCCACGTAGAACTGTGGTAGAGGTCTTGTGACCTGGACAGTGTGCTCACTGTTGTTAACCCCGATCCAGGGTGTGGATCACTTTTATATAAACTTTTGAGAGGACTAAGTCTCGGCTTGAGACTGAACCTCTTGGTTACTTCTCTGTGTTTATAGCTATACTATATCCATACTATACATATTTATTTCATATTCCGCTGCTATTACTTTGAAATATAATCTATCTTCAAAGCTACTTTGATAATTAAATTCGCAAGTGTTTATATTTATTATAAATCAGTAAATTGGTTTCAAAATTTAATTTAATCATAAGATTAAGTTAACTGAGAATTAATCAATCTTTGAGAAGCTAATTGAACCTTTATATTCTATATAAATTCACTACAGTTTAATTTATTTTTGAAATTGGGGGATTTTATTAGAAATTGTTTTTAACAGAAAATTTTGATTGGAACTCAATTCACCCCCCTCTTGAGTGTCCACTCCGACCAACACTTGGTATCAGAGGAAGTAAATACTTTCTAAAAAGTGCTCTGCTTTTGAACTGTGATTTTAGTTGTATTTTAATGTTCTTAAAATTTCTGTTATTTCTAAATTTTTATCTCTTTAAAATTCTTTTTGTAATATCATGGATAATAGACTTGAGGGTGCTGCTACTAACCGGCCACCTTTCTTCAATGGAACTAATTATGCTCAGTGGAAACTGAAAATGATAATTCATCTAGAAAGCATAGGTTTTGATATTTGGACTGCTATTGAATCTGAATACAAAATTCCCACTACTGCTAGATCTACCTGGGATGAACCTACAAAGACTGCTTACAATAACAATTGTAAAGATATGAATGCTCTGTACTGTGCTCTAGGAGATGAAGAGTTTAATAGAATTTCTGCATGTAAAACTGCATATGAAATTTGGGATACCTTAGCTGTTTCTCATGAAGGAACAACTAATGTTAAGGAGATGAGATTGAATACCTATACTATTAAGTATGATAATTTTAAGATGAAACCTGATGAACCCATTTCTGATATGTATCTCAGGTTCAATGAAATTGTCAACACAATGACCTCTCTGGGAAAGGATGTTCCAGCAAAGGAACAAATTATGAGAATTTTGAGATGTCTACCTGAAAGATGGAGAGGAACCTCTGTCTCCATTAGAGAATCCTGTGACATTGGTGCTCTACCTGTCAAGGAACTAATTGGCAAGCTGATGATGTATGAAGAAGAGCTTAAAGTGAATAAAGAAGAAGATGATGAACCTAAGAGGAAGTCTATTGCCTTCAAGACTACAACCTCAAAGAATAAGGATAAGGAAAAGCTTCAAGCTATCAATGAAAGTACAAGCAGTGAGGAAAGTGAGAATGATTCTGACAGTGATGATGAGATGGCTCAAATAGCCAGGAGATTCAAAAAGTTCTATAGGAAAAAGAAATTTTTTAGGAAACCAAATTACAAGGGAAAGTATGACCAACAAGGCAAATGGAAAAAGGACTGGAAGAAGAATGACAAATCAGATGATGTTGTCTGCTATGAGTGTAAGAGGAAAGGACATATTAAAGCCGACTGTCCAAAGCTGAAGTATAAAAAGAAATATGAATACAAGAATAACAAGTACAAGAAGGCCATGAAGGCTACTTGGAGTGCTTCAGAAGACAGCACAAGTGAAGCTGAATCTTCAGACTCTGAAAAGAATCGGGCCAACATGTGTTTCATGACAAACACTTCTGAGGTAACATCAGAGACTCCTGCTTTTAATTCATACTATTCTGGAGAAGATTCTGACTCAGAAAACATGTCAAAATCTGAATTGTTTGAATACTGTGACATGCTAGAAGAAACATGTAATGAGCTTAAAGATAAATATAAAGGTCTAAAGAAACAGTATGCTTTAAATGTTAAGCATAAATCTGATCTGGATATAGAAGTAGAGAAGAATGATCAGCTGCTTAAAGAGAATACTGAACTAAAATTGTCTAATGAGCAACTCATGAAAGATTTAGAGAAGTTCACCAATGGTAAAAATACTCTAACACAAATGCTAGGAAAGCAAGTTGCACCTAGATACACTACTGGTATAGGATACCAACCTGGACAAAGGAAAGTTGCCAAAACTAGATTCATTCCTAAATCTGGACAGAAGATAGTTAATTCTGGAACTTCTTATGCCTCATCCAGCTATATTCATAGTTATGAATCTAATAAGGTTTATCTTTCAAAGGATGTTATTTCTACAATTTATATGAGACCCATTAGACAACTATGGGTACCTAAAGTGTTATTGGCTAACCTGTCTGGACCCAAGAAGATCTGGGTACCAAAATCATCTTCCATCTAAATCTGTTTTGTAGGAGACTTGCTTGAAGAGCTGTTACAAGAAGATATGGTATTTAGACAGTGGGTGCTCAAGACACATGACTGGAGATTATTCTTGCTTCAAGAGCTTAATAAAAGTTGATGGAGGCTTTGTCACCTTTGGTGATAACTCAAAAGGAAAAATCATCGGCCTAGGCCAGATTGGTAACACTGATTCAATTTTGATTTCTAAAGTTTTATTTGTTGATGGACTTAAATATAACCTGTTAAGCATTTCTCAGTTATGTGATGATGGTTTTCATGTTAAATTTGAAAATGATTCTTGCAATGTTTTCAACTCTAAAAATGTTTTAGTATTTTCTGCTTTAAGAAATGAAAATGTTTATGCTGTTGATTTAGATTCTTTAGCTAAACAGAACATTCCCTGTTTAAATGCTTTTCATAAAGAGTCTTGGCTTTGGCACAGAAGATTAGGACACTGCAATGTGCACTCACTTAGAAAACTTTCTAGGAAGAACTTGGTTAGAGACTTACCCAAACTTGAATTTCCAGCAGACAAAGTTTGTAATCCCTGTCAAAAGGGAAAACAACACAAAGTTTCTTTTAAATCAAAGAAAGAAGTTTCAACTTCTGAACCACTTGAATTGGTTCACATGGATTTGTTTGGACCATCAAGAGTTTCTAGTTTAAATGGGAAGCACTATGTCTATGTTCTCGTAGATGACTTTTCTAGATATACTTGGGTATATTTTCTAGCCCACAAAAGTGAAGCTTGTTCTTACTTTGTTAAATACTCCAAGTCTGTAGAAAATCTTAGTGGACTCAAGATTAAGACCCTAAGAAGTGATCATGGTCGTGAGTTTGAAAATCAAGATTTTGAATCTTACTGCTCACTCAATGGCTATACTCATAACTTTTCTGCCCCTAGGACACCCCAACAGAATGGTGTAGTAGAAAGAAGAAACAGAACCCTGCAAGAAATTGCTAGAACCATGCTCAATGAATATGACCTTCCAATTTACTTTTGGGCTGAAGCTGTTAATACAGCTTGTTATGTCATTAATAGAGTCTTGATCAGACCTGTTCTAAAGAAAACCCCTTATGAGTTGTGGAACCATAGGAAACCTAAGGTAAACTACTTCAAAGTTTTTGGCTGCAAAGTCTTTATTCTGAATACTAAAGATAATCTGGATAAATTTGCATCCAAGAGTGATGAAGGAATTTTCCTAGGTTACTCTATCTCTAGTAAAGCCTATAGAGTTTTCAATAAGAGAACCAAATGTGTGGAAGAATCTGTTCACATCAAATTTGATGAAACTGATCCACATGAGCCTAAAACCTCTCTTGGGAATCTTGAAGAAGATTTGTCTATTCTGGACCTTAATGATAAATCTAAAGAACCTGTTATAAAAGCATTCGGTTCTGGACATTCTCCAGAATCTGCTTCTGTTGAACCTCAATCTCTAGATGAACCAGAAATTTCTAGCCCTATCTTTTCAAGACCATCTAGGACTCTAAAGAACCATCCTTTAGATGCTGTTGTTGGCAATCTAGATAAAGGAACACAAACTAGAGCTTCTCTAAGAAACCAGGTTGAACATCAAGCCTTTCTTTCACAGTCAGAACCTAAAAATATCAATGATGCTATCAATGATGAATTTTGGGTAATGGCTATGCAAGAAGAATTAAATCAGTTTGAAAGAAACAAAGTCTGGGAATTAGTTGACAGACCTAACGACACTTTGACAATAGGCACAAAATGGGTGTTTAGAAATAAAGTAGATGAATATGGAAATATAGTTAGAAACAAAGCTAGACTAGTTGCACAAGGATATAGTCAAGAAGAAGGTATAGACTATGAGGAAACTTTTGCACCTGTAGCTAGACTAGAAGCCATTAGGATTTTGCTTGCATATGCTGCACATCTGGATTTCAAATTATATCAAATGGATGTTAAAAGTGCATTTCTAAATGGTTTTATAATTGAAAATGTTTTTGTAGAACAACCACCTGGATTTACTAATCCCCATTTTCCAAATCAAGTTTTTAAACTTTCTAAAGCTTTATATGGTTTGAAACAAGCTCCAAGAGCTTGGTATGATAGACTTAGCAATTTCCTTATTTCAAAAGGTTTTACTAAACGGATTGCTGATCCAACTCTTTTCATTAAAAGAATTTCTAAAGATGTTTTAGTTGCACAAATATATGTTGATGATATTATTTTTGGATCTTCTAAAAACTCCTTATGTACTGATTTTTCAAAGGTTATGCAAAATGAATTTGAAATGAGCTTAATGGGAGAGCTTAAGTATTTTCTTGGATTTCAAATCTTTCAAACTAAAAATGGTATTATTTTAAATCAAAGTAAATATACTAAGGATCTTTTAAAACGTTTTGGATTGGATAGTATTAAGGAAAGTAATACACCTATGAGTACTACCTGTAAATTGGATGTTGATGAAACTGGGAAACCAGTTGATCAAACCAATTACAGAGGTATGATTGGAAGCTTACTTTATCTTACTTCTAGTCGACCAGATATTATGTTTAGTGTATGTATGTGTGCTAGATTTCAAGCTAATCCTAAAGAATCACACTTATTAGCTGTTAAACGGATTTTTAAGTATCTTAAGTATACTATAAATTTAGGTTTGTTTTACCCAAAAGAACAATCCTTTGAGTTAATGAGTTATTCAGATGCTGACTTTGCTGGTTGTATGTTAGATAGAAAAAGCACATCAGGAACATGTCATTTGCTTGGAAAATCCCTAGTATCATGGTGTAGTAAGAAACAGAATTCAGTTGCATTGTCTACTGCCGAGGCAGAATACATAGCTGCTGGTAGTTGCTGTGCACAAATTTTGTGGATGAAACACACTCTATTGGATTATGGATTTGATCTTAAACATGTCTCAATTAACTGTGACAACACTAGTGCAGTCAACTTATCCAAGAACCCTGTGTCTCACTCTAGAACTAAGCACATTGATGTCAGACATCACTTTCTAAGAGATCATTACCAGAAGGGTGATATTTCTCTAGAATTTGTTAGTTCTGAAAATCAATTAGCTGACATCTTCACAAAGCCCTTATGCTCTGAAAGAATGAAATTTATTAAACAAGAATTGTGTATGATTGATCTGTGAAACTGATCTGTGAAACTGATCTGTGAAACTGATCTGTGAAACTGATCTGTGAAACTGATCTGTGAAACTGATCTGTGAAACTGATCTGTGAAACTGATCTGTGAAACTGATCTGTGAAACTGATCTGTGAAACTGATCTGTGAAACTGATCTGAGAAACTGATCTGTGAAACCGATCTGTGGAACCGATCTGTTACACTGTTCTGTCAAACCGATTTTTTTAATTACTTTTTATTAATTAGTAAATAACTTTTTATGGGAACCCTAAATGATAAAATAAATGATACGCGGCTATTTATCTTCCCTAAACCTTTGACCTTTCATTTCCCACCGAACCTCTCAACCTCTCTTCCCCTCTGCTTCGAACCTTCGAACCTTCGAACTCCTGCGTCTCCAAATCCTCGAATGGCTAAGCAAAAGAGACCGAGCAAAGGACCAGATAGCCCTGTACCTTCAAAGCGTGCTCGAGGAGAGTCGAGCAGTACCTCTCAACGTTCAGTAAATCCGAACCTAGAAACTCGGATTATAGCTGCAGAAAAAGAAGTAAACTCGGCGTGGCTTCTGTCAAGTAAGTCCCTGTTGCTACAAGTTCCTGAATCTCAAGGATGGATAGACTGGTTTTCAGACAACGCCCGAATAGATTATCCAAAGCTAGTACATGAGTTTTACATGAACCTGAAAATCATGCTTGATGGTGTGGAAGCTGCTAGGATGTCATCCGTTGTGAAAGGAAAGAAAATATCTTTCTCATCTAAGCAGTGGGCTGAATGTTTAAACGTACCTCATGAAAGTCGATATGAGGACAATGCTGGCAATATACCCCCATTCACTGACTATTTTTCTTATGAGCTAGCTCTAGAGCTTCTAACTGGAAACAGAGAATCGAGGAGAATCATAGCGTCAGAATTAGATGGTGAAAGCAGACTCCTATTCAAGTTTATTCAGCACCAACTTTGCCCTCGAAGAGGAGATTTTGCTGCTGTTAAGTATCAAGATGTTTTTCTATTGTTTCTGCTCAAAACCCATGAAAAGATAAATCTGTGTAGATATGTGATGGTCCACATAGCTAGTATGGTGAAACCTTCCAAGAAAGCCACGGCATTGTTTTATTCAAAAATGATATCTACTATGCTCCAGAATCTGGAATGTGTTGATGAAGATGATGAAGTTGTTGAAACAGAGTGTTCCTTCTGTCTCAACAAAGAGATCTGCAAGAGGAAGAAAATCAATTGGAACCCATGGAAGAAGTGCTGGGTTGCAGATGAAGATAAGTTGTATGAAGCCTACAATCCCATAGATCATGGCAAGAGGCCAAAGGATGTGAGAGATCCTGGATTAAAACCAGATGAGGAACCAATTTATTCTGATGATGATGAGCAAGAAAAAGCTGCAACTGAAGAAGGAAGTGTGTCTTCTCCTGATGACAGGAGTGATCCAGACACTGCTAGCCCCAAGAAAAGAATAGAATTTGGACCTGCTAGTCCACCCTTAACCCTACCAGAGTCAGAACCTATTCTTGATGATGAAGAAGATTCTGATACTGAGGAATATCACAGTGAATCCTCTGAGCAGAGTAATAATGAGCAAGGTGATGCTGAAGACAATCATGATGGTGATGATGATGATGCTGATGATGTTGAAGCTGCTGCTGATAGTATCAACAGACCGGTGGATGGTCTTGCTGAAGTTCAAGTAGAACAACCTCAGTCAGTACCAGAAATCCATATCAGTGACAAGACTGACTCATCAAAAATCAGTGGAACAGCATGCTATGAGAAACCCAACTACACCCTGTGTGCTGCTGTTTGGGATGACTACCCTGGATATGCTGTTTTGGGCTTAGACTATTCTGAAGAAGAAGGTGAATTGCCAGAATCTGCTGCAACTGTGAAAAGGAACCCTCCAAGAGAAGTAAGATCTATTCCTACTGATGATCCTGTAACTGTGAATTTACCTTGTTCTGAAATCTCTCGAGCTGATCTTGACAAGTTTAAGACTGAATTGCTAACCACTGTGAGAGATATAGTCAGAGAAGAACTTTCCAATGCCCTTCATCAAGTATCTCTACAAGTTTCTGAAAACTCCTTGAAAGCTTTTTCAACGGCAGTCTCAGATGTTCTCAAGCCAGACTTGACTGCTACGGGTGAATTTGTTGGTAGGCACATAGCCTCTTTGAATCAAACCTTGAAGGATCTCCAAGTTAGCTTACTTTCTCTGTCAAATGAGTTCAGATCAACCATCTCTGGTATGATGGAAGTTTTAAGAAATCTGATTGAACATCTTAACAAGTCTGATCTGAGGAAGTTGAAAGCTGAACTAACTCATATAGTCGGCCAAGCAAGTACAGGCAAGGTAACCAAAATCACTACTCGTGAGATAGAAGCTCTCAGAGAAGTTGTGCATACAGAGCTAGCTGCTGTCAGAAATATTCTTGACGTAGAATCTTTGAGGAGGATGAAAGAGCTCTGTGATAATAGTCATAAGATGGCCTTAGTATATTCAGCAGATGCTAAGAATGCCCTGCAAGAGATCAAGGAAAAAGTTGATGCTTTCTTTTCCAAGATTTATACAAAACATGAGATGGCTGCAAACTTCAAAGTCCTGGCAGAGAATCTGAAATTACCTCCAGTCACTCAGGCCTTCAACACTCAAGTTCGCCAATTGCAAGATTTTGTTCCTTCCTTTGCACAGTTCATGGAAAACAAGGATGATTTTGAAAAAGCTATGACGTATGGAGCAGAAGTCATTCAGGACTTCATTCATCTGTTGAAGCCTTACTTGGATGCACAGGCCACTGCCATTGTACTCCCTACATCCGAACCTCTAAGTGCCTCTGATGTCGCTCCAAATCAGCTGTCTGTTGCCCAAGCTCTATCTCAGTTACGGCCAGTCTCTCAGAAAGCTTCTCATCCAGCTCCTGTTCCTTCTCCACAACCTTCTGTGACACCTCCAACTGCACCTGCCAGAGTTGTCCTGCCACCACTTCAGCTCCGTGAACCACAGCCTGCCTCCAAGCCTTCTACCTTACCTACCATTGATCCAAAGGATAAAGGGAAAGCCCCTTTGTATCCCAACAAATAGCCATGTATTATTTTTGATGGGGTGCTCTATGTATTGCTTGTCTTTTTCTGTGACTTTATAAAATCTATTTTTCATTTGTGTTATGTTCTATCCTGCCTGCACCCTGCTTCTCTTTTCCCTTATCTGTGTTCCCTCCTTTTTGATTATCCCAAAGGGGGAGAAAGAAGATATATATAATGGGAGAAAGATATATAATGGGGGAAATATATATCTAAGGGGGAGTACTCTATATATGAAGAGGGGGATCAATATCTCAGGGGGAGAAATCTGAATATTATATATATGGGAATGTTATCTTAAGAGGGAGATTTTATTTATTATTTTTTTATTTTATTATATATATATATATGAAGATTTGTGATTATCAAAAAGGGGGAGATTGTTGAGCGCTCTGGAAGATTGCTGATTTCATGTTTATAACTAATGTTTTAATAATCACAAATCATCACAACTCATTGATGCTTAATCTGGTTTGATGTCTCATAAACATAATTCCAATCTATGAATGAATCAGTTATCATGTTTTTTTAACTATGCTTATTAACTTACAAAGTATGTTGGAAGCCTTCTGGATTCAACAGACATCAGACTCACCGATCAATCAGACTCACCGATCAATCAGACTCACCGATCCATCAGAGTCACCGATCCATCAGAGTCACCGATCAATCAGACTCACCGATCAATCGGAGTCACCGATCCATCAGAGTCACCGATCAATCAGACTCACCGATCAATCAGACTCACCGATCCATCATAGTCACCGATCAATCAGACTCACCGATCCATCAGACTCACCGATCCATCAGACTCACCGATCCATCAGACTCACCGATGCAAATGAGTCACCGATGCAAATGAGTCACCGATGCAAATGAGTCACCGATGCAAATGAGTCACCGATGCAAATGAGTCACCGATGCAAATGAGTCACTGATGCAAATGAGTCACCGATGCAAATGAGTCACTGATGCAAATGAGTCACCGATCCAAGGACTCACCGATGCTGATCAAAATGACTCACCGATCAGATGACAGACCGATGCTGATCAAAATGACTCACCGATCAGATGACAGACCAATGCTGATCAAAATGACTCACCGATCAGATGACAGACCGATGCTGATCTATCTGAGTCACCGATCTTTACTCTAATGCTGATGACCTACCGATCTCTTGAACAGTCATAAACAACTGTTTGAATTTCTTTATCTTTATCTTTATTTAATCTAACCAACGGTCATATTAGGTATATTTTAATGCTCTGACAGATTATTAATAAAAGGTTGTCGGATGTCAGGAAACCGTACCTCGTACCTGCGGAAAGGAAACCTTTCTGTCCTACGGAGCACGTGATATAAATACAAGAAGACTATGCTGAAGAGTGGTGTGAAAAAACCAAGAAGAAAGAGACAACACACACAGAGACAAGGAAGCATACGACATACTCGAGAAGAGCTCTGTGCATACAAGAAGAACCAAGCAAGACAGAATCAAACATACAATCAAGCCTACTCAAGAAGAGTGGTGTGCATACAACAGATTATTGAAGAGCTTCATCGACTACATCTCACTGCCTGTGAACCTGAAGCATACGACACTCTGCTTCTCAAACAAAATCAAGAAGAGGACTCAGAATCACTTCTGATTAATTCCAAAACGAGTCCAGTGCTACACTGAAATCACTAGAGCCATTTCTAAACTCTACATCTCTGCTCTGTGATTTATTTATTCTACATTTTGAGCAGTGTGTGTTATCTGCTGTATTAAACACACACACTGACTCCTGTACTTTCACTGGAGGATCTGTAAATCCTCAGAAAACTTTCTACACTTCACTTCCCACTGTGGATAGTGGTAGAGGTCTTATGACCTGGACAGCTGGCTGCTGTTGTTTGTTTTCCCACGTAGAACTGTGGTAGAGGTCTTGTGACCTGGACAGTGTGCTCACTGTTGTTAACCCCGATCCAGGGTGTGGATCACTTTTATATAAACTTTTGAGAGGACTAAGTCTCGGCTTGAGACTGAACCTCTTGGTTACTTCTCTGTGTTTATAGCTATACTATATCCATACTATACATATTTATTTCATATTCCGCTGCTATTACTTTGAAATATAATCTATCTTCAAAGCTACTTTGATAATTAAATTCGCAAGTGTTTATATTTATTATAAATCAGTAAATTGGTTTCAAAAGTTAATTTAATCATAAGATTAAGTTAACTGAGAATTAATCAATCTTTGAGAAGCTAATTGAACCTTTATATTCTATATAAATTCACTACAGTTTAATTTATTTTTGAAATTGGGGGATTTTATTAGAAATTGTTTTTAACATAAAATTTTGATTGGAACTCAATTCACCCCCCTCTTGAGTGTCCACTCCGACCAACAGATTATTTATTGAGCCAAGAGTGGATTCTATCTAGAAGTCAAGTCAATAGAAACAGTTTGTTTCCAATCATCCATCCTAGGGATTATTACACATGATCCTACATACCACTCCAGACTAACCAATCCTTGATAAGAACCATTCATCCTATGTACGACACTAATAGATAAACTTATCATTCCAAATAGAATTTTAAACATTAGTGTGTAATAATACTATAACTCATTTATTGCATCCAGGATGACATCAAGATAGGGTACATGGTCATATCTTTTAAATTTTTACACGAAGATGATTTTAATGGTTTGAAACCAACCAATAAAACCAAAATGAAAAGATTTTGACCCCTAATGGTTGACTTCTTGATAGAAGATTCACTTCACTTACTGATGTACTGGAATTATGAAAACCACAATGCCATCTCCATTTGAGGCATCTCATTATCATCCATATTAATCCAATTGAATTCCATCCATGAAAACTATTTTTTCTCAAGGGTTGTTTACATGGAAAACCACTTCAAATTCATTCATCCGATCAAGATAATACATTTATAAGCATATCTTGTATCATGTCAATATAAGAAAATAGAACCATTTTAAAATGGTTCTCTTTGGTAATGTTCCTTCTGCATGGAAACACACTTTTTAACCCAATCAAACATAAAGATCCAAACCATTAATGTTACTTATTCATCAAAACAATATATATACCTTTGGATCCTAAGCACTCTATATCAGATTGAACATCAATGAACATGTGCCTCTCCTCTATGGAACACTGATGTATTTCATATAATTTTACATAAAAGAAAAAACCAAACTGATATTTATGTTAAAACACATGATTCACATGGATGTTATCCTGAGAATTGGTAAAAACATGATTAATTAACTCATAGGTAAATCCATTATGGTGATGAATCTTTATCATACTTAATATCTCAATGATTCCATGATTTCAACCTAACTCAATCAGTTTGTTACACCTTTTAGCACTTGATATGCACTACATATGTTAATGTATAGTACATTAATATTTAAAAAGATATATAGAACATATTTGATAATATCCATACGATATTCACCCTATGAATCTATTTATTAGAGGGACCATGTAAAAAATATGGCACAAAATCATATTACATCATATGACTGTAAAACAGACTAAAAACCTCTAGAGTCACCTATGTAATAAGGAAAGGATCACGATACCTACTAAGTAACTAAACATTGGAAAGGTATGTTTAAGTTGAAATAATAAATAATTACCTGATTCTCACACCTATACAATGGTTTGAGAAATATATGACCAACCATCAAAAAAGGGTTTCATTTAAAATATAATAGTCGAAAAGGGACGACAAAACCTGAGTTGAACAAAATGTGTGAAACTCATGACATTGAGAATATAATTTTATAATAATGGGTTCTACCTACCACTGGATACCCCCTTACTAGAGAAAAAAATCATTGACCCTATCACTAGGTGACATTAAACATGTGTAATGTGGCTCAAGATCAATTCTTTTAGTCTATTAATAAAATAAAATGAATTCCTTCAAAAAATTATCATCGGTGTATTCCAATGAAAATAAAAGATATACTTTAACTAACTTTACATTAGGTTCTACACAAGAAAAACCACCAATGGTTCCATTCAATTTCAATTTTATTTATTCAAATAATATTTTAATCAATTAAACGATTTAAAAAAAACCAATACATACAAGAAATTATTCTTAGAATTCATTTTTCAAACATCGACCATTTATCGACATCCCATCATAAGTAAGGTAATTTTTCAATTATATTATGTTCAATGTTATTCAATATTATGAAACCTGAATGGGTCCTGTTAATCAAAACTAGGTTCATCATAATTCAAAAAAATAGTCTTTTCTCAATTAATAATGTTTCAGAAAACCCCTAATGTGTTATCTCGTAAGAAACACCCCACAACAGACCAACAAGGGTCCAGTTGTGCATTTTAGAATTGGGTCAAAATCCATTATAGAGGTAACTATTCATTTTCTTTTAAAGTTAAATAGTTTTCAGATTATGACCATTTATAGTATATAATTTTCATGAATAATGGTTCAGTTTTATGGTTGTTAATATACCAATCTATAAAGTGACCATACACTTAGCCACTTAGAATGTTTCTCCCATTAATCACAACCAATTCACTTTATCATTTTCAATGTGAGCTTACCTCTACATTTTAACAATTTTTTCTGAATAATTATTAATGCCAAATGTATATCATGTAAATAGTATACCTTTTACCAATTATTATATGCCCATACACATTTAAACTTATAATGAGTTCTCATTTAATCACAACTAGAAAATTTTAGCTCCTGAAACCAATTTTATATAAAAGAAGTGATTCATGTTATCTTATGTATTAAATATAGAGAAACAATCTATAAACATGGGTTAAAACAATATAGATTGTAAAGAGACGATAAATTAACAAACAAGAATGGTATATAGTTATATAAGATAATTTTACAAGATGTCATGTTAATGAACTCCCTAAATAAGTACAAAACTAATCATGTTACTAAAATACCTAGCATTGAACCTAACAAGCATGAAATTTAAAAAAACACATCATAGAACTCAAGGCACACATTAATAACTAGAAAAAAGATCTATAAATGTAATTACATGGAATGGAATGTGAATTTTTAATTTGGCATTAATGATTCATGTAATGATTCATACATTCCATACCAAGACATGGGAAAAAACCATAATTTCATAAATCATTACAAGGTAAATTCTACACCATTAACTAAAGGTAAAATAATATTCAACTATAATAATAAACACAATAAAAAATAATCCAATCCTAGGACACATGGATTTTCCCCATGGGTGGGGCAATCAGTCATAGACACGAAAATTTAACAAGCACTGAAACATTCGTAATCTTCTATCGACTAGCCAAGAATATGTTGACAGTGGAAGAAATACTCTATTACCAGTTTGTAATGTATCGACCAAAATGGCCACTAATAGACGAGCTGAATCAGTGGGACACAATTCCTCAAACAAGGGTCCACATACAACATAGGCTGCTGACTAGAAGGAGGGTTTCAAGAGGTGATAGAGGAGAGACTATCCCTTCATGATTAGAGTAGCACAATGATATATCATATAATAAATAACATAAAATAGTTGAAGAATCAATAAATGAATGATATATGGGTGGAATAATATGAATTAATAAATACTAATGATGGAAAAAATAAATATAAAATAGATTCATGAATGTTGGATGATGATACATTAACTAAAACAATAAGAATATGATAGATAACATGATACAGTGCAGCAAAAAAGTTATTAAATGTATTAAAAAAATCTCCAAGGGAGATCTCGATGCGCATAAGAGCACTAGCTTGTTCTTATTATCTAGTCTCCTAGGTATAAGACATACAGACCAATAAATCATCCATGTTCATACAAACATATGGTCACCTCGGGTACCCTAGTATAATAGCAGCCCGAGATTTGTGTGACATTGTAATCCCAGAAGGTTCACACCCACAGATTCTATAAATAAATCTTGTTTGTGGAAAATATTATAAATATGTGTAAATGTATAAAGAGAATGATTAACAATAAATGTTGTGAAAATAAATAGAATAATGCCCAGGTTCGTAAGAGTCACATGGCACGTATATCATCTTTAACTCATAGCTTGAATAAGATGCATGAAAAGTAACTTTATGTATATAATAATAATATATACATAGTATAGTTCTATAAATTTTCCATCCATATTGACTATTTATGTGTGCAGTTAAGTGTCTGTATACCTGAAATACTAGTTGATGGTCGTACCTTGGTTTAACTAAAATAACCCTATCTAATATAAATGAGGAAAAAAGATCAAGAAACAGGGTACATAGCCTATATCCAAACATAGTGAGAGACATCATGCTACAAATCTAGAATAGTGATTGAGCCACCACAGAAACACTCTAATCCTGGTATGTGGTGCCTCATCTGAATGCCCATATAGCATCACTAAGGTGAGTATTAAAGATCAATAACTATTGTGAGGGAGCATGATGCCTTTATTATCAATTGAGCTCTTACCATCATTCCACATCTTAGCTAAAGGCGTAATCATGTTTATAATATAAACCCATGAGGAAATAAATATCATGCATTACATTTATCAAGACTATATAAAGGAATCATAATATTAATGTTACAATACTTGAGGTAATACCTATCAATATTTTCATTATAATAACCCATTATGATTTCGTCCATCAAATTTTTTACAAATCTTATATGTTGTGCTTATTTAATTATTGCGAGAGGCGTGTTCATTCTATCCAATTAATTTCCATTTCACTTTAAAACATTTCATAAATTAATGTGGAACAATCCACCGTGAACAAAAAAATACAAATTAATACACGCCATTTGATTAAACAAAATGGAAATTCATTTATCAAGGCTCAAATGGATCATAGAATGTGGAATCGTCAGGAGGTAAAATTTCTACAAGGTCAATTCTCTTTTATATAGTTTGAAATGAACTAATGATGGGTTATTTGGATTAGTAAACATTATCAAAAAAATAAGTAAATTTATTATATAACATAATTAAGTTTTATTTATCCAAATTTCATATACCAAACCACAACATCACATCATTGGAGAATAAATAAATTAATAAGACCAAACAGGATTCAAAACATTGATAATATATTTTTATTTTTTAAGATACTGCACCTCATCCAAGTGTTTTTATTATAAAAACTTGAAATTTTTTATAAAATAAATCACTCATAATAATAAAACATCCCATTATAATAAGATAACATAATTCATCAAAGAGAAATTTTAGAAAAACTACTCAATAAGGAAATTAAATCTCTATAAGTTGTACATGGAACTTAGAGGGTCTATTCTCTATTAGAAAAGTTTCTATGAAGGTAACCCCCATTATTAATACAAGATGAATTCTTAAGAAGGTGTTTCTATAATTTAAAATATTTCATTATACTGAAAAAAACATTCTAGAACACCCATGGGTGTTTATAAACTAATTCATATCTACTAACAGACCAAATATGAATCAAGGGATGTATATCCTGGTGAAATGTTCAATTTGATATGATAAAACCAATAATAAATAAATTCATTTTAAATTATGGAATTTATCACAATTGATACATTTAAAAATTGAATAATGATTTGGGAATAAGTCATAGACCACCAATCCCATGCATATGATGTATCACTCATTCAATGTCAAGGTCTTATTTTTTCTGATTTGGATGAAATCTAATAAATGAATACATTCTCATAAAATAAGGCAAATTATCTCCCACAAAAATTGTGATTATTTGACTATACTAAAAAATAATGATTTAAAATAACTATAGACCTTAAAAATGAATATCCATAGAGACAAGCATTTCATGATTCGGAAAACTTGTTGTGGAGATATCACAAATCCCATAAGAGGCTTAAAGGGGAAGCCAAGGCACCATGGTGTGGTCACACATTGCGGGAGGATACTAAAATAAGAATAGGAAATAAAATAAACCCATTAAGTAAAAATAGTCAATTTACCCTTAAAAACTGGGTCACACGGTTTGGCCACATAGTTTTCAAAACCATGTGCCTATTGTGCGAGACCAATTTATTAATAAACCACCTTGAATACTTTCAGCCACACATTTATCCCAACATTGAACCAATCATGTTATGAATGATATTTAGTTACTTCCTAAGTGATACTACCAATTTGGGATACGCACACTATTTGGAAAACCCATTTCCAACCCATAATGTGAATTTCTTCTCCCATTCTATAGTCACATTACTTGCTTTTGGAGGATACAATATTTTAGACAAAACTTTAACATCTGTCAAGCCAAGAAATACATTGATTCCCAGACCATGGTGCAACCAAATCCATGACATATTAGCAAAATTAACCCACTGTTCCTTCCACAAATTCTAATAAAAACAATTTTAAATGTTATATATCTCAAAATCACATTCTGAATACCGGTTAAAAGAATAAACCATCCAATAAACTCAAAAAAAGAATTCCATTGTATTTCCTCTCTTAAAAAACATTATTTTTTATAGTAAAAATTTAAAAAAAAATAATTGCAACCATCCATGAAATATGGTTCCAGAAAACAAATTGTATCACATCCTAGAGGCTATAGTCTACATAAATTCAAGACCAATACTGTTATTTCCAATTATAAATATAATGAGTGGAAAATAGTACTTCCATCATATTAATGACCTCTCATTATATTTATGATACTATATTAATCATGTTTTTATAGATACTAAATTTTTAGAAATGTTGTTAGAAGAAATAAAATTGAAAGTGCTTAGTTAATTTATATCTCTTATTTGAGAGACCCTCATTGGATTACACTTTAATATTTGAAGGATTGGTATTTAGGGAAGACTGTGATATCTGTGACAAAGGTAAGGTATATATGAATATTTTATATTGGGTGTTGTATTATCTTTATAGGAAAAATTGTGTGAATACGGGGGGAGTAGAAGCTCCCTTTAATACTTGATGGAGGGGCAAACATGTAATTTTTTAAATATTTCAATTTTTAAGGTCACATTCAAAAACAAGTGTCTCCAAATAGATATGTCTTTCTAGTTAGTATTATATAAGTGTGTAATATATTCAACCAATAATAATTTTATTGGTTTTTGTGGAAATATTGTTCATATGTTGGGTTTTAATCCACCTAGTAGACCCACATTAACCATAATCATTGATATTTTATTTTATTTACTATTTAATGTGACCAAAAATCAATTGGATACAATTAGATTATATTAATTAGTATTATATATACTGATCAATTTCACCTTATTAAAATTTTTTAAATTGAGAAATATAATTTTACTTAAGCAGGACTACCATAATAAACCCATGTTTTTGAATATTGAATGTTTAATCATAAAAATTTTTATAAATCCATTCATTTCATTGTAAAAACTATAAAATTAATTTCAAATTATTATATTTAATACATAATATATAAAATTCATTACAAAAATTTATAATTAGATACCTAATTTATTCACTCCGACAAAACCACATTTGGTTCATGAAATGGATTTTTTTTGAAAAATGTGATATTATCCTGAATGTTAATTTATACAAAAAATGTGAATATTGAAGTTTATTTTGATATTAAATATATTATTTATAATTAATGGAATGTTATGTTACATTAATAAAAAATTCAAATAATACTGGTACATTTATTTGAAATTAATTGATAAATTTTACTGAAATTGTTCATTTTTACTTTTAAATAAAAAACATTTTATAAAGATCCAAAAAATCACCCTATGATAATATTGAAATTATAATTTAAAAAATATATTAATTACCTCCAATAAAATTAATAAACAATTTAGAAAAAAAATTTAATTTCAATGTTTATAAAATTCAAAAAAAACTTTTTTTTTAAAACAAATTTTTGAAGGATAAAATGGTTTTACTAAAAAATGAGTACATATTTATCATTCATTTATAATGAATATTTTGATATTAAAATATATTATACATTTTTTTGATAACATGGTTAGGACTATTAATACATATAAATTTAATTATTTGATTATAAAATTATACAATTTCGTGACTCATAACGACTTGGGGTTACATGTAAATAAAGCTTCAAAAAAATTACATATTATATAAATATAAATTATTATAAAATCCCATGATGATGCATTCTCCCCTTTACTCATAAATAAATTCAACCTCACAATTTTAATCTTATAAATAAAATGTTATTTATTTTAAAATAACTTTTTTAAAAAATCACATTGTAAAATGGGAAAATGAATATTCCTTCGAAAAGAGAATGTCTATAACATAATGGTTAAATGAAATAAAACATAGCCATGTTCCCAGATAATGATATAATTAATTGGAAGTGAAAATATGTACTTGGAGAAGAAATATAATTTTCAAAGAATAATAGTGAGTAATAGAGATAATGTTAATTATAATATTAATGACCACAAATCTATAAATCTTTCCCCCGTGAAAATTACCATCAAATCCTCATAAAAAATACAAAAAAGTAAAACAAATTCATTACATAATATCTTCAACTTTTGAAATGTAATTTCATTATTTGGTTGTTTGTTTTAGTTATCTTCCATATATATTTAATTATATTCAAACGATATGAATTCTCCATTCTTGAAGAACTAAAATTAAATTTTAATGGATAATAATATTCATAAAATAATTATAAGTCATTCCATATGTATCTAGATATTTACCAAAACAAAAAATCTTATATTTTTTTTATGGATAAATCTTTCTGTGATTAAATAATACATTATTTAATAAATCCCAAACAATAAAACCCAATGTTAAACATAAACCATTCAATAAATTGTTAACTTTAAGACACCATCAAAATATTTCAAACCAAATTTGAATCCAAATAATTTAGAATAATTTCACATATGTCCTGAATTCATGTTCAATTTAACATAAAATAACATAAGTAGCTCTTAATGACACATACAAAACTGGTTACTACCATGATTATATATTATTTTAAATCATTATTAAACCCCATGTCTATATAGTATAAAAATATTCCTCAAAAATAGTAAAATATATGCTTATTACTTAAATAAAATCAATGTATAACCAATATATTCCATAAATCAAAAAATTTAATAGATTGTATCAAGGATTAAATTAATTACTTTTTCATTACATTTTTAATTAATTTCATTATAAATAATTTTATACATTTTTCATTATCAATACCAATCACTATTTATCGAAACAAAACATTATCATCTCATCCACTATAAATTATTAAGGGTTCTAATGTTTATATAATGTGTATTAAAAATGTATCACCTTACCATTAATTCAATTTTATTGGTTAATGGTATAATTCATGGTATGCTATTAAACCTTCAAATAGACACTAATATGGAATAATAAATCAATGTTTCATGATTTTTATTACAGTAATATCATTAATAAAAAACATTTAAATCATAATACTTATTCAATAATAGATTAACAACTCAATTATTCCCCAACAATGATTTGTATAGCTGATCAAATTAGTCGTGGAGTTACCCCTTGACCTTGGGAATTTGATTGGATTATTCCCTAGTTGCTCAAATATATTAGTTTTAACAATGAATGGTACCTTTGTATGATCTCCATTTACCTATATTGAAAAATTCATTTTTCCTTGGGAAATACATTATCTATGTCCTCATTTTCAACACATTAAATTTCTACTTATTCTTTTTAGACGTCTCCGAAGGGTTTTCATCACACATTCTTGACATGTGGGAATCTGAATCTTCTTTCCTCCCTGATATTAATAATACCCCATTTTTTAGTTATGTCCATCATACATAAACACACATATGTTTTGGTTATTAATCATATACCATGATATCTGATTATGTATAAAAACAAAGTTTTATGTTCCAACA
The DNA here is from genome assembly GCA_963277665.1 of Viscum album. Classification (NCBI taxonomy): domain Eukaryota; kingdom Viridiplantae; phylum Streptophyta; class Magnoliopsida; order Santalales; family Viscaceae; genus Viscum; species Viscum album. Next base: position 1,850,911,237 of record OY728152.1, read on the forward strand.
CCCATATCATTTGGTTGAATATCAGGAAAATAATTTCATCACCTATCACATTTAGATTTAAAATAATTCCTTTTGGTTAAAACCATTAACTAAAAAATGAATAGCTTCTAAAATAGTAATGATCATTCATCTAATCATGAAAAATAATTAATATGATGTTTTAACCATCAAACATGTTTGTAATCCTACGACACCTTTTGTTTCTCCTTGGACATCAAATTTCATTATCTATCTAAAGTATTCATATTTGTTTATAAATTATTAATAATAAAACCAAATCATATCACTATGGATTTCCATTCCTACATCATAGTAAGGGTCCATTCATTGATCACTAGAATTATGGTCAAGATATACTCGATCAACTATTTTCAGGGTTACTACACCTATATGAATTTCCACCAAACTATATCCACATTTATCCACTCTCAATTTTAAAGAATAACATATGATGTTTTTCTATAAATAGGGGTTTTTAATGGTTCTCACAAATTTTACCTCATTCTAGCTCCCAAAATTTACTAAAACCTACCATACATACCAACTATAAGGACCCATGATTTTATTAAATAAATATTACATCATTTAAGATTAATATTAAATAAATTTCACAATAATACATTCCTGGAGAAAAAATAAGTTTATTATATTTGAAAACATGGTTATGTAAAAATATAGATAAAAAATATACACATCATTTCCTATAATGGTTTCAGCATAATCCACCATTCATAGACTTAAAATACACAAAACCATTCTTCAAAACCTAGGGATGGGAAACATAAGAAAGTGTGATCTAAGATGATCAGTAAGGGTACCCATAAGAAATATCAATCAATGATCATAAGTGACCATAAGATAAACATAATGGTGTGAGGACATAATCAAGATGTACAACATCCATACACAATCAATCAAAAAAATTAATCATGTAATTCAAAAGAAAGATTTTTCAAATAAAATATCATAGAAAAAGAAGAGTATTATGACATTAATTATCATTCATGATCAATGATAGCATCTCTTAATAATAAGACATTAATTTTTTTCATTAACATAAGCATATTAACCCATTTCATTATTCAAGTATCATATCTAGGATTATCATAGTGGATTTTGTTTTATATTTATTCTATTATTTATGTAGTCGAGGTTCATTATCAAGAATATATTATCATAAATATTTACTTACTGATCTGGGTTCACAACCCAATCATTCCCTTATTGTCTCAATAGATATCCATCTTTATCAGCTACATTGGAGGTAATTATGTTTCCAATCCCTCCCATCATATGAAATCAATTGACACTCCAATTGTGGACCTATCAGGAAAATCATGATGAAATTTTTTTAGATAGTTTCAGAAATATAAACTAATTTTTGGGGAGATAGAGAATTATAATTCTTATATCAATCACCCACTAGCTACCCAAGGTTACATGTTCTTCGAAAAATCAACCTGTCAATCATGGGAAAACTAGTTATTTAAAATAATTTCATTATTCATAGTTAAATTTCCCAATTTTATTTAGAAAATTCCTTTTCATTCAAAAACCAAATCATTGGTCTTCATCATATTCCTTTAACTTCAAACCATATTCCATTTCAAAATAAATATAAATAATCAAACTCAAATTATTTTATAAAATATACTTGAAATTTAATCCACCTTTTTTCTCAAAAATAATCCAAAAATTTTAATTCCATTGAAAATTGATGTTTTTAAAAATTTCATTCCATTTTAAAACGATGAATAAAATCATTCAAAATTAGGGGTTTCAAAAAATTTAAATCTATTTTAATGTTAATTAAGTAACACAGGTGTCCAATTTATTTTATTGACATATGGAACTACATACCATTAATCACAAGATCAAATCAACACAACACCCACAACAGGATCTTTCAATCAATTACAAAGTCATTAATGATTATGAAATAAATCCTAGAATCAAGATGCATGAAAAATACATTATATCCATAAAAAACATTATTATTGTTTACTCTATAAGAAAAAGATAAGGGAATATTAGGAGAAATAAAACAATATCATTTAATCTTATTTAAATAATATCAAATATTCCAATGAATCTTCGATTCGTAAGTGGAGAGGTTTATATATCCATGGATTCTTCTAAATAGCCTCCAAAATAAAATGAACCTGATTAGATTGGAATGGGGATGTTATGTATCCTAAAATGGGGTTAGCGTATTTTTAGATAAAATTTATTTGTTTTAAAAACATGCGTGAAAGGATTACAGTGTAGGTCCCCATAATTATTGTTCTAATGGCCCGGGTTTTTGAGGTCCATTACATTGTGAAAATATAATGTTGGGTGTTCTAGGTGGTCTCGTAGAGTCGTCGAGTCTTCTCGTTGAAGTTTTAACCCCCAAGAGTAGGCCTACTGGTGGCCCTAACCTACCTATATCAGGACTACATGTAGCTCAGTCTATTGGTAGCAGCTGCCTAATGGTTGCCGCAGCCTACTGGTAGCTGCGGCCCACCTGTTGCAACAGCCTACCCATAGATCGGCTACCGGTAGTTTCGGCCTACCGGTGGTGGTAGCCTACCGGTATCCTAACTACCGGTCACTGTAGCCTACCGATAGCATAGCTATCGATCGCGGTCAGCCACCGGTAGCTCTTGTCTACCGTTCAATTTCGGCCTCTGGTAGCTCCAGCCGGGTTTTCTAGTGCGCCTCTCCTTTTTGTGCAAATTGGGTTTTAAACCCTATTCTTTATGGTTTTTTTAAAGCCCAGTTATGCCCATAAATGTTGTTTAAATAAATATTTAATGAATTAACCTGGTGTGTGCGTCGGTTTAAATTATGGGGACCCATTAATGACGTTTGGGGTGTCTCAACCATGTGGTCAACACACAACCCTTCTCCTTACGCGGTTTTGAGTCCTTTTCTCCATATCTTGATGGCTCGGGGCATGCTGTATCTCACCCTTTATAACCTAAGGGTTATCCATTGTTTTATTTTCTAGATCACCCTGTTCTAGGCGTCCCCTTCATTCAGATGACCCACTTTTTGTTCAGACAAGCCACATAACTATCCATGAAGTTCCATGCCCGGGCATAGCATCGATCGTTGATAACAGGCATGGATTCACCTTTGAATCTCCTTTCTATGCATCTTGTGGTGTGGGTGTTCTTTTGTTTCTATAGATTTGGATGAACCAAACCATAATGAAGATAATAAACGGATTTTAAATAATGAAAGGGGAGGGGTGTGATCGATGATGCTTTGATTTATGATCTTCCATGATTTATGATTTCTGAATTGTGCGGGCGTACGCCTTCTGAAAATCATGGTCGTTGGGGGTCTTTGTTGGTGAAATAATGAACCATTTCCCCTGGTGATGTTTAATGGATTATGTTGTGGTTATGAACCCTTGATGTGAAAAGTAATTTGGTTAATAACTTATATTCGGCTAAAAAAATTAAAAGCACCAGGATCAACTCATTTCTGTGATAACCCTGGTTTAAGCCCAGTGGAATTGAAATCATGGAGTGTGTTAAATCTTAGAAATCTGAAATTACCAGCATGGGCCTCGGTTGTGTTTTTGGTGGTGGTTTAGTTGTTTTTCCTTCATGGTTCATTTGTTGGGTGGTGTGGATGGGGATGGGATCGCCATTTTTTATGGATTCAGTGGTTGTGAATTTTAGGGTCAGGTGGTTACCTTGTTTATATCATGAATTGGGGTGGGATACTCTGTTGAAGAGAAACCATTTGGGGGGGCACGGGGCTGTGTCTCGGGGTTTTCTTTTCTTCCATTACATCGAGGGATTTCACTTATCCCTTTGTTGTTGTGACTTTACAAGAGAACCAGGTGTGGATGTTTTAGTTGATGCTTGACTGCTTGATTTATTCCCCTTGACTTGTGCTTATGATTACTAGTTGCCCAAGAAGGTACATAAACTTATTTAAACATTTCTACTGAACATGAAAACAAGGATGGGACAAATGGGTTGTTGGTTTAGTGTTTGATGTCACTTAGACATGGTGTTGTTTGCGTTCTTTAGGTTGGATGAGAAAAACCTATACTTGGGTGAGTGCATGATACCTATACTTAAACTTTTAGTGTTGTGTTTCCTATTCGTGCCCCACCCAAGTTGAGAACATAGTGTCGAACACCCTCATTTCATGGGGGAGGGTGTTTTCCCAACACTTCTATTTGCGGCTGGTTAGTATCTCCTTCCTGCTCCCTTTACCGGATAGCCCAAGTCTCTTTAGGTAGGATCTGATGGCCTGAAGTCCATTATTAGCCCAAGAAGCTTCGAACGGGGAAGTGTGGTTTTTTTTGGCCTAGGTGTGTTTTGGAATGTGGTTTTCCCAAGTGTCTTTTGGATGAGGCACAGGTTTCATCGGGTGTGGAAGTTGATCATTTATCCCATGTGTCTCCGGGCGTTGTGGTGGTTGTTCTGGCCTAGGTGTTTGCAGGCGTGGTTACATGTGACAGTTGTGGCCCAAGAGTTTGTGGGTGGGGTTTGATAGTGGGACTGTGTGAGGTTGTGGCCCAGGTGTGAGTGGGTGGGGTGTGGCAGTGGGAATGCACTGAGAATGGTGGGATTGGTTTTATGCATAGGATGTCTTCCATAACTAGTGGGAAAGAGGCGCGGGGTACCGAAACATCGATGTGATATTACTATACATTACTTGACCTGTGTTATTTGGGGAGTGTGCCTTTGTGAGGCTTGGGTGGATAGGTTACCTTGTTAGGTGTTTGGTTTACTCTTTTTCTCACGGGACATTAGTGTGTTCGCCGACTTGTGCACGAGATTCATTGGTTTTTCCGACTAAGTATACTTGTATGCTCGCCCTACATATTAAAAAATTGCTTTCCGGTTTCTAGGAGGACTTCATGGATCGCACGAGAACATACTAGCTCGGACCTTTGGGCAGTTGTAGTTGCTTTTTTTCTTTCCTTGGTACAATACCTTTGTAGTCACTTTGTACTTTGGGGTATTTACTTTTGTAACATACATTGGTAATGGTTCTTGGATTTATTTTTACTTTCCTTTTTTGGTGTTGTTTGGATTTACCATCTTATCTCACAATCCTATTAAAAGAGAAAGGGTAATGATTTCCATTTAATATGTGATTCTACACCCTTGGTGCTAGTCACCACTTCGGGACCTATTTAAGGCAGGTTTTGGGGGTCATTATATCTTATTCAACTTGAACGAGGAAGGGCCTGGCAATCTGCTAACCCTTCCCTCCTTTGGGTGAAGGAAGGTTGTGACAAAATGGTATCAAAGGAAGGTTGAGAGATCAGATGGAGTCTGGAATTAGTCACAGTGAGGAATGCATGGGTTGGTAGGGCAACATAGTTGGGTGTCCTTGGTGCGTGAATAAGGCCAGGGAAGACCAGCTAGGACAAGAGATTTTAGGGCCCCCAGTGATCTGATGCAAGGACTCTTGACCTACCGAACGGCCAAGTAAGTCCACACTGATTGTAGGGTAGAGAGACCCTAGGAAAGGTACATTCATCATAATGACTTGTGTTCTCGTGTTTCTGGGGCGTTTTGGGAATTGGAAGTGAATAAGACATTTAAGAAATTTTTTAAGAATAATATTATGCACTACATTGGCTTACACATTCCTTGTTTACCTTGCAGCTATGTAACCTAGGAGACGACCACATGAGGTGTAGGTGATTGAGGCCCTAGAGACTACCTTGGCTGATCGGCAGAGAGCCGATCGAGAGGAGGAGGACGACAAGTGGCAGAAGACACTTCGGGCCTTCCAGCGACAGACACTCGAGAAGTATGAGGGCAGCTCCTCTGACATGATGATGGAGGGATGGCTAGAGGAGCTAGTGATAGCCTTCGGCATGATCCAGGCTCCAACAGATTATTGGGTTTCTCTAGCCGTCAGCCAGATTTGGGGAGCAGCGCGTCAGTGGTGGACTCTTTACCTGGGAGAGAGGAGAGAGGCTGAGGTGGCATGGTGGATTTCGAGAGGGTGTTCCGGGCGGAATTCCACTCTTCGACGATGAAGGTGGAGAAGAGGCAGGAGATACTCTCCTTCCAGCTGGAAAGTATGATAGTAACGGAGTTGGGAATCAAGTTCAAGGACCTCCTACGTCTTGCTCCAGACCTCTTTCCCGATGAGGAGTATCGGGCAAGACGTTTATAGTAGGTTCTCTGACCCTCTCCCCAGTATGCTGTTACCCCCTTCACCCTCATGTTGTACTCGGAGGTCTAGAAGAAGGCTGAAGTGGTAGATAGGATCCATGCACTAGGAGGTGTGTCATGAGAGGGGATACAGCTGAGACCATCGAAGGGGAATGCTGTTAGCACTAGACCACTTGCATCAGGACCCTCTCAGTTCCGAACAGCAGTGAGCAGGCAACAACAGTTCCAGTTCCGGTCCCCCGATCCTCGCTCTTTCCCCTCAGGCCCAGGACCAAGGTGCTTCATCATATGAAGTCATGGACATATTCAGAATCCATTCCCCGACTGAGTTCAGCACAACAGTGATGGACAGGCCTAGCACCCACCCCAGTAGCAGCTTCAAGCTAAGCCTTTCCAGCAGCAGTAGCAGCAGCAGTAGGGGAAGCGAGTTCCTACTCCTCCGAGGGAAGATGTAGTAGGAGGAGATCGACCTCAGGGCTATCTTCAGGGACCTCGACCAGGGCGTGGTCGGGGAGGTGGCCGACAACCGAGAGGCAGAGGATCTGGGCGTGGGTTGTTGCATGCCACAGAGGCAGTAGTCCCAGCAGGACCAGAGGTTGTTCGAGGTACGATTAGTTTGTTCAGTACCCTTTCTTATGCCTTGTTCGATACCGGAGCTCCGCAATCCTTCTTCGCACCTATCCTAGCTTGTGCTTTGGGTTTAGATGTCGAGAGACATCCAGTGCGCCTGGTGCTGAACACACCAATCGGATGTTAGACCGACTTGTTATATGTTTGTCGGTGATGAAGACTGATGATAGGGCCACATCAATCGGTCAGGGATCTACTAGTTCTATAGATACCGCCTTATGATGTCATCCTAGGCATTGAATGGATGTTCTCTGTGTATTCAGTCATCGACTACTTCTAAGGAAGGGTTGTGTTCTCAGACTCAAAAATCCAGAGTGCTACTTTCACTGGTGAGCTGAGCAGTCATAAGGGCAGAAAACAAGTGGAACCCCTCCTCTCCTTGTTAGCCGAGTTGTCGGTGGAGCCAGTAGATGCTGGGATGGTGGAGGTGCCAGAGATTGTCAGTGAGTTTATGGACGTCTTTCCTGATGAGGTGACAAATCTACCCCCTCGATGAAATATCGAGTTTGGTATAGACATACAGACTGGTGCTCGTCCAATTTTGATGGTTCCTTAATGGATGGCACCTTCGGAGCTATGAGTGTTGTGGATTTCGATTGACGATCTGCTAAAGAGAGGTTATGTTCGACCAAGTGTGTCACCATGGGGTGCCCCAGTCTTGTTCACCAAGAAGGCAGATGGTGGTCTCGGGTTGTTCATAGACTACAGGAGGCTGAATTTGGTAATGGTCATGAATAACTACCCTCTCCCAAGGATAGACAACATTTTTGACTAGCTGAAAGGGGTAAGGTGGTTCTCAAAGATCGACCTATGGTCTGGGTATCACCAGTTGAGGGTGAAGGAGAGTGACATCCTGAAGACGACATTCAGGTGTAGATATGGACACTTCGATTTCGTAGTCATTCCTTTCAGTGTTACGAACGCCTCAGCCGTGTTCATTGGGCTTATGACCTCCATCTTCCAGGAGTACCTGGATTGGTTCGTAGTCATGTTCATCGATGATATCCTGATCTATTCAAGTTCAGAAGAGGACCACGCGGAGAATCTGAGGATGGTTTTGGGGTCCTCCAACAGCCCCAACTCTATGGGAAGTTGTCTAAATGTAGATTTTGGATGGTAGAAGTGCACTTCCTTGGGAACATAGTGTCCAAGAAAGGTGTAGCGGTGGACCCATGAAAGGTTGAGGAATTTGTCTCTTGGGCAGCACCCAAGAATGTGGCAGAGGTTTAAAGTTTCCTCGGGCTGGCAGGTTACTATCGGAGGTTTGTACAGAACTTCTCCCTAGTTGCATCCCCTTTGACGACCTTGTTCAAGAAGGATCCGGTTTCTGTGTAGAGTGGGCAGTGCGAGGCAGCCATCAGATATCTGATGGACAAGTTAGTTAGTGCCCCAGTACTGAGATTACCAAAAGAAGGTGCAGCCTATGAGGTGTTCTGGGATGCTTGAGGATAGAGCCTGGGATGTGTGTTGATGCAGCGACAAGGGGTGATCACTTATGGGTCTCGGCAGCTACGCCCTCAAGAGCATAATTATACCACCCACACCTGGAGCATGAAGCAGTCATTTTTTCACTGAAGTTATGGCGGCATTACCTCTTCGGGGAACGCATTTTGGTCATCACAGATCACAAAATCCTGAGTTATATCCTCTCTCAGAGGGACATAAACTTGCTGTAGTGGAGGTGGGTGGAGTTCCTCCAGGACATTGATTATGATATTTCCTACACTTCATGGAAGGTAGATGTTTTGGATGATGCCTTGAGCAAGAGGTCGCAGAAGTATGTGGTCCGAGAGTCGGCAAACGCCTGGAGGGAGATGGTGGAGTTGGCTGCCTTGCATATAGAAGCGAGGATGGATAACGGTAGAGGTTTCCTATATCAGATGATAGCACAGTCATCCCTGATGCGGCAAGTGGAGGAGTCTCAGTAGGGAGACCTAGAGTGTGAAGTAATGTGCGACCAAGTTTACTAGGGAAATGCTTAAGAAGGGTGGACAGAAGATGGTGAAAATTGGATGCTCTTCCTAGGGAAGATGTTTGTTCTAGGGGAAATGTGAGGCTTGGTTCTCGATGATTTCCACAACTCACCCCTAGCGGTACACCCAAGAGTTCCCAAGATGTACCAAGGTTTGAAGAGACAACTTTGGTGTCCCGGAGTAAAGCGTACAGTGGCAGAGTTTGTAGCCAAGTGCCTAGTGTGTCAAAAGGTGAAGGCTGAACACCGTGTTCCAGGTGGGTTGTTGCAACCATTAGATGTTCCTGAGTGGAAGTGGGACGACATCTCGATGGATTTTGTCAAAGGATTACCCAAGGTTCAAGGGGGATATGATTCCATCTTGGTGGTAGTGGACTAGTTGATGAAATTGGCTCACTTTCTGGCGATCATAGAGTCAAGTGCAGTGGATTCTTTGGCACAAAGGTTCGTGGATGAGGTGGTGCAGAGCACGATGGAGAAATTTCAGCTTATAAGGGAGAGGATGAAGGTGGCCTAGGACCAACATAAGTCTTATGCTGATACCAGGAGGAGGCCCTTGGAGTTTGAGGTTGGAGACCACGTGTTTATGGAGGTCTCCCCTTGGTGTGGACAACGGAGGTTCGACAAGGAGAGTAAGACTTCTCCCAGGTTAATCGGACCTTCGAAGTGTTGTGATGGGTCAGCGAAGTGGATTATCAGCTAGCATTACCACCACTGCTACTGAGGATATATGACATCATTCATGTGTCCCATCTTCATCGATATCTACACGACGAATCCCAAGTCATCGATTGGGGAGAGTTAGATATCGAAAATGATGCGACCTTCATAGAACGACCAATCAGGATCGAGGATCTTATGGAGAAAGTGATTCATGGACGAACCATCCCCTTGGTTCGTGTGTTGTGGAGGCATGGTGGGATCAAAGAGAGAACATGGTAGCAGAGGGCCCAGTTACGCATTCAGTACACAGAGCTGTTTTGTCTTTATGTTTTGATCTGATCTTTGTTGTGTTGTACTTTGTGAATTAATATATATATATATATGGAATTATTGTGCTTTATACCCAGTTCTATGTGTGTGTTCATGAATGTGTTTGATGGGAAACTAGACTGCTAATCAGGACGCATTAATGTGGATGCGATTGAACCCGTGCGGGCGAGTCAGTTCCACCCAAAGCGGATAATATCCAGACATGTAAGAGGGGACTCCCTAACTCATGTGTTGGAAAGTGTAAGTGTTCCTGGATATAAGGGGATTCTGTTCCATCTTTATAATGGAGGGGTTTTCCCCTGAGAAGTATCATTAGAGGGTGCTTGTTCTTACCCCACTCTTCTCCTTTCTGGTTTGCTCTTATATTCTCGAGGGAGAGAATAGTTTGAAAAGTATCTGATGTAATGGCCTCTATTTTTGAGGCCGATTACTTTGTCAAGATCTGAAGTTGGGTGTTCTAGGTGGTCTGGGAGAGTCATCGTGGCTTCTCAGTGAATTTTGACCCCCCTAGCGTAGGCCTACCGGTAGCCTTAACCTACCAGTATCAGGACTACTGGTAGCTCAGTCTATTGGTAGCTGCTGCCTAACAGTAGCTGCAGCCTACCGGTAGCTGCGGCCTATCGGTAGCGGCAGCCTACCCGTAGCCTGGCTACCGGTCGCTACAGCCTACCGATAGCATGGCTACCGGTGGCTGTCGGCCACCGGTAGCTCTCGGCTACCGGTCGCTTTCTTCCACCGGTAGCTCCATCCAGGTTTTCCAGTGCGCCTCTCCTTTTTGCACAAAATGGGTTTTAAACCCTATTCTTTAAGGTTTTTTTAATGCTCAGTAACGCCCATAAATGTCATTTAATAAAATATTTAATTAATTAACCTAGTTTGTGCATCAGTTTAAACCGCGGGGACCCAATAATGACATATGGGGTGTCTCAACCATGTGGTCTACCCACAACCTCACGCCTTATGCGGTTTCGAGTCCTTTTCTCCATATGTTGATGACCCGGGGCATGCTGTATCTCAACCTTTATAACCTAAGTGTTCTCAATAATTTTCTTTTCTCGATCATCCTGTGCTAGAATTCCCCTTCATTCAGACAATCCTGTTTTCCTTCGGACGAGCCGCATCGCTATCTGTGAAGTTCCACGCCCGGGCTTAGGGTCGATCGTTGATAATAAGTAGGGTTTCACCTCCGACTCTCCTTTCTGTGCATCTTTCAGGGTGGGTGTTCTTTTGTTTCTGTATAATTGGATGAACCGAACCTTAATGAAGATAATAAATGGATTCTAAAGAATGAAATGGGAGGGGTGTGATCGATGAGGCTTTGATTTATGATCTTCCATGATTTATGATTTCTAAATTTTACGGGCATACGCCTTCTGAAAATCATGTCCATTGGCGGTCTTTCTCTGTGCACTAACGAACCCTTGCCCCTGGAGATGTTTAATGGATTGTATTGTGGTTGTGAACCCTTGCTGTGAAAAGTAAATCAGTTAAATACTTATAGTCGGCTAAAAAAATTGAAAGCAACAGGATCAACTCCTTTCTGTGATAACCCTGGTTTAAGCCCAGTGGAATTGAAATCATGGAGTGTGTTAAATCTTATAAATCTGAAATTACTGGCATGGGCCTCCTTTGTGTTGGTGGTGGTGGTTTGGTTGTTTTTTCTTTCACGGGCCATTTACAGGGTGGTGTGGATGGGGATGTGATCCCCTGTTGATATGGATTCAATGGTTGTAAATTTTAGGGCCAGTTGGTTGCCTTGGTTATATCACGAATTCGGGTAGGATCCTCTATTGATGAGAAACCATTTGTGGGGGACACGGGGCAGTGTCTCGGGGTTTCCTTTGCTTTTAGTACTTCGAGGGATTTCACTTATCCCTTGGTTTTTGTGACTTTACAAGAGAACCGGGTGTGGATGTTTTTTTGATGCTTGACTGTTTGATTTTTTTCCCCATGACTTGTGCTTATGTTTAATATTTTCCCAAGTAGGTGCAAAAACTTATTTAAAATATACTACTAAACATGAAAACAAGAATGTGACAAATGGGTTGTTGGTTTAGTGTGGGATGTGACTTTAACATGGTGATGTTTGTGTTATTTAGGCTGGATGAGAAAAACCTAAACAAGGGTGAGTGCTTGTTACCTATACTTATACCTATAGTTTTGTGTTTCTTATTCACGCATCACCGATGTTGAACACTTAGTGCCGAACACCCCCAATTCATGGGGGAGGTTTTTTTCCCAACACTTATATTAGTTTCTGGTTATTAGCTCCTTTCTTCTCCATATCCCGGATAGCCCATGTATCTTCGGGTAGGCTGTGATGGTGTGAAGTCCATTATTATCCCAAGAACCTTCAGGCGGGGTAGTGTGGTGGTTATGGCCCAGGTATGTGCGGGCAGGTGGTTTTCCCAAGTGTCTTCGGGATGAGGCATAGGTGTCTTCGAGCGTGGCAGTGGATATTTTAGCCCAGGTGTCTTCGGGCGTGGTGGTGGTTGTTCTGGCCAAGGTGTTTGCAGGCATGATTACGTGTGACAGTTGTGTCCAAGGTGTTTGGGGGCGGGGTTTGGCAGTGGGACTGCATGACGTTGTGGCCCAGGTGTGTGCGGGCGGGGTGTGGTAGTGGAACTGCAGTGAGAATGGCTGGATTGGTTCGATGCGTAGTATGTCTTCAATAACCAGTGGGAAAATGGAACGGGGGGACCAAAACATCAATGTGCTATTACTATACATTACTTGACTTGTGTTATTTGGGGAGTGTGCCTTGGTGAGGCTTGGGTGGAAAGTTTACCTTATTAGGTGTTTGGTTTACTCTTTTTCTCATGGTAATTTAGTACGTTGCCCCTATTTTGCAAGAGAGTCTTTTGTTTTCCCTACTGAGTATACTTGTATTCTCACCCTACGTATAAAAAAACTACTTTCAGGTTTCAATGAGGACTTCGGGGATCACGCGGGACCATACTAGCTCGGACCTTTGGGCACTTGCAGTTGCTATTTTTTTTCATTAGTACCTTTCCTTTGTAGTCACTTTGTACTTTGGGGTATTTACTTTTTTAATGTGAATTAGTAATGTTTCATGGCTTTATTTTTACTTTCCGATTTTGGTGTTGTTGGGATTTACCATCTTATTTCTCGATCCTTGTAAAAGAAAAATGGTAAAGCCTTCAATTTAGTATGTGATTATACACGCTTGGTGCTAGTCTCCACATTGGGACCAATTGAAGTTAGGTTTCAGGGGTCTTTATCTCTTCTTCAACATGAAGAAGGAAGGATGTGGCAATCTGCTGACCCTTCCCTCTTTTTGGTGAAGGGGAGTCGTGACTATTGTTAACTATGTTCCCTAATAGTGCACCCCTACTGGATTTATAGTGGGGTTCATTGTTAATCTGTATAGTAAAACATTCCATGTACCAACCATAAAATATCCCACTATCCAAGGTTACACCATTTGGAGTGGTTTATACTCCATTTGGAAGAACTATTATCCAACCATACTCCACCCTCCAAGCCCTATAAACTAGGTGAATGGTTTTTTTGGGCCAATGATCATGGCCTAAAATGTACCAATTATGATCAGACGCCAAAAAAAATCTCAAACATCACTCAAAACAACCTGATACAATCCCATATAAATCAATAATATAAAAAATGATCATGAAATACATGAAATATAGTATGATTATGTTATAACCTCCCCAACATAAACATTTTTTCCCTAGAAATTATCTCATGATGATTCCATATTAATGAGATGAGGTCCATGTTCTCATCATTTCCACATGCTCCAAATTATAATTCAAATCAAAACCATGGTTATGTTGCACATATACAAAATTTATTATCTTCACTAGATGAGTATTTACTTTGAAATCAACAATCTAGGTTGGATTCTTATATATAATCAAATTAAGTTCCACAACATTATCTTCCCAGCTTAAGACATGAGAAGGGTTGGAAAGATACTTCCTAAGCTGTGATATATGAAACACTTTGAGGATCAATGTCAAAATTGTTGGATGTTCCAAATGGTAAGACATATTCCACACCGAATCGAAAATATCTTAAAGACAAGAAAACCGTGCCAAATTGTTTCCCTATATCCCAAGTCATTTGTAACATGGAAAATATGAAACTCTCAAGAAAACCATGTAACAAACTAAAAAATATAACTGTCGTAAAAAATGACCAACATATTATTTATAACAGCCCCATTTGATAACTATTATCTGATGAATCAACTGAACAGTCACCATTTACACTTATTCCAAATTGGTTCGAAATAAGTAATCTGAACCAATCTTTATGCAATATATAAGAGATCTATTAGTAATTCAATACATAAACTCCAACGGAGACAATCTGGTAACTATTGTTATAAGATAATTCAACTAGCCTCAAACAGACATCATAAGCACCACCAATGTCAATAATGCATACATATAACATATCATGAACTATATTCATTGTTAATTTTATTGGAGTATCTGTCTATGGATTCTAATACATTCTTAATATAACCATGTATCACAATTCCACCTAGAACCCTCTCCAAAAATGATAATTAAACTGAGGATCACTGTAAAAAACTATATTAGTTGAAATCCATGTAATCTAACAATATCATTCATATAGATAGTTTCCAAATCCTTAACTTTTGTTGCATCTAAAATGATTATAAATATAGATGATTTGGTTATAATTTATATCACGACCCTTATCACATTATTACCTTGAGGGTTTTATAGAAATGCAACCCAAAATTCCACAGAAATATCACCATACTATTAAGTCTGTAATAGAAGTGGATGATGAAAATTATATGGTTTCTTGTACTAGTCTTTGACACGTGGGTAGTTATAATAATGAGATGCAAAGACAATGATGCATCATCTAAATCAAAGAAACTGGATTTTTCCAGAAATATCATAGAGCATATTTTTATTTTAATGTTGAAATACCCACAAGGAATTATAAAAATACCCAATCATGACCTTTCCCACATAAAAAGGCACAACAAGCTGATTTTGAAAACCTATGATAACCTATAATGAGAATCTCCACTTTATGAAAATCACCCCAACCATAATGAATGTCTATAAATCAACTAAATTAATAATAATGCTAATAATTCATAAGAATAATCTAAATAATTGTGGATATTTTAATACCCCATGATTTTTTGAAAAAATGTAAAACAATAGGTTTTTTTAGATTTTCATTTCCTGTAACAATGAATTCATCTTCCGTTGTGTAAATGAAATTTTTCTTGATTTATATAAAAACCATTTTAAGATTTTCCTACACACAACACCTATATCAACTTTTGGTAATAAAAAACTATATTTTTATTATCTCACACACAAATATATGTTCCCTCGATATGTTGTGTTACACGCAAGGCCATGTTTTATTTAACTAGTATATAATATTAATATTGTTATAATAATATTATTATAGTCACCACATATATTTTGGAATGGTTTTTATGAATAATATTTACTAATGTTTCAAAATATTATTTACACATGTTTATAAATTGGGTCATTTTTATTAATTATATACAAATGAAATTATTAACTATTTGAATATAAAGATATTTTCATTCTATGAAAACTATTTCTCAGTGTGAAAGTGAAAATTTAACTCAAAAAATTAAATAAACGTCTTTTGGTGATTGTTTTCAATAATATATATATATATATATATATATATTAAATATTAAATCAATATTTTTAATACAATTGCTATAAATTTTATATGTATAATATAAGAACAAAAATAATTTTTTGAATAGAAAGATTTATCTTTCTAAAAGGTAGTTTTTATACTTATAAATTGATGACCCACATGAAATATTATTTTTTTAAAATTGCCTATTTTCTTATTTCACAAAAAAAAATTATTATTTATATCAAAATATCAAAATTTTAATTGGGTTAATTTTTTGTATTTTTATGATAAATTTCAGGATTTAATGAAGAATGAAAAACACTAAAATTTAATCAAAAACATAATTTCATTAAATTTAATTATTTAGTAAAATATATTTCGAATTTTTTTAATGATAATTTAGATAATGTTTTCAAGAATTAAGACATTTTTTTTTCATTGGTATCAATTTCACAATGAAATTTGATATAAAAATAATTTAAACTATTGAATATTTTCACATTAAAAACCATCTCTTGCATCCCATCTGTGGGATAATTTTTAAATTAATTTATTCCAATTATAGCTTTTTTATTTTTAAAAATTTATTCCATATTTTTATTCATCATAATTTATAATTTATAAGGACTTGACCATCTTTTTTACACAATAAAATGTGAATATAACAACAAATAATAACGACAACTAAGGTAAAAAGAAGATTACATAGTTGTTAAACTTTAACTTGTGTGAAAATATTTATTCGAAACATTTTGAACATAAATATTTTAGACAAATTTTTTCCCAATGAACATTTTATTAAGAATTTAAAATTATTGTAGGTGCGTGATCTAATGGATACGTGTCAATATTTTTTTACCTTTTTATATTTACAATAATTCAACTCCTCCTCCACTATAAAAGGGACTTCGTCCCCTCACATTTCACAACTCCAAATAATCTTTTTTTCATCAAAAAACTAACAAAATTAGATACCAACTTCTCTTATATAAATATAGAATCCTCACATTCATCAAAAATCCAACCAATGAATCCTTTTGTTGAAAACCAATATGAGTTACCCAAATAAGAGGTAACATCCTTCCACCAGCTCTTATGTTTTATTTTCTTCCACAACTACCTCAATTATTAAAATTATTTTATTATATAATAAAATAATTTTAATTAATATAATGATATTTTTTTATTTTAATTTTCCCCCCACACTCAAAAAAACTTCCATCAAATGGGATACACAGTCATTGTTCATATGTACGGCGGACTACCACCTCGCGAACGGAGGTCATTCGTTCTACAAATTCCACATTTCAAGGTTGTGAATTATTTTGGAAATTATATTTTTATATTATATATGTTATATTAATTATTTATTTAGTGTTTATTAATTAATATATAAATCAATCATTCTTGTTTTCCATTTTTTTGGAAATATGATAACTTCGTTTGTGGATGTGTGAACTACCACATCTCCAAAGTGATGTGATTAGTTCACATATTGCATGGAATGTCTTAAGTATGGGTTTAGTAAATTTATATGATATTTATGAAGTATTTGTTCTACTATAATATATATATATATCATTTATATATTTTCATTCATTTTTGACAATAAAACAGAAACAGTGTTCATGCATAGGTTGAGGCTACCATCTCTGTGAATAGTGTATACATTTCATATTAATATAATTTATAGTTTATTGTAAGAATAGATATACTGAATATATACTATATTTATATCATTTCATATAGTATATAAAAATTTAAATCATTATTTATGTAAGATAATATAGAATAACAAGTAAAAACAGATATGAAAAAAAGCGTATATTACACAAAACATGACATTAACATGGAACTATTAATAAATTGGTAATATAATGTCATAATGAAATAAAATATGGAATTATATATAATAATATAGATATTTTTTAGATTTATAATACAATTATATATATTATATATTAATTTTTAGTGATCATGATGAATGTTAAGTCTTATGGTTAGGGTTTTCTCATTTCACTTTTATTTCGGTGGAACTTTTGCATTATTCACCAAGAATTTATTTTTTCATGTATATAATTTCTATTAATGTATTATATAATTATTATATTTAATTTTAATCAATATATTCATATCATTTTTGTTACCTCTATTTCATGGGGTTTATTGTTCAACGATACAAAATTGGTTAAGTTATACTGTCTCAATTTTCCATCTTTGAGATACATACCATGTTATGTGCATAAATTTTTATATGAGGTGTACATACTGACCATTTTCATGTTATATCATTAATCATAATTTTTTACTGATTCTTTAAGATTCATTTAATTATATTCTATCATGGGGATTCAGATTCAATTTTACGAAATCATTAATTGTTTATTACTAAAATACCATAATTTATCGTGATTGTGTATGATTATACTTCCAATGTTGAAATATTATGATAAGTATCTCAAATAATCCCATGTATTTTCTTATACAATGTTTATTCATAATATATTCATGTAACCGTACAAATTTTCTACTCTTTGGTACTTAAGATAATTAAGAAATTGTTTCTTATAAAATTTGTGTTTCTTTCACTCCTGGCTCATAAAATTGTTTTATTCACAATACAATTTTTTTGAAAATGTTTTAAAATTTGATTGAATAGTTATGTGTAAATAAAATTTCTACCCATTTTTAACATTTTTAATAAAAAAATGTTTTAAATGTAATATCCTTATCATTTTCTGATCAAGGAATGTTTTAAAAATAATTATTTTGAAGAAATGTTCTTTGACATGTATGTATTTACACATCATCAAGACCGTAATTTCCTTGAAAATTGAAGGGATGGTTTTAAAGGTTATTTTAAAAGTTATTTTTTTCCAAGTATTTTTTAAATTAGTTTTTATTGTTTTTTTAATGATTTTTTTTAAAAACATTCATGTTTAAGAACTATTTTAAATGTTTTAAAAAAAAATATATATTTTCAAAAATATTTTCATAGAAAATGATTTCAAAAATTCAATATGTTTTAATCATATTTTATCAAACAAAAAAATATATTTTCCACAATAAATGTTTTAAATAAAATTTCAATGTTGTCTTTATAAGAATGGAAATAATGAAATAGTTTTATGGATAAAATTTTCAATGGATTGATATTTTCATTTGGAAATGTTCAATATGATATTTAAAAATCATTTTCTGTCTAATATGAAATATGTTTTTATAGTGTGTAATTTAGTAGGGATATGTTCCATGAATTACATTAATATTATATATTGAATTGTTATTTTTTATGCAATGATGTTTATAAATTTTTCTCTCGTCAACGGGTTATATTCATTTGAAACCTACTTCTTTCCATGGGTTATTATTTGATGAAATGATTCTGAGACATGTCTCTTTTCGATAGGTTATTATATGATAACATGTTTATGATACCCATTTCATTTCATGGGTTATAATATTATTCTTACTATATATGTCTCTTTTTATGGGTCAATATATGATGAATGTTTTATTATCTTTTGGAACATGTATGACTGCTTTTATTATGTGATGGGTGAGACCTATATCACCCTCAAATTCATTGGTTAATGATTTATATCTCTATAGATAATGATTGGAATCATGTTGATTCTCTTTATGCGCTATATAACATGAGGAATCCCTATCCACTGTCGGAATATGGAGAGTACCAATGCATAAGGCGATAATTTGGAAACTCAATACACAATGGGAAGAAGGGGGAAACCTATCAACAGTAAGGAAAATATTGTGACTGGAGATGGTAGTGTGTCCCTCCCAGTAGGTTAGGTCTCCTTTAACTTTCCAAAATAAATTTTTCAATAATATTTTACTTCTAGGGAATGATATTAACATGTGAACTTAATTACATGTTCACAATGTTATTATGGGAGATGGAGGCACATCTATAATTTTATATGAGATCCAGAATCTATGTCCTTAAATTTATGGGTTAACCTATTTCTATTTACACAGCTTCACAATGTTTTAAGATGATTTATATCCCGCAAGACTATATATTTTTTCAATGTTCTACTCTCAAGGCTTATTATCATGATTACTTTATGATTCATTCCTTTTTAACTTCCAATATTGTTGTAATTATTCATTTATATGATTTTTGATATGTTGGGTAAGATCTATAAAAGTTATTATCATGTTCTCAAACACTTATTTTCATGTTATGCTTATTGATCTCCTTTGATTACCCGAACTGAGAATTTGATCACACCATTTATTATTCTCCCTTTCCACATGTTATGCGGAAATTAATTAAGTATAAGTATAAAGAGTTAATATATTTATGGGAAACATTGAAGATCCTTCACTACGATAGAAGATTTTGGTCCAACATTCTAAAAACATTAAACTAATACAATACTCTTTATTTTACATAATTAATATGATGAATAATTAACAAAATGATGTAATATCAATGTATGTTATTCATGATTTTATATAGTTTGTATCAAAATAATGGTTTATTCAAACATTGAAAAATGGGATGATAAAAAATTAGTGGGATCCTTATGTAAATTTCTATAGATATGTCTATGGATTCTTATAAGGATTATCCTAAGGTGACATCATTAATGATTGTGTAAATATTTTGACACCTTATAAGTTATTTTTAATTGTTATGAGGTTTTCCAATATGAAAAGTGTTTCTCATGCTATGCTTTATGGTTTTAGTCAGTTGTGGGAACCAAATGTAACTAGGATAAAATTAAATTTTTTAGATATGAAATTTAGGTGCATTATGAAAATTAATTTTTTAATTGAAAGTCTCATGAGGAGAATCAATTAGATGATATTATTTTTGGTTATAATAATGATGATAAAAAGACCTTGAATTACATGTGATAGTTCTAGTATGGTCTATCAATATTGTTTACTTATAATTCTAGAAGCATTATTAAATCGATTATGATCACCCCTAAGGCAGGAATCATATTTCATACATTAGAAAATGGGTATTAAGGAATTATATGATGAAAAATAATTATTTTTTTAGAAGGATGTGGGATGAGTGATGAATATATTATTTGCAACCATTATATTGTGTTATATGAATCATTAGATATAAATATATTTTCAGTATAATATATTTTTGTTAAGGGTTAAAAAGGATCTGTTGAATAGTGTTGAAGAAATAGAAAAGTGATTTAATATAAAGGTGATATTAGGATTATGGTATGGTAACACTTAATGAGTTCATGAAATTGAGAAAATTTTGTTCATGTCTGATAAAGAGATTATTATGGGTAATTTAAATTGTATAGTAATTATTACCATGGAACTGAATATGATTTTGATGACAAAGTGGTTTATTCTATCATGGCTGTAGTGAAAATCTTTTTTGGATCTATGGAATATATCCAAGAAAATTTTTAAATGGTAAACATTCATTTTTAGTAAGTATTTATGGTAATTAATTTTTTCTAAGAGAATGGAAGATTATCGTCCTCACATGTTTTGTATTTTAGAAATAAGAGTTACATAATGATAGACATGGCATCAATGCTATGATGTTTTTGAGAAATTTTATGACATTATTTCTAATATTTTTTATTATCATCTTTCAAAATGGTTATAAGGTTAACCATATATGGAATGGTTTATGTTAAACATGGGATGAGGTTTTAGAGATTAAAGTACTATCTTTCCATATGATGATATATCCATATTGGATAAAATGTTCTAACCTTTTGTAATGATAATGAATTATTGAAAAAATATATATATCTATTTATGGATCTCATGATTCCATAATTATTTATGAATTTCAAATTCACTTTCATTTGATGGTTTAATAAATGAAGTTGCAATCAATCACGGTACAACCAACGAGTCAGATCGTGCATATGATAAGGAATAAAATAAAGTAAGTATATTTCCTTATATTCTTAAAAAATAAAATAATTCATCAACTCTATGAAAATTATATTGAATAATATTAATCATAATACCCTCATTTTAGTTGAACTCGTGGTCTTATAAGTCATCACATATTTATGATTTTGGGGCCCTTAACCTTCAATTAATAGTTCACTTTCTTGTGATCAATGAACTCAATCACGCCCAATAATTATTAACACCTTTCTTAGATGTCCAATATTCACTCTCAAGCTTTGTTATATTTTTTAAACCTATTTATATTTTACGTTCGGTAACTATTATTTTTCTAACCTTCCTCTTTTAAAGGAAGTTTTAGTGTTCATTTTATTTTTGTTTGTTTTTATGAATGGTACATTCAAGTGTTAAATATTTGATATGTGATATTTATTATGATGGTAAAATTAATTTTTTGTGTGCAATGTAACACCCAAATATTTTTTGAAACATTTTATTGTATTAATTTTATATTTTCAATATTATTCATTTTACAGAACACTGAATTTAGATTTTCATATAAATGAAGTATGTTTGTATTGCATTATATTCCACAATTATATAATAGTTTTCTATATATAAAACATAGATTATATTTTGGTACATGAATCAGTATTTTTATCTAGTTTTACTCACAATTTTGTTTTCCATAGATAGATTCCATTACATAAAAAGTTTTACAAGACTATAAAATTCTGTTAATATTGTTATTAATATAATATTATAGTTACTACATAGCCATTACAATGAAAGTTATATATAATAATAATTCTACTGTGAATATATTATTTACACTTGTATATAAAATTATGTATTTGGTTACTAATTATTTAAAAATGAATGTAATAACTATTTTAAAATAAATATATTCCTTTTATAATAATACCATTTCTCTATGTACAAACAAAATTTTATCTCAATAAATTAATAAAACCAATATTTATGAATAAATTCAATAATATATATATATATATATTAAATATTCATTCAATATATATCATACTGGTCCTATAGATTTTTTATGTATATTATTGTAATAAGTCTCATTTAATGAATAAAAAGATTTATTTTTCTAAAATGTAATTTTACCAGATTTTAAGGGGAAAACCAATTTTAAATATAAATTTTGACATTATTATAATTATTATATGAAAAAAATATACTTCATTTTAGAGATAATAATACTAAAATTTACATTGGATGATTTTTTGGTATTTATCAATGAGGATTCATATTTTGATGACTAGTGAAAAAAAATGAATTTAAAATTAAAACTGCATTTTAATATTATTTAAATATATAGTAAATTTATACTTTTAATATTTTGTAATGTTAATTTCTATTAATTTTATATAAATTTAATCAATTATTTTCTTTTGAATAATTTCTCACTGAAATTGGATATAAAAACAATTTAATCATTTAAACATTTTCACTTTAAATACTCATTGTTTCATCCCATCTATGAGATTATTTTTATATTATCTTATTCCCCTTCTGTGTATGGAATTTTGAAAA
The DNA here is from genome assembly GCA_963277665.1 of Viscum album. Classification (NCBI taxonomy): domain Eukaryota; kingdom Viridiplantae; phylum Streptophyta; class Magnoliopsida; order Santalales; family Viscaceae; genus Viscum; species Viscum album. The sequence goes on from OY728152.1 coordinate 1,850,934,079, forward strand.
GTGGATTCAATATTTGGATTCAGATTAATTTATTATGTATAATAATTTTAGTTTAAAATTTTACAAATACTATTAGTGAATATATCTAAAACTAATTACATTGATTAAGTAAAAACAATATTACATAGTGGTTAGAATATATCTTATGTGGAAAAATACCATATACACATGTATAAAATCCATTTATATCTATATTTCGTGATATTAATACCTTTTATAGTAAATTTTAAATTACTGGGTTCACAATATGTGAATAACACCTCTCAATAGATATTATCTTTTGTTATTTACAAGAATCCCACTCCTCCTCCTCTATAAATGGAAAACACCCCACCCCATAATTTCCTAACATATCTCAAGCCACATTTCCTACTCAAAAACATAAAAAAATAATATATAAAATTCATTCCTCTAATCCTAGAAACTAAACTCTTGTCATAAATTCAACCAGGGAATCCATTTGGTGTAACCCAAAAAGAGTTACCTAAAATACAGGTGGCATCCTTCCACAAGATCTTATATTTTATTTTCATTCTAAACTCCATAAATTATTTCTACTCCATGATTATATAATAACTTCATTATAACTTATATATATACATATATTATTTTATGGTTTATACCTACACCCACACACAATTCCGTCAAATTGTATATATAATCATTGTTCTTGTGTACAACAGACTACCGCCATGTGAGCCGATATTGTTCGTTCATCTATGTCCACCAATAAAGGTTGTGAATTTTTATTTAGGTTATATTATCATATGAAATATATGATATTTATGAATTATTTATGATTCTATAATTACTATATAAATCCTGACATCATGATTTCCATATTGTGTAAATATGATAACATTGTTTGTCGATGTGTGGACAACCACATCATCAAAGTGAAGTGATTCCTTCACGCTTCACATGGAATTTTTTATGTATTTGTTTAGAAAATTAATATGATATTTATGAAATAATATTTACAATTTAATAATAATATATATATACATATATTTCATTTAATCTCTTTCTGCAATACAGTAGGAAAATGAAAACATTATTTATGCGTATGTACGACTAGTCATCTCAAAGAATGTTGTATTCCATTTCATATTCGAATATTTTATATATTATTATATATATTTATCTAATGAAGATATAATATTTTTAAATCATGTATTATTCTCTTTAAATAATTAAAAAAATGATCTAATTGATAGGATCAAGAATAACAAGTCAAACCATATATAAAAATGAAGAAGATATTACAAGAAATATAACAGTAATGTGGAATTGTTAGTAAAATGGCAATATAATAAAATATAATATATTATTATATAAAATAATATTGTTTTTTTAGATTTATAATACAACAATATTTAATATATATTTTGTTTGAACATGTATGAATAAAGTCAGAACTTTATGTAGGGGTTCTCTCATCTCGCTTTTCTTTCTATGAGACTAATGCCTTATTATCCATTCATTAATTTTATATGGCATATATACTACCCATAACATTATTATATTATAATTATATTTATGTTTATGAATAATTATTTTTGCATTTTATTTTCACTATTTTACGGTTTTATGGTTCAAAATTTACCAAATCAGTAATGTAATTTCCACTCAATTTTACTTGTTTAGATACTTACGATATTATGCACCAATAATTTAATATGAGGTGTGTATAATAAAATTTTACAAGTTATATCTTGAATACCGTTAATTTAAATAAATTTTATGCATAATTTAATATTATTATATCAAAGGGATTACGATTCGATTTTACGAAAGTTGTAGTAGTTTATTGCAATAATCTAATCATTTATCAGGACTGTTTATGAGTATTATTCCATTGATAAAATAAAATGATCCTTATTTCAAGAAGACTCTTGAATTTTTTTATCCTATGTTTATTATTTATATATTAAATAAATGGTAAATGTTTTCCTAAATTTTATTCTTATGACCATTATCAAAAAAATATCAAGAAAATCCAACATAATTTCACTCTTCGGTCAGACATATGTGCTTTACACAAAACCGTATTTTGTAAAACAAATTTACAATGATGTGTAAAATAAATTTATTTTAACATTTAAAATATGGTTTTTAAAAGGAATCTCCTAGAATTTTCAATCATGGCACTTTTAAAAACATTTTACGTTTAAAAAGGAATGTCCAGCATGTTTGTATTTACCTACCATCATTAATGTAATATCCTTGAATAATAATATTAATGTTTATAAGGTAATTTTTAATAGATATATTTTTCCTAATATTCTAGAAATTTGATTAATTGAATTAGTCTTAAAATAATATGTTTTAAAAAAACATATTACGTTTAATTTTTTTAAATGTTTTCAATCATCCTTTTTTTGTTTTCAAAGCTATTTTTAAATAAATAGCATTTCAAAATTATATTTTTATTAAAGATTGTTTTTTTAATGCTAAAATATATTTTCCTGAAGAAATTATTTAAATGAAATATCAAAGAAATATTTATAATAAAATGGTTTTTGAATTGGATCTATGATAATAATTTTCAAAGAAAGGATATTTTCCTTATTAAAATATCCATGTGATCATTCAAAATCCTTCTCCATATAATATGACATACTTTGTTTTTTTAATTCATTATTAGGGATATGATCGAAAAATAGAATTCATATTATTTCATTAATGGTTTATATTTTTATGTAATGATGTTTATGAGACCCATTTTTCATCCACATTTTATATTATTTTGAAACATGCTTCTTTTAACAGGTTATACATTGATGAATTGGTTATGAGACCTATATATTTTCGAAAATGCATGATGTGATGACATTTTTATACTACCCATTTATTATCATTCATTTTTTGATGGTGGTTATGATGCCCATATCTATTTATGGGTCACAATATGATGAATGTTTTTTTATCCTATGGAACGTGACATATGATTTTGTAATATGATGGGTGGGGGCTATATCTGCATAAAATGAATTTGGTAATGATTTATATCACATGAGATAATTATGGGAATACTGTTAGTTTCCTTGATCCACTATGGAATATTAGGAAGCCTATTACACTATGGGATAATGGGGATTCTATGTATATAATTGGAATATGGGGAAACCAGATCAACTATGGAAACAAGGAGAAACTCAATCCTGTATATGGAATATAATACGGCTGGGTGTTATTGTGTATCCCCCATTGTAGGTATAGTCCCCATTAAGTTCTTTAATATGTTATTTCCATGAACCTTCACTTATATGGAATAATATTTATTCATAAACCTAATTACATGTTTATAATGTCATACTTGGACTTGGCTTATTGTTCATAAGCTTATACGGGAGCTTGATTCGATGTTCATAACTTACTAACTAGACCTATTTATATTTAAACATGTTGAGAATGTTATATGATTATGTGTATTCCACAAGACTATATATTATTCTTATGTTATTCTCTCATATATGATTCGTTTGATTCCATTATGATGTATTTCATATGACCTACTAATTTTATGCAATGACTCTTTTATATGATATTTGAAATGCATGGTATGATACTCTAATAATATTTTCATGTTATCATACCCCCATAATAATGTTATTATTACATATCTCCTTAGGTTAACCTTACTAATCATTTATCACTCTATAACTTATATTTCCTTTACCTATTCTATGATGAAATATTTTATGTAAAAGTATTAAATGGTAATATCATTGTGGGAAACATTGAAGATATTTCACCAAGTTAGAAGATTGTGCTCCATGATTCCAAATACATTACACTACTATGGTCCTCACACAAGTACTTTTGTAATATTCTGAATATTAATCTAAAATGACTTAATATCCATATATGTTAATCATGGGTCACTATATATATATATAGAATAAATTTTAGAAAAATCTAGATGTTATCATTTTATACTCACTTAATAAAATGAGCAAAGAGAACCATTATATTACACTTTTATGATAATTATGTCATGGACTAGGTTAGATGTTTCTTACTAAAATCATTAGAAATGACAATCCCCGTACTAGGGGTGTAGGCACAGTGAAAATAACAATGATACAAGTACTCTTCCCAAAAACATTTTCATATATTCATATAAGTTTTAGAGATTATAAAAGTCAATAATTTGTGGTTGGAATAGATTGAAAATCATACCTAGAAAATATAATGTCACTCTATCTATAGAAAATTCATTAAGACCCTGAGTTCAAAATCATGGTTCTTGTAGTTATTCTCATTTGGACTCAACTATATGGAACCATAGGTACCATGTTATCACCCTACATCTGGGTATAGACCAAACCCGAACCTGATGTTTCATAAATGACCACATAGCCACCTACTACCTTTGGGTATTTTAACATTAGAATATAAGTCAAAATATGTTTCAACTCAGAAAAATAATTCTTACATTTAACATATAAAGTGAATTTAACAGTGGTCATAGATGAATCAATCTTTGAGAAATCCTTAACAAACCTATATTAATACCCCTAATGCCCAAGAATCTCTATATCCATAAAACATTATGTAGTTTCTCCCATGAAATATCAGCCTTCACCTTCTCTGGATCAATTAAAATACCACGTTTTAAGATCATGTGTCTCTATAACAATAGTTCATAAATCATGAAATTACATTTTGTGAGCATCACAAATTGACATTAATTTCTAAAAATTTACATTATTTTAAAATAATTACAGGCATTATCATCCTTTTACATGACCAATACCATAAATGATTCGAGTTACTAAATGAATATTATTTTTATTAATGGAAAGAACTTTGAATAATCATTGATTCTAAAAACAATCATAACAAGATAATTACAATGGAAATACTACCACATGAAGGTTGTATTTTAAATGTGAGGTTTATTAATTATAAACTAGTGATAATCATATAAAATATCAATCTTTGAGAACTAATTCACTATTTTAAACTGTTTAAAAATATCATCTATCGATGGAATCAGATACATGTACATCACCATAGCTCTGATGATTTTTCAGTACTCAACACAAAGGTGAGTTGTCCCTTCAATATTATTTACAAAGAGAATTTTAACCTCCCAAGTTAATACACTCACATATACAAAGCCATTAACTATAATATAAATCATATAAGTTTTCATCACCTTCAATTCAGCTGGTTCCATATGTTAAGAAGGAATAGACACTAACTATTTAAATTGTGTTCTTTATTACACAATAATACATGATTCATTATATAAACATACAATTAAAATAACATGAGAGATAAAATAGTCTAGTGTATATGGTAATTATGTGAATATCATAGAAACTACATCATGTGATATATTAATTTTTTTTAAACCTCTTTCACATGATTAAATAATTTAATATCTTCTAAAACTGCACAGATAACCTTGGGAAAACAAAAGGAAGGGTGATATATAAACACAAATAACGAAATAAACATTGAATAAGGTGATAAATATTAGAATATAGGAAAATAATTGTGGCATGAAAATAGTATGAATAATAATTCTGAACAATGAGACAAGATATTACTCGATAATCATAACATTGGACATGTGGAAACAACTTAGAACACCACTTCATTAAAATAGTTCAATGATAAACCACCACAAAATATTTTTAAAAAATTCCCATAAAGTAATAGGATTCACTCCCTATCCCAATATGACATATCATGACACTGAACATTACCCAATGTATTGGGGAACTATATAATATCAGGCTCACCCTTCACATTTATTTCATTATCATACTAAAGTATGCCACATAGATCATATAACATGGAATCATTCATCCTCAGATTTTATTCCATAAAAAAGGAGTGTATAACACATAAATATATTTCCCATTTAATATAAATATAAATTTATAAAGTTGAACATCCTTGATAGGAAATTGGTATGGTATTCACCCCATAATTATTTTTTCACGGAAAAGTGCTGTGAAATTTGAGAAGCTTAACAACATCATTTAAAAATACATAAAATGGTTTAATGAGAGAGAAATGGGTATATCACCATTGTAAAATAAAATGGGATTTAAAAAATATAAAGAAAAACAAAACCCATAAAATTTATTTGGAAATAGAATGTACATGATAATGAAGAAACTTGAATAATGATGATAATGAAAAATACCCTTATTAAACTTCATCATAGTAACATGTTTAGATAGAGGATCATAGAATACATAATGAGAGTGAAAGGATACTCTCATAATTTATACATAAATGGGATAGTTAATTGAAATATAGAATAACATTTCACTACATAAACGAATGAATATTAAGATATATATCATAAAATACGTGGTTGACTGTAAATAAGAAGAGGGAAATTATTTAAAAAATAATGGCATATTAAGGGATTTTTTATGGGTAAAAATGAGATAGGATAAATTGTATACCAATAAAATAACTTCAATTTTAATTTAAGAGGATTTTTATAAATTAATTACAACATAACCAATTAAAATTAAAAACACTAATTTCAAAGAAGGTTCTTAAATTGAAAGGAGGTGAGGAAGGTCCCTTACAAGAGTGTGTGACTCAAAATACTAGTAGGGCCTTCTTTAGAGCTTTGGGTATCCTTTTAAGGAAAATAGAGAGCATATGGTAGATTATGGATATTCCATAAGATGTTTTAGTGAAGATAAATGGAGTCTTCGGTGGCTTTATGTTGGAAAAAAGGGGGATTTCATTATTTTTTAGGTTTTGTAGTCCACATAATAAAATTAAAATGACAAAAAACAATCCCGTTTTCCCATGTATTCTTCCAAATGTGAGTGGTTATAATTATTTTAAAATTATAATGAATGAACATAATAAAATAATTCCCTTGATTATGTGGAGGTGTGTCATAATCTTAAAGAAATTGTGTAAAAACAATATAATATATTAATGGTTTTGGTGGATTCATAAGGGAAAAATAAAATTAATAAAATATATATAAATTCAAATTTTTTTAAAGGTAAAACATATATTTGGTCATTTAAAACCATTATAGTTTTTATTACATCACATTGGGTCGTTATGATGTCATAATATACAAGGTATCATTATATGGTATTTAATTATTTTACCTTAAAATTTGAATATCCGGGAAACTTATAAAAATTTAAAAATTTGGTATTATTGACATCCTAATTCAAAAAATAGTATTAATTTTATCTAAATAATCATCTAAATAAGTGCATTTTTACATTTAATTTAAAATTTACATTTTCTAATAAATGCTGGGTTTTTTACAGTAACAGTTTTTTACCCCTAATAAAAAAATCATTTGACATCATTAAAAATATATTATCAAATTTTAATGAAAAAAATATATAAAAATAATATTTTATTAAAAAATTACTCATTTCAAAAATTAATTATTTCATCAACATAAACGTCTAAATTGAAACTGAATTAGAAATAAAATATGTGTTTTTTATATAAAACCAAAAATCATATATGTAATAATATAATGTTAAGATAATCATTATTCTATTTAAAACTAAATATAAGTATTAATATAATTATTTCCTTGATGCTTATTCCTTTTAAAAAATAAAAAACACCATATGATTAAGGTGTGCGATTGTGATACTTTCATGTGGTGGTTCGACAAATATGTTTTGGGTGGTGATCTTGATGAGCTTGAAATTCTATCATAAAACGTTTCACATATACTTATGATATTGAATCTAAAACTAGGATTTCTCAATGTAGAATCATAATTATTTTATCTCCTTCAGATGATCAGATAAATGAGATTCATACAGTATGATCTTATTGGTTGAAGCCATCACTTCATGTTTTTGTGTCAATTGTAATTTTTAGAACCCTATATTTATATTAAACATGTGATCATTTTTAAATGGATATATTATAAATGGTAATAATAATTAGTGGACATTTAAATCTTATAAGACAAAATAAAATTAAACGAGTTCAACTATTTTCTATAACTATATTATATAATTATAAATTTGATTAAAAATATCAAGGGAAATTTTATTTATAACAGTTTTGGTCATTACAATCTTATCCCCATCAGAAATATTTCCCAAAAAATATTTTTCTCCCACTCTAATATAGATGATGGTAATTTTTCTTCATCACCTCCTCTGGTTCCCATGTTCTTATTCAAACTTATAGTTTCTCCACAGCTCTTTGACATCGAGCATTATCTTATTTCATATAACATTTTCACTATGATGTATGATATTCATCATCTTCTCTCCAAAGTAAAGATCATTACCCAATGACACCACCTCTAGGATGATTATATGTGAGGGGTATAGCATGTAATTTTTTATAATGGATACATGCCTTACATTATGTACATATGATATGTTCAATGGGTGTTCTAGTCAATAGGACACCGCTCTGATATGATCAATGAAATATAAGGGGTCATTTTATCATTGACTAATATTTCTATTCTTATAAAACGACATCACTTTATTCCATGGAGATATGTATTGGAATACCATGTCTATAACATCAATCTTTAGGCCTCATTGATAACTAGTAGGATAGTTCTTATGTAGACTCTGATAATCCTTGATGTGTTGTTGAATGGTCTTACTCTTTTGCACAGTTTCCCTGACCATTTCGAGATGTAGTAGTTTTTGTTCTTCAAATTCATCCTAGAACACACATGACCTACACATATTCTCTTAATGGGATTAATAGTCAGTTAGATATATTCTTGACTAGAAATTGTTATTATATGATGAATCTAATAGATCTAGATAATGGTCCCATTTTTATTTGAAATCAATATATCATGCTCACATAATGTATTCCAGTGTATTACTAGTCTACATTGATTGACCATCATATTAAGGAGTATAGGCCATACTGAAATTCATATGAGTTTTTAGAACATGTTGGAGACTTTTCAAACATAGAGGTGAATCTCAGATCTCAATTGGTTATAATAGATAGTGGTTTCTCAATGAATCCTTACAACATATATTATTTATATATATTACTGTAAATCCTCTTATAAGTCCTCTCATATTTCTATAAATTGAGCTATCATTTTTAAGGTGATCCAAAAAAAACATATATAATTTTTCCCCTAGATGTATTCAGATGTCTAGTGACAATGTATATGAATATTTTTTCCCATTTCCATGTTGGTATGGGTAATGTTTACAACATTCCTATAAAATTTTACCTTTAATACTTCACTTGATGGAATACCATGAACGTTGATGTATATTCAACAATATCCTTCTTTATATTGTCCCACTAATACGTCTATTAGTGTTCTCGAGACATATTTTTTCTTCCTATAAAAATTGATAAAGATTAACTATGGGAATCATCAAAAATTTCATTCTTTGACTCGGGATTTGATGGAACAAATAGTCATTCCCAAATATAAAAACCCATTCATTAACATTTAATTCCAAGGATTTTTCTTTACTTATAGATTAAACTTTTCTCGAAATCCCCACATCATCTATTTGAGCATCCTTTAACCTCTATATAATGGATGGTTGAGAAATAATTTGTTAAAGGATTGATTATGTCTCTTCCTTCATCATTCCAATGTACATCCTTTTCAAATCTATAAAGAATACATCCTAATAAATTCTCATAAATGATAGAATTACAGGATCCTTCTATCCTAGAAAATATACTACATTATTTGATTTCTAAGGAATGTATTGTATTGAGTATTCATAGTTTTTGATCATTTCTAAACATATTTATTGGCCCATATTCATCTCATTCTATGTGAATACACACCTGATGATTTTTTTTATCAATATATATTTCAGACATCTACCCCAAAATGTATCTCCACTATATTTTCAAATTGAATATCATTGAAGCCAACTACAAAACATTTGTTGGGTAGTTCTGTTTGTGATATTTTAGGTCCCATGATGCATAGTTTATGACTTTTTCGTTTGTCATTAACACATAACCCAATCACTTTTTTGATGAAATGATAAATAATATGAAATGTTATTCACTTGTGGGATGTAGGAGTACATGTGCAGTGATAATACTACTTTTCATATCCTTGTCGATCGCTTCGCATTCATAATTACAAGAAAAAATTACTCCATTCATATTCATCATGTTTATATGGTTTTAAAATTAAGAGAAACATCCAAAAAATGTATGATAATACCATGAAAATTCAATGAAACTATGAATAAATTTCATAGAATTTTTCCTCAATAATCTTTCAATTGGTTATGTTTTAGAATTGTCCATATATATCCCACTTCTTGATATAATATTACCTAAGAATGATACATCCTTCCACCCAAACCCACACTACCTATACATGCAATAAATAATCCCCTTTAACATGTTCCTTAGAATTGTTATTAGATGCTCCGCATGCTCATATTTGGTTTCGAAAAATATTAGAATATTATCTATAAATATTACCAAAAAAATTTATATTATCTTTGAATTATCTATTCAGTACGTTAATGAGAAATTCTAGAGAATTAGTGAGTCAAATTTGAATTACAATGATCAGATTTATCCCATACCTTATGTTAAATAAAGTCTTGTGGATGTCCTTATTCTTCACAATATGATGATAATTTCCCGACCATAGATCCACCTTGGATACTTATTGTTCTCCATAATTTTGATTTATCTAATCATCAATCCATGAAAAAAAGATATTTTTTTCTTTATTGTGATCTTTTTGAGCTTACAATAATCAATTGAAAGGCATATTGACCCATCCTTATTCCTTGTAAAGATGACTGGGGAACCATATGGTGAAGCACTTGGGCTTAAAATCCCTTTATCTAGATTCTCATATAGATGTATCTCCATCCCCTCAGGTTCCAAAAATATAATTTTATATATATTCTTGGATAATTAAAATTACCCTTGTGTATGCTCAACTGAAAAATAAACCTCTCACCAAGGAGGAAGATAAGGAAATTTCATGAAATAATCTTTAGTGTATTACAACAAAATAGGAATTTCATCAGGGATGGACATTTCCTAAGACTAATTAAATTGAACATGATATTCTTGTGTCTAGGAATATAATATCCATACATGACATGTTGGTGCCAAATAAAATTCATCCTCTTCCTTACACGGTTATAGAATCATTGGTTCATTCTAAATATGGGGAGTGATTTACTTCTCTTGTAAATTTATGATGTCCCTATATTGGTATTGCCAATCTATTTCCAAAATTGCATCAAATTCCTCAAATGGTTTTATGAAAGGGATCAATGGTATGTTCATTTAACATATTGTGATATTGTAGAAGTAATAAATAGAGGATTCAATAAATGCACCATTTTCCACATGCATCTGTAGGTCTATATACAGGATTTGTTGTGTTGCTTGAATTTTTATACTAATAATTCTTCATATTAATAAGATAATAGAATCATAAAAAAATGAGTTCCCTTTTCATGAATTAAAAACTACCATACATGTCACCACTTCATTATAGAGATCCACATCAGTGGTTGTGATGGAGATATCTCACTTTTTCTACCTTGAAGGATGTCGGTAGTCTATGAAAAAACCTTTTATTATTGAATTGGTTTGAATCATACAATGGATCCGTGCATTTTAAGAAATGCAAAATGAGCTAAGGGTTAACCACACATTCCTTTCCTCAATAGTACTATCAAGTTTCCCTTCTATACAGTCGTTATCTATGTTTCCTTCCCACACCAAAACCATTCCATTTTCCCCATTAGGAAAATTACAGGGTGCTTTTTTGTAACTATTTGAAATGATAGATTTTGATGTTTCATTTACCATTTGATTTCATCTTCATACAACCAATATAAAACACCAATTTCTGTTTTGTAACTGCATGACCCCATTGAGATTATTTGATCTCCAGTTTATCTTTTATGGAACATCAAAAAATTTCCTTATAACTATCAAAGTAATGGACCACCATATATTTTTTAATACTAAGATTTATCCCAATAAAGATTTGTCAACCATTCATTGAGTGGTAACGAAAAATTCAGTGTTGTTTCATTAGTGTCTTAGGATGTTTTTCTCATGATCCTTTATAGATTCATTATATTTTTTCTTGAGGGTGATAAATCCATTAACATTTTAATTCAAAGGGTTTGAGGAAAATATTAATAAAAAATATTTTATATATAACCTTCTTATTTTTAATAAATTGAAGCATAAAGAAGATCATTTTAATGGAGTTGATACATTGTTCATCAAGTAAGGGATTGATGATCCATTGAATGTAATATTCCTTTGTCATGTGAACATCTCGATTTTGGGTATTACTCTATTTGGGGGGGGGTTCAGGTGCTCCTCTTGATCTAGGATTCAATTCAGAACCTAAGTCATCTAAAAGAGTATCATCATAAATTTATTGCTTCACCCTCCCATTAGTTTGTGTAACTCATTGGGGTATTAATAACATTTCATGACACATTTGTTGTTTACATGAATCTTATTATTTCTCATAATTTTATAGGATAAAAATTAGATTATGGATTAGTGTATTAAAACTATTAAACAAATAAAGTGGTAATCCAATTAAATAAAGTGATATCTTTTGAATTACATTTATTCCATAATATATGAATTTTTAGCCTTCAATCTATAATATCAATGACATATTTCCTAAACTGTACTCTTATGGGAAAGTTTATTTCACTTAATAATGAATCATAATAGAATTTATGAATATATATAAGATTATCCCCTGGGATTGACAAACCAGATGCAAAATAATACCCATTTTGGTGTACTATGTTACACCATGTCAGGATATTCACACCTTGTCGGAGTTGTTTCCCAAAGGTACATATGTTCTATAACCATGTTTACTTATAGTATCCACATAGGGATTTATTTTCTTTATAAAACACTTACACTATACTTACCAAAAATTAGAAATGCTTTCATATACTTAGTCTTTCCCTAAGGATTTATCATGAGTTTTTTAATCCTAATCCCAAAAATAACTAAATTTTTCTCTGATACCTACTTAAACAACCATGTTCATATTTACACATTCATACCTGATTTATTTAATAAAATAAAACATAATACATCCCAAATGATCTAGAAGTCATTTATATTTTTGAATTAGTTATATATAATAACTTCATGAACATGGGATACAGTAACATTATAGAAATCTTCCTTAACATGATTGTAAAATTCCATGAATTTTAAAACTGGATGGGATAACATATGGAAAAACATAAGAAAATGGTGAAATTTAAAGCACAGTAATGGGATAAGCATGGAATGAAGTGATAAATTTTGGATGAAAGGAATATAAAAGTGTGACTAAAGGAGTAGGAATCATAGAGACAGACAATGGGATAGGACATAACATGATAATCATGACATGATAAATATTTATACAACATAAAACACTTCATATTAGACATAGGTCAAGGATAAAACATCAATACATTTGGTGGAAAAAGACTCATATAGGAATTTTGTTCACCAACTGTCCCTATATGATGTGTCATGATACAAAAAATTACCCAATTAATTGGAGTTCTATATAATTATGGGAACATCTGTCACATTTATTTCATTCTCATGCTTATGTGTCCCATATAAATCATACAACATGGATTCATTCACCATAACATTTTATTCAGAAATAAATGAGTATAGAATAAATACATGTAGTTCCCAATTTAAATAATTATTTGTGAATAATGTGGAACAAACTTGATATGAAAAGGGTACGGAATTCCCCACACAATATTTTTCTCATAGAAAATTGTGGCTAAATGTAAGCAGTATAACATCGTCACTTAAAAATTCATAAAATGGGTTGATGATAAAGAAATGTGTATATAATAAATTTTAAATTAATTGGGTAGTAACAAGGACACGAAAAAATATATACAATAAAAATAAATTGGAAATCAAAGTCATAGGATAATGAAGAAACTTGAAAAAAGTGGACAAAGAAAATAACCCTTACAAAATTTCAGCAAGGAAACAAGTGTACATAAAGGATAATGGAAGGATTAATGTTAGTTTAAGAAATATATAATAATTTATGAGAAAAAATGTATAGTAAAGGGAATATGGAATAAAATATCCCAACAAAATAAAATTTAATGTTAGATATGTGACGTAAAAAAAGTGTTGGAATATAATTGAAAAGGGAAAATCCCTTTCTAAATTTTCTGCATAGTAATGTATTAGGAAAGCATAAAAATGAGAGAGGAAAAATGGTATATCATTAAAATAAAATCCATTTAGTAGTAAGGAAACATTTATGAAATAATTAAAATATAACCAATTAAAAATAAAAATCTAATTTTAATGATGGTTCTTGAAATTAAATGTTGAGAGGAAGGTCCCATAATTGAGTGTGTGGCTCCAAATTAATGGGAGGGGATTCTTGAGAGTATGGGGGTGACTCATTTGGAATCATCATAGTATAGAGGAGATTTTTTATGTACTCCATGGTGTTTTAGTGAATAGAAAACAGAACATCATGGGTTTATAATGAAATATAGGAGATATTTCATTATTATTTAGGTTTTGGACTCTACATAATAATATAACCAAAAAACAAAACATGCAATAGTTTGTTCCCTTGGTTTTATGCCAACATCGGAGTAGTTATAATTATTTAATAATTCCATAGTCCTATAATTATAAAATAAAAACAATTCTTATGTGGATTTGAGTAATACTAGTAAATAAATGATTTTAAAACCATGATATATATTAATAGCTTTAGAAGGTTCAGAAGGGATTTATAAAATTAATAGAATATTAATAAAATGACTTTGGATTAAATTTAAACCATATATTTTTTTGTGGATAACCTGTATAGAATTTATTGCATCACTTTTGGGTCATTATGATATCGTAATACACAATGTAAATTTAAAAAGGATTTAATTTTTTACTCAAAAATTCAACTATATCAGAAAATTATTAAAAATTATTTTTGTAAAGAATGAAAATTACAATTCAAAAAATAATGTTAATTTTTTCTAAATAATTATATATTTATGTGAATTTTCAATTTTAAATTAAAATTTTCATTTTTTTGGAAAAGCTGGGTTTTTTAAAAATAACAGTTTTTGAATCATTATAAAAATTTCATTTCACATCATTGATATTACATGACCATTTATATTTAATAAAAATAATTTTATAAATATATATTCTAAAAATATTATTTATTTAAAAAATAATAAAATTATTCAAACTAAACTTCTTAATTGAAATTGAATTAAAAAAACAAGTTGTGTTTTATTGTCTGAATATAAAATCCATTTCAGTGACAATAAGAATTAAAGATAATCTTTATTATGTAAAAAATTCAATATACATATTCATATAATTGTTTTCTTGATGAATATCCCTTTAATCCACTATATATTACCATAATAGTATTTTTCATGATGGTGAGACATATATGGTGTAGTTCAACATACATTGTTTAGGTTATGATCATGATGAGTTTAAAAATCTCTTGTAAACAGTTTCACTCATTCGTATGTTTTTGGACTTGACATGGGATTGGTCAAAGGAAAATATTAGCGATTCTATCTCCCTTGGAATCTCTGATAAAGGCTACTCATTTGGTTTTATTATACTAGTTAAGGCAATCACATCATTTTTCTGTGTTAATTGAATTTGTTAATATGTTATATTAATACTAACAATATTTCATTGATCAGTGGTTATATTATCAATGGTAATGATACATAATTGTAAATTAAATTTAATATGATATAAGAAACCCAATGGAGTTATTTTGATTTCTATATCTATGTTATATTATAATACATTGAATGAAACATCTTAAGGGAAATTTTATTTACAACAGTTTGGGTAGTTACATGAGCTGATTACCAGCTACCAAATCAATAGTGAACTAAACCACTCGTACTATTGGAAAGTAAAATAAATTATATGTAAACACATTAGGTAACACAACAAAAAATGGAGTGATATAACCAATGAATGATTCACATTATATCGTGAACCAAGCTGGAGTTCCATCCTACCCGACACTCAAACCTTTCCATGGCATGGTCTAAAGGGAATTCATGATCCCCACAATATATAAAGTAGTTATTGCATAACAATAATAATATTTGGAAATGATTTCACCCACATAAATAGTTTTTTTAAACAATTTCACCCATTTATATAAACATGGACCACAAACAAAAATAAACACACACAAAAATATTCAAATCCAAAAAAAGGCGTAAAAATTTTCAGATTCAAATCAATACAATTCTAACCAATACCATGAGTAATACAACATAAGTAAAACCAAATAAATAACCAATGAACCATCATGAAAAGATCGGTATATATCCCTCAAGCCACCATCCCCACCATCTATAGAATATGGAACAATAGTAGTAAAATCCACGATCACCTGTACGACAAACCTTTCATTTACATGGTTAATACTCAACAATGTCTACAAACACCCCAAGGTGCATGTGCAGTGTGAGCTAAAGAACACTAGGATGACACCAAAAAATTATATTCCATCCCATTACATAAAAATTAAATATATAAATAACTATTTATATAATATTAATTGAATAAATTTCTGGAAAATATTTTTAAAGATAACTATTTTCAAGGGAACACATTCATAACAACACCTTTAAATATAAAATTTCAAAAGGAAATATTTACTAAGGTAAGAATGATTATAAATTAAATAAAAAAAGATACACATAAATAAAACTATATTCCAAATTATGGTACCACATCCCAAAAGCCACATGTCACATGTGAGAACATATGGGTCAGACACTAGAACCTCATACCTTGGTGAATCATGGTATAGTAATAAAAAACAATAGATTTATCATGTATGAGAAAATAAAAGGGGACACACCATGGTCCTAGTATTATCTGATCATTATACATGTTTAGTTACTATTTTAATCTTCAATACATATATGTAAAACCATAATTTTCCAAATTTGTGTCAACTAGTTTCAATCTACTAGAATAATATTGGACTTTCCACTTCTGTATCACTAGATCACTTGATCTATTCATCCAACCTAGTTACCTGACACTCCTTTTCTACTGAAATTAATTTTCACATGGAACACATATCATCTCATCCACATACACATGTTAAAGATTATAAATACATTAGGTTGTAACCATTTTCCAAAAATAAAAACACTCTCCACTTTAAACAAACAATAAAATTTCCAAATACATTCTCCATCAGTTACGTCATTGGTAATTACCATTTTGGAAAATAAAAAAAACAAAATCGATAAATCAATCCTATGTTACATTCCTGTTTCAATGTCAGAGAAAAAGTAAGTTCATTTTTAAAAAATTCCTCCCATTATTGAAATAATTTACATTTCTTCTGAAATGTTCTAAATAAGGAAAAAAATGTTAAACAATAATCATTTATTATAGAAAACCCGTTCAATGATTAAAATCCATTGAAAATTAAAATTTTTCACATTAGACATAATGTATCAAACCCTTTATAATTAACATCATAATACAACATACATAGACATAACATTTTCTATTAGAAAATCGACTTCCATTGTGAACACATTCCAAAACACTTTAAAAAAATATTTCACCGAACACAATTGAACTATAAAACATCTTTAAATACACAAAAAGGGCTATTAATTTCATCTAACTATGTTATGGAATTCAACCTCCTACCTCATTCTTTGGAGCATCAATAAATTTGTTTGAAACCATAACCACACCACCACATGACCATGATGATTTCTCAAAGAATCTACAGTAAAACAAGCGATGAATTAGAGATAATGGGAAACAAGAGGCATAGTGGGTGGTGCCATGGATGGAGAGGTTGATAGGGTGGATTTGGGGATAAATCTATAGATGGAACATACATTATTCATAATAATTTCATGACCTATAAAAGTATCTAGGTTTTCCATCACAGTTTTCATAACTATGAAGAAACCGTGCAAATCATATATTCCAAGAGGAACATGCCAAACAGTTTTCCCCTTGGTTTATAAACTGTTCACTAATAGTGAATTCATATAATACGAAAAAATGTCACTCATTAGTATGGTTTCCTAAATAAGGGAACACGGTTCAAAAAAATTTCCACTGACCATGCACCTCATGCTGTCAACCCAAAAATATATTTTCACCAAAACCCCATATTGGAAACTAATGAATTTACATAGGACCAAATATAATCAAAATATCATCCTAATATCTAAATGTTTAACAATTGAAACTCAACGGAAAAACCTAGATCCAATTTTGAATTTTGAGAAAAGACGAAATCAAAAACTCTAGTGTGACAATTCTCCTCACCATGAAAACATTTTATCCCTAGATATTCCTTAAAAGGTTCGATTCGTAAATGAAAATGATAATTCTCCATAACTCAAAAATATTACACAGAAACATAAAAATTATGAGAAAGTAATTACACCATGAATGAATATAGAGATTCATAAGGTTTAACTCGGGAGTCCAAAATGGACTCCCCACCATAGAACTTATATACGTAGAAAGCTACAACACCTCCATTGGATCGATCCAATGAGAAAGTAATTATCAAAACCATGTAATCAAATATATAAATTGAATAATTCATCTTATATTACCAAAAAAACTCATACATCTCACCTAAAATGATCATAAAAAGCCCAAACCACTTCTTATGAGACACTTCAAAAATCATGTTTTTACAAAACCACTCATAACACTCTAACCCCAATGTTTACTTAATGGAGATTCTAAGAATTATATGGATAAAAAAGAGATCACCCACAACCATGAAAACAGATACAAACCAATTATCAATATAGGGTGGCCTGAATGGGCTTCTACAAATTAAAAATAAATACCACCTAATTACCCTTCAATAAATCTCCACAAGACCAACAGTGGTTCTCTCCACTATTAGAACCGATCATATTAATTAACCAGCATAAACCAAAAACCCCTTCAATTTATGGGTGAATCACCAACCCATGATAGGGTTTATAACTGAAACAAATTCATGATGTCCAAATGCACAAGGACAAAAAATCACAGAACCACTTCTAGAAGGTTCAACAACTGTAATCTCAATGACATGATACTACCATGTCTGCTCATTACCAAGTAGGAGATCCCAAACCACATGAAATGTAATGGGTACACAAATCCCCCATATTTCATTCCATGAAACGAGACCCAATCAGATGAAATTTATTCCCATGAAGCTTAAACTGTATCCATTTACCCCACTTAAGACAAAATATTGACAATGTTACCTCACAACTTTGGGGATCATGACTATGTGCGAGCTTCACTCTGGGGCCTATGGATGGAGACCTGATGCATTAATAATATTCTTCTTTGCATCCAAAAATTAAAAAATCCCATTTCAAAACACTTCCTCTGGTTTGAAGAGAGACTACACAACATTCCTAATAAAACCAAAATAACACAACACCGCATGAGACACATATTTCTCAAACTTGGGTCTTTCATTAGTATAGGTACATAGAAGATGTACATGAATCATCCTCTTTCATCTAAAATATAAAAAGAAAAATAAAAGAAAAAGAGAATAATCCTTCATTTATAATGTTTAAATTCAATATTTTTGAAATAAAACATTCTCCCATTAAAATGTGTGTTCAAAAAAAAATTTACAACATCATCTATTCCATGTTAAAGACAAATGGTGCCACAAAACACCTACATAAGACAACCATTACCATAAAAATAATCATTAAAATAGGGGTACATTAAACCAAACCCCAAATATCACAAAACTACAACAAATAGGCACGAGTTTTTCTTCTATGAGGTGGAACTAGCTCTACGACACATCCTATGGACAACCCGAATAGACCGCTTCATGTGGCCTTGGAATCCAAAGGCACAAATGGGAACTGAATAATTCATACATGAAAGATACTTATGATTGTACGATACACACTAATGGGATGGCATGATCCTACACATGAGAGAAACTAAAGAAATATTCAAGGTTCTTTTTAATAATGGAACCTACCTCGTCACTTTTATCCTGATTCCCCAACTGTTTAAGAACACTCTCTTTACCATACACAAAGACTATATGAAATCAACTACCTCACTCAATCATTCTTGTCCCAACTTCAACATGAACCCCATGCCTCCTCACATTTTAAAACTAAGAAAAATAAAACACCATGAACTTCATGCATAAATATAGAAAGCTTCATTTTTAGGGAATTATAAATCTCAGGGAAACTAGAGTTTCCTTCAATCCCTTCATCCACTGATCTAGATAGATATGGTATTCTTAACTAAGAAATTATAGGTGGATTTAATTTCGGAAAATCGTGAATAAATCCCTTACATTGATCAAATTTGGGTTCTTCCAATGGTGAACAACTCGTGCTAACAATTAAAACATTCAACAAATCATTATGTGGGCATAAACATGAAAATAAGGAAACCAAGGACCCAAATCATGAACATTCATCATCCAAATGTAATAAAAATAAACATTTAACACATAGGGAATAATTGAAAATATTCCCAAATCATTTATCAAAATAAACCACTATCCATTATATCAAATCCATTTCATCAACAAGACACAATACATGAAACACTACCCAATCATGATGATATTAAAAAATCAAAACACCTCAAAAAAATTAAAAAATCACCAGAATACCAAACACACAACAACATGTTATAAAAATAACACATATTCCATCAAAATAACTTTATAAAACAAAACATGCTTAATGGGATGCACACTCACATGTGGTATTCCATAGAGCCCCACACATTCATTTTTTTCTCATGCGAAACTAGGCTTCCATTACCTCTTCTAATCAAACAATCATAATTTCACACCAATCCATTCATGTGGCCACACATGGGAATAAAAAAATTCATAACAAAACGTTTCCACTTTTAGAAATAAAACATTCAACCCATACTTTCATATAATCAATTTTATTCCCATTTTAAAAATTCATAATACAATTCATGGGATCCCATACCACAATGTGAAAACTCATATTCAAACTCCACATATCCATTGGAAACATTTCATCCCATTCTAAATCATTTTCATCTAGACAAAAAAAAACTCATTTCACTGATAACCATTTAATTAAAAATCCTATCTTTGTATTTAAAACAAAATTCCAATAAAAAATTAGAATAAATATTGTTTACAATAAACATTTTTTATCCAAATAATCAATTTATGATAACCCACTAGTTTTTATTACAAAAACAAAATTTTCAATAAAATCATTACCAATTTACACAAAAAACCCCTTAGAAAATCATCTTTTCGAAAGCTTCAATAAAAATGATTCTAAGAGAAAAGTTTCTATCTCTCCATAGCAGTCAGTTGTTAATTGAAATATTATTTTCACTATTACAAAAAATTGATTTCAACACAAATTTTGGAATCCAATTAGACAAAAAATTGAATTTAATGGGAGAAAACTAGTTTCTATGGGTGACATGGCCATGTGGTTGGCAGTCGTACAGTAATAATGCCACCACAATGAAGAGTCTTTTAGGACCATGTCCCTAGCTACACATGGATTCCTAGTCCATGGGAGCTCACTGCAACCACTGAAACAACTTTCTTTTGTTTTACCAAACACATAACAACTAGAATGAACCAATGAAACCAAAAGAAAGATATCATCCCATGGAAACTTGAGTTTTTTTAGGAAGTGTTATTTACAGGAACCCTAATTGAAACAATAACATAATGTCCTGAAAATACTACCTTCAGTATACTCATACTCTTCCCAAAATATCATAACCCAAAATGAGGGTAACCTCCTCTGATACCATTTTTTCATGAACCAAGCTGTAGTTCCATCCAACATGACACCTGACCCAGTTGTTGGCGTGTCCTGAAGGAAATTACTCATCGCCATGTGTAGGAAACTATTGTATATGTCTCAATATTACACATTGGGAATTATTTCAATCATTTATATAAACGTAGAAAACCGACATATATAAACACGGTGATAAATAACCAAACCCTGTGAAGGTATAACAATTTTTAGATTCAATGTATAAAAAATTAAAAAAAACAAAGAGCACAACAAGAGAAGGGAAAACAAAAAAATTACCCAAGATACTTTAATAAAAAGTATAGAAATGTCCCTCAATCCACCATTTCCAACTTCTTTATGATGGAAGACTAGAATCTGGATCCAAAATCACCACCACGACACACCATACCATTACCTAGGTCACACACAACAAATTATGCATGCACCCAATGTTTAATGTAGGTTCTGATCAAATTACCAGTACGATGACACAAATTAATAGATTCCATGCCATACCATCAAAATGAAAATTAAAATGTACCCTTTATACAAAAACAATTAGAACATTTCAAGAAAACATCTTAAAGGAAAACCATTTTCAAGGGAACACTTTCAGAACAACAACTTTAAATATAACATTTCCAAAGGGAACTTTTACTAAGGTAATATTTTATTGAAATGAAATACACAAAGATATACACAAGGACCACTATATTCCAATGGATATTACCACATCACATAAGCCAAATTTCCCATTTGAGCACCATGTGTAATTCCTTATGTGTAATGTTTC
Source organism: Viscum album (assembly GCA_963277665.1). Lineage (NCBI taxonomy): Eukaryota > Viridiplantae > Streptophyta > Magnoliopsida > Santalales > Viscaceae > Viscum > Viscum album. The sequence goes on from OY728152.1 coordinate 1,850,956,693, forward strand.
TCGAGTGAGATATTATAACCTCATACATCGATTAAATGTAGTATAGTAACCACAAACAACATCATTCCCATGAATGATAAACTATTAGGGGACTCCCCATGTTCTTAGTGGTCTAATATTATAATAAATGATTTGTTATTGTTGTAATTTTTAATCTAGCTATGTGAAATTAATTAATTTCTAAAATTGTATAAACTACTATAACTCTACTAGAATTAACCTGGACTTTCAAATTCTGTATCATTATCTTACTAGATCTATTCACCTCACTTAGATACTAAGGACTAGCTTTATACTCAAATTCATTTTCACATGCAACACATATCATCACTTTCACATAAACATGTCAAACAATATAAATAAACTGGGTAGTAAAAATTTTCAATAATAAATCCACATTCCACATTACACACTAGAAAATAATTTTCAAATGAATTTAACACCAAATACACAATTCATTAATCCCCGTATGGAAAAGAATAAGAAAAACACAAAATATATTAACCAATCCCATGAACTAAGACCCTTTCAAGTTAACACCTAAATTATGATCATTTTTAAAACATGATTACCATAATTTAAATAATTTACAATTCATAATAAAGGTGAAAAATAAGGAAGAATATATCAATAATTTATCATTACATTTATAAAACTCATTCAAACAATTAAATCCATTGAAAATTCCATTTAGAAATTTCTACACAAAACTCAAATCTCTTTTTATGAAACATTATAATAAAACATACTCAATCATAACCATTCCCTTCATAAAATCCACTTTCATCATGAACACATTCCAGAAGAAATCCATATTATATTTTTCTCCATAAAATTGAACCGTATTACATGTTTTAATACACAACCAATCATAATAAAATCACATAAAATGTTATGGAATGGAACTTCAATTCTCAATCTTGGAATCATCTAGAAATTGTGGAGAAATCCTATCCACACCACCATATGTCCTTGATGATTGTAGGTAGAATCCACCCCAAACCCACCAAAGAAATATATCCCATGGGGGTTAAGTGGGAGAGGGGGAGACAGCTAAGCTTGAGTGGTTGGGAGGATAGATAATGGGGCATTTTGGGAAAAATATTCTTATAAAAAGACCTGGATTTTTGATAATATTAATGACCTGGACATGTGACATGTTTTTCCCACAAGTTTTTCCAAACTATGTAGAAACTGTGACCCACTTACTATCCAAGTGGAACAAGCTGCATGGTTTTTCAACATGTTTTACAAACCATGTGCTAATCGTGAGGTTAACCACTATCTAAAACTGTCTCTAGGCCACAGAGTTTCCTGGAGAAGGGCGCAAAGTTTAACAATCCATGCATCGATCATGTTCCTCATAATGTAAACCCAAATCATAAAATTTTCACCATAAAATACTAGAGGAAAAATTTAAATGACCTCATTTCCAATGAAAGACAACATATCATCCAAAAAACAAACCCATCACACATGAAACTCGATGGAAATACTAAGAACCACATTTGAACCATAACTAATGATGAAAACAAAATCCTGATGGTGACACATTCCAATACAAAATAATACACTGATATTACCATTCCCAGAATTATAAAAATGTCCATCCCTACTAACCTTATGTCCCATTCTTCCTGGAAAATATAGAACAACACACCTTTGATATTAAAGGAGACCCGCAATAGTTAAAATTCAATCTAGGCCTTATAAGAAATCATTAAATATATCTTGAATGTTATGTCAAGATATTTCATGTTGGGGACTAGAAAATTCTAGGTAATCTCAATATATGATAGAAATAAAATTCATTATGTGATATAATGACCCTTCCCTATCAATATTCTGAGGTCAATTGTAATATCCATTACATAAGATAAAATATTTATTGGATGATTTTGTAGGTTCATGATATAACATTAAATAAACGAGTGAGATTCACCATTATAAAATAAAAACTTCACTAATGATGATGTTATAGTGATGGAAACTATTACTATAACTAGACCTACATTAGATTCATATTGATACTCTTCCAGTATGTGAAGAATATAAGTTCTAGATTCCTATGGAAGAAGCCCATAAATTATTATTGTATATTATTTCATGGTGATAATATTATATGGTTATGACCCTATTACAATATACATAGTAGAGAATTTTTGATAGATATTATACAAGTAAAATTAGTTTCTATATGAAAAATGGATCTTGGGATACTTAGTGAAATCTCATTTCGAGTTACTAAAATTTATACACTCAGTCGATTGGAATGGCCTGATGGCCTTCATTTTATTATTATTCATGATAATACACCTTTCATGGGGTGAGGTGGAACACATACACGGCCGGAAGTCTCAAAGACAATTACATGACTTGTAGGTCTCAGAGGGATTCACCCAAACAAGACAACTTAGAACTTCTCCTCCTCAACATATGTCATGATAACATCAGTCCACCTTCACATGGCTTGTCGACTAGCTGTCCTATGTAATGCTAGAAAGGCCCGTATTGATGGAAAAGTCATACCCTCTCATTCTTCCAATTCCCATTATCTCTGGTCAGGTGAATGTGCCTGCCCTGTATCCTCATCTGAGGCCTTGTCCCTTGTAGTCTGACTGGTACATCTGCATTAATCATTCCCGACGACCTTGGGGTTTCCCTAATCCCTTAAGGTGGCCCTAACATTTCTACACTAACAGGGGTGAAAGGGACTCCGTTAGGAACTGTATTAGGTATGGATTATTCCTGCTATCTTGAACCACTATGAGACTCATCATGATTTCACATTCCTTTAAATTGACTAATAGAACTTCCACTATGAGAAAAATAAATTGCCTTCAACCATGACATAACAGCCAGGTCATCCTTAGCCATCAACACTCTAGCCAACATATATGCATAAGAATTGAGCATCATCATGAAAACCTACGCACACATGTCTAATCAATGACCCATCTCGAATATTTCATTATTCATTTTCTCAATTGTCACTACATTAGGATGAAACTTAACAAGCTCAGAAAAATGATTCACATACAATTTCATGATCCTTTTACCCTAATTTAGGCTAAGAAACTCCATAGACATTTCCAATACCATATAATCTAGATATAATTGATCTATAAAAATTACACTAATTTCCTTACACTAAATTATCCTTTATTTATTTGTCGTCATAATCAAATCCAAATAACTCCTTCTATGACAATTTAGATTAAAGGTAGTGAACTTCACCATTATATATTTTGGAATTTCCATGAAATTAAAATGTACATAAATATTTTTAAATGAATCTTTTCCTCATTATGATCATTATAGTCTTGTAAGAATGATTTCTTATAGAAAATAAAAACAATGGAGCCTGATTCAAAGATTCACCCCTTCTCGGTTCAACTATGAGAGCCTAAATTAGAATGGGTGAAGGTGAATATCATTGTAATTTTATAACATGCAGAATATTCTCCATAAAATACTAGTCAATTAGATTCTTTAACTACTATGGTTCACCAATATTTTTCTATTATATCATATTCAAAAAAATCCTACATAGAATCATGATGCTACAAAATATCGAAATTACACTCTAAAACATAACTATGCATAGACATTTGAATAATTCGAAAAATATATATATGAAAACTAATCCAATAAATAGTCTTCAAGATTGGTAATTCAAAAAAATTGATATTAAAATTTAGGGATAATACTATAGTAAAATAAATTTTGATTCGTAAAATACACTTTTCACAATAACTCATATTGACTTAAGACCAATTATGATGAGATATGGAAAGATAATACCACCTAAATACCACCTACGCCCCATCAATCCAACCGCGTGTATACCAAAAAATCCAAATAATATATACTAATATTATGTTAAGATCAACACCATACAACTTTGGTTCAACTTTTTCAAGAACTATTCCAAGGAACATAGTAAACTAATACCCAATCATGTACAAATAGAGGCTGAAGAATTTTCTTGACCCCCATGGGCTAGATACTAGCACCTATAATCACATATGAATAAAATGGGAAATGATTTTCCGAAAAAAGTTATTGAAAAATGTTACAAGTTGGTATGACATCACTCCTCAATGAGAATGTACCAAGAAAAAAACATAAAACCATACAAAAATATTACATAATCAAGTCAAAAATTTCAACCAAAAGTCCCAAAAAACCATGAATCTTTTGAATCTAATCTCCACTGATCACCTCCACCACTCCTGGTCTTAAGAATCTAGTACACCTATCACCACCATGTGTCCCTTTCCCTATAAATGGACCTATAATTAGATAATATAAATATTCATGAAGAAAAAGGTAGGATGTCAGAAAAATATATCATAGGATACCTAAAAATAATTCATAACAAATTATATAAAATAAAATAAAAATCATTCAATTTAAATGAAGTATGTCTTGGAAGGCCATCAACTAATTTTCGACAATACATTATTTGTATTCAAAATGATGGATGATATATCAAAACAAGATTAGATGTAATGTTTTTATAAAACATTTAAATAAATATTCAGCATGATTAAAATTGTTCAATAATAAATGACATGTTATATAAATTAAAAAAGTCAATGAATTATGGTAATAAGCCGTGAGTTGTCTTTGTTTCTGATAGTATGATCGTTACACATCTCAAACATCATCATGTTTCTACTTATGTGTGAACACTCAAATTAACACCCCATTAGGTATCCATTATATAAAATAAATATACTCCTCATTAGGGGAAACATCATGATATATATTTCCAATCATGGTTTAGTTAGTGTTGTATTCTTTAATCCGTTTCTAGGGAGTTAGAGACCAAATGTGCTGGTTCTAATCATCCACTAGCTACTCAGGCTCACATTCACTGAAATTAGTCAATCAATAATTCTATTAATCAATAAATCATGGGAAAATAAAAAATTTCAAATCGTTAAATCATTTATAGTTCATATTCCCATTTTCAATTTAATCATTCCTTCTCATTTCAAAATAAAATCCATGGTTTTCTACAAATTCATGACCTTTCAAATCATCTTTCATTTTAATAAAATTTTATCAATTACAAAAATAAAATAATTTCATAAAATTCAAATTCAATTCAAGAAATAAATTTTCCCAAAATTCTACAAAACCATTTCAATGTCCTAGAAATTGGATAATTTTCAAAATTCCATATCCTTTTAAAATCAAGCATCAAATCATCTAAAAATGTAGTATTAAGATAAACTAAAAAAATAATTTAAAATTAATCAAGTAACATATTGTTTCCTTATAATTGTAAAGCCTTATATGTAACATCCCAAGTATGTAATGAATAATATATATTTTTATCTATGTCTATTAATGAACTAGATAGTGTTTTAGAGGCTTAAAATGAAAATAAATCTAATCTTAAGCATGTAATACACTAATATTTTTAAAAGATTGTTTTACTTCCTTTTGAGGGCAAACTATTTTTAAATATATCTTTTGACAATTTTATAAACTATGTTTTTCAAAATAAACTTATTCTTTATGATTGGGACATCAAAATTTACTTTGTGTGAATTTTTGGTATTTTTCTGACAGTGTTCATTTTTTAATGAATAGTGAAAAATACTGCATTTTACATCAAAACTGCTTTTTAATCTAATTTATTTATATGATTAGATTATCTTTTGAATTGGCCTTAATGTGTAATCTTAATATATTTTTACCATTTAATACAATGGTGTTCATTGGAATCAATTTCACTTTGAAATTGGACTTAAACTGGTGTCAATCTTTTGATACTTACTGTTTCTTAAAAACACGCTATTTGCTCTGACAGCGGCAATTAATTATTAAATTAATTAATGTGACTTATATGTTTTGAATTTTTTAAAATAGACTTCATTTTTTAATTCAGAATATCAAATATAGCTTAGGGTGAATTTTTGGTATTTTTCTGAAAAACTTCAATTTTTTATGAATAGTGAAACCACTAAGTGGTACTTATAAAAACTGATTTTTCACTTAAATGAAATTTTTTCACCTTTGGGTTTTGATTTTCAAAAATCCGACATACATGTTTTTAATTAATAAGTAAAATGTGGTTCAATGAGATTAAATTTTTTTTTTGGTGAATTGTTACTTATTAAGTTTTTAATCGGGATTAGTGGTAATTAGTGTAGTTTAAGGTAAAAATAATGCTTTAATAATATGAAATGACCTAGACACAGGTCCTAACCTTATTGGATGTGTCATGGCCGACCAATACAAGACATGGGTCAACTTGGGGACCCCATGGAGCCACTTTGGGTGGGAAATGACATAAATAACTTTTATTTAATGTAAAAGTAAAAATGACACAAACATAATATGTTTTACAAAAATGATTTTTAAATGTGGATATACAAGTCAGATTTTTGACTATAAATATTAAATGGAAAGCTAAAAAGATTTCCTACATCATAGTATTTGTTTTATAATTTTTTGACAATAAATAAATAAATGTATTTATGACATCATAATGATGTAGCGATTACCTTATTAATAACGGATTTAAATAAAATGAAAAGATAATGTAAAATCTATGACGTACACATGTAAAAAACCTATTGTATGGGTGGATTTCGAACCAGTATTACCTTAACCTCTATTTATATCAATTTGTGACCATTTAAATCCGAAACTCATTTTCAAATAATTTAATATTTCTTTACTTTCCAAGAGTTCCCCTCCTCTCCTCTTATAAAAGGCCCCCACCTCTACCTCCTTACCCACACTTCCAAAGCCTTTGGCTCGGCCAACCCCTGTCCATTATGTCCCTCCACTTCTCTCTATTACTCCTTGAAGCCTCACTTTGGGTAGAAGTCTTCCCAAGGAAGCCTTTGAGCTCAAACAAAAGGGAGTAACCCGATTTTAATGTAATGTCTTCACTTGTGTCCTTTTGTTTTATTTTGCTTCTCCAACCCCCTAAACTATTTTTATTTATTTCTTTTGTAACAACTCCTGTATCTTCAATATACTAGGATGTTGTTATAAGAAGGATTCAAGCTACACTTACACACACCTACATCTAATGGTTAATGAACATACTGTTTCCGTGGATGGTGAATTTATGCCTCCCGAAATGATGATTGTTCAACATTCCTTTAAAACCTTCAAAGGTGTCCATTAAGATGTAACTATATTTATATATGATATATAATATGTTTATGTTTCCCTTAATCTTCTGTATTTTTCATTTATGGCATACCTTTATGGTTTCCATTATGGGTAAACGTGATATCTTTATTTAAGGAAGTGTGGACTACCGCCCCCTCAAAGTGATTTGATTTCGTTAATGCCATATGTGGGATGTATAAAGGATTTAATTAATGGTATTATATGATATTATACTGGAATTATAATATATCTTTATATAATTATGATTCCATTCCATAAAAAAATACGAAATAGAAATGAATGTAGCCTTCATGCGTATGTACGGCTTACCGTCTCCATGAACGGTGCATTTCATTTCGTACCTCTAAATGATTATGTAATATTATAAATGCACGTATATACTGGATATATATGATATATATGATATATACATCATGATTATAATTCTGGATATAATGGATACATGAACAACTTGTAATTATAAAGGGTTTATTTTGACTCAAGTGCCAATGATCGTTAAAACGACCGTTATTAACTTAAATAATTACATAGTGTTCATGACATGGCTATAAGTGATATAAAAGGAATAATGAACTTGAAAAAGGTTCTTAAGAATGTATAAAATAACTCAAGTTTATTATTCAGGACATTAAAGAACGATCGAGTCAAGTCGGACCCGAGGTATTGGACTTCGTGTCAATCTCCTTTCATTGAGGCAGATTTTGTTTTATACACAACCTTTTTTTATATGGTGTATAAACCCCTTTGACTTTTACGTTTATTCAAAAGGAATATTTTTTATACAAACCGTTTACTAAATGAAAAAAGGGAATGTTTTTTTCGTACGTATGCTGCGACAATGACTTCTCCGCCGTCGTGACCGTTATTTGAGTTTCGACTTCCTCTACAAGCCATACCTTCTTTTTAAAAGAAAAATAGATACCATGTTTTGCTTTTCTTTTATTTTGGTATTGAAAATGGTTTTCATAATGTTTTTATATCAATGTGTAGTATTGATATCTTGTGATTGAAAGGTGGGAATGTTATTTTTCCTTTATGCATGTTTTATGTGATACGATTAGGTTGAGGTTCTTGGGCATTATTATAAAGACGTGTGTTTCCGTGATAAACTAAGTGCGGGTGAGCCCTATATAGCTCTCCAATGCATTGGGTAACGCGAAGGAGTGTAACTTTAAGGTTCCTCCAAAGAGATTTAGGGAATATACTGTGATGGGTATTCCAAACGTTTCCAAGAGGGTTACTCCCTACGTAAGGATGTTATGAATGCCTCAAGTTACCTTTATGACTTATGATTTCTATGATTTATTCATGATTTTATGAAGTTTGTTAAAGTGCTTATGTTTTATGGGTAAATTATGATCTCATTCTTATGTATATATGTACCCATGTTTCCTTTCCATATTTTTATATCCCTTACTGAGATTTTTATGGTCATCCCATGTTTTTTTGAAATGTTTTTCATAGGTCAAGGGAAAGGTACATGATATGATGATAGTGTCAAGGAAGTGTCAAAAAAGAATCCATGTTTTATTTTAAATATATGTCCATTGATGGGAATGAAGAATAATATCTTTATGTAACCACAGTGTTTATATGTGGAATGTAATGCAAGTATTATGATCTAATTTTCTAAAACTCTAAACCCGAAAAGATCCTCAATGTGTAATCTTGTAATAACTCAAGATTAAGTAAGGTTTAAGGCTGGGGCCTTATAGTTGGTATCAGAGGTCGGTTTAGATAACTTTAGGAGTTAGAATTCTATTAAATGATTATCCAAAAATATTTTTTGAAATGACATAGAATTTTAAGATTACCATGTTGCTTCATCTAAGACATGTTTGTTCAAAATGGTTTTCTACAGAGGAAACAGGGAAGCAGTGCTAGGAAAGCATACAAAAGGAAATAACCTTCCGAATCAGCATCCCAAGATGGTCCGAATTGGAACTGAATAGTTTGTTGCAGTGATGGCACAGTTGACTCATGCTATAAATGGTGGTGTTATCCATGCACGAGATCAGCCAGATCAACCGCAGAGGAACATGTTAGTGGTGGAACATTTAATGAGGCAACATCCCCCATCATTCAGAGGATCATTTGACCCTGTGTTAGCTGAAGGGTGGATTAAAGCACTGGAGAAGATTTTTTATGTCATGGGGTGTTCAGACAATCAAAAGGTTAGTCTTGCTATTTACCGTTTGGAGGGTGAGGCAGATCAGTGGTGGTCGATGGTTAAAAATATCAGGGACGCTGATGTGATTGATGCTCTCGACTAGGATGAATTCAAAGGTATGTTTCTTGAGAAGTACGTTCCTAACGCTTTTCTACTTAGGATGGAAAACAAATTCTTGGAATTGAGGCAAGGGGAAGACTCAGTGGCTACCTATGAAGAAAGGTTCACTCGATTGGCAATGTATGCTCCAAATTTTATCCGAGACCTTGATAGTAAAATCAATCATTTTTACTCAGGATTAAAGCCAAAATATCGAAGGGAATTAGCTTCTCGTGAATTTAAAAGTTATGAAAAGCTTGTTTGATGTGATGAGAAGGTGGAAATGGAGTTTGTCGATGACCAAGTGTTCTTTAACAACCAGCAAAAGAAGAGACTGAGGTGGCTGGAGAAAGGTAAGAATTCTTCAAAAAAGTCTAATGGTAAGAAAACTAAGTTTCCAGTTTGTGATAAATGTGGGAAAAAGGCATGCGGTGGAATGTCTTATGAATTCTGGAAAGTGCTATCAATGTGGTAAGATGGGATATAAGGTTCGTGATTGCACTGAAAAAGATCAGGGTGATGGTAAGACCAAATTTGATTTACTGTTAGTGAAATGTTATAAGTGAAATGAGATGGGTCACTATGCAAACGAGTGTCCGACAAAGAGCTTGAGTGATGGGAAAAAGTTAGACTACAAGTAGAAAGTGGTGGTGAAATCTTTTGCAACTACTTCAGCAGACGTTGGGCCATCAGATGAAGTTGTATCAGGTACTTTGTTTGTTTTTTCAGATTATGGCAGTGTGTTGTTTGATTCGGGGTCTACACATTCTTTCATATCTGAAAACTTTTCTAGTAAAATGAGAATACAATCTCATGAAGTGACTCCAGAACTTGTGGTAAAAACACCTGGGGGAAATGTTGAGGAAAAAAGAATTTATAAGAATCATCCTATCCTTATCTGTGGAAAGAACCTACTTGCAAACCTTATTGTTCTACCTCTAGTAGAGTTTGATGTTATCCTAGGTATGGATTGGCTCTCTATTAACCATGCAATGATTAACTGTAGAGCTAAAGAAGTTTCTTTTCAGAAAGACTTTCTGTTTGTGTACAAGAATGAACCCTTACTGTTGATAACTTATCAAGAGGCCAAGAAACAGCTAAAAGATGGAAATGAATGTTACCTTGCACACATCATTGAAAATAAAGGAACTGTTCAGATTAATGATGTGCCAGTGTTAAATGAGTATCCTGATGTTTTTCCTGATGAGTTGCCTGGAATAATACCAGATCGGGATGTTGAGTTTACTGTTGACATAGTTCCTGATGCTAAGCCAATTTCAAAACCCCCTTATCTAATGTCTGAAATTGAACTTTAAAGTTGAAGGAGCAATTTCAAGATTTATTAGAGAAAGGTTTCATTCGACCTAGCACATCACCTTGGGGTGATCCTGTTTTATTTTTTAAAAAGAAAGATGGTTCAATGAGACTTTTCATTGATTATAGGGAGTTGAATAATATTACTGTTAAGAACAAGTATCATTTGCCTCATATTGATGATTTGTTTGATTAGCTCTAGGGAGCTCAGTATTTTTCAAAGATTGACTTGAGATCGGGGTACTATCAGCTGAAGGTAAAAAAGGCAGATATTCTGAAGACTGTGTTCCATACGATATATAGCCATTATGAATTTTTAGTAATGCCTTTTGGGCTAACCAATGCACCTGCTATATTCATGGACTTAATGAATAGAATTTTCCATGAGTTCTTGGATAAGTTTGTGGGGGGGTTTTCCTTGATGATATTTTTGTGTTTTCTAAAAGTAAAGAGGAGCATGAAAGACATTTTAGGTTTATCTTGCAAACCATAAAAGAAAAGATACTGTATGGAAAATTCAGCACGTGTGAGTTTTGGTTGCAATAAATATCTTTCATTGGTCATATTGTTTCTAAAGATGGAATAACTGTTGATCCTACAAAAACAAAAGTTGTGGAAGAATGGCCAAGACCCACAAATGTAACCAAGATTCGTAGCTTCCTTGGTTTGGAAGGCTATTACTGAAGGTTTGTTAGAAATTTTTCACGGTTATCTAGTCCAATGACAAAGCTAACTCAGAAGGGTGATAAGTTTATCTAGACAAAAGAATGTGAGGATTGTTTTCAGGAATTGAAAAGAAGATTGGTGAATGCTCCAGTTTTGGAACTACCTTCCAGAAATGGTGAGTTTGTTACATACAGTGATGCTTTATTGAATGGACTTGGTTGGGTCCTAATGCAGAATGATCCGGTAATTGCTTATGCTTCACGTCAGTTGATATCTCATGAGGTAAATTACCCTACACATGATTTGGAATTAGCTGCTGTTGTTTTCGCTTTAAAAATATGGAGGCATCATTTGTATGGAGTAAAGTGTGAAATATATACCGATCACAAAAGTTTAAAGTATATATTCACTCAGAAAGAATTGAACATGAGACAAAGGAGAGGGCTAGAATTAATCAAGGATTATAATTGTACAATTATTTACCATCCGTGAAAAGCAAATAAAGTCGATGATGCTTTGAGTCGAAAAAGTAATGCTTCATTAGCAATGTTGCATTTGGAATGTGATCCTTTGGTTAAGGATTTGATGAAAATTGGCATAGAAGTTGTTGGTATGGGAATTTCTTCTGTTTTGTTTCAGGTATCAGTGAGATCATCTCTATCCGATAGAATCAAGCAAGCACAGAAGCAAGACAGTGAGTTGTAGAAAAAGGTAGAGCATGTTCAGAAAGGTAAGTTGTCTGAATTCAACATTGATAATGATTGTGTTTTGAGATTTGGGAAGAGATTATGTGTGCCTTGTGGTTCACAGTTGAAGAGAGAGTTGTTATGTCAAGCACATAGTTCTCCATTTTCAGTTCATCCTGGCAGTACTAAGTTGTACAGAGATCTTCGGGAGTATTACTGGTGGGATGGAATGAAAAGAGATATTGTTGATTTTACTGTGAAGTGTTTGACTTGTCAGCAGGTTAAAGCAGAGCGGCAGTTACCGAAAGGGATGCTTCTTCCATTACCAGTGCCAGAGTGGAAATGGGAGAATATATCCATGGACTTTGTTGTGGGATTACCGAAAACATCTCAAGGTAATAATGCAATCTGGGTTATTATTGATCGCTTGACCATGTCTGCTCATTTCCTTGCTATAAGAGATACATTCCCCCTGGATCAACTTTCCTGTTTGTATCTTAAAGATATAGTCAGGTTACATGGAGTTCCACTCTCCATTGTATCTGACCGTGATCCCAGGTTCACTTCTAACTTCTGGAAAGGCCTTCAGAAGTCGTTGGGTACTGAATTAAATTTTAGTACAACTTTTCATTCTCAATCAGATGGGCAGTCAGAAGGAACAATTCAGACATTGGAGGATATGCTACGTTCTTTCTCTATGGATTATCAGGGAAGTTGGGACCAACATCTTTCTTTGGTTGAATTTTCATATAACAACAGTTTTCATTCTAGTATACAGATGGCACCATTTCAGGCATTATATGGGAAGCGGTGTGGAACTCCAGCTTTCTAGGATGAAGTGGGTGAAAGGAAGTTGATGGGACCAGAATTGGTAGAAGAGATGGTAGAAAAAAGTTCAGCTGATTCAGAAACACATGAGAACAGCTCAGAGTAGGCAGAAGAGTTATGCAGACAACAGGAGGAAGGATCTATCTTTTGAGGTAGGTGATCATGTTTTTCTCAAAGTATCACCATGGAAAATTGTGATGCGATTTGTTAAGAAAGGAAAGCGGAGTCCAAGCTTCATTGGACCATATGATATACTGGAGAGAGTTGGATCAGTTGCTTACTGAGTGGCTTTACCTCCAAGTTTATCTCAGGTACACAATGTTTTTCATGTTTTGATGTTGAGAAAGTACATGCCAGATCCATCTCATGTTTTGAGTCCAGAGGTATTTTAGCTGGAAGAGAACATATCGTATAAGGAACAACCGATACAGATTCTTGACCACAGGGAGAACGTGTTACGGAATAAGGTGGTTCACCAGGTAAAGGTTTTGTGGAAAAACTACATGATTGAAGAGGCAACATGGGAATCTGAAAATGCAATGAGGGATAAGTACCCCCATTTATTCGATAAGTAAATAAATTGTGGGGACACAATTTTCTAAAGGGGGGAAGGATGTAACATCCCAAGTATATAATTAATAATAGATATTTTTATCTATTTCTATTAATGATCTAGATAGTGTTTTAAAGGCTTAAAATTAAAATAAATCCAATCTTAAGCATGGAATACACTAATATTTTTAAAAGATTGTTTTACTACCTTTTTATGGAAAACCATTTTTAAATCTATCTTTTGAAAATTTTATAAACTATGTTTTTCAAAATAAAATTATTCTTTATTATTGGGACATCAAAATTTACTTTGTGTGAATTATTGGTATTTTTCTGACAATGTTCATTTTTTAATGAATAGTGAAAAATACTGCATTTTACATCAAAACTTCTTTTTAATCTAATTTATTTAATAGATTAGATTATCTTTTGAATTGGTCTTAAAGTGTAATCTTAATATATTTTTACCATTTAATCAAATGGTGGTCATTGGAATCAATTTCACTTTGAAATTGGACTTCAACTAGTGTCAATCTTTTGATACTTATTGTTTCATAAAAACACGCTATTTTCTCTGACAGCGGAAATTAATTATTAAATTAATTAATGTGACTTATATGTTTTGAATTTTGTAAAATAGACTTAATTTTTGAATTCATAATGTCAAATATACTTAGGGTGAATTTTTGGAATTTTTCTGAAAAACTTCAATTTTTGATGAATAGTGAAACCACTAAGTGGTACTTATAAAAACTGATTTTTCGTATAAATGAAATTTTTCCACCTTTGTGTTTTAAATTTCAAAAATCCGACAGACATGGTTGTCATTAAGAAGTAAAATGTGTATGAATGAGATTAAAATATTTTTTTGGTGAATAGTAACTTATTATGTTTTTAATCGCGATTAGTGGTAATTAGTGTAGTTTAAGGTAAAAATAATGCTTTAATAATATGAAATGACCTAGACACATGTCCTAACCATATTTTATGTGTCATGGCCGACCTAGACAAGCCATGGGTCAACTTGGTGACCCCATGTATCCACATTGGTTGGGAAATGACATAAATAACTTTTATTTAATGTAAAAGTAAAAATGACAAAAACATAATATGTTTTACGAACACGATTTTTAAATGGGGTTATACAAGTCAGAGTTTTGACTATAAATATTAATTGGAAAGATAAAAAGATTTCCTACCTCATAGTATTTTTTTTATAATTTTTTGAAATTAAATAAATAATTGTATTTATGACATCATAATGATGTAGTGATTACCTCATTAATAAAAGATTTAAATAAAATGAATAGATAATGTAAAATCTATGACCAACACATGTCCAAAACCTATTGGATGGGTGGTTTTAGAACCCTTATCACCTTATCCTAGAATTATATCAATGTGGGACCATTTAAATCCGAAACCCATTTTCAAATAAAGTAATATTTCTTTACATTCCAGGAGTGCCCCTCCTCTTCTCTTATAAAAGGCCCCCACCTCTACCTCCTTACCCACACTCCCAAAGCCTTTGGCTCGGCCAATACCTGACCATTTTGTCTCTCCACTTCCCTCTCTTACTCCTTTAAGCCTCACATTGGGCAGAAGTCTTCCCAAGGAAGCCTTTGAGCTCAAACCAAAGGGAGTTACCCGATTTTAAGGTAATGTCTTCACTTGAGTCCTTTTGTTTTATTTTGCTTCTCCAACCCCCTAAACTCTTTTTATTTATTCCATTGTAACAACTCTAGTATCTTCAATATACTAGGATGTTTTTATAAGAATTATTCAAGCTACACTTACACATACCTACATCTAATGGTTAAAGAACATACTATTTCCGTGGATGGTGAATTTATGCCTCCCGAAACGATGATTGTTCAACATTCCTTTAACACCTTCATAGGTGGCCATTAAGATGTAAATATATTTATATATGATATATAATATGTTTATGTTTCCCTTAAGATTATGTATTTTTCATTTTGGGCATACCTTTATGGTTTCCATTTTGGGTAAACGCGATATCTTCATTTAAGGAAGTGTGGACTACCGCCACCTCAAAGTGATTTGATTTCGTTAATGCCATATGTGGGATGTATAAAGTATTTAATTAATGGAATTATATATGATATTATACTGGAATTATAATATATATTTATATAATTATGATTCAATTCCATAAAAAAATACGAAATAGAAATGAAAGTAGCGTTCATGCGTACGTATGGCTTATCGTCTCAATGAACGGTGCATTTCATTTCTTACCTCTAAATGATTATGTAATATTATAAATGCACGTATATACTGGATATATATGATATATATGATATATAAATCATTATTATAATTCTGGATATAATGGATACATGGACAACTTGTAATTATAAGGGGTTTATTTTGACTCAAGTACCAATGATCGTTAAAACGACCGTTATTAACTTAAATAATTACATAGTGTTCATGACATGACAATAAGTGATATAAAAGGAATAATGAACTTGAAAAAGGTTCTTAAGAAAGTATAAATTAACTCAAGTTTATTATTCAGGACATTAAAGAATGATCGAGCCAAGTTGGACCTGAGGTATAGGACTTCGTCTCAATCTCCTTTCATTGAGGCATATTTTGTTTTATACAAAACCTTTTTTTTATATGGTGTATAAACCCACTACTGGAAATACACTATTTCCCAACCGTTCAGAACCGTTGGGAAAGCCCCTGCAACCGTTGGGAAAGGTTTTCCCAACGGTTCTTAGAACCGTTGGGAAGTAAGCCGTTGGGAAAAGTTTTCCCAGCGGTTTACTGGCAACCGTTGCAATAGAGCCATAAAATTTACCCTACCCCAACGGTTTGGGTGAACCGTTGGGATAGTTTTTCCCAACGGTTCTCCCAAACCGTTGGGAAAACCAAATACCATGGAAAATTTTCCCAACGGTTGGAACCGTTGGGAAAGACATGCTAAAAACTTATATGCCAACGGTTTGAAACCGTTGGCATACCTATGCTGCAAATTGCAGCACCCTGCAATTTGCACAGCCCCTGTCCCCTGTCCATCACCACCAGTCATCAGGCCTCATTTTCACCTCATTTTCACCTCATTTTCACCTCATTTTCGATCCAACTATTGTACCAGTAATAAAATAAAACATACATATTCAATTACGAACAAATTCATACACATTTAACATATAATGGATCCTGAAACTATACAAATCCATAATTAAAATACAATTCATAAACATACATAATTCATATAGAATTCAATTTAAAATTTAGATGACAATTATACGTGGAATCTGAAATTCAATTCATAATATGATCGGTTTTTTCTATACCATATATTTTTACCTCAAATGATGTCCATTTTAAACAAAATACATACACCTGAAGTGATACCGGCCACACCGCACCTCAGATTGAGGCGGGGTTAACTCGTACACGTCACATTTGACTCATGGATCGTTGTGCTAAAGTATCGACAGAATCCTAATGCGTTTGGTCGGTTTTCCGTATGCCAGTTGATGTTTTTCACTTAAAATGGCGTCCTTTTGAAACAAAAGACGGACACTATGAGTGGTGCCGACCACACCGCGTCTCCAATTGAGGCGGGGTTGATTCGTACACGTCACATATGATAAATGATAAATTAAAATCATTTAAATCAATTTTTAATGGAAAAAAATTCTTACTATCCATTTCATGTAAAATAATGATAAATGATAAATTAAAATTATTTTTTTAAAATTAAATTAAAAAAATAGTTTTGGAAGAAAACATTGTTCTGACTGAGGAGATAAATAATTTCATATTTACGTAAAATAAATCATAATAATTTTATGTACCAAAATCTAGAATTTGGTACCATTAGTTTAATATAGCATGAGTAACTAGAGGAGAAGAAAATTCATGTGAATTATTGAGATATATATCATAAATGTTTACCATTATAACCATAATCATGAACAATCCTGGAAAATGATGATACTGTAACATAAAATAATTACTATATTGTTAACACTGGATCAAAATACCCATGAAGAAATAAAAAAAAATTGGAATCAGAAATTTAATTAGGATAAATTAATTTTAAATATTACATTTCAAAGGGTATACATATATACTGTGTAACGCCCCGACCCTAGTTACCTAGAGTCGGTGCATTACTTTGTAACATTGGCATGATCAAAAGAAAGATCAAGTCTCGAAAGACCGATTAGTTTAGTAGCCTTGGAATAACTAGATACATCCATAAATTTTTACATTACATCATAAAAAAAACATCTTGTCTTCATATCCCCTCATACTATCCCTACAGGTCATTCATAAATTACTACTTCATAATCCTGGGAAAAATAAAACATTAAAAGGGGTGAGCTCAGATGCTCAATAATGATAATATTATAGCAGAAGCTTTCATAAATAATCAAAAACACTTAAGGCAATTTATAACTAAAACAAAAGCCTTTTAAACATGAACTTCCGCATGAAATGGAAAAGGTAAAATGAAATAATGTCATTTACTTACTCACATGGAAATTCTACTAGTCGAATGATCACATGCAATATCAATAACCACTTTCATAATGATGGAATGCATAATGCCAGACTATCATAACCACATAGCCAAGGCCTCGTGCCAAGACTACAAATAAGATTTTTCCAAGGCCTTGTGCCAAGACACTAGTTTGTCTCATGAGACCTACCGATGCATCGAGGAGCTATAGCGGGCTCCACCCGTCACTTATTAAGTCCAATGCATTCCTCATATGAATAGGTTTAAACATAACATAAACATTCGTATTAAAACTAGCATACGAAATGTCAATACTTCTACCACAAACCATGAATGGTATAAAAATAGCACATCCACAGTCAAACATAACTCATTCGATACAATATGGAAGATATTATTGTATCACATTAACCTCAGTCAAGAATAATGAAGGATGTTGACATAGATTAAAATAATCATCAAAACTATTTGAGAGAAATATCTCCCTTTTCTTGAAAACATTTAAAAGTCACACTATTTGTCAAGAAGCCATTTAAAATAGCTTTTTGAATCAAATTGTCCCATACCACTTTGAAACTTTTTAAAAGGAGTTTTAATTAGTAAACTTTAATGTCCATATAAATAAATCCTTAAAACCATTTTTTTAAAACATGGACATTAATGAGAAAGATTTAGATGAATAAGTCTTTAAATCATTTTAAAAATGGTATTTTAGTTAGAGATTACAACCAAAAGAGACACTTGAATACAAATAATTGTGGTAATAAAAACTTTGTAATATCATGAGAATAAAGGGATTCATGATATACTATGTCAAAGTACATTATATACACCACATAAAAGTGATTTGGTGTATATCAACAAAGAAGTCTCAATGGAATGTAAATTGAGATGAAATCTCTTGTAAAGGTTGTATCCTTAGGTTAAGGATAAATCAACGACATAATTATGTGTGAAAAATATAAATACACTAAATATGATTGGATATTCAGTGTAAATAAATCAAAGGATATTCACACATATTCTTGTAAAAACAATACCAACGAATTGGATGTTTAACTCAACAAATGGAGAATGAGTTAAAATTACTCTTATCAAATTCATATCAATGACTTGAGAATTATCAATGGAGTGATTATGTGTATCAAACTTATATACACAGGAAGGGGAGTGGAAATTATGACATAATAAAATGAATAGTGATTCAACACATAATCTTGGGGTAATATAATCAATGAAATATGCGTAAAGCCAAATGAGTGGAAATCGAAATCTCAAATTCCCTTATCGATTAGGTAACTTTCGAAACATACACCCATGAAAGAAGTATCATACCATGATGATGTAAATAACCATAAATTAAAGTATATTACACAATGAATACAATCATGGGCAGTACACATACCCCACATGCAATAATTAAGTGGTGAACAATGGAATTCTCACGAAATTAAAAGTGAGATTAGAAAATCCCTTACTTTGTACTTTTTCCTTGGTCGATGGTAGTATTACCTCCTGTATAATGGTGAAATAATTGTTATTGAATAATAAAAGAATCATTTACTTTAATATGATTTCATATATGATCTTTTAACATTGATTTGTTAATAATATCATAGAATTATCGTCATTTTAGGTGCTAACGAGTTCATTTTACTTTATATTCTTTGTTATGTGAGCCATATTCGTTATTAATGGGATGTATATCATTCATATACATAATGGTATCAAGTCCTTAGATACTATTTTTAAATCATCAAATTATAATTATTCTTGAATGGATATGATGGACAATGAATCTCATCGCGTTCGTGGAGACGGTAGTCCGTACGTACGCACGAACGCTACTTCCATTTAATTTTTCAATTCAAAAGAATTGAATCCAAATGATACATAGGTATATTATTATTCCAGTATAATATAATATTTTATATATGTTACTTATGTTCATTAACACCATCCTTTATACGTTCCATGTGTGGTATGAACGAGTCAAATCATTTTAAGGGGGCGGTAGTCCGCACTTCCTCAAATGAAATTATCGTATCTATATACAACATGAAACGAATAATGATATGAAATAAAATGGAATTACAGAAGCTTATATATAAAATATATATCATTAATATCATATTTAATTACAGTGCCATCATAATGGCCACCATGAGAGGCGGTAAGATGTATTTGAACAATCATCGTTTCGTGTGGCGTTAATTTGCCATCCACAGAAACATTATGTTCATCATCCATTAGATGGAGTTGTGTGTATGTGTAGTTTGAATCCTTGTTAGAACAACATCCTAGTATATTTTGGATACTGGTGTTGTTACAAAGGAAAGGAAATAAAAAGAGTTTGGGGGTTGGAGAAGCAAAATAAATGAAAACAATTTAAGAGAAATCGTTACCTTTAATTTAGGTAACTCACTTTGGTTGGAACCAAAGGACTTCTTGAAATGCTTTCTTCCTAAGAGTAAGCTTCAAGTAGGAGGAGAGGGATGTGGGGAGCTTATTTGGGCAGAGTTTGGACGAGCCAAGTGGCTTGAGAGGTGTGAGGAATGAGTAGAAGTGGTCTCCTTTTATAAGGGAGATGAGGGGATCTTTAGGAAAGAGTGAAAGTATTACTTTATAATATAATTATATTCGGTTTATAATGGTCCAAAAATCATTGAGGTCGAATATAAGATGACTCATATTCTAAATAACATCAACCAATAAGAATGGGATAGGTTTTAGATAATATTTTAATCATTATAATCTTATTTATTTAAATGTTTTATTAATGAGGTAAACATTTCATCATTATTGTGTCATTAATAATTTAAAATATTTGATGTCCAAAAATTATAAATAAAATATCATTATGTAGGAAATATTTTTATCTTTCTAAAGAATATTTATAATTTAAATTCCAACATGTATAACCCTATGTAAAAATTGTTCTTCTAAAAGATGTAAGCTTATGCCATTTTTATTTTTATTTTAACTTTATTAATATAATGTGTCCCTACAACATACAAGTGGCTCCAAGGGGTCCCCAAATCGACCCAAGGATGCCCATGGTCGGGTATGTGTCCACCAATAAGGTTAGGACACGTTTTAGGGTAATTTTGTATTATTATAATATTATTTTTTAACCCTTATTTACCGGATTTACCCTTAACCATGGTAAATAAAATATTTACCGCAGTAATTATTCAAAATGTCTAAAAATAAAAGTTACCTATTTACACAATTTGGACATCCTGATTCCAAATATGGAATCCATTTTTCTAAATTCAAAACACAGAAGTGGCAGAAATTAATTTAAAATTAATTCCCGTTAAAATAAAAAACGTGTTTCTAAGAGATAATAACTATCAAAAGATTGACACTTGTTTATGTCTGGTTTAATTGTGAAATTATGTCCAATGACAAAAATTAAATTAAATGGTCAAAATATATTCTAAATATACTTTAAAACCACTAAAATTAATAATTTATCAATATTAATTATTTTGATTAAAAAAGTTGTTTTTAATTAAAATTTAGTAATTTTCACTATTCATCAAAATATAAAAGTTATCCGAAAAGTACCAAAATTTCACCCTAGGCTAATTTCGATATTCCGAATCCAAAAATGAATTCCATTTTGAAATATAAAATATATATGATTTCAAAAATTAGGTATTACTATTCACAACAGCTAGTTTAATTAGTTGTGGTGTGTGTAAGAACTCGAGGTTGCGTACAACACATGCTATCGCATTATTCGAAGGGAAACGTACCGTGGAAGCTTGGGGTGTTACATTCTCCCCTCCTTCAATAAATTGCGTCCTCGCAATTTTTAAAATTTTGCTTGGTAATATAATGGAAAGTCCCACATCGGAAAAAGAGTCAATAAAACTATCACTTTAAAAGAAAGAAAGAGAGGTATAAGGGTCATCCAAGATAACCCATACTAGGATTCCATGAAAGAAAACATGGATATGGATGATAAACTAAGTGTCAAGTTCTGATGGAGAGGGATAGAAATCATGATCAGGAGAAAGTTAACAATGAGAAAACCACAAACTTGTGTTGGGACAAACGACCATTAGTCTCCTAGTAGGAAAGTAAACGGACAACATTTTTTTTAAGTTACATTACATAAGGAAGAGGAATTAATTTATGATATTGACTAAGAACATTATGAGATATACTTAAATTTTAAGTAGATTTTCATTTTTTAATAAATTTCCACCTTTAACTCAATTTTTTTTAAACGATGAGTATTCAAGAGGACTTGGTCACACTGGAAGAGCTAGAATAAACTTCTATAGAATCACATGATCCATGCAGGATAAACCATATATTTACATTATCTTTGAAGATTAATCAAAACCAAAATGGTTAGTGAATGATCTAATGATCCCCCAAAAGGATATTCATTGAGATAAATATGCACTAATCTTAATTTCTAAAATTAAACCAACGATACCCCAAAGTTAAATAGATACCATTCAATAACCAATTGTCCGTAAAATCCTTTAATATAATCCAAACTAATATTGAAACCCAAAACATAGAAGAACTTGATTATGTAGTCTCCCATGTTACATTGTATCTCCAAATGACATCAAATACTCTTAAAGTCACATACTTAAAAGTAATTAACATCATCACATATTCTCTGTTATAGGTTAATCATTTCCATAAATAATCCAAATCACTATAAATCAACAATAAAAACGTAGATAAAAATCCACCATTACTCTACAAATGAAACCTCATTGTATTCTATTTTCCTTGGGCATATAGTGTTCCTAAAAAAACGAACATCTTCCAAAATAACATTTATCACTTAATCACCAAATCATTTACCTATACCAAGGGTATTCATTTGATAAGACATAAGAAACCAAATCATCTTATTATTGATCAATAAATTCATTTAACAAAAAAAATAGTCACACTAACCAGGGACTTCACGTAGTCCAGTGGTAAGCGATAAATCCCAATCGCACTTTGGTTGTGGGTTCGATTCCCACAGCTTTGTCCGACGCGACGGGTTGTCACACGGTCTACGTGTTGTCCTTTTTCAAAAACTATATTTTATAATATTACCAAAATGAGATAAATTCCTCAAAATATCATAATTTAACCACAAATGTTATTTCATACTTTGCATTTTCATCCCAAATTATAATAATTTATCATTTTCTCAAACCCCAATGATCATATAAAACCAAATGGTTATTTATACCTATATCCACAAGAGAAGAGACAATTCTTACTCAAATATCATTCTCACATGGCAAACTGCGGGGTTAAAATACAAGAGAAAATTATTCCAAAGTAAACCCATCAACAAGGAGTGCTAATACTTTTTAAATTTTTCTCCAACCATTTATTTTCACATAGCTTCTTCTTTGACCAAGAAAATATCTTATAGAATAGGACATTTACTCGGGTAATGGCCAGGTCCCCTACATTTACGGCAAATGACTGTAAATGGACTCTTGGGACCATTTTTATCTTCTTCAATAGTACTCTTCATTTTTCTTTGGCAATTATTCACTTTATGTCCTTCCTTCCCGCACGTAAAACATTTCGTTGTCCCATTGAGACACTTTCCTAGGTGTCTCTTTCCACATTTCCTGCATTATGAAAATTGAGGTTTCTTTTCTCCATGGTCTCCATTGCTGGAGATCTTATCATTTATCACCTTTCTCTTCCTTGTTGAGTCTGGGAGTTGGTTAATATATATGTTGTTGATCATATTTTTGGAAAACTGATTTGGCATAAAGACGATATCTTTTACGCCTATCATCATTCCATTTTGTTGCTCATTGCCACCATCGTTCCCACCTTGTACATCATTCTCAAAGTCACTATGACTTCCTTGGAATCCAGCCATTGACTAAAACCAGAAAGCATTGTGTGAGTAATAGTAGTCGTAAAATCATTTAGAGATTAAAATGTCACCATATTCTCAATTTGAAACATATTAGGATTAACCAAGGTCATTTACCCTCATCTTATGTATATATTACTTAAATTGGTTTGTAATGAAAATGTAAATTATCCTAAGCATATCCCCTGGGAGTGTCGTAACCAAGAGTGCAGCAAGGCCCGTTGTCGTGCACCAGTTCCTGTTCGAGTCTAGCTCAAAGCGGTGTTTTCAGGTTTTACCCCTAGGTACATCTCTTCCAGAGCTTCCTCTACCTGCTCGTATCCAGACAGGGATGTATTGCTCGGAAAACTCACAAAATCTCTACAATACCAAAATTCTAGGAAGTTCTTTTATACTAATCCTCAAAGTTCATCTTAGGTCTACGTGATCTAATCAGAGTTTATCTAAATCTAGCTACCAAGGTTTGTACTAAACCTCCCTCTGATACCAACTGTAACGCCCCGACCCTAGTTACCTAGATTCAGTGCATTACTTTGTAACATTGGCATGATCACAAGAAAGATCAAGTCTCGAAAGACCGATTAGTTTAGTAGCCTTGGAATAACTAGATACATCCATAAATTTTTACATTACATCATAAAAAAAACATCTTGACTTCATATCCCCTCATACTATCCCTGCAGGTCATTCAAAAATTACTTCTTCATAATCCTGAGAAAAATAAAACATTAAAAGGGGTGAGTTCAGATGCTCAGTAATGATAATATTATAGCAGAAGCTTTCATAAATAAGAAAAAACACTTAAGGAAATTTATAACTAAAACAGAAGCCTTTTAAACTTGAACTTCAGCATGAAATGGCAAAGGTAAAATGAAATAATGCCATTTACATACTCACATGGATATTCTACTAGTCGAATGATCACATGCAATATCAATAACCACTTTCATAATGATGGAATGCATAATGCCAGACTATCATAACCACATAGCCAAGGCCTTGTGCCAAGACTATAAATAAGATTTTGCCAAGGCCTTGTGCCAAGACACTAGTTTGTCTCATGAGACCTACCGATGCATCGAGGAGCTATAGCGGGCTCCACCGGTCACTTATTAAGTCCAATTCATTCCTCATATGAATAGGTTTAAACATAACATAAACATTCGTATTCAAACTAGCATACGAAATGTCAATACTTCTACCACAAACCATGAATGATATAAAAATATCACATCCACAGTCAAACATAACTCATTCGATACAATATGGAAGCTATTATTGTATCACATTAAACTCAATCAAGAATAATGAAGGATGTTGACATAGATTAAAATAATCATCAAAACTATTTGAGAGAAATATCTCCCTTTTCTTGAAAACATTTAAAAGTCACACTATTTGTCAAGAAGCCATTTAAAAATAGATTTTTGAATCAAAGTGTCCCATACCACTTTGAAACTTTTTAAAAGGTGTTTTAAATTGTAAAATTTAATTTCCATATAAATAAATCCTTAAAACCATTTTTTTAAAACATGGACATTAATGAGAAAGATTTAGATGAATAAGTCTTTAAATCATTTTAAAAATGGTATTTTAGTTAGAGATTCCAACCAAAAGAGACACTTGAATACAAATAATTGTGGTAATCAAAACATTGTAATATCATGCGAATAAAGGGATTCATGATATACTATGTCAAAGTACATTATATACACCACATAAAAGTGATTTGGTGTATATCAACAAAGAAGTCTCAATGGAATGTAAATTGAGATGAAATCTCTCGTAAAGGTTGTATCCTTAGGTTAAGGATAAATCAACGACATAATTATGTGTGAAAAATATAAATACACTAAATATGATTGGATATTCATTGTAAATCAATCAAAAGATATTCACACATATTCTTGTAAAAACAATACCAACGAATTGGATGTTTAACTCAACAAATAGAGAATGAGTTAAAATTACTCTTATCAAATTCATATCAATGACTTGAGAATTATCAATGGAGTGATTATGTGTATCAAACTTATATACACAGGAAGGGGAGTGGAAATTATGACATAATCAAATGAATAGTGATTCCACACATAATCTTGGGGTAATATAATCAATGAAATATGCGTAAAGCCAAATGAGTGGAAATCGAAATCTCAAATTCCCTTATCGATTACGTAACATTCGAAACATACACCCATGAAAGAAGTATCATACCATGATGATGTAAATACCCATACATTAAAGTATATTACACAATGAATACAATCATGGGCAGTACATATACACCACATGCAATAATTAAGTGGTGAACAATGGAATTCTCACGAAATTAAAAGTGAGATTAGAAAATCCCTTACTTTGTACTTTATCCTTGGTCTATGGTAGGATTACCTCCTGTATAATGGTGAAATAATTGTTACTGAATAATAAAAGAATCATTTACTTTAATATGTTATCATATATGTTCTTTTAACATTGATTTGTTAATAATATCTTAGAATTATCGTCATTTCGGGTGTTAACGGGTTCATTTTACTTTATATTCTTTGTTATGTGAGCCATATTCGTTATTAATGGGATGTATATTATTCATATCCATAATGGTATCAAGTCCTTAGATACTATTTTTAAATCATCAAATTATAATTATACTTGAATGGATATGATGGACAATGAATCTCATCGCGTTCGTGGAGACGGTAGTCCGTACGTACGCATGAACGCTACTTCCATTTAATTTTTCATTTTAAAAGAATTGAATCCAAATGATACATAGGTATATTATTATTCCAGTATAATATAATATTTTATATATGTTACTTAAGTTCATTAACACCATCCTTTATACGTTCCATGTGTGGTATGAACGAGTCATATCATTTTAAGGGGGCGGTAGTCCGCACTTCCTCAAATGAAATTATCGTATGTATATACAACATGAAACAAATAATGATATGAAATAAAATGGAATTACAGAAGCTTATAAATAAAATATATATCATTAATATCATATTTAATTACAGTTCCATCATAATGGCCACCATGAGAGACGGTAAGATGTATTTGAACAATCATCGTTTCGTGAGGCGTTAGTTTGCCATCCACAGAAACATTATGTTCATCATCCATTAGATGGAGTTGTGTGTATGTGTAGTTTTAATCCTTCTTATAAAAGCATCCTAGTATATTGTGGATACTGGTTTTGTTACAAAAGAAAGGAAATAAAAAGAGTTTGGGGGTTGGAGAAGCAAAATAAATGAAAACAATTTAAGAGAAATCATTACCTTTAATTTAGGTAACTCACTTTTGTTGGAACCAAAGGACTTCTTGAAATGCTTTATTCCTAAGGGGATGCTTCAAGGAGGAGGAGAGGGATGTGGGGAGCTTATGTGGGCAGAGTTTGGACGAGCCAAGTGGCTTGAGAGGTGTGAGGAATGAGTAGAAGTGGTCTCCTTTTATAAGGGAGAGGAGGGGCTCTTTAGGAATGAGTGAAAGTATTACTTTATAATATAATTATATTCGGTTTATAATGGTCCAAAAATCATTGAGGTCGAAGATAAGATGACTCATATTCTAAATAACATCAACCAATAAGAATGGGACATGTTTTAGATAATATTTTAATCATTATAATCTTATTTATTTAAATGATTTATTAATGAGGTAAATATTTCATCATTACTGTGTCATTAATAATTTAAATTATTTGATGTCTAAAAATTATAACTAAAATCTCATTATGTAGAAAATCTTTTTAGATTTCTAATGAATATTTATAATTTAAAATCCAGCATGTATAACCCTATGTAAAAATTGTTCTTCTAAAAGATGTAAGCTTATGCCATTTTTATTTTTATTTTAACTTTATTAATAGAATGTGTCCCTACAACATACAAGTGGCTCCAAGGGGTCCCCAAATCGACCCAAGGATTCCCATGGTCGGGTATGTGTCCACCAATAAGTTTAGGACACGTTTTAGGGTAATTTTGTATTATTATAATATTATTTTTTAACCCTTATTTACCGGATTTACCCTTAACCATGGTAAATAAAATATTTACCGCAGTAATTATTCAAAATGTCTAAAAATAAAAGTTACCTATTTACACAATTTGGACATACTGATTCCAAATATGGAATTCATTTTTCTAAATTCAAAACACAGAAGTGGCAGAAATTAATTTAAAATTAATTCCCGTTGTTAAAATAAAAAGTGTGTTTTTAAGAGATAATAACTATCAAAAGATTGACACTTGTTTATGTCTGGTTTAATTGTGAAATAATGTCCAATGAAAAACATTAAATTAAATGGTAATAATATATTCTAAATATACTTTAAAACCACTCAAATTCATAATTTATCAATATTAATTATTTTGATTAAAAAAGTTGTTTTTAATTAAAATTTAGTAATTTTCACTATTCATCAAAATATAAAAGTTATCTGAAAAGTACCAAAATTTCACCCTAGGCTAATTTCGATATTCCGAATCCAAAAATGAAGTCCATTTTGAAATATAATATATATATGATTTCAAAAAGTAGGTATTACTATTCACAGCGGCTAGTTTAATTAGTTGTGTTGTGTGTTAGAACTCGAGGTTGCGTACAACACACGCTATCACATTATTCGAAGGGAAACGTACCGTGGAAGCATGGGGTGTTACATACTGCATAATGAAATATTGGTGCATAATGTGACATACATATCAAAGAAGGAAAATTGGGACAAAAATACCTTACAAATTTGATAACATTTCATCTATAAAACAAATGAAATGGATATAAAAAATGATTATGTAAAAAAACATTTATCAGTAGAAGAATCATAGAATAAATTATGGTATAGTATACACACCACATATATTAAATAGGTGGTGACCATGGAATTTGGCTCAAGAAAGTAAAAAGTGATACAAAAATCACTTACATTAATTCTTAGTTTCTGTAAAAAATGTTCAAAACTCTAATATTGTAAATATAATTCTTCTATATATATTAAAACCCCATATATATATTATACAATATATTATTTCCTTATGAACTTTTATTACCTATTTGATAACAAATCTATGTAAATGTCGTATTTT
This sequence comes from Viscum album, assembly GCA_963277665.1. NCBI lineage: Eukaryota > Viridiplantae > Streptophyta > Magnoliopsida > Santalales > Viscaceae > Viscum > Viscum album. Next base: position 1,850,985,650 of record OY728152.1, read on the forward strand.
GGGTAATAAACTCATTGTTTTTCATAAATATTTTGATTTGATTTAGTTTTTGGTCTATTAAATTATTCATCATCTAATCCTATGAATAATGAAATTCATGATTTAAAAATCATATAAATTAAGTATATATTTATTTCTAATAATCTCTAAAAGAAAAAAATAGTAAATGAAATACACAGTTCATGGAGTTGGTAGGTCTCACAAACTCATGAACGTTGTTTCCTTTTTATTTTGGGAATGAATAAATGAAAATTGTATGGAATATATGTATCATCTTTCCATTTTTATTTTTATGTCATTTATATCACATATTTTTTTAAACCCATCTTTAATATATTATATGTAATGCGTGAACGTATCAAATTAGTTCAGGATGCAGTAGTTCGCAATACACATGAGTAAAATTATTTTATTCCAAAAAATGGGATGCATCAAGTATTTGAAATATAATGGTTATATAATAAAAATAATATCATGAATATATCTTATAAATCTTATGTTCATCATTATTTGCAACCATTAACATTGGTAGGGGATGAATATATGTCATTGGTTTGTGAGGTGTAGTCTTTCGTACACTGAAATGATGATTTCTTAAGTCATTTGATGGAAGTGTGTGAGGTGTTATTAAATTAAATTAATAAAACAAAATATCATTTTATTGAATTTATTGATGTCGTTATATCATCATTGTTTGAAAATTTTTAAAAAATGTGGTGAAGTGAAATAAAATGAAGACACTTATTGAAGAACATAAAAACTCCTTCTAGAATATTCTTTTGGGTTGAATTAAACCCTTATTAGGATGGATTTATTTCCATACTATAGCTTATAGGAGGAGTTTATATAATTTTTTAAGTGTTTTTTTACGCATTAGTCAATAATTTTTTTTAGTTGTGAATAAGCATGAGTGTGAATGTCCTTTTTTAGTTTAGGAGGAGTGGCATTTTTAACATTTTATTCCTTAGCCTTTATCTTTACTCAATATTACCCTTTTTGTTTTTACTATGGTAACTAGTTTTAAGATATGTAATTTATCCTTTAAGAATAAGTCAAAGTGATAATAATTATAAAAATTAGACCCAAAAATATTAAATATGTTTTATACATTATAAAATAACAAGCCCATTTGTGTTTAAAATTAATTTTAACATAAGCATATGTAACATGCAAAAAACTGCTATAACCCAAACCATGCGAACAATGTTTTTACTATTTATATTTAATTATTATCATTATAAAAGATAAATTGGTACATTAATGTACCTTATAATATATTTATTTATATTTAAAAAATCACATGACACAGTATATTATTTTTATAAATTTTAAATTATTTTTTATAATATCAATCATTGTAAAATAATGTTAATGTTAATTTTAGCCTTACGTATTTAATTTGAATTGAAACATAGAAATAAAATGATGTAATTTGAATATATTAAGTTAAAAACTATGTTAAACGATATATTCTTCTAAAATAATGAAAGAATAAAATATATTATTGAATATACACTACCTTTAATATTAATATATCATTTATATTATTCAAGTATTAACTAAATAATTACCGAATTGGTTTTTTAGAATTTACGTAATTGACTTTTGTATACAAATTAAATATAAATTATTATGATAATAATAACTCATTTATGTCCCACATGAGCTTGCATAAACCAACAAAATTTATTTTTTTCCATCAAAAATAATTATAGATATTAATTGATATGAAGCTTCCTTCTCCATGTTTTTATTTTCATATCTTATTAAATAGGTCACATTAAAGGAATAATATCCCAAAAATTCATAATCACAGTGGCGAAGGTTACAAGTATAATAACCCTTCTCTTTATTTCATAGATAGACATTGTTTATTAGATAAAATTGTTTCTTAATAAAACATATAAGATTGAAAGGTATAGTGTCTTCTATTATTAGGAACAAAACATAAAAACTTAAAATATGAAATAAATGTCATTATTGTAAACTTATCATACATGACAACAACATTACTTCATACTTAGCAGAACATGGAATAACCTGATGAAAAACATAAAAAATGTGGGATATATAAAGAATAGTAAGGAAATAAACATTGAATAACATGAGATAGAAAAAAATTATAAAATAGTCATATCAATGGAGCACAAAAAAAACATTAACATAAAGGCATTATATATCAGGACAACCTTAACATGGAAATGTGGAAACATCAAACAACGTGATATTATCATGATCCAATGATCATTTAACTAGCATTGAATAATTAAACCATAATTTTACATGAATTATCATGAGTAAACCCTCATTTATCATGGTGTATCATGATATTAAACATTACCCAATGAATTGGAGTTCTATTAGGGTGAACCCTTCATTATCATTTCATTTTCATGTGTAAGTGTGCCACAAAGATCATAAAACATGGATTCAATAAAAATCATAATTTATTACACAAACAAGAAATTTGGAATATATTCAGTTAACTAAAAATTCAATTATTAAATGATAAAAAAATTGATACCCTTGATAGGAAAATGGGTAGGGTACTCACTACGTAATGATTTTATCAAGGAAAATCGTGGTGCAATTTTTGTTGCATAAGGATGTTAAATTGAAAATCATAAAAAGGGATGATGAGAGAGAAATGAGACACTCATAATTTATTGATGACCTAGAAAATATGGGTTTCATGGAACCTAATATAACAACATATGAAATTGAATTTAGATGCATTATATAAAAAAAATTTCAATTGAAATGAGAAGAGAGAAATCCCTTACAGAATTTTGGCATAGTAACAGGTGTACACAAGATGGATTAATGTGAAATAAAGTTTTATCCCATCTTTCAAACATAATAAGGGAAGTATGGAGGAGGTTAAAAATCCTACCATATCATTATTATTTTAAAATTAATGTTTATAACAATATAATGAAACTTGGACAATAAGGAGAAATGAAGGAAAGTGAGGATCCCTTACATGGATGTGTGATCCCAAAGAATTTGGAAAGGCATCATGATATCATGGGGAAACCTTTATACTACTATATTTAGTATGGGGATGATGAAATTATGGATCCAAATGGGTTGAGTGATGTGGAATGGCTGTATGGGTTGTTTTATATACAAAATGAGGGATGATTCTTTATTATTTATGTTTCAGACACTACACAATAATATATTCCAACCCACAAATCACCCTATGACATTTTCTGAAGGTTTCCGGACAAGGGTACTTGAAAAAAATATATTAAAAAGAAAAATTATGAAAATATTAAAATATTTGCCACGCATATGAGGAAGTGAGTCACACTCTAAAAGAAATTATTTTAAAAACATAAAATATTTAATAAGTCTTGAAGGATTCACTAAGGCATTATAATAAAATAAAACAATTCTAAAAGTACATTATTTTAGAGTTAAAACGTATATTTGGTCAAGTATCCCTTTTATGTAATTTTATTACAACACAATTGGGTCATTATGACGTTTTAAAACACATTATATATTTATTAGGAATTTTATTTTTACCCAAAAAAATCAGTTGTATTAGAAAATTATGGAAAATTAAAAATTGGATAATTTTTACAACCTCATTCAAAAACTAATTTTAATTTTATTTAAATAATTTTCTAAATATTTGACTTTTTTCTTTTAAAATAAGTCCAATAATTATTTAAAATTGACCATTTTTTACAAAAACTATATTAAAACAATAATAAAAATTATATTTTACATCATAAAAATTATGAGATCATTTATATTTGATAAAAATAATTTAATAATAATATTTATTTAAAAATACAATATTTTATAGAGATATATTTATTAATTGAATTTGAATATTAGCCAAAAACTATTTGTGATTTAAAAATCACATAAAATGTCAGAATAATTGACTGAAAGTATAGAATTTTTTTTAAAAAAAATAATTTACTTAATTCAGAAGTCGGGGTATTGATACATATCCCTTTCTTACACAATTATATTCCCTAATATTATGGTGTGAAATGATACGACTTTCTTGGGGTCATTCGGTGAACATGGTTTGGGAAGTAATCTTGATAATCATGAATATATCTCATAAATTGTTTCTCGTATACATATATTGTTGGTCACTGGCTTTGACTTGGTATTTTAAAAAGCCTATAAATGATATCTCCCAAAAAATATATTATAAATGAGCTTCAAAGGAAATGATCCCACTAGTCATGGCCATCACATCCTTTGTTTATGGTAATAAGATTTGTTTACACCATATATTTATACTAGTAATTTGTTCATTGTTCAATGAATATATAATCAATGGTAATGACACATAACTGTAATTTAAATTAAATTGGATATAACCATAAACAATTGTGCATCTATTTTCAATATATATGAATCATTTAATTAGAAAGGAAGGGAATTTTATTCCTAAATTATCATGTAGTTATAACCTCCCCCTTAAGATATTTCTCTCATGAAATATCCACTTCCAACATTATAATAGGTATGGGTAACTCTGCTTCATCACATCCATCAGTTCCCACATTGCCTCTTAAACCATTTGGTTTATCCACAACACAATGATGAGGGTCATTGTATTATTTCGCGGAACTCATTACTGCTAATCTAAGATCTACACCATCTTCTCCTCATAGAAAATTTCATTATCCAATGCTAACACTTCTGGATTGAGTACACGATAGGGGTCAGGTATGTACTTCCTCAATATAAGTATAGGGAAGAAATCATGTACTTGATATAGTTCTGGGTGAAGGGAAATTATATAGTCCACATCTCTGATGTGATCAAGGATATCAAAAGGGTTGATGTACCTTGATCTAAGCTCTCCCTTCTAAAAAAATATCATCAACATATTTCATGGAGACATACAAAGGAATACCATGTCTCCAACAAAAAATTCTAGGTGACATCGATGATTTCTATCATAGCTCTTTTGTAAACTCTGTGCAGCATTAAGGTGATTTTGACTAGTCTTAACCTCCTCTACCGTTTCTATGACCATTTCTGGACCAGGAAGTTTTTATTCCCCTTCTTCCTCCCAACACATCAGTGTTCTGCACCTCTTCTCATAATGGTCTTAATAATTATCTATTTAGAGTCTTGATTGGAATATTTTTTTGTATGAGAACATAGAAAATGTAATATGTTGGTCCCATATGCCTTTTAAATCTATTTAGAAAACTCTCGAGATGTACTCATGTGTTTGGATAGTCCTCTAAGATTTTTAAACAGTTTTAGGGTGATGGGATGTACTTATGTTCAACTCATTAGTCATAGCATGTTCGAGACTCCTCCCAAACATAGAGGTGAAAATTTGATCTCGATCGGATACAATAGATTGTGGTACACAATGAAACCTTACCAATTATATAATGTATGTTCCTTCCAGTTGATCCATTGAGAAAACCTCTCAAATTGAAATAAACTGTGTTGTATTTGAATGGAGATCCACAACAACCTAGATAGCATTGTTTCATTTTTATATCATCATGAGTCCATTGAAATTGTCTGTGGTGATGTTTTATGAAAAACCGATTGGCATTGGTAATGGTTGCATCATCCCCTTATACGTCTTCCACCTACCCTTCACTTACTAAAATACTAGGTTCATTGACGTATATTCACTCATCTCCATCTTCATGTTATCCCACAAATAATGTTTTCAGAGTTCCTGATACATATTTTTATTTCTTGGATGAATGGAGAAATTTGAACAATATTCATCATCCAAAAGTTATTTCTTTTACTCATGATTTTATGGGACACATAGTCTTGACCCAAATCTCACAATACCCTCTTCATTAGAATTTATCCCCAAGGATTTACCTTTTCTATTAGTTTCCACATTCTTTTGAATTCCAACATCATATCTTTGACCATCCAATAACCTCTCTAAAAGATATGGTTGAATAATAATTTGTTAAAGGATTGATGATGTTCCCTTATTTATGATTCAAATGTCCATATTTATAAAAACTAAGATGATTGGTTCCTTTTAAAATATCATCAATTGATGAATTTCAAGGTCATTTCTACTTATATCATCTACCACCTTGTTTTCTTTGCCCCGGCAGTAATGGATTGAGCAGTAAAAATCCATGATTATCTATGACAATATTTGTTGGTCCATATTCGGCTCATTCTGTTTGACTATATATTTGAGACTTTTTTGATTCGTATATATTTCAAACATCTCCCAAAAGAGATAATTATACTAGATTTTTAATGCATAGATCACATATTCCAACTCCACAACATCTGTGGGATAGTTTTTCACATTAATTTTAAACATTCTTGAGAAATACATTGAATTTGTCATTTTTCATCAACAAACAACCTAGTCTCTTCTTTTACGCATCACTAAATATTAAAAAAACTCCCCAATCATGGGTAGTGTAAGATAAGGTGTAGTGCTAAGACTTTTATTACAGGAAATAAAGAATTATTCACATTCATTATTCCATGAAAATTTGACTTGCATCTGAGTTATCATGGTAATAGGGTTTGACAATAACGATAAATTTTTCTCACATCATTGATAATATTATGCCAACCCAAGGAATATATAGATATCCATCATGAATGTCGGCCTATTCCATCCCACAATTTCTTTTTTCTTTGAAGGATCTATAGATATCCCATTTATCGTGATGATATTATCCCTAAATGTGACATCCTTCAACTAGAACTAACACGTGTTGTACATTGCATATTGTTTATCCTTTTTGTATGGTCTCTAGAACAGTGCTTAGATGATCCTCAGGATCCTCCGTGGTTTGTAGTATATTAGAATATCATCAATAAATAAAACCATAATTTGTTGAGGTTATCTCTAAAGACACTATTATTCATGTCCATTAATATTTCCAGAGAATTAGTGAGTCTAAAAGGAATTACTATGAATTCATAGTTCTCGTACCTTGTATGAAAAGCAGTACTACGGATATCCTCCTTCTTCCCCCATACTAGGTAATATCCCGACCGCAGATCCACCTTGGAAAAATATTTTGATCCATGTAGTTAATCAAACAGTTCATCATTCTATGGTAAATAACACATGTTAATTATCATGATTTTTTTGATCTCACTATAATCAATGAAAATGTTCATTGATACAACATTCTTCTTGAAAAAGAGGATATGTTTACACCAAGGTGAGGCACATGGGAATATGAAACCTTTATCTAGATTCTCCTTTAAATATTTCATTGGATCATCACGTTTCACTATAACCATTCTATACAGATTCTTGGATATTGGTGAATTCCAACTTACAATAACAATTGAGAATTCAACATCTCTTCTTGGTGGAAGACTAAGAAATTCATCGCGAAACACATTAGTTAATTCACTCAAAAAAATGAATGTCATCGAGGATGATTCATTCCATAGAATCAATCATTTGAACTAGATACACTTTCTAATAGGTAAATAATATACATTATTTTGATGATGGAGCTAAATAAGATTCTTTGGAAAAATTAATTTATACATAATCATTGTACAATTCATAATATTGAGAGCAATTTTATTCTCACAGCAAATTTATGTTTTCTATATATAGTGGAAGCCAATACATGCCTAAAATTTCATAAACCACCACCAAGGTCTGAATGGTAAGGTTATACATGAAGTTGGATCCATAAGTAGTGATGGGGGAGTAATTATATACATAAGATGCAATAAATTCCCCATTTTCTATTTTCACCATCATCTATAACTAAATGTATTATGGAGGTGTTTAGATTGATCTAATAATGTTATGGGATATAAAAGAATGCATTGAACCAGAATAAAAAAGTCTGTTCAATATTCATGAATAAATAAATAGCATACCTATCACCCGGTCATTGTTTGGAATCACTTCGGCAGTAGTGATGGAAAAGGTTCTCCCTTGCTGCCTCATAGGTTGTTTGTTTCCTCTGAAAACCCTTATCATAGTTCATTGGGTTTAGAAATTCCACTTTTTCATATAGTTTAAATTATGAACATCATTTTCAGGGTCAACTGGGTTGTTCCTTCCCTCTTTCACATTGAGGGATTTCTCCTGTTGGAAATTTTTATTCACACACCCTTCTCTTCTACACCTATAGAATTTCCTCAAAACCATTAAGTTATTTCTAGGGTTCTGGTTTCTGCACCTTTGATAATATGGGTGCTACAATTTAATAGCCCAATTGTATTTATCTATAATAAAACTTGAAATAATGTAAATTTTTGGCTTCTTATCCCCCTGATACCCTTCAGATTCACCAATCTCCATATCAACTTTGATGGAACATTGGAAAATTTCTTCATAGCTGTCAAAGTCAAGGATTTCTAGGTCATTTGTTGTCCAGGTTTTATCCCACCAAAGAAGTTGGAAACCTTGAATTTTGAGGTAACAAAAAAATGGATGTGTGTCATGAATTTCTTGTGGTTTTTTCCTTATACTCTCAAATATATTCATCTCCATTTTTCTTGAATTCAATAAATTTCGTTTCCAAATTAAGATGGAAGGTGTGGGGAAAATATTGATCAAAAAACATTTTCTAGAAATCCTTACATTCCATCACATATATATCTTTCAAAGGATTTTTATATTTTATCATTTTCCACAATCAATCTGCTTCACCATCCATATGATAAGTACCCATAAGAACCATCTCTATTTTGGAGAATTAAACAATGGAAAAAATATTCTCAATGGAGTTGTTGCATTGTTTGATGATCGAGGGATCATATTATCCTTTGAAATTTGGAGGCCTTTGTCTCATGAAACTCTTGATTGAGTCTTGAGGTGTAGTACATTCCTAATGATACATATTTCTATTCAAAACCCGAGTTAATTTACAATGTATCATGGCACTTTTTGTGTTCCCTGTTCCCATCGGATTAGGAATCACATTAGAGTAGTCATCAGAGTGATATTCACTTTGATTTTTAGCTCAATTTATCATGTTACTATAATTATCTATGATAAAAGGAAAATTAGGGATCAGTACCTTAAATAGATTAACACATTAATTGGGAATCCAATGACATTAAGGGGATAACATATAAATTACATTTACCTATTTAACTTATAAATTTTTAGGATTCAATATATATTACTCATTATATATTTCCTAAAATATATTTTTGTTGGAATTATTAATTGTTTCCTCTAAAAATGGATTGTAATAAGATTATTATTCTACTAAAGAATGTCCCCCAGTAGTGTTAACACAATAGTGCTTCAAGGTCCAACCAGTTCTCGTCCGGGTCTCTCCCAAAGTGGCGTTTTTAGGTTTTACCCCATGATACATCTATTCCAGAGCCATCTATACATGTTCATATCCATAAAGGGATGCATTTTTTTTAAAAACCACGAATTATATAGTTACCAAAATTTAGTTATGTTTTTATTATTCTTTGTATTATTCTTATGAAATTCACTATAGTTTTATAATCATAATCCCAAAAATAACTAAACATATCCTTTGATACAAACAATAACAACCCTACTCTTTATATAACACATAAAAATGATTTATGAAAAACAATTTTCAATTAATGAAACAAATAATATCGATAGGTATAGTGTCTTTGGGTATTTGGAACATTACATAACAACATAAAACATGAAATAAAAGTCTTTATTGAAAACTAGTTTTACATGAACACAACATTCCATCATACTTAGAAATGCTTGGGATAACCAAAAGATGCAAATATAAAAGAGTGAGATATAAATCCCATTAAGTGAATAAAAAATGTATAACATAAGGAAGAAAAAATAATTTATTCAATAGGTATATCAATGAAGGGAAAAACATTCATGAACATAATGGTGTGATATAACATGATAATGATAACAAGAAAATGTGGATACAATAAACAACCTGATATTAGAATGATCCAATGATAATTGAACATGGATAGAATTAGTAAACAATAATTTAACATTATTTAGCTTTTGTAAACCCACTTTGACATGCTTTATCATGATACTAAACACTACACAATGCATTGGAGCGCTTTCCGTTTGAACCCTTAATAAGAATTTAATTTTCATGTATAAGTGTGGCCCATATATCATACAACATTTATTTATTAATCATCATAATTAATTCCATGAAAAAGAAATGTGGAAAAAATAAATTTATGTCCCATGTTAATAAGTACATCATCATAAATGTGAATACCCTTTATAGAAAAATTGTCATTGTATTAACTATACGATGATTTTAGCAAGAACAATCATGGTGGAATTTCATCCACATAACGTCATTAAATAGAAATTATTAAATTGGGTTAAAGAGTGGTAAAGTGGTCTCCCAGCATTTATTCAATATATTTATAGTATTGGGATTAGGGAACATAATATCCCAACATATTTAATGGAATTTATATGCATAATATAAGAGAAATTGTTGAATGGAAATGAGAAAAGAGAAATCCCTACTAGATATTTCGCATGGTAATGTGTGTATAGTGGATGGTTTAATGAGATATAAATAGGTATATATTCATTATGGAATAATAAGGTATGTATGGGAGAGTTTAGAAATAATAACCCATAATTTTTAATTAAAAATTAAATAGAATAAAAATATATGGGAACTTGGACCATAATGTGAAATGAAGGAAAGTGAGGATCCCTTACGTGGATGGGTGATCCCAATGGATTTGGAGAGGCTTCTTGGGATCCTAGGAAATCCATGGGAGGACTATTTGAAGTATTTGTAAGAGGAGGGTATAGATCAAAATTGTTTGAGAGAAGTGGAATGGGATATTGGGCGGTGTTATATAGGAAATGGGGGAAAATTATTTATTATTTACGTTTTTGACACATCACACTAAAATATTCAACTTTTAAAATTATTCCATTGTCTTTTCATATGGTTTATATCCAAGGGGAGTGAAAAAAATATTTTATAAGGACATGGGCCGAAAATATTGAAATATTATCCTTGCTTATGTGGAACTGAGCCACACTCTCAAGGAAATTATTTTAAAAATATAAAATACTATATAAGTCTTGGAGGATTCGATAAGAATTTATAAAATAAATAAAACATATCTAAAATTACATTATATGAGATTATAAACATATATTTGGTCGATTATCCCTTTTATGGTAGTTTATTACTTCACTATTATGTAATTATGATGTCATAAAACACATTATATATTTATTTATTATTTAATATTTACCAAAAAATCACATTGTGTCAAAAAATAAAAATAAATTCAATGTTGGATAATTAAATCATGCTGATCCCAAAAATAATATTCATTATATGTAAATATTTTCAAAAAATTTCACTCATAAAATTAATCAAATTATTATTTAAAATTGATGGGTTCTGACAAAACCAACATTCAATATTTAATAAAAAAATATATTTCACTTCATAAAAATGATGTGATCATTTATATTTGATAATTAAATTTTATAATAATATTTTATTAAAATAATAGTTATTTCAAAATAAATCAATTTTCTTAAACTAGATTTCTAAATTGAATTATAATATAAACAAAAAACTACATGTGCTTTAAAAATCACTTACAAAGTAACAATAATTGAATGAAAGTATAGACATTGTTTTATAAAGATATATTGTACATAATCATGATTCTAGGATATTGATACATAACCCATTATTACACTATTATACACCATAAGAGTAAGGTGATTGATAGTGGGACTTTCATGGGTCCAATTACTGAACATGTTTGGGGTCATAGTCCCGATGAGCTTGAACACGTCCCATAAACATTTTTGCTAAGGATTACATTGTTGGGTTTTATCTTGGTCATAATGTCCGAAAAATCCTAGAAATTCTACCTCCCTTAAAATATCTGATAGATGGGCTTGAATGGGAATAATTATAAAAGTTTAGGCCATCACTTCCTTTTTCTGTGTCAAAAAGACTTGTTAAAACCCCATATTTATACTAGTAGTTTATTCCCTGTTCAAAGTCTATATTATAAATGGTAAAAATATATAATATTCATTTAAATCAAATTGGATATAACAATTAAAATAGTGCATGGGTTTTCTATATCATGAGGCTCTTAATTTATAATAAAGATAATTTTATTCATAAATTATTGGGTCGTTACAATAAGGTATTAAATATTTCCATGCAATGGGTTTTTCTCAATTATGTAGAACATTTTACACCTTCTCTTCTATGTATAACCACTATGTAAACTCGTTTTTCATTCTTAATTTAATTAATTTTTACTGGGTTCACTAATAATTATGGTCACAAAATAAGATAAAATTATTAAATTATATAAATTATCATTATTCCAAATAAAATTTTTTTTTTTAAAATTAAAATAAGAATTTTTATAGAATATAATATTATATCAATCCTACAAACAAGATGAGTATTTTAGTTTCTAAATTATAAATTTAAAAAAAAATTACAATATTTTATATCCAATTTCAATATAAAGTGTATTTAAATTAAAAAATTTATATCAAAATATATTTAAATTTACTAATTAATATTTAAATCATAATTAAAATATAATATATCATTGTAAATAAATTGGGAAAAAATATTTTTTTCAATTATAATTCCATATTTTTTTCTTCATCAAAATAATGAAAATTTTAGAAATAAAACCCATAAAGTAACCCTAATATAATTTTTGTATTACGATTTAAAATATGATTTTTATTTTATCAAATTAATTTCTATAATCTGGATAATTTTATTTTTTAAAATATTTACACTATATAATGGAAATAAAACTACTTTTTAGAAAAATACTACTTTGAAGAATATAATTAGATTTATTCTTACATCTGGTATAGAGAAAACATAATATCAATCTTACACAATTTTTTAATATATATTGTATATTTATTTCAATAAAATCATTATAAAAATGTGATATTGTTAATTTATTGATATAAAACACACTTATTCCCATTAAATATTTTTTTAATGGAAGATTATTTTATTTTCAAATGGATCTAATTTAAATTTTGAATTTATTTGTCATGTAATAATTCTTTATATAAACATGATTAAACCATATTTTTATAATTTATCTAACCCTATTCATAACATCCATTCCAACGTCTATTTTATAACTATTATATTAGATAATAATAGTTATAAAGTATTTCATGTTTGGTTTAAACTAAGTATTTCGTTTGACGAAAGCTATACATTGAATTTTGTGTATCCCAAGACAAACGTAGAATTTCATGTAATGAAATATAAAATAGGTGTTACTTTTAAAGAGATACAAAATAATTATGTTTTGTGGAAATAAATATTGAAAATATTTAATTTATTCGGAAAAATAATAAGTCACAATATCTCATGGTGTTTCATTCTACCCAACATAACATGAATTTCACCCAAAACGTTTTCTCTAACATCAAATGTTTATCATTTGATGAAAATTACTTCTTATAAATCCACAACATACAAATGACTAACAAAAAAACGTTTATAAATAGAATTTTGGAAACATAAGGTTACCCAACGCCACCAGTTACTAGGTTTCAACATAAGCGATCATAGGTGGGAAGTGATGATTTGGAAATGGATCAAAATAATAAGTAATTATATAGAGTGATAAAGATCACCGATCAGAAGAAATTGGTTGATCTAGGGAAGTTTATTGATCATAACACCTTATAAAAAATAGGCCTGAAAAATTTCATTAATTTCTCCAAAATTATGATTATAGAACGTTATTTTATTTCAATATCATTTTCCTAATGTTGATGAATTTTCACAAGAACATATAGTTAATTGGTTTTATTCCATTTAAAAATAAAAATATCATCCTATAGTAATTATTTTATCAGTTTCCACTTCACCTCATACTCCATGAAATGAAGTTGAATTTTCTATGCATAAATCAATAATGGGTCAAAAAATTTCAAAGATCCAATTGTATGTCAATACAAAATTTTTCAGCTATAATCTAAAAAAATAGATATCAAAGGTTATCCAATATACAAAATTTCATATAGAGAAATGATACACTAATCTATAAAACCACATTAAAATCTTAACATAACCCATTTCGTAAATTAGTAGACTTTGAATATTATGAAAGATGAATATCTAAAAATTTGGAGAAAATGATAGAAATTTTTTCAAAAACAACGTATCATTGATCCACCATATTTTATAAGTTATCTCTTAATTTTTAGATACTAAAAATGTAAATAACTGCATCTTGTATTGTCTTGAAATGTGTTAATAAAATGAATTACTATAAAACCATATTGAAACAAAAAATTTTTTCCCATTCCATACATAAAACAAGGCTTTTACATATATTCCATAAATTTAACCTTCATAAATTATAGATTAACCATTTATTTAGACAATAATTTATTAAAATTGAGGTCATCGTCACTATATAATTTAATTTAACCATTTCAAGGATATATTTATCAAAAAAACATCATTTTTTCATCCTCAAGAAAAAATTAATTTTTGAATCCCCATAATCTTGTGTTTCCCAGAAAATATAACATTTTCATTAAATAAATTTCCATTATCCTCAGCATCATTCAACATTTTATTTCAAATCCGTAATGAAAGAATTATACCCGATAATCCTTATATACTTAACAATTCTTATAATATGATTATTGAATCCAAATAAATAAAGACTTTAATCATTACAATTATATTTTATTAATAGAATATGTCCATCCTGGGTCAAGAATTATCATCAGGATTCAAGGAATTGATTTGGATAATTCCAATGTTCACCCAAGATATGAAATTGAATTACTATAACAAATTTCACATTATGACCCCTTTTTCAAAAAGATAACATCAGCCCTTATATTTGAGATATTCCTTCATGTTTTTCTTCCCACCTTCTTGACATGTAAGAAGATGTGAATTATAAAATCTATGTTCATTACCACAAGAATTTCAAAAAATTCTATATTCATCTTATTAAATTTTTCACGAGTACCATTGAATTCTATAGTGTTAATCATATATCATGATACCTGCTTAAAATTAATCACAATATCTTTCTATCCAATCATCATCGAATTTTTATTCTCATAATAACAATATTTTCTATCATAATCAATGCCAACATGATTCATTCTAGTTCTAAAAATAAAAAAATACAAAATGCATAGTTTGTGAAACACTAAACATAGTAGGGGACCACAAATCATTAGAAATTACATATAGGATTTCTAAATCATGAATCCTTATTTTATATATAGTATATGTTTACATTTATTTTCATTATCTGTATAAATCCATCATGGTGGTTCATAATGACTTTCCAAATCATATCCCTTATGAGTGTCAAATCGGGTTTGCAGCAAGGCCCATTTTGGTGCCTTATGTCCTGAATAAATCTAGTTAAATATGGTGTTATCATGATTATTTTACCAAGGTTCATTTTTTCTAGATTAACATCCACTTTTAGTATATAGAAATATATATAACTTCTTTTACACCAATAAATTTATCCATTACCCACATTCCATGACATTTTTCTATACATGGACTCATCCTTGGACAAATCATTAGAGACATCCCAAGACATATTCTTATAAATATCCCTAGGGATCTAACCATGTTTTTCTAATCCTATTTTCACATGTTTATCAAAAACATTCCATTGATACCAACTATATAAGCACATTATTTTAATAATAAATATTCAATCCTATTAAAGAATATAAATCACATTACAAAATTACATGCCCAAGGACCATAATGGTTTTTTTCATTTGAAAACATGGAACACAATCCTTTATCTTGGTGAATGATATCACATACCACCAATAAATATTTTCTTATTTAGTACTCTTGAAAAAAATACCCTACATAAAACATTTATTTATAACATGTGAAAAGAAACATAACATAGGGTGATCTATAATGCTCAGTATGTCGAAAAAAGAGAGATATATATCCATAACATGGACATAAGGCTTTGAGAACATAAGTGTAACATTTGAATAAACACCCGAAATTTCAAAGATCATATACATGATCCGGGTAATAATAATTGGAATTTCATAATACCTAGATCATAAGATAATAAAATAACATGATATGTAAGAGCATTAAATTTGAAAAAGGAATGGAATTTATGGCATACAAATAATCATAGAAAATAATTTCCATTTTGGTCAAGGCAAATTGTTGAGGCCATCAGAACAGACAATGTCCATTACAATACGGGCTTCAATCCTCATTCCTACCATGTCTTACTATAACATGTTCACTCCCCATTCCTGTTATGTATTACTATACTATGTTCACTTACCATTCTATCATTTTATATATCATTAGAAATATAAATCTTTAACCAATGAATTAAAAGGATATATAGTTCTCACCCATCACTAAATTAAAAACATATATATGTATAGTGTAAGGTTATAGATATTAATCATTTTATAACTCATGATGTGAAATTGGTATCATAAAAAATTTATCATATCATTATATGAGTAAAAGATATAGGATTCCCAATAATTTCATCATTTAATTACCTATTAAAAGAAGCAGGTTTCACACTAATTTCTTCATGGTACAACTTGTTCATGATAAACAGGTTTCATAATCATCATAAAATCAAACTATAACCCATTTATATAAATAATATGAATTATATATTTGAATAATCTCCCATATAAGGAATAGATAACACCAAAAAATGTCATCATATATGGAAAATTATTTTTAAAGTTAATCAAAACAGTTATTTACAAAATATACTTTTAGAATTTAAAAATTCATTTTTAAACATATAACAATTTGAAAACATTTATCATTAAAAAGACATTGAAATAAATTAATGGATTCTATGATAAAAATTTAAAAATTAATAAAATTTTAACTATTTTATGATAATTTTAATTGAAAATAAATTTTTAAACATATAAATTATTCTATTAAAAGAATTCAAAACTATTTTTAAATAAAAAAACCTTTTCGAAATAAATTTCATTAAAAATAACCTTTTAATCATATAAAGGAAGCCTTAAAAAAATTAAATCAATTTTTATAACATAAAAATTTTCATAATACATTTCTATTAAAATAACCAAAAATATCATTTAATCTTTTTTTATCAAAGTTGAAGAAAAAATGATTTTATAATAAATTTTTTTTAGAAGATAAAATTAAATTTATATTCTCTTAAAAATATTTTCTTAATAATTTTAGCTACCGAATAGTAAAAAAATGGTACCATTAATTTAAATATCATGAATAAACATAGGATAAAAAACAATTCATAATTATTGAGAGATATATCACAATATTTTATCATTGTAATCATATCATATAAAATCCTCAGAAATAATTTGATTGTGACCTAAAATCATTAAAACATTGAAAAAATTGGATCTTAATCCCAATGAACAACTAAAATAATGATTAAATTAAAATATCATTAAGATAGATAAACTAATGATACTAAATTTCAAAGGATTTTCTTTTTCACCTCATAAATTAATATATGTTCATAACATAACATGTGTATAAAAAAATGAAAATTGAGATAAAATTAACTTACCACATTGGTCCCATTTTATCTCTAAACTGTATGAAATAGAGATCCTAAAATGGATATTTGAATCCCAATAATTATAATGTGAATAATAAGAAAGTAATTTATTGGTAATAATAATAACCACATAAAATAAATATGTGGTGAACATGGCGTGTTTCCCACGAAGGAAAAAGTGAGACGAAAATCCCTTACTATAACCAAATATATATATATATACATATATATATATATATATATATATATATCAAACCAAATATGATTTTTTGGACCATTTATAAACCGTTTAATAATAATTTCATGTTAAAATTATGCTTCTGGTAATAACCGCTTTGTTTTCATAAATGATTTCATTGATTATATTATTTGGTTTTCATACAATAATAATGATTTAATCTCCTCCAGAGTGATATCCATGATATAAATATAATATATATTCAGTATATATATATTTATAATAATCTAAAAATGATATAAATAGAAAATTAAATGCACTGTTCATGGATAATGTGGCATGTATGTACGCATTTACGTTGTTCTTATTTTCTTAACATATAGAATGAAACACATGTATATGATATATATATATATATTATCATTAAATTATAATTTTTATATCATTTATATAACATTTTTTATTAATCTCATCCTTAATATATTCTATGTAAATTGTGAATGAATCATTGTTGGATCAGATTATACCAAATATACACCAGAGGGGGTGAATTGTGTCTTTTAAGAAATCTTCGTGAGATTGTGGTTGGCTATTTTACATTAATCTTATTAATTAATGCAGCGGAAATATGATGTGGAGAGACACATGATGTATAGTGGTTCGGGGAACAGAAGGCCCCTAGTCCACTCCACCAACTCTCTACTCCATGAGCTTTGTGATTTTCACTATCGGGTCCTCATTTCAAGAGACCTTTCAACAATTGAGTACAGGCAGTTGAAACCTTTACAAACTAAATAAAAAAAGCCTTCTGGTTCACTCACAGAACCTACACATCTTAGTAAGAGAATCTGGTCACTCAAGAATAGAAAATATAAGAATTTTGTATTCTGAAAATACTTTCCAGATGTTCTTCACAATTGCAACAGCATGCAATTGAAGAAGATAGATCGTCACCATTGGAAACAATGATCTTCACAAAAATGTCATTCTAGGTCGATCCCATTGAAGTAAATATAGAATATAATTCACAAATTCAGAAGTAGCAGATTCATAATAGATCATCGATGTAGAACAAGTGAATCCTCTATCGTGATTCTTCTTCATGAATAAATAGAGCTTTGTCGCTCCATTAGAATCAGCAGATCTGTGTGTTTTGATAGTCTCTAATTTTTATTATTCTCCCTTTTTTAATGATTGATTGATCATGTTATACTATTTAAAAAAACACACACATATATATAATAATGACAAACAATTTTCCTGTAAATTTAGATCCATAAAAATATTATTTTGACTCGTGATATTCATACATTTGAATTGACAGAGTAGTCAAAACTTCCCTGAAGACACTGTATAAAAATCTCATTTTAATTCGATACATAAACCATTGATAAAATGGCGTTGAATTAGACAAAGTCAAACATTAAAATCAGCTTTAATTCTATCTTGAAATCAGCCTATTAATCAGCTTGCTGACCATTACTTTAAAAATATCGTCTTTTAAACTCTCTGATGCCAAACATATGGTTGGTGATGTGGCCTTAAAACATATGGCTGAAAATGTATGGTTAATCACAAATGTAGGGTTCATGTCACTTTCTTCAAATGTAAGGTTGATCATAAACTTAGGGTTGTCCATCAATACATTTCCAAGAACATATGGTTGTTCACAATGGTATGGTTGATGAACCATACATTTGAGAAACAAATGTAACGTTTAATACTTACGTACGGTTCTCCTTCTATACTTTTCTAAAATACCAAACATAAGGTTCCGTCCTAATGTAGGGTTTCTTTTTCAAACATTGTCGATAATGTATGGTTGATTAACCATAATTTTCTATTATCTCATAAAGTATACACTGCTTTTAATCCTTACACTACATTTCTCCATGTAGTGTATGAACATTGTTTCTAGAACGCGTTAAAAAAGATCTCAAATATATAGAGTCAAACAGTGTTTCCAAAACATGCTTAATACAACTACATTAGAAAAAAATTCTCATTGTTCAATAATATAAAATTTTCATCTAAAAAATACAATGAACAATAATTTCCTGAAAAATAATTAACAAATAAAATCAGTAGAAAATAATTAAGAGGTTTTTGTGAGCATCAAAATTATCATAAAGAGATAGTGTATTGTTCACAACAAACTCCCCCCTTTAAATAACAATATTATGTATTGTTGAAGACAACACATTCTCAACAATCTCCCCCTTCTTGATGATCACAAAACAAATAAAATAACAAATTAAATTGACTTACAAAATTATTTACATAGAGTTTTTAATTTAGAAAAGATAAATACAATATTTTTTTAACATAAGTTCTCTCTTTAATTTATCCATTTTCTATTTCTACCCCAGTAAAATGAAACAAACAAGAATGTTGTGTTTATAAAAATTTCACCCCCTTTTTGTGATATCAAAACCAATGATAAAATATGGAATATAACAAAGATTAATGTAGTACTGACCATAAGTAAATAAAATAATTAACTATTTATCGATAATTAAATATGGATTACTGGAATATTGAAACAAGGACATTAAAACAAATAAATAGAATGAATCATATTTTCATTAAAAGTAAAAAATTGATAAATATAAGAATCAAGGTGTGATCAGGGTTCAGGAAGGGTTTATCTCCTTTGGACTGTAGACTTTATTTTTGTCAACTGTTCCCTCATCCTTCTCATCATTCCATCACCAGGATTAATGATAATATCCCTGATCTCTTGAGTCATATGAATGTCTTCTATGAGGTTCACTTTGAAAAACTCATGATGTCATTGTTTCTTTTCCATAAACAATGATAACTTCTCTGTGTAATGAGTTAGTACAAGTCTAAGTGATGGTTTATTTGATGTCAACAGATCAACAAAAAATTTCTGATTATTTAACAAGATTGATAAAGGAGCACTATTGCATTGATGATATTTCATCCTATCATTCATGTTTCTCATTGTATCAGTAATTTCTTGAAACATTCGGATTTAATCAAGATAAGTACTTGACCCACTAGCATCACTATTACCAACATATGCAAAATGTGTCTTAATAAATTATTTGAGATCTGATAAATGTAACTTCATTAGCATTTCAAATTTTAATTTTGCAACTGCATTCAACATATCATTCTTAATAATTTCAACCTCTTGATTTTAAACAGTACCATCCTTAATTTATTGAAATTTCAAATGATTTGATTCTAAGGCCCTTCTTAGAGTATCATTTTTAGAATGAAATTGAGGCATCTTTCTGTACATATCTTCAACTTCCTTCTTCCCTGAATCAGAGGGAGCTTGTGCTTGATTTTCATTCTCAGTTCTAGTTTGATGCAACAGTACAAAAGGTAGCGAATCTGCATCAGACATATCTTGATCCTCCTCTTGAGCAGGTTGATCCACATATTTTTCCTCAGATTTTTTTCCAGTCTCTTCCATAAAAAAATTCTCATGAAGTACTTCTATGTGAGATTCAGAAACATGCTCATCATGATGATATTTAAAATGTTCTTCCAATGGATTTTCTAAAATTATATCCTCTGGTGTTTCCTATGGTCTGGCCACTTCCTCACCAGGCACTGCCTCATGTTCCTTTTGATCAGCTATAATATGTTCTTGAGTCACTCATTGATATTCTTATTGAATTATAGATTGAATTTGAGATCCTTCCATAGGTACTGTCCTCTCAATAACAGCTTTCATTGTCCTATCAGCATCAACTTCTCTTACAAAACTATAATGGATTAAATATCTTGTTATCAGTATAGGAGAAACAAGTTCCCCATTAATAGTTCTTTTCCTCTGAGATTAAAGACCCTCCCGACTTATTTCTTCCTCAATATCTTCCATTTCAAATCTGATTCATCTTGAGGTAGTACTGACTCTAGATTTAGCATGTCCTTCTTTAGACTTAGCAGTATGATCTTGACAACTCTCTACTTCTTCCTCTGCTCCTACTTGCAAAAGTTTCCCTTTTATAGTGCTCTAGAAATAACCAATTCTTCTTATGGTACCAGCATTGAAAATATTACTGTGATGACATCTAATTCTTGAATCCACCAGTCTTACCATATCAATTTTGAAAAAATGTTTGCAAATGAATCTACCAAAAGGGAAGAAATTCATTCGGTCATCACTCTGACAGCAATATATTAGGTATCTGGCCATGTACCTAGGAAAATTTAGCTTTATATCACTCATGAACAGAATCATTATAGACATATCAGGATATAGAATTTTCTCCAACTTAGACATCCTCGGTGCATTCCCTATTTTCACAAATTTTACTAATATTTTATGATCTGGATCCAGGTCCTTTATGAACATCTTCTTTATAGAAGTATAACCAAAACGAAAAGACATAATATCCTCAAATTTATGCACATAATCTCCTATATTTTTCAAATCAAAATGAAACACTCTCTCATGAGGGAAGTTCAAAATCTGGAAAATTTCAACTAAAGAGATCGAAAAATCTCTATCCTCTATCATAGCCAACATAGTGTCCTCATTGTCTCCTAGACTGAATTAAACATACCTAATGAAATATCGAAGTTATACATCATAAAAAAAACTCATAATTCTCACCGTTGAATGTATCCACTATATTTTGAATAGTGAGAGCTTGTTTCAACAAAAGATTTGTCTGATATAACCACTCCAGATCAATAACCTTTCCTTGTAAGATTTTCTTTTTTTTTCTGCGTTTTTTTTCTTTGCATTGCTGTTCTCGACTTCATCATCTCTCTTAGTCTTTTTCATTTCTGTGAGAATCTATGATGGTTTGAAGATTATGGTTTTAGAGGTTCGAAGATTAGGGTTTGACGAGCAATGGTGTAGTTTCGCGGGTTTGAAATGGTTTTGGTAGAAATGAAACGCTTTAGAAGTTGAAAGGTTTTTGACAGCCTTGATTCTTGTGTTTTTATTAATCATTACATAGATTTTAAATATAAATAAAATTTACTACGCTGGATAAAGAAAATTATTTTTTTAAAAAAATAGATAGTTAATTATTTAAAAACAAGTAGAGTAAAATAAAAATTCATTTAAAATTAAATAATCTTATCCCCCTTAATAAAATCAAACCTTGCAGTGGGAAGTGGTTTAGTAAAAATGTCATCTAAATTAATTTCAGTACTTACAAATTCCAAATATATATCCTTTTTATGAACATAATCTCTTAGAAAATGATGTCTGATATCAATATTCTTAGTCCTATAATGAGGAATATGATTTTTTGAAAAATTTATAGCACTAGTATTGTCACATAAAACAGGTGTATTATTACAATTTAGTCCAAAGTACTAAGAGGGTTTTTTTTCACAACACTTGTGCATATAAACTGTCAGCAGAAACATATTATCCCTCAGCTGTTGACAGGGAAACTCAATGTTGTTATTTACATGACCATGAAAATAGGTATTTCCCTAAAAAGTTCCATCTTCATGATGTACTTTTCCTATATAATATACAACTCTCAAAGTCTGCATCCGAATGTGAAATTATATTAAAATAATATGTTTTGGGATAAAGAAGAGGTTGAAAAACAGTTCCATTTAAATATCTAAATATTTTTTTAACAACAGTTAAATGAGATTCTTTATGATTTGATTGAAATCTTTCAGAAAGACATATTGAATACATTATACATGACCTGCTAGCAGTAAGATATACTAAAATACCAATCATACCTCTATATAACTTTTGGTCAACTAATTTTCTAGTTTCATCCAAATAATGTTTTATATTAGTACACATTGGAGTTGTATATTTCTTGATGTTTTCAAGTCCAAATTTTTTAATAAATTAGTAATTTATTTTCATTGGTTCAAATCATTTCCAAAATATTTTTGATAAATTTTTAGATCTAAAAACAAGTTTAATTCTCCCATAATGCTCATTTAAAAATTCTTTTTGCATTAACTTTGAAAACTCATGAAAAAGGAATTCATTAGTTGATCCAAAAATTACATCATCAACATATATTTGAACCAATAAAATATTATAATTTACAATTTACTTAAAAATAGTTGGATCTACCATTCCAAAAATAAAAACATTTTCCAATAGAATAGAGCTTAATCATTCATACCAATCTATAGGTGATTGTTTAAGGCCATAAAGAGATTTAGTAAGTTTAAAAACGAAATTCTAGTTTTTTAGAATTTTTAAAACTAGGAGGTTTCTCAACATAAAATTCTTCCATTAAATAACCATTTAGAAAGGCAGACATAACATCCATCTGAAATAATTTAATTTTTATATGATATGCATAGGCTAAGAGGATTCTAATGTCTTCTAATATACCTACTGGTGCATAGGACTTTTCATAATCTATACCATCTTCCTGATTATATCCTTTAGATACAAGTCTAGATTTATTTCTAGTTATTATTCCTTGATCATCTTGCATATTTCTAAAGTCCCATTTGGATCCTATCATTGCTTAATTTTGTGGTCTTTCAACTAATTCCCAAACTTAATTTCTTTTGAATTGGTTTAATTCTTCTTGCATTGCTATAATCCATCTTTCATCATATAAGGATTCTTCTATAGACATGGGTTCTAACTGGGATATAAAGGCATAGAATTATACAAGATTTCCAATATTTCAACTAGTTTTTATTTTTGTATCTAAGTCACCTATTATAGTTTCTAATGGGTGATTATTTAGGAGTCTATACTGTTAGGGTAGTACAATCATAGGTTTTTAGTATCATGTTCATCTGAACTGGACTGAATTTTATTTATATCCTTTCTAAAATCTTTTTTCATGTTCTCAAGTCACATGTTATCTTTAGAGACAGATTCATCCATTTGATCATTCCTTTTCTCAAAGGGATCACATTAATCAAATTTTACATGAACTGATTCTTCAACAATCCTTGACTTCTTATTATATACTCTATAAGCATTGGAGGTAGGTGGATATCCTATGACAATGCCATTATCAGATTTTGGATCAAACGTACAAAAATTGTCCTTGGTGTTCAAGATGTAATCCTTGCATCCAAAAACAATAAAGCAGTTTACTTAAGGTTTTCTGTTATTCCAAAGTTCATAAGGTGTTTTTTTAAAAGTGGTCTAATTAGAAATATATTCATTATATAGCAGGCTGTTTATGCAACTTCATCCCAAAAATAGGTAGGACAACTATATTCATTTAGCATTGTCCTAGCCATTTCTTGAATATTCCTATTTCTTCTTTCAGCAATTCCATTTTGTTGAGGTTTTCTTGGTGAAGAGATGGTGTTTTTAATACCCTTATTTGAGCATAAGGAGTTAAATTCCTGATTCTCAAAATCTCCACCATGATCACTTCTTAATGAAATTATTTTAAAACCTTTTTCATTTTGAACACCTTTACCAAAACATTAAAATAAATAAAAAGCTTCATTTGTAAATTTCAAAAAGATTATCTCTGTAAAACTAGAATAGTCATCGACTAAAACCAACACATAAAAATAACCAGCCAAGATTTCTACTCTTGAAGGTCTAAACAAATACATATAGATAAGTTCTAGATGTTTAGATGTAACAATTCTGTTAATAGATTTGAAGGATGATTTGTGTTGCTTTCCTAGATGACATGAATCACAGAACCTGTTATATTCAAATCTGAATCTTGGAAAATCATAAACTAATTTTTTCGTAAATATTTTATGTAAACCATATACATTACAATGTCAAAGTCTCCTATGCTAGATCTAAGATTCATTCACATTAGCAGTTAAGCAGTTTCCTTGTTGTTTACACAAGGAATTTAAATCCAGGGTATACACATTGTCAATTCTAGGTGCTCTAAATTTAAGAAGTTCATTTTTGAAAATAGAACTACAATTGTTATAGAAATCAACAGCATAACCATCATCACAATGTTGAGAAATACTTATCATATTGTGTCTCAATCCTTGTACATAATGTGCTTTTTTGATTGAGACAGCTTCTAGATTTCGAACTTTTCCAAAACCAATGATCGTCCCTTTTGCATTATCACCAAAAGTCACTAGTCCACCATCTTTTTTTGTGAGTGTAGATAAGTTCGATGCACTTCCACTCATATGTCTTGAGCAGCCACTGCCCATATACCATATGTATTTTTTTCTTTTGTGACCTTCTCTCTACAAGGGCATTTATACCATTTTCATTGGTACCCATATTCTGTTAGGTCCAGGGGTGTTAGCCAGCAGAGTTCTGGGAATCCAGACTTGCTTTGTTTTTCTAATTTCACTAGAGTCAAATAAATCATTTGATACATAAGATTTCTTAATTCCACATATTTT
The DNA here is from genome assembly GCA_963277665.1 of Viscum album. Lineage (NCBI taxonomy): Eukaryota > Viridiplantae > Streptophyta > Magnoliopsida > Santalales > Viscaceae > Viscum > Viscum album. The sequence continues at coordinate 1,851,011,649 of OY728152.1, forward strand.
GGGTTATCGTAAGAAATCTTTTTTAGAATTATGTCCACTTATTCCACAGTAATTACAATCTATTATTTTTTTCACATGGAAGAAAATAATTTTTGTACAGCTTAGGTTTTTCACCTTTAATGCCAATTCCAAATATTTACATTTTAATGACAGTTTTTCAAATAATTTAATTTAAAATATTTTATCCTTTAGTAAAAATAGGTGTGGCACTTTTATAAGTTTATACATCATTTTTTATTGTTTTTATTCTTGATTCATGATCTGTATTGTTTGTGTTGATTGAGTCCAACATCTTAGTTAACTGCTTATATTGTCTTAGCATTGTATCTCTTTCATCAAAAAAATTCTTATAATGTTCTTTTAAGACTTGTGCTTCTTAAATAAAGAATCATATTTTTTCATGCATATTGCAATAGGCTTCAAGTTTTTCATTAGTGTAAAATGATTCAAGTCTACAATCAGAATAGTAGTAAGTTTTACCTCATCTGTTTTTTCCATAAAATATATGTCGGATTGCAGATTTACTTATTTCCTTCTCTAAGTCTAATTAAGAAGTGTTACTGGAGTCTTCAGATACACTCCATATAGCTTTCATGGCATTCTTGTCCTTATGACCATAGTGATTTCTTTTGAAAAATTTCTTTTTCTTGTATTCTTTTGGATGATGATAGTCTGGTCTGATATGTCCTATTTTCTTTCATTCAAAACATTTTCCTTCCTTTTCATCCTTTTGAAGGATTTTATGAAGCCCTTTTTATTTCAGTAGAATTTAGTGAATCTTCGGCCTAGCTGAGCCAGTTCTACATCGGAATTTCATAAATCAGAACTTTCTAATTTCTCTTTTACACTTTTCTTCATCTTTCTATTTTTTCTCTGTGATGATACTTTCAATGTAGTGTCATATCTATTTAAAAGAAATTTATATGCATTAGATTCATCTTTCATATCAAATTCATACATCATTAGTGCTCCAATCAGTTATCTCATGGTTATGTCTATGACAGGTGTCGACTATCTGATTGCTGCAGAGATTCCATTCCACTTTGTAGGTAGTGCCCTCAGTACATTTAAAGCTTGATCATCTTGTTTAATGGGATCTCCCAATGATGATATTTTATTGACAATCTCTATAAATATTCCTACTTTCACCATCAACAATTCTAAATGTATCAAATTTAATCTTAGCAGTATCATATCTCACTTCCCTGATATTGTTAGTTCCTTCATAAGCAATAGCAATAGTTTTCCACATTTCATATGTTGTCAGGAATTGAGATACTCTGTTAAATTCATCAGGTCCTAGACCACATATAATAGAATTCATTACCATTTATTTCATGTCATATTCTACTTCAGTAGCTGCACTCTATGTTTCTGGTTTTTCTGGTGTTTCATATGGAGTCAGAATCACAGAATATACTTTATATCCAATGTTTTTTAGATAGATAATCATTCGCGACTTCCAGCATCCATAGTTTTCTCCATTGAAGTACGAAGCTCTGACCATAGACATTCCCTCTCTTGTATCAGTCATCCTTCTCTGTGTATAATCACATTCATCTTTTTAAAGCATTGAAAGAAAGCTCAACCTCTAATACAAATTGTTGGATCCGATTATACCAAATATACACAAGATGGGGGGGGGGGTGAATTGTGTCTTTTCAGAAATATTTGTGAGATTTTGTTCTGTTATTTTACATTAAACAGAAGAATTAATGCAGTGGAAATATGAAGTGAAGAGACACACCATTTATAGTGGTTCGGGGAATAGAAGGCCCCTAGTCCACTCCACCAATGCTCTACTCCACGAGCTTGTTGATTTTCACTATATGCTCCACATTTCAAGATAACATTCAATAATTTAGTATAGTAAGTTAAAACCAATACAAACTAAGGAAAAAAAATCCTTCTGGTTCACTCACAGAACCTACACGGCTTAGTAAGAGAAGACAGTCACTCAAGAATAAAAAATATAATATTTTTGTATTCTGAAAATACATTCTAGATATTCTTCACAATTTCAACACCATGACATTTATATTAGATAGATTGTCACCTTTAAAAATAATGAACTTCACAAATAGGTCCTTCTGAGTCGATCCTGTTGATGTACATATAGAAATATAATTCACAACTTCATTAGTAGCTGATTCATAGTAGCTTTTCAATGCAGAACAAGTGAATCTTCTATCGGGATTCTTCTTCTTCAATAAACTGAGATTTGTCGCTCCTTTTGAATCAGCAGATATGTTTGTTTTGATAGTCTCTGTTTTTCATTATTCTACCTTTTTTAATGATCGAGTGATTATGTTATACTGTTTCAGAAAAAACATATATATCTATATAATAATGACGAGCACTTATCTTGAAAATTTAGATACATAAAAATTTACTTTTGACTCACGATATTCAAACATTTGAATTTACAGAGTATTTGTAACTTCCTTGAAGGCTGGGTATAATAAGATCCTTTTAATTTGATCCTTAAAACATTAATAAAATGGAATTGAATCAGCCAAAGTTTCACTATAAAATCAGCTTCAAATCTGGCTTGAAATAAGCTTATTAATCATCTTGCTGACCGTTGCTTTAAAAATATCGTCTTTTAAACTCTGTGATTCCAAATGTAAGGTTGATTACGTGGCCATCAAACGTAGGGTTGACAACATATAGTTGATCCCAAATGTATGGTTCATGTCACTTTCTCCAAATGTATGGTTGATCATAAACCTAGGGTTGTCCATCCATAATATTCCAACATTGTATGGTTGTTCACAAAAGTAAGGTTGATGAACCATACTTTTGAGAAACAAACATAACCTTTAATACATACGTATGGTTCTCCTTCCATACTTTTCTAAAATCCCAAACATAGGGTTCCTTCTTAATGTGGGTATTCTTTTACAAACATTGTTGATAATTTATACTTGATTATCCATACATTTCTCTTATCTCATTAAGTATACACTGCTTTTCATCCATACACTACATTTCTCCATGTACGGTATGAACAGTGTTTCCAGAATGCAGTAAATGTATATCCCAAATATATAGAGTATGAACAGTGTTTCTAGAACACTCTTAATACGAATACCTTAGTAATAAATTCTCATTGTTCAAGAATCTAAATATTTCGTCCAAAAAATATAATGAAAAATAAGTTCCTAAAAAATACTTAACAAATAAAATCATTAGAAAATAATTAAGGGTATTTGTGAGCATCAAAATTATCATAAATAGATATGGTATTGTTCTCAAAAAACTACCCCTTTAAATAAAAATATTATGTATTGATGAAAACAACACTTTCTCAATAATCATATCACTTCACAAGGATGTACTCCTCCTTACACACGAGAAACATTATCATATTCCTACAAAAAGGAATGCGTGAAGGTATGTGTGTATAATTGGTATGAAATAATGATAATATCATAATTATCACAATTATCATATATATATATATAGTATTTATATCACTATTAACAACCATGAATGGTGGTAATGGAAAAAAGAACGACATCGGTTCCCGATGTGGTAGTTCGTCATACACTCGAACGATGATTTTGTAATGAATTTGACGAAATTGTTTATAGTTTTAGGTAATAAAATTAATATTAATATATCCAATTATATTAAATATATTTATGTTATTATATCATCCTGGTGAAAAAATAATTTATGTAGGTGGAGTAGAAAATAAAATGACTATCCTTATTGATGAACATTACATCTCCTTCGGGTATCTTAATTTTCTTTTCACTAAAAATATCCTAGGATAGATTTATACACAAAATATGTTTTCTATTATTATTGTAGTGATGTTTATATGTAATTTTGGAATGGGGGTGTTTTGATCCGAATGAATTAAGACTTGTGACTAACAGGGAAGTGAGTTTCCTTTTATAGTTGAGGAGGAGTGACATTCTTCTAAATACTCACATGTATTAAATATTGGGAGGTCAACCATAACTAATGATTCTCAAAAAATGAATAATGATCATTTGTTTGGATTAAATGGTCTAGAATCACCCAAAAAAAACCAAATAGTATATTCTTTTTTCATTTTGTTCCTTAGTCTTTATGGTTAGTCAATTTTATCCTCTTTTCATTTACCATTGTAACTAGTTTTCTAACATAGTTAATTTATCTATTTAGAATAAATTAATATATGGAATAATAGGGAAATTAGAAACAATTATTCTAAAGATTATATCTCATTTATAAAATAACAATCATATGTATTTTGGAAAATAATCTTAATATAATCACATCAAACACTAAAAAATAGGTGTTAACCCTATCCGCATTAAAAATGTTTTTACAGTTTAGGGGTCCATGTTTTCACTAAAATATATTAATTTTTACATGAATGGAATTTTTTTATATTTATTAGTAGTTAAAATTAAATTATCAGCTTTTTTTATTTTTGGTTTTTTTACTTCATTTTAAAAAATATTATTTATTATAAAATTACTTTAAAGATAATTTTTACATTATTTATTTAATATGAATTTAAAAATATCATTACAATGACTGAATTTGAATATGTAAAGTAAAAATCTATGTAAAATGTTATATTAATATAAAAAATCAATGAATGAAAAAACCAAATATTTTAATTTACCTAACTTTTAATATTTTTATTATCATTTATTTTAGCCAATTGATAACTATATAATTACTTTATTGGTGTTTCTTAAGAATTTAAGTAACTAGATCTTCTATGAAAATAAAAAATAAATTATTATGATTAAAAATAATCATTTATTTTTCAAATTAATATTTATAAATGAACTACTATTGTCTTTTTTTCTATCCTAAAGAACTATAGATATTAAATACAATGAAGGTTCCTTTTTTCCTTTTTTCATTACTTAATTTGTTATATATGTCAATTTTTCTATATTAGTATTCTAATAACTCATAACAATTGATAATAATGTTAAAAGGGCCTATATATGGACATATTATGGGGTTTCCGAAGTTATTTGGTCATTTTATACCTTATATTATATGTTTAACCACTATGTAAACTCGTTCTTTAAATAATCACCTTAATTTATTTAAACCGCTTTCACAAATAATTACCATAAAAAATAAGATAAAATTATTATATATATAAGTTATGATAATTAAAAATATTAAATAAATTTTTCCAAATTTAACTCGTAGAAGTGTAAGAATGTAATGTAAAATTAATATTGTAGATAGGATGTGAGAGATGGTTTTTTAGAGTGAAAATCTTCAAAAGCGCACAATTTTTTTATATAAATTTTCAAAATGAAATTTATTCTAGTAACATAAATTGGATTAATATATATATATACATGACATAACTATAATTTAAATCCATTTTATAGTATTATTTACCATTCTAAAAAAATATGGGAAAATATATTTCTCATTTAGAAATCAGAATTTTTCACTATTCATAAAAAATGAATCATTTTTGAAAAATCCCAAAAAAATAATTCATACGATTGTTTTTATATTAATATTTAAATTTCTGTTTATTCTATAAAAATAATCTTCAAGAAGATTAAAAATTTAACTTTAGGATAATTGGGCCATAAAAAGGAGATAAAACAACTTTTTTGAAAAAAAAATCTCTGTTAAGTGTAATGTTTGAATTATTATAATGTCTTGTACAGAAAACACATAATATGAATGTCAAAAAGATTATTAAATATTTATTAGATATAAATATATTTAAAAATATTAAAAAATGTGAATTGGTCTTTTTATTGATATAAATAACACTTTTCCTTATAAAAATTTTTTCTCAGAGAAAGGCATAATATATTTTCAAAAGGGTTTTATTTTAATTTATAATTATTTAGTCATAAATTAAATCATTATATTAATATTTTTAAACCATACCTCTATAATTTATTTAACACTATTCATTCCCAATATTTCAATGAATATTTGATAAATTTTTTTAAAATAATAAAATTTAAATAGTATGTTATGTTTAGATTAAACATGACATTTAGTGTGACTCAAGATAAACCTGTAATTGTGTGTAACACAAAACAAATGTATTACTAAATTTCATTCAAGATAAATTCAGTGTTACTTGTATGGAAATAAAAAAATTATTTTTTCATTTAACATTAAGTATTTAAAAGATTATATTAATTTTTGAAAAATATTTCACAAAATCACAGGGTGTTATAGATACACCATCAAAAAATTCCATAAAATTAGTCACTAGGGAAATAGACACTATAAATATGATTTCACTAGTTTAGGATCATATGAACTACAAATAAACACCAAATTCTACAATTACTACAATCCAAAAATATTAAGAAGAAAAAAAGTCACTTTGATGTTCAAACACCATGAAACCGTAATTATTCAAAATCTACAACTCGGAAGAATTCACAGCTAAACCATCACATTAATCGTCCACCCTAGTTTTTATTTCATTGAATTCATTCAAGACATTCTTCCAATGAAAAATGGGAAATAAATTAATAATCACATGACAAAAAATATATGTATTTTTTTGTTCTTCCTTTAGTATTATATACATGGGATAACACACTACCTTATTATTTAAGGAATAGATATTCTATATGTTACAAGATAATGAAATTTTATAACAATAATCATTTAAATGGAATAAGGCCAATAATTGCTTCAACTAATATATATTACCGTTACAGTTACCACTAGGATAACCCATGAGTTGGTGGTATCTGATCCCCATAGTATATTCATTTTTTGATTTTTCTCCTTCTATAATTTCTCCTTCTATACATTTACCACCCACATTTATCACTATGTCCTTCAGTACATTAGTTTTATTGTAAAATTTTGAAACCTACTTTTGATACTCATAACCATAACACCATTCATACATGAAATATACACATTGATTTAGTGAGTATAAACCATTAAAAGAGTTCCACCACATTCATTGTTTCATGGGGACCAAAGTTTTCTAAAAAATAACTCTAATTTCTTATATAATCATTTACCTTGATGACAAACTCATGTAATTTACATCATTGACTCTTACGTAATATAATTTATCATTGAATATTATATAATGGAATTGACATGTCACCATAAATAACCATCATTCATAATGTTACTGACATTCTACATCACCTCTTATGGAAATTTTAGTGCATGTGGAACTAAACTATAAGTTATGTCACTCCTTCATCTAGAATAGGAACATGACTCCATCTATGTAAATTTGTTTCAGAATACCTCCTTCTGAATTCCCACTCTTTTTATTGTAATTATTTTTACTTTTACTAAACATCTTCCATTAAAATTAATTTTTAATCCAATATTGTTTAGTTGTTTCCATTGAATTTCACCCATAAAGATTTTTCTTCCCCACAAAATTTACATTCACTAAATATACATGGAGAAGCCTGATCCTTATCAGTCATGTTATCTCATGTTTATCTTCTAGATGTTTTACATTTGAAAATTTCAATACTAAACAAATAAAATATCACTCATATAAAAAAATCATTAATATGACACTTGATATTTATCTTCAAATGATAATATGAACAATAACTTCATCTAATAACATTATCACCCTCCCACTAAAGTGCATGTATCTAAAATTCATTGATCATTCCTTGAAATAATCATAGAACCACTGAATAAATTCTCTCCCATTTTTTCATGACCATGATATTTTATTCCATTCCAATGAAACATTCTAAGTTCCATAAAGTAATTTCCTTCAAATTCAAAAAATAATGAGTCTTAATATGAATTTATTTAATTTCTTTCAAGAAATCGTGTCATATACCATGTCTATGGAATCTATCCTTCTAGTATATTAAACTGTTGAAACACTTATTTTCTAATATTCTATAAAATGAAAACACTCTAATAAAATAACGTGTGATTACCTTCAAATCATCCTTAATCTATAACACTTCCATTATATAAATTTATATATCATGATACATAGATTCTTATACTAAAATAAAATCTAGTGAAACCAAGACATATAAATTAATTTCACCCACTACATTTTATACTTGTTCCAGATACATTGAAGAACCACATCCATTAGAGTGGACCTTCTAAAAATATGATTACCTTCCAATTATTTTCACATATCTAGAAACACCAGTATTAATATCCACAATTTACAAGGTAATCGTGTTCTAAACTTGGGGATATACATCTCAAACTATATGACGTAGATGTTTTTAATTTCTCTGATAAACATTCATATAATAAGAAAAAAAAATAAAAACATTGGGACTTTTAGTATCTCTCAAATATCCTTAAACTAAAAAATAATAAAATATTCCGTCATCCAAAAGATATTTTAAAATGTAAAACTAGGCCCAAAAATATTAAAACATTTTTTCTAGGAAATTCCACTTGATATCCCCATTAGGAAAAAATTTCATGAAATACATTCTTCATGGATCATTAGTAATCATATTACCTTGAAATTTAAATTCTAAACATCCACAATGTAAGGACTTCAAGTGTTTCTAGTTTTGAATACTCATGTAACATAGAAAAAAACCACCGTATATTTTAAAACTCTCTTTCTCATTCATGTACCTCATCCATAAAAATATTTTCTATTATACTCCATTCAATTGTAGATCTTCATGATGATGGTTGAGAAAGTCCTTAAACTTGTACTCTTAGGAAACCAACACATTAGTTATTGTTCAACTTTTTTGTTAAAGGTACATAGTGTAAAGGATAATGTGAGAACTATAAAAACTATCTCGGTTATGATTCATTAATGCATCTGCTTATAGAATAATTAAATATCCACCAATCACAATTTGATCGAGATACCCATACAACATCCCCCATATTGAAAAATTAATCTTCTCCAAATTGAATTTTTTTTCCAAAAATATAATACTATAAGAAAGATCTATTACATTAAATTTGCATCACCTTGTGTCCCCTTTTCATGAGTCTAATTCTATACAAAATTAACCCCAACTGTTATAGTTGACCATTTGAGTCATATTCTGATTGATCAAGAACACTATGCACTACTCCATCCATTTGTTATCTGGATGGAATCCCCACATTCCATTAAATATTGAGTGTTCCAGAACAAACATCTACTCCCTTCCTTGATTTTGAGTGTTGATAACCACATATCCAATTCACCCAAATCATGTGGGACAATAAACACTTGGTATCATTGCTTCTACCCCCATAAAATATATATATTCTTAAAATACATTCAAAATAACCAATTTTGGAATGGACCTTCTAAACCCATCAAATAAATACAATTAATAAAAAAAAATCCCATAAAATGTACCTATAACTCTTAGTTTGGTTTATTTACCAATTGACATATCTACTTCTTCATAAAAATTTCTTATACATTCTTTCATGACCACCCAATTCTCTAACTAATTTCATCCCAGATAACACACCTTAATATATCTGCTAATATCTCTATAAATAGAAACACCAAGACCCTATTGATGCTTCCACCATTGATCATTAATCTAAACCATACCAGTTGCAACATTATCCACTAAAAACAATGTGGTCACACAGAATCTGTAAATGAAAGGGATCTGATATTCCTTTCAAGGAATATTTATCAATATTCAATCAATTTTTTCATTCCTCACAATGATAAAAAATGATGAATTAAGAAATCCACCAGTCATTATAGATTTTTACATACACAAAAACTCATGGTACCACCATTATAATAAGATAAAATTGTTCTAGAAACATTATCCATCACATAAAGAGGCGAACCAAAAAGTATTCCTTTGAAAATATTATTTTAGAATTGGTAAAAATTTTCCTAGATGTACCATAAAAAATCTATGATACTACTTGTTGAGAATCAAGGACACCAATATCTAAAAGATAATTATATGGAAGAACCATAAAAATCATTCAAAAGGGAATAAATCACTATCATCCAAATCCCAATAGTTCCAAAACATGTGAATTATAAAGTACCATATCATTCTACTAGAACCATCCTTCAAATCAAACATGTGAAACAAGGCCACCCAGATGTTTTGAACACCATGTTACACTAATTAATTAACATCCAAAACTTGGAAGAATACCCAACCTGGAATCAAAGTTGTTCTTTTACCCTTGTTTTAGATCCCAAAAATTAATTTACGATCTTAAACTAAAGAAAAATGTGAAATAATGAAAAAAACACAACGTATATTTAATTTATAATTATTACATGAATATGAACATAGTCATACATCCATGGGAAAATAAAAAAACCCTATTATTCAAAGAAAGGACTCATCTTAGTTAGAACAAAACCAACATTTAATGCTCTCACTAGAATAATTGAAGACTACCAATAACTTCTCCATGAAAATATCTTACCTCTAGAGTTGTAACTATGATAACACCAGAGGTAGTGATATGTGACCCCACAACCAGTATCATCATTTCATTTTTTTATTATAATATTCCATCCTTTCATACAATGTCCTCTTATATTTATAAATATGGAATATGTTGATTTTATTCTCAATCTCAGATATAACACCTCTTTCTTATGATAACATGTTGTATACCTTATACACAGGGAGTCTCAAAACTTATACAGTGTGGACTGGATGGTTAATCGATTCCATTAGCAGTCGATGTCAATATAGGGTGCACTATTCACCACAGATACCTCCAATTTATTTTAGTTAAATATATCTTCATCCCCAACTCAGTGTTAACTAAAAAATTTACCCATATATATAAATTTAATTTATCTTATATAATTTAATTTACCACTAAAATAGTTGTAATTAACCATAAATATCATAATAAATAACTTTCTCAGATGTGATAAATTTCATTCAGCATCACATCCTCTAAAATATATAATGTGTCTATAACTGTTCTTAAGCTACATAAATTATTCCTCCAGAAAATGAAAATAAATGAGTCTATGTCCATACATTCAGATGTACCTATGTTTAATTTTCCACACTTAGTAATTATTATTATTGAAACACCCAATGATTATCATTCATTCAAATTCATTAATTGAACTAGTTTTGTCTAGATGATTTTTCTGAACTAAATTCATTAATATACTTCCAAATAGATAACTTCTATTGACCTGATCTATAATAGTCAAGATATATCTGTATCTATTTTGTTCTCCCATGTATATTATTTATGTACTTAACTTATATAACTCCAAACAAAAACATGAAAATAATTGTCAAAATAAAACCCAAAATATTATCAAATTAGAGTTTTTTTATATATTAATACCAATAATTGAAGGTGGTTATTACACTATATATTTCTATTAGGTAAAACTTTTATTGAATTGAATTATATAACTCACAATTAAAACCCAAAAAATAGTTCTCACAAAAAAACCCAAAAACACATTTCATTATACAAGAATGTTAAAAACATGTTTGAGTAATCCTTATAAAATTTAAAAATATTTAAAAAATAAATGAATAGAACTGGTAAATTATATATCTCTATGTACTCCTCTCATTAAAATAGTATCCTCTCCTACTATATGCCTAAAAAAAATCTCAACCACTATGTATTTACAACCACCATCTTTCTTGGAATGATCCAAAAAACCATTGATCCATAATGTGATAAATTGATTGTATAACCCTCAAGTTATATTTCATCCATTAATCCATCATGTTATTTATTAAAAAAATCTTTCTCTTATATAAATTATGATTAAAAGGCACTAGAAATTTCCAAGATAAGTTAGAGTTATATAATTCCACAATGAATCATAATGTCCCTTAGTTATTCCCCCCTTAACCCATAAGAAAGTCTATATGAAATTATTCAGGAAGAGATACATTAACATAAAATTAATACTCTCCATTTTAATACATTCATAAACCAAAAATCCTCATGAGTGACCAAGGAAAAAACTCCCAAATTAAGGGTGAACATATGAGAACCACATATACTCCCAACCCCTTGTCAAAGGATGATAAATAATACAGATTAGACTCAGATTATATGTAGATAAATAAATGAATTGAAAATCCACTAAAAGTTTAATGTGTGAAAAAATATTTCTCCAACTTCCTAGTGAAATAAACATGCATCGTTAAATGGATCCATGTATGAACAATAGATCCATAAATATAATATTGTGTGATCCATTCATCCTAAAATAGTTCCATGTAAAAAACATATCCATATTTGGTATAATTGAAAACACAATGCATCCTTAAATAGTTCAATCCAACAAATGTGCATAGTTCAATAGTTCCTTGTGTCATCGATCCACCTAATGTGTAGACATCCACATAGAGTGCATTTCTTAGATGAAAAATATATTTTCAGAAATCTCAAAGTCCAAAAAATACATGTTTTTATTTTTTATTGGTAACTTATTATAATTAAAACACTCTTATGAATTTATGGTCCCCGTAAAAAAAATCATCACATATGTAACAAAAAATGTTCAATAATATAGAAAATTATTTTTCACCAATAAAATAATGGAGTATTTGACACATGTATTATCATAGACCATTGATACAATATTTCTATATTATGTTTAGAGCTATGCAAAAATTTCACCACTATTATAATGTGTACCCTTTTTATTGAGGCCATCAATTTTATACCAAGGTTTCCAATATGCCATAAAACCTAAACTACTAACTATATATTGAGTTAATGAATAGTGAAAAGAATTTATTCGCGGAAACTCCAATGTTACCATCAATTGAAATAATGTTTCCCATCATTTTTATTTGATGCCAACAAATCGTGATCCCAATTTTCTTTCACATTATCATACCTCCTCTATGTCCATTCTTACTAACATTACTTAGTTACCAATATATAGAGAATAAAACATAGGTGTGATATCATTTTAGAGAAATATAATAATATCAATACCTAATTGTGTTATATATTTTGATACCTCATAGATATCCAAACATATTTTAAGACCCAACATGCCTTTACTATAATCATATTGAAGGTCAAGAATGGGAGGGTGTGCCATATGTAAGTCACACATTGAATAATTGTTTCATATATTTGACATATTTCACCATTAAAATTAACTTTATATGTTGTATGTATTATTAGTGAAATTAAATAAAAATATAATACATAATAGTCCTAGATACACATCCTAAAAATAATCTTTATCAGTCAAGGTTGAATAACATTAAAAATTATCATCTATTATCCTCCTTGTTTGACCTTAAAAGGTATGGTGTTCCTCATTAAATGGGAAAAAATATGTAGGAATTGATTCTATTCCTAGGGATTCATATGCAGCCACTCTTGTAGGCAGAATCCCAACACCACAAAAAATAATATGCCTTTAACTACCCTTAATCCCTCTTATTATTCCTTAAATACTACTGTAACCTTATATCCACATGGGATACCATAAATCCCCATGAACTCTTTAACCATCATGGATGGATTGAAATTTCAACCTAATATTTATGTATTTTTTGTAGACCATAAATCCCAACATTTATTTAATACGTCCTGGAGGATATGAAACTACAAAATTACCCTTATGTCCTCTAGGGATACGTTAAATCCTGGAATACATTTATTCCGTCATAGGATTCCTTAAATATTAATTTTTCTGAAAGACCCTATAGGATACCTTAAATATTATTATAGTGATTAATCATTCATTGGTAGAAATTTTTTTATCATAACCCTTATATACTCTTCAGAGACCATATATCCATGCATAACCCTTACATCCTTTTGAGAAGCCAAATATCCTAAAATAATTTTATATAATCATCAGTAACCATAAATCCTAGTGAGACACTTATGAATTCATGGATTAAATGATAACCCAGTGTATCCCTTAATTCTTCCTTGGATAACTTAAATCTTAGTGTACCTTTATGTCAGCCTTGATGAAATTAAATCCGAACATAACCCTTATGTCTTCCAAGATGACATCACACAATACTATATATCACACCATAACCTTAAATTTACCCTTTAATCACGACATTACTTTTATACTTATTATATTTAAGGCATATAAATCATACCCTTTATGGTCTCCTTGGATACCTTGAATCCTAGCCATCCAAAAAGCCATCATGGATAGAAAAAACATTAGTGTAACACATAATTCATCCTAAAACTAAAATCCTAGTGTAACTCTTAATCCTTCATTGATGTAATAGAACTATAGTGTAAGTCATTTTTGTCATTTAACCTTTACTATACTACAAGACACCATTTCATATAACTCCATGGTTGGAATTAAATTATTGAGTGCCTTCCTATAATGATTTATACTATATTTTAACCACCCATCTAGTCTAGAGAATATAAAATTCCTTGTTATGTGATGATTTTAATTCAATTGAAACAATCCAAATACATAATAGATTAATAAATATATTAATAATGATTACCCACCCTACAATGGTCTAAAATGATGTAAAACAAATTAGTATTTTTACTAGGGGGATTTCAAGGTCATGTACTTAAATTTATTAGACAACAACAAACAATAAAATATTATCCCTTATTTGATGAATCGACCTACAATCCCCCAAGTATTGGGTTATAAGATTTGTATTATTGTTAATACATTTAATGGAAAACCTACTAATGGAAAGCGGGGTTGTGATTAAGAAAATGAAAAAAATTATTTGACCAAAAAATTATGAAACCAGTGTGAAATCATTCAACTATAAGGTATATTGATTTATTATGAATATTAAATTGTGATTTTATATATATTAGTTAGTTTTCTATTAATATTGACCTAAAATTAAATTAATGGATGGATATCACTATGATTCAAATATCAATATACAAGGAGGGTACCGAACAGTTGTTAGGACTCTTGATGTTCATCATCGTTACAATGTTATCTCGTATAGCTTTGTAGATACATATAGATTTTACCCAGTGCATAATGGTTAATGATTTTTTTTTAATTATTATAGTTTTTTCAGACCCATTTGGTTGGATTTTTAGTATATTGGTACACATAAGAAGGATTTCTCCTAACTTAGTCAGAGTAACTGGAAATCCTTGAAATCCTAAGGTCGAAAAGCCTCCCATGATCCTGCTCCAATCAGCACAATCATACCATTCAGGAGAGACTGGGTTTTTCTAGGAAACACCTCCTTTTATAATATCTTGGGGTTCCCATTTCTAATGGTAGAATCATGAAGGTGTAGTTCGACAACATAATAAGGGGAATCGTGTCTCGTTTCTACAACTGGACGAAAAATATTCTTTCATTCAGGGGAAGAACATCACTGGACAATAGCTTTTTGACGTCCATTCCAATGCACAACTTTGCTGATATTATCCCTCCTAAAGGGACTATATTAAATATTGGTAAAATAATGAACTCTTTTATATGGGAGAATAGACAAGAGGGAAAATTTCGTTGGGATTCATGGCCTCTGATGGAGAAACAACTTGATGAAGGTGGCGTGAACCTTCAGAATATGACGGAGATTATACTGGGAATGCAAGACAAACTTTCCTGGGATATCATTGAAGGGAATTTATTGTGGGGAATATTCATCTTTGACTGGGATAGGGATGATAGGAATAACTGGAGGAACCATCCTAGTAGTTTCTCGTCTCTTTTCAAATGCATGAGAGAGGCTTTTATGGTGCTCGAGAATAAGTCCATATGGGTGATTGGTAGAGGTGACATCTGATACTGGAAAGTCAACTAGGAGGGCTACAAACTCTACTTCACTGGTTGCCACATGCCAGATATCTATTTCAAATAGGCCAAGTTTTTTATGACCTTAACGAATACAGCTCCAGATGTAGAACAAAGGGACATTTTCAATATCATTACCAATTCTGATGAGCCGGACTAGTGTATTTTTTTTTAAATCTGCATTTGGAAACTTCTTCACCTGATCCTTCCATGAATCCATATGCTCAAGATAGGGAGAGGATATATGAGAAAAACACCCCTGGTGTAAAAATATTTTGATAAATATGAACATTATGGTCTCGCGAATCCATAATAGATCCATCCCGACATATGAGAATATCCATATGAAATGCATTCAGATTTCATCCCACTTCTTTGGCACCTTTTTTTATAGCGGTTGGGCTAAATTTTCATGGGATATTGATGAACGATGGATGGGAGTGCAGGGGCAACATGACAGTGAATATGACTTCTTCACCTAGTGGTTTCAGGGAACTGAGAACCAACAAAGGTCGTGCAATCTTTGTGGAATGGCATGCGCTTCAATATGCTGGGACATTTGGGATATGAGGAACACAGATCATGGAGTTAGTCACTTGTCGTATATGTTTCTCAAGGTTCACTTACTCTCCTTTCTAGAAGAGCTTAGCTCTCTTCTTTATGGAGTAATGTTGAGGATGTCGTTGACCAATATTGAAAATGGTATGGATATTTCATCAGTATTGGTACCTCCATCATCCATAAATATAAATCCTATTTAATATGAAGAAAAAGTCACCTTATTATAACAGAAATTTAATGGGCCATAATATTGTTATTTTGAAATTTTGAAACATTTTCAATTACTGAATAAAATGATATGGTCGATTCACAACATTAACAAGTTGAATCATATTAGTGAGACAAATTTTACAATAACAAGTGTATAGAGAAGACTCACCATGATGTTCATGTGAAAAATTAACTTTTTTGATTAATATCTTTTCTAACATAAGAATAAGAGTTACCTCAATTGAAAAATCACTAAATTTCTTCTCATGAAAGAAACATAATCTAAAAACCAATGAAACATGGAAAATGTATCGTTGAGTTTTATGAGGAAATCATTACTCAATTAGATTTGATCAAATCAAACCATGATCCAATATAATGAGAAAATAATTATTATCTTGATTAGGTTGTATTGACCCATCTGACTCATAATTTTTTAAAACCCAATTTTCCATCCTTTAATGGGATAAGGGATCTATAGAAGTGACTCACCCACTTGACCTCCCCTGAAAGCATAATTTTTGTATATCCAGTGGAATTAGGGGAGTAAAAACATAGATATTTATTCAAAAAATCTATAATTTATTGTCATCTCCCAAAATAGATACCTTTCAATTGGGTTTCATATGTGGTATACATGAATCAGATGTAATTATATCAGTTCAGATTGATAATGGTAAATAAAATAATATGTTCCCTTAATAAATAAATGTAGTTATATAATAATATATTTATTAATTTAATTACTCATGGAAGTTCAAGACAAGTTCATTTGACATGAAACTCCCCTAGGAGAAACATTTGAATATATGTGAATAAATCATGCTAGATTATTTTTTAATATTATTATCCCTAAAATTGTTTCATTGTGTAGTCAATGAGTATTCTATAATAGAAAAACAATTGGAGGATGAGATTTATTGATCCATGTAGAAATATTATCATTATTCTTCCACACTAGGTGATAATTTCAAGAAAGTGGGAATACAAAGTTTTTCTTTATATCATTTTTTAGTTCCACCATTAGATCCTAAACCATTTATATTTATAGAAGAACTATTTATTTCACCTAAAATTTATATTCAATAAATTTTCCCTGATCCAAACCCCTGTGATATCTAGGATGATCAAAAAGAATAATTCTTTTGAAAATAAAAAGATCATGGTCTAATTATTTTTCACTGAAAATTATCCTGGGAAATTCAATTGTATGATCTGGAATATTACAAAAACCATATCAGAAGTCAGAATTCATCATAAGGTGGTTCTTGAGGGTTATTTTTTTTATTTCCCCTATCAATGGATTTTAGGGTATATAATCCAATACTCCATTATATTTTAATACCTTATCCCAAATACTTTTGATGATGGGATCATAGTGCTATAAGATAATAATGTACATGTGACCCACATGACTAATACCCACTCAATAGATGATACGGAGTGGTAATAATTTTTATAAAAAGGTACATAAATGTCTTTTGATTATGCCACACAAAAATATATCTTCCTCACTCACACTATAATCATGTCATGATAAAATAAACAACATGATCCTAATTGCTAATTTAACACCCATTATTGAATTATCCAATTCACACCACTCTAGTAGTAGGTACAATGAACAGTAGTGTTTTTTAAAAGGATCCATATTCATGTACTTACATTGATCTAGACTCATATTGACTTTAAACCAACAGTGGTAGCATTATGTGAACCTCCTATCCAAATTAAAACATCCTCAAATCATGATATATAATTATTTTCTAACAACATTCTATGATTTTTTGATTTATATGATTAAGGATGGAGTCTATAAGAGTCTAATATATTGAAATAAACTCAAGGAATGGGTCACTGGGGAAGTGGGAAACCTACATGAATGGCCATGAATTTTGGATTTATCCCTACAAAAGTTATACATGAAACCAAAATAAAGAGAACAGAAATGATGAAAACTAAATAGGTGAAGTTGGTTGATCTATGGACCTATAATTTTTACCCAACCTAATTAGGTCAATGTTTCATATGGGTTGGTAAAATTTTCATTTTCAATCATGTGCTCTAAACTCATATGTCTCTTTTATTTATCCCACCTATAAATTTCAATAATATATTGCAATAGTTGTGCCACAAACACAATCACGTCAGGACATTGTGCCTCTGAATTTTGAAAATTTTAGAATCAAAACCCATGTCATTTTTATAGAAATATTAAATACTATGAATATTTTTATTGTGATAGAATGTAACTCAATAATATAAACAATTCATTTGTATCGAGAACTAAGCGGTTACCTTATTGATTAATTAATAAGTCTATAAGACTTTTCAGAATATTTTGTTTCAATTGGGGCCTATCAAGATATGAATTTACATAAAAAATAATATAATAATATGTTTTATTTTCTAGGATGATGGGTATATTTTTATGGACACAAATGTTCCCTATATGTGTCTATAAATGTCAACTATGTGTGAATTTGTGGAGTCTTTGTGAAGAATAGTTTTGGGGTTATCCAAATCTCATTATATACCCTCTATCGACTCATGATTAAAGAGATTTATATAACCCTGTTATGTTTGAAAATTTTTCGATAAGAAGTACTTCAATACAATACCTTTTGAATGATCGAGATGAATTAAGAATTCAAAAACAATAATTTTGATACTCATGTGATAGTTTTTGTCTAGGACACAACATTCAATGCTCTAATAAACCAACCATGGGGTCCCATGAATATAGATATCCCTTATTCATACTACAAGTTCCTAAAATATAATGTTAATGAAATGTAAGAGTGTTTCATGTTGTAAAATCCCTTTTTCATATATAATATACATGGTACATTGTTTTTGGGAAATAATAGCGAGAAATAAATAAATTTCAAACATAAATTCCCTCACCAACCATAACACCAATAGGGTTAGTTGTTGCCTCAGACATACCATAAGACTATTATAGGGAAAGATATATACTCTTAATCAACTAGGATTAGATGAATAGGAACCCAGAAAATATAATTTCATGTCACCATGATAGGTTGAAAAGAATTTATGTCTCTACTGCCATCCATGTGGTCTATTTGGAAGTAGAAAATTCTTCATTAAATATCAATAATAATTTCATTTTTAAAATATTAACAGTAAGGCATATTGAATGAGGAAATGCCTTCAAATAAAGCTATACGGGAAAATTTATCAGTTTCCACCCAGTTACATGATGAAAATGAGCTTGGTGGTGCTCATAGACTTATTGGAATAATATTTAAATAATTGTTGATTAACATAACCTAATGAATGTGGGAACCAAATATGATACACAAATGACAATAATTAATGTATACATGGATCTTGGTAATAATGATCAAAAACTCAAGTTGTAATGGAAAAAAGTTATTTTACCATGGAGATTCATTAAAATTACACAATGGAACCCTTAACTGGCCTTTTACCAATTGGGTATCTCAATAAAAAAAATTGTGTAAATGATATGTTAGGAAAATTGAACTATATTTTATTGATATGGTACGATGATCTGGAAAAGACAGTCAAGGGTCTCTTTCATGGGATGATTTTTTACCAAAAATGGAAATCTAATATTTTCTTCATCAATATTAAGAATGAAAAAAATCAGAGATAATATGAACTTCCAGGATCCTAATCAACATTTCCCAAAGGGTCACTTCCCATTCCCAATCACAAAATTCTTGAGTATAATAATGTATGAAATTATATAACTCACCATAATGTTTCAATACATCATATACAATCACATTTTGACGACCCTTAATGATGAATATTCCATAACATTCTGAGAACCAAAAATGTATACTTTTATAAGGCGATTCCTTCTGATCTGAAGAATGTCAGGGAGACCTATAAACATGTATAGAATTGCATTATTATGTCCCTACTTCCTATAATAGTGGACTTATATTGGTATGAAAATTTATTCAAATATCTCCATCATCATGAAAACTTTTTTAACGTTGATATAGTGTTCAAAAAGACTACAAAAACATAGTTTTAAGATGAGACCAATCAAATATGTATTTGGTATCACAACTGGAATGCTTTTTTATAATTTTCAATCAACCATTACAAAATTTTGGTTACTCATAAAATATCGGTTTTATGCTTTAAATTCCCCTCCTAAGAATATTTGAGAGATTATAGTCATCTAAGGACATCTAACCAAAAATAATTGGTTTATTATGAATCTCATAGGTAAGATTTTTCACACTACCAATAATATGAAGAATGGTACAACATAATAATGTGATGAACATTTCAAATGAACATTAAATGACCTAAAACAATATACTTCAAGTACATTAGTATTGATAACACTCATGAATTAAAATCCTTTATACTTTTTGTGGAATCTCTGGGGTAGTTTCATTATGACCTCCTTTAATAAATTAATAATAATGGAAATGAAAATACATTATAATAAAATATAAAAACTATATTTCATCTATATAGTAAGTATAATTTGGTTTATAAGAATTCAATTTTGACTATATCCATTGAATTAATGTTATGTCATTACCTACATCAACATGAAGTTCATTTGGTATCCCATATCAATCCCCTCGTGTAAATAATCAATATGTTAATTCAAACAGAGTTTTTGTCTATATTAGTTTTTTCATTACAAACTTTTTAAATATTTTTAATCAGAATAGAAACTACAATATTTGGGTTCTACAGTTTTTCATGGTTTCTAGGATATGATCTTTTTTTACAAAACACAAGTCAAGTGTAGGAACATGTGTTTTGTTGTGCTTGTTGAAGATGTAAAATGGATCACCATGTCCCAAATTACAATTCAAAAACCATGGTATAAAGAACCATAATAAAATTATTCCTAGATTTTTAATGTGAGGGTGAGAAAATAATTCAAAAAATAGACTATGTATTTCATTTTTTTTCTGAAAAAAATTAATTGTTAAGACTATAAAACCATTTTAAGGATTTTGCATGAAATTTTTTCCCTTTTAAAATACATTGTAATAGGGAAACTATATATAGTGGTATATTTTATTATAAAGGATTTTATTTCACTTCAATTTCTACAAAAATGGACTCAGTGAAAAAAACATATGACTACTCGATGTTGGGATTCTGTAAAAGAGCTAGAAAAACACTAACATAAACCCTGTTTTGGGAGTTTGTAACTTGAATCATTTTTAAATTACAAGTTGTATCATTAAAATAGGAATTATATGAATATTATGGGGAATAATAAGTTATATGTAAAATAGAATATTTTTAAAAAAAAATCGATGTTTCATGAGTCCATAACAAGAGTCACTAAAATAGAATAAACAGAAATGAGTGTGAAAGAAATCCATGGCACATCAATATTCCATGTTGTACATGTTAAAAAATACTCCTCATCTTACCATTTTAAGAGTTGAAAATTTATTCCAGGGATTTTGTGTAATTTTAATATCTTGGATTAAAATACCATGAAGTTAATGAAACGCTAAAAACATTATAACCTCTATAGTCTTTTAAAATTGATAATTTAATATGAGTTTCTACAAACAAGCCCGGAATATTATTCTGTAGAATTAAATATGTTCTAGTAAAACAACCTCTAATATAAAATACCCTTCATGTAAATCCAAAATATTCTTGTAATGAATGGTTTCACGCAGAACCTAACTTGTGTGAAATCCAAACCATCAACATATACTCGGGGCCACCGTTTCATTGAACCAACTATTATGAATATTAATTTTATATCTGCCCCAAAACTATCCAATATTGTTTTCTTATTTAAAAATTCACATGTATATCTAGTATCATCCACTTTTTTCCCAGGACCTACACAGAAGCCGTAGTCTAGGTAGTAACAATGAATATTTCACCCATGAATATGGAAAGTCTGTTGCTCTTAACAACATGTTTGGTAGAACTTATGTTATCCCCACAAATATCCATACTACTTATCAGCATTACCATATGCATCATATATTTTATAATACCAAGTAATAATTTTATTGATGGCCCAAACATCATTCCACTCAATGGTCCATGATTCCCATCAGGTATCTTAATACATAAGAGGAAATATATCCCTTGATTTCACACATCTTCTGAAACCATCATCCTTAAAAGATGATGTTAAACTATATGGATCGGTCATATCAAATGACTATAACATTTGAAACAAAAACTATGTGTTTTATTATTATTTTTTCAATAGGATATGTTAGAGGCCTATTTAAACGTCATCGCTAACACCCAAGTACCCTTATTTTAACATCCACCCATCACAAAATTTTTCAACATAACGAATCATATAAAACTAGAAAATATTCAAGATTAGCCCCATAGAACTCTAAACCCATGCATAACCTTATGGGAAAATCATTAATGTATCCTTACCGATATGAAAATAAACTGTGAAAAACTTTATGTGAATTTATTAATTAGATAAGTCACTAGTGGACACTAATCATTACTCACCCTTACAAAATGAGCATAATGAGGTTCAACTACTCTCATGTAGAAGCATACGAAATAAATCATCTTTATGTGACAAACATAAGATTACATATATAACGTGAATAGGATTGATCTCTTCCCAAATGCATGATAAAATCATCCATTATTAAGCGAAGAGCCTATAATAACTATGATATGAGTACAAGAATCCTCATGTGATAACCATGAGGATTATAAGGTGACAACCCTTGGATGCATTATGTTAAAAGAATAGGATTATTAATATTATGATCACTAGTATCCTTATGAGAACATGATTACTTATATGATGATCAGAAGATTCCTTATCTGATAAGAATAATTTTCCTAGGGGGAGAGCATCAGATGTATCATGTAATGATCAATAGTTGACTCATTTCAGAAGCATGGGATATATTAGGTGAATAGACTAAACTTAATTATGTGATGAACATAGAATACCCTCATTGTAATGACCAACACCTTGAAAATGGAAATTACATTAAAAATTCATATATTCATTATTATAATTTATATGGAAAATAAATGATATAGATGTTATTTATTATTTTTCAAAATAGAAAAATATTGTTGTTAGATTTATTTTGGGCTTAAAACACCATTATATAACATAACCATTCATAATATAGGAATTATATAGTGAATATTATAATTATTATATATAAAGGGTCATGGTAGTGACTAATTAACATAAAATGAGTATTTCTTTTCATTTTATAGCAGGTTTGTTCTGTTTCAAGCCAATTAATCAAGGATTCTGCTGGAGATGACTTTATTGTGATTTTCCTTTGATGAAGACCATACTGATATTTGACAACTAAAACTTGGGAGAAAACATTCATTGGAGAATTTGAAGATTATTAGGATCATTTCCAAACTCATTTCTTTGAACTACCCCAATAATGTGTTATCCCCATCCTACATCTTACATTTATTGCATATGCTAATTTAATAAGGGGTCATCTATCTAAAATATAGTAATTTGTTGTTGTATGTTTTATTTTTTATAAAAAATTCACTATATTTATCCCTTTTATTTATATATATAATTATATATGATTATATTATTAATTTGATATAAATTACATGTTGATATAAAAACAGTATTTTATTTTTGTGAAATAAATTCTTTTTAATAAAATAAACATCACGATAAATTAAATAATTTGTTAAATAATTTTTATTTTCATGAAGTATTTTTATTAATATATATATATGTATTAAAAGAAATTGATAATATAATTTAATGGTGAAAAATGAAATTTTTATAATGGTTAAAAACAAGTTATTTTAAAAAATTACTATTTTACTACAAATAATGATTTTTATTTAAACCTGTAAATTTTTATATTTAAAAAAATATTTTGGTAAATTAAATATTTCTTTAGATCAGCATGTAAAAATTATCTATTAGTGTATTATATTATTTTATGGAGACAATAAATATTGTTTTGTAAAAATTAAATATTATATAAATATATTTGATCTATTATGACTTCATAATATCCCAAAAGTGATGTGATAAATAATATAAATTTAAATAGTAAAAAAATTGAATATTTCAAATAATTTTTTTGAAGTTATTTGATCAATTTTACAAAACTAAAATGAAACCTAAAATTCTTATATTATATTTTAATGTTATAAAACAATTCATTATAAAATGACTCATTACCACTTCATGAGTGATATTATTTAATGTTTATAAATTTTATCCTCAAAATGTCTAATAATATTCCTATTTTGTAGGAAACGTTGTAATATCCTTTCTATTCTTTGTGGTTTTAATTATTTTATCACATAGAAACCATAAAATATGTTTCTAAATTAGTAAAAAATTTCTCTGTATTTTGTAATAAATGCCCACAAAACATCACATTTCTCGTTACTCAAAACACATTATGTATAAAATTTTTCTCACTATAACTATTTAAATCCCTCCATTGGTGTGACCAGTATCTTAAAAATATCTTCCAATGCTTTTAAAATCACCCTCTTATGGTAAGGGATTCTCTTCCACCCCTCTATTCATCTTATTTCTTTATACTATGCCATTTTATTTCTAATTTTCTATGTTTAAAATTGGTCATTCACACCCCTTTGTTGTCCATTTGATATTCAAGAAATTACATACCACTTTTTCCTCCCATTAATCACTTCCATGAATAATTATGTATACTTTTTGTTCTATATTAAATATCCCACGATTTTCGATGCCAAATATTTTTCTATGAATTACCATACAAATTTACACTCATGGTTATTCACCTATTACAAATTTTAAATCATTTATGTGGGACTCCCATGTATGTAATTGAAACTCCTAAATTCTATGCTAAAAAATGTTTCAAGACATTCTTATGTTGTATGGACTATGTGGAACACAAATGAATGAATATCATATGATAGTGACAAGTTGGAGTAGAATTATATAGGCCTTAAATGAATTGGGTAGTTCTTCAATCCTTATATTAATCATTATATATAAATTTTAATCATTATAAATTATCCCATGATTTTCCATGCAAAAAATTAATATATGAATAGAATTATAAATTTCCACATAATGTTATTCAGATTTTTTAATTGTACATATTTTATTTGGGACATCCATGTATATAATTTAAACCCATTAGTCATGGGATTAAAATTTTTGATGGATTTTATTATGTTGTATGAACTATGTGGCACACATATTCATGAATATTATATGAATGTGATGGGATTGCCTAGAATTATATAGGCCTTCAACTCATTGGGAAATTCTTTTAGCGCATTCTATATAATGTTTCGATTTTACCTTGATGTTATATGAATGTGACTGGCGTGCCTAGAATTATATAGGCCTTCAATGCATTTGGTAATTCTTCTATCCCATTATATATCATTCCTAGAATTATATTAACATGATGTTATAATTTTATATCATGCTTCGATGTTCATTATTATGATTGACACCATTTAATGTCACCTTGGTGTTATCATATTATTTCATTCTTTTTTTAATGTTTAATGTTGTTTCCATATTCTCATTCTCGTATATCACCTGGTTTTTATCATTTTAATGTAAATAATTTTTTTAAATTAGCATGTAAAAATTATCCAGTACTATATTTTCATATTTTTTTTGAGAAATGCGAATTTTTGGATAAAACATAAATATGGTTTACATATATTATTGTATTATTAAATCATTATATACAATAATTCATGTTTTAAAAAAATACTTTAAAAATATATTTAACCACTCAAATAATTTTTGTAAGTTATTTTATTAATTTTACAATCCTAAAATTAATCCTACAGTTCATATATTATATTTTAATGTTTAAAAAATCTATTTTTAAACATGAATCATTTCCACATTATAAGTGGTATTATTTTAAGTAGATATATTTTTAGCCTTATGAAATGTTCAATAATACTTCTATTTTTTATAAACCATGGTAAAACCCCTACTATGGTTTGTGGTTTTGTTTTTTCTACTTGGACATAAAAAATCTAGGTTTACAAATAAATAAATAACTCATCTCCCTTTTGTTATATATACCCACCAAATATTTCATTCCACTTCACTCAAAACCCATTGCAAAGAAAATTCTTCTTCATATACATATATAAATCCATTCCATGGTGTTACCATTCTCTTAAGAATTTCTTCCCATTCTTTTAGAAACACAGACTTATGTTTAGGGAATCTCTTCCTTCTTTTTTATGTGATGTCTTCATACCATGCCATTTTATTTCCAATTTATCATGTTTTAAAATTATTATACACATCCCATTATAGTCCTTATTATTCCAAAACAGTGACATTCTACCTTTTACTCTCATTAACCAAAACAATGAATCTTTATGTATACCTTTTATTCTGCAGAAATTATCCCACAATTTTCCATGCATAAAATTTTGTTATGAATACAAATCGAAATTTCCACTTGAATTTATTGTACTATTTGAAATTGTAAATATTTTATTTGTTACATATATGTATGTAATACAAACTCTTTAATCAAGGGATTAATATTTTTTATAGTTTTCTTATGTTTTATGAACTATGTGGAATATAAATTCATGATTATTATATTAATGTGACTAGAGGGACATAATTATATATGCATTACAGGAATTGGGTAATGATTTTATTCCATGAGATACCATGTATGGTTCATGGTATGTTATCGTAAGACCACAATTTTATGATTTCATAATGATTATCCTTAGTATCTTTTATTGATGCAATGTTTTATATTGTTTAAATATTATTATTTTACCTTGATGTTATCATTTTATATCAGGCAGTGATGTTCATGGTTATAATTATCACACTTTTATGTCACTTTGATATTTCTCTCGACTTAGATTTACTAATTTCATTATGTTTTACATGTATTATTCCCTTACTATGCTTTATAGCTCACCAATCACTTATGTACATCCCAAGGATGTACTATATAGTTTTAGAGATCAATTTAATTTTAAGTGTATATTATTGAGTTTTAAAAATAATTATATTGATTTTCGTGGAATATGTCTATAATTAACCAAAATAAACAATTAATCATGATCTTCTTGGATGAATAATGTGTTTCACTATATAATAAATAATTTAATAAGGTGTATAAAATATATAGTTTTCCATATATAGTATCAATGAAATTATAGTAGTTTTTCTTATTAGGATTATAAAACATAGTGAAAAACCTAAGGATAATATTAAAAATCTGAAAACATCCATAAATTTGGTTAATGTATAGTGTTAATTGCGTCCAAAGAACAGAATCATTTTCTAGATACTACAAGATGATGTGTCTCAAACATTGTTCATCTAAGGGGTAATAATACCAAATAAGATTCAATGGTTAAAAACTCAATCATCATCACGTTCATTTCAAAGAGTCCTTGTTTAACACCTAATTTAATTCTATCAAGGTATTTTATTTGGTAAATTAATGACCACATTAAGTTAATTTAAAAAGTATAAAATTAATATGAAATTTTTTATTATGAGAAAGACTATTAATAACATATATTGAATGCCATAAATTCATTATTTAATGAATACATGTCATTTATGAGTTATCACTTTAGAGTTCATCATCTCCCAATTACGTACATAATTGTTTTATATTTTTCATTTATAATTCTCCATTTATTTTAATCAATGAATGAATATTTTAGGGAAATAGACAAAAACCAATATTATGGGAAATTTATTGACTCGCCAAATGAGATACCCAGCTGAATGGGACTATGTTTCAGGAAATTGATGTTAATAATTACTCAAGTAAAATATGATTAAAATGGAAACATGAATCATGGGAAAACCACATCCCCCAAAAAACACAATTTTATAATTGATACCTTTATGTGACCAAGGAATTTGGATTTCATTAGACCATCCTATCCCTTAATCATAGTAAAATGGCTTTACTCAACTACAAATATCATATATGTCCTTCTGTGATAATAGTTAGATAGGGTAATTTTGTCTATTTTTCTCATGGATGGAGACATAGATAAATGGTGGATTTTGATCAATAATAAAATTAAAAAACAATAAATCAATGCAATTTAATTGAACAAATTTATCAAAATACTTATTAAATAAATTATTTCCCAATTCTCTATTAATTACGATGGAGAGGAACATCAATTACATCGAGAGAAAGGATGAAAATTCATCAGGTCAAAGAGGTAAACTTTCAAACACATTCATTATACTTTTCCAAATTATTCATCTTCCTTGAATATAATGTTTACCACTTATAGTGGGATTAAGATGAATATAGGAAAATAAATAATGATTGAAGACTTTGACATCAATGGATATAATTTTTGATTTTCCCATAATGAATAAATAGTTATTAGTGATTATTAAGGGTCTCATGGGCCTTTAGTTAGAATGTAGAGAATGGAGTTTTTTATTTGATGAATGGTGGAGAAATATCATAGTGGTAAGAAATTCCAAAATCCAACATGTCAAAAGTTTAGGAATATTAATCCCCAAAATTTCCTAAATGGGATAAGGAATTGATATTCATATGGAAAGGAGGGACACATAGCCTGAAAATTTAGATGGGAGAAACCAACTAATGGGATTAAATAATATAATTCACTAGTCAAACCTCAACTAACTAGCTAAATTTTCAACTGCAAGTAATTTAGATGTTATTGAAAACAATGTACTAATATAACTGTTGTCAAAGAAAACTTATCAAAATAACATCAAATTCCTAGGGGGAAAGGGTGATCATATTCCATCCCAACTACTAAGGTGGAACCTGACAATGAATTGGTAATTGGTTTCATAGTTATTCATTCAAGGATAGTGAACATACTATTTTATTCTAGTTTTATGTATTAATTCATATCAGTAAAGATTCGTATAACTATTCATAATTGAATTTAATCCATGGAACTTAATTTACATTAGAAAATAGAAAAATGTGATAGTATTTCATCTCAAGTATGAAAATTATTCCAAATAAATATTTGTGGGATGAATTTACGAGTGAACATTTTGATACTCCATTTAGTGGAATTTGATGTTATTCTGGGTATAGATAGGATTTCCATGTATATAATCGATATAATTTTAGGTAGTAATAATTTTTATCATTTATATTCCAATGATTATATACATGTAATATAAGGATATATATTCATTGGAATCATTCGCTAAATAAAGGATATTACTTCTTTTTGAGAAAGATTAAATATTTTAAATGATTAAAACATAGGAAATTAACTTCTTTAATGGAATACAAATTATATGATAATAACCATATTTTTTTAAAATAATTTCTTATAAATCCTCCTAGGTGATATGTTGAATTATAAATTTAACATACACATGATTATTTTTCAACATACAATGCACTATATAGAAAGACCTACTGATGATCATAAAGAGCTATAGAAGTAATAAAACATAATGTAAATAGAGAGATTAAACACCCAAGTGATTCATTATGGGGGTGTGTTAGTACTTTTAATTCTATGTAATATAGATAAATGTGCCTCTAAATTTATTATCACAAGGTCAATAAGATCACGATAAAGAACAAGTATCTTATTCCATGGATTGATGACATTTTTCATCAGCTGCATATAAACAATAATTTCCCCAAGGTGGTTCTTCGAATGTGATATTATCATGTAAAGGTAGTAAAGGAACATGCACCATGAATTTATATTAAAAAAATGAATGGGAACTATAAGATCATATTGATTCTATTTCTACTCAATTGTTCTCTAGAAATAACCATCAACATTATGAATAAAGTCATTAGGGATTTATAAGAAAAACATATAGTCATTATAGATGATATACTTATATTCTCTTAAATTATAGAGAACATGGAAAAATTCTTAATTTTATACTAGAGATATCATGAAAGGAAAATTTATATTCACAGTATAGAAAATGTATGTTTTTTAATGAGAAGGAAACATTAATAGGGAATGTTATAAATTGTAAAGAGATGTGCGTAGACCCTTTAAAAATAGATTGAATTGATGGATGTACAAACCAACATTATTTATGGAGGATATTATTTTCTATAGATATGTTGGGTATTTCCATTGATGTTATAGAAACTTGTCATGATTTCCAATACCACTAACCAAGAAAACTAGGAAGGGATTGATTTTTTTTGACTCATGAATGAAAATTATGATTTAACATGTCAAAGAAGAGGTTAGTCATTACAACAATGTTCAAATTACCCACTAGTGATGATGGATATTTCATCTACAATGATGAATCTAAAAAGTTATATGGTTGTATACTCATGAAAAATGACAAATTTATTGTCTAATACTCCCACAAATTAAATATAAATAGGAATAAATACACAAAAAATTATCTGTAATTAGCTGTAATGTTCTTTTCATTGAATATTTTCTGACATTATCATTATTCGGAGAGGTGTGACATATATACGAATCATAAAATCCTAAATTATATATTGAAAAAAGTATCACATTATGAACCAATTAAGGTGTTTTGAGGTGATAAAGGATTGAGATTGTTCAATCTATTACTATCAAGGGGATCTGAATAATGCGGAATATTATCTTATTAAGAAGGATCTCGAAACCCTATCCATGATTAGGATTGAAAGGGAACTAATATTATTGGACATGTAAACGGTGGAAGTGGTAATTATAAAAGGAATACATCCTATGTTTCTCAAATAAATTCCACACCATTTATTATTGATAGGATAATGGAGGCCCAAAAAGATAATAAGTTCTATATAAAGAATATAAATACTATTTTGTAGTTCATATTTTCTAATGAAGGAATTATATGTTTTGGAACCAAGAAATGTGTCCCAAAAAAGCAGAATTGAAGAAGATACTTTTTAATGATACACATTGTTATCCAGATCTATGAATCAATGAATAACTAAGATGTATAGATATATGAAGAAAAACTTCTTTTTTATGACATAAAAAGATAGATTGGAGAACATATATATTGATATTTACAATGGAAAAAATTCATGGGTGATTGGAATAATTCAATGTTATGATGCAATTATTTCCAATACCATAAATTAAATTGGAAAACATAACCATAGATTTCATCATAGGACTCCATAATGAATCCATGTAAAAAAGTAACAATTTGGTTGGTAGTAAGAATCCTTACAATGTTAGTTCATTTTATGGATATCAGATATGATTTATATCTTCAAAAAATTACCTGATATACATAATAGAATAAGAA
This sequence comes from Viscum album, assembly GCA_963277665.1. NCBI lineage: Eukaryota > Viridiplantae > Streptophyta > Magnoliopsida > Santalales > Viscaceae > Viscum > Viscum album. Next base: position 1,851,043,328 of record OY728152.1, read on the forward strand.
ATAATGTATAGAGTACTATTATATATTGTATCTAATTGATATTTGGGTTTTACTTCATGTTATTAGGGGATTATTTATTGGTAATTAGATATAGATATGAGCTTTATTACTGTATATAACAATTATTTGGATGGACATTATGAGGGAACCATCCAAACACTATTTGAAATATTTAAATCTTATTCAATGTATTTTTAGGGATGTTGGGATCATCACCTTCCCATGATGGAGTTATCATATATCACCAATTTCCATTATAGTTTTCAAAAGAAACCTTATTAGGAACTGTAACTTATGATGTTTCAGATTCGAATTTGCTAGTATGAAATTAGTGATTTGATGTTTATGGAAACTTATATTATCCAAGAGATGGTAGAAAAGGTCCAACAATTTAAAATAATATACAATCTATGAAAAGTCGACGTAAAATATACACATGAAATATTCTTTGAGACAGGGAGTTTGATTTCTAAGATATGGTGTTTCTATATATATTATTGTGGATGAAATTCATAAGGTTTGGGATGAAGGTAAATCATAGTCATAGATACATAAACCCCATTGAGAATATCGAAAACATCATATAATTGGACTGTCAACAAGAACTCCAACCTAACCTCTCTCTAGTACCCAATTTGTATTTAGTATTTATAATAAAGAAGTATATATCCAAACCCTTCTCATTGGATATATTTGTTATAAATAAATGTGTTTTTAGAGAACATATACACCATATTTTGTTTATTATTTTGGAATGATATAATATAGAGACAAAATTTGTTTTCCATGATTAATAGAACATTAAGAATCATAAAATTTCATAATATAGTCATATATAGTTATTTTTACTATTAGTATATGTTAAGGTTTATGATAAAGTGCAAATTACATAAATGAAAGAAGCAATGGCCTTGAATAGTAGGATTGTACCCTATAAAGACCATTTATGAGAGAATTTGAGTGATATAAAATCATTGGGAATTACCATTAGTGATGACAAATAAAAAATTAAACACATAAATGTTGATAAATTCAATTAATAGGATATGTTTAATCTTATCAAGATACTGATCCATACCATGATCGTAAAACCACCCAAATAAATTACCAATATCTGACAGCTTACCCTAAACTGATAAGATGGTCTAATAAGGGGTTATGTATCCAATCCATAGTAGTATGATTTTTTATATTTTTATTTTAATAAAATAATATCTATATTTATCTCTTATTCATTATATCATCATATATATATATATATATGACTATATTTTTAGTTTATAAAAATTATATTTTGATAACAAAAAACTAAAATTGATTTTTTGGCTAATGAATAGTTCTAATTAAAACTATCTTTTTGATAAATTTATGAAATTTTTAAGTAAATGATGTTTTCATGAAATATTTTTTTCAATAATATATATTTACATAGAAATGGTAATATAATTTAATAAATCTTAGTGTAATTTCTATAAAATTTGGAAAGAAGTTAGTGTCCTAAAAACTAGTAGTTTCCATCAAATAAATATTTTTATTTGAAATGTTAAATTCCATATTTTAGAAAATTATTTTTGAAAAATAAATATTATTTTTTAAATAAATTTATCAAATATATCTAATGGTTACTTGTTCATTACTTTCAGATACAGGTGATGTTTTTGGTAAAAATTAAATTTGGTATAAATATAAGCTATGTACTATGACATAATAATACACTAAAAGTGATGTAATAAATAAATTAAAGGGAATAAATGATAAAAAAATAGATTTCACCTTTAAATTACTTTGTTTTTTAAGTAATTTAACTAATTTTATAAACCTTAAATTAATCAATGAAAACAAATATTAAATTTTATGTTTACAAAATCAATTATTTATAAACATGACCCACTTACACATCATTAATGATATAATTTTAAAGAGTTACTTTTTAAAAAAAATAAGATATTTAAACCCACTCCTCATTGATATATACCATGGCAAAAACATTGTAATATTTTTTGTTTTTGATTTTTTATCACATACAGTCCAAAAAATAATGTTTATAAATTAATATATAACTCCTCTATATTTTTTATAAATAAAAACACAGTCTCTGATTCTAACTCACTAAAAAACAATTGAGCATGAATATCCTCTCCTTCTGAAACATTAAATCCCTCCCAATGCATTATTAAGATCATAAGAATATCCACCCAAACATTTAGAATCCTCCTCTCAAGGTAATGGCCTCCCTTATTCCACATTGTTCATGTACACTCTTTGTATTATGTCTATTGATTTCCACTTTTGAATTTTGGAACTGGTTTTTATGATTACCATTACAGTACATTTGATTTCCATGTAATGAGATACCACCATTCACTCTCATTAATCCCTTCCATGAATATTTAGGTACACCCATTATGCAGACTAAATTTTCCATTAAATTTACTTACCAAAAATTATGTTGTGAATAGACATCCCCATTTCCAATAAAGGGTATTAAAATAGATGTGAGTATACATAATTGATGGGATAATTACATGTAAGTAACACACATACATTAATCATTGAATGAGGATTTATTACTTTTGTTCATATTTCGTATGATCTATGATTCACATGAATTCATGTACATTATATGAATGTGATGGGTGGGTCTAGAATTATATTATCTTCCAATGCACTAATAAATGATTTCATCTCATGAGATACCATGTATTTTTAATGGGTTTTTAAGATAATAACATTATGTTATGATATCTATTTTCTAATCCTTGACTTATTATTATTATGATTCATGTTTTATGTTTTTCTCAAATCCTAATTTACATTGATTCTATCAACTTATATCATTCATCGATGTTCATGTTTTTTATTATCGTAATGTTATGTAACCTTTATATGAATTTTGAGTATGATTTATTAATATAATAATATTATTCTTTAATTATTCCATTACTAGGATTTATATCTTCCCCCTTTCTTATGTACATCCCTTGGTTATCTTTTTTAGTTTATAAAAGTCATTGGATTTTGAAGGATTTTTATGGAGTATTTAAATATTTTTTTATATCCCATGTTCATAATTTATTAATATTTATCTAATTCCCTAAAGACACTAGGCCACAAAATTATTTGGTATTGCATTATATGTGTCATTATATAATAAATCGTGAAATAATGTGTATAAAAGATATGGGTTTTATACTCATGACTCATCACATGGAGGATAAAACAAATTACCGTGATTTATTGAAATATCATCCTATACAAATGAAGGTTTCACTATGTTATGGAATTAATTTACACAATTAAATGATATATGCATAAATGTTGTATTGGGAATGGTATTCATGATAATGTCTTGTATCTTGGAGGGATTTATAGACTATGACATGAACTCCATAGAGATATGTTCTATTTTCATGTCAAATAATTAGGATCAAGGTCCCAAAACCATCACCAAAGAATTCATAAGACGCCTTCCTTTAAAAAGTGGGAATTTGTGACATAGATTTTAACCATCCATAGTGTAGTTTCATGTAGTGGGCCTACCAAAGAGGCATGGAAATATGAATAGTGAACTAAATTTGAAACTATTATCCTTTGATAGTGATAGGATGAGTAATTTTGGATATCACCATTATCATGAATCATTGATATTGATAATGTTGGGGAACACCATCATCAGTCATGTAGCTATGGTTTATATTAGAATTATACACACCATAAATTCCAAGAAAAGTGATACCACCACAAACAAAAAGAATTTGGGGAATGTGTATCACCCATGATTCTACTGATTCCGATTTAAAACACACATAGATATCTCTAACACCTAGAAAAAAGATTTAACAAAACTATTTTCCAATAATACAAGGAATGGTCACCCACTTTTTCCCTTTGGAGATCATACAATAGAGGTTCATTGATGACCTCTTCCTCCCCTAAAGAATGAAGTCATAATCTTGATCATAAAATTATACCATGAGTATCTATAATCCATGGATTCATAGTAGTACCACCAATAATTAGGATCTCATAAGGACCCCCCTAACCACCACCACCAACATTACCATGGATAGACAATTTTGGACCCTTTCATTGAAATGTGTTAATGGCATCTTCCCCAAAAATATTGGGGTATGAGATATCCATTCTATGATATACATTTCTACCACACTATGTTCATCAATGCTGGATCTAACTACTCAACATCATCGATAGTGCAAGTTCAACTAAAGAACAAATGAAATGTTTATGATCAAACCTACTCTAGAATAACTTATCAAAAAGATATAGTGTACACTCCAAAGTTAACCATGAGATTCTCCTCCTTGATTTTTTAGTCATATAATATTCATTGAGCCTCTTGTTCTTATTAACATCTTTATAAAATATTTATTCACTGAAGTAAAATAGAGGTCAGTCAGTCCACCAAATTCAATAGATGAACTCTATAGATTGTTATCACCACTATAATCTATCACAATGGTCCTCTATGTGCTGATAATCTATAAATACTAGATGTTCATCTATATTATATTGGTACTATGAGTAACAATGGATGTCCTCCCAAAGGCAACAGCACCAATTCATATTGGAAGGCTCCATGTGACTCACAGAATCTCTCACATGGTGTAATTATATGTTCTTAATATTGGAAAAAATCGGGGCACAAACATCAAGAAACTCCTAAACTTTCAGAATATGGGGCCTTCAAGGAGTCAAAAGAGATGTTTCCACCACCACGGCCATATCACATGGGAGGAATCATGTTTTGTATAAGGAGGTATGTTGTTTTGGATAATGTATACAGAGTACAAAATAGCATCCAAGAATACTTCTTCATATAGGATGTCTTGGATTCTTTATAGGGAATAATTGAGAAACATTCCCTAGAACTGATGGTATCTCTTCTCTGCACATCAAATTATGATGTATAAGAGACATCGATATCCATAATATATATAGTATGAGTAGAAACATTTGGTAATCCACCTTGCACAGACCCCCCCCCCCCCCCCGCCCCCCACCCCCATCCCGTCAATGAGAGGAAGGGGAAAACACCGTCATATATGGGGATGTTAATTAAGCTAGAATCACCATTAATAGTCACCTCTTAAAACCAAGGTATAATTTATTGAATGATGACAGTATCATATGGTAGTTCTCAAAAATTCATGTCTTTATTACTCAAACCAATGTCTTCCCAAACAAACACCGCATCATAGAAGTATTTACCATCCAACTGAGGTGAAAAATAAAGATAGGTCATGTGGGAGGACTTGGCCAGTAAAATATATCATGTCGCATTTTTTTAACATGTGACCCCAAGTTTATCTACACTAGATTTTATTTTTAATTATAAAATAGAAAACTCTATGAAAACTAGTTAAATAAATTAAATTACCTTTATAAATGAGAGTTGGTATATATAGTAATCTTTGAGAACCTTGAAGACATTGAGCAGTAGTTCTAAAAGTCGACCTCCCGTCACTTTCAGTGGATCAATATTCTAATTATAGTGAATATATTCATTGATATTTTCATGTTTTTATTGAATTATTCATAGTACTATGATATATTTCAAAATATCCACACCTATGTTATAATAAATTTATAAAAATGGTATTCCAATATACAATTTAGTCATATCTTGTAATTATAACAAATCACTAAATATTTTCCACCTGGCGATGTGAGAAACTATCAACCACTGACCACATCCATGGTGATTTTCCTCACAAAAAAACCATTTGATAATCATGGGTGTGATTCTAGTGATGATTCATGAGGAGAGGATCTGACCTTGTTAAAATAAAAGTGATATATGAGCCTTCCTTGGTGAATCAACATCCATCACCAAAGGTAGTATATATGCCTCAAAATCCCACTAGAAATATCCCCCCTTGACACACATTGAGACCATGATAATGTAAAAGTTGTGGGTGAATAATTTATTGTGCCAAATGATATTAGGAAAAATAAATAGTATTCTCAAATAACTACTCTACCCTTAGTGATAAAGTTCATAAGTTAGCTCACTAAGATTATCCACTAATGAGAGTTATCTAATCGAGAGTATGTTCATGGAAACTATTTCAATATTCTAAAATATTATCGATAACTAATATCCCTAAATTGGTAACCAAGAATAAATTTAATGGGTCTTCCCTCCTAATAAATTTTTGTTATTCCCTAATAAACCATTTTTTCTATATCTATAGTATTTCCCTTCCCTAGATCATGACTTCCTTGCTTCACTTTTCAACCAACTAGCTAGGGGTAAACACATAGTGAATCCCTCATAATGGAATAATGATTCCTCTCATTTCATTAATACATGAAATATCTCTGAATTAATATTTGGTATAGCCTAAAAAATAATCTTACATGTAATTTGAGGACAATTTCCTTCTACCACTAAATTTTCGCAACCCATTCTATTACTTGATCAATGGTACACATGACGTGAAGTAGCATCATGCCCATTTCACATCGTGGTGTGTTCTGATGTGGAGAACACTAGAGAAAAAAGTGGATGAAAAATCCCACCCTTCATCCAGAACCCCTACGGACCTACATTCATTTAGTAAAAAAAACATGGTTATATGATCCTTCTCCAAACAAAAGGATCTCCATTGAATGTCACTATATCACTTCAATTTCTCTATGTATAGGAAAAGTTTCATCAAACTCTCCAAATTCAAGTTATGAGAAAATAAATGAGTAGTTATGTCATTTCTCAATAGATTTTATTGATATACAATCTTGATGTTAAACATACCCAGGAGTAGTTATTTGGAATTTCCATGGACACATCCAAGGATGTTTTGTTCCTAACCGTAATCAATCTGAAGTATTTAGGAGTATTCATGGAATTCTGAATGAGGGATAAAAACCTAGATGATAAGATGAATCAAACAAAGATATGATCTCATTATAAACCTCCAAAACCCATTTATAATACCAAGAGATCAAAATTTGATATTGTGATGAAAACTCCAGTAACTCAGTTTATCATGTTTTAGGAGACCCCATAAAATAATCCTTGTCAGGAATAGACTCTTCATTAGAACTCGTCCTAGGGACCCCATTAGGTATGAGTAACTAGACTCATTATGGACTAGAATAGCAGGATATATTCTTTCCCGAATGAGTAATTTACATGATTTTATAACTATTCCATGGTTTAAAGAATTCTAAAGATTCCATACATAAATAATTTATAAGATGTTTATTTATTAAATAGTCCCAACAATTGACCCTACCAAAAATTCATAAGACACGCCATAAAAGGTTTTTTCATCAAGGACTGGATCTATGAAATTGTAGATCATTTTATAATGAAATCAAGAGATCATATACTATATGAAACATGTGTTTCTTCCACCTGTAACAATTATTATGATTATGGGATGTGGGAAGATGTCATTAACCAAGGATATAGTAATTTTTTTGATTGGATAGACCTAAAGAAAATTTATCATTCACATGGGATCACTCGTTAATTTATGAACCATCTACAAACCTCCACAATGAGTTCATTCTTCCCATTGAATTCATTATAATCATAACCCTATGATAATAAAATAAACAAACATAAATATTTCAAGTGTGGTAAGGATCCTCTAACATTTCTACGGATTATGTTCAACCTCATGGAATCTATACCCCCTCATTGGGAGGAGGATTCATGTTCCATAAATCCAAAGATGAATCCTTCAATCATATTTAATAGTGTCACTCTATCAATGACATCAGGTTAGTGGACTTCTGTGAGGTTCCTAGAGTGATGAAACCGAATTAGATCTTTTGGACCCTCAGAAATGCTCTCAATCCAATGGAAAATACCCCTCTATGATTCATATTATAGGAGAAATATATTTTTTAAAAAATTATATGTTAATTAAATAAGAATAAAAGCATTTCTATATGGTTAATAAGAGATTCCTTTTACAAAAACAAACTATGGTTTTCCTTCATGGGACATTTGATTGGTTCTCTATTTATATTATGCACATATATCAAAGGCATTATTACAACAACATTATTAATAATAAAATTAGAGGATTCCAATCAATCATGATCACCTCATCTAGTTGGTCCTTCCATGCTTCTAGCCAAGGAACAACCTCATTGGAGAATGATAATTCTCTTTGTGTGGATATAGAACATGATCAAGAACCTATCTAGTATCATATCCCTTTTTTTAATCCTAGATACACTCTACCTCTAATATGTACATCCTGAATTCCTTATCATGGCCTTGATGACCCCCTTAGAGTCTAGGACTAAATTAGCTATTGTTAAACCCTACAATAATGTGGATGTTATGTATGTGGACTATAATTTCTTCTTCTCTATTTTCTAGATAAGTCGATATAAAAATAATTTAGTTCCACATAATTATTTGTTTTATCCCATAAATTCTAAATTATATTGACATCTACATGTTCATAGTAGAAATTTTCATTGATACCATTATCATCATGACTCAAATGATGTATAATATTTTGTATTTAGAGATTGATTTAGCCTCATGAAACCTAAAAATTTAGGGATATTAAAGGAGTGAACAATATGAACATATAAATTTCTAAAAAATTCCAAATTATAAAGTTTAGTATCCAATAACAAATACATAGTAGTATTACATGACATCGGTTCTAATATATTTCTATGAAAGCCTTAGATCTACATGTATACATTTTTACCTTAATTTTATGACTCGTTCATCAATTACTAACTCAATAGTTGAGTAAGAGTACCTCATTTCGAAGTTTCTCCATTTTAATATCATAAATATCACTACCTTGTTATCGATTATTACAAAAGATTATTAAATCATCCCCACATTAATAGAATCATTTGATGAACCCAAAAAAATTTCTACATAAATGAAGGGAACCTGCGATCCCTATTGGCTGGTGACGCCAAACCAAGTATCAAACAACTACTAGAGAGAATTAGTTCACCCAGGATAAACCAAAAACGTGTCATATATTATGAAATTAGAATAGATGAAGAAATAAATATTTCCATATCTGAAAGAAGAAGAAAATGATACAAGTCAAAATTACTTAGAAAATCCCAACATAAAAGTACAATCATCACAAGAATACTAAATAGGAAACAAACCTCTCAATGTAATAGTGTAGTGAAACTCTCACCGTCTCTCCACCATCTACCCAGAACCAAAATTTATACAAAATAAAAAATGGTTTCATAGGGCGTGAGATAATAGTATTAGTCAGATCCCACCCAGGTGATCCACGACAAGTAATAATATAACAATAAAAACAATGATCAAATTTTAATAAAATTATGGATGATAAAAATCATATAGTTTTTCTATAAAAATTATAGGAAAACATTTAATTTTCCCTTTTCTAAATTTCCAAAATAAATCAAGATACAAAAGTTTCAAATATTTTATTACACACATATCAGAAAATATATATATAACCAATATAGTGTGTGTATCAAATATCATATAAAATTAGTGGTAGTAAAAGTCAAATAATACAGGCCAAGTGTAAAATTAACATTACACCAATGATCACACTACGTCCAAATAGCTAGTAAACTTATAACCCAACATAAATAATCACAAATACCTCAATCAACTATATTTCTGCATCTAATCTAAGTAGTATAGTAACATCCCAAAAAGTGATCCCTCCGAATAGATGATCCCCATTACTAAAAATTCCACCTAATTACCCAATATTTCCAATATATTCTGTTTTGAAAATAATTTATCAAAACCATTTTTTAGTCTCTTTTACAAAACAATTTCAGAAATATCATAAAATACCTTTTTTCTTTTATTATAATAATGGAAACACATATTTTCATACGAACGCATATCCAAGATCACAAATAAATTGAAAAATAATTCCATTTCATTTATATTATAATTATAAAAACTATATTAATGAACATCATTCAAAATAGGCTAGAGATAGAACCACATAACTCCAAACATTGGTCGTGCACTCCTGTAATGCGATCCACTAATAAGTAAAAACAAAACGATGATAATAGATGACCTTGAATCAATAAAAACATCTCATTATTAATTAAATTAAGAAAATTGGATGGTGAAGATGATGAAACAAAACATACCTCATGAAACTCAAACATCGCACCATAGCCAACAAAAGGTTTAGCCTCTAGATAAAGATTACATGGAAAATCATTAAATAATAAAGAAGGATCATAAACTAAAAACATCATATATGATAATAAAACACAATGGTGCTAGAATAATCATATTTAATGAAGAAATATAATGTGTTACTCATCCATATAATTAATATAAAACTACAACAATGGTCAATCACTAAATGAAATGAATCTGAAGGGTTAAGGGTCTCTAAAAATCCACTTTGGATCCTCTGGGTCAAGAGGGAGAAGTGATGCCTATGAATTTAATAGAAAATCATCTATGTAGCACACTAAAATACATACCCTAAATTAATACATAGTATGTAATCCCAGTAATTTTCATTTAATCTATAAATCTCATGTACTCAAAAAAATTCATCTCGATATTATTAGAAACCAGGTTTTCACCATTGCATGACATGTGACTTTTACACGTTGTGTACTTTATTAACATTGTGTACTACACTCAAAAAATCATTATAGAAAAAAATAAATGAAATTTAATCCTTTTTCATGGTGTGTAACCTCCTAGAAAACTTTAAAAATATAAAATTCATACGTTAAAACCCAAACTACCTCAGGAATTGTATGAAATTGGGGAGAACCTATAAAAATAATTTTATGTTTATAATCAGACTCCAGTAGTTTAAATAAACATAAATATATCAAAAATAGTTCATATTACCTAAAATTATTCCTCTATCCTTGGGAGTCCCAATATGCACAAATATAAAGAGGAAAATAATCAAGGTAAAGGGAAAACCCTGAATGCGAGTAATAAGATATTACAAAATCCCAACAATAAGAATTTTCATCCATGGTATGTGATTTAGAAGGATGATGTTTGGTAAACTGGTGAGGACATTTCTCCCTCCATAAAAACTCACGCTCACATGTCTCTTGATAATCAAATACGTACTTACAAAAAACACAGACCAATGGAATCAATATCACAAGAATGACATTATCTTAAGACTCAACATTCATTACTGGATTCCCTATAATTGAAATATCAGTTTATAACATATTTTCTTCCAAAATTAAAATGTGAGAGAGATCATGACGGTATTTCCTAAGATAATTGGAATTGGAAACATCATGATTTAATGTAAACTAAATAAACAATTCCAACTGATAAGAAAACTTCCCATGCCACTCAATAACCTCAAACAGTCCAACGTGTCGTGGGGCCATCTTGTCTCGTTATAAAAGATTACAGGGACCTAATAAATGGAAAATATCCCAAAACGTTTCTTCAACTGTGGAAACTCCAATGTATGATTCCAATAATCTATATAAGTTTTATTTCTACCCTGATCTATAACCATACACTGACATTTAACCTAAATCATTGCAATCATCACTTGAACCAAACTCAATCACACCAAAGAGTCTCCACCCACCTATTCCCAACAATGTGGTGACATGGACGGTTTACCATAAAATTATTCTAAAGGATCCATTATATTCAATAACTGTCAACTATTATTATAAGATAACTCTTCAATTCTTAAATATCTATCTCAAGATCAACTAAAATCCAAAAACCATGCATGGATCATATCCACTTGGATCTGAATATAATGCTCTCTTTGACAAACAATATATTAAAGGTATGTTCTACTCGACCTCAATTGAGTCCATATTTCCTCTTGGAGACTGATGTTGAACCCAATAGTAATCCAAGGATCCTAATTTAATGCATTGGTTGAAGGAACACCATGTAACATCAAAATTTACTGCAAATACAACATACCTATATATTTATCTTTAGTGGTGTCCATGATCAAAATGAAAAGTGCCGACTTTTTCAACTGATCAACCACCACTCAGATATAATTCCCCCCTCATGGAGTCTATGGTAAGATAAAAAAATATTAGGGATATCTCATCCAATATACAAACATACATCAATAGAGGCTGAAGAAAACTATATGGTTTTAAATTCTTTACCTTAATCATTTGGCAAGTGTAATAGTGGGACACATAATCACCAATGTCACACTACATACCTAGTCACCAAAATCACTGTATCATGTCATAACACATATTTTTAGTTCCATAATTAATTCCAAATAAATAAAAAAGACAATAAAACCAAAATAAGATCCCCATAGATATTAGGATGACTAAAGAAACCCAAAAAAATATCTCACCATCTAAAGATTGAGACCCACAAAAAATGGTCTCCCCACCATATTGGGTATATCAAATTTCACTGAAATCTTCATCATGCCACTATATCTAAAAAATATACTCAAAGAAAACTGATGAAAATTGAAAACTATCTCGAACTATTAATGAAGCATCTCCATTAGTGTCCAGATGAAACTAAAAAAATCCAAATAAGGTGCAACACCTCCATGGATTCCAGAATAGTCTGTGATAGTACATTCCAACTAAGACTTTATTTAATGGAATCCCATTTCATTATTGTTTACGTGATATAAAATTAAATTATTTTACTATATTCATCCCACCATCTCTATTTGATATTCAAATATTTATGAGATATGGTATAGCTCAAAATATTACAATCATAAAATACTATGAACCTATCCCTAAAAATATAGTGTGGCCAACAATTATGTTCATTCATAAATTTGTAAATATACAAAACATGGGTGTCTGATTCTTCTCATTCAGTCAAAGCTAATGAGATTCATAAGACACCACATAATAATTTTTCATCACCATACAACCCAAAATAACAACTGAAGAATAATAGAAAACAACATACCCCATTATTGGCTTAAGTAATATCAATAATAGTAGCTGGTGTTATAAATCCTTTCATATCATTGAATGAATACAAATAATTTTTGTCCATATAAATTTCACCCCTTTTCTAGAGATATATCTAATGGTCGTAAAAATCGTTAATATCCATTATGAGTCACTGAGAGTATCTAGAACGACCATTTAATATCTGAATCTCATTGACAGTTCATGGATCATCCCATGAAAAGGCAACCTTCAGCTTCTCTTAAACAACAGATGACCTATGATCAAAAATATGAGACCCCATAAAAAAACTTCATGAATCAAAAAATTTCATTTTGAAATATTCTAATACAATTGGTGACCCCTTGGGTTTTCTATTAATAAATCAAGATAGTTATTTTTCTCATGCTCGAATCTCTAATATACCAAAACATATTTCAAGAATACTACAACAAATTATGGAGATTCTAATTGAATGCTTGATTTATCAAATCCATTAAAATGTCATGAGTTTTATTTAGATGAATCAACATCACAAAATATTAATTTTTTTTATTAAAATATAATGAAATCCATTTCTAGTATATCATACTCTTGAACTATGAGCCGATGATAACCTGACAGAAGAAATATAATTGGAAATGATTATTCCCCCTTCAACTGATCAAAACAAACATCCACATGGGAAAGGAAATTTATTATTAACTATTCGTATATAAAATTTTGACAAATCAAACCTAATAAGATATAACCATCTTCCTTCTTATGAAAGTGTATATGTTATTATGAAGGAAAAGCATTAGGGTGAACAAAACCTTTCGCTAGTAGGTTATCAAACTCAATATTGAGAAATTCTAGCTTATTAGGTGTAATATGATAACAGGGTATTGAGACCGGCTATGTACCTGGAACCAGGTTGGTCATAAAATTAACATCCCTATGTATTGGACGTTGAGATAAATATTCATGGACAATTTCAAAAAAAATTACCCAGAAATGGTGGGAAGGTAATCAAAAGATGAAACTCCATTGGTCTCGACCACTACAGCTGATAACTAACCCCTGAGATCTAGGTAGGAATGACTTACATGACCATACCATGGATCCCAGTCTCTGAAAACATATGTGATCCCTCATTAGATATATGAAATGAGACATTCCAATGATACTAATCAACTTAATAATGATGAGAAATAATCCAATCAATCTTGATGATGATATCAAATAATTTTATATCTAGAATAAGAAAATATCAGACTAAATAATCATTTTCTATCAATAGAGAACAATATAGGAATAGAAAACCTTACTCTTTATTCTTCCCATGACGTGTCATTAACTCCATATAAATTTACATGAGATCCATTGGATGTATGATCACATCAAGAAAACATTCAGATATAAACAAGAGGGAGGACCAGTATCAAATAAAGAAATAACTATGGAAGATGAAATAAATAATGAACCTCTCAAAATGAATGGATCAATGTCTACCTCCACCTAAAACACATATAGAGTGTAAATTTGATTCACACATGAGGACATTGGTTAGATATCAATAGTCATTGAACCATCTGACTGCACCTTAGTATCATTTGGAGCCTATGATCACTGACCATATCAAAGAGTATACAAAGCCTTAAAGAATCACTGCAAATGGACATACCATCTAAATATATAACACATCATTGTAGGTGAATCATAATAACGCATCCTGTGTCAAACCATTCCACACTGATAGTATGTAAAGGGTTCAAAACTAGACTGTAACTAAATTTTCATAGGACTACTAACTCTGGGAACCACTTCCATGACTCCATTTTTTGATCTTTCTCCTTGGTCTTTTTTGCTTAGAGTATCAATGAAACTACCACTAAGTCGAAGGGAATGAGAATAATATCAATAAATTATTACTATATTAATATTTTTCATCATATACCTATCCCTTAACTAAACATATATTGAAAAAATATAGCATAAATACCTACCATATGATTTCTAGTCGCAAGCGCTATAGGTACTTCTAATAATTAAACTGGTCATTTTTTACCACCAATAGTGTAAAACAAACCATCTCACCTATCCAATTTGTGTAACATGACATTGAATTATACCCCTTATTTATAGATAGGAACTCCAATCAGTTTTCCATCATTAGTGGCTCTTTATAAAACTACTAGAATAAGAGATTCTAGAAATCCTTCCAATCCAAGTGCACATGCCGATTCACATGTTCTATGGAATCCCAACATCGCTTTCTTGTATCCTAAAGTCTCAGCACTAAGAATTTTCCCTTAATTGTTCCATGTATACCTAGGGAGTCAATATCTTATCAATAATGTAAATGTATTACTCTTCCACTATAGGTTCATTAGTACCCTTAAAGGATGATGGATTCTCATGAAAGAACACCCATGATTGATCTCAGTGCTTCCAGAAAATCCTTTTTAACTAAAAAATAGTGTAATGAACTCGTGATACATTATGGAATATATTTTGAATAGTATTCATTATAAAATAGATAAGATTATGATATATAAAAATATTCCCTTATGGATAACCAGTTGCACCATCCTGTGGAACCCGCGAAACATGTATCGTATACACAGTACTACAAAATGGAATAGAGGAAATGAATGGAAAATTGGAATTATTATTTCAAAAAAAAAACCCATTAATAAAAAAGAGGTTATGGTAAGGAACTCAAAATAAGAGACACACATCACAACATCACATGGTATCTTGAGTCTCTTCATGGAATGAACTGATCCAAAAATCACTCTAAACTACCTCTCAAGTCATAAAACACCTATCTCCCAACTACATACATCCCAAAATATGGACTATTGAGGAATATCCTGGCTCTAATAAAAAACTATGATGAACCCTACATGGATAACCTCACAAAATTGTACCCAGCCTATATTTTCACATACCCAATATACATTCCGAATCCCCATGGGTCGGGGACTAGATCCCATGCATCAAACAAAAAATTGAGGGAATGATTTATCCTAATCTAAACCAACAACATGGAATATATATATATATGATAATATTGGAATAAATAAATGTATTCCATATCTAAAATAATACATTGAAAATTATACCAATTCAAATAAGTCATAACATCATAATGTATAAATCCAATCGTCAAAGGAAAACTAAACAAAAATCTGAATACTCTATGTGATAGCATGGGAATACTCCCACCACCACAACATGAGCTACCCAGAAATAGTTGATAGAAAACCTCACCACGTCACTAGAGTTACATTAAATTTCCTATATCTAATCACATAAAATGGTATATGCACATCCATAGTGGTGCGTATGGTTTGAGATAACAGGCTTAGTAAGATCGCACCATGGTGTTCCAAAACAAGTAACTATACAATAATCCAAATAATGCTTTACATTAATTAAAATTAACCATGACAAATAGTTTACAGTTTTTATATCAAAATAATATATTAACATTTCAATTTTCCTTCTACCACATTTTCAAATAAATCCATGTAAAAAAATATTCAAATCATTTAATGAACATATATCAATGAATATATACCAAATAAATACAAACCATGAATCACATATCATTTAATATATATAGAATCACAACTCGAACAATACAAGACAAACTCCCAAGTCACATGATATCAAGGATCACACTATGTGAAGATATCTAGGACACTTATACCACAAACAACAGAAATCTTGTATGCATTAATCTCTTATACATATGCATCTAATCTATGTATCAAATGAACACCCCATAAAGTGAACCCACCAAATAGTGTCTATTAAGTCACTAGAGAAACTAGCCTTTGGAAAATAGTAACACCCCTTGAATTCAACCCCTGAAATTATCACAGAAAAGGACAATTACTACACCTTCCACATATGTACCTAATGCTTCACATGTGATCGGTTTTCCAATAAAATCCTTTAAACCATTCATTAAATACATTTTCATAAATCCATATTACAATAATTTAAAACTGCAATTTAATTTCATCAAAACAATGGAAAACCCATATTTTTATCACCACAGATCTCCAAAAAATAAAAATTCGTCAATAAATCATGCAATTTCATTTATAAAACAATTTTACAATCTAGATTAATTCATTTCATTAAATATATGATAAATATTGAACCAACTGCCTCAAAATACGGTCACAAACAACCATAGTATGATCCACCGAAATGGAAGAACAAAAATTCGATAGTATATAAACTATAATCAGTATAAACATCTCAAAATTGATTCAATTTATTCAAAGATATTACAAAGATGAACAAAATAACCATACCTCGTGAAACTCACATGTTATACCAGAACCAACACTAGGTTTATCATTTATAGGAAGATCAAATGACAGATATAGAAAGAATCAATTAGAATATCCATCACAGAACAACGTATCTGAAAATAAAGAAAAAAAAATCAACCATGATAAATGAAAATGAAGATACATAAAGTATTACTCACCAATATTAAGTCATCTACACCATAACAACAATCACTCATGAAATGAAATTATCCAGAAGGATTAGAGGTATCCAAAGATTCCATTGAGAGCCTCTAGGTCAACAAATAGAATGTCCCTAGATGAATTATATATGAAATAAATTGTTTGAAACTTGAAAATCCCAACACATAATTATTAAATAGAATGTAATCCCATTAGATGTTTTTCAATCCACAATTCTCAAGTATGTCGAAAAACACATCACCTTTCTAATAAAACCCTATCATCTCCATTACATGGTGTGTAACATTTAGAAGGAATTAAATTTATTCATGTTGGGTACCAAGATCACGACATCAACCTGGATTCCAAATACACGTTTTTTAACTTGTTACATGGAATTTAATCTCCCCACATACTATATAAATATTATATTCTTACATGAAAACCAAAACCACATGGGTCACTCTCTAAACTCGAGGAGAACCCCGAAAATCCATTATATGACTATACATGGACTCCATTAATTAAAATTATCATACATGCCTATAATTTATGTCATTATACCAATAAATTTATCTCCATACTAAAGAGTCTAAAGAAAAAACCAAATAAAGAGAAAAATCAAAAGAGATAAGGGAAATTCCCAAAATAGGGTAATGGGATGTTACAAATAATGTGTTTCAACACTTTTATGATAAGACACCCACTACGGTAGATCCCTACGATGAACTTAATTAATTTTATCTTCTATCTATCCCCCATCTAGAAGAAACAAATCCAGTCCATTGTATCAAATTCATTGTTCTAATGAAAAAATTAGTTCACAAATATTTAATTCTTCTCATATGAAAGTTAGGTTCTTCTTGATCTAAGAAACCCTATCTTATGATTGTTTATAAGATCATACAATACTAATAATCAGTGTCTCAATCATTTATACTAAATAAAAAGGCACAACCATAGGTAGTTAACTAATTTATGATGATTGGACATTTTATATAGACGATTTAGGTGAAGTACACAAGTGATAGGAAGTATAGGCCCCATCAACATGGTCTATGTGTAGTAAAAAATATAAAAATTTAATTACAAATATCCCCCGACGCACAAATATGATGTCATCTCATAAAAACGTTTTCTCTAGGATCCATATTCTCCCATACATCCTCTCATTTCTAATGAAAATATCATTAATTAATCTTCTCCTACCATTTTAAAAAGATTTTTCACTACCACCAACGAGATAATATATTTAAACCTTAATATAAATGATTTTTCGAAATCGATATTCATTAGTAAAATCATAACTCCCAATGAAAATAAGTAGTTTTTTACGTACTTTAAGTAGTAATTTGATGTGCAATCATGAAACTAAAAATAAATTCTACTACAATATCCTGATGTTGTCTTCCTCTATATTGGACTTCACATAACCCCCATGGATATAAGAATTCATCTAGGAGTATGTATCCCTCCCATGTTAGCTTGGATGAGGATTCATTTAAAGAGATAATAAAATATAATTTTTTTAGGGAGGTTTAGTACCCCATGTGGCTATCCAATATTTTATAGGTGAGGAATAAATATAAACAAATCATGTTCAACTTTTAATTCTTGGACATTAAACACTATAACCAGAAGGAATAATTCATCATTCCAAAAATAGATTTTTTGATAAAAAAAACTACTATCATTGAATCCCTATTAATCATTAATGGGTACTCCAATTAAAATCGAATCTAGGTATCCTCTTAATATTAGTAGTCCACTAAATTTATTGAACCCAAAGAAACATATTTTTGTTCAGTGATTCCATAGAGTTTTAAGAATAAAATAGCATCCTACCAGGGACCTATGAATTATATTTTCAAGGTCGTCTTTGGAATAATTGAAGAGTGCTATGTAGATTAGTTAATAATAAAATCCCACAAATTGTTGGACAATATTAAGGATATTAAGATATAGTGTAGCATACTACAAACCCAAAACCTAAGGAGGAACCTCGCAAAGGGGGAATCCAAGCTCACCTCTAGTAAATTTATTATCTTGATTGTTCAATACAGAGGCATCAAGATCGACCCAGATAAGATAATATCCATCATTTAAATCAATTACATCTATACAGTCTATGAGAAATGTAAGTATTTCAAGGTCATATGGATTCTATTATGTATTTTTCTTCAAAATTATTAGGTAAATTTAATTATTTTTCTATGATCATGAGGAAATGAATCACCTATCATTGGGTGAATAATTAGGGGGTACATTGGATAGAATCAATTTCCATATACTGTGTGTTATTATTATGATTCAACGTGTATAATGGAAACCTTTTGTACTTTTTGTAAATTATATGAAAAGATACCTTAGATCCCTATCATCCGAAATAAAAAATGTGGGTAAGGAGAAAATTATATATTATAACTACCAAATGATTCTAGACATTATAGAAAAATATACTCCCATCAAGAATGAGTACCTTTCTGCAATCATTGCATTCAAGATGCTATGACACTACTCACATCATCATGTGTTTCCACTTATCTTCAGTGTCGAACCATTGATGTCCATATGCAAACACACTATGTTGTATAAGAAATTATTATGATGGGATTTGATCATTTATCAATTCAACAATAATTATATACCATTGAATGTTTTCAAGGTACAGTCTTTAGATATTTTCTATACCACAAACCTAACTCTAAAGTAGTGTCCCTTAGAAATAAACCTCTTTGACTAGGACTTTATCTCTATCAATGATGCAACTCTATGCTTGAAAATTTACACTGATAGTGCTTCTCAGATCCTAAATGGGAAATATATGAAAAAAATACATGATAGGTTTATCCATAGAGTTTTACTTATCATGTCCCCAAATTCCCTTATATCCTGCTTTTTCCACTTTTATAATGGATACAACTATAAAGAGGCTAAATATAAATCCATCATTTCTAGTGTTGAATTTGATATCAATACTTATTTTCCTCAGTTGAAATTGAAGGGTTACTCCTTGCTGGTAATCAGGAAAATCAATTATATATATAATGTTAGGAAAAAAGTGCTTATCCCCATGCTAAAAAAACTAGTCAATAGATAGAATAATTTTCCTTAGAGTATAATGTGTCTCTTGTCTTATGAGTCTAGAATGATTGATCAGACTTCATGGAAAAATTACCTATGATCCCCTTATGACTAAATAAACCTATTACTAGACAAATCCCATAATCGAGTACTATCAACATGGAAAGCTTCCATCAATTTGAGGATATGGGGAATGTATCCTCTACCATGAAGTGAAATTAAATATTTATGATGATCTATACGTGAATCAAGTCCTCAATAAGAATAGATTTGATCGAATCATTCTCTAATCTATTCAAGTAATGAAGCTTATATAGTTTATGTAGGATGTTTAATAAAGAACATATGGATCTCATTATTTAACATATAATATCTCCCACTAGATATAAATGATGGTCTATTATTGTTCCACTATTTACTCTTACATTATATAATTGACCAAGTGGTTTCATGTATATCAGATTCAATTAAAATTCATGCGTAATAACTTAGTGATTATCTATAAAATAAATTATCATTACCCCTTCTCTATTATATAAATCCATTTAATGGGACCCTAGTCAACATTGAAATAAAAAAAGAGCTCTTCATTAATAAAATACATTTATTACTTTTTTTGGGTGAATCCATTCTCCTGAAAAAGATCAACAATTGGTATATCCCCTGGATTTTAAAATCCCCCACTATTCATTTGATTGGGATCCCTCCCACAAAACTCATGGGAAATAGATCTAACTTATATGATGCTGAGTTGAAGAGATTTAATTCCAATTATATTATTTTTTCAAACCATACTTATTGATAACATTCCTGGGTGAATGGAAAAACTGATGATTTCATCATATTATATTTTTGAATTTTGTAGAAGATAGTCGGTTAGAATAATTAGAGATGGTTTGAAAAGATATGTAATTAAGTTTTTGCATAATTGATAAAAACTATAACTCCCAATTAGGAGACTCATAACTCCTCGATAGAGGAAATTAAAGTGTTTGGACCATTAATTTTTAGCTTAAATTTTTCCAAACATTGATTTATAACAACATAAAAATGAATAAAATATGTCATTCTTAGTTATCTAAATTGGAATAACATTAGAAATATTTGATATAGGTACTATAAAACCTCAATATTCATCGGAATCAAGTGGATCGAGAATTCATCAAAAAGGCTCACCATCACACATTTCTCAAATATGACATGGTCCTTGCATTGATAATGTCAATCGTATATGTCATAAAATCACTGAAGATAGAGCCAGAATGGGTTGGTCCCATTACTATTTACAATAACTACACCATTAGTGTCTACTATTTTATAACCCTAAATGAAGTGCATATCACACCACTCACTAACAAAAGGTTACAAGAAAACTATATCACATATGTTTACATTGGGATTTGGTCTATGTCATATGAAATAAAACTACAGGACATTAAGTCATAGCTGCATGCCATTAAAAAAATAGCTTCCCCCAACAATATGTATGATGTTTAACTTCAATGAATCCCTATTAAATTATTTGTGACTTTAAAAATCATAAAATCTAGTCCATTATGCATGAATATAAACTATACAGAAAGGATCCTTCTCTTATAACACCAATCATCATGGAATATATGTTCTAGTTGAAAAATTATTAATTGAATATCATATCTTCATCATCGTATAATATTAAATTACATGATCATTAACCAAGTTTTATGAAACAAGAATACAATGAATTATGTTCTAGAAAAATTATGTTAAACCATATATCTAATATATTTCGATACGTTTTTTCAATTATATAACTGTGTTAGAACCAATTACCAATGGGATGCCTACCCAAATCTTCTATCTGTCACATAGCACATTGCCTTTATAAATTTATGTGTTGATTTATTCCTATCACAAGGGATATGCAGTGATGTTTGGATTATTTATCATTCACCCAAACATAGTAATTATTTTCAGGATCCCTAGTTCCCCCTAATATAATACTTTATCAATCAATTTCATTTTTCTCTCTCCCTTTTCTCACTAGATCACATTTTACTTTCCTTCCCCACTTTGTTATATCATATAGATCTATACAAATGTTTCTCATCCATAAAAATGATATTAACCATGATTAAAACTTCATAATATATCTATTGACACAAATATATCATATCAGGGTCCAAGTAGTAGTTCTCCCATTACATTCACTTTTTTATGGTTCTGGAAACCCCTTTATCAGGTTTCCTTTTCTCTATACTCATTCAAGTGGGGCCAAACTCAAAATAATATTATCTAATTTTAATAACATTAAATGTTATCCTCATTAACTATGAATAATGATCTCAGACTACATGAATTATCCTCTGATATGGTCATTAATTGGTTTTAGTTTTCTCAACCATTTTGTGTCCACCATGGCACCCTTTTATATGATGTTTTTCTCACCCCTATTCATGGATTCAAGATAATAATAGGCATGTTTCATGGTCTTAATGAATGAATAATTTTACATGAATAATGACCCTCTATACTGTGCATTTTTACAGAAATACAATCATTTAATACATATAGATTACATCTTTTCAATAAATATTCATTGTATTATGCAAACAGAAACCTGAGGATCATAATAGTAGGTGTGTTTGGAATCAATGAAACATAATGAAACAGTTTATAAGTGTTATACCTAATCACCCACTTTTTTCCTAATAACTATAAAACATCGTAGATAAATCTAACAGAAAAAATTTATTCATAAACTGGGGAAAGGAAACATAAGAAATTATTATCTCAGATAGTTATAACGGGTAAAAATGGAGATACATAAGCTTAACATGAGAAAAAAAATTATCATGATCATGGAATATGAAAACCATACCCTACACATCAAATATCAAAATCATGATCCATTGAATAAATAATGGTATTTAATAAGAAATGAATCATAATGACATCAAATAACATGATCCATAACATGATAAAATTGGAATAATAATATAATTTTGGCATACACATAAGAATAGAAAATAATTTCCATTGAAGTTAAGGATCACAAGAAATTCTATTATTGTGGAATGGGTTAACTACAAAAAAAATATCATAGTAGTAAAGGCTCAATCCCAGGACTATCATAGTTGGAAAATTCCATACTAAACTTGGTTAATTCCATATTCTACTATTTTTACCCCATTATATATTAATCATTACCAAATGCATTTGAGAGAGATATATCTCCCACCTATCACATAATGAAAATCAAATGTATGTGTGAAATAATATTATAAAACATTAATAATATCATATACAAATAAATGAAATGGGTTTTATAAAAATTTTATCATGTCATAACCAGTGTAAGAGAGAGAGTTTTTATAATCATTCCATCATTTCATCATGGCATAATCTATGAAAATGAAGTGGGGTTCATATAAAATTTATCATGGTATAAATCATCCAAATGAAAAAAATTTCACAAAAAAATTGTAATCATAAAAATAATCAATAAAGAGAAATAATGAGAATCATATAATTGGATCATATCTCCAATAAATAATAAGTATCATCAATTTATTTCAAATTATATAAAATATTATTTTTAAAAATTAAATGGAAAATTTCCTGAGGAAAAATTCATTTCTCTGAAAGACTCTTTTGAATAAATAAAAAATTTTACAAATACATTTATTTGAAAATAACCTTTTATAATTATAAATAAATAACAAAATTAATTACTATTAATTACATTGTATAATATTTTCATTTTAGACATGTTAAAATGAATATTCCTTTCAAATTTTTAGTAAAATAAAAATCTTATTAATTTAGAAAATGAAACGAAGATTCCATTTAAAAAAATGTAGAGAATTAAAGCATGGGTAATAATTTGATTAATAATTAGTTATTATAATGTTAAAAAAAATTAAAAATATTTTAGAAAACATGGATTTCAATGAAAAATGATTTATCAGCCAAAGAGTGAAGTGATGATTATTTTAATTGAAACATTGTTTTGAAATATTGAGTACATAAAGAGTGTAAAATTAAAAGAAAATATGAATTATAATGACATATCAAAATTTTAATAAAACTAATTATTTTCATGAGGGATGTATCATTATATTTTATCATCAGAAACGAAATAGAATAAATCCTAATAAACGATTTAATTTTAACATAAAATCCTTACTACTTTGGTAACTATGAACTATAATCCCCATGATTGAATATAATTAAATAAAACATGAAATAAAATAATAATAATTAATTTCATTATATTACATGTAAAAAAGGATTATATATACATCTCATAAAAGAGATAGGGGTATAACATAAACTATGTCTTAAATAAGGCTATTGGAGACAATAAATCCCTTACTGGTTTGTTAAATTTGTAATAGTACACCCCCAGGAATGGAAATACTAAAATGGAAATGTAAATGAAAATAATATTAAATATATTAATCATAAAATTAATTCATTGGAATTAGGTACTCCTCATATAATAAATAGTTGTTTAATATGGCACGTGTCTTTTAAAAGCAAAAAGTGAGATGGAAATCTCAAACCCTATATCTTATATTAATACGTAAACAATCAAATATCATGAATAATAAATAAAAATATATTATAAATATATTTATGAACCATAAAAATCAATATCATACAATATATTACTTACTTATTTCATTTTATTACCCATATATTAAAATTTTAATGTTAAAGTAACGTTTCGGGCAACAATTGATTTAATTTTCATAAACATATTGATTTATTTGTTTTTCTATCTAACATTAATCATGGATCCATAATATATATAATCATAAAAATTATAATAATATAATTTATAATTAATATAAATTTATTTAGAGTAATCCCTAGGATTTAGAGTTTGAAAAATAAATAAATTTTTCATGGAGACGCTAGGTTGTGCGTATGAAAATCCATTTTTTCCCTTTTATAGAAGGAATGAATGAAAATAATGATAAATAATATACTATAACTTCATATTAATTTTCATGTCATGTAAAAATATATATATAATATTTTTATTTAAACTTATCCTTATTACCTTCATTATAATGCATGAATGAATCGCATAGCTTCGTGTGATGGTAATCCCCCATACAGATGGGCGACGTTATCGTATTACCACCGAAAGGAAAGTATAAAGTTATATGTCATATAATATATCATGAAGAACAAAAATATCATAAATACCATATTAAAACATTTAATTCATCATTTTATTCATCCATGATAATATGTGATGTAAAATAAATAACATCAGTTTGTGAGGCGGTAGTCCAGCATAAACATAAATAATGATTTCATATCCCATTTTATGGAAGAGGATATCGTTTAAGGTCATGAACATAACAGAAAAACATTATATTATATATAATATACAGAAATTATTATATAATAGGGTTTTAATACTAATTTAAGGAGGTGGAGGAAGAAATTAAATAAAAAACTTTGTTAGGGGTGTTACATCTTCTTCATACAACTTCTTCTGGTTTTCACCAAAAGGATTAATTGGTAAGATTTATGACCAAACTAATGATTATGGAATATTATAAGCCAATTATTAAAGTGATTTCAGTAGATACTTTCTGAATGAAAGGGTTTTGGATGTTTTAAGAGGATAGGATATGGGATGGGCTTTAGAAAGTGAGGTCGGTGGCATGCTTATTATGTATTGAATAGAAAAAGGTGTTGCAGCATTTTTATCATTGAAAAAGTATATAAAATGCACTAAAGTAGATTATAGTTGATTTATGTTCTAATTTTGTATATAAAATATCTTTTATAAATGTTTTTTTTTCATTTCTAACCCTTATCATTTTATTTTAAACACTCGGAAAACCGATTTTTACCTAAACTGCGATAAATAATTGTTATAGTTCATAAAATTATTTTTGTAAACATTATGTTGAACATATTAGTATCATAAATTTTTATTAATCCAAATATATTATTCATTTTCCCAGAATACATTCAAATCATTGTAAAATTTTGATTTAAAATTAATCTGATAGACCAAATGACAAAGTGTGTTTTCAAAGAAAAAATGTTAAAAATATTAAAAGGTTTTTATATAATAATTAAACATGAAAATGATTCCAATGAAATAAATTAAATTAATTTATATATAATTGTGTTAATTTAAGTTTTCAATATAATTTAGAAAATAACATTATAAATTCATTTAAATAAAATCGATTTTCAATAAAAATTTGTATTTTTCAGTATTCACTGAAAAATAATCATTTCAGAAAATTCAAAAAAATTAACCATAGGAAAATTTTGAAATTATGATTTGAAAATTTAATTTCATTATATAAAATCCATTTTATAGAAATTTTAAAAATTCATTTAATTGTTATTTATAAGAATTAATAAAAATATTTTTTAATTTCTGTGAAAATTGATTTTTTTAAAGTTATAAATTCTTTTCTAAACATTAAGAAAATTTTAATAATTTTTTATATAAAATGATTATAAATAATATTTATAAATTTTTTATTAATATTAATATCACTAATTTTAAAAGCCAGGATTTAATGGTCACATTTAAAAAAATTAAAAATAAATGATGGTTTGTTAAAAATTATTGTCGTTTGTAACACAATTTATCAAAAGAAATTTAGTTTATTAAAAATAAATTGAAATTTATTAAAACTCAGGGCATTAGATTAACCCCACATAAAATTAGTTTCCCCCTTGTAACCCATTACTCTAACATCAAAAAATAAGGGCACTTTTTCTATATCGTTTCCTTAGGTTCCCAAGTAGCTTATCCAAACTATTGATTTCGGCAAAAAAAAATTGACTAAGGGAGTTTTTTAGTTTTGTAGAAAATTATCATTATAATCACAAATATCTATTAGATATTACATGTGAGAAATATCCTACTCTAGCAGTATGAAAACTGGGTTCATTACATGTAAATGATCAGGTATATACTACCTGAAGATAAATACAAGGAACACATCATGAACATGAGAGTGGTTCGGTGGAAGCACCAACTGATAGGCTAACATCAAAATATGATAAAAATTTTCTAAGGGATTTATATACCTATGGATTATTTTCCCTTTATTCCAGAATCTCATGACCATATTTCAAATAGAAATTGTTAGAAACAACATGTTCCCATCATCAGATTCTAGATCACGTCATTGATTGCCATCATAGATTTTATACTGACTATAATATGTCTTGTTGTTTTTTTAGTAGAAAGAACCTTATTTTACATTTATTTTCCTATATCATGTTTCAATAACATTATTTATCAAAAATTATTCTACAACACTTTATATCAACACTTCATTCCATATAGGGATTGAAAAAATCCATATGGATGTTTGAGTGATAACAATTATTTTATAAAAACTCAACTAGAGGAAGCTGTTGATCTCAACCAACTGTGAAATACATTGAATAAGATCTCAGTATATCCTAAAGAGTTTTAACTTTTATATATAACTTACCATCATTATAACTATGAAATTCATTCCTAAAACATAACTGTTTATCCAAATCATGTTGAATACTTTTCCATAACTTTGATGTTTTGTCTTGGATCTCGAATAGACATAATAGGAAATGGTACTCCACAAAACCTTACCACTTCTTTAATGTATATTTTGGGAATCTTATCAATAAGGGATGTATTATTTAATTGTTATGAATTTTGCTGACATTGTAAGTCGATTGACTAAAAATAATATAGAATTATCTCGTTTATGGAGAGTTCGATAACAAAATCAATGTTAATGATTTCCCACTAACTTTCTGGTATAGGTAATGGACATAAAAACCCCTTAGACATTTCTATCATAGATATATCGTGCTAATATAGCAACCACTGTGATACAAACTATTTTATATCTCCCTTATTTTCATCTCAATATAAATATTCTTTCAAATATTTATACATCATAGTAGTTCTAGGATTAATAGAGAATGAAAAACTATGAGATTCCTCTAATAAATACTTCATCAAATTGGGATTGGCTGGAACACAAACATGGTTCTTGAATCTCATTATTCCATCATAATCAAGGTTAAACATAAGAACATTTCCAACCTTATTTTTTATTTCCAAATCATCTTTCTATGCCTATTTAATCTTCACATGGATAGATGGTTGAATATTCAATTGAGTTAGATAATATTTCTCACAATCAATTTTGGATTTTCAGATCCATCCTTTGGTAATCTAGAAATATTGGGTCCCTTGTGATAAAAATCTAGGATAATATTGAATTATCCTTTCGACACAACTTGTTATCCACATTTTTCTATTTCCAATGGCGTTAATGTATTTAGATGTCATAATCATTAATCTTCTCTAAACATATTTTCTGTCACATATTCAACTCCTTTTGTGTAAATATGTATTGGAAGCTATTTTTATCGGTATAAATATCACCATTTTCTCAATTAAAAAATATCTTCCAAATCATTAATGAATAAAATACATCATATAACTAAAAATCATGAGTTTGGTATTTTTTCATAGGAAGCATCAATTTTCGTGGGGCATAAGCTATAACCATGACAATATACATAAGAACACATCCTATTCCCTTCATAGATTCATCACTATATATTAAAACCCATTCTCTGCTATAGGGTAAATTAAAATTAGGCTCATTGAATAATATTCTCTTAAATTCATTGAACATTTCCTCATATTCATCTATTTAGATGAACTTGGTTGCCCAAGGTAACATGGTGAGTGGGTATGATAGTCATGAGGTATTCTCTAGAAAATAATTCTATAATATCCAGATATACAAATAAAACTAAATATTTTAGACACCATGGTTAGTCTAGTCAAACACTTAATATCCCCATCTTTGATGGATCTACCGATGTATTACATAATGATATTAAATGACCTTAAAATCAAACCTTTTGTGACAAAAATTAAATCATTTTATATTTTTCATGTAGTTTCTCATTATTTATGGTATTCAGTATGATTCTAAAGTGATCAAAATGATATTTCTTACTCATTAAATAGATAACAATATTTTCTATAAATACGTCTTTAAATTGATCACGGTAATCTCAATATACTCTATTCATTATATCTATTAATATAGTCGGGCCATTAGTAAGACTGAGTAGAATCAATGTATATTCATAGAATCCATACCTTGTATAGAAACGTTTCTTAGTTATAACCTACTTATTAACCCTCTATTGAGAAAATGTAGAACAAAAGTAATTCTTTTTAATGTATTTTGCTTCGTTCATTCGATCAATTAATTCATCAATACCGGTAAGATGATACTTTGTCATGATTGTAAACTTGTTAAACCCTTAATAATCAATGAATATTATCATAGATCCATTTTTCATTATAGAAATAGAATAAGAGATCCCATAGTTCATAAAAATAGATGAATGTATCCTTTTCGAGGTTCTCCTGGAGTTTATTTTTAAATTCTTGTATCTCAATCGCGTCCATTATATTGGGAGTCTTTGAAATTTTTATTACACATTGTATGAGATCTATTGAAAACTCCACATCACATTTTGGTGTAAGGTATGGAGTGTATTCTGTAAATACATCAAGAAACTCCAAAAAAATAGGTGCATCATCAATTTTTAGTTTATCCCCAGCTATATGACATAAAAAACACTCTTTAATAAGAATCAAAACCCATTCAATGGATGAAATTTCAATAATAAGTTCATATTTATAATCTCACTAATAGATTATAATAGTTTGGTGTATGATATAAAATTTAACATCAATTTCACAAAAAAAATTATATTGTATTTATTTAAAGAATTCGAATTAATGCCTAATATAACATCAAATTCAATAAGAGGATGAATGAAAATATTTACAAGATGCATATTCTCACCAAATTCAACATCAGAAGATTCATAGACATGAGATGAAAAAATCATACCATTAGTTTTTTTCAAAAATAATTTTATATCAAATCATTTGGTTGGAATCATGATACACTTATTAAATTTTCAAAAAATGAAACAATGGGTTGATCTAGATTAAAATAAGACATTAGGAGTTCCATAGTGGATGGTAAATATTCATTTCACTCCGTCGTTATCAAACCCCACATTATAAATAGTGATTTAATGAGATTTCCATTTTCTTTTTATCATAAAATGATTCTAATTTAAATCATTATAATTAACCTTCATATTTTCTCACTAGTTATAAAAATTCACATACTTCTTGAATTTGATACACTGGATTGTAGGTGGAACATTTTGTGGATAATTTAATATATTTTCTTCATTAGCTAACTTCCTCCCATCACATTGACAATCAATTTCCTAATGATTGTCCCTTGTAATCAAAAAAAAATTAATAGAACCAATAATACAATTGACCCAATGTTTCATCCCAGACATTGAGCATAATGTAAATGTCAAATTCATATCTCCATGGTTTTTTTATTTTCCATTGAATTCCATTTTTATCTTCTTATCAAAACCATGAGATTAATGCATAACTCGAACTTCAATTTCCAAAATTATAGAACACAAACCAATTTATTTATAACTATTTATTTATCATATGTATAAAACCCTTCAAATACATTATTTTAATCCACTAGAGAATAAATCATCCATACATTCAAGATGGATGAAAATACATGAACTGTACTGCATGAATCTTGTAAAAGTATCCAAATAGTTACCAATGAATTCATCATACTTTTTCTATAACTCCGGGAACACCTTCTCCATTTTTGTATGAAGAATGAAAGTAATGTACTAATTAAAAAAATTTGTTGAACTCATCCTGATCCATTGATTCGATTTCATAATCTTACCTTGTATTATTTAAGAGAGTCCACCATGAATTTGTTTCCCTTCCAAAATAGGGAAATCCAAAATGAAATTTTCATATTCCAAACACTATATAATTAACGATACCATTTAGTGGTACTTATCCACTTCTCAATAACTAGTGGTTTACTGGATCCACTGACGGATGGTGGGAGTTTCCTCATAAAGGAGTCAACATAAAATTTGTTCCCCCTTTTTCTCATTTTGATGTATTGCATGAATCAGGGCTTAGAACATTTTCATGGTCATAAAAATAATATTTTTCATTCCAACACATGTAATGTCCTTATCCATACGAGTAAAATAATTTATTCATGTCACTCAGTATTAGCGTGGTATCTCCAGGTTCAAACAATTCACTAAAACCAAAAATCATACGGTAATCAACAATAATCATATTTTCGAACCACATAACAATGAAAAATATATTATAGTATTTTTAGATCATTAAAACTTAATTTTAATCTATGTAACGATATTTTTATAATCAATTTAATTCCACCATGATGGTTTATAATGATTGTTTTTATTTTAAAAACATATCCCTTGCATGTGTCTAACCAGGTGTGTATTAAGGCACATTATTATAAACCATGTAATGATTGGGCCTAGCACAATATTCCCTTTTCAAACCTATAACCCCTAGGATCCTCTATTCTGGAGCCAAATCCACTTATAGTGTCAACATAAGGTTGAAATTTCATTAAAAATACTCACTTTATCCTCTACCAAAAATTTATGACATTTTCCA
Source organism: Viscum album (assembly GCA_963277665.1). Taxonomy (NCBI): domain Eukaryota; kingdom Viridiplantae; phylum Streptophyta; class Magnoliopsida; order Santalales; family Viscaceae; genus Viscum; species Viscum album. The sequence goes on from OY728152.1 coordinate 1,851,075,353, forward strand.
ATAACGTTACTCATATTTCAACATGTACATATATATTCCCAAAATGATGTCACTAAATATGTATTATCATAGTTTTTAAATGTTAACTAAACCGATCCTATGATTTGATATAATGATACCCAGACTTTTCATAGATATATATTAAGAAAATTGATAAAAACCGATTACATTATACTAAAAATTGTCTGAGAATCATAAATGTGTAAATCCATTGGATACATGGAATCATAAACAATTGCTTCATCGGTTTTCTAGATCATCTCATACTTAGTTCTTCATAAACCCCACCCTTATTCAGTATATCAAACATAATAAATTTCTTCGTACCTTCGGGAAAGGAAAAAAATTAAATCATGATCTTTGATGTCCATTAAGGGTAAACAAGGGAGATACATAAGAATAACATGATTATATTTGTTTGAGAATATGATCATAACATATGAAAACCATACCCTACATATAAATTTTTAAAAAATTTGGTCATGGAATAAATATTGGGAGATTATGTCACATTTATTATAATGATATAAAATAAAATTATCCATTAGATCATAACATTATCATAATATATAGAATTGTGGCATACACATAAGTATGAAAAGTAATTTCCATTGTAGTCAAGGCTCACATCCAATGCTATCATAGTGAATGGGTTCACTCCCAAAACTGTCATAGTAGTAAAGGATTTGTCCCAATACAATCATATCGTTAAAATCCCCTTAATAAACAATGTTCACTCCCCATTCTAGTCCTATCTCTTTCATGAGATATAAATATTTACCCAATACTTTGGAGGAATATAAAGGACTGACCATCTCATAATGAAAACCATTTGTATGTGTTCCACAAGGTTATAAAACTTTCATCATATCATAACCAATGAAATGAAATGGGTTACATAAAAACATACTCATACCATACCCTAATGAAAATAGATAGGTTCTATAATCATATCATTATTTTAACATAGCATAACCCATGAAATGAAGAGTGTTTCATATGCATTTTATTGTTGTATAACTTGTGGAAGAGAAATATGTTTCGTAAAAACAATTCACCATAAAAATAAACCAATAAGGGAAAGAATAAGAATGGTAACCTTGGTTAATTTCCCCTGTAAATAATATTTAGCTTCAATGGATTTAATCTTAGACAGAATATTATTTTTTAAAGATCGCATAGAATATTTCTTGAGGAAAATAACTTCATTTGAAAAATAATTTCAAAAATAATATATTTAAAAATATATTAAATTTAAAATATCCTTGGATGGTTTTAAATGAAGCTCAAAATAATATATTTTTCATGATGTTGGATAATTCCATTAATTCAATACATGTAAAAATTAATATTCCTTTCAAATTTTATGTAACATTCACACATGAATTGTTTAGAAAATGACATGAAGAATAATTTTTAAATATTTATTAAAAAATAAAAAATGATAAAAAATTAATTTAATAAATAATTTATAGAATTTCAAAAAAATATTACAAACAGGTTTAAAAAACCTGGTTGAAGTAGAAAAATGTGTTTTTGGGTGAAGAGAGAAATAAAGATGATTTTTCATAAAAACATTCTTCTGAACTCGTAAGTAAAAAAAGCGTATAAAATGGATGGAAAACACATATTCTCATGAGATAACCATAGGAGACTAAAATTCATCAGTTTATTTATATATGGATCATAAAATTTTATCATCATAAACATATTCATAAACAATCCCTATTAATGATGAGAATGTAACATTAAGTATTTACCACATTGGAAAATTTGAATTTTAAACAACAAAAAATAATAACATTAAATTAAAATTACATGTCCTGATAATAATTAAATTCATGATATTAGATGAATATGGGTATTTATATACTGTATATAATATAAGATTGTTGAAAAACATAATATTTGTCCAGTGGAAGGAAAATTTGGCCAATTTGTTTTTACTAATTTAGTGACTTCTGAATGATAAACACCATGAAAGATAGATTATTAAATGTATATTTAAATAAAAATATTTTTCATTATAATAATCAAAAAATATATTCCTATTATTAATATAAACCATATAAAATAAATAGGAGGAGAATATGACATTTGACTCATATAAGTTAAAAGATAGATAGAAATCCATTACCTAAGGTCTTGACTTCCTTCACACACATTCAAACATAATGTTTGATAAATATAATTTAATAATAAATATATTAGAAAAATATTTATATATATATAATATAACAATATTATTTAATTATTACCTTTTATTAACAATTCAATGTTAAACACACATTTTGTGAAATAACTACTCTATTTTTCATATTAGTTTTGGTTTGTTACTTTTTGTCCTATTACATTGACCCTTCATAAATAACCTATAGAATGTTTACCATGATATAAAAATCCAATATATTCCATATACATGTATTTATATGAATCCTTTAAATTTACAAATGGAAAATGAAATGCACAGTTCATTGATATGGAATGTCATGCATATGTAGGACCACTATTTACATTTTTCATTATATTGAATGGAATAAAAGTAAATAATGTATTGAAATTACTTAATAATATATATATCATATATATATATATTGCATATTATTATTTAATAATATCCTTATTAACTTCCACGTAATGTTTGAATGAATCACATCGCTTTGCGAGGCGATCATGTTTTGTGAACACAAGAAACGTTATTGTATTCCCACAGAATAGAAATTGTGATGGTATATGTGATATAATAATAAAAATAATAATAATAATTTTATAATTATCATATAAAAATATTTAATCCATCACTATACCCATTCTTGAATGGTTGTGAAGGAAAACGAATAAAATCAGTTCCTAAGACGGTAGTCTGCCATACATATGAATGATGATTTAATATCCCATCTGATAGAGGATGATATGGTTTATGGTAAATAACAAAACATAATAACATATCAGTATATTTAGGAAAATATGTTTATTATATAATAATGGTTTAATAATAAATTAAGTTAGGTGAGTGTGAAATGATATAAAACACTTAGTTATGGGTGTTACATATTCATCAAACAGCTTCTTTTGGTTTTCACCCAAAGGATTCTTAGGTTATATATCTGAAAAAAATTAGGATTCTTGGATTTAAGGATTGAATAATTTAAGGATAATTTTAGATATTGATTGAAATATTTGTTTTTTAAGTGTGAGTATAAGAGAATAAAGAGAGATCTTTTATAAATGGGGTGTGTGGCATACTTGTAATTTTTGAAAAGGAAAAGTTGCACCCACATTTTTCTCATGATGCAAGAATCCAAAATTTAATATTATATATAATATTATATATATGGTCAAAATAATTCCATAAAATGTGATTTATATATTTTTTGGGTTATTTTTAACCCTTATCATTTTTGTTTACCCCCATCCCCCAGCAAACCCATTTTTACCTTAATTGTGATTAATACTTTTTATTTTTCTTACTATTAATAATAGTAAAAAATGAATTTTACTATATAAGAAAATATAAATAATTATTAATAAAAATATTGAATATTTTTTTCCAAGATCCCATTTTCATATGTATAAATATTAAATTAAAAATTAAACTAACAGATGTGATGAGAAATGAGTTTTCCAAGGAGAAAATGATCAAATCATTTAAAAAAATTATATAAAAATTCAATATGAATATGATTATAATAACCTAAATTTTATTAATTAATATATAGTTGAGGTAATTTTACTTTTAATCGAAGTTAATATAAAAATTATCTTTATATATACATTAAATGAAAAAGATGTTTCCGATAAAAATCGGAAGTTTTCACAACTCATTGATAAATTAATATTTTTAGAAAAATACCAAAAAAACATGCTACAAAAATTTTCACATGAATATATCAAAAATTAATTTCATATTATAAAATTAATTTTTTTAAAGTTTCAAAAAAATTATTGTTTTTCAGAAAGATAAATTAAAAACTTATTTTGGGAAAATAGTATTTTAGAATCATATAAATACTTTTCTTATAATTTAGTACTTTTTTATAAAAATGATTTCTTTATATAAACCCATTATAGTTAATATTTAAAAATTATTTAATATTTTTCATACTTCTATGTATAAAATTTAGGTTATATGGTTCATTTTTAAATAATAATATTATTAATATAACATGTTTTTTAAAACATGGTGTTTCGTGTAATGCAAGATATAAAAGAAATTTAATTTATTCTAAAAAAATATAAATTCCAAAAACAAGGGGTGTTACAATTTTCCACAATGTTTTTGTATATACTCAATGGGATCTTGAACTAGTGTTTTATTTTTACCCTATTGTGTTCTATTTAGACTACCTTATCCCCCACAATCAGAGCAATAAACCCCTAAACTTATATAAACATAAGATCTATATTCTAAGGCCTTAAACTAGGAAAATTTAAAATTTGGTTTTCTATAATATCATTTAAACTTAGAATCCAATTTTTATGTCTACCTTTTTCATTTATTATATATACTTCCTCACTCTCGGCCAATGTTATATGACCTTAAAATGTGTGTCATTAAAGGAAAACCTAGTTTTCCACAAGGGCATGGTCGAACCATTCATGTGTACCATATGGGTTTAGAATTTCATCATGACGGGTTCACCAAATATATATAACCAACATATAATGGTATATCCCTATGTTTATCAAACCTCTCCATCAAGATAATCCTTTACCACATAACAACACTTTGTTTCTCCTAAGTATGAATTAATCTATCTGCATTATATTTCCTAACAGAATTCCTTGTGTTGATGGCACTACATCTAATGTCCCACCACTAATCTAGGGTACATGTCATGGAAAATTTTTTTACAAAAGAAACATGATGGATCTTCAGTTCCTAATGTAGTCAATGAACAACTTTAATTTTACCTCATTTATGGTGATACAGAACTGAAATATAGGTTTCAAATTTAGTTAATGTTTATCCTTGAAATATATATTACCTCCATTTAAATTTATACTCTGTATTTATTAATTCATCTACATAAAATCCACCTCGATTGAGTCGATTTGTAACACAGTCATTATTTCCACCATGTACCTTTTGGTTTGTTGTTAGAGTGAACTATCCATGTGTCATCATTAACCTGGTTTCCCCTATTTTTATAGGGTCCCATGGCATTCGATGTAACATTATAAATCAAACCGAACAATCATTATCCAATAATATTGCGTGAAATATTATCCTTCCATTATTCATTATTTATCACACTGCTCGTGTCTTATTTGAGAATAAATTTGATAGTGAGTTACCTCATTATCATGAGTGGGTTCTCTATATAGTTATAGTTACAAGACACTGAAATAAATTTCCCCCATTCACATTTACTCTATAATGATAAATTGACTGATAAATATCCCCACTATATGATGTTAAAATTCATTACCATTATCCTTTCCAAATATTTAAAAACATAATAGTCTTCATCCCATCAATATGATGTTAAACTGTTTTATCTACATCATTGTCTTATGATATTATAATGGACAATACTGTCCACATTTCAAAACATGAAACTACATTTTATCTTGGTCCTTTATTAAGAAGAATTCCCTTCTATGGTTTTAGTATCCAACTAGTTCCTACCTTTGGAATTGGTCATCGATCACATGACCCAATGAATAATGTATGGCACGATTTCTTCTCAATGAGATGCGTATTAACATTTGGATTCCTTGTATGGGAACAAACTACAAGATCCACCCAAATAAATATTATCACTCAATCCACTACTTCAAATAATTTTAGTCCCCTTTCTATCTTATCTCTATTATTATTCCATTGTTTAGTGATTTACTATGTAAGATCCATATTAGCCCCTAATACGTTTACAATGTTCTACTATAGTGAAGAGGATGTTCATAATTCACTATAGTTATTTTTCTTTATTTTCTTCCATGAAATCCATATACTTTACCCCTATACTCCTATTTAATAACAAGATCATTACAAATTAATTCCACCATTGATAATAATGTATATCATTATTATCATCTTAAAAGATGTATAGTAATTCTTGGATTACTTATCATGGGACGAGCTTTAAATACCTCACTTGTCCCATCTCATTTTAGTTCATGGTCCCTCAAATGTTTTATTTTTTCCACTTATCACTGATATAGAGCCATTAAATATTGGTTATTAATGTTCCGTAACATTAAATTGGAAATATTTGTATAATTATAAAGGTCATAAACTATGTCTGATCATTATTGAAGTTTTATGAATTGACATTAAGTTCTAATCCCCATCATGTTTCTACATTTCCCCTATCACCATGAGGGCTACCTCAAGCAACCATTTCATCTTTTTACCTAACATTTAACTATATGATCTTAGTATTTTATTCAATACCTTAAAAATAACCTCTACTAGTGTATGCATCCTGACAAAAAAATAGTTTTATTCCCCAATCAGGTCATTTTAATTAACAATTCACCATATAATCCATTTTTGGATTTCGTATTCATATCAAGATAGGTAGTACCCCCCAAAGTAAAAATTTTATAACATTAAAATAAATTTATTCATGTTCTAAGCTATACATATATATATATTATTAATATTCATGGGGTTATGTCTGTCCCCTAGAGGGAAAATAAAATTATACCCTCAGGCATCTTTCATGGATTTGGTGCTTTCATTTTTTTCGAAAAATCACATTTTCCCAAAAGGAAATCCACTTTCATTGGTTCGTCTCATCGATATGAATAAACTATGATGGAATAGCCCCCATAGTTTCCATAATCAATATTAATTTCACACTTCCATTCACTAGTACACTTCCTTATTTCATAGTTCGAATCATCATCACTCTTCTATGTATAAATGGGACATATAATGGTGAAATTAGAGTAAGAAATCCCTACCATTGATGGTACACATAAATGAGGATTTTGAGCATCAAAACATCATGGAACCCATGTTTTTAATGTGGTCTTTTATAATTTACAGCTTGTTTTTAAATCATTCTAGTAATATGGTAGTGGAATTGACATTATTATTACTAGGTTAGAATTCATCCTTATAATAAAAAACCATTCAATCATGATTTGATGACAGTGAACTAAAATTACATGTTGATTTAATTTTATTCACTAATTGAATATATTACACCCATGATGTTACCTACACATGTAGTTATACCTTTTGGAAGATAGAATTTATCTAATAGTTTCTTATCTAATCAATTGTTTACCATATTTGTGAGTTTCATTTATGGATGTTGAAACATTCAAACTGTGACCTATCTCCCCCTAAAATTCACTCTATCAAACACAATTTATCATGTATCACCTCTTATAAACCAAATATATAATTAATCATAAGGTGTTTCGGGTGATATTCAATCACTTAACGGCATAATTTTGCTTCATCATATCATGGAAATTACCTATTTTATTCTTGATGGATAATGTTAAATTTCATTTACCATTTTCTTTTTATCCATGTGATATTATTTTGTAAGATACTAATCTAATTTTCATGAAGTTATAAGGAAATCAACATTAATCATAGTATCATGAAAATAAAATCACAACCACTTTTCAATATTGTATGATCCTAAAATTCAAACCCCTTGGTCAAAATTCGGTGACATCAAACTTGTGGAAACATCATGCACAATGATTTATAAAGTAAAAATCTAGAATCCTTACATTATATGTTGTGAGAATCTAAACAATTATCCAATATTTTTTCAATGCTACATGACATTAAATGAAATATCATTTAATATCACATCAGTCTCTCCCTATAGAATGTATAAATATCATTCTCAAATCACGTATCTGGTTTTTTGTTACAATTGGACCATTGTACCTTCTACTTCCTACCTTTTTGGAATACCCCATAAATATTATCAATGCATTTGGATGTAACCTAAAGAGATACTAAAGTCTTTTTGAGTATCATACCCTTCCAAACATACCTTTTTGTCCCATTATTTCAAAGGATACCCCCTTATTATTTGTAATTGGAATCCATTATAGAGATAAAACAATGTCTCAGTCGTATACCACCCCTATATGAGGTATGTGTATCAAAGGACCCAACTCATCCAATTATTAATGGAATCCATGATAGTGAATGATTAGTTCCCCATATCCCACCTCATTGCCAAGGTATATATCCCAATGGAGGAATCGAAGTTCGTATAACAGAGGAACACATGATTAGAACATGGTTTATAAGAATACTCAAACTATTTTACCCATTTAATTTAACAATTCAAACTCTTGGAGTAACAATTTTTTATTTCCACCCTTTCTTAAGATAAACATGAATTCTAAAACACTTGGTGTTGTGCCCTATGAATTATTTCACATTCCTAGGTTGTCAAAATTTGGGAATAAATCCAAATATATTCCCCTAGCCTCATGGGTTTCCCAATAATGGTCTTTGTAACACTCAAAACATAAACCATATTACATTATTACATAATATCTTCTAATTATATATTCTCCTATCATCTCATTTTTCTCACACGGATCATGATTCTTGTGCGATTATGGGTTTTCCCCATTATTTCATTAAATTATTATGATACATTAAAATATAATGCATGTGTTTCATTGATTCATCAATTTCATCACCATGTTTATATTTTTCATATAAATTAATACACCTAACCCATCATCATGTCCAATTATAATGAATTAAATTTTTAGAACTAGAAAATATATTCAATACACTTTTTCAAGGAATCGGTGATATGGTCCTCATTCAAAAAACAAAATTCAACGATAAAAAGAAGATTATCATTATTCCCAATAGAAAATGAAAATGGGATATCCATGTTTTGGTTTGCTACTTGCACTCTAATGGGTAGATATCATTCAAAAAAAATATCCTAATCTTGTTACTTTGTGTTGAGATAAACCATCATATATTTGTCAATGTATTACATATATTTTTTACAAACAAGGGTTAGTACGTCCATAAATATAATTTTCTATATTTTTATAAGCACATTATATTTATAAATAAATTTTTATATGGGAACCCATTATCCAATGGAATATTTAAATTCAAGGGATTTTTTTGACTACTCATAAAGATTAAATGGTCTTATATGTAAACGTTTGTTGACATTCTGAGTTAAGCTTCTCTAAAAGACCACCCCATAATCTCATAAATAATTAGTTTCATGAGCCTATAACATGACACATCATGCATGTAAAAAATATCATTCACATTATCGTCTTCTATGAATATGGTCAATAAGAATGCATTATTTAGTAAATAGAATATTTTTATGCATCTATAAGCTACATGAGTCTGTAACTGGAGGCATCACCAAAGATAGGACATGTGCGATCATGCAGTACTTTTTTTCCATCCATCTTTCCTATAATTCCAACCAAATATATTTTTGGATAACCATATTAGCGTTTTGATGTGTGGGCCTTGAATTTCATATAATATAAATCTCTTTATCGATTAAACACTAACGATCATGCAACTCAAACAACCCAACAATATCCATGGACTCTTGTAGTTGATAATTTTAGATGAATTTCATAATGTAATTCCTTCAATGTATTGTCTTTCCTTTGATATGTTTTGGAATAAATTCTGTCAAATAAGAACACACTTCAATAAATTCAAAAGTTCTTAATTTTTAATGGTTACCCACAATTTCCAACTAGTCTAAACCCCATTCCAAGGGAATACGATTTATAATATCATTTAACATAAATCAAATTATTTAATGTTTTGAAAAAAAATGGAACCCCACCAATTTGACATGATTCTATTCATGAAAAATCCATATGTATGGATGGTATCATCAATTTTATTTACAGTCCCATTATATCAGAAATGGGTTAGTCCAGTTTCTATAAAGAATATGTTAGACCTATTTATCTAAAGGACTTGTTAGCCAGCACTCTGTGTAACCCCCCACATCTATCTTTTCTACCCGTATAAATCACCATAAGCCTTCTCTCAAGAATAATCCCTATTAATTTTCTCATTGGTGATTATTTCCAACCTCTACTCAATGAATCATGCTTCCCATCATGAATATTAATGCATAATCTCCACTGTATCCTTTGAATTCTATCCTTTTTCAACAAATGTATCTTTACCACATAATGATAAACAATATGGACTGTTCTACTCACATTATTTTCCATTTTTCATCTTAAACTATATCAATTTGGATTCAAAAATCAACAATATACATATGTAACCTCTTTGAGGATTAATCTAAAAACCTAAATGACCTTACTGTTCTATGTCCCCTTTTAGATATGATACAACCAAACCCTTCGTAAAAAACTAAAACACCTTCCAAAAATTCATAAAACATTTTGGATTGTCTCCATATGAATCTAAACTCATTACTTAACTTAAATAATATTTATAATTTGACTCATACTTATGGTAAACTAAACCATTATCACCAATATCTGACAAGCATAAGTGGATCATCTCTACAATGACTTTTAACTGTGAGCATCCCCTCTAGACTATAACATGTGACTGATATTATGTGATGAGCATGATGTTGATAAATTAATAATTAATTATAATAATAATGTATTCTCCTTACATATTTTATTAGAATAATATTCCAAATTTTATGATAATAGGATGACTCACCTGCCCAATTTTTCAGAAACCTATCGTTTTATAGATATTGAATGCAGGATCCCTATGTGATGAGCATATGAATCCTAATGTGATAAAAATGAGAATATTTTTTTGGAGTGCCATGGAATCATTTGTTGATGATCATATTATGAATTATATTAAAATAATTAGTTCCCTCAAGTGAGAATCATAGCATTCCCAGTATGATGAGCATGATATGACTTATAAGATGATCTTTAGTTTCTTTGTGTGATAAGATCCAGATGAATCCTTTAATGAGGATGAGTTTGCTTTAGTAATTGGTATGATATTCCTTGGCTGATAATCTATATATTCAATACATAAAAATCATATTATTCTCTTGTATCTTATACAATGGAAAATAAAACAGATTCCCACAATGCATGATCATTCTTTAAAAATCATCCCTTTTAACGTATGGTCATCACCTAATTAATACAGTTAGGGAAGTAATAAATTTTTGTCCGTATGTAGATCAAATTGAGAATGGGTTTCAATATAAAATAAAATATCAATTATGGAGACCTAGATTATAAAATGTACTCCATTGAGGGAAATTCTGATATACAATCATCACATTCTAGTCAAGGTTCCAACACCATCACCATAGTGGTGGTTGGATGCCCACCATTCAAATTTGGGAAATAGGAACACATATTTCAATTATCCATCATGAAATCGGAAGCATTATCCTAGATGGAAATCATTTTAAAATAATCTCTCAGAGGGAATTCAAGGGATAGGTTCAAGCTAATATTGTATCAGCTCATCTTACTCCATAGGATGTACCTCTTAATATGTAATTTTTGAATGAAAATTTATTCTCTATCAATGATACTTTCAGGGAATTGGTTATATATTTTTATTAAACATCCTAGATACTATATTTGTAAATTTCATAAGACCCTATGATAAATATGTTTGGCCTTGATTTGTAATTATATCCCCTAAAAACATGAGTCTTCTATACTCATTCCTTTTTTAGAGGTTTGTAATAATAACAAGGTATAATACCAATACCAAATAACAAGACTAGATTTCGATCACTAAATCAAAATTTCCTATATTAACATCATGGGTGATCTAGATTTTTTATCAAATAATGTCACTATGAATAAATCATCAACTAGAAGAACTAATTATCCGTCTACATTATACAATATAGTTAATGAATCAATTCCCTACTATGTTACAAATTTATCATGTCTCAAAAAATCATAAAAACACAAAATCTTATTGACTATGATTTTAATCACACTCTAAAATATATAAAATGAAAATATAACTATTATCCTTTCACATAAGATAATTATCTCCCATTTTATCAATAATAAGATAACAGAAGTGGGTGAAGTAGTTCCTGTGATATATAATAAAAACCCCATTATAATAAATGGACAAGTCAGATTCATGCATGTCCTCGATCATGGATTGATTCTAGTTTGAAACACTTTAGAAACATCAGGTTGAAAGAGTCTATTAACATATGAGTTTTCAATTTTATCCTGAATGAAGGGCTATAATTCATCAAAAAATTCATTAATTATTGTTTTAAAGATGTGATACTTCAGTGAATTAAATGAGGGAACACAATTGAGTTCGTGAAAAACATTAATTTATGTACATGTGGGGATTAATAAGTGGAAAACAATATCTCTCAAAAAATTAAAACACATATTTACTTCTAACTGTCAGTGACACATGACTCTGTGAAATTTTCAATTAAATCCCATGAGTTCTAGATTAACACTAATTTGATTCACCAACCCCATAGATAATATATTCTTGAAAACATTACAATCCATTTGATGTTTTGGGAATGTATCACATTGTGATAACAAGAAACTTCAAGTTTATCCTAACATCTTCTAATTTCACCTCCATTTTGGATAAATAGATTTTCAACTTTGATATAAGGATGATGGGATTCATTTCCACCATCACATAAAATATCAATAATAGATTTCAGGTCCCTCATGACAACTTCATTGAAATTATTATGAAATTGTATTCACATGAGTTTTGAATGATCTATATGAATCATGAGATCCATTTCAACCACTCTTAACACTATCACGCAACTACCAACTGATATATAGAGGATTTAGGAAATGTCAAGACCGAAATTTGGTGGAAGATATTGAATTATAATGAGATTAAAATGACATATAAGGTTCTTAATATTTTTCAAGACTTTTAATACTACCATGTTCACCCCCACTAAAGTGGAAAAATATTTCCACGTTTATGGGATGGAGGTGTTGTTCTCCGTTAAAATATATCATTCTTCAAGTCTAATTGATATTTATTATTGGTAATAAAAGATGATTTATAATAATTCCATTTGGATAAAATATAGTTCCTAAAAGAGAAGAGTGTTTAAGAATTGTAAAACCATGAGGTCCACAAGATATGGGTGACACTATAAATAAATATTATGTTCTACCGTTGATTATTCGTTCAATTTTATATAGTTATTGATCTAAGTACACACGTCATACTAGTGAATAATTATCGAAATTTGAAATTTAAATTAGAAGGTCCATACATCACTCACAATTTTTATGTTAATTGTCTCTACTCCCTAATCATAGTTGACGGAGGGTGTATCAGGACTCCCACCAATGTGTGCAATTGAATAACTACATTACATTTAATCACATAGGTATAATCAATTCTTTTTCAAAAAAAATTAACATAATTGATATTTGGAGTTTACCCCAAGATCCTAAACAGTACGATGTTTGGTATACATGTATGAATGTAAAATACATGGATTGGTCAAATATATATGATCTCATAACCAGTAACCACACTCTTTTCATTGAATAGATTGATATTTGTAGACCATACCTTTTTCTATGGTGGATTTTAAATCCATATTAAAATATAGTTGTTATATAATAAATTACATGGTTTAAAATACTAGTGAGTTAGATACCCTAGTAAAACATTGAAACCCCTATGTATTTCAAGATTGGATTAATTTATGGTAATTTATAAATGATCATGGACTATGTGGAACTCCTTATTTTAGATATCGATCGTTGAACATTCCGTCTTTATTAGGATATTATGGGTATATAACAACAACATTTTACCCAAATATCATGGATCACCAAACATATGAAATAATCCCCTATTCATGAATGGTGCATGACTTAATTCCCATTACCACTAGATATGTAGTTAATCCTGGATATCTAATCATAGGTATAATACTAAATTTAGTTCTTCTTAAATTAGAGTTTCAACATGGGACCAATACATTACCCATTCATGGAAGGACTCAAATAAGAATTCAGTAATTGTATAAAACTATTTTACTCCCCAAAATTAATGTATCAAGTCTTTCGAGAGGAATTTTCTTAATGTATATGTCATAAGATGTTAATGAAACAATAGAATTGTACACTCTGAACAATCAATAATGGTCTTGGAGTAGTTTTTTAAATAGTACATGATTCATTTCATGAGATCATGATCCATGAAAGAGGTTTAAGGGTAATTTTTTCTCATTCATGATCCTTCCCTTTGATAATGATTTCAATTTCATAAAACTATTTATAAAATGATTCTTTAGAGGAAACATATAGATTCCAAGATCTTCTATCACGGTCCAATTCAAGTTTATTTTTTACATGAATTTTTTTCATTATATCATTGCGTTTGATAGTTCACCATTCTCATTAGGTAAACTTTGTTGGCCTTGAAATATAATAGAACCATTTCATTATTCTCTTATATATTATCCAAATCAATATTGTTTCCCATTCTTATAATTATTTTTGGATTGATTATAATACTAAAGGGACATTAGAGACATCTAAATTTCATATTCTTCCCCCACACAAAAAATCAGCTTAATCAATCTCCCTCTTTATTTATGGTCCAGCCATTTTCATTGGGCATTTTTATATACAACTCTATACTATGATAACATATAACATTACTAGAAATATGTGTGGCTTGATTCTCATTACCATGGGATACATAGTGATTCATGGGCATCTAGTTCTAAGTTTAACCACATTCCTTCACTTATAATGTATCCCTTATTTTATCCCAATAATTAGATCTTTAATTCACACATTAGGATTATTAAACCTCTATTATAGATAGGTCACTTTTTCCATATTTTCATCATAGTTTTATAAATATGAACATCATCCTAATTTGATCAAATATGTATGGCCTTGACATCATCAATATATTTTTCAAATTATTATGTCTATAAAATTCGTCCGTATTTTTTCCCATGATGTATGATAGTAAACTACATCCATATCATTTTATGGACTTCATATAAATATAATAATTGTCAAAATTAGTGTTTAAATTAATTACATTAAATTCTGAGATAACGATACATAAATCTTGGTATGTTCAACACACATAAAGTGTGGAATAAGACAATATCAATCTAATACATGATAAGATGAATCAATTGGATTGGGAAAATGATAAGGAGTAATGAAAAAGGTTTAAAACTCATGGGGTTTAAAATTATGACAATAAAAGTCAACCCATCCACACTTGAACTTATAGTCAATGGATCAATTATAGTTCTCAATTATTCAACATAATGCCTAATTTTTTATTACCTGGAGAGAATGCAAAATTATCCATTTTTTATTGCCTAAACCACACTATATAAACCAATCCATTTCTAGAATCCAACATCATTAAATTAATAACCATTATATTATGACACTCTATCCTATCCAAAGGACTAATTATGGTTTATGATGATGATACTTACACTGTATACCATGCACACCTACATATTCCCAATTTGACATGTCTCATAGTAAATTAATGTTCAACATTAAACTATAGTTAAAAAACATGAACACAATATTTATCCTACCTAAATCAATCCCATTTCACACATATAAAAGAAAATTAATACAAATTCACTTATCAGACAGACAAAAAATTGTTGCTGGTGATGGAACATGAACCCCATTAATGGCCCCCGAATTCCATTTTGGGTGAACATGTTTAAAGGATAATTGATTCACCAAACCGTATAACTTTTTCAAGTGTGTTAGATCATAATTTATAAACCCCACCTGTTCATGGTCAAGAAAGTTATAACTACTATTATTAGTTCTTAAATTATATAATTCACAAGTCAAAAATCATTAAACATATGTGTTGAATAATTATTCCATATTATTCATAAACTAGGAAAATTAATAAATTCTCATTAAGAGATAAAAAAAGAAACTGTCACACACCCCAATAGTTGTTACCAATTTTCTAAGTCTCTGTTTCTAGTAGAATAATAATGTGATCATGAAGAGGGAAATTTTAAGTAATAAAAAAATTGAATGGATGTAACTTCGAGATTTGTATGCCTCTCTATAAAATTATTTCCTCCCCAAGGGGGAAAAATTCAATTTATATAAATATTATGAAATAAATTTACCCATATATCATTATAGTTTCTTTTTAAATTGATTCTTATAATTAATCATCTATTATAGTTCATTTATGTGTTCAAAATCTATATTATCTTGTTGTTTTACATGAGTAGCTTGATCTTGAAATTCATAATTTTCCAACATGGAATTTTCTAATAAAAGGGAATTATTTTTCAACTAAACCATGGAAGACTCTAATAAATTAACAAGATACTGCATGATGTCTACTCTCTATGATGTAATAAGTTTGAGTTAATATATATCCTTCCCATTCTGATACATTTCCATGAATGTGGCTGTGATAGATTTTTTGAAATGAGATGTAACTTACTACATGGAAAAATTATCTTCAAGGTCCTCAACCTATTTATATACATCTAATTCACTCTAAAAAATAATCTATTTAGTTTATGGTTACATACTTAAGCCCTGTAAATTTAACTTTTTTTCGATGAATCCTAATTATACAATAAAATTCCCACAATATAATTTTGGTTACCTTGTAGTAGATTTACATCCATGCATTCTAATGAATTATTTGGTTGTAGTCCATCACATCTACATAAATTTAATATTTATCTTCATGAATCACCTTGGATTTAGGATTTGGATGCATAGTGTCTTGGTATTATTAGTGACCTATTATCCATAATAATCATTTATTTTTAGTTTAAAAATCCCTAATATTAATATTTATATGGTATCATAGATGGATTCATTAATGGTGAATATATTATGGGTTTATCAAGAGATACTCCCCTTGATAGGTGAGACACAATCACTCACGATCCTGAAATGATCACAGCCATGTTAAGAACCTCATACATGGCATGCACAATTAAAACATCGATATCAACTTTTAGCGTATGAAATGTTTCCTTGAGAAAGGTAAAATGAAATTCTATTAAATTTTCAGTTCCCTTAAGATACTCATTTGGATGACCTATAAATATGGAGATATCAATAAAACATTTATTCCTATATTGGTTCAATCCATGGTAATTAATGAAATATAATACGAATTTGAGAAATAATGATGAGGAATACAATCATGGATACTTAATGGAAAAAGGATACATTGTTTTCCTGAACAATGGGGTGATAACCTCTTTCCCAATATTAAGATAATATTATCAAATAAAAGAGGTCCAAACACCCAAAATTATTATTTATAAAGGTTGGATCAAAATTTTAGGTATCATCCAAAATGATGAATAATGAATATATGTCATCAAAATTACATGAAAACACTATATAAATATTTCATTATTTATCATTGGATTTACTATGATGCTCAACTACCTTTAATTTGATTGAAGAATTTGGGTATATCTAAGGGTGTGAGGGTTGTTCCTCTAGGGAACTAGATACAAGCCTCTCCAATTCATCTAATCATTAAGTGGTACACATAATATTTAGATTTCCCTATTAATGATAATGTGAACCAAGAATATTTACCAATAATTTATGCTAAGTATATTTCAATGGGGATGACCTAGTTTCCAATATAATGTATTTCCCCAACCCTATTAACCACTCAAACAGATCTTTGGGCCATCTTCCACTGGGCCTTAAGTGCAGATCCCCATACTTCAATGTTTTCAAGCTAGTTGTAAGGATGTAAAGAGGTGATTATGGGGAGAATATACCCTCTAGTGATTATATAATAATGGTATAATATCTAAATGTAGCAGCGGAAAATAAATACTAACATAATTTTTACTAGTAACCCTCCCGTAGAGGAAGCACAAGCAATAGTAACAGAAGAAATAATAACCAACAAGCTCATAATTTTTTTTCAAAACTAAACATCGCAGTATACAATTTATATCTAAAAATGCAAACATAACATGTCAAAAAAACAATAACAAGAATGTAAAGTAATGGATTACCTTCAATACAAACATATATTATCATGATTACATAGAAATATAAAAAGGAAACTCCTGTTGAGTCAAAAAACAATTGTCAATTTTCTTCCATTAAATGAAAACTCAATACCTATGATCCAGATCCAAAGCCCAAATTTTTACCATAATGAAAATCTATGATGTAATCACACATTCTAAAAGGGCCATGTATATCTAGAGAATGAATATCAATATGCTACCTCTAATGTGTGCCAATATAACAACTATGATTATCCATGTGTATCTAAATAACAATAAAAGAGACTATGTGAGTCACATAATTTAATGTTCTTACATTGTGCTCAATATCCATAAGGAATAAATATCTATCCATTCTTAGAGTTGAAAAATATAGAATAGTGGACCCTTATAATTATTCATAAGGAATCCCCTGATATATAAAAATCCAGAGAGCCATTAATCCCGTCCTTTAATAGTATTTCTACATCATGTTCCAACAAACACCTCATGTATACATCATTTATCCAACATCTAGAAGTCACAACCAATAATTAGTACATGGTCCCATGGACCTCATCTCAGAAAAATCCTATTCAGCTCAAATCATGATGTCTAGGAAAAATGGTTTATGTCCTCTAACTAATAACACCATTGGATCAACAACTATCATCCGGAGGAAGAGTGATACATTTCCTCCAAAACAATCATGGATCATCAGCCTCACGTATGGTGAGTCTCATATCTCAACTGATGGTCATAAAACTATTAATTTATGGCTCCTCGCCATCCCAGTGACTTTCAACAACATGTACCTCTGACCATTACCCTAAGACACATCTAATAGAGGCATCTTCCCACATGAGTGGTCAATAAAACATCATCATCTAAGTCATTCTATGTGATAATGGATCCAAAGGGAACATTATATAACATGGGTGAGATGAAATAACCAATATAGTCCATGTGATACATCATCTATAACCCCCTTCCCCAATGAATGTGTCACTCATATGATGAACAATTCCTTCCAATATCACATGAGCATTGACTGTAAACTAACGACCTCACCACCACAAACCGATGAACGAGTCACCCAGCCTATGATTAACATCATAAAAATTTATGTTTCTTGGTCAAGGGCCATCTTGATGATAATACCTCCTTAGTCGAGATGGTGGATACCATTTCAATCCTTGGGTTGATCCCATAAAATTCACCTGGATTACATAAATTCATTATAATTAAATTATGAAATTAAAATTAATTCAAAGACAAACAGACCATATTATTCATTCCAAGATCCAAGCCTCTCACCAAGACATGGAAACTTGAAATATTGACTTAATGTTCCCATTGGAATCCCATCAAGTCTAAATAATTTAATAATATACAACCATTTAATGTATAGGGTCTCTCTCAATCAAACCAACAGTGAGCTCAAATTTGGACTCCCAAAACACTCCCAGAAACCTAGAAAAATATAATCAATACCTTCCTCATATTGGTAGACACCCTCTTATTCGATCATATATTATAACATGAGCAGGGTTAGAAGCAATCTAAATTTTAGAAAAAAATCCAGGAAAATCGGGTAAAATGGATCAAAAAAAATTATAGTACTATATTATGAGAGAAAAGGAGATAATAAGAAAGATGACATGATATCATACTGATGTAGTTAGAACTCACCCAACAGATAATAAAATAGAGTCTAGATGAGAGGTGTGGCTCAAACTATATAGGAGGAGTAAAAATAGAGCTCCCCACTATTTTACATGACCATAGTAGGAGATAGGTGGAGAAAAAAAATAAGAAAGAGAGGTTTTGGGTAAAAATTTAATTTCACACATTTAATGTGCTTCATGGTTATCTAGTACAATTTGGAAAATTGTGCACCAACATTGTGACAACCATATTCAATGAACTAGTCTTGTGTGGTTCATGTTCATGGTTCTACAAACCATGAACAAATTGTGCATGTGTATTCTTTCAAAAGTTGTATACATGGCCAAATTTCCATGTTCCCCCTCTTCCATAGTTTTAAACAATTTTTCTAGTAGACTGGGGGAAACATGTTTTATCGTGGGAGGATGTACAGTTTATCCAAACTGTGTGCCCCAATCTGTGCATGGTTAAAATTTAGGTTTTTAACCTCTGATGCATCCAAAACCAAAACAAAACACTATTGAACATTAAAAAAATATAATCCCATCTGAAAGAAATACATTTTGATAAATAATCTCTAGAGTTATGTTTTGTTATTTGATAAAAGAGTTTGATTACCCACAAAACTCCTATAATTCAAAACTGGTGAAGAATTTTACCAACTCCAAAAACCCAAGAAGTTACAATCTCCCTACCTGGAAATATTTCATCCATGAGATATAAATAAAAAATCATAGATGGGAAGTAATATACCCATATATCTATAAACAACCCAATCTACCTTGGATCCAAATCCACTGATAAACTACCACAAGGGTCCCCCACCTTAAGAGTTACCTTTCCCAGTCGCTTCTTGACCCAAAACTGAAATAAAACTAACGATCTATCAAAAATCCATAGATTCGAATTTCCATTGATGAATGTTTACTCTGGAATGTCATAAGGTGCTCATGTTTCATAACTGACACCCATAATGTACCACATCCCATTACAAGTCTTCCTCATTCCCTTGTTTTTCTTGACACCTATGAGGTCCTACATTTCATCACAAGCCCGAAATCAATCCTGATTCCTCGTACCTCAACGAATTCCTACATAAAAACATTTCACATATGGTAATACACCTCAAGTAACCCATATAACATCGATTCACATATTCCAAAACCCATCATATATTCAACACAACCATCTATGCCCACATATAAATCATGATGCCTCGCGCCTCATACACACACAGATATATATATATATATATATATATATATAATCTGAGCTAACTAAAACCTACTAAATATTATATTTTATGTCCATAGAGATGTCATGTTGACCTTGAGCACAAAAAATGTACTTGAAATAAAAAACTACATGCCGAAATAAACCAAAATAACCATGGTTACACCAACAATGTTCCAGTAACCGAACTCGACTCCCCAGCTTGCTTTGCACCTACAAGACCTTTTTCTAACACATATTCTGATGGTCGACTAATTGAGGCCTGGCCTCCCTATGGTGTTTCACCAAACACCAGTTTTCGAACCCACTGTTGGGCCCCGACATCTGCATGCCGCTAAATCTCATCTAACATCTCTATCCACCGCTCCTGGTCTAATCTCAAAACCCTGAGTTTTCCCCAAAACCTAACTATCTGATGTACTAAAAGGATTTTGGGAGAACGTCACAATATTCTTGGCCCGATCAAAACCTCTAGAATCTATAAATTCTAGATCACATTACTTTTTTGCATGTCCCATCTTCCCTCACTGGAAGAACACCGTCAACGAACACCCACCATTAAGTTGTCTACTTGAGTCTCTATCCTAACCATCCTACTAGAACTCCACTTGGCCTCACATATTTCTATTATATGCATGGTCTCTAACTTCACATGAAACCATCACCTGACTCGAGTAATACCATTCCATAATATTAATCTTTGGCTATGAGTTATTAATTCACCACCAATGGGAATGAGGCTGACCAGAATATTCATATTTTCACTCAAATTTCATTCAATAAACTATCCTCGAAATACCTATCCGTAGTTGGGTCTCCATATACTATACTGGGTGATAAGTGATAATACACAGTAAAAGTAGCTATATAATCCAACACAAACATGGCTCCCTACTATACACTAAAGATCTCATGATCTATTTCTACCATTAACATCTCTAGAATGAAGTGATATTGGAACATGTCCTCAAACTCCTTCGAGGATAGTCCCTCATGTCTTCCCTCCTTAACATAAACCTCCCACCATCCTGTATATAGTTTCCAAATCGTGTACATCACAAGACTTACCCTCCAACGTAGGGGTGTCTCAAACTGCTCGAATATCATCTATATTGACTCTTTCCAATTCTCATCCACTCGTGGTCTTCCCTCACCCAAAAATAGTGGTGGGTGCTTTGACTAGAACACTCTATTCAGGTATTCCATGTAATTATCTACTCACTGGGCTCCCATTTCAATCCCATGGATGAAAAATACCCGACTCTCTTTGAGTATCTCATCATGTCACATTCTAAAATATATCAAATCCAGTGGCATCCTCACTTATACCCGAGCTTTTACCTTACCCTACACCTACATATCATGCTCTTCCTTACCCTATATAGACTTATTCAAACCTTTAGAGGTCTCAACCTATGCATGATTCTATGTAACCACATCACCACCCACCAAACGCTCTCCGAGCGTATGCCTATGTGACATCTCACTGAATACCAATTCATGGTAAGACTTACCAATAACATACATACATATATATATATATATAACAAAGATAGGAAAATCAGTAACAGTAAGTTCAATCTCACTACCCTTACTCTCCCCCATTGTAACTGTGTCTCATGACATTCAACCTCTGGTCCCTTTACCCGCATGTCTCAAAAATCAGTATCACATATAAATCTATTATTGTTCCTCATAGACTTCCCACATCAGACTCAGGAATCAAGTCTCAGTCTGAAGAAGTTGACTAAGTTTCTACCAAAGATAATATCTATAGGAAAATTCCGATTAACTTTCATTGTTGATATTTTAATAATCTCACCCCCCTATATATGCCTTTATCCAGGACCAAGCTGATGAACCATCGTTTCCCAACCTAGAAATCAACATTAATCTAAATCGTTATCCTTTCCTTCTGTTATATGAGCTAGGCCCATAAATATGTCTCAAATGATAAATAATTTTATCTTTGAACAATAATATATATATTTACAACATCAAACATGCCTAATCAAAATTTTTAACAAAACCTCCATTTATATAATAGGCTAATGGTCAAAATACATAATATATAACAACTCACATCCACGTGCACTGCTGCGGTGGAAATAAAATCAACTATAAAAATATAAATGCATAACAACTGTTCCTACCCCTGGTAATTTTGTATTTCCCATGCTTGGGGCTATAGGAACCCAAACATGATCTTTAAATCCATTTCGAACAACCTTTTAATATCTAGTCTAGCATATCAATAATATTAAGGCTTATAAATAGAAAAAAGAAATTAATTTTATACAACTTGTAGCAATCAGACCCGATTAGACACCTGAACAGTTCTTTATGCTAATTTCTTCTACGAAATAAGCACACCTCCCCATACATATAATAAGCTTTATTTTTATTACAAAATTAAACATGATTTATTACATAAAATATATACTTGATAAAACATATAATATTGGTAGGAATAGTGTCCTTGGGTATTAGGAACATTACATAACATCATAGAAAATAAAACACATAACTTCTTTATTTAATACTTCCTTTACATGACCACTACATTCCTCCGTACATAGATTTTAATTGGATAACCATAGGACATGAATATGAAAAGGGTGAGCTATAAATCCCAGTAAGGGAAGAAACATGGAATAACATAATGAATAAAATATATGTTAGTCAATAAGAATATCAATGGAGTACAAGAGAAACATAAACATAAAATCATGATAAATCGTGATAATCATTACATGGAAATGTGGCCACAACACTTAACATTGAATTATCATGATCCTAGGCTCATTCCACATGGAGCATTAGTAAACCCTAATTGAACTTCAAAAACTAGTAAAAACTCATTCAACCTGATTTAGAATTAGTCAACACTCATTTGAAATGACGTATCAGGATACTTTACTTTACCCAATGCATTGGAGCTCTAATAGGGAGCACCCTTCTTAAACATTTCATTTCATGCATAAGTATACCACATGGATCTCATAACATGGAATCAATCAAAATAATAAGTTATTCCACAATTAAAAAATGTGGAATAAATACATGAAATATAAATTCAGTATGTATATGTTCATAAAGGTGAAAAACCTTGATAGAGATATGGGTATGATATTAACTATACAATGTTCTTGTCTTGGAAAAACATGGTGCAATTTCGGTAGCATAACGTCGTGACATAAGAATTCATAAAAAATGTTTGATGAGAGATAAATTCGTGACTCATAATATGTACACTAAATGGATAGTAAAGGGGTCATATAGATTCATGTTCGAACAATTTTAATGGAATTTAGATACGTAATACAAAAGAATTTCATGAATGTAAATGAGGAGAGAGAAATCCTTCACGGAATTATGGAATAGTAACGAGTGTACATGGGAGTCATTAATGAGAGATTAAGAGGTATCCCATCATCCAAAAAATAAATAGGGCGGTATGGGGGAGGTAAAAAATCAAACCCCAACATTTGTAATTGAAAAAAAGGCATAACGACTTAATGAAAATTGGCCAATAATGAGAAAGGAAAAAATCCCTTACTTGGATGTGTGATCCCAAAGGCATTGGAGAGGCTTCAGAGTGGCTTCATGGGAGCTTGGGGTGCCTTGGTAATATTCTAGAGAGTGGAGAAAATGGGTTGGACGAACTCCAAAGGGTTTGAGCGAAGAGAATGTGGGATCATGGGTGGGTTTATATAGTCAAGGAGAAGGAATTATTTATAATTTAGGTTTGGGACACAAGAAATTAATCTAATCAAAACCACAATCCATCCCATGGATTTTCCCATGTATTTTTCAATAAGGGAGTGGAAAAAAATATTTTCTAATTAAAATGGACTAAATTTAAAAAATAATAGGGTTGCTTATGTGGAGGTGAGGCACACTTTCAAGGAAAACAATTTAAAAAGACAAAATGTTTT
The DNA here is from genome assembly GCA_963277665.1 of Viscum album. Lineage (NCBI taxonomy): Eukaryota > Viridiplantae > Streptophyta > Magnoliopsida > Santalales > Viscaceae > Viscum > Viscum album. The sequence continues at coordinate 1,851,100,155 of OY728152.1, forward strand.
TTATGTTTTGAAGGGTCCACTCAGGATTTATAAAATAAATAAATAAATCCAAAATCACACTATTTTAATGGTAAAGCATATATTTTCGGAACATAATGTTTCTAATATTTTATTACATCACTATTGGGTTGTTATGATGTCATAAAACATATTATATATTTAAACGGTATTTAATTTTTACCAAAAAATTTGACTGTCTCAGAAAATTAGGAAAGTTTATCTGTTGGATAATTTTGAGATCCTTATTCCGTAAATAATATTAATTTTTACTAAATAATTACCTAAGTATGTGAATATTTACTTTTAAAATGAAAACCGACATTTATCGAAAATTCATGGGTTTTTTGAAAAAAAATTCTTTCAACCCATAATAAAAATTAAAATATCATTCATTAAACTATACGATAATTAATATTTAATAAAAATTAATTTAACGATAATATTTTTTTCTTCAAATTTTATTTAATTCAAAAATTCATGAATTCATCAAAATAGATTTCTTAGTCGAATATTAACTAAATATATTATTTGCATATTAAAAAAATTTACAAAGTAGCAGTAATAAAATTCAAATTATATTATATTTTATATAAAAAACTTGTACATAATCATAGTACTAGGGTCTGGTTACATAACCCCTTGTAACACCCTCATAATACCGAAGGGTAAGGTGTGTGATGGGGACATACTCGTGGGGTGTCTCAGATAACATCGCTCGGGTGGTAATCTATATCATCTTCCACATCTCCTGTAGTCGGTTCCTATCAAGCTTAACGTGTTCAAGCTCATATTAGTCATTTTCAAGTGAGAATACCAATGATTCTACCTCCTTTCTGAGATTTGATAAATGGGATTCGTATGGGGAAAGCCTACTGGATGAGGCCATCACTTCCTTTGTCTTAGTAAATTGGATTTGTTAAAGCCCAATATTAATACTAATCATGTGATCACTATTCAATGAGTATATTAGAAATGGTCATAATCCTTAATGGTATTTTTAAATCCAAAAACATAAAAATAAGGAAGTGAATACCTTTTAGATACCCATAATAATACATTTAAACAGATCAAGATGAATTTTCATTAACGAATCTTTGGGTCATTACAGTCTTCCCCCTTATGAAATTTCTCCTTCAAAATTTACTTTTACCGCATTAAAAAAGAATGGTGTATCTCTTCGTAATCACCTCCTATGATTCCCATGATGATTCTTCAAACTTATGGTTTCTCCACAACACCTTCACGATGGGAATTTCCTTATTTCATAGAAAAGTTTCTTTAATATCTAATATCTTCACTGGTTTTTCCTCATAAGAAATATCATCATCTAACAATACTACTTATAAAGAGAGTACATGTGAAAGGTCCGGAATGTACTTCATTAACATGGATACAGGAAAGACATCATGTACATTGGCCATGTTTGGTGAATGTGATATTCGATAGGCCACATCGCCAACACGATCAAGAATTTCGATGGGGATGGTGTACTTAGGACTTAACATCCCATTATTTCCAAACCTCATTAAATTTTTCCTCGTAGATATGCATAAAATACCATGTCTCCAACTTTAAACTCAGAGTATCATTGATGGCTATCTGTATAACTCTTCTCTCGACTCTGGGATTCCATGATATGTTGCAGAATGTTTTCCATATTCTCCACCATTTCATTGTGCATTTATGGTCCTAGCAGCTTATGCTCACAAACTTCATCCCAACCTATCATTGTTCTACACCTGTTCCCATATAGGGGTTCATATGGTTCCATTATGATGCTTGAGTGGAAACATGTGTTATAAGAGAACTCAACCAGAGGAAGATGTTGATTTCATCCTCTTTTGAAGTCCATTGAGAATGGTCTCGACATGTCCTACAGTTTTCCGATAGTCCTCTAGGATTGGACATAATTTTGAGGATGATATGCCATACATAAGTTCAGTTTAGTGATTATAGAATGTAGGATGATTTTTTAGAACATTGAGGTGAATCTAGGATCACAATCGGATACAATAGATAGGGTTAATCCTTGAAGCCTTACCACTTCCCTGATATATATATGTTCCCATTGATCCAATAAGAAATCACTCAGAATAGAAATTAATTGTGCATCCTTTATAAGACAATCCACAACAACTAAGATTTCATTATTGCCTTTGTATATATTTGGAAGTCCGGTGACAAAGTCCATGATGATGCTCTCCCATTTCCATGTTGTATTGGGCAATGGTTGCATCATCCCCTTATACTTATTCTTCTCTTACTTCACTTTCTAACACACCAGGAACTTTGATGTATATTCATCGATCTCATTCTTCAAATTCTCCAACCAATAATTCTCTCGGAGAACCTGATACATAATTTTGATCATTGGGTGAATAGATAAATTTGAACTATGTGCATCATCCAAAATTTCCTTCTTCAGCTACAGAAATGTTGGAACACATGGCCTTTTCCAAAATCTAGCAATTCCTTCATCATTAACATTGAACTCTGAGGATTTCCCCTTTCTGATAGCTTCCACTTTATTCTAAATTCCCATAACATCCTTTTGATAATCCTTTAACTTTTCCAAAATAGACGGTTGATAAATCATTTGTGAAATGATTTATGATGATCCCTTGTTTATGATTCCAATTTCCATCTTAATCAAATCAAAGAGGATTGTATTATTCTCAATTCTCCTCAATTATAGAATTGTTGGGTCTATTCTACATAGAGTATCTACCACATTATTCACATTCCTAGGGTCATGATGGATTGACAAGTCATATTATTTGATCATCTCTAACCATATTGTTTTGCGCGTTTTCAACTCATTCTATGTGAATATATACATTAAGATTTTTTGGTCCGTATATTTCTCAAACTTCTCCCCAAATAGATAATGCCGCCAAATTTTTAAAGTGAAGATCACTACAGCCATCTCGAGGTCATGTGTTGGGTATTTCTTCTCATTAACGTTCAATTTCCTTGAAGGATATGAAATGACATTGTCATTTCTCATCAACACACATACTAGAACCTTCTTTGAAGCATCACTAAATAACAAAAAAAAATGTTCTCCACTTGTGGGTAAAGTGCGCACGCGCACAATGAAAATCCCCCTTTTCAACTCATTAATTCTTTCTTCGCATTCATAACTCCATGAAAACATTACTCTCTTACAATTTATCATGGTACGAGGGTTGGACAATCGTGATAAATTTCTCATAAATCATCAATAATATCCAACTAACCCCATGATGGTAGGGATATCTATTACCGATGTTGGATTTGGGCATCCCTCTATTACAGCCATCTTGGAGGTATCCAAAAATATCCCATTTCTTATGATGATTTAGACCATGAATGATACCTCCTTCAACCATAACTCACACTTGTTATACATTTCATAGAGCTTATCCTTTTTCAAGGTCTCTAGTATAGTTCTTAGATGCTTCTCATGATCTTCCTTGGATTTGGAGTATATTAGAATATCATCTATAAAGACTACCATGAATTTGTCGGGGTAATCGTTAAAGACTATATTCATCAAGTGCATGAGGATTGATGGATCATTAGTGATTCATATAGGCATTACTATGAATTAATAGTTCCCATATCACGTACATAAAAAAATCATGAGGATATCTTCTTTCTTCACCCTTACTTGATAATATCTAGACTGAAAATCCACCTTGGAGAATTATCGTGCTCAAAACAGATAATCGAACAAGTCATCAGTTCATGGGAGAGAATACTTGTTCTTTATCATGATTTTTTTAAGCTCATGATAGTCGAAAAAAGGTGCATTGATCCATCCTTTTTCTTGAGGAAGTGGACTGTTGCACCCCATGGTGAATCTCTTTGGAATATAAACCCATTATCCATATTCTCTTGTGGTCATTTCTTCAGCTCCTCAATCTCCTCAACATCCATTCAATATGGAGTCTTAGATATTGGAAATTCCCTAGGTAGAAGATCAATTGAGAATTCAACATCTATTCTAAGAGGAAGACCAGACAATTCCTTGGGAAACTATTCAGAAAATTCTCCCACAATAGTCATGTATTCACGGATGGTTTCTTCTTTGGACTCAATCATCCAATCCAGATAATTGTGCTCATAGGGAATTATTATCGACACATGATATGATTCATATAGAGAATATTCATCCTCCTCCTTGCACGTTTACTGAATCGGGGGTCTATTCTCCACATGAACAGTGATTTCTCCCTCATGGCAATTTATGTTGGCTCTATATAAGGAAAATTAATTCATTCCATGAATTGCATCAAATTCCACCGGAGGGAGTATAACGAGGTTCACTGAAAAGTTCAATCCTATGATTATGACAACGGAGGAGTTATATTCATGGGATGTAATGATTTCCCTATTTTCCATTCTCACAAACATCTTTACTTCCATGATTTTTGGTTGTGTTGAGATTGTTCTAATAATCATTTGCGATATAAAAGAATGTGTAGAACCTGAATAAAAAGTATGTTTGATATTCTAGAATGAATAGATATAGTACATATCACCCAATCGTTTCCAGGGTTTACTTCGGTGGTAGTGATGGAAAAAACTCGACCTTAATACATTCAAGGATGTTGGATGCCTCTGAATACCATTGTATTAGGTCACTAACTTGTAAGATGCATTGGTTCATTGCAGTTCTAGCAATGATCAATGCATTTATGTTCGAACAGAACAATCCTATCCACTGTTGAAACCAAAGGTTTTTCTTTTCAGTAGATAATGGCTAGGTTACCTTCTCTTCCCCACCTAAAGAATTTTCTCATCCCCTTCAGGAAATTTTTTGGGGTTATTTTTTCACACCTTTGGAAAGTGGGTTGTTTTATTTCCATATAACAATTGGATTTATCCATCATACCGCTAGAATTGAATTCCACCTTACAATTCTTATCCCCTTGTTACACCTGAGTTTTTCCGATCTCTATTTCTACCTTGAGGGAACATCAGACAATTTCCTCATAGCTGATGAACTCACGGAGCGCCAGGGCCTTCCACAGGCTAGGTTTCATCCCACAAAAGAAGTGGTAAACCTAGAATTTGGGGGTATTTGAAAATCCATAGGCATATCATGAAAGACTTTTGACAGTTTCCTCATATTCTCTGATAGGTTCATCATCTTTATTTCTTGTGGGAACAGAATTCCCTTTACATCTTATTTCAGAGGGTGTGCGGAAAATATTTATCAAAAAATATCTTACAAAAATTATTCAATTAAATGCATCGGTATCCTTCTCAGGCTTCGTATTTTTAATCAATGTCAACCACTGATAACCTTCACCCTCCATATGATAAGCAGCCAGAAGAACCTTCTCTTGTTTGTAACATTGAAGGATGGAGATGAACATTTCAATGAAGTTGATCCATTATTTAGCAATTGAGGGATCAGATTATCCATTACAATTAGGAGGCCATTGTCTCATGAAGCTCTCGATAGCGACTTGTTCATTCTTAGGGGTGGTTGAATGTTCCTCTTGTCCCATGTTTCTATTCAAATATTGGGTTAACTAAGAGAGTATCATTACAATGTTCTTGATTCCATCTCCCATCAGATTGGGGATCTCAATTGAACAATCATCCCATTTTTCATCACATCAATTTTTATCCCGACTCCTTCGGTTAACGTCCTTTGGCTGGAATAAAAGGAATGTTAGGGTTTACACATAAAGGAAAATCCAAAGACAAAAAAAAAGATAACATATAAATATCATTTATTTCCTTCACTAATGAATCTATTGGATTCTGTCTATGATATCGATGATCTAATTTATAACATATATTTTTAGGACATTTTCTTAGTCCCTTAATAATGGTTAATACTATACTTGTTAATTTAACGAATCATATCCACTGGGAGTGTCATAATCAGGAGTGCAACAAGGCCTGTTTTCGTGCACCATTTCTTATTCGAGTCTAGCTCAAAGCGATGTTTTCGGGTTTTACCCCTAGGATACATCTATGCCAGAGCCACCTCTATCTACTCATATCTAGACAGGGATGCATTTTTTGAAAAACCAATTACTCAATACTCACCTACACCTATGGATGTTTTTATTATACTTAGTATTGTCTCTAATTCTTCACTAGGGTTTTCTAATCCTAATCCCAAAAATAACTATATATATCCTCTAATAGAAACTATTACAATCCATCTATTTATTACACACTTAAACATGATTTATTACATAAAATATTCACTTGATACAAAATATACGATAGATAGGTCTAGTGACTTTGGGGGTTAGGAACATTACATAATAGATTATATCATAAAACACACAACATCTTTATTGAAAACTTACTTTACAAGAAGAATACATTCCTCCATACATAACTTTTCAGGGGATAACCTGAGGGCATGCATAAGAAATGGGTGAGTTATAAAGCACAGTGAGAGAATAAAAAATGGAATAACATGAGGAGTACAATACATTTTAGTCAATAGGAATTTCAATGGAGCAGAAGAGAAACATAACCATAAGGGCATGATAAATGTTGATAATCAAAACATGGAAATGTGTCCACGACACCTAACATGGAAATAGCATGAACCAAGGCTCATTGAACATGGAGCATTAGTAAACCCTCATTTCACATGAATCATGAGTAAAAAATCATTGAACATGAATTATAATTAGTAAATAGTCATTTAAAAAATTTTATCACAATACTATACTTTACCCAATGCAATGGGGTGCTATTAGGGCACACCCATCTCAAACATTTCATTTCATGCATGAGTGTGCCACATGGATCATATAACATCGAATCAATCAAAATAATAAGTTATTACATGATTAAGGAATGAGGAATAAATAAATTAAATAACCATTAAGTAGGTATATATTCATATATTTGAATACCCTTGACAGATACATGGGTATGATATTCACTACACTATGTTATTGGCTTGGAAAAACGCGGTGAAATTTCTGTAGCATAACGACATGACATAAGAATTCATAAAAATGGTTGATGAGAGTTAAATGGATGTATCATAATATGTACATGAAATGGAATGTAAGGGGGTCATAGAGATACATGTCCCATCAATTTTAATAAAATTTAGATACATAATAAAAAATAATTTCTTGAATGTAAATGGGGATAGTGAGATCTCCCATGGAATATTGGCATGGAAACAAGTGCAAATTAGAGGCATTAATGAGCGATAAGGGGGTCTCCCATCACACAATCATAAAAGGGGAAGTATTGTCGAGGTAAAAAATCAAACCTCTATACTTTTAATTGAAAAAAGGGCATAAAATCTTAATGAAAATTGGACAAAATGAGAAATGAAGAATTCCCTTACATGGAAGTGTGATCCCAAAGGCTTGGATGAGGCTTGTGAGAGGATTATTGGGATCTTGGGGCTCCTTTTGAGGATTATAGATAGAGTAGGAAAGGTTTTGGATGAACAAAAAAGGATTTTAGTGAAGAGGAAGTGGGATCTTGGGTGGGTATATATAGGAAAGGAGAAGGAATTCTTTATTAATTAGGTTTGGCACACCTCACATTAAACTAATCAAAACCACAAAAATCCCAAGTGTATTTTCCATATTATTTTACAAAGTATAGTGGAAAAATATATTTCATAATTACAATGGCCGATCTTCTTAAAATAATATGTTTTCTTATGTGGAGATGAGTCACACTCTCATGGAAGACAATTTAAAAAAAAAATGTATTATAAGTGTTGAAGGGTCCACTAAAGCATTGTAAAATAAATAAAACAAACCCAAAATCACATTATTTTAATTTTTAAACATATTTTGGTGGAAAATAATGTTTATAGTATTTTATTTAATTACTATTCGGTCATTATGATGTTATAAAACACATTATATATATAAACGATATTCAATTTTTACCCAAAAAATAGACTATCTATGAAAATTATCAATATTTCACCAATGGATAATTTCGACGTCCTGATTCTAGAATTATTTTTTCATTTTCTCAAAATAATTTTCTAAATATGTTAATTTTTACTTTTAAAATGAAAACCGACATTTATAAAAATTTCATGGGTTTTGAAAAAAATGGCTTTCAAACCATAATAAAAATTACAATTGCATTCATAAAATTATAAGATCATTAATATTTTATTAAAAGTATTTTAATAATAATAATAATTTATTACAATATTATTTAATTCATAAATACATTAATTCATTAAAATTTATTTCTTAGTTGAATATTATTTAAAAATACTTTTTTCACATTAAAAACAATTTACAAGGTATCAAAAATAACATGAAAGTATATTCTTTATTTCATACAAAAATATTGTACATAATCAGAGTACTAGGTTCTTGTTACATAACACCTTATAACACCCATATAAGACTGAAAGGTAAGGGGTGTGATGGTTGACAGACTCTTGGGGTGACTCGGATAACATCGATCGGGTAGTAATCTATCTCAACTTTCACTTCTCCTATAGTCGGTTCCTCTCAAGTATAAATTTTTCAATGTCTTATTGGGATTGGTCAAGAGATAATCCCAATGATTACACCTCATTTCCAAACATCGATAAATGGGCTTCATATGGAGAATTTCTACTTGATGAGGCCATCACTTCCTTTTTCTGAGTAAATTGGATTTCTTAAATTCCTATATTTAAATTAATCATGCGATCTCTGTTAAACAGATATATTAGAAAAGGTCACAATCCATAACGGTATTTTTAAATATAAAAACAGAAAACCAAGGAAGTGCATAAGGTTTATATACCAATAATAAGACATTTAAAATGATCAAAAGGAATTTTCATTAATGATTTTTATAGTCATTACAATACACCAATGGATTACTACTAGAAATGATGGTGTAAATAGGTGATCAAGGGGATATTATACCGTATAGTGATGATATAATAATGGTCTAATATAAAGCATTATAAATGTAAAATAAGTTCCAAATAACACTATACCAATAACATGCCCATGGTGGAAGCACAAGAAATATAATTAGAAACAATAATTACCATCAATATCGTAATAAATCATTTCCAAACTAAAAAACATAACATTCCATTTTTACATAAACATGAATGCATAATAGGTAATAAAAAGAATAAGATAAAGGGTCTCCAATGGCTGTCCATTAGTACATTCATATAGTACAAAGCTGATACAGAAATAAAACAAAAGGAAAAATTAAACTAAGGAAAGAACACATTTTACCTTCCCATCCATCCCATTTTAACTCAACCACATGGATCCATCTCCGAAGCCCAAAACTGTTACCTGAATGAATATCCATAAAGTCTACGTGCATCTCGAAGGGACTGTGTATGGTGTGTAGAATAATCTCAGTAGGACACCACCAATGTGTGCCAATTTTACCTCTTTGATAATGTAGGTGTATCTAAATAATAATAAAATAGTACATTTTAGTCACATAAAAAAACATGCTTCCCCTATATTCAACATCCACAAGGAAGAAATTTCCTACTTTACCCATCGTAATAAAACTGTAGAGGAGATGATCCTTAGAATTATTAACACTGAATCCCCTGATATAAATCAAGATGTATATCCCGTCGGTCCCTTTAATAGAATCTTAGAAACATGCTCCAATTGAATCCTCAAGGCCAAATCAATTAACTGAGGTCCTGAAGGAATGACCAATAATCAGTATCTGGTCCCAAGAACCTCATAATAGAAGAATGTTCTTCATCTCAATGTATTAAATCTGAGGCATAGTGATGTTTATCCTCTAGTAATAACATGGTCAGCTCAACAGTCGATGTCCTAATGAACTACAATGTTCACCCTACCAAACAGTCATGGACCATCAACCTCATGTACAATGAGACTCATCCCCCAACTGATGACCTCAACACAATTGACCGGTGGATCCTCACCGTCCCTATGTATTTCTAGGTCACGATCCTACCACTATTTACCAAATACTCATATATTGGAGGCATGTACCCAAATGAGTGGTCAATACCACCTCATCATCTGAGTCCAACAATGTGCACAGAAATCCATATGGAACATTGGCCAACATGGTTGTCCAGAAATCAAAAAATAATTCTCTATGAAACATCATCTTGAACGTCATGCCTCAGAGTCTGTTTCACTAATCTAATGGAGAATGTCATCCATTTTCCTTTGAACCTCACCCATAACCAAATGATCTCACCCATTTAATCCAATGACTGAGTCATTCAACATGTGATTAAGATAACTTGAGAATATATATTTATATATATATATATCAATCCATTCCCAAACTAACAATCATATCGCCTCAGTCTTTTTGGGTGATTCCATCTCAATCCTTAGGATGAGCCCATCACGATCACATAGTGCTATGAAATTCAATATAATTAAATTAGTATAATCAATTTACTTTAAAACAACAACCATCCAAATATACCCATGGTCTCATCCTATAACCTATCATTGATCACTTGTAATCATGATTGAGTAATCTCATTGATATCTGATCGGGTCAAATTAATTTATTAAAAAAAACCCGTTAAATTTTTATGGCATCGCATAGAGAACCCAATGGAACGATGAAATCAGAACCCAAAAACACTTAAGAAAACAAGAAAAAAATAATCACCACCTATATCATGTTAGTATATGATCAAAGGTCCGATAAATTAATATAACTTGAAATGATTTAGAATAAATCAAAACATGATAAGACCACCCTAAAAAAAGGGTTAAACAGTTCACTCAAATTTAGTGAGCCATATAAAGAGATAAAAGGAGAAGATGTTAGTGTACTTGATATCTTACTGGCATGATTCCAATAAACGTGTAGGATCAAGAAATGGTTTTTTGTTAATACATGTGGATCAACCCCTCGAGGAGAAGGAAAAAGAGTGATCCCTATTTTTATATGTGACCAAAGCAGGAGAAAGGGTATGGAAATATAAAATATAGGGGATATGGTAAAATGGTAATTTCAGACATTTATTGCTCACATGGTTCCCTCGTACACTATGTAAAAATGTGCGCCAACCATGAGACACCAACATTCCAATAACTAGGCTTGCATGGTTCATGTGCATGGTTTTTTAAAACCATTCGCAAACAGTGCATGAGTCCTCTTTCAAAATGGAAGAAATGGTTTCACTATCATGCCCCCCCAATATGGTTTTCTAAACTATTTGTATTCTACCTATAGTGCCACACGATATCTCTACGGATTCAACATGGTTTTTCTAAACTGTGCACCCTAGTTAGTGCACCCCATAAATTGGGTTTTTCACTTCCGACACACAAGAAACCCAAGCAAAACACTGAGGAATTTTCCAATTCTCCAAGTCCATGCAAAAATAAGAAATTTATTTAAAAAACTAATTAAATTATCTTTTGATAATTAAGAAAAGAGTTTACCTGCCCACCAAAATACTAAAATTGAAAATGGGTGAGGAATTTTACCTACTCCAAAAACTCAAGATGTTACAAAAAATTAACAGAAAACATTATTTATGGTTGGTGTATACTATCCTATTTATATTAGTGTGGAATAACCTATCACATTTCAAAACCTATCATTCTTAGATATTCATGTTATATCAATAAATAAACACCTTCAGACAATCTTGAAGTTGACTGATTCAACTCTAATAGACCTAATTACACTAATATCGATGATAATGAACTCGGTGTTAATGATATAGAGGTTTTTAAGCTCTTGAATTTTTCACATTTTAAATTGTTGTGTTTATTTAAGAGTTCCTGGATTGTATAGGTTTTGTGGTGGAACCCTTAATTCACTAGAAAACTTAATTCATCTCATTTACACAACCTCTATACATTGGATAATTTCAATATATTTATATACACCAATAGTGAAATAACATTATATATCCCTATGATATTCAATCATGATGAGAATATGTCCTCCAGTTCTTCCATGGAAAGTTCACCCTCTACCATTTTTCCAATCAACCCATGAATTATAGTAGATGAGGTTTGTGGGAAGATCATAAATTTATTATATTACATTGGAGATAGAGACTAATCTCTTATCTCATAATAGTTTTCGTTCCTAATCCTCCCCCAATAAAATTATATATTCCCTTACATACATTGGGCGTCTATAGTTTTATGATGATTTTGTTTTTTTTACAAATGGTTGAACTTTTCTCGCTCCTAAACTAAATTAACCCTATATTAATAATGTATCTTTTCTCATTCACTGACTATTGTTTATCAATGGTCACCAATAAATATTCTTTCTCGACATCCTTATCACTTTACTGGTTGCTAATGGAGCCTAAAGCTATTATGGAAAAGCCACATCATCTAATGAAAGTGCCTCAACCACTACCACCTCAATAGAATACCTGATATTTTGAGAAGTATTCCTCTGACACTAATGAACCAAATCCTTTAGTATAGACTCTAATAAGAGTTGATCCATCCATGGGGAAATTTATCCAATATCCCATCCAAGGCATCTGACTAGGGTAGTGAAACCGACAACTGTATAAAATCGTGAATCATAATATTATAAATTAAATAATGGTTAATGGGATTTGTACATCATGAAAATAATTGGGGGACCATGACATAACCAGAGGATGAAATTGAATTATCATACATAGTGGTCCATCACGTAAGACTCACAAATGGAATTTTATTCACTTTAGCACACCATAATTCCTTCATGAAAACATATTATACATGAAAACTATTCATTGTTCATATCGTGGAAATTCATGATGGTCTATGTAAGATCCCCACCATATAGGAATAGAGAAAACCTGTTATAATAGAAGATATATATCATCATACCACCCATAAAAGGTAACGATCGATCCCAACAGAAATTTTTTATGAATGTTTTGAATGGTTAGTGGTGGTGATGTTAGTATTGTGTAATTTATACACATTGAAATGAAATGTGATCCACCTCTAAAGGATTTTGAATTTCTCCCTGATTCTATGAGGTCCATATCCTATATATATTCTCAAAAACATATGATATATATTAAACAGCATTGGAACTACAATAATCATATTCATTCCATATGATAGATCCAAATCCATGATTAATATATCAGGTAATATTTATTGGATGGAATCGTGAATGAGCGGTAAGTGTTTTCTTAAGTACATAGATTAAAAATTGGTGATTTAAAATTCATTATCCATGTTTTATTTTCATTTCCAAAAGAATTTTTTACTCTCCTATTTTGGGTGTAACGTACCAAAATTAACCAAGGTATGAACTGTTTATCATTTAGTCCAATTAAATTAAGTGACACAGGGCACATGCCCACGTGACCTAATGCTAGTCCAATACAGTAGAATTGTTTTTATAGTTCCATGATATTATTTCAAAATAATAAACCCACTATGAGAATACCAACTTTTTTGGGAGGAGATTTATTCTCATTGAAAATAGTCCGTCGAAGAGGTCATTTTGTGATGGGACATGGGGTCTCCTTGCAAAAAAATTAGGTTTGGTTTGTGTGCCATACCACGGGAAGGGTATTTGTGATGGGGAGGCATCCCCCCCCCCACAAACACACACACAAATACCAGGAGGCGTTAAGAACATTTTGAGGTGGGAGAATTCCCCCATTGCAAATAGTGTGTGTGCTGGAGGGTATTCACGACGGGACCGGTCGCAAATACAAGACGGCAGTAAATACTATTTGCGACGGGATGTTGTCTCATCTCAAAAAGTGTGTCGACATGTAACTAGTTGTGATGGGTTCTGTCGCAAATACCCTTTTAATCTTTGAGTATAATTAATGCGGAAAAAGGTATATATGGGAGGGACAAGTCACAAACAGTCCCATAACAACTAATCTAACATATATATACCCCCAACTTTTTTTCCATTCGTCCGTTTAATTCCTAATTTCTCTCTCTCTCTCTATAAACTCTAATTTTAGTGTGAAAATTTTGCTGAGATAGTTTATTTTAAGAAGTTGTTTTGAATTCGTGTACACCTATAAGAGATCATGATTAATGGTATTTATGTTTTTATTAATTCAGTATTTATTTCATTTTATTATTTTCATTTTAATTATTACTGATTAGTTATAATTAAATTAGATTTAAATTGTGTTGTCATTAGTATTTATTTGTATAAATAAATTGAAATTATTACTACAAATTCTTAGTAATTAGTAATAATTAATAATTATTAATGATAATTAGTAATGTATATAAATAATTAACAGTAATTAGTAATTAAATGCTGTAATTTCTTGTTATTAAATGTAATTAATGCTAATTAGTAATAATTATGGGTAATTAGTAATGATTAGCATAAAATAGTAATAATTAGCGGTAAATAATAATAAATATTGGTTATAGTAATAATTAGGAAGAAATAGTAACAATTAGGAAACAATAGTAATAACTAGGAAAAAATATTAATAAATATTTTTAATTATTAATAAATAGTTAGAATTTGTTATAAATACAAATAATTAGTAATAAATAGTAATAAATATAAATAAATAGTAATATTTAGTAATAAATATTAATAAATAGTAATAAATATTAATAAATAGTAATAAATAGTTATAAATTGTAATAATTAGTAATAACTATTAATAATTAGTAAATATTAGTAATATACAGTAATAATCTGTAATAATTAGAAATAATTGGTAATAATTAGTAATGAGTAGTAATATATAGTAATATATAGTGATATAAAATAATAAAAAGTAATAAATAGAAATTAATAGTAATAAATAGTAATAAATAGTAATAATTAATTATAATTATTAATAACTTGTTATAAATAGTAATAAATAGTAATAATAAGTAATGATTAGTAATAATTATTAATATTAGTAATAAATATTACTAAATAGTGATAAATAGTAACAAATAGTAATAATAATTAATAATTAGTAAGAAATAGTAAATAATAGTAATTACTAGTAATAAGTAGTAATAAGTATTAGCATGTAGTAATAATTAATAATAATTATTAACAATTAGTAAAATTTAGTAATAATTAGTAATAATTTGTAATAAATAGTATTAATTAGTAATAATTAGTAACAATTAGTAATAATTATAAACAATTATTAATAAAGAGTAATAAAGAGTAATAAATAGTAATAAATAGAAATAAATAGGAATAATTTGTAATAATTTTGAATAATTAGGTATAAATATGAATAATTAGTTGTAATTACGATGAAATATGAATAAAAATAATAAATAGGAATAAATAAAAATAATTAGGAATAATTAAGATTAATAGGGAATAATTAGGATTAATTATGAATAATTAAGAATAATTATGAGTAATTAGGAGTAATTAAGAATAATTAGAAATAAGTAAGACTAATTAGAAATAATTTGGAATAATTAAGAATAATTAAGAACAATTAGTAATAATTAGGAATAATTATAAATAATTAGAATTAATTACAAATAAATAGAAATAATTAGAAATAATAAAAAAATATTGAATAAACAATAGTAATAATTCGGTATAATTTGGACTATTTAGATATAAATAGGAATAGTTTTCAATAATTAGAAATAAATAGAAATAAATAGCAATAAATAGAAATAAATAGCAATGAATAGATGTAAATGATAATAAACAAAAATAATAACAATAAATATAATTAAATATGAATAAATATGAATAAATAGGTATAAATATGAATAAATAGGAATAAATATGAATAAACAAGAATAAAATCAATTGTAAAAAATTTTATTAACTTGCCATAATTTCCAGTCAATTTGCGGCACTCCTTTTGTTTGATGACTCTTCTCCTTTCAACTCACATGTACTAAAAAATTTATGAAAAATATGCTTCTACATATTCATATCCAATATCATAATCATGATTTTTGATATTCATTCATAAGAATAAAACTTTCCTAATATTTTCAAGAGGTGTCATTTATAAGAAGACGATTCATCGACAAAAAGGTGGATTTTTTGTCCAAATGCTCATTTCAGTGCTTATTTCTCACACTGATATCACAATGAAGAATCTGTTCAGAGTTACGCTTACACATTCTCCTGTCCACAAGAATGGATATGCGTACCTCTGAGAATATTCATTATTTGTGATTTCTGCATGAGAATGTTTCATGTAAATGAGCCACCAAAAAAATTGTAGCCGTCAATCCACTAGAAATTGTGTCTCCCTTAATTAATGGTAATTACTTCAAACTATTTGTAATTATTTATCTTAATTTTTGGATAGTGTTTTTATAATTTCAAATTATACAAAAACAATAATGATTCTATATTATGTAGTAAAATCTGGAAAAATGATGTTGCAAACAGTCATTATTAGATTATCGTGTTAGGGTAAATAATTGTAGAAATCCATAAGTTTCTAGTTTAAATCTTGTATATATTGATGTTATTGAAGCATTATTATCATTTGTATTGGTCAGAAGGGATACTCAAGAGGGGGGTGAATTGAGTTCCAATTAAAATTTCTGTTAAAAATGTTCCTCTTAAAATCCCCACATTTAAAAACAAAGTTAAACTCTAGTGAATTTATACAGATTGTAATTGTTCACATAGCTTCTCAAAGATTTATTAGGTCTCAGTTAATTTAACCACAAGATTAAACTAACTTTTGAAACTAACCTACTGATTTACAATAATTGTAAACACTTTCTAATTTATCCATCAAAGTAACTTTAAAATGGTTTTATATTTCAATGTTAATGCATCAGATAATAAAAGATATATGTAGTATAATTTAAACTTAAACTAAAGATGCATAGCAGATTCAACAAGAGGTTCAGTCTCAAGCCAAGACTTAGTCCTGTCAAATTTATATAAATTTAGTCCACACCCTGGATCATTGTTAACAACAGTTTACAAAACTATCCAGGCCACGCAGGGAACTCTACCATAGTTCTTTGTGGGAAAAAAATATAATGCCACACAAGGACCTCTTCCACATTTGTCATGGGTAAAAAGAGTTAATCATTTTTGAGTAAGGATTTTGATATCCTCTAGTTCAATGTAGGAGATAGTGTGTGTGTGTGAGATATACAGAGTACACCACACTGCTCGAAAGTAAATAAACAAATCACATAGAGAGAACATATAAGTGTTTATAAAGCTCTAGTTATTAGAAATGCAAATCTGGACTTGTTGGATTCAGCAGAAATGCTTCTGAGTCCTTCTCTAGTTTTTCTGTTGAAAAACAGAGTGTCATGGTTCAGTTTTTGTTCCACCAGTGAGAGTGATATCTTGATTCTTCATGTGTTATTCAGTGGTGTTGGAATGCACTCATGTGTGTTCTTCGAAAGTCTTGCAATCTCTTTCTTTATTAGGATTGTTCATCTAGTTCAGCACAGTGTACTCATGCGTATGAAAGTTCTTCTTGTTGTATCGTCACACTTGCGCACGTGTACTAAAGTTCAATCTTCCTTATATTACACTCGTTCTAGAATTAGGAATGATTCCATTTTTATAGGTACGAGATATGGTTTCCTGATTTTCCATCAACTATCATTAGATAACATTAATTTCATTAAAAACATTAGATATGACCGTTAGCATTATTTAAATAATAGTGACAAAAAGTTAAGAAACGATTTTATAGTGATTATGTAAATGGTGTCTTCTTAATGGTATGTGGTTCACGGTATGTGGTTCATGATGTCTTCATATCATGGTGTCTGAAACATGGTTTTTCCATCACGGTGTCTAGGTCACGGTGTATGGGTAACGGTGTGTCCTTCACAGTGTTTGGGTCATGGTGTGTGCTTCACGGTGTCTAGGTCATGGTGTCTGGGTCATGGTGTGTCCTTCATGGTGTCTGGGTCATGGTGTCTGGGTCACGGTGTCTCGGTCACGGTGTCTCGGTCACGGTGTCTGGGTCACTGTGTGTCGTTCATGGTGTCTGGGTCACGGTGTCTAGGTACATAGACAAATATCTGTTTTTATAATTAGATAGTAATATACAGAATATGGATTATGCTTAACCAATATAGAGTAAGAGAACATAAATCATAAATAATGAATTGATAATATAAGTGATATTGGATATCATGCATAAGACTTGTAAATGATACAGCGAGTAATTAACATCAATGAGACTTGCTATTATTAAAACATGATGTGTAGTTATTATTGAGATTGAAGAGCATTAACAAGATGTTCAATTAAGATTGAGATTAATTATCAGTAATAATATTTTTGATCATTAAAACATGATTATTACATGAGGAGTCCAAAAATATCCCCCGTTTTATGATCACAAATTATGTATAGGTAAAATAGAATAGAGATGCAACATTAGAGAATATAATAGATTCGACAATTAGACTTCTAATACTGGTACTTTTACTTGAAATTTTTCTCCCCCTTCTGGGATTATCAAAAAGTAGAGAATGTGAAGTGAAACACTATTGTTTTCATTAAAAATTTTCAGAATAAAACATACAGGAGAAATAGAAATAGTAAACAACAAGTGACATCCCATAAAAAAAGTAAACAGTCCATTGACGCTTCAGGGAGCCGCCTTTTCCATGTCTTTATTAGCAGCAGGAGTGGGTGCTGATGTAGAGGAAGGCACAGATGTGGTAGAAAAGGAGGGTGAGGGTAGGCCTTCAAAAATATATGGAGCCAAAGATAGTGCAGTAGAAGATCTATTCTACGGTTGGTCAAGAATGACTGGCCGGATCTGAGAAAGAGCTTGACTAACTAACATGGCAGTTGAGGCTAAGGTAGGTAGACCAGGTCTGAGTGGTGCAGCATCTGAAGGAACTATAGCAGTACTCTGCACATGAAGATGTTTCTTTAAAAGATTTATGAAATCAGAAATTATTTCTCCACCATATTGCATAGACTTCTCGAAATCTTCCTTATTCTCCATGAATTTTCCAACAATCTGGTGAACTCTGTAAGCTTCGAAACATGATCGTTAAAAGCATGATTCACAAGAGGGATTTTCATGTTTTCCACAAGATACTTAAATTGATTTGACATATCTCTTTTTGAGAAAATTCTAGTAAGGTAAAAATCTATCTTCTTGATGATCTCCTATTGAGCATCATTGGATATCTTAGAATGGATATGAACAAGATCAAGTTCTCTATCATTGTTCGTAACCACTTCTGTCAAAGAATACAGATCCAAGCCACTGAAGGCATTTTGATGTTTTTCATTGATTATATATCTCAGCATAGAATCATCCAAAGGAGGAACATAAGGTTAACCAGAAGCAGAAGAATCTTTAACAGCTATGGATAGAACTTTGATCTGATTCAAAACATTTTGAAGGCATCCAGTGTAATCATCTGTGAGTTTATTCAGATTTTCTACAAGCTCCCTCATGTGTTCCAGCATTTTTGTGTTTCTTTTTACAATCTTCTCATCAAAATACAGTAGATATGGATGCACTTGAGACACAATCTCTCTAAAAAGGATGGAATCAGATGGTTCAGAATAAGTAGTAACAGGTGCAGGGGAAAAAACAAGAGCAGGATCTGATCTTAAAGACAACTAATTCTGCATGTTTGGTACCATAATTTTCAGGTTTTCTACATCAGAACATAGCATCTTATTTTCTACTCTAACTTTTTGAATTTCTCGAATCATCCTTGGTTGAATATGTTATATAATGTTTTCCAATAGAATTGAGGCATCTTATTGACTTAACTTAGTTACTAGGCAAGGTTGAGTGGATAATATCTTCTCAACTCCTGCTAAAAAAGTCTCTCCAAAGAATTTTAGATCTTATTTTGATACAAAGGAGTGTTCCTTGGGTATGAGTGTAGGTAAATGTAGTAGAGTAGGCTCTGGTTGTGGTTCAGAGTCATCTTCAGACTCAGATTCTGAATCAGATTGAGAAAGGGGCTCTGGTTCTGGTTCTGAATGAGCTATAGACTTTAGTTGAAACACAGAAGAGAGATCCATTCCAGTTTTAGTCACTTGTTGTGACTCATTCACATCATAAAATATTGGGAAAACATACCATGTGTACAAAGAATATGTGACAGTAATTTTAGATGATTCAGCATATCTAGCTTCTATAATCTCAATGTTTTGAGGTTTTTCCCCTCAAAATGTGCTTCCATTTCAGAGACTATAGGGTCAGAAACATGGTCAAGAACCCCAGAATCATCTCTAATCTCTTCAGAAAACTCTTTCCTTCCATGCTTAAAGGCAATTTCCATCCTCTCTTGAGTAGAGGGTATGTACTGAGGAATCGATTGTTCCACTGGTTGAGCTTCCAAACTTGCTTCTTTTTTAACAGGGAGATCTTTTACACCAGAAGACTCTTCCATGGCTTTTTTCTCTAATTCAATTACTACATATTCTCTTACATATTTATATTGGATATCAAAATTTACAACTTCTCTAGAAGTAGGAGATACTTCCACATTAAGAACAACTGAAGGATTCACAGTCCTTTCATTTTCAATAACAACTTCCTCTCCTTGAGATATTTCAGTAGGAACAACAGCAGGGATAGAAGTCCATTCATTTTCAATAGGAGATGTTTCCATTGGAGGTATATCATCCTCTTATCTAAGTTTTAATTCAGTTTCTACTTCCTCTTCTTCTTCATCATTTGAGTATTTAGCCACTTCATCTGGTTCCAAACCAGGATCAGCTGGGTTCTTATGTCTTCATGGATAATCAATTGGATTAAATTTCTTATACAACTGATCATTATCATCAACCCATTTCTTCTTCCAGGGGTTCCAACTAGTCTTCATCCTTCTGATGATAGGCTTGGATAAGCAGAAATCAAAGTCCTCTAGCTGTTCTTCTTTCAGTCCAACAACTCCTTTTCCAACTAGCATGGCTGAAATCATCCTTGAGTAGAACAAGGAGGTTGATTTGGAAGTGAATTTAATCAGACCATAGATATGGTTAATAACATACTTGCATTGGTTGAACTAATGGCCATTCTTCAACAGGTGAATCAGGAACACATTTTGATACTTCATTACAGCAAAATCCCCTTTCCTTGGACTGATCAAATTTTAAACAAACATGAATAGTAGTATGGTTTCTCCATCTAGTTCTACATCTATATCCCATCTCTTAGTTCCATTACCAGTTAAGGTTTCCAATGTATTTTCTAGATCAAACATGTCAGATGAATTGGAGGGTCTCTCTGGTAGTTTTCACAAACTCCATCATGTAGAATCCTTAGGCATGCATCCCACAACCTCGAAGATAATGAACACTTTTGTCCATTTATCCAACTTTTTACCATAATGATTTCTCCAAAATCAATGGAAAACTTCACATATTGGTAGAATTGAGATACCAATCTCGGATAATTTGGTCTATATTGTCTAGAGAACCACTCCAACCAACCTTGTTCTCTCACGATTTTCAGAACCAAAGATCTTCTAGACAGCAGCCAGTGAGGGAAAATTTCGTTTTCAGGAACTATGGTATGGTTTAACAGGTTTGGGTTTAGAGGTCCTTTGGGAGCTATCCTCGATATCCTATTCTGTTTCTTAGAGAAACGCTACTCAGGGGTAGATGAAGACGGACACTTCATCATTGGAATCTACTGAAGGTTCGGGCGTGAAAGAAGAAGTGGTTCGCAAGGTAAAGAGGGTTCGAGAGAGAGAGAGAGAGCATGAGAGATTTCACATGAGAGATTGAGTGAAACCATTATGTTTTATAATTTGGGAATGCCAATCGTGATAAAAACAAAATCTTGGGAAATAAAATAGAGGTGAAATAAAAATTACCATGATATGGGTTAAAATAATAGTATAAATAATCTTCACGGTGAGACCATGAGTAGGCATTACGGTGTGATGAAAAACATTCATTACGGTGATATAATTAGTGATCGTCCTGGTGAGACAGTGAGTGATCGTCATGGTGAGACAGTGACCATCCTGTGTAGTCCTGGCCAGACAGTGAATTGATAGACTATGAGCACAAGTTCTTAACGGTGAGACCATAAGCATGAAACAGTGACTATAAAACAGAAATCATGAAACTGTAAAGCAAAATATAGTAAAGTATTAAACATTAAGAACATTAAGATATCTATCAATGATTAATCATGTTAAGATCATGTATGATGTATTCTAATCTATCAGAATTTAATGGTTTAGTGAATATATTCACAAGTTGATATTAAGTACCAATGAATTCCAAAGTGATATCACCTTTTTGATAATGATCCCTAAAAACATGTTGTCTTACATCAATATGTTTTATCCTAGAATGTGAAACAGGATTCTTAGAAATGTTAGTATCACTTGTGTTATCACAATTTATTGGGACATGTATGAATTGATATCCATAGACTAGTAATGTGTGTTTCATCCAAAAAATATGTGCACAACAGCTTTCAGCAGGTATGTATTCATCTTCTTCAGTAGATAATGCAACAGAATTTTGTTTCTTACTACACCATGATACTAGTTACTTGACTAACAGTTGACATGTTCCAGAGGTGCTTTTTCTATCTAACTTACATCCAGAAAAATCAGTATCAGAATAACTAACTAATTGAAATGATTGTCCTTTGGTATAGAACAGTCCTAAATTGATAGAATGATTGAGGTATTTGTAAATTATCTTTACAGAATTTAAATGTGACTCTTTAGGGTTTGCTTGAAAATGAGCACAGATACACACACTAAACATAATATCAGGACGACTAGTAGATAGGTAGAGTAGACTTCCAATCATTCCTCTATAAGTGGTTTGTTCAATAGATTTACCATCTTCATCAAGATCCATATTACAGGTGGTACTCATGGGAGTGTCACTACTTTCTGTGCTATCCAATCCAAAATGTTTCAAAAGATCTCTATTATATTTATATTGAGTTAAAATAATACCATCATCATTTTGAAAGATTTGAAATCCAAGGAAAAATTTGAGTTCACCCATTAAACTCATCTCAAATTCATTTTGCATCATTTTAGAAAAATCTGTACATAATGTAGTTTTTGAAGATCCAAAAATAATATCATCTACATAAATTTGTACAACAAAAACATCATTAGAAATTCGTTTTATAAAAAGAGTAGGATCAACTATACATTTTTTAAATCCTTTAGAAATCAGAAAAGTACTTAACCTATCATACCAAGCTCTTGGTGCTTTATTTAAACCATATAATGCTTTTGATAATTTAAAAATATGATTTGGAAAATGAGGTATTGAAAATCCAGGTGGTTGTTCAACAAAAACATCCTCAGCTATAAATCCGTTTAAGAATGCACTCTTGAAATCCATTTGATATAGTTTGAAATTTAGATGAGCTGCATAATCAAGTAGAATTCTAATAGCTTCTAATCTGGCTACAGGAGAAAAAGTCTCCTCAAACCCAATTCCTTCTTCTTGACTGTAGCCTTGTGCAACTAGCCTAGCTTTATTTCTAACTATGTTTCCAGATTCATTTACATTATTTCTAAACATTCATTTAGTGCCTATGGTCAAAGTGTCCTTAGATCATTCAACAAGATTCCAAAATTTATTTCATTCAAATTGATTGAGCTCTTCTTGCATAACAATCACCCAAAATTCATCAATAATGGAATCATCAATGTTTTTAGGTTCAAGCTATGACAAGAAGACATGATGTTCAACCTAATTTCTATGAGAAGCTCTATTTTGTGTCCCTCTATCCAGATTTCCTACAAAAACATCTAAAGAATGAATCTTTAGAATTATAGTTGATCTAGTAAATGTAGGACTAGAAATTTCAGGTTCATCTATATGTTCGGGTTCATTAGGAGAAGATTCTGGAATAAGTCCAGAACTGATTGTCTTTACAATAGGTTCATTGATTTAATCATTAAGGTCTACAATAAATAAATTTTCTTCAAGATTTTAAAGTGATGTTTTAGACTCATGTGGATCTGTTTCATCAAATTTGATGTGAACATATTCTTCCACACACTTGGTTCTCCTATTGAAAACTATATAGGCTTTACTAGTTATAGAATATCCTAAAAATATTCCTTCATAACTCATAGAAGCAAACTTTTCCAGATTATCCTTTTTATTAAGAATAAAAACATTTCATCCAAATACTCTAATGTAACTAACTTTAGGCATTCTATTTTTTTGTAGTTCATATGGGGTCTTCATAAGAACAGGTCTAATTAAGACTATATTAATAATATATCAAGTTGTATTAATAGCTTCATCCCAAAAGTAAATAGGCAAGTCATATTAAATAAGCATAGTTATTTCTATATCTTGAAAGGTTATATTTCTTCTTTCCACTACACCATTCTTCCGAGGTGTCCTAGGAGCAGAAAAGTTTTGATTATAGACATTGTGTGAGCAATATGTTTCAAATTCAGGATTTTCAAACTCATAGCCATGATCAATTCTTAGGGTTTTAATCTTAATTCCACTAAGGTTTTCTACAGACTTGGAGTATTTAACAAAGTACAATCTTCACTTTTGTGAGCTAAGAAGTATACCAATGTATATCTAGAAAAGTCATCTACTACGACATATACATAGTGCCTCCCATTTAAGGTAGAAACTCTGGATGTTCCAAACAAATCCATGTGAACCAACTCAAGAGGTTGAGAAGTAGAGACTTTTTTCTTTGATTTAAAAGAAACTTTATGTTGCATTCCCTTGTGACAGGGATTATAAACATTGGCATTTGGAAACTAAAGATTGGGTAAGTCTCTAACTATGTTTTTCCTAGTTAGTTTCCTAAGTGAGTGTATATTGCAGTGTCCTAATCTTCCATGACATAACCAAGACTCATTATGAAAATAATTTAAACAATTAACATTTTTCTTAGCTAAGGAATTTAAATCAACAACATAAACATTTTCATTCTTAAAGTAGATAATACAAAAGAATTTTAGAATTAAATTCATTACAGGAATCAATTTTCAAACATGACATTAAAACCATCATCACACAATTGTGAGATAATTAACAGATTATATTTCAGTCCATCAACAAATAAATATTTAGAAATTAAAACTGAATTAGTGTTACCAATTTTGGCCTAGGACGATGATAATTCCTTTAGAATTGTCACCAAAGGTTACATAGCCTTCATCAACCATTATTAAGCCTTTGAATCATTAGTAATCCCCATACATATGTCTTGAACATCCACTGTCTAAATACCATGTCATTTTGTGGGAACTCTTCAAGCAGGTTTCCTAAAAAAATAGTTTTAGATATAATATGATTTTGGTACCTAGATCTTCTTGAGTCCAGATAGGTTAGCAATCAATGATTTTGGTACCCAAATTTGTCTTATGGGTCTCATATAATTTACAGAATCAAAACATTTTGAGATATAAACTCTATTTGATTTATAACTATATGAATAACTAGTTGAAGCATATGAATGTCAAAACCTAGAACTAGTAGTATTCTATCCAAATTTAGGAATAAATCTATTCTTAGTAAGTTTTCTATGTCCAGGTTTGTAGCCTATTCCAGTAGTGTATTTTGGTGCAACTTTATTTCCTAGCATTTGAGTGATAGTTTCTTATCCCATTGTGACCTTTTCTAAGTCTTTTCTAAGTTGCTCATTTCACATTTTCAATTCTTTGTTTTCCTTTAACAGTTGATCATTTCTCTCTTTTTAATAGTAAGTTCAGTTTTAACAGTTTTAGTGAGAGAATGATGTTTCTTCAATGTTTATTATTTATCCTTAAGTTCGTTTTATGTCTCATCCAACATATTACAATATTCAAACATTTCATCTTTAGACATATCTTCAGAATCAGAATCAGATTCTACATTGTCTCCAGAATAATAGGAATTTAAAAATTGTGTATCTAAAGTTATCATAGATGTGTAGGTCATGAAACACATCTTGGCACGTTTCTATTCAGAATCAGATATTTCAGATTCACTTGTGATATCTTTAGCATTACTCCAGGTAGCCTTCATAGCTTTCTTGTACTTATTGTATTTATAGTCATATTTCATATTGAATTTTAGCATTGGACAGTCTGCTTGAATGTTTCCTTTTCATTTTCACTCGTAGCAAACAACTTCATCACTTTAATCTGGATTTTTCCAGTCCTTCTTCCAATGTCCCTTATTATCATACTTTCCCTTGTAATTTGATTTTCTGAAAAATTTCTTCTTCTAATAAAATTTCTTAAACTTTCTGGCTATCTAAGCCATTTCAGGATCACTATCAGAGTCTGAACTTTCACATGTTGAACTATCTGTTTTTATTTGAGCATTTTCTTTGTCCTTTCTCTTTGAAGCTGTAGTCTTGAAATCCACTGATTTCATTTTCGGTTCATCATCTTCCTCATTATTTACCTTGATTTCATCCTCATACATCATAAGATTCCCAATTATCTCTTTAATATGTAGAGTTCCAATTTCACATGACTCTCTGATTGAAACATATGTGCCTCTCCATTGGTCTGGTAGACATCTCAATATACTCATAATTTGTTCCTTTGTTAGAACAACCGTTCTATGTGAATTCATTGTAATGACTATCTCATTGACCTGAGATACATATCAGAAATGGGTTCACCAGTTTTCATTTTAAAATTATCATATTAAATAGTATTTGTATTTAATCTCATTTCTTTAAAATTGGTTGTTCCCTCATGAGAAACACCCAATGTCTCCCAAATTTCAAAAGTTGTTTTACAGGTAGATATTTTGTTAAGTTCCTCATCTCCTAGAGCACAGTACAGGGCATTCATGGCTTTACAAATATTATTGTAAGCTGTCTTTGTAGGTTTATCCCATGTTGTTCTTTCAGTTTCTAGAATTTTATATTATGACTCAATAGTAGTCCAAATATCAAAACCCATACTTTCCAAATGAATTTTCATTTTGAGCTTCTACTGGGTATAGTTTCTACCATTAAAGAAAGGTGACATGTTAGTAGCAGCACCCTCTAGTCTATTATCCATAACTAGATTTTACAGAGATATTTTATAGAGATAAAATTTAGAACTAACAGAAATTTAAGATCATTAAAGATTCAACTAAAATCATAGTTGAAAACAGAGTATTTCAAAAAATCCATTAACAAAAACAATCCAGTGATACCAAATTTTGGTTGGAGTGGATACTCAAGACGGGGGTGAATTGAGTTCCAATTAAAATTTCTGTTAAAAATATTTCTCTTAAAAGAACCCAATTTAAAAACAAAGTTAAACTTTAGTGAATTTATATAGATTTTAAATAATCACTTAGCTTCTCATAGATTGATTGGTCTCAGTTAATATAACCACAAGATTAAACTAACTCTTGAAACTAACCAACTGATTTATAGTAAGTTTAAACACTTTCTAATTTAACTATCAATGTAACATTAAAATGTATTTGTATTTCAATGTAATAGAAGTGGAAAATAAAAGATATATGTAGTATACTGTAAACTTAAAGTAAATATGCACAGAAGATTGAACAAGAGGTTCAGTATCAAGCCGAGACTTAGTCCTCTGAAATTTATATAAATTTGATCCACACCCTGGATCAGGGTTAACAACAGTTTACAAAATTGTCCAGGCCATGAAGGGACCTCTACCATCGTTCTTCATGGGAAACAAAACAAAGACCAGGAGACACAAGGACTTCTTCCACAATTTTCGTGGGTAAACAAGCGTTAAGAGGTTTTGAGTGAGTATTTTGATATCCTCCAGTTCAGTGTAGGAGACAGTGTGTGTGGGAGATATACAGAGTACACCACACTGCTCGAAAGTAAATAAAAAAATAACATAGAGAGAACAGATAAGGGTTTAGAAACCTCTAGTGATTAGCAATGCAGCTCTGGACTTGTTGGATTCAGCAGAAATGCTTCTAAGTCCTTTGGTTTTTCTGTTGAAAAACAGAGTTTCATGGTTCAGATTGTCTTCCACCAGTGAGAATTATCTATTGATTCGTCGTATGTTCTTCAGTGGTGTGGGATTGCACTCATGAGAGTTCTTTGAGTGTCTTGCAATCTCCTCCTTGCTCAGGATTGTTCTTCTAGTTCAGCACAGTGCACTTAGGTGTTTGTAAGTTCTTTTTTTTGTATCATCACACTTGCACACGTGTACTGTAGTTCAATCATCCTTATACTCCACTTGTTCGGGAAGTAAGAATTATTCCCTTTTCATAGGTAAAGGATATGAATTACTAACATTCCATCAACTGTCATCAAATAACATTAATTTCATTAAAAATATCAAATATGACCGTTATAATTATTTAAATGATATGGAAAAAAAGTCAAGAAATAGTGTCACAGTGATTATGTAAACGATGTCTTCTTCACGGTATGTGGTTCATGGTGTCGTCATGTCATGGTATCTAGCTCATGGTGTCTGATTAACAATTTTTCCTTCACGGTGTCTGGGTCATGGTTTCTGGGTCACGGTGTATCCTTCATGGTGTCTGGGTCACGGTGTGTGCTTCATGGTGTCTGGGTCACGGTGTCTGGGTCACGGTGTCTGGGTCACGGTGTGTTCTTCATGGTGTCTGGGTCACGGTGTCTGGGTACTTAGACAAATATCTGTATTTAGATTTGGACAGTAATATGCAGAATATGGATTAAGCATAACCAGTAGAGAGTTAGAGAACATGAATCATAAATAAAGACTTGATAATATAAGTGAGATTGGTGATCATGCATAAGACTTTTACATTATAAAGTGAGTAATTAACATCAATAAGACTTGCTATTATTAAAACATGATGTGTAGTTATTATTGAGATTGAAGAGCATTAACAATATGTTCAATTAAGATTGATATTAATTATCAGTTATAGGATTTGTGATCATAAAAACATGATTTATACCTGAGGAGTCCAACAATTTGCATCGTTAAAACAAGAATTTTTTCTAGAAGGCACAATTAAGCATCTTTGTAGATTATGTACTTCAAGAACATTTGATACATTTGACAATGTTGTGGGGACATATCTTTTTTTTTGGTTTTCAAACAGATTATGTTTTTTGGAATCAACAAGGTGGATGAAGTTCTAGAGAAGATACTAATAATTTTATTCTCGATCCATCATAGTTTCCAAATTTAGTACATGATGTTGCAGGTCAATCTAATCAACACACTGAATCATGGGATGTTATTGATTTAACTCCCCAGTTGTCACCATATAAATTTTATGAGTTGTTGAGATTTTTTGAAGATGCATTATATCCTAGTTGTAAGATAAGAAAAATACAGGGATTTAAAAATTTTATGGCTATAAAATCTGATAATTCATTGTCAAACAATTTTTTTGATCAAAAATATTCGTTGGTTAAAACATTGTTAACTAATGGAAATGTGTTTCTAGAAAATTACTAAGAGAGTAAGAGAATGGTTTGTAATCTGGGCCTTAGTTATTAGAATATTCATGCATGTTAAAATGTTTTCATCTTATATTCTGGTGAAAATGTGTTATTGGATATTTGTCCCACATGTGGTAAATCGAGGTATCAAGAAGCTCAACTGGGGAAGTTTGGATTGATTCCTATAAAACAGTTCATAAATTTTACAGCATTTATTTATATCTCAAAACATAGCTTTAATGATATCATAGAACAAAACCATGATTTCAACCAAGTAAAGCATGAATCATCCATCTGATGGTTATTCATTGAAATATTTTTAACGACTACATATGTATTTTACTTTAGACTCCTAGAAAAAGTGATTGGGTCTTTTTACTAATGATTTCTGTATGTTTGGTTCCTATTGTATTAGGTATTAATGTTGGTCTCTCATTATAACTCCGTAACATTTACCTTTATGGATATTCATTAAGGATCCTTATAACTTTTTGACATTATTCATCCAAGGACATCCAAAAAATATTATTTATGTTTATTTGAAACCATTGATTGATGAGTTACATTCATTATAGAGTAATGGTGTTAGTACATATGTTTTTATTGTGAAACAAAATTTCATATTATATTTTGCATTGATTTGGATGACTACTGACTTCCCAGCATATGGCATGTTATCTGGCTAGATTATGCATGGTCCAAAATTATTTCCTTCATTTATTAGAGACAAAAAATCATTTATTCTCTTCAATGGAAGAAAACCCATTCTATTTTTACTGTCATCGTAGATATATTCCATTTGATAGTCCTTATTATAGGAACAAATATCATTGGAGAAATGGAACAATTAAAAGGGATGAACCTCGAAAAATGATCTCAGGAACAGAGTTAAAATTAGTTGTATTTTCATTACCTCCCATCACATTTGGACAAACATTAATGCAACAAAAAATTCACTGCGTTGGGAAAGAACACAATTAGATAAAACAGAGCATTTTTTTCTAATCCACCATGTTGGTCTGATTTGTTGGTCCAACACATTATGGATATCATTTATATTGAGATAAACTATTTTTATAATTTATTTCATACAGTATTGGATACACCAAGTAAGATGAAAGATAATGTAATGGCTTGATTAGATCTTTCCCAAATTTGTTGGAAACTAGAACAAGAACTATTTCAAAATGTCATATCACATAGGTTAATGAAGCCAAAATAAGATTATGCATTATCTAAAGAGAATATCTTATTATTTTGTCTATGGATTGTAGATTTGAGACTTCCATATGGATATGCTTCCAATTTGGGTAGATCTGTTAAGAATGGTCATATTACTCAATTTAAAATTCATGATTATCATGTTATACTGGAAAGACTTATGTCAATTGTATTTATAGATTTTTTGAATTCTATGATTTAGGATTTGATAACAGATATATCAGATTTTTTTGGACACATTTGTATAGGGAAAATAGGCTACAATGGAATAAAAAACTATAAGAATATGTAGTTGTAATTACATATAAAATGGAACAAATATTCCCACTACCATTATTTGAATCAATGGAACATATAATATTACATATTCCACATGAAGCTTAATGTTTAGATCTGGTACTGTTTCGATGGATGTACCCATTCGAGATATGCATCCAGAAATTTATGAAAAATGTATGTAACAATGCATTAGTTGAAGGACCAATTGCTGATGCTTATTTTCAAGAGGAATTTTTTTTTTCTTCTCTCATTATATTGAATCTGAATTTCTCCCAAAACACAACCACATGGGATTGAACGAGGTGAATGTTGATGATGAAATAGATAATCAATTATCATTTAGTAATCACCCAGAGCCTGGCTTTAGTGGTGTTCATGAACGAAGGATATCAGATGATGAACAACACATGGATCATACATATGTTCTACTCAACTATAAATAAATTAAATCATTTGTATTGTGAGTTATTCTATAAATTATTCTATAATTTATGTTATAGTAAATAAACTTATTTTTTTTGTATGTTATATGATAATCATATCAAGAAATAGCTTCCACAAATAACTGTATCTTCTCTTGAAGAACACCAACAAAAAAATTATCAATGGTTTCAAAAATTGGTAACATAAATTATTCATTTTTAACATATCAATTCAGTTTTTTAATTATTATATTGATAATTGTTTTACAAATTTTTAGATGTCTCAGCATGCAGATAAAAATTATAAGTGATTGTGTATATTTAGTAACCCACCATCCTAAATTATTAAATCATATAATGCATATGTGGTGAATGGTTTTTAATTTCGTACATATTCATATAAAGAATTTAAAAATACAATGATGATTGGAGTTTTCTTGAGTGAGACAGATCATAGAGACACTGATGTTGAATTTTTCGGTATACTGGATGAAATTATTGAACATTGTTTTCTAGGATAGAATTATAGGATGATGTTTAAATGTAGGTGGTTGGATATTGAAGTAGGCTTGTGTGTTCTTCCGACTCATCTAATCATTGATATTAAATATAATAGTATTCATGTAGTAAATGAACCATTTTTATTGGCTCAACAGCCACATCATGTTACTACACAAAGTACAGTGCTACTTCAAGAGTCATTAGTTATTGGTGGATAAAAGTAAAAATAAAATCTCGGAAATATCAATTTACTCAAACTGAATATGGTTCCACTAAAGTGGAAATAATTTAAATTTTACAAGAGACTACTCAAAATACATCTTTTATCATAGAGAGATGATTGTGGATGATAACCACCCACAATTAAGGGTCTATTATGAAGGTGGTTTTAATGATGTTACAAATGAATTTGAAATGGGATGAGATGATGAAACTGAAACTCATATGGATATCGATGCTGTTGAGGAGGAACATGATGTCATTGACAGCATGAGATATGAATATGATGATGAAGGTGAACATTGACATAGTTCAATGGTGATTATAATCATAAAAATAATATCTATATATAATTTTTATTTTCCACAATCTCCTAAAACCATCATTTTCTGTTTTAGATGGACCCTGATATATTTCGGGAGTTTCAGGAAGCAGTGAAACCATTGGATGAGGAGGATTTGGGATCATTTGACCGTTAGCCTATTGGTGATTCATGGGGTATTCGGAGGGGGGGACGGTCTCTCATGATAGATTATTCTTGACCCTATCCCCAAGCGAAGTTCACTATTTTATGCATTTAGATTTTGGATAGGGGAGTACTATCATGGGAAATTATGTTTCTCAACTATGGATCACAAGGTTATAAATTTATATTCATATGAAACTCGTCATTTTCAATCATTGGCTGGTATGTAAATAAATAATATTTATTTTGAAATTTATTTCATAAATAAGATTATATAATAAATTATTTATAGGGTTTATGGTATCCTATTAATGAAAGAATTTGTGAAACTATCCACATGGCATGGTAGGTGTCCATGCATGACTATTTCTGTCAGTTTTTGCCCAATTTGAGAAGGATAACAATTAATAAAGGAGTGAAAATATTTTATGAGTCATGTAGAGCCCACCGACCCGAGTAAATTTTATTTCACATTTGTGATGGATTATTTTCACATTAGTTGGGCGATTGATATCAGAGGAGATCATCATTGGGTCACCATAACCGTGTGATACAAATGGTGACACATCGAGCTGGTAGTGGTATATTCAGTACTCATAAAGAGCATCTGGTAAGTATCTTTTTTAAATAATTTATATTACATTAAATATAAATTGTTTATTTTATATTCATATAGGATGTTGAGCAGCCCAATATTATGGAGTACGACGTTTATCGGAGGATGTAAAGTTATCCAGTCAGTGGAGAGATTAGAGGTAATCACCAACATCGTATTGGGGTCAGTATTATTTTATTCAGTTCGAAAATTAACCTTAATATAATTTTTTCACTATTTTAATTTCAAATTCTAATTGAATGAGTAATATGAGGCTGCGACATCTCAAACAGGAGCTGAGCGTCTGGAGGAGATTGCTGATCAGACTAGTTCCCACTATTTCAATGAGGTAACATGTATGTAGGTGACCCATTATGCCTTTGAGAAGGACCGAGTAGTGGGTATAAGCTCTCATTTCACTCATGGGACTTATTATGGCACTGCTGCAATTTCAGCGTCCATCTTGAGAGGAGCTTGTATAGGGGAATCATCTTTTTGCTCACAATATCAGGAGTAGTTGAGAGCATAGAGTGAGGTTATGGAGATTTTGCAGAAGCAGTAGGAAGAGATGTATCAGCAGCAACAATAGAAGTATGAGGAGGATATGTGTCGATGGTAGTAGCTGCATCAAGAAGAGTAGATGCGTCTATGGAAACATCATCAGCACGAGAAGATGGAGTACATACATCATCTGACTCGTAGTTTAGGGATGGATTTTCTCCACCATCTCCTCCATCTCCTCCACCTCCCCCAGAAGTTTACACCCAAATGATTTTTTGTTATGTTGAAAACATTTCAATTCAATATTTGTTGAAGTATAAATGATTTACAATTTATGCATTTTATATTGGTTCGAATATTACATTTTTTATTTTTTTATTAATTTTTTTTTAATTAGTATTATATTTTTTACTTTTTTTATATTACTAATAATAATAATAATAGTTTTTTATGATAATTTTTTTATATATTCAGATGTTTAAGATGTTTTATTTTTTATTTTTTAATAATATAAATATTTTTTTTTCTTTAATTATAATTTTATTATATATATATATTATTTTATTTAGTATTTGAAATTGTACCTGTTGTGATGGGACCCCATCGCAAATAATTTATATATAGTTTTCAAAAAAGTATTTGCGATGGGACAACGGGCCCATCGCAGCATGTGTATACACATATAATGTATATAATCGAAGATTTTTTTTTCACTGTATAGTCTCCTGTTGCAAATACTTTTTGCAATAGAGCCATCTCAAAACGTATATATATATATATAATGTATATAATCACAGATTTTATTTGTAATGACTTTTTCTACATCGGGATATTTGTGATGGGACCCCATCGCAAATACTTCAAATTCTAAGAGTGACCATACCCAGGAACAATGATTCATGTAAAAGGAAATTAAATGGATTAAAATAAATTTAATTAAATTTAAATAAATCAAAATAAATCAAAAACAAAAAAATATATATAATAGAATAAAAATAGGTTAAGGGAAAAGTGGAAATAATTAAAATAGGATTAACCCATTTTTATTTTTTCCTTTTTTCCTCCCCCTGTATTTTTATTTTTACTTTATTTTATTGTTCCTTATTTCTTACTTTTCATTTTAATTATTTTCATCACCTATATTAATTTATTTTCTTACTTTTTTTCTTCTATTCTCTCCCTATCCTCTCCTCATGTGCATCCCCCCTCTATAGGTGGTATGCCTCCCTCCTCTTCTACTTCATGCATCTACAGAACCTCTATTTCACCTCTATTTTCAACTCCATCAAAACAACAGTGAATCTTTTAGTATGTCCTACCATCCACACCAACTAATATTTGGTTTCATCCTTTTATTATCTTTCAATCTTCCGTATAAGTTTTTTACATCAAATTGGTTTTTTTAAATATTTTGGTTCTTTCCATTTTAGGTCAAATAAATTGTTGTTGTAGGACATGGGGTATTCAATGACTACAGGGTTGTTATTTAAATGTTATTTCCCATATTTTCTTTTTTTGTGTTTAATTTTTACCATTGATCCGCTCGTCGATGCCTACCTAGGAATCCTAAATATTTCATTTTAATTTAATAATTTTTATTTTCCTTGATCTTTATGACAGTTTTTTAGGAGAACCCAATCCAAGATTATTTCCATATCGTTGGAATCTCCTTTGGGTGTTCCAAAAAAATATTTTTTGACAATTTCATTTAATTATTTATATTTTCATCTAGGTGGGCATGTGTGATAATTTGGGATGATGTTTCAGATTCAATAAATTATTTAGGATGAATAAAAAATCATGAATTTTTGTTTTCCTATGGAATCGATTTTTTCAATATAATTTTTTATTATATGTATTGTCATGACTTTCTATTATTAAATGTCATTTACTCTACTTACCCTGATAAACTGGTAATTTTTTATAATATTATGTTACTATTACTATTATTTGAATGTTGGGATAGAAAAATTTGTAAGAACATGGAATTAAATGGTTAAATAAATTGATACATACATGAATGCATGTAATATGATATATATGCCCCATGTTTTGTTTTACATAAAATATGGTAAGGAATATATCATGGGTTCCATATTACGAGACCACAATTGGACTCTCCATACTCGATAGTTTACAACACAATTGATTGGGGAAGCAATGTTTTATGGTCTCTAGGAAAGGTATCCCATGGGTTTTTTATTATACTATTGGGTGATAATAGTTCCCTAAGGGGAAACCAAGGATGAACCTGTTGGAAATATGTATACGCCATGCCTCGGTTGATAACAAGTCCCTTGCGTGCGATACCCAGGACAGACTCTTAGTTATCATACGATGAGCAATAATAGACCACTGAAAGGATAACCTTGGGAAGGCTTTTGGAATTGGATATAATTGGGTGGATGCATCATGCAGAAACATTTGGTATAGTCTCATACTCTACCTCTTAAATTAAAATTTTTAATAAAAATTCATGAGATTCTTTTATTGTGACTTCATATAGTTTTCATATGTTTTTTGATGCCTCTCTTGTGCCTTTAGTGTTCCCAGTTTTAAGATAAGTATTAGATCCCAAGATAAATAAAAATAATGGGGTATTCAATTTTCATTGCTTTTCATGTTACATAGGCCTTTCTATATATTTTATACTTTAACATGTATCGTATTCAGAAATCCATCTGTTTTAAAAGTAGGTGGTATGGGATGGGATTCTATTTGGGAACTCATACCAAGGTGCAGTTATTTTATTTACCTAATTGATTAATTTTATTATAAATTTTCACACTATTATTTGTCTACATTACCTAATATAATGTTTTAGATATCATGGTTTCTGGACTAATGAGATTATATCTCACAACCTTCTCGCACCCTATTTGGTAACCAATTTGATTATATGCTCATTGGTTTGGATAACAGAAAGTATGCTACTTTTGATTCTTTATTTACTTTCTATCTTAGATTGAGCTTTGGGGCAGAAGACCAATCCTTTCTCGAGATTATGTGTGGTATTATTTTGGTCTTCTAGTAGTTTTTGTATGAATTCATTTCCTTCTTGTAAATTTTACACATTCACTATTATTTATTTAATTTCGGAATAATACATTATCATCATCATTGTATCAGTTTTGACTATTTTAGCTTTTGTCTTTATTATTTATTCTCCTTGGACATTTATCTGCTTCTAGTGGTTTCTTCTTATTCTCTATGTTTCAAAAAATTGTTCCATATATTGTTTCCCATTGTGTAATACCTTAACCTATGAGTGGATTGTCTCGAAACAGACTAACCCAAGTTCCTCACTACTAGTCGTAAGCCTAAAGTGTTTGTGGAGATTCACATGAGGTCTTGCAGCCCCCCATCATAGGCCCCAGATCAGTGGAAATATGTGTGGGATGATAAATTCTACTATCTAAGTGAGGTTTTGATCAAACAACATGTGGATGAATCATACCCTAATTATAGAATGAAATATTAGGGATGTTGATCATGTGATCTAGGGAAGTTTTGTTCCATGGTAGGGTGATGCTTCTTTAGAAAGTAGTAAGAATAGTTCCAAGGGTTCCCATGAGGGAAATCCTAGAAAAATCACATGTACTAACAGTATTATCATATGTCATAAGTCTGACCTGTTTTACCAAAAGAATCCTCAGTGAATGAGGAAACCCTTTCTCCTCCCCTTTTATTTTTATTTTTATTTAATTTTATTTTTATTTATTTCATTATTTTCATTCCCATTTTATCCCTCTCTTTTATTTATTTTATTTTCATCCATTTTTTCATCTCTTCTCTCCCTCTCATCTACTCCTCTGCATCACCCCACTCCTAGTGGTGGTCCTCCCTCATCCTCCAGTTTTAGAATCTGTTGCACCACTATTTCTCCTCTGCATTCAACACCATTAGAAGCACAGTGAATCTCTCGGTACTTCTTATCATCCATACCAACTAATTTTTGGTTTCAACTTCTCTCCAGAACTAAATTTTATGTTGATAATTTTTACACAAAATTGGGGGGTTTTATTACTCTAATTCCATCCATTTTAGGTCAAATCAACGGTTTTCGTGGGTTATGGGGTATACAAAAAACTATGAGGTACGTTTTCTATGTTATTTCCATCATTTTGTTGCATTGTTCAATTCAAACTATTGTTTCACTCTTCGGTTCCTACCAGCGAATCCCATATAATGCTTTTAAATTTAATTAAATTGATTTTGCTTGATCTTTGTGACCACTGATTAAGGATAACCACTTCATCTTTTGTTTCCATGTCATTGGAAACCCATTTGGGCATGCCGATATAATTGGACTATTTAACTTTGGATTTGAATCATTAAAATTTTTATTTATAAGTGGATGAACAATAATTTGGGTTGATTTTTAGATTGGATACACTATTTAGGATGATTCATAAATCATGAATTTGGTTTTTCTCTAGGAGTATATTTTTACAAAATAATTCTATGTTATAAGAATTGTCATGAATTTTTATTATTAAATGTTGTTTCCTCTACTAACTTTGATATTGTGAAAGTTTTTTAATACTATGTTATTATTATTAGTTGTTAATGATAGTTGTGAATAATTAGTAACCATGTGGAATTAAATGGTTAATTAAATGTCTAGAATCATGAATGAAGGTTTGTTGATACATATGCCTCTCTTTTTTATTTTAAAAGAAATCGGGTAAGGATGTGAACATGTGTTCTATATTACAAACCAACTATTTTTCTCTCCATACTTGATAGGTTACAACACTATAAGTCAGGGAAGCGATGTTTTATGATCAACATGTAAGGTCTCACCAAGTCTTTTTATTATACATTTAGGTGATATCAATTCCCTAAGGGAAAACCAATGATGGACTTGTTAGTATGAGGTTTATTCCAATACTTAATTGACACTCAGTCTTTTACGTGTGATACACTAGGCAGACTCATAGTTAATATATTAAGATATATTCTAGTAAACCCTAGATGAATGCATTTGACGGGCTCGTGGTATTGGATATTATTGAATGGTTGTAACATAGTGATACCATAGGGATGGGCTCAGACTCCACCTCTGAAATTAAAATTTTAATATAAATTCTTTCTATGCTTTTATTGATATTTTAAATAGATTCCTTATGCTTTTTGATACCCCTCATGTGCCTTTAGTGCACTTGGTTTTAAAAAAATTATTAGGTTGCAAGTAAAATCAAAATCTTGGGGTATTCCCTGATTCATTGGTCTATCTTGTTACTTAGGTATTACTATATATGGTCTACTTTACCAGGTATCTTATTCATACATTAGTCTTAGGATGAAGTTAGTGGTATGGGATGGGTGTATTTTTTGGAACCTATCCCATATTTTAGTTATTTTATTTATTTAATTTTTTACTTTTATTATACATTGGAACACTGTTATTTTTCTATAGAATGTAATATAATGTTTTAGACATCTTGGGTGATGAACTACAAAGATTATATGCCACACACTTATTGGGTGTCATCTGGTACCCGAGTAGATTGTATGCTCACAGATAGGGATATCGAGAAGTGTACTACTTTCGATGGTTGATTTAATTACTTTCATGGATGGTGCTTTGGGGGCAGTGAACCGAGACCTGCTCAATATTCGATGTAACATTATTTTTGGTTTTCATGTAGTTTTTTTTATAATTCAGTACCTCTTTGTACCTTTTACCCCTACACTCTTATTTATTTATTATTATAATCACACATTATCATCACAATGGTATCATCTATGACTATTCTAGCTTCTTGAGTTATCATTAATTCTGATAGTCAAATTATATACTTATGGTGTTGTCTAGTTATTCTCTATGTTTTCATAAATTTTTACATATATTGTTTACCATTGTGTTATACCATAACCCAAGAGGTAATTTTCTACCCCATAGACTCACACAAGGCCCTTACTAATAGTTAAAGACCACTGGTGTCTGTGGAGATTCACTTGAGGTCTTGTGGACCACCGTCTCGAGGCCCAGTATAGTGGAACTCAGGCTGGGATGATACAAACTGGTATCCGAGCTAGTTTTTTATCCTATAAAATTTGGATCAATCAGGCCCTAATTATGGAATGAAATCTCAGGGAATTTGATCTACTGAGGTATGGAATCTCATTTCGATGAAAGGTTGATGTTTTTTCACGTAATAAGAAGCATTGTTTCGAGTGTTCATGTAGGGGAAATTCTATCCAAATGATACATACTAACAACATTATCATATGTCATCAGCGTGGAAGGATTTTCCGTAAGAATCCCTATTTCACAAGGAACCCCTATATCCTCCCATTATATTTTTATTTTTATTTCATTTTGATTTTCCCTTATTTCGTTCTTTTCTCTTCCTTTTTTCCTCTCTTTTAATAATTTCCCGATCTTTCATTGTTTCCTATCTTCTCGCAATCCATTCTCCTCTTGTGCATCACACCTCCCCCTACAGGTTGTTCACCTCCCTCCTCCTCTGCTTCGAGTGTCCACGACAGCTTAATTTCTCCACTATTTTCAACACCATCATTAGTGTATTGATGCTCTTAGTAAGGATTAAAATTTTCACCAATTAATTTTTGGTTTCAACTTCTTTCTATCACACAATATGATGTATACATAGTATACCCCAAAATGGTTCATTTTTTGAATACTCGAACTCATTCCATTTTAGGTCAAATCAATGTTTTTCATGGGATGCAGGGTATACTACAACTTTGAGTTTTGGTGTATATCTTCTTTCTACTATTTTGATTCATTGTTCAATTTTCACGGTTGTGTTTCTCATCGGTGCATTCTTGAAAATCATAAATAATGAATTTAAATATAATTAATGTTATTTTCCTAGATGATTGTGACCCTTGATCATGGAGAACCTCTTCCTATGTTTATTCCTTGTTGTTGGACGTCCATTAGGGTGTGAAGATATAATTTTCCAAATTAACTATGGCATTGAATATATAAATTTTCATTTACGTGTACATTAATTATAATTTTCTTTTATTTTTCCAAATGAATAAATTATTTAAGATTAATCATAAATCATGAATTCGGTTATTTACATGGATTTGATTTTTCATAAATAATTTTTTTTCATACGCATTTTCGTTCTGTTCTCTTATTAAAGGTCATTTTCTCTTCTTACTCAAACAATGTGCCAGTTTTGTATAATATTTTATTGTTAATATTAGCTTTGAATGTTGGGATTGAATAATTAGTAACCACATTGTATAAAATGGTTAATTAAATTGTTAAAATCATGAATACATGTTATGTTATATATATGTCTCACTTTTTGTTTTATATGAATTCTGTTTAGGAAGAGAACATGGGGTCTATATTAAGATCCCACAATTGGATTATTTTGTACCTAATAGGATACAACACGATGTGCCAAGGAAGTAATGCTTTTGTCTTTCCAGGAAAGGGAGCCCTAGGTAGTTTTATTATACTATTGGGTGATATCAGTTACCTATGGGGAAACTGAGGATGAACTTGTTGGAATGATGGCTATGACAAGCTTCATTCTATACATAGTCTCTTACATGTAGTACCTAGGAAAAATACATAGTTACCATACCGATATTGATACTTGTAATCCCAAAAGGAACTCATTTTTATGGGATTGTGGAATTGGATATAATTTAATGGATTTACCATGGAGATAACTTTGGGACGGGCTTAGACTCCACCTCTAAAATTTAAAAATAAAATATAAATGCTTCAGATGATTTTACTAATACTGAAAATATTTTCATATGCTATGTGATACCAATATTTTTAATTTAGTTCACTTGGTTTTTTCATATGGGTTAGACCCCAAGCCAAAGAATAATCTTGGGGTATTCCCTTATCTTTGGTATGTCATTTTATGTTGGGATTTCGATATATATTTTCCTCTACCAAGTATCATATTTGGACTGTCAGATCAGGGTGATGTAGGTGATATTGGATGGGTGTCTTTTTTGGATCCTAGCCTAAGTTTCAATTATTGTATTTATTTATATTCTTACTTTTATTAGACATTTTCACATTCTTATTTTTCTACATCAAAAAAATGTAATGGTTTATAAAATGTGGGTGTTATCCTAAGTAGATTATATCTCACACCCATCTTGAGGTCCATTTAGTAGTTGAGTAGATTTTATGCTCATAGGTATGGATAATGGTAAGAATGGTCTGTTCAATGACTGATTACTTTTCTATCATGGATGCGGTCTGGGGGAAGAGGACCAAGCCTTGTTCAAGATGATGTGTGGAAAATTTTTGGGTGTTTTGGTAGTTTCTTTTAGAATTCATTTTCGTATTTTACCCACACCCATGAACTCTTATTTATTTATTTTTAGAATTATACTTTGAAATAATCCTGGAATCAATTATGACTATTTTAGCTTCTGTAGGTAACATTTCTTATGTTGGGTAATTTAGATGATTCTGCTGTTTTCTACTTAGTCTCTATGTTTCAGATACTTTTCATATATATTTCATACCACATTGTTATAAAATATCATTTGAGGGAATATTCTCCCCCAGGAACATCTAAGTCCCTCGATTCTAGTTAGTATACTCAATTGTTTAAGGAGATTCTCTTGAGGTCTTCTGGCCCACCGGATCAGGGACCAGTTTAGTGTTACTCGGGGCAGGATTCTACAATGTGGTATCAATGCTTATTTGACCATTTTTATACTGTTTATGTTAGATAATACCCTAGGGCATAGAAATTTGGAATTTAACCTATACACTGACGTAGCTAACCCATATATATGGGAAACCCAAATTTTAGGGGTTTGGGATTTAATTTTTTTATTATATCATTTATAATTGATATGACTTCACCATTAGGGGACACACTTGTTTTCTATTGTTACTAGTATTGGTATTATTTATATGATTATTTTGACTATTAAAACCCAATGAAATGAGGGAACTTCATTTAAATACAACATATTAGGCACCATAGGAATTAAAATGACTTGAATATTGCTATTCCAAAACAAATTTTAGTGTTCATATTCCTTTTTTCATGTGATTTATGTTCTGTTTAGTTGTAATATCTTGTAGTATCAATTGTTATAAATATAATTTGTAAACCATCTGCCAAGATTTTATGTTCACCATTAATTAAAATGTTATACATTGAATTTACATTACCTTGGAGTCCTAGAACCTCCCCATTTTTATATATATCCTTTACTTTTTTTAGTATCTTCCATGGAATCTTTTCTAAGGTGTGCATTTTGAAATTGTATAGAAATGTCACCATAACATCTTCTTATTATACACTAAGAGAGTGTATAGGAACACACTATAATGATAGTGGGTCTACAACCACATGTAGTGCTTCCTATAGTGCCTCCTATGTCACGTCCTCATTATCATCCATTGCTCACTGATGCTCAATTCAGTGATAGTCTTATTAGGGTCATGTAGTTTGTTCAGAGTGTTCTTGGGCCTTCCCTGAATTCAAAATAAATTTCGTGGGAATTTGTATGGCATTATCTTACAAAACATTTCAAGTGATAGAGCTCCCAATGATGAAGATTCATTGATATAATATTCTAAATCCATCTCCAACCATCATGAGAAGCTTCCTGATAAGACGACTAAAATTGTTTTCGTTATGCTTCATTAATTCCCCAAGAATTAGTTGGCTGTCTTTGATCAGGTAGAGGAACCCAGAGACATGGTTTTGGAAGTATTCATGACAGAGTTCTATGATCACTTCTTCGCTCAGACTCTAACAAAAAGATCATGAAAGGGAGTTCTTACATATTTAGTAGGGGTCTATGAATGTGTTAGGGTATTCTCCCCATTTCATTGAGCTCCATCGGTTTTCTCCATCTCTGATCAGTTACACATAGACGAATGCAATGTGCTTTGATAAGGGACTTGTATATTCTATCTTGTCACATGTTAATATCATTCATTTGAAGACCATTATTGAGATCATGAAACATTCCCTAATTATAGAACAAAATTTTAGGGAATATGATCATGTAATCTAGGGAAGTTCATTTATGATGCAGAATGATGGTTATTCTGGTAGTAGGAAGCTCCGTTTTGAGGGAATATATAGGGGAAATTCCATCAAAATTACCTGAACTTATATCACAATCATATGTCATTAGTGATTAAAGATCAACTATAATAATGCCTAGTGTAGGAGGTATCTAAAATAGTGTCGAGCATGTGGGAAGATGGGTCCCATGCCACGCTTCTACAATAGTTTTAATCTAGAATCTAATGGAAATGGATACATTCCATTTCCTCCATCATGTAAATGATCTAAAATTCCACATAAGGTTTGGAGTTGGTCTAAAACTGGCCAATAGTGCCAAGTTAGTGAAGGTATTGGATGAGGAATTTATGTTCCAAAACACCATCATCAGTAGAGTTTACCTTGTCATGCTATTCAAGTAGCGTCTCAGGGCTGCTATTCAGGAAATATATATGTAGGGAAACGTGTAATAGTATAGGAGTGTCCGTGACCATCCATGGTTAGAGGTATTATTCCGGTAGCCTCTAAATTATTTTCATCCCTTCTTAAAACTGGTATATCTTACTCTATTATATATGTTGTGATTTTTGAGAGTTTGTGTCTTTCAATCAATTAATTATAATTTTTAATTTATCACAACACTCCTTTGGGGGTCAGATCAGAGGTCATATTCAAGTGCACGGATTTCC
The DNA here is from genome assembly GCA_963277665.1 of Viscum album. Taxonomy (NCBI): domain Eukaryota; kingdom Viridiplantae; phylum Streptophyta; class Magnoliopsida; order Santalales; family Viscaceae; genus Viscum; species Viscum album. The sequence continues at coordinate 1,851,144,252 of OY728152.1, forward strand.
CCATTTAGATAGGCGGGTTCCTTTTCTATTGGGAATTCTTCATCCTTGAGATGACAAGATTTGATGTAAATCTCGGTATTGATTGGATCATTCTCTATCATTCCCATATGGATTGATATAATTTTTTAGTTTCCTTCACAACACCCTAGGGAGTCAAAAATATACACAAGGGAGAATTGGATATCTTGGATGATCGAGTAGGACCCAAGCATTCTGGGCTTGGATGAGTGATATATCAGCTAGAAATTCTCCTTATGAGCATTGAGGTATCGCATTTAGTGGAATTATATCCCATTGTGGATCATTTTAGTGATGTATTCCCTGAAAATTTCTCTAGATGACCTCCTCTTAGGTATATTGAGTTCACTATCAAGCTAGATCTAGGGGTGTAACCGGTGTCCACTGCTCCATATAGGGTCGCACCAGCATAGCTACAAGAAATAAAAAAGAAGCTTGAATACCTTGAGGATAAGGGATTTATTATATGTAGAACACCACCATGGGGTTCACCAGTCCCTTTTTCCAAGAAGAAGGATGATACCCTCTGATTTTTATTGCATTACTGTCGACTCGACCAACATACTGTAAATTATTGATAACCATTGCCTCTTATAGACAACCTCTTAGACCAGCTCTTAGGAGAATATATTTTCCCCAAGATCGATCTGTGGTTGGACTATCAATAGGTGATTGTCTGAACACTATATTTAACATGTACAAATTTCAAGAGAATGTAAAAATTTTATGAGTTAGTATTATGTTTTTTGGTCTTACTAAAGAACTGGTAGTTTTTATGGCACCAATTAATCATTTTTTCCACCTGTATATTGATACATTTGTGGTAGTATTCATAGAATACATATTATTTTACATTACTCGAGAAAATACCATTCAACCAACCATGAAATCATGTTGTGTATAGTGAGAGAGTGCTAAATAAACATACATCTCAATAAATTCCACTTTTGGATCAATAAGTGTCACTTCTTGTATCATATCATACCAGAAGATGGAATATCAGTCGGCCCAGAGAAGGTGACACTCGTGGTTTCCTAGGATCATCCCATGAATTTATTATATATACAATGAATCTTATGGATTTATTACTATTACATAAGTTTCATCTACGACATCATCCACTCAGCAGTGCCTCTAACGTCCTTAATGATGAATGGTGTGAAGTTCAACTGGTTAGAGGTTTAAGAGAATGATTTTCAGGTGTTAAAATGAATACTCACTTCGAATTTGATCCAAATTCTTCATGAGCCTTATAGATGATAAACTATTAAATTTGATACATCATGTGTCATGCTGGGTGTAGTAATGATGTAGGGGGGGCTGAGTAATGGCTTATCGATTCTTCCAATTGAGCCCTCACAAGAAGAAATATCCTCCATGTGACCTTGTATTTACAATTATGGTTCATGCCCCACATTTTTAGAGACAGTACTTGTTTAGAGAGAGGTTCGTTTTTTATAAGGAAAATAAATTCATGAAATATATCTCCTCATAGAAATATTTAAATTTAAGCAACAGAGTTGGTCCAAATAAATTCATTTTTTCAATATTTATATTGATTATACCCCTAGAAAGTGAAATGACATGGCTAATGAATTGAGCTGATAATGTAGGTACAAATCATCCAGGTAGCCAACAATGATATAAAGATGATATAATTTTCATTTGAGATTCAACTAAAGGTTCATGAATAGAGTGGAAAACTAGTTCCAGAATCTCTTACAGTGATGTTCTCTCCTCTGGAGTGAGTGCACATGAAACAATTATCTGATTGGGTGGGATGATTTTTTAGGGAGAGAAATAAAGGAGAGAACCCACCTCCATGTTGGGTTATAGATAGAAGTGAAACTCTGATCTACCTTGGTCAGGTATGAGGGCCTTCTTTAATTCGGGAAGTTCTAATGATGGAATCACATTCCTCTATTTAGGTAGTTTATCCTACTATTAACAGGATAAATTGAGATATGGATCATCAGAACTCGTGGAAATATATGAAGTAACAAATACTTGGTTTCATTACCCAATTCTCCAATTGTCACTAGGTGAACGTAATGCACCAGTGACCTCTTGGACACCTACTGCCAGTGTCCATTTCTTGAGTTTAAATGGAATAAAATCACCATGGATTTTGTTATAGTCTTGCTGATATCTCCTCGAGGTTGTGATGCTGTATTGGTGATCGTTGATAGGTTGAACAATGTTTCGCATTTCCTACCTATCAGAGGGATATTCTCTCTTGATTAGTTTGGGATGATATAAATTCAGGAGACAACCTGACATCGTGGAATTATCCATTGTATCATTTTAGATTGATATGCCAATTTTACGTCCTAATTCTTGAAAGGTTTGTTGAAGGAACTAGGTTTGAAGTATCTTTTAAGTTTTGAATATCACCCTTAGACAGATGGGTAGTCCATCTGAAACATACTAGTGTTATAGGATATTCGATGGGCATGTATCCATGATTATAGTGGTTCTTGAGAGGAAAACATTCCTATGGTTGAGTTTTCCTATAGTAACATGTTTCAGGAAACAAATAAAATGGATTCATATGAGGACCTCTTTGGTAGACTATGTCATTAAACTCTATGTTAGCTCAATTAATGAGATGTATCTCTTCTAGTAACTCATCTCATTTAAGAGACGTCCAAGAATGATTAGCTAATTTAGAAGAGTATGGATATAGCTCAGTCTAGATAGAAGTTTTTACTGATCGCTGTCATAGACCCCTGGAGTTTGAGTTGGGACATCAGATCTTTCTGCTTGTATTTATGAGATATTTCAGGCTCTTTGAGATAGTGGAGAGAGTTGTTCCTATTTAATATCAGTTATTGTTACCTTAGAGGAAACATTCCTTGACTGATGACTTCCAAGTTTCTTATCTATTAATATATAATCCTTACTCGTCTTATTTTTTTGATCCTGAATACATTGAGCTTGAGGCAGATGCATTATTCGAGAAAGTTAGATTTATATATTTGATCGAAACAAAATATTTATCTGAGGTTGGTTAGTTCTTATGGTACAAGTTCTGTGGAAACAAGGATTCATTCAGGATGAGACCTATGAGAAGCAGACAAACGTGATTCAACGGTGTCCAGAACTGTTCTCAGGAGACATTCGACTACCCTTTTAATGTAAACTTGGGGACGAGTTTCCTAAAGGAGGGGAGGACAAACATATCCACATTAACATAGGTAGGACCATATAAATATTATTCTAGTTACATAACGAAATCCAAGTCATATTATCTTTCATCTTAATATTGGTCCCCAACATCAAAATTTATTAAAGGTTGTGTGGGATCTGTCCAAAATAAGACACCATGCCTTGGATCAATGTTTCAGGTAAAAATAAATTAAAAGGATTAAAATAATTACAAATAAATTTAATAAAATCAAAATAAAAGAAAATGGAAGAAAAATTTATAATTAAATAAAAAGGTGTTAGGAGAAAATTGAAAATAATTAAAATGGTCTTAACACGTTTTTATTATTTTATCTATTCTCTTGTCATTTTTTTCATTATGTCATTATTTTTGTTAAATCCTATCCTTTAATTATTTTCTTTTATTTATTTTTTATCTCTTTTATCACTCTCCTCTCCTCCAATACGTATCCTCTCCCAACCATGTAGCATCCCTCCATCCTCCTCTGCTTTGGGTGTCCTCTAACCTTATGTTTATCATCTTTGTTCAATGTCATCGGAGGCATAGTGAATATATTGGTAAGGCTTATTGTATAAACCATTTAATTACTAATTTCCTCCACTCTCCATCATTCAATATTTTGTGTATTGTTTTTAACCCAAATTGGATTTTTTATTAAATAATATGATTCCTTACATTTTTTGTCAAATCAATGGTTATCATGGGACGTGGGGTATACTACCATTACAAAGTAGTGTGTCTATGTTCTTTATCATAGTTTCATTTATTTTTTCAATTTTAATCATCGTGCGGATCATCAGTTCCTACTGTTGAATCCTAAATAATTCGATTTAATTTAATTAATTTGTTTTGACATGATCTTTTTTTCCATGTTTATGGAGAACCCCTTACTATGATGTTTCCATTCCTTTGGACACCCCTTTGGGTGTGCTGAAATAATTGTCCTATTTACATTAGACATTTATTCATTAAAATTATCATTTATGTGTGCATGTGAAATTTTTTGGGTTTAATTTTTATATTGAATAAATTATTTAGGATAAAAAATAAATCATGAATTTCGGTTTTCCTTTGGATTTTAATTTTCATAAATAATGGTTTTCTATGTGTCTATTCATGCCTTGATATTATCATATGTCATTTCATCTTCTTTAAATGATAATGTTCTTGTTTTGATTAATATTGTGTTGTTATTGTTATCTATTACCGGTGTGATTAAATAATTAGTAAGAAAATGGAATTAAATGGTTTTTTAAAATGTATAAATTCAATAATTCTTATTCATTGATATATATGACTCTACTATTATTTTAAATGAAATAGTTCTATGAAGAGAACACATGTTCTATATTAAGAACCAATAATTTGACTCTTTGTACTCAATTGGTTTCAAAACAACATGTCGGGGAAGCGATGTTTTAGGCTTTCATGGAAAGGGATCCCTCGATATTTTTATTATAATATTTGTTGATACTAGTTCCATAAGAGAAAACTAGGGAAAGACCCATTGGAAAGATGTATACTCCAAGCCTCATATGATACTCGGTCCGTTATATGTGAGACTTGGGACAAACTCATACTTACCATACCATGAGCAATATATGGACTCCCGAAATTTTCACCATGTATGAGATCATAGAATTTTATATAATAGAATGGATGTACCAAAGCAATAAAATAGGGATTGTCTTAGACACTAACTCTTAAATTCATAATTTTAATATAAATTTTTGAGATAAATTTATCGATACATCGTAGTGTTTAATTATGCTTTGTGATACCTCTCTTGTGCCTTTAGTGCACCTGGTTTTTACATATCGATTAGACCTCAGGCCAAAGCACACACTTGGGGGTATTCCCTTTTTGTTGGTCTATCCTATTACCTATTCTTTATATATATATTATCCTTTACAAGGTGCCTCATTCAAACATCCGAAATAGGATGATGTATGTGGTATGGGAAGTGTGTCCATTTGTGAACCTAATACCACTTAAAGTTCTGTTATTTAGTATGTTTCCTTCATTTATTAATTATTGGAAAACTATTATCTTTCTACAGCACAAAATGGAAAGGTTTAGACATCATGGGTGCCAGCCAATGGATATTATATCTCACACCCTTATCGTTCATCGTTTGGTTCCAAAGTAGATTTTATACTCGTAGGTATGGATAATGTGAAGTGTGTTACATATGATGCTTGATTAATTTTTTTGTCTTCGATGGAGATTTGGGGGGTATAGGTCTGATCCTTTCTCAAAATGTCATGTTGTAGTTTTTGGTCATATTATAGTTTTTATTATCTTGTAGTACATTTTTTTAACATTTTCCCCTTCAGACTTATATATTTTTTTCACATAATACATTAAATTCATCATGGTATCTGTTATGAGTATTTCATCTTCCACAATTATCATTTCTTCTTGGTGGGTCATTTATCATATTCTTCTGTTGTATTATTATTCTCAATTTTTTCTGCTACTTGTTACATATATTGTTTACCATTGTGTTATACCTTAATATTTTTTGGAATTGTCTCCCCACAGACTCACCAAAGGCCATCACAGCTAGTCACTAGCCTCTGGCATTTTGGGAGATGTACTTGAGGTCTTGTGACCCACAATCTCGGGGCCTGGTTTAGTGAAACTCAGGGAAGGATGCTACATTGAGGATCGTTCAGTAAAAACTTTCATGGAATTTCATTATGAAATTTGGTTATCCACTAAGTCATTAAAGATATACTAGATCACCTTGAGACACCAAGATAATATTTAACTTCTTATTGAAGGGAATATAGATACAATGAAAGGGATATTCCCGATTTCAGATCATCTAGCACCATGTAATCATTATACAAAAAGAGGATACCTTTCTTCATCCACTCAAAAATACATGTAGGAATAAAATCATTAAAAATTATTCTAGAATTGGAATGTCTCAAACCATGAAGATATATGAAATTATTATATCAACATCTCTATGAATTAAATGGAATTTATTTTTATGTGCGGATCAAAAAATTTATAGGATAGAGACCATGTCATCTAGTTTGAATATGAAAAACATGAAGCCCTTGAAAACCTCATAGATTCCCACATATTTCGACTAAACTTCAAAATTGGTGTTTCTATATTTAACCCACTACACCTAGAACCACCTAATTATATCTATGGTGTGGAAGTTCAACATAATTTTCCGACCATATGAGTTGTAATAATTCCCAGGGAGTATTGTTATGGTGTATTTATTCACATAAGAATAATTAATTTTCAATCTTCCATCCAGTTTTTGAGGAATATATAATATGAATTACTAAAGAACATCCTTAGTATATATGGAAATATTACCATTACATGTGGTTTTATATCCTTATGAGTAGGTTGTATTGGTAATGTAGTATTTAGGAATTTTTTAATCATTCTTGGGTATAGTGATCTCACCAATTGAGATATAACCATATACAAGGAGGTGGATTGAAAATGGAAATTACATTAATACTATCTTTATACTAGTCACCATGGAATGTTGATAAGGGGAAACTAGGCTTCAACCTTTTGAATGTATGCCTGCATGATTTTTCAATTCCTAGTGTCTATTTATGGATTTGTCATAAGGGTTGGTAAAAAATAAGACCATTATTCCCAAAAAAATAATGAATTATAACAATTGATCATTTGTGATGTATGAAAATTTGAAAAAGGCCTTGAATCTATCCATTCCAAGAATGGATCATTCTTGTCAGGCACAACTCTGAATCCCTCATGAAAATTATTATAAGTGATTTTGAATATTGTGAATGCATCCATGTATTAATGACATGAAGGATCCATGATTCATGAATCCAAAGGATTCTCTATTCATGCATCCCTATGCTCCACAAATCAGATAAAACATGGAATGAAAGTAAAAACGTGGGGAACCCCTCCCCCACCACCTTTATATTTATAAGTATGATTTGGACATCGATGCATGAGGTCTACGAATCATGAATATTGAGTAATATAATTCCTTAATTACCTTATAAATATATACATACCATTCAAAAAATTTCAATAAATTTGGGTTGACACCCAAAAATTACATGATTTAATTTTTAAGGATATTGAAAAAACCAATTCAATATTCCTAATGAATATGTGGAAAATTTTGAACAGGAAGTGACTTGTTCTAATAAAAATGATCATTTCATAAGGAAAATCACATAACAACTCATTATATCTATGTGATCCATGAATATTCTATAATTTTGAATAAAAAAAAATCCTTCCATAAAAAATATTTGAATTGTTGAATGCTCAAGCCATTCCCAGACTACAAAACCCTCAATCCCTCTTAAAACCCAGGAACCCTCATGATTTTCAAAATAATATCTAATGTATTCCCTCACATTAGAAGATGGAAAGCTGATAATTTTAGTGAAAGTTAGAGTTATTTAAGGACATTGAGAGTGCTAAAGACCTTTAGGATTATTCCTATTCTCCATTATGTAAGTCAATGGGAGAGAAATTTGTATGGAATTTATAGATAGTACATTTGTACTGTTACTTATCTTTACATCGATTTCCTATATATCCCTTGGAGGGGTCATTCACATTGAGTCTACCCAAAAAATATACAACATCAGTTCAACATTCATGAACTGTGAATCCTCCCATTTCCAAATCAATGGATGAAAAATAATCCAGTTGAGGAACTGATCTCATAGGGAGATCATTCATGAAATATGAAATGTACAAATGTTTCAAGCATGAAAAGAATATTCTTAAATTAAATGTTTCAAGACATCCACATAATTTAATTATTCTATTAGAAAACAACACATTATTAAATGTTTTCGTGCATGACCTATACACCATTCGATATTTCCATGCATGAATTAGACATTTTTAATTATTCCATGTGAGAAAAAACACATCTATTAATGGTTCCCTAAACTAACCAAGAATCATTCAACCATTCTATGTGTGAACTATGAACCCATTTTAGAGACATACATGAACCATTTTTCCCTCGAATGATACATTTATCATCACATATCCCAAAAATTTAAAATAAAATATTTATAGAACCTTTAGGATATGTGATTATTTTTTCATACTAATAAAAATTTATCTAGACCATTATTATACAGATATATGTAGGTTCCACTCAAACAACATGAACCATAAAATGAAATTCAAACCATAAAGATAAGGAAGGAATAAAATTTGGTAATATGAAGCCTTTATGGAATTCCTCTTCCTCCTTAATTTCTCAATGTGTGGAAAATTTCACAACCCTCTCATAATGGGAACCATTTTTTGAGGAGTTACTATACACTTTACTAGAATTCATTACTACATGGTAAATGAGGTTTCTAGTTTCATTCCCAATTTTCTAATCCAACACAAACAATGTGCCTCTATTTGTCTCCCAATACCCTAGAATGTGATATTCCCTTCCTGAGGAACATCCAACATCATCATCTATAGAAAATTAACCAACTTACTTTCTTCAAGAATTTTTAACATCATGTTAACCAAAACATTCCCCATTTATTTTCACCATCTATGGATTTATCTGCTCTAATTAGATGCTTATAGGTAGATTATGAAACAAAGATGAATCGCCATATTAAATCATTCACTTCATACCATTCCCTCTATTAAGATAGAAATAGACCTTATGGGACTTAAACACTAGTGTAATCCCAAATATAACACAACTTCACTCATCTTTCAATTAAAACCTGATTTTAATACTCATGGATATGTACCAAATAAAACCCCTTATATGTCCCTTTCACTGATAGATCTAATTTTATAGACATTAAACTTTATGAAATTTGTCCTTGTCATACTATGTTAAACTAAAAGACACAATGTTCCTAAAATAATAACCTAAGATGGAACCTCATTAGTCATGGTTTTATGACCTTTAAAAAGGAACCACTATGATCCTTTTCTTATAATATTAATGTAATGATCTGTCTCATTAAATGGTATTGAACAATATGAGTTTTGATTATATTTGATGAAAAATATATTTAAACTCTCTCATATGAACACTCTTTAAACCAAGACAATTCACACAACTTTTATAACCCTTATTCCTCCTAGAGTACCTTAAAAACCATCATACCCTAAATTCCTCATGGGTATCCTTAAATCCTAGTGAATACATATTTTATTTTTAATAGAATAAAAATACATCATAACCTATTTTTCATCCAAGTAGACCTTAAATCACAGAATACCCTAAAGTCATTATAAATTGTAAAAAATAAAAAACCATTATTTCCTCTTATGTGACCTCAAATATCATTATACCATTCTATCCTTTAGGAAGGCCTAAAATACCTACATAACCCTTAATCCATCCTAGATGGAATAAAACTCCATAGTATTCTTTAGGTTATCCTAAGAGGCCTTAAATCCAATTATATTATTAATAATTCCATAGTGACCTTAAATCTAAGGGAAATAAATAAGATTCTCGTGATGGAAAAAACTAGTTAATTAAATAAGTCCCCCATGGAGACCATAAATGTATACACACCCCTTAAGACATTTGAGGGTAACTTAAATCCCATCATTACATTATGATTTCATGGGAAACAATCTGTCTAAATGTGACCCTTAATCCTTCCTTTATGGAATGATACAATGGTAAATTATTTAATTTTTACTAGGATACCATAAATATTAGTGTATCATTATATCCTCTATGGAGACCATAAAACTCAACATAATCCTTATTAATTACAGGGAAACATGAATATCTAGAATAAATATAATTTCAAACTGATAGACCTTAAATTAAACTATACTTATATTCCTTCGTGGAAGATAAAAAAACTCTATTGTAATGTTTATGTCCTCATGGGAGTCCATAAACCCCACAATACACCTATCTTTTCTAGATGTATCAAAACACCAATGAAATGGATATATCATTTGAGAAGACCATGAATCCCAATATAACCCTAAACCTTCCCAGATTACATGAAACACTACCGTAACCCCTTTATATAATCCCACCTTAGCATCAATTTCAATGATCCCTTTTTTATGGCTTCATAGATGGAAATAAGTTACATATAACTATTTAATAATGTCTCTAAAATCTAAAATTACAACCCAATGTGTCCAGTGTATAAAAAATTCCACTTTATATGATGATTTTCTTTCAAAAATTGTCAATAAAATTTCATAGAAGACAAATTGATCTCTATATAATGGGCATCGTCACTATTACATTAGTAATAGATGTAAAAAATGTGTATTGTTATTAAGAAGTATTTTCATGAACATATTCTTAAATCTATAATAGTGTACTAGAATAGAAAATAAAATCTATCATGATATGATTTGACCTCATATCTTTTTAGTTTATACATACCATCATATAAGTGTTGTTCATACATTATACTACCCACCCAAATTTGGAATATAGATCTATGGTAATTTGATGTGAAAATTTATGGAACAGATGTAGAGGATATTCTTTTAACACCACAAGATTTATCCATGTATTTCCATTTAAATAAATATTATGGTATATATATTGTTTCACATGCAGTATAAGACTATGATGAATCATGATATATTTTAATTAAATAAAACATTACAATACAAGAAAAATATACACCATTATGAGAATAAAACATGAATCCTCATTATGAAAAATGTAATAGTAATAAAACCAAATGTATATAAAAACACAATGAACATTAAATCATTATACGCTGGTTTTCCATGAATATAATAAAATCAATTACAACTACTTAAAGTAGAATAATCATTAAAAATATAATAGAATTTTTTTAAAGAATTAATTTAATAGGTTTAATTATTTTAGTCATTTATGTAATGCAATATATCGCAATGAAATATGATATTTATATATTTTTTTAATGCATTTATGGACATTGTATATATAATAATTATAAATATTGGCATTGGATATATATTTTTTGACTATCCTTTTATACAATAAGAAAATTAAAATTTTAAAATCATTAATAAAAATTAGAAAATAATATAATTCCTTAATAATAATTAATTGAATAAATAGGTTAATAATTAATTAAAGTATTTCATTATAATTTTTTTTCACTAATTATTATTATAATTATAATTATTAAATAACGATTTTATGTATTTATATTATTCAAATAAATTTTTTAATATCAATGGTTGCTAAATTACTAGGTAAGAAGATGTAAACTTACATTTAATGGGATATGGTTAAAAAAATAATAATGATAAAATGGGATATTTTTGTAATAATTTTTTTAAATAATATTGTTTATTTTGTAAAATAAATTAGATTGATCTATTTTAAATGGTTAATCTAATGTAATTTGAACATGTATAAATAAATATATTAACACTCAATCAATTTGAAATTATTATGAAATAATATAATAAACCGTAAATATTTAATAATTCATGTTTTTATGAAGTTAGTTATTTATATTTATTATGCTTAATTTACCATATATAAAAATTAATTAGTTTTAAAAAATTATATTTTTTATTGAGAACATCAAAATTATGTATGTAGTTCAATTTATTTTTCCAGTATAAAAAATTTAACAAAGGTTAAAATTGAGTTTTAAATGTAAATAAAAAATGGGATGAATGTGGTTAACTAAGTGGTAATAATATAATAATTAATAAATATACCTATAAAATATTTTTGTGACATAATTCAAAACCGATAAACATTATTTCCTCCCTTTTTTCATTTTAAATAATTAAATGACAACCTTACTTCTTAGGAAATGAGTATTTTTAAAAATTACCAATCAAAATCATCTATAAAAGAACGCATACTCCATCCCTTTAAAATCACTCTATTACATGTAAAAAGTATTTAATAAGAACTCATATTTTCTCTCTTAAATCCTTACTATAAATTTTATATCCACTTCTTCCAATAATGAATCCAAAATCTTTTATTATAAAGGAACCTCTATCGAGAAGGAGAGAATTCATCTAAGTACGTACCTAGTTCTTCCAAAAAAATACCCTCACATATAAACAAATTATAAATATATTTATCCACTAAAATGATATTATATTAACATCATTATACTTTTAAGAAAATTATATTGTAATTATATACAATATACTTCTACTTATTTTCTAGTATAGCATGTTATTGTTTGGGTTGGATTAACCACCAACATGAACAATGCTATAATATCTTCACTATTTCAAAAAAATAACGAGAATAATGACCTTAATAATACAAATATAAGATATTAAATAGTAATTTATTTTATTAATCAGGTTTTCTAAGGTTTAATGAAAAATTATTTTTCAATACAGAGTAACATGTTGTTATCAATAAATTACACAAAATGTGCTCTACATTTATTCCATTATAATGCACCATACACATATCTTCTATCAGGAGAACATGGAAAAACATAAGTCATTAAAAAAATCATTAATGTCCCTATAATAATATTTTAATGATGCAATTAGTGAAAAATAATTATTACCAACATCTAAATTGTTAATGTTGTACGAAACATTCACAATTACCCAAATCTAATGATGAAAATAATCAATAACTAATTAATATATGTAAAATAAATCATAATCACATAATAGTTAAAAATGAAATTGATATTATTATTATTTTTATACAAGTAATTAATTTTTTAATGATTATTATATTGGTGGTTTAAGTGTTTTCATTGAATTTTTTATTATGTGTAGGGGTTTCCTTTTCAAATCTCACTTTTAATCAACAGGGTTTATGAATAAATTTCCAATTGGAAAAATATATGTTGTATCTCCTTAAAACCCATTCTTTTTTATTCTCACCTAGTTATTTCTGTGAATTTTATATTTTCATAATCGTTCACCTTAGTTTGGATTATAATTGAACCAAGATAATGCACATATATTGCACTTAACTTATATCATCTTTTTCTGTGAATCATTTCTCATCCATGTATAAATTATTTATATTTATTCATGGATCTGTGTTCCTATTTTTTTTATTTATGTATTAAGTAATTTATCAATAGTATTTATTTTATTGAACAAAAAATAATGTTTTTTAATGTTTTTGGTACAATAATTTTTTTTCAACATCGACCTTCTTTAAAATGGTGTGAAAGAAATCTCCTTTTAAAATATTTTCTACCCTAAATCATTTTATCATCATATTCATCTGTTTCATATAAGAAACACCGTCAAAAAAATTTAATGGTTTTCCAATATTAATTATATTATAATTTTTATTCACTATATATTCTTTTGAAATTAAATTTATCAAAAATCATGGATAGATTTTCTTATTTTTCAATGAAATTTTATAATGAACTTATAAAGTTGTTTTCCATCTCTATCAACATCACATTATATTTTTTTCTTCACGAGAGATATTATCTTACAATACCTTCCACCTTATTCCTCTAATTGAATTATGATAATATATTGTGGAGTTTTTTATGGAACCCATTTCTTTTCCAATGGTTTAATTATGTTATGCTTGAATATTTAATGTTTCATGTTCATATGGCATAGATCTATATTTTATATCATTATATGATAGTTGGGTCTATTATAGCCCTCAAATTCAGTACAGAAAGTTATCATCTCATGTGATTATCGTTAATTGGGTGTGAACCCAAACCCTTAAGGGATTTTTCCTCCAAATGACAAGTGAGTCTATTATAGACCTCTAATGTGTTGGGTATTGCCTTATATATCCTGATATGAAAGTTCAAGGATTGGTTATTAAGCCCAATACTATAATGTAATCTATCCAATATGTAATGATGGCCTAGTTGCTGCACCTCAACGAAAGAGATTATTTTTTTCTTGTGCATATTCCATCTTCTTATGCATGATTTTTTCATGGATCATGATTTTTGAATCATGTTTCCACTCTCATACATCTCATTTCTAAAGTTATGTCAAATTATTTATACCATTAATCAAGTTTTATTATCTATGTTTTTATTTGGTATGATGATATAATGTTATGACAATGTTCCTTGATTAAGTTCTCATATCCACATTCTCTCCTAATACTCAATTATGATATTTTATTGATAACTCTTATGTTTTCTATTATATAGAACATTATATTTCTTTTTCTTTAGTTTCAATTACCTAGGTTATTAATAAGATCATTATATATGGTGTTTATAAAGGGGTGTAATTTGATAATAATATTTATATGATATTTTAAAAATGTTTACAATAAGTTATTTATGTATATAATATGAATCATAACTAGACCTATAGGTTTTTTTGTGTGTTTTATTATGATATATAAGGAATAGTAAAACAATTATGCATGTTTCATGTTAAAATATCACCCACAAGGTAGAAAAAAAAGGTTTGGTAATAATGATGCAGTCAATAGTTTTTCACGTATAAAAAAGACTCCATAGTTAAATGATTTTACACTGGGCTCAAAATTTTTGATTCATCTAGATAGATCACCAACATGGTAGGATCAAAATATCTTGTTGTGAACTATGAATTCCATTCTTTTTTAAACAGTAAAGAATATGTCATAGAAAAATGATTTCACATCGATTTCAACAGTTTTATTTTTTGGGGAATATGTACGACTATATTTTCACATTGGATTATTTTGGGGGGGATCAATGTCTTGAAAAATTACCTGACCTTAACTTAGTACAAACCTTCTTTCCAATGGTTAGTGGTCTATTGGAGTTTGAAACCAAATGATTCTTTGAAACTCACACTGGGAGATAGGATGGGATGTTGATCTAAGAAAACCATTTTCGGGAGAACATTTTACAACCATGAGACTCTCTTATTGATTTATTTTATGTTCATGAATATATTCATAATCCCATTATGGGATTGGTTACCCTAAAAAACATTCAATTTTTTAAAACATCTAAGTGTAAAGAAGGGCCTATTAACGATTCCATCTGTGTGTATTTTTGGTTATACATATATTTCAAATTAATATATAGATAGTTATATTTTGAAGCAATGTATCAAGTTAATTCAATGTTTACATCCATCCAGGGAGGTAATTAATATCTCATGTATGGGATTGAACCTTAATGATTCTTTAAAAACAACATTTTTATAGAAGTTATCAAAAACATAGACATTTTATCTCATGCAGTTTGACATCATGTGGAAGGAACATATATTAGGGAACTTGGGCACTATTTATTGAGCTCAATCCACAAGGAGGAATCATACATATCCAAGTTATGGAATGAATCAAATTCATCATAGTTCAATAAAACGCTTATGAATTTCCATGAGGTAGAATCATCTATATAATGATAGTCATGTCATGCCCCTGAGTGGGGATTACACTATAAGGTTTCCCAAAGCTGGGAGATTCATTATATTATTGCTATGATTATTGAAAATCCTTAATATCATATGATCCATGGTCAATGGGGGAAATAATGGAAATAATATAATTTGTCTCAAAGTATATAGATGGAATATTTATGCAATTTGGAGGCCTGATAAATGTTTTATATGGAGATTGAGCCATAGGAAGCTGTCGTATATATCCTAGTAATGGAGGGAATCAGACTCATCTTTGTTCAGTTGCACCCTAGATACACTAGTTGATGTGGACGAATGGTAAGCCAATTGAATATATTGTGTCTCGATTATTGTAATTTTAGAGACATGGGTGGTTTATACTAAGTTGGATTTCTCATTTATGTTTTTGTCTAATCGAAGGAATCTTATGTATCTTGGTTATAAAATGAATCAAAATCATCATTGTTCTTTTTTATCATCCCTTATACACTAAGGTTTCCCGTACATTTCCACAAGGGGAGGTTATCTTGTCCTTGTATGCTTTGTTGATATATCTAGATTATCTTAGTAACATGTTATAAATTTCTGAATGAGATACTTGAAGGACATTATATGATCAGGTCTTACATGTAACGAGGGTGTCGAATGATCTTGATGAATTTTCTAATGGACATCGTGATATCAAGGATGAAATGTATGGAGGGTTTTACTTGACCTAGATAAAATGTCTGGAGGACGTCACATCACCTAGTTGACATGTACAGCTGACATCCTGAGAAATGATAGACATTTATTTTTGACATCGTGAGACCGAGATGACATGTCCTAGTGTCGCATCATAAGTTGGTTGACATGTCTTTGGGTAATATCATAACTTGTGTGACTTGTTCGGAGGTCATTGTATGTGTTTTTTGGAAGGCCTAAAGTAATTCAAAGGACATGGGTGTCATTCTTGAATGGCATCATGTGAAATTCTTGTCATGTACGAGTGAAATCGTATGAATGAAATGGCATGTCTAGGGAGTGTAACATGACTCGAGTAACATGTCTCATTGTTGTTACATGATATGGTTATGTCATGTGATGCACATAAATATATGTAAATTAGATTTCCATAATTCACCCATCTTTTTTAGTCTTTTTATTCCATCATTTACGTCATTTGTGCCTTAGGATTGTCAAATTTATTTTTGTTTAGGTTTTTCTGGATCTAAGCGACATGTAAGGAAATCTTCATGTAACCCAACATGAATTCTATATGCCCTTCATTTGATATATGTAGTGATTATTTGAAGCTCCTATGAATATCACATGATCCATTAAGTGATTCTCATGTCATCTACTGGAATAAGACCTTTGAGATCTCATGACTAGTCGTTCAGAGAATATTCCTCATGTGTTCCCATGTGCGATTGATTCTTTTTTTACTAGGGGGGGGGGTTAGGCCTCACGACCCAAATTATATTACTCCTTGCACTGTTCATATCATTATGATTTAATCTATACTCGGGGGAGGGCTTATGGTATTATGTTATTTGAATGATCCTGTCACATGTCATCCATATAACCACGTGATGACATACAACTATAGGAACAATCCACCATTTCTAGGTATAATTGAACTCGTTTGACCATGTGAGTTTTCTTAACCATGTCGATGAGTCAATGAGCTTTTATAAGGTCACTCCAGCATGTGTTGGAGTCTTTATGAGATTGGGATGCTTGTGGGAAGGCCTTCACATGATTCAAGATGACATGTATTGGGTCATTCATGACAATAACGTGTCTTGTAAAGGGGGCCTCAATGAATAATGGTGATCCCCAGAGAATATGACCTCTTTTTCATAATTAATGGTGAATCCATTTTTCAAAAGAATATTTTTTATTTATCATTTTTTTCATTATTTATTCTATAAGTATGGGAGATCTCATGAAGCCAAGAGACTTTTTTTCAATACAATCACCCTCCTTCTATATGAAGAATCACATGGAAATTAATGGATCTTGTTGTGATGCATGAGCATTTCCACAGAAAACCATTCTACATGTCTATGGTGCATTACAAGACTAGTGATAGATCTCATGATTATGTGTGGATATTTTCAGGGAAAATATCTATAGTTTCCTTTGATTCCTCATGTGTTCAATGATATATCACATTATGGTATGTAGATATTGGAACGTACAATAAATTTACTTTCTTTTTATATGTCTTCTTTTTGTGATGGATCTCATGAGGGCTTGTATACATGTTCTAGGAAATTCACTATTCATTCCATTGATGTGTTGTGTGTTCAATGATAGATCTAACACAATATGAGGAAATTTTTTGGCATTGTCTCTCTTCATTCGATTGATTCATCGCATTTTCAAAGATGGATCTCATGACATAATGCAGAAAATATTAGGGATAATCACTTTTTTTACTCGAATTTGTCGCTTATTCATGTCTCTATGATTCCATAGCTTGACCAGGCGTTTTTTTCATGTCATGCACACATGAAAAAGGGTTCATGGATTTTTTTTGATGTTTCCACATGAATGGTTTATATCCCAGTGTTGTGACACATGTATATAGAATATTTATTCTCTTAACATGATGATACCAAGCACAACATGTAACTTATCATGCACACATAAATATTTTATGTGTGCGGTGTTTAATTCCATCAGATCCATATTGTTCATATAAATTTTTGAGTGTTTTATTGACTGTTATTCATGCTCTACTTTCACAAAATATTAAATAAATTATTTAGATATTGATTATACCCATTTATCTATCCACATTACCATTCACAATTAGGTGTATTGTACTCCACTTTCATTTTAGGAAATTATAGGTCAATGATATGAATGGGAATCTATCTTCACATGATGGATTATAAATTTGATATATTAGTCCAATATTTATTGGGGAATAAATCTATTACAGTTCCATATCCTCTCACATAATGGGATTTGTGGAACCATAGCCTTTTTGATGATGGATTTTGTCTTGGCTCATCTATCCATGTGATTTCAAGCATTCAGTCTCACATAACTCCATGTATGTATTCCATATGGTGTTTTTAATTCTATTTTTTCAATTCTATTTTTTCAATAAAATGAGATATATACATTATAGAGTCATAGCCTCCACCAATTCTTGATATCCCTTCAGTATTTATTATAATATTATCACATTTCTATTCAGTTTCTTGTAATTATGGAATGTCCAATAAATATAGTCCTCCACTTATGAAACTAACATGCTTAGATATGTGGACGTTGGTGAATTTAATAATCCTCACACAACTCATTATATTATTGTTCTGTTAGTACAAAAATACTCTATTGTTCACATATCTCAATCTCCAAGAAGTATGCAATAATCATGAGTCTATGTGAGAATATCAGAATACTTATTAGAATAAGCTGGACTTTGGATGTGGATGGAAAAATGTAAATAATGAGGAGTTTGGAGGAGTTATACCTGATGAGTCCGGTTTCCTAACTCTTCTATGGGACAATGAATGTGATGAATAATAACATTATACTCCTTTAAGATTATCTATTATTAACATACATGTGTTGTAAAAAATTCATTGGTTAATATGGCGAGACCATCAAGATCTATCATGGTAGAGGAGATGGTTTGGTGTATGGTTTAATCTTCCTATGATCGAAATTCATATGTAAGTCAGGACATGAGGATTTCCAATGCAATAATGTTCATCCACATAATATTATCTATGATATCCATTCTAGTCACAATAGGAAAACAAAAAATCCATCACTACCATGTTGAAGAAGATGATGTGTGGCATTTTTAATCCCTTGTTTGATATTCCTATGTTTTAATAAAATGAATAGTAACCTTAATTTTCATTTTTTCATAAATTATTATCATTATTATATTTGGTACAAATAATAATAATAATATTCCAACTTCAATCTTAAAAAGAAATTTTCACATCCCAATCAGCATTAACAAATTTCATTATGTATTATGAACATCCAATCACTCATCTCATGTGTCCTGTCATGGAAAATTGTTTGTTACACATTTAGTTGTGTAAATGAAATCCCTCTCATATTTATATTAGTTTGTGATGAAATGAATATTATTATAATGTAAATATATCACACTTATCCATAAATCTAAATGCATATGAATTCTTCTTGGTGTGCCTCACAGAGTAATGGTGTGGCTCACAGAGTGAGGGTGCTCTAATTTTTTCCTAGTTTAGTTCATCTATAAAGGAAAACATGATTTTTTCTTGGGTAAAATGATGTTACCTAACATGTTTTTATCTTTTAAATTTATATATTTTTTTTAATTTTCTCCTAATATTTCATATATGGGAATTCATAGTGGGTATGGAAATTAATTTATTTTTATTTGTTAGGCTTCCCTCTTATAAGTTTTCAATATGAAATGTTTTATAAATTATCGATTTATGAGTGTTCAATATTTCCATGATCATAATAATAGTGTTTCCATTTAGTGGAGATAAAAATGTTTCCTAGGACTCACATATCAATTTTACAACCTAGAGAGCATTAGGACATTCCCATACTTAAAAACTAATCCATTAAGGTGATGTATTTTAGGGTCTTCTATACCAAAACATATATTATTGTAATTTATTATCATTTATCTCATACCTTTTATTGTTGTAGTTTAGGTTCATTTATCTCAAAACATCTACCACGAGTAAGAAAAAATTTTCGTAGTAATATTATCTATGTAGTTTATAGAAATGTGTTAAGGACATCAACCATTAATTTCAATGTCATGTGGTAAGGATGTTTTTCGTGCAATTTGATCCCATGTGGTATGGAAATATTATATATAATTTAACATCATATGATTAGGTTGTAAATATAAAATTTATTTAGATGTATTTATTTTAGGGCATGATTAATGAAAATGGAATGGGGTAGATATATAATGGATGATGCAGAAAACACTAAGGTGTTGAGTTGCATGGTATTGTTTTCAATGATTACAAGGATTTGGAGTCCCTTTTCGATAATAGGGATATTTCTATAGTTGGTAGGTCGAAGACAATATGTGTCGGAAAAATGTTCAAATAGTTTCTTCTCTTCTCTTTTCTATGGCTAATGGAATATTTCTGGGGTAGAAATGGGTGTATGGAAAAGATATAGGAATGACAATACCAGATGTATAGTTGAGGAATGGATTGAGTAATCCATAACCAAAAGGCCTGATTTGATGAATATTGAATGGGGAATACATGACAGGGATTTACCATAACACCCTAGGGTTTCAAGATCAACCACATTGTTGATAGGGCTAATATGGATTGATGTTCCTTTATGGAAAGTATGTGATTCCTCTAGATAGATATTCAAATCCATTATGAATTGAAATCATGGTCAAAGAGTGTTTTCCTCCTCTATTATGAGGGACGTGAATGATTTTTTAAGACTCAATAATATGAGTGATGATGTTGGATATGGCGTGAAAGCTACCAAGGAATCATTTTATCCCCTTGGGGAGGATTATGTCTTAGTTGGGAAGATTGGGCCCTATGCTTTATGGTTTCATGTTTGGGGGTTTTGGCCTGTAAATGGTTTTGTAATGGAGTGTCACAATCTTTTTTTGAGAATGTGCATAGAATAAATTGACATATCATTGGGTATATTGATTCTACATATATATTATAGTTACAGGGATTGTGAATCATGGTCTAAAGTACTATGGTCATCCGGATGACATGGGAAAATCATTTTTGGGATGACCCAAAACACACTAAGATGTCTCTTTCCACTATAGTGATGTTAGAGATCCCAAGGACAAAAATTATATTTTTTTACTGGTAAAAATGCATTTGGTTGATGACCATAGAAATGTTTTTGAGCCATAGGCATACATGCATAGTCGAAAAAAGGATCCCTTGATGTCAGGTATCCTCTTCTGAGGTCCATTTTTGGTTTTTGGGGACAAGAGGTGCTCAAATTATTGTGCTTAATTAGGGTAATATTTAATATTCAAGAATGGTTTAGCATCATTAAAGATATGTCACCTCATAGTGAACACATTATTATGGCGAGGATATGTGAAAAATTATTATTATAACTTTTACCTTGACCAAGTGATCCAATAACCATTAGTTGGATTTCACTTGGGCCTCAAATTGGGTCCTTTGATTTTTTTCCGTCAATCATTAATTCCATAATTTTTTTTCCTAAACTCTGGATATTACCAGATTAGTGTCTGAAGAGTTAAATTTTAACCAAGACACACATTAATGGTTTTCATCAGAACATGTATTATTTCTATTTAGCTGGATGTTTATGGTTTTATGATTTGGAAAATCAAGTCTAGATTTTAAGGTCCAATACCTCAGACTCTATTGTAAGCTGTTTATCTTCATGGTGCACATAGACCTGGTATGAGGTGACTATGAGAAAGGATCAAAATATTGATACCCAAGGTCAAGAGTACTCTAATGTCCTCATGAGAGGGAGAGGAAAATTTGGTAAATTATGGATTGAGTTTATTAGGTCACGATTAATGATATGAGGCAATCATACTGGGGATGACCATGAAGACGCTCATGTGCTGAGTTCTACAATGGTGATATTAGACTCAGAAGGATAAGAAATCCTTTCTTATATAGATAATATGTCTCTAGTAGGTAGGTTAAATATCTTATTCATCGATAAAATGGTCAAGAAATGATATCACTATTCATTTAAAAGGGCCATGAATGGTTGGCAGAAACCCATGTTGATAATGAAATAAATTATGATTTATGGGTTGAGGTGCTTAAAGGATGACGAAAGCAACTTATACTCTAGTTACCCAGGCATAGTCTCTTGTTGTCCTTTGATAAGGGATGATAATGTTTGATTCTCTTCACTTATTAACATCATATATTTGGTATTTGTCTATTTTACATTTAATCATTATTTGAAAATGAGGTTTTCCTTGTAGTTTAACATCATGCAGTAATGAAATTGTCTACAAAAGTCCTTCTGATAAGTAGTTTGAGGAAAAGTTTTATATTCTATATGTTGCAATAGATCCATGATTAGTTAATTGGTAACCACTATGTATCCTTTTATTAAATAAATCAATCCATTTTTTATTCTTGTATGATATTTCCATGCGCATGTTTGACCTGTATGTAGGGATTTGGGGAAAATTATTGATTTATCATGGCTTGATGTAATAATCGGAGATACCGGAATCACTATATATCATTTCATGACAAGAATAAAGCCACATTTAGTTTGTGTGAAACCATACATCTTAATGTCATGCGATGAAGATGTGGGCTCACCAAAATGAAAATAGATGACTCATAATGGACTAAAGACTAGAGATATGGGGTTCACTATGTATCATGAAATGGAATTAATCAATCTAGACATATTTCATGAATGGGAAACACTCTACCTATGTATGAACCGTAAATTTATGGGTTCATTTTCACATTAATAATTGTATTTGGGAACAGTAATGGTGATCTGGGTGCCACTCCATATCTTTTGATAAAAGTAATCAGGCCTCATTTAGTTCATAAATAGAAGTGTGGTTGGATACTAGTATTGTTTCAGCCGAAGTTTCATGTTCAGAATTCCAAATTTATATTGAAAATCATATTATGAGTATAGTGCTTTTATTGGGTTGATCCATAGTGGGATAACATCATTTCATCTTGTTTCCCTAGTTTGTAATTAATTAGGTTAATTTTTTATAAATTTAGGGTAGATATTTTGATGGTTCAGTAATTGAGTAACCAATTCTTTAAATTTATAATTATCTCTGTCATTGACAATAAAAAAAATATGAAAATATATTATGATGAAAAATGAGAAGAATGTTTTGGGGTAGGGGATTGTTATGGTTATTAGTAATTCAATTTTCTTATGATTTTAGGTTGTTCATAATAACTCATATATCATGTTTTTGAGTATAACGTAGTGTCGTTTGGTATGGGGAGTTTTTTTTTTGAATAAATAGAGACCAATTACTTGGTCTATATTATGATTCCAATGAATTTTATTAATTATAGTCCCATTTGAAATGTTAAGTGCACCAAATTATCACGGGATTACTTTGTCGTAATTCCTCTGAAGATCACTATAAATTTCATTCTTGGCCTGACATACGGTTTCCATCGATATTAAGAAATAATTTTTTAGTGATTATATTAGAAATAAATATAACACCAACCTTATAGGACAATGATTTAACAAAAATCCATAATTTTCCATATCCCCCAAAGATAGGGGATGTAGTTACACATATAGTAGAAAATTACGAACAGACTCTTAATAATATCTGAACTAACCATCGCAGCAACATCGGATTGAAGATTTTCGGGATGGTAGAGTGGAAACACCTCATCTCTTCTCTTCCATCTTTATCTTTCTCTCCCTTCTTCTCCCGTTTGGTATATCCTTGGTTTCCCCAAATCCTTATCCCCTAAATTTAGAGGTTCTCACCTCTACATTTAGAAAACAATACTACATGGATTGTACCTTATATTACAGGCTATGTAGTCAGGTCAACTTGATTTTTCCCATGTTTTTCCTTTGGAAGGTGATTTGACGTTCCACATTTGGCTTTAATGGAATTTGTGGTCAGTTAGTGGGGGTACAATATGTGTAGAGCATCCCCAAATGGTGTTTAGTATCAACTTAATCCCACAACCACTTCTAGAAGGGGGAACCTAGTGTATAAATTACTTCTTGATTGTGTGTTTATATTGGCTACCAATATGGTCATGTACTTGGTCTGATCGATCCATGTCTGGGAAATAGTACACTGTGTGTATATACAAAGTGCATTATTTTTATATATGAATTAGTGTTGATCTTCCCATATTTGTGTCTTCGGCTAGAAAAATGACTAAAAATCATCATTACTACTGAATTAAAGCATTATATATCTATAACAGCATATATAATGGGAAAAAATGTCTTAAAACTAAATAAAATGTTTTAATGTATATACATAAATTTGTCAAATCAAACTCACCCAAACGTAGCAATTTTCATTACCCTAAGAAAAATATCAACATATAATCATCATAATTCATAATCTAAAGAAGAAAATTTCAACTAATTATATTTATAAATACTATAGCCATAGGAGAGGATTTCAAAAGACAGAAAACATAGTTCAATTCCAATTTTATTCAAATCTTGTCTCATATATAATTCAATTAAATATTTTATTCCTCTTACATCCAAATTGTTCAACTTCTCATAACTAACCATGTCAACTGTGGATTTGACTCACCGAAGGATACCACACCTATCACAAAAAATTATATAATCATATTTATTCTAAATGTAAGGTATATACACTATACCCATAGGTTTGCAATACTTTTTCATTCTCCACTTCAAAAGAAAAATAACAAAAAAACATGTGGGATTTCAATGAGGTTCAAATGTTTCTGATGCAATGGTTTGGTAGGAAATGATGTGAAAAATAATATTAGAGTCTTGAAAAAGGAGGATGAATTCTTATTCAATAATTGGATGATAATCAAAATAGAGAATAATTAAAATCTATATCCAATCAATATCTCTCTATGGTTATGATCAATGTGAAATTGACTTACCAAAAATAATGTGTAATGAATGAATCTGGTCCTTCTTTTATTTTTTCAATACATTGTATATATATATGTACCACCAAGAATACAATAAATAGGGGATGTGGAACCCTTCATCCCAATTGAAAAAATGGAACTCTCCACCACAAATAATTTTATAGTCTGTCACCAAAATGTACTATGAATATCAATATTCCCTCTTTTCAAAACTAAAATGAATAATCATGAAATATTAGAAACGAATTATGTTAGGCAGGGTAAATTGACATATAAGGTGAAATCCAAAAAAAGAAGTTGAATTTTTATATGATTTTTTTGAAGACCATATGTTGTGTAATTTTCAATTTCAAAGGGGCTCAAAACAATCAAATGAATCAATCATTTTAATGTGAATAAAAAATATTCATGTTTTGATGAGAAAGAAAAGAATTTTATTGTAGTTATGAAAATTCCATTAATCTATCAAGAAATAAGTTATTAGAATTAATATGTCAGAAAGGATTAGAAAACCTCTTCGAGATGGGAAAATGTATAGGGTTCAATCTGGTCATGACATGAGTAAAAATGATTAGTCTAACAAATGAAAATGGTTACGAATTTATAACAAGAATCCTACTATATTATTAATTTTTTTTAAAATACATTGAAATTTAAAACAAGCATGTATCTTTTAAAATTATCTTTTATGTATTTGGTATTTAGAAATATAACTAATAAAAATATTCCACATTATAAAATATTTAAACTATGAATGATTTCTCCTTGATTATATAAAAGAAAAAAATAGTGTAGTCAGAAAAACTCCCCCATATATATTATGAAACTGGGTCCCCTAAGTGCAACACCAAGGTAAAGGAGATGATGCAGGGATACATGAGAGGTCAATAGTAGGGGAATCAGTGAAATGAGTAATTAAAAAAAATGATAATGAATCCCTGAAACAATACTTAACTCATGGTGAAGCTTAAAATATGGGAAGTAATCATATGAAAAATGCCAAGTAATGAACCATGGTACCTATGAGTGGTGAGGAGATGGGAAATGAAATAAACTGGTCCATACATCATCACACCATAAGAATATCACAAAAAGATATATATATAATTAATGGAGTGTTCAAACACAATTCAGGGGGTATCCTTAGAAGTGGTACTATTTGTAACAGGAGGATCTGGTGTAGGAGTATTTGCAGCACATGAAGAATGAATTACAGGCTTTATGCTCTGAGTGGGAAAATAAACCTTAAAATCATGTCTTGTAGGAGGATCATCTGGAAAAGACATAAAACTATGATCATTAACAGGGCTAATAGTTGATAGGAGAACTTTATCAGTGGTTAGTTCTATCAGTGGTGGTTGAATGGAAGTCAATTTATGATTAGAGGGAGTAGCAGGTGTTGGGGGTATCACGATGTCATGTTATTGAAGTATTGGCCCCAACATAATCTCAATCATCCAATGTGTATGATCCATATAATCTTAGCGGTGATCCATCGTGGTTATGAGGATAGATATGGAAAGATTATATGAGGGTGAGGGTGGATGTGGGGTGTAGAATTAACAAAAGAGGAGGAAATGGTGGAAGAAGATGAATGGGAGGAAGAAGTGGGGTGATGTGGGGAAGGGACATAAAATGGTGGATGGGGTGATTCCTGCTCAGCAACACCGGTGTGGGCATTGTTTCCATCTCTCTCTATAGCTTGAGATGGGGTGTCCCGCAGGAGCGCGTATCCATCTCCCCTATGCTTGACCAACATCATGAGGATAAACATGATGATGTTGAGATTATGTGGAGAGACTAAGGGGTCATGGGGGAGAGAGGGATCAGAAAATAATTTTTGTATACCAAGAGGGTGGCATAGAATCCACCTTTAGGGTTTCCCTGACCACCATGTATAATGGAATGGAAGTAGGTAGTAGCAAGACATGGGAGGTCTGGGTAATCGTTCAAGAATACATAGGTGAGAAGCTAAAGGTCTCGTCTGGACATGGCTCCCTTAACCTAATGGGTGAAAAGGATGTCGTTGAAGCATGAATGAAGCAAACATATAGGAGGGGATATGATTATCCTCCTCTTTTGGGATGTGGGGGTGTACATTTGGTCAATCCAAGAAAAGTCCCACCAAATGGCTATATGGTTAGAGCACTCAGGGTGAGTGAGGATGGATACATGATGTGGGGTTGTAGGATAGGGGTAAATGTTTTATCCTCATCCATAATCAGCCATGTTAAGTGAAAAATGGTAGCTACCTATCCAAAAGATAACTGGTGTGGTTGTATTTGGGAGCATCTAGCATTAGGTGGGCCCATAGAGCTCGATGATCAAATTAATGTCCAAAAAAAATTATTATATGTTAAAGTGCTAACATGGAGTGTTTTGAGTTGATGTGTATAGCCAATGATCTCTGAAATATCCTCCTAGATGCCAAGGCTCTATGGAATGCTGATTTTGATGAAGCATCCACTCAACTGGATTGTCAGCCATGAAAAATGCACTACTGTAAAAACGGCTTATACCCACGGTTCAAAACATTGGGTATAGCCCCCAAAACCATGGGTATAGCCTATACCCATGGTTTTGGGAACCCTTGGCTAGAAAGGCATCGGTATAGGGGTCTTAGCCTATAACCACGATTGGGTATAGGGGGTATAAAATGTGGAACACTATTGTGCCACCGTGGCACACAATAGACCCCCTAGTTTTCAAACCGTGGGGATTTAATTCAAAAAATAAATGCCCAGGGAGTTTCGAAACCGTTCCTCCCTCAGCGCCTCGCGGCAGTGCTCCACCATTGGACCAACCAAGATATGAATTTTATTTGTTATGTATATATATATATCTTCTTATATATATTAATATAATCCACGTTGTGTTTTAAAATTCAACAAATGAGATTATGGGGTTTCGAACCCGCACCTCCTGCTACGCCTCGTGCCCGCATAGAACACCATACCAACCGAGATGTTAGGATTATTTGTTATAGGTGCATATATCGGCGTATATATTTTAATATAATGGGGTATTTAAATACAAAAAAGTATTTCCATGGGAATTCAAACTCCCCTCTAACAGTAAACCTCAAAGCCACTTTTCCCTAAGGTACCAACCGAGCTGACATTATTACTTGTTATATATATATTCATCTGCTAATATATATTAGAACCGTCTATGAAAAAATTTCGTCCTGCCAAATATTTTTTTCTGTCCCCCCTAATGTTTTTTCCCCGCCATAACACGGGAAATCTATACCCACGGTTCTAGAGAACAGTGCGTATAGGTCTTCCAAAAAAATACTGCAATACCTATAGTTTTGAGGAACCGTCGGTATAGGTCTTCGGAAAATACCATATACCCACGATTTTCTCCAAAACCGTGGGTATAGGACTTATTAGAAATCAATACCCATGGTTTTTGGAACAACCGTGGGTATAGCTTCCCATACTATCCCTATACCCACGGTTTTTTGCAAAACCGTGGGTATAGACCTATTTTCCAGTTGTGATGCTGCAATTTGTCTACAATAGGGAGGACCTAAGAAAAGATCATGTAAAGATGAAACTAATTTTTGGTAGTGGAATGGATCAGGGTGAGTTGGTCCTGGATCTTTGTTAGTTACTAGGTAGTAGTGGTCGCTGGAGGTGGAGCATTCGATGCTAGAGTCGGATCAGAGGTTGGACCGACATTGGATGGATGTGTGGGCACAAAGAGGACCACTGAATTTGTAGGTGGATCTGAAGGGGACATGGTGTACATGGAATCTACTGCAATTGATTCATCTCTATATGGAGAGGAAGTGGCAGGAGGACCAGTGAGTGTCAAACAGGAAAGTTCCAGGAGAGGAGGTGGCAGCATGGCCAACGATGGGGGATGGAAAACTGGGAAGTTGAATGGTGGTCTCTCGGAATATTGATGAAAAATATGACGATGAGGAGGTATCTCTCCCTTAGTTAATGAATAAATTAGTTTCCCACTCGTGGGGTCATCACATTCCACAGTTCAACGAAATAGAATAAATGATGAAAAATAAAATGAAGAAAAAGAAGGAAAATGTGAGAATGTAGAATAAAAAAATACATTGCATGTAGATTTAGGGAACACAACATGTAGTGTGAGCTTGTTAGGAACCTGTTTACTCTAGATAGACATGCTGAGTGGGCATTTCTTTGAAAAGAAACCTGGACACGACATGTGTTAATGTGTACATGCCTTGTATGTAATCATGGGGTAGTGTCTATGAGAATCTGAGACATTGATCTGATTTTGAGGATGATCAACAACTATTTTGTACATCGCCTGAAGGGATTATCCAGCGTGTGTAAGAACATGGAATGAAAACAGTGCAGTGCTTCAACATGGAAATGACCAGATGAAAATTGTACACTGTGTATACTAAATATACACGCGGTGTGTGAATACGTGGGAATGGGTCTTTGTGTCACAAGACAAGGGATAGTCATAGAAGCTTAAGGGGAAGGAATGGGACACAACGTTTACCAAACATACTCACCATGAAAATTTCAAATTATAAAAATGTGATTTTGTGTCCATGTTATAGATTTACACATATTGTGTTCTTTGATGAACCCATGTAATTTTCAGGAAGCTAAATGGTTTGACGATCCCAAATATACAATAAAATGTAAGTAAAAAATTAAAATAGAGGACGGTAAATGGCATACTTGGATAGAGGATCAAAATGGTGAAGAAATTGGGGCATAAAACGAACAAAAATAGTACATTGAAGAAGGGGGGAGTGGAAACTGAGAGAAGCCAATGGGGGGAATAGAATGAGGGGGGTGGGTCATGACATGAGGGCATGTCGAGTAGGGTCCCATACTTTATAGTAAAACCACATGGTGTGTGGTGGGTCTCACACGTCGTGTATCAAATTTTTTTTAAAAAATTATATTAATTTACAGCATATTTATTTATAAAAACATAATATAATTAAAAATACACCTATACACATAGATTATCACAGGATGACACGTTTTGTGTTCTAAAAATCAAAAAAGAGAATGACAACCTTCTATCTGATGCTTGGGGCGTGATTTGAACCAGTGACAGGTTGTTCTAAACACAATCCCTCAACCACTAGGGCTAGGGTTGTAATGCTATACATTTTTATAACTATTAATAATTAATGAAAATGTGAAGGTCTACACATGATGAAGAAAAATCACGGTGTGTGGTTTTATTTATTGAATGATTAAGATAAAATGGAAGATTAGCTGAGTTCAAACCTGGGTCTTTTTGATCTAGGGCCAAGACTCATCCAATCGGCCAACTTAAAACTCATGTAAATTTTTATTTAGAAAACCATTTTATTTATTAATTAAAACATTGTACACACAACTTATATCAAAATGCACACTGTGTGGTTTTATTAATATGAAAAATTAATGAACTTTTCCAGTTTTCATGATTCGAACATGAGCCTTTTAGATATGTGGTTTATGAGCCTAGCCGTCTGGTCCATCCCCATAATTGGTTTTATTTTATTTCAATAAATTTATATTTTATTTATAAAAATATCTCACACACCATTTAAATAAACAAAGGTTCACAAAATCTGATCCATGTACTGAAGGCATGTATTGAGTTATTTAAACCAGTGATGGATCAAATATATTCATGTGACCTTACCATCGACATAGGAACCATCCCAATTTATTAAAATAGTTTATAAAAACAATACTGCTGGTCTTATTAGTATTTACATTAACTATAAAATTACACACCATGTTGGTAAGTTGATACATGACGTGTAGTCTATAAGCTTCCTCCTCGGAAGCACCTTTGTTTTAGGTATTTGGATAGCCCTACCTAATACACTTTATATCCATGTTGTAGGGTGGAGGTTGTACCCACCATGTCCTCCATGTGAGGATAGGGTGTGAGATGATACCCATTCACATTAAATAGTTGACCATCTTCCATGGGAACATCCACCGCACCATTGAGGAGGACATTAATCACTCGGAAAGGTCCCAACCACAAAGAAATCAATTTTCAACAAAAAAATCTCAAATGGGAGTTAAACAATAATACCTCATCACCATGATAGAATGAATTATGAGATAACATGTGGTCATGGACCACCTTTCGCTTTTCATTATAAAACATGGAATTTTCATATGCCTCCCGTAGAATTTCATCGAGATCCATCATTTGGAACATTAATTTATCTTCTACATCCTTTAGATCATACTGCAAGGCCTTCACAACACAATTTTATTTGTGCTCATGTTCCACCGATAAGTGACATGGATTTCAATATATTAAAAGAAATGCGGACATACCAAGAGGTGTTTTGAAGGTGCTATGGTATTCCCATAAGGCATCATCAAGAATCTTGAACCAGTCCATCTATGATGCTACCATTATCTTCTCTAGAATTTTCTTCATTTATCAGTTGGATACCTTCACTTGGAAAATGTATTGAGGATGATATGTTGTCCACATGTTGTACCTTTAGCTATATTTTGTGAACACATTCCACATTAACGCATTGTAAAAATTCAATCCTATGTCACTTATTAGCTCCCGTGGAACACCAAACATACTCGAAATAATATTCTTCAAGGTGGAAACAATGACATATTCTATATTATCTATTTTTTTAGTTGATTATACCAATTTTAATACATATTCCAAGAAAACCAGAATGTATGAGTGTCAAAATGATGTGGGAAAGGGTCCCATGAATTCAATACCCTTATATCAAAGACCTAAACGTTAAGGATGGTGCGTTAAGGAATGTAAAATCAGTTCTCCATGTTATCAGCCTCTGACACCTATCACAACAGGTTATTAAATATCGAGAATACTTGTGCATGGTGTTCCATAAAATTATAGATTTTATAATTATTTATACTATTCAGTATTTCTCGTGATTCCCTCTACATGGAGATGGATAAAAAAATCAGAATTTATTTAATTTATTCTTTCATGATACATTGTGGGATCTCCCCTCCTTCCCATCAGAGGAAGATCAGTGAGCCTTCAAATAAATATAACTGTACACCAGACATAAATCGTTTCTTTTGTTGGAATGTTAGATCAGGATGAACAAATCCCATAACCAAGTAATTGTTGATGTTGGCATACCATGTGTGAGGTGTAACTCCACCTAAGAAAATATGCACATTCTGAAATTCATATTTTATCTCAATGTAATTATCACTTTCTAAATGAGGCAATTCTAGATGGGAGACATGATCACCAACAACATTCTCACTTCCCTTATTATCACAGATCTCCATGTAAAACACTAGGAGGAGAAGCACCCAGCAGATGAGATGTGATTTTACATCCTTATTATTCAGAAAATATTTGAGTGATTCATGGTCAGTATAAAAAAAATTAGATATAACTAAATAATATAAGAACCTATCGAATGTGAAAACCACTGCTATAATTTTCATCCCATTGGACGTGTAGATGAATTATGATTCATTTAGGGATTATAAGGAATCGTTTATTTTCATGAAGATATGGTTGATCATTTTCCCTAGAACTACTCCCACAACATAATCACATATGTCACACATGATTTCAAATTTTTCCTCTCTGTTTGGGTGAATCACGATTGGAGCATCGTCCAATCACTTCACCAAGTGATCAAAAGATGTAGTGAATGTTTCATAAAATAATAAGATATCATCATTTGAATGGAGGTTGGTTAATGGTTGAGATATATTTTAAAAGTCCCAATTTATTCTTCTGTAAAAACATAAATTTCTTTGAAAACATTGGATTTCTTGGATGGAGTATTGATTATGAAGTTGTGATATGACTTTAATCATCACTCGGTCAACATCATTTCCCTTTATAGAAATACAGTAGACTAAAACTATGAAATTTAGTACCATAATATGTCACTTATCTGAGTTAAAAAATATTTCTGTGTTCACACCATTCTAGGACCAATTCCAGATTGCGCAAGCAGGTGATAAATGATTTCCCATATAACGAAAAATCATTAATAAAGACTTTCTTAATCTAATCTACCATGTCATGGAATTTTTCCAACATGAACTGTTGGAAGGCAGTTGGATCATTTAACTTTGCAAGGCATTTGTTGGTAGGAAAATGTTCCATATCATCATGTTAATGTACCGTTATCTATTTTTTCATGGTAAATAGAAATTTGGTCATAGCTAGAATAACCATCTCAACTAAAATAGAACTGATTCCCTTCCAATTACTCCAACATCTGATCCATAAAAGGAAGTGGGAAGTGATATTTCTGTGTGGCATCATTAATCGACCAATATTCCACACACTCTATCCTTAATTTGACCATTCTTGTTGTGATAAGTTCATTTATATCATTTGTAATCATAGTTATACCTCCCTTTTTGGGAACCACTTGCAAATGACTTACCCATGGGCTATGGAATATTGGACAGATGATTCCCACATCTAATAGCTTGATCACATCTTTCTTCATGACCCCTTCATTAGAGGATTTAGCCATAGATGAGTTTGTAGAGTGGTGTTAGACCCTTCTACGAGTAGCACCTTATCGGTGCAAATGGTTGGACTAATCCCTTTATGATCAGAGACTATCCACCAAATAGCCTATTTTATTCCCATTAGAACCAGTATATGTTCATGTTCTTTCTCTTGAGAGAGAGATGCATTGAGTATAACTGGCAGTGTATTTTCCTCACCAATTTACCAATATTTATTGATGATGGGAGAGGTTTTAGTTAATGTTGTGGGGCCTTATGAACTGAAGTAAAGATTGGTTCTACTTTGTATTGCTCTAGGATATCTGAAAAAAGGTTGAGCATCCAACAATAACCACCTTGCCCTACGACGAGATTCATTTCCTATGGTTCATAATTATTTTGGATTTCCTTGATTAATGGTTAATCGTTGAAAAAACAACATCCCATGACATATCCCATGTGACCAAACTGATCAAGCACTTTAGTTAACACATAATAGTCCTCTTATTCTATAAGTGACACTATCTTAATAGCTTTGAGGATTTTGTAAGATACATTTCCATATCCCACTCTGAAGATAAATTTTCCATGGTGAACATATATCAAAACCTTCCCAGTTTCCTAGAAGGGTCTTACCAGAATAAGAGGTGCCTCTTAGTCTTCGTCCATGTCCTGTATGATAAAATCAGCATGAATAATAAGCCTTCCCACTTTCACTAGGTCATCCTCAAGTAGCATGTTATGATATCTAATAGAGTTATCTTCTATATGTAGTGCCACATGAGTTTTATTAAAATAGTTCAACTCCAGAACCAAAAATATTCCAAAGGGAATAAGACTAAAACTATCCCCAAAAGTCAAAAATGGCCTTCCCAAACACACAATATCCAATTATAAAAGGGGTTGTAAAACATCTGGGATCATTGAGATTATGAGAGAGAAAGTGTTGGACCACCAATGAGATTTATTTTGATAGATTAATGGTTCCAAAATCCTCAAAAATTCTTTTGTTAGGGAGTATATCATTCATGAACTTAATGAATGTTGGAATTTGAGTTAATGTCTATTCAAAAATTATATTAATGTGATGTCTTCAGAATGCCTAATTAAGTTTTGTACACTACTAACCCAGCTTCATCCACTTCATTCATGTTGGAAATTGTAAGGTGGGTTCATAAGGCTTGAACACCGCTTTACCAATACCATGGGTGGACTCCTTATTGTTTTATAATCCAAATGTTGAAGGGGAATCCTCTATTTTTTCTTCATTACCTGAAGAAGGTGTAAGTTGAGCTCGATTATTGGCCTCACCTTGATTTGTAGTTATTTTCTGAAGTATCTCTATCCCACTTCATAAATTCACAACATCGGTCACCTCCCATGGGCTCTTCCTAGTAATACCTAGGATTGTACTAGTATTCCATGAAGATATGTGATTTGAATGATGCCCAATTTGATTCTAAAGGATTCATATAGATGAATATTGATTCAAAAATCATGTTTTAGTGGTTATTATTATTTTTTACATCATTTTTTCTATCATGGATGGGGGTTCTCGTTGGGTTTATTGTGCATCAAATTGAAGTTGTGTATTCCAAGGTTCTTGCATGAGATGAGGGTTTTGGTACACTTACTTCTGTGTTTGAGAATATGGATTTTTATATTGATGTTGATCATAACATGTTGGAATTTGAGGGAAGGGATGATGGTTTTATTCTTCCTGCCCCATCCCATATTTGGATTGTCCTACCAATATGGGTTTTTCTATTGAGGATACATTTTGTTACTTCTTTTCATGGAATAATATCTCACATCACTTGTTGAAGGACCAACATTTGTCCCTGGGAATTCACCCATTGCTCGATTTTCACCACATTCACTACATTCTTGGTGATTTCCTACTCAAACATGAGATGGGTTTTTTAGTGATTATGAATAAATCTTCATGGAAACATTATTGAGATGGGAAACCATAATCATAGGGTAATCATTGTTATGAATTCCCTTCATTTGAGTAACCCATTCAGAGTGACATTGTAAGCTATTTACGTAAATATATTATATAAAGTCTAAGAGTTCCTCTAGGGATTTCAACATAACCATTCCTCATACAGATGCATCCACCACTGATTTGGTGTTCCTCTTAGGATTTCCATATAAAATTTGTACATTCATCCATAATGAAAGTTCATACTGTGGGATCTTCCTCATAATGTATTCAAAATTTTCCCATGATTCATACAATTATTCAAAATCATTTTTTTTATTTTGAATTTAGTTCCACAATGTCACCATCGTGGAAGGTGGGAATAATTTTGATAAAAATGACTCGGTCAATGCCTCAAATGTGAGGATAGATCATTAAGGAAGTCCATTAATCTAGTACATCAGTTTATCCATTATGGTGAATAGGAATAAGAGAAGGTGAATATCATCCTTATAGACCCCATGTTAATGAAATGTATAAAAAATGTCCAAAAAATGGTAATATGTTCATTGGGATATTCAGTTGAAAAACCTTCAAACTGCACTATGTTCTCGATGAGCTACATGATGGCTGACTTTATCTCGAAATGTGGTGATTGCACTGGTGGTATGAAAATACCTATATCTACTCCATGAATTGGAGGAAGTTCATAATCCACAGGGGTATGGAAAAAGTGTAGTTTATCATGAGGAGGTTGTGGAATAAATTGCTTCTGATGAATAAAATACGGCCCCTGGCCTAGGTGCATGTATGGAAACTACCCTGGTAGATGATACATCTAGCATTGCTAAAAGAAATATCTTAGAACAAAAAGATTAAGTTTTCTTTTCTGGTTTCATGGCATGAACCCCATAATGTTTCCTAGTGGATGTTGGTTCTGCTTGTCTTCAACAGCTAGATGCTTGGTCTAATTGTTTCCAGCCAAAAACTGTTTTACAAATCCTTGTATAACATCTTGGTCTTCAACATCCATGATATATATTGGCTTGTTTGGGTTGTGGTGACCCATAAGTTCCCAACGTCACCTAAAGATCATTCATTTCATCTTCTTGATCAATCGGAATGAATCCTGATCATTCTGCGCTCTTGGAAGAAGTTATTCAGCAACTCATGAACCTGTGTTCCTACACAACACTAAAACACACCATGTGTAATATAGAAATTCAATATAAAAACATAAATTATATTTGGAACATATTTTTTTAATTGATATTTGTATTTTTATTTTCTCTTTAATTGAGACAAACTTGATTTTAAGAAAACACCGCTAACATAACTTCCTAGAAATGATGCCATAATTTTGTATCATTTTATCCTAAGTGGAATATTCTGTATCCCAAATTGAAATTCCCAAAATTCTTATGAGTATAGTGCATGTATGGGGTTGTCCCATAGGGATAGAAAGTCAATGTTTTCTATTTCACTAGTTTTTAATTTATTAGGTCAATATTGATGAAATTTAATGTCTATGTTTTGATGATTCAATAATTGAGTAACCAGTTCATTAATTTCTTAAATAAGTACATCAAAGGAAATAAATGAAAAAATCAGTTATGGTGATAAATGAGAAGAATGAATTGGGGATATGGATTTTTAATGTTATCAGTAAAAAAAATTCAATAAGGTTGTGTTGATCATAATTCCTTGTATCTCTGGGTTTTGTGTATAACTGAACTCCCTTTGGTCTTGTGATTTTCTTTTGAATCAATACAGACCAATTCCTTGAATATGTATTTTATTCCTATCGATTTTATTAATTATAGTCCCATTAGATAGATTATGGGCACCCAATGATCATGGGTGTACATTTTCATAATTCCACAAAAGATCCCTTGATATTCCATTATAGGTGTGATAC
This sequence comes from Viscum album, assembly GCA_963277665.1. Lineage (NCBI taxonomy): Eukaryota > Viridiplantae > Streptophyta > Magnoliopsida > Santalales > Viscaceae > Viscum > Viscum album. Next base: position 1,851,181,609 of record OY728152.1, read on the forward strand.
AGGGTTTCTACTGATATTAAGCAAGTGTTTTTGGGGGAATATATGTGAAATAAAAATAACACTAACACAATAAGAAAATGATTTAACAACAAGTCATAATCATATGAACCCCAAAAGATTTAATATTTAATTATACATAGAGTATCTAATCACTAATAGACACGTAATAATACCTAAACTAAGCATCACATGATCATTAGATTAAATATATTTGAAAAGGTAGAGCAGAATCACCTCCTCTCTTCTCTTCATTCTTTCTCTTTCTCTCTATTAGTCTCCCATTTGGTGTCTCCTGGGTTTCCCAAAAACCTTCTCCCCTGAATTTGGAGGGGTTGGCCTCTTTTTACATAAAATAATACTACACAGTGTGTACCATATATTACACATCGTTTAGTCATGTCAACATGAATTTTCTAGTGTTTCTCCTCCTGTAGGTGATCTGTTGTACCACCCATGAATTTGAAGGCATTGGTGGTTGGTTGGTGGGGGTATATAGAGTGTAGTGCCACCCCACATGGAATGTAGTATCAAATTCATTCACCAACTACTTTTGGATGGGGGGAACACAGTGTGTATATTACTTATACAATGAGTGTATATATTGGTGTGTAACATAGGTGTGTACTTTGTTTGGTCGATCCATGTCTAGAAAATAATAAATAGAGGGTATATAAATAGAACACACTGTGTATGTATGATATTTTTATCTTCCCTGTTTTTGTGTCTTAGGATGAAAAAATCCCTGAAAATCATCATGATTAACAATTTAAAGTATTTTATCTTTGAAACAATATATATCTGGTGAAATGATGTTTTAAAACTAAATAGAAAGTTTGAAATCATCAAATAATATAAAGAACATCAAATAACAACATGAATGATATTATCCCTCTCTGGGGAGGTCCATCTAAATTCTTAGTTTCATATTATCCGATATACATCAACCATCAAATGTAATGTATTTAAACGATGAATCATGGTGTGACATTTTCAGGTGCTGCATAAAATAACATATTATCTCTATCATGAACTGGTATGGATCAGTCATTTAGCGAAACCCATCAAAATATTACTAAGCTCACATTAGATATGATCATTGTGATAAATAATGAATTTTAATGGTACCTATCCCCACATAGAGGAAATTAGAGAAAATAAAATGGGAATATTTACTCTTGTGATGGTGGTCAATGATATTGGATCTTAGATTACCTACGTATCTCATATGATTGGGAATTCATCCATATGTATTTATAGAAAACTATGTAGATTAGAGTCATGCCATTATAATGTCAGTTGTGAATTATAATATATATGGTTATAAAGAAGGATAATCTATGTGAAAGAAGAATAATATTGTTAGTGGTCCAAAGAATGTAGGTATCAAAATCACTATATAACTCATTATGGTAGGAATAAATCCCCACATAGTTTTGGGAACCGTATAATATTGTTTCATGTGGTTAGGACATCAGTGATGCTTTTTAACGTCTTACAGTAAGGAGGAGTGTCACCCAATGTGACAAAAAATGCTTGACCAGTATAATTCAGTTTGGTGTCTTATGACTAAGATGAATATATTATGTATGGGCCAAGGACTTATGGTTTGGATGTCACTATGTATCCTGCAATGGTAGGAATCAATCCATGTGTTGTTCAAAAATATTAATTCACTATGTGTATATGACACACACATACAGACAAGGGTAACTTTATTTCACTATTTAATATATCTGTATCGTGTGTGATGAATCGTTGGTGATACGATTCTTCCAATATAGTTTAATTTCATGCATTGAGTACATCACCCATGTATTAAAAAATCATGTGTCTATGAAATGATATATTTTCCAATTTAACATCTTTATTCTAGGACCTTTTCCATGTAGTATTACATTATATGTTCAGGATGTGTTTTTCTAGATTAACATCATGTGACTAGGAGAGGTATTTATAGGTTAATGTCATGGAACAAGGATGGGAGATTCTTGATGGAATATATGTAATGTACATATTAATAAAACTCTAATTTATGGGGGTTGTGACATGTTCCTTATCCATTGTGTCCAGTGAGTTAAGTCAATTGCGAAGGACCTTGTGTAATATATAAATCCCTTGCTGTTTGGATTCTATATTTAGAGGTTTCTACCCTGAATCTTTGGGATCTGAGAGATAGTACCAGTTCTCTTTGATATCATGTGTATAGTTAATCCTTTTAATTAAATGTTAAGTCAATCCAATTCAAAGGGACATCAATGTTATGCAATGCAAGAAACCTTTCCCCATAATACCACACTAATTCATCTAGTCTCTTTTTATATTTAAGTCATATTAAATTTATCCAAAAATATCTATTTAAAGTGAGGTAGAATGGACTTATATGGCTAATAATACCTCAATTCCATTCCCCAATGAATATTTAGATTATTGTGAAGTTGTACGTGTGTGGTATAGATGGCCCATTAATCATGGGGGACCTTGTCTAGCCCAAGCCATTTTTTTTGTTCTCAACATCCAAAAGTTGTCTGGAAATATATATTCACAGAACGGGAAACTCAAATATTATGGTAAACACTACCTTGGTTTTTGAAAACAATGAATATGGATTTTCCTATGTATTAGTTTAACTAGTAGTATGGTATGCCGATAAATAATGGAGGAGCTTCACTATCTATAATTTCTTCTCCTTATTCATCATCTTCTGTAGTATATTTTATAGATCCTTATTGGAAGCCTCTATTTTCCCATTTTCCACTTCATGATAGCAGGATGATGGATTGGACATGATGTTTAATCTCTGGAACAATTTCTCCATCAATGTAGAATATATATTGGTGTCATTTACCATTAATATTTTGTTAGGGAATCGAAATATGGTGATGTTATTTGACTTCATCAAGTCATTGATCTTATCTTTTATGACATCCTTGAGGGATATTTCCACATAACATTTGGAATATAAGTTATTAGAAGTAAGGATTTACTAAAAATTCTTAGATTTGGATAGAGGGTATGTCCCCACAACATCCATACTTCATATGGAAAATGGATAGGAATATTTATCTTCATGTATATGTTCTGTAGGATTATGTATGAAGTTTACAAGAAAATATTATCCATGAAATTTCCTAGTGAATTCAAAATAGTCATGTAACATGGTATACCAGTAGTATCCTTGCATTCTAATTTCATGGGAGAGCCTGGTTCTAGACTGATGAGCACTGCATGAGCCTGAATAGACTTATATAAATATAGTGGGAATTTCAATTTATTTGTTTGCATTTAAGGAGTATTCAAATGAATATTTGATTTTAGAGTGCTTTTTTCTCATATAGACCAACCAACAGGGTAATGTTCACTACTCGACATTGAATTTGTTCCCATCAATGTTGGTCTATAAGGATGATCCCATTTTGGAGGTAATAAATTATGGATCTATCCAAAATGTAGTTGATGTCCATTCATCATAGTATATGTAATTAGAATTGATTGATTTATCCAAGTCACATATGATGATCGATTAGACCATCTTTTACTGCGGGTTCTGTAAGATTTCTTCCTCGTCATGGGGTTTCCCAGGACTATGGTATCATTATCCATTTTAGCAGCACAAGCATTATGTGATTGGGGGACATGATTCAACACGGGTTGAAAATGGAATTCATAGATTTTTCCTCTGACGTATCTACTGAGTGGGGCCAAATCATCCTTTTTGATGTAGTATTCACCATTTATATTTTTTATCATTATATATGAAACCCCTTTGATTTTTTGGGAGTATATTTTTAGTTTCAATGGTTTGCCCAAGCTAGTGATGAGGGATTGGTATTTCGCCTCATTAATCATGTATCGTTTGGATAATGAGAAAGAGTTGTGAAAATGTAATTTTTCTAGATAGAAAATAACTATACCTAAGACAACTTGATTGATATTTTTATTTTTGAGCCTCTTGAAGCTATGAATCTGGGAGGCATAAAAAAATACATATCCCACATTCGACGAGTGTCATTGGCATGGAAAACCTCCTCATCTAGAAGCTCTATGTCTACTAGTTTACTTTATGGGGTAGGATGTGCTATCAGAATTTTTCCAGGTCCTTCCCTTTCACATAAATATTTTAGAAAATGGATTTCCTTCTATTAAATAATAACTTACCATCAGGAAAAACTATGGATTATCATGGGAAAACGATTGATATACTTGAGCTGGAAAATACGAAAGTCTAAGTGGAATTAACAGTTATGTATGCAATACATTATATTTTTCACATTAATAATGAGAACGAGGTAGTTATTCTCAATATCATACTATTGGGTCCCTATTCCAAGCTTCACTAGGCTGTGGTAGTAAATAATTCTCTCATTTACAATATAATTTTTCTCTATGAGGAGAGATCCAAGTTATCATTCAATTATGTTCACATATAAAATGAGTGGATTTCCTTTCACCAGTGGATTCATGACTATAGGGTGCATAAGATACAACATAAGTCTCTGAATTTAATTTTTTAGAACTCATCCCATCAATTGGTAATTCCATTATTCAATATCTTGGTGAGGTGGAAGGATTTCTCTTCCAGGTTGGCTGTGAAATGCCAAATGTACGTGTCATTACCGTAGATTCCACTCGTTTATTTGGTATTCCTATAAGGCGACGTTTCAATAATGGCACTGGTATTTTTAGTGTCCAAATCAATGCTATAGTGGAATACTACAAGGCCAATTAATGTCCCATACATTACCCTGAAAGAACATTTTAGTGGATTCACCATCATAATGTACTATTGTAACATGTAAAAGACTGTATGAAGATCCATGAAGTGATCAAATTGGTATTGATATGTGACTATGAGGTCATTGTTTTATCACTCATCTATTCATCTAAAATGGATTAAAAATATGATTCATAGTGGGTTAATAATTATTGACCATGTTCATTAATCAAAAAGTCCTGGTAGTATAGCAACAGATCCCTTTGGGTGGTCTACAAGTAGTGTGTTCCTCATCTTTAGGGGCCATATTTATCTGATTTTATAATGAGTACGCATTTATGAAAGAGTTATAAGATAGAAATTTCATGGATGAAGAGTGATATGATTGTAAATGGGAAATAATCATTTTGGACTTTTCAATTAAGGTATCTAAAATCGATGAAAAACCTAATATTCCCATTTTTTTCCTTATAGGGATGATGTTGGTGAGCCATCATGTGTATTTCACTGCTCAAAAAAAGATGTATTTTGTCAATATTACAACTTAAACCTCTAAATTGTTATAATTAGTGGGTTGTATCCTCTAGGATGTCTACTTGAAGCCTCTATGGTCATGAAGAAAGATGAGATATTGTGTAGCCACATCTAGGTTTAGTCTATGTATTTCAATGTAATTCCATGTGAACAAATATCAATGTTTCTTTAGAAACACACTATACGTATCTTTCTCCAAGATCAGAATGGTTGCACTAATCAATGTGTGTCAAAGGTCTTCCTTTATATCCAGATTTTTTTTGTATGAACTCATCATTGTTTGGGTAGATGCCTTCCTCAAATGCGGGAGAGGATTTCTTAAGTTTATACACTTATTCTTCCATCTCTAATTTTATTGAGGATTTTTAATACATGGTATGAAATTTGATGGAATATATGTCACATTAAATATGATAGAGTCTATGGGAAGACATATTTGCATCCCCTACTACCAGTGTAATTCCATAGTGATTCTGAAGCTGAATTTCTTTTACATTGTCACTGGGGATAAAATGATATCGTACATCTTGGATTAAGTCTATTACCATAATACGATTTAAGGGTAGAACATAATCATTATTGATAATACTCCAAGGATTTACAACGATAGTACCCAATCCTTTTGGGGATTCTACCTATATATTATCATCCACCATTGGATGTTTTCCTTCCCCTGTATAAAAACCTACCACATCATGTGTGCCTTTGCATCACATGACGGGTTCACATTCACCATGTAGTATAGTGACTTATACATCAATGGGGTATTTCAAACAGTGGTGGAATGATGAAGGTACCATCACATTGATATGAATCTATGTCCTTCCAAATAGGATATTGTATGAAGTTTCTTTCTAGAAAACCATTATCTCGGTTTTATATGTGATATGAAAAAACTAATATTTCATCTTTATCTTCCTAATATGACATTTCTTACTTTTATCATACCCTTGAATGGTCATCTTTTGGGGAGATAAGTCTCTTTCCTTATTTCCCAAAATCATAGGGTCTGAATTTGGATGAGGTGGATCTTGTAACCATTTCCAATCGGCGCCCTTCATTTATCAACATTATCATGATTGGCTAAAACATATAGGGGTCAGATGTGTCCCTAGATAACTTTTTTCTTATCTTGTTCATTGAATGGGATGGAAACATGGAATTATGATAGAATGATCTTCACTCAATAAACCATGATTGTAATAACTTCTATATAGAAAGTCTTCTATGATCTAGAGGGCTTCAATGATTGAATCTATGAATTCTTTCAAAAACAAACCAAATCATGATTTTAGATGTTGGCTGGGAAAAATCAATGTATTTTATAATTTAGTAGTTTTAATCCAAAGGTTTATCCTTCCCAATGTGGGTTATTCCATATTCTGTTATTCAAGAGATGACTTATTTGAGGTATATGGGGCTGGTGTTTGTGAATAGGTCTAGGGAGAATCTTCTTCTAGTAGAATACGTCATGTCAACCTTCCTTGTTGTATGGAATGATTAGAAAAAATCACCCTTTCTAGTCAATCATATAAGATGACTAGTCCTAGAAAATATTCATAGGGTTATGGGATACCTCCTTCTTTTTTTGTGATTTCTATTGTTCATTCCCAAGGGTATTATCTATATAAATTTCCTATGTGGTGATTTGAATAAATTATTGGGTATGACTATAATCATGTTGTCCCATGTATCCTTGTCTCCTACACAATCAACCTCTGGCTCCACGATTAGGAAAGGTTAACTCATAATAGGAGGAATATATAATACCGAAGAAGGGATCTTCCAATTGTTTAATGTTAAAAGAACAAAAAATGAGTTCTTATTTAGATAATGGTTCTGTTTGGTAGGGAGGTACCAGTGGTTTAAATGTTGAGGGAAAAATTTTATAAGAGTCATAACATGCATATGAACTGAATATTACTCTTCCTCTTCTATATCTTTTTATGAATTATGATTAAACCCACATTTAAGAGTTATATTTTATGTCACCAACCTAGGAAATAGAACCCTTATAGGTCTGTGAAGTTGTTTCCTCGGAGAGGAATGATCTCAGTCAGCTATCTTCCAAGTCACCTATTTTCAAGATTCTATCTACGTCTTGATGGAACAATTTTTCAATAACTATATGCTTCTGAATAGGAAACGTTTGTGTAGTTCACTTTTGTTAATGATTTTCTATATCACTTATCTTCATTCAACCATTTCTTTTTGGGTGACCATAAATTCAAACAATTCCTGGATGTCATGGTCCATCAATTTATTAAAATTTAGATATTTGAGATTATCGGTGAGGTGGAATTTGTTGTGAATCATGGGAAATGGCATCTTAAGTAGGTTATTTTCCATGGACAGAAAGAAATAACTAGGGACCTATTCATTCGATATGGATGATACTTTTTTCATCCTTTTCAAAAACCTAATGTGACCCTGATCTTTATTATCTTATAATTGATGGTTATTTTGTTATTTCTACCACACGATAAGAGGTGTCGGGTGGTTAGGGGCCTATCTTTTTGATTTAATGGGAAATGCCATTAGTTTGTGGGTAACATCAGAAGTCTTTTACTTACCATGAAATTTTCCCTTTCTGAGGACAAGAGTCTAGGATTAGTTCCGGTATGTTGAAGAGAATCATAAAAACATGTAATATCTATAAAGACATAAAAAATATTTGTAGATAATTCATTGGTATCAGGGGTGTCTTCAGCACATCCCAATTATTTTCAGCTTACAGTTCCAAAACATAATCTTTTGACAGTGGGATGTTGAGTAAATTGGTCAAACCTTTCAATCATTATATGAAGCTAGACACCCTCTCATTTTCACATTTGTGCATAGATTAATAGGTCAAATTTTTTTGTTTTCCATAGCATCGAGATGAATTGATAAAGGAATTTTCAAGTAAGCTCCTAACATCCTACAACCGATCCTACTAGAATGATGTTGTACCAAAAAAGGTTATCCATATCAGAGTCTTTAAAAAGAATCTCAACATGGTCGCCTTATGCTGATCCTAAGGACCTATCATCAGACCTCATCAGTTCAACAAGTGAATGAGATAATTTTCTAGGTCTCCTAGAACATAAATGGTGGAGATGGTATGATTTCCAAAATTACATGTGGGAAATGTTCCATTCAAAAATTAATGATACAGATTCTTCAAGGGATATATCACAGTGGTTCACCCCCCATGGATTCCATTTGAGTATTCAAGGACTCGATGGTGTTGATAAATTCTATAGGTACTACTGTCTGATCCACCTCCCATATATAGGTTTTATGTGGGGATTGATTTGGTTTCCTCATATTAATATCATTCTAATTCTCGGTCTATGATAAAAATGTATGATTTCCCTATAAAGGTAGAGGTTATCACCGTAATTGAGGAAATTTTCGGTCATCTTTGACTTCATCGTTTATGTAGATTTGTTTCCTATATATGGAGTCGGTATAACACTCTGATACTACTCTTATATGAGTATTGGATCATTCTAGATGCATGGGTTGAGTAATATTCATCTCTTCTTAAAGACAATACCCATTGGGAGTTTCTCACATTATTACCTCCTCATTGATTTTCAGCTGTTATAAGTGATGATTTGGATATGACCACTCCATTCCCTTTATCCTTAGTAGTGTTTGGTTGTAGAGGTTGTAACTCAATATTTGAAGTTTCATGGTTTTGGATTCTCCTCTAATTCTAATTATATCCATCCTTGATAGGTGCATAAAGATCCTCCTCTCAAACTTTATTTTTCAAATAGTATTCCTATTCATTTTAATTATGATCCATATAATATATTGAATTAACGGTGAAAACATTTACATAGGTGTATCTGATTTTTTTTTCCACATTACTCTAAAAATCACAGGATGATTCCACATTTCTTGCATCAGGGTCATTTTTTGAACCCTTGACAATATTGAACCATTTTTGTTTAAAACCCTTGTGGGGTTTGATATATATTTTTTACATTCTTTATATCCTAGCTTTTGAATAATGATCTTGAGGGATTTTCCAGACATAATTGTTTAATGGGACCTATATAACATAGGTTTTTCTTGAGGTAGGAGGAATAGATGGGATTCTCACAGTCGATATTCACCTCCTAACCAAGAGAATATTGATTATCTCTTTGGTGATGATGATGATGAAAATACCCCCATATTTTTAGATAGGGAATACATTTGGTTTCCATTGGAATGTTTTTATCAATTTTAGAGGATATTGATATTTTTGGTTCAGGATTTTAAAACACTTGGGATTGGAATTGAGATATAAATACCCCCATCCTAGCAGGCTTGGATTGACCGGAAACCATCATTGGTCTGTATATGACTCTATTGGGGTCTCATGAACATGGGGATTGTGATTCAGATAAAAATTACCCAACCCAATGGGATGGTTTTGATATGTAGTTGTTGCCAATATATCCTAAATACACCTAGGTATTGACAATCTGAGTGTTGTAGGTGGTGGAATATATTCCCTCGGCTTAGCAGGTCTGGTTTTTTCCTGGATGTGTACTATGGAATTTTATATTATCACCTATTTGAATAGGTGAGGTTGTGCTCATTTATGAGATGGGTGTAATGGATTCCCATGATGAGGGTCATTTTTCTACAGAATATTTTGTGTTGATCTCTACATCACCATTCATTTAATAAATGTGTTCTTTTTGGGTTGAGGGGGGCTAGTTCAAAGCCCTCCAAGCACCCCTCTCCCTCCATTAATTTGGTATTAGCATCGTTAATGCGGGGTAATATTATTGTAATGACCAACTGAATTATGCATTACTCAGTCCCTTTATTTTCATAGAGGATATGACATTACAGGATGTGAAATTTGGAGAGTTCTTCTATTCCAAAGGTGCAGTAAAGTGAAACACTCCATACATTATCCATATTACAATATAAATACACAATGAGGATTCAACTATCAGTTTTTGAAGATTTGTAATTTGATGGTGGTAGGAGTGTCATAGTTTTTTGTTGTAAATTTCTAGTTTTGGGTCCCCGGCCATTGAGATTGCATCCATGTCTATGTGAAAATAGAGTATCTTGGGGGGTCTGAATATTATCTTTATATCCTAGATAAGGGATGTTTCTATAATTTATTCACTGACGATTTCCCATATATTTTTGAAAATGTAAGTCATAAACTGCCTATATAGATCATATGAGATATTATTGACATACATTGTGTGGGGCCAAAACATGATTGGGGGTTGTTTCCTGCTAACATTCTCTATAATTCAATTTAAAAGTCACCTACATTAGTCTTACCATCCTCAACCTAGTCATACAATATAGTTTGTCACTATGGATCATCTACTGACCATAGTGATGGATTTCCAGTAGTTAATGGGGAACTATATATAGTTGACCATGATGTTTTGAGAACCTCTTTGTGTGAAGGTGTTTGTGTTTTGATATCCTCTCAATACAAACATCTCTATGAAGTGATGGATTTACGTGTCTGTGGGAGACATCTATATAGTGGTGTTGACCATGGAGGATGTTAGGGGTAGATTCCATATGGTCAGTAACAACACTACCATGAGGGAAAAAATCATGCTAAATATCTCTTTCTTCTTCAATTGAAGAGTTTATGGACCCTTTGGGTGGTGATAATGTGTCTCAAATGGCATCAAGGACATTGTATTTGAGAAAATTATGGATATAACCCTCATTCTATATCATTTTTGGAATATGTTGACCTGGATTTTGGGTTTTATCTGTATTTTATCATGTTGTATGATTTTTTTTAGAATGTATTGATAACCATATGTCTCTTATAGAGTATTATCGCATTTTGAGAATTTTCTAGAGTATTCTAATGATATTATACCTTTTTGGAATGAATTTGAGCCTCTATGTGTGTGGTTTCAAGAATTTATTTGTTAACCCTTGCTGCTGTGGGGATATGATCCTTCTTCAAATATGTATTCCCCACCAGAATATGATGATAGGCCTACTGAATGGGAGTAGGAAAAGGAGCCGCTTTTTTATTCCATCATAAGGATGTTGAAGAAGTTTATTATTGTATGAATTTGGTATATGACCCAAAAATTTGGATCTACTATAGTATTCTATGTAGAATCACTAACTGGAATAATATATTGTCTAGAGGCCTGTGTCACTCTCACTTCATAGGACCTTGTTATAGTGGAGGTATGAGCTCAATCTTTTTACTTAGGAATATGTTGTCAGTATTTTTCTATGATAATAATTGCATGTCTTAAGTAATGTTCCACTCTCACATGGTGATCCCCAGTCATAACTATGATATTTGTATGATATAGATCCTTTGAAGTATGTCACCAATGTATTTTTGACAGAATGTGCACATGTCCCATGGAATGTGGTGTCTCACTTGGTGAGAAATGGTTGGAATTATAATATATGCTCGGTTTGATGCTATATACTTTACTAAAATATACCAATAATCATACTGGAGGAGAGACAGAATGCATACATGCTCTAGATAAACTACTTGTTCACACTGATAAGTTTGTTATGATTCTCTATATATAGGGATAGGAGTAATTTTCTATCCTAGTATCTATACCAGTTCTAGAATTTTCTTGTGGACTTCTTTACATTTTTCTATGATGTAATGACACTTTATCAAAGTGTTTGCAGTAATGATGCCTAAAATTTTTCTTTCTATACTATATACTGGAAGATTTTTTTGATTGAAGTGGGAATATGAGCCCACTTCAATCCTCCTTATGCCACTGGAATATTCATATGGTCTTCATGCATAGTGGAAGTGATATATATATCCTCCATGATTACTACATGAATAAGCCCATAAACATTTTTTGAGTGAGCATGGACATAGGCCTTCTCACTGGCTACCCCATGAATATGATGGAAGGCCACTTCATGTGATATAAGGATATTATCATACTCCCTATTATCCAAATAATTATTTTCCCAATGTGTATTCATTGTTTCATGTTCATGGGTGTCATAGGAGGAAATGTGTCAGGTGGTGCCTTTAGTAGTAGACTGAGTAATAATGGTGAGATGGAGCTGGTGATGATATTTCACAAGATCCCTCCTTGGCAGCTCCTATACAATAAGGGATTCATAGTAGATTCCATTTCCATTAGATACTGATGTTGGTGATTCTTTTCTCTTAGGATATGTTCTAATTTGGTTTGCAATAGAAAAAAGCACGAATAGTTTTGATTCATCTTAATTTGGATGATATTGAATAATTAGTTTAAGAATTTAGATACCCATAAGTGTGGCCTCATGGATCGGTATTTTACCATATTGAATCTATTTTTAGACCATTCCATTCTCCCGGATATGATGAAGGTTTTTGGTAAGTGTGGATATTTTGTGATTTGCATGGGTTGTTGTCATTACTAGTTTTCAAAAATAGTCACTGGATGAAGACATGATCTCATGTCAGGGTGATGTTTTATAGAGCATTATCTTCTGTCATGAAGACAACAAAGATCATGGTCACTAACTAGTTCATCATTGGAGGAATGATACATGATCAATTAGATATGAAGAGGTAAAAAATTCCCATTATTATTTTGAATTTTCCATTTTATTCATCTGGACGTGTCATATAAAGGATGGGCATATTTGATTATAACCCAAAATAAAAAAGATCTCACATTGTGCCTGAAATTTTTGGTCGTGTAGGAGGTAGAAAAAAAATGATCAATGCATGTTCAATCGATCATCTTTATTATTTTAAATATTCATGTTAGGTTCCCCATATTTGTTTTTATAAAAACCCTACATATTATAGAGATGTATCAGGCTCGTTGATAGGTAAAATTTTTCATTCTGTTGAGTAATTTTCATTTGAGTTTTACCTTGGTGTGAATTTTGGTCCCATTTAGAAATTTTGGAAGGAAATGGGACGTGCACGGTTGGTTATGTTTTTCCCAAACCATGCACCAAATCCCATCAAATAGTGAAACCCTATACAATGGGGGAATTGCATGTATAACACATAGTTTTCGGAAATTTTACCTCTATTAATATAAATTGTGAACCCCACTAGAATATGCACACAGTTAGGTTCACAACTATGAGAAACTGTGTGCCCCAAGTAGCAGACCATGCAAATGGAATTTTAGTCACCTGAGTTTTTTTAAAAAAATCCTGAACCTGCATCTAATACCCTCAAACACCCTATTTATAACCTTTATCGATTTATTTCAATTACAAATCCTCCCAATGGTATGGAAATATTGTACGACCTCTGTTCATGGTGACTTGAAGACCATTTGGAAGATCTGCATCTCATTGGGTACATGGTTTCATTCCAATTAATCTCACATTATCCTCTCATTATTTTTGTGGGATGTTATCCTCTATTTTTTGGATCTGGGTATATATTTGATGAAGCCAGCCATTTTATTGTGAATCTAGATCTATAAGTAAGAAGCATTTATTTTTTTCATTATTGATTTAGGTTTTAGATGTTGATATCATTTTTCATGGTTGAGCCTATGAAATTGGGGATTTTCATTAAGGTTTCATTCATCAATGAATTGGGGTAGGTGTTCAATAATTCAAATCTATTAGTATTTATTGAAATTATTTGAAAGTAATTATAGAATTATAATTGATTTTTATTAATTGAGTTATTCATTGAATTAATAAATTTGGAGAATTTTTTATTTTAGAGAGATATTATATTGGTGATATTTGAGATAATATATTTGAGATAATTAATTGTGTAATTAGTTATGATATACTGTGAATTATGAATTGAAGGATTAATACATAAATTAATTATGATATATTGAGAGAGTAGATTTGAAATAATGAATGGTTGAATTAGTTATGATATATTGAGATGGTTGATTTGAGATAAGTAATTGATCAATTAATTATGAGATATCAAGATAGTTGAATTGAAAGAATTAATTAATGAATTAATTATGATATATTGAAATAGAGAATTTATATATGTAATTGTTTAATTAATTGGGGTTAGTGATTAATTATTTATTAACTAACATAAAGGGATTATTGTTCTTCATTAATAGGGGAATTAATTAGGTAGAATTGTGTGATGAATTATTTTATAATTAGTATTGAAATTGGGATGATTAAAAAACTGGTTAATTAATTAATGGTATTCCAATGATTAAATAATTTTGGAATTAGTAATGGCGATGATGTTTATAATCAATTGTCAAATTAATTATGTGTTGATTAATAGTAATGTCATCATTAAATTTTGTATATTATGTAATGTTAACATAGTCATTCAAATTTTTATATTATGGAATTGTTTCGTGGTCATTCATTTGTGTAAATTATGGAATGGTAACATTTTTATTCAATTATGTGAGTTATAAATGGTAACAAGGGAATTCAATATTGAATTAATGAATGGTGACATAGTAATTCGATTATTTGAATTAATGAATGATAACATAGTCATTTAGATTTGAATTGAATTAATTAATTATAATAATTTACTTCTTTGATATGGTATTCTTTGGAATTAGTTCAAATGCCAGAATTGGCCAAAGAAAGCATTGAGAGTATGGGTGTCCATACGAACTCGATGGTTTATGTGGTTAAAAAGGAAAAGTTGATAATGTGATAACTGTTTATCTATGAATTGTAATTATTTATTTATAAAATTCAATAATATATTATTTTACTATATATTGTTTAAGATGAAATTTTTAGTGTCCTATTGAGTTGTACTCACACCCTACTCAGGTTGCATGATGTTACCTGAATAGATTTCATGGTTACAAGACATGATAGTGGAAAAGGTCATGTGTTAGACGACTGGGTTTGGGTTTATCTTGGATGAGGCTACCAAACATGGTTTGGGCCCCACATGGGAAATTTTAATGTATTTAAATTTGAGTTGGAGTTTTAGAACATGAAACATACATTAGAATGATATATTTATTGTTCAGTTTTGATATTGTATTTCCAATTTTGGTCATAATGTGATATTATCATTCTTCTAGTAATTTTTATATATCTGGTTATTTTTTATTTTTTTTCTATAGGTATTTTTCTCTGAATAGTAGGTTATATTCTCCCAATGACTGATATTAGACCATCACTAATATTCGTTATCATCGAAAATATGGGGAGGCACTACCGAAGTCACCTTTCAAACTGGATTGAGGCACTCGTGTGTGGCACCTTGGTTGAGATGTTACAAAGTTGTATTCGAGACAAGTTTTCATTACTTTGTTTGTATTGCTGTTTGGGGAAGGTATAAAAGAGACTAGGAAAATTCAGTCTTTGGTTATCAGCTTGTTCATGGGAGTAGATAACCCATGTATGGTGGAGAACCCATGTACCTAGGGTGGGATTGTTGTTAATATTTTTTCTGAAACACCTGAATATTATCTCGCCTAGCGTGACACATGTGTTGTATTTTGTGATTATTGATGTTGATATTTTCGAAGATTTCACATGTGGACTCTTATGGAATGATATTCATGTTTACGTGCATCATTCTAGGAACCCATGAATATTTTCTGACATGAATAAATTTATTCAATCATGGAAAATGGGTAATGGGTATGCTGTTGAACTTGAACAGTTTTTTTTATTCTTGTGAAATTGAATTGAAAATGGTACCTAAAAATAAATTGAGAAAATTGTAAAATGATGGATGATAAAAATTAATGGTATTCTAAATGAGAAACTTGAATAATGAGAAATTTTTTACGCATGTAAAATAGGACCTAGGTTAGTATTCTTGAGGTTAGTGATAGCGCCTCAGTTTTGACCATGTATTGAGGGCTGGGGAATATTATTTGTGTGGATTATTGTGTTTTTCCAATAAAAATGTATGATTGTTTTGTTATGTGTACTATTAAATGTATTAGGAATTTTAGATAGTATTCCTCCATGGTGAAACATGTTGATAGGATGACCAAAGGACATGGATAAGGATGATCAACAAGTTGTGGAAACTAAGACTCCAATCGTGCTAGGTGAGGAAGTCAAGGAGTAGTTATGAGATAAAATCACTTTCTTCTTGAAACATTTGCATGGTTACCCAAAGAGGATTGAGAATAGATTTTTTGACCATATTAGGGAGTATTATTTTCATTACACTTTTAGTATTATATTAGAGAATGGATCTGAGGGTGTTTAATACAAGGTTGAGTCTATCATGTTAATACTAGAACAGTTAAAGACTCCACCTGAGAGGAGGCTCACATTGGATAAAAATGTGTTATGAGGATCAATTATGTCCTGGTGAGACATTAAGGCATGAATTGGATAGGATGATGGTGTGTTATGGATGGAATATTTAGAAATTTTCATAGAGAACATATTTCTAGAGACGCTAATCTAGGATAGAGAAGCCGAGTTCATGTGGCTGACTCAGGGGAGAATGTCTATGACAGACTATGTCAAATTCTTTAAAAGAATAATGTTCTTTGATCTAGCATTGAAAGGAGACGAGATGGATGTGTGGATACATTTCCAGGATGGGAATAAATGTATTTTTATGTCCCAAGTTATCCTCTTTCAGTTAAATAAGTTTGATAAGGCAGTGGATCAAGCTCCCATAGATGGGGGGGAGCCTGAAAGAGGCATCCAGTATAGTACAAAAAGTTTGATATTGACATCCAAGAGTAACAACATTTAAGATATTGAAGTATCACTATGAAAGAATTAGTTAGGACAATGGGAAGTATTGTGCATAGTTGGTGGGATCAGTTTCTCAGGATATTATTTAAGTGGACTATCACCAGTGTCTGTAGATGGAACATTTATTTAGATGGTTCCCCCAAAAAACTGTAGAGTGACAATATTGCAGCAAGATGGGACATATATATATGTCTTATAGGACCCCGTGATTGTAGTGAAGTGATATAGGAGCTAGAAAAAACTAGTGAGTGGGAAGGGTATATTTGGCACCATATCATTCTGGAATTTGGATTGCTCGGGGGAATCATACTGCATCACATGGAAGAGGGGTATGATACTTTTATGATATGTATCCTACACTGGTGGATAGTGAGGCTAGACCGTAGGCAATAAAATTTACAATTTTTGTATCATAGACATTATCTAGTGTCTTATTTGACACATAAACCTCTCATTCATTTTATTATCCACAACTTTGGAATGGTTTCATCAAATTGGTGGCGTACGTTAGTGGGGTGTTCATGATAGACACACCATTGGGAGTATGTTCAAGAGAAATTATCATGTGGATGGGGTGTTCACTCATGTTTTAAGAGATTTATTTTCTATGGAATCTCTATATTCATCACATTCCAAACTTAGACCTAATTCTGTGTATCGACTCATTAGTATCAGATAGATCTCACATTGATTATTACCATAGGAGAGTGAAATTTACCCCACATTAGGGTGGAAACTATATTCACCATGGAGATTGAAATATTCTTAAAGGCCGAGCAAGTCCAATTACTCAGAAAAATGGGAGAACTCAAATCCTAGGATTTTATTCTGGTGTAGGATGGTTGAGGTGTTAAGAAGGTTGTTTTCCCACCAGTAGTGAACTTGTTTCTGGATGTGCTTCATAAATATTTCTCAAGGATCCCACCTGAAGGAAATTTAGAATTCACCATTGAGCTCATGATGAAAGATCAAATAGTCTCTATATCACAATATAGAATGTAACTGATAGAGCTTCAAGACATCAAAACAAAACTTGATGATTTAATGGATAAGGCATTTATCCGTATGAGCACATAACTCGGGGATTCAAAAGTAATTTTTTCCAAGATTTCTGGCTGGAGTTTCTCCTTTTGTAATGATTACTAGTTGTTGAATAGGATGAATGTGAATAACCGGTATTGTATTCCACATATCGATGATATAATTGAATAGTTTATAAGGTCTTTTATCTTTTCAAATATTTACTGGAGTTCAGGGTATCATTATTTGAGAGTTTGAACTTATGATATAACACAGACTTGTTTCAGAATCAGGTATGGCCAATATGAGTTCACTATAATGTTGTTTTGGTTTAAGAATGCACCATTAGTGATTATTGAGTTGGTCAATATAGAAATTCATCTGCACCTGGATCAGTTTGTGGTAGTGTTTTTGGATGAAATATCATTATACTCCAAGATTCATTAAGATCATGCCCAATATATTGACATCATCTACAATACACTTAGATATCATCAGATATACGTCAATATAAAAATGATTAAATTTTGGACTGATTGGGTACACTTGATGGGTCACATAATCTCGAAGGAATGAGAGTCAATGAACCTAGAAAAGTTTCAGGCATTGGATTCTTAGGTCTATCCCAACAATTTATACGATATTGAAAATTTTTTTAGGATGGAAGGATATTATTAGAGATTCAATCAAGACTTTTTCTGTTGTGAAAATTAATATCCCTCTTGTTAAAAAAGGTGATAATGTTTGATTGGTATAGAGAATGTGAGAATTCTATCAAGTAGATAAAAAAACATCACATCGGTAGCAATATTGATCCAAACTAACACAAGTGAGGACTATATATTGTATTGTGTTGCTTGTAGGACAAGTCTTGGAGCACTGTTGATGCAATGAGATTGAGTTATAGTATATGGTTCTTGTTAGTTGATCCAACATGAACCATGACCTTGAGTCGGATATTGTGGTTTATTCTTTGAAATGTTAATGATATTAGCTATTGGGGGAAAATATTATTATGTATATAGACCATAAAAACATTAATTATATATTTTTAAAGTGATATTTGAATCTATGATTAAGGATATTGCTCGGGTATATTCTTCCTTTTTACATTGATTTAGAATATATTCATGTGGAGGGAAATGTTGTGGCTGATTCATTATGTAGGTAAAATCTAAATGATGTTATTCAGAAGAATAGTTATATGTGAAATATGAGGATTTTGATGGCTAAGAAAAAATATTTTGTTGAGGAGATTCATGAGTCGATGACTCATATATTAATTTTAAGGGATACGATAATTATAATAAAGATATGAGACATGAAGTATGAGGATTCATAAAGATTGATCTTGTGGAAAATCCATGAAGGTGGGAAGTCACCATCAGATTAAAACATAGATGAGGATGAGATCATATATGTCAATAGTCAGGTTTTTGTGCCTATGAGTATGTGGGAGGAGATAATGTGTGTGTTTCATGCCTCAAAGTGGGTCGAACATCCAGGTGTGACCAAAATATACCTGTACCTATGATGTTATTTTTGGTGGTCGATTATGAGAAAGGAGATAGAAGGGTTTGTGATAAGATACTACAGTTTTCAGTAGGTGAAGGATGAGAATCAATGACCTAGTAGTTTACCACATCCATTTCCCATTATGAAATGGTATTCAAATGACATTAATATATACATTATGGCAGTTCACCTAAAGTGTCCTCAGAAGAATGATTATTTTTGGGTGGTTGTCGATAAAATGATGAAGGTAGCACATTTCATGATTATATGGGAAATCATATCAGTGGAGTAGTTGGGGGAATTGTATATTTGGGAGATATTCCATCTTCGTGGAGTTCCACCGACTATTGTATCATAATGTGGTTCATGTATTACCTCATGCTCCAGGTTAGACTTATATAAAGAACTAGGAACATAGGCTATGTTAAGTATGACATTACACAGAAAGATATATTTGGAGTTTGAGTATACTATATAGGTTCTTGAGGATATGTTTTGAGTGTGTTTTCATTACATCATTGTTTCATAGGAGAATCACCTAGATTTAGTGGATTAAACCTATAACCAAATTTATCATGTTAAAATTAAAATGGAACTGTATGATTCTCTATAAGGTAGTCCATAAAGATCACATATTTGTTGGATGGAGGCAGGTGTCTCATAGTTGTTAGGAACAAGTCATATGTAGGAGATTTCATAGCAGGTTCAGATAATTTAAAAATGTACGGCTATAAAATCGAGTAGAAAGAATTCATATGATGATATAGATCAATGACCCCAAGAATTTACATAAGGTGTTCACGTATTCTTTTGAGTATAAAAATTATTGGGTCATTATATGATACAGAGATAGGGAATATTGGTGTTGAGGTTTGTTAGACCATTTGAGGTTGTGGAGAGGATCAGGAATGTGGCATACTGATTTGATCATCCATAGATATATAGTATTTTGGATGATGTTTCTCATTTGTCACGTCTCTAGAAGTGTCACCCTGATGCTTCTCATGTGATCGATGTAGATGATGTTGAGCTTGAGATAGATGTGTCCTTTGAGGATCATTTTATACATGTGTCTGATAGTAGTGGTAATGTGTTAAGGGTAAATGTTCTGTCAATAGTTCATGTATTGAGGAAACATAGATGTGTATAGGAGGAAACTTGCGAGTGTGAAACAAATATATAGCCTCAATGGACCTATATTTTTGACTCAGTATCTTAGGGATGCTTGGGAGTACAACTCGATGATGAGATATTATAATGTGGGGAGACTTTAAAAACATAACTTTTTTGGATATTTATCATTGTCATTACTGGTACACTTTTTTCTTGTGTTGAATACAATTTCCTTGGGTTTTAACTTGGGGATCCTTTGGGTGAAATTTATATATTTTGGAAGGGAATGGGAAAGTGCACGGTTATCACATGTTTTTCCAAAACCATGTTCCTCAGCCCAATAAATTGTTCAACTATCGATAGTGGGGAATTTCATTTATGGAACATGGTTTTCCAAATTATAATCCCACATAGGAGAAACAGTTCACCCCTGGAAGAAATTATCATTCAAGAGAATATTTTCACCCTGACCACCAAACCGTTCATACTTGTTTTTACTCCACCAAACATGATTTAAATTTATCCCAAACTCCTATATAATACCCCCAAAAACTCCCTATATCAACAAATAATCGATTTATCTCAATTCCAGAGACTCTTGAAGGTATTTTAAGTTAATCTGGCCTCCTTTGTGGGGATTTGATGCCCGGTTTGTAGTTATGCATCCTTTTATGTATATGGTTTCTTCTTGAATGATCTCTCATACTTCTCCCATTATTTTGGTTGGATGTTATTGTATTAATGCGGTAATTATTTCAGGTAAAAATACATTTATTTTTACCAATTATCAGTTTAAATAATTTTGTATGGAATACTTTGATTTCCCTTTGAGGTCGTGATGTTTTTGGGGGGTCAAGGGATTTTTCAGATCCCTGAACCTGAGTATTGGAGTTAAAATGGTCTAGTGCATAGTTATTTAATATTGTATAGGCCAGGCTACAGGGATTCAAATGCGAAGAAATGTATAGGTAGAGAGTAGGAATATGATTCACAATTTCTGAAAAACTGCGTGACTAGTCTGCACTATCGTGCATCCTACTTTACAATCTAGAAAGATGCATTTTTAGTGTTTCTACATGGCTAGTCAAATTGTGTGGGTAACTTGGGTGGGTGCCCATATCCTATAGATACACATTCATGATTTTGACACAGCTTTTCAAACTGAGTACGTAAACCATGTGACCTCGTTAAATTTGGGAAATGAATTTTTTCTAAATTTAATTCATAATAAAATATAATTATAGGTTAATAATCTTTATGCGCATCATAGATCTCCCTTTGAAGCTCTCCATTGAGCCAAATTATGTATTTGAGCGACCATGATCATCTGATCTCTAAATCAAAGGTCATTATTATCATTGGATCTATTGAAGTAATACTTCAATTACTTTTTAGTCAATCTCCATTATTCTAGATATCAGTTGTGATATTTATGTGCAAGCTAATTTTCCAAATAATTTGGTTCTTCCTCTATTCTTCAATTCTCTCCTGATCTAATTTGAATCATAATATAATACATAACTTTCTATAAACCACATACCAAAGGTAGGTGGTGTCGTGCATTTTTCAAAATGATGATTTATTTATATATAATTTCGTCCTATGAACTCAATTTCTTGGCATCTCTTTAAATGAAATTGAATCCATGAATTGACATGTATATCCTATTAAATTAAATAGGCTTCATATTTAATTTTTATTGGGGGAATACCTGGAACATGAATAAAGTTGTTGGGGTGTTGATTAATAAATGGATAATTTGATGGATTTTACCGTTGGACTTCCTTAGGTATTCCATTTATCCCTACATGGAATGTAAAGTGTGATACTGGTTGTTAATTTAATTATAAATATAATAATGAATTTATTTTTATTATGAATTTTAATTTAAATGTGTAACACCCCAAGCTTCTACGGTATGCTTCTATTTGAATAATGCAATAGTGTGTGTTGTACGCAACATCGAGTTCTAACACACACCACAACCAATCAAACTTGCCCTTATGAATAGTAATACCTACTTTTTAAAATTTTATAAATTTTATCTCTCAAAATGGAATTTATTTTTGGATTTGGAGTATCGAATTTAGCCTAAGGTGAAATTTTTGTACTTTTCGGATAACTTTGATATTTTTATGAATAGTGAAAATTACTAAATTTTAATTAAAAACAACATTTTAAATCAAAATAATTAATAGTGATAAATTATGAATTTGAGTGGTTTTAAAGAATATTTAGAATATATTTTTACCATTTAATAAAAAAAATTCATTGGACATAATTTCACAATTAAACCGAACATAAACAAGTATCGATCTTTTGATAGTTATTATATCTTAAAAACACGCTTTTTGATTTGACAGCGGGAATTAATTTTAAATTAATTTCTTCCACTTCTGTGTTTTGAATTTGGAAAATTGGATTCCATATATGGAATCAAGATGTCCAAATTGTGTAAACAGGTAAATTTTATTTTTAGACATTTTGAATAATTATTTCGGTAAATATTTCATTTACCATGGTTAAAGGGTAAATCCGCTAAATAAGGGTTAAAAAATAATATTATAATATTAATAAATTACCCTAAAACGTATCCAACCTTATTGGTGGATACATTTCCGACCATAGACATCTTTGGGTCGATTTTGGGACCCTATGGAGCCACTTTTAGGTGATAGGGACACATTATCTTAATTAAGTTAAAATAAATACAAAAATGACATAAGCATATACCTTTTAGAAAAACAATTTTAAATAGGGTTATATAAGTTGTATTTTCGACGATAAATATTCATTATAAAGATAAAAATATTTACTACATAATAATATTTTATTTATAATTTCTATACATTAAATAATTTAATTTATTTATGACACAATGATGATTTAGTAATTACCATAATAGTGAAATATTAAAATAATTGATATTATAAATACCCAAATAAAAATAATTTGAGACTTTTTATGAATTAAACTAATTTTATAGGTTAATATGACATGTTAGGAATTATTTAATTAACTTTGTTAGAAGTAATAATTCTGTTATGATTTTCACAAAAATCAATTTTCCAAATAGTTTCAAAATTGACATAAAAGAGTTTTTAAAACAAATATTTTATTATTAAATAATATTAAATTCTTAAAAATCTATGGTTAGGCCAAGAGACTTATACCATTATAGGTGTATCATTAGGGGACCACTTGGGGATCTATTGGATGTATATAGTAATTTTATTAACTATATAATATAAAAATACAAAGTGACATGGTAAGTGTCAAACAAATTAACTAACAGTTAAAACCAAAAGATAAGGTTAATATAATGACCCAAACCTGTCTAAATTATATTGGATGAGTTTATTTCTACCCATACCCACCTTAAACTTTAAATAAAATACTTTTTATCCATAAGAAACCGAATATTAATTTATTATAAAATAATATTTCTAGCTTTTCCAAAGGTGCCCCTCACCCTCTTATAAAAGGGCACTCCCCCTTCTCATTAATTCACACTTTCAAAGCCATTTTACTCAGCCAAACTTGTCCCAAATAGTCTCTAAACATCCCTCAATTCATTTTAGCGGCCTTCCTTTAGTCATAAATCCCTCCTAAAGATCCATTTTGATCAAATCAAAATGAAGAACCCGAAGAAGAGGTAATGATTTCACCACCCTTTTTCAAGTTTCTCTCTTCTTCCACTTCTTCTTTCTTTGTTATTACCATTATAAAATAATAACTCCATTATCTTATATATACTGTGATGTTATTATAAATATGGTACAACCATATTCAGTATTCTATACATCATTTTAATAACATGTCACCATACGTGTGTACGTACAACTTACTGTCTCCACGTTGTGGTGTAATTGTTATTCAATAAATTATTATTTGGATGGGTATAATAATGTTGTCTAATTCATTTAAATTATAAATATAAAATTATAATGATTCTGTATATATGATATACCACCCATTTATATATTATTTTAATATCAAAATAATGATATTGTCGCTCGTGCGTACGTACCGACTACCGTCTCCACGAACGCGATGATATTAATTCTCCATCGTATCCATTCAAGTCTAATTCTCATTTAATGATTAATAATAGTATCTAAGGACTTGATATAATTCGGGATATGATTAAGATACAAAATATCCATGACAAACACAACTTATGTAATAAAACATATAAAAGAAAATGAGTAAGTTAACACCCGAAACAATGATAATACTAAGATATTAATAACAAATCAATGTTAAAATATCATATATGATATCATTTTAATTTATATGATTCTTGTATTATTTAATAACAATTATTTAAAAATTATATAGGAGGTTAACCTACCCTCAACAATGGAAAAGTACAAGTTAAGGTTCTATTTCATAATCTCTTCATTATCTGAGGTTGTTTATACGTAATAATCTACTGGGATTTCTTTATCATCCACATGAATGTTTCTTACAAATGTATTTCAAATCAATGTTACCATTAACAATAATATGGTTTAAAGTCATTTATACCCTTTTTTGACTTTTTATAAGAGGTTTATAAAGGAATCTTGCAGTCGTTTTCCAAACAAGGTGCTTTTTAACCTTTTCGACAGAATTAAGGTAAGAATGTTTTTTAACTTATACGATAGGTGCGGCTATTTTCCGCCATTATAAATTCGTCAAAACTTTTCATAAAAGCTTATAAGAATATTTTCAAAGAAAATTTTTTATTTTATAGATATATGACTCTTAAATGATTTCAGAATTGAAAGAGATATTTCTGTAAAAAGTGGTTTTGATATAATCTATATCAACACCCTTTGATGGATTTTACGCTTATTTGAAGTTGATTTATTATGATACAAATCTTCTATATTGTATTCAAGGTTTTGTGATATGTTTGACTGTGGATGTTTTATTTTTATATCATTCATGGTTTATGGATGAAGTATTTACATTTTGTATGCTAGTTTTAATACGAATGTTTATGTTATGTTTAAACCTTTTCATATGGGAATGCATTGGACATAATAGGTGATGGGTGGAGCCCTATATAGCTCCTCGATGCATTGGTAGGTCTCATGAGACAAACTAGTTTCTTGGTATATGGCCTTGGCAAAATCGTATTTGTAGTATTGGCAGGAGGCCTTGTCTATCTGGTTATGATTGTCTGGCATTATGCATTCCATCATTATGAAAGTGGTTATTGATATTCCATGTGATTTTTTGATTAGTAGAATATTCATGTGAATAAGTAAATGGCATTATTTCATTTTATTTTTTCCATACAATGTTAAAGATCATGTTTAAAAGTCTTTTGTTATAGTTATACATTACCTTAAATGTTTATTATTATTTATGAATGTTTCTGCTATATTGTTATCCTTACTGGGAAATTGAGCTCACACCTTTTCAATGTTTTAGTTTTCCCAAGATGTGAAGAAATAAATTATGAATGACCTGAAGGGATAGTATGAGGGGATAAGAGTGTATAATATGGAGACTATATTGTTGTTATTTTCATTTTATGATGTAATGTAAACATTATGAATGTATCCAGTTATTCCAAGGCTACTAAACTAATCGGTCTTTCGAGACTTGATCTTTCTTGTGATCATGCCAATGTTAGGTAATAATGCACCAACTCTGGGTAACTAGGGTCGGGGTGTTACAAAATGAGTATGATAATAGATTAATTCATTATGACCCTTTTCACATGCCTAGAAATGTATTGTAATGCATATGATGCTTAATATATTAAAATTTCTATATGAGTTATGTGATTTATATGCATTGAAATTTCATGAGTAAGTCACTTTATTGATTTCCACAAGTGAGTTATAGAGATACATGTTATGTAATTGTTTTTTTAAGCTCGATATGTTGGTTATCATGTTCTTTCCATGTGGTAAATTGGAAGGAAAAGCCTTATAAGGTTGGCCAATGGATGATTCACCTTTGGGGGGAGTATGGATAGATATGTTCTTGGTTTTTACATTGACACAGTTAATTGAGATTGATTTAATGGTTGTAATGTTTATTTAATGGTTAGGGTCCTTGGGTGATATGTGGATTCATATTAGAATGCCATTGATGTATTGAATTGGCATGGAACTTGATGATGCATAAGTGATACATGGAATCCCTAATGGACATCCTATGAGGTACTCTAAGGATTGATTTATATTTTGAGTTATACATGGATATATATATATAAATGATAATTCCATGAATGGACTAAATATAAATTTGATATTTTATACCATGGGTCATACTCGGGATCTCGTAGTGGATTGATGAGGATGGAATAGATTTGTAGAGATGTTATACCTCACCTTGAGTGATACATGGTTTATTGATATTTTAGCCGTGGAAGGTCTTGTATGGTGTTAGTTTATATTACACTAGGAGTGATACTTGAATTAAAACATAGTAATGTCATTGAAGGAAACAGGTTTAAGATGTGATAATGAATGAAAAAGATCATATGATGTTTCTGCCAATCCAAAGAACAATCAAGGATTCATTAATTACTTATAACTTTTATATGGGCAGATTTGGCCATTTTGTTTTGCATCGAACATTGATCATATAATATCTCTAGTAATCCTCACAAATTATCATTTCTCTCTTTTCAGTCATTACATGGTTCTAAATCCTTAACCCTCATTTTTTTAATGGGTAGATTCCCTTCTTTCATTACATTATTCATAAACCATCGGGTTTCATCGACATAATCATTATTCATTCGAATATAGAGCAATATGTCTTAAATTTGATCACCTAAAGGTATATAGTGAAAATATCTATTATTAATTGTTTATATATCTGCATGATATTTATAATTTAATTGTGGTACCTTAATTTCTTGATAAATTTCATGATAATATTATTTTATAAATTGCCATTGTGAAGCATTTCAGTTTTATTCTCCCGTGATAATGAATACTCAGTTAATGAGGACAAATAGATTGATATTTTATTACAGTATCTAATTTATTACCACTAATAACTATTTTTAATTAACTATTGTTTCATTGAAAAAATAATTTCTTTTTTTTCTATAATTAATTATTTATCATGTAATTTTTTTATTAGTTTTTATAAACAACATTTTCATTCCAATTCAATATCTAACTTAATGATAATAAGAAAGGTTTCCCAGATCTAGATATATTTCTTCATTGATAATGTGGATCATTATATCCCGATAAATATAGTGTTATTACATGGTGAGAACCCAAATTAGATTCCCTCTATTTATGATCTACAAATGTTTTAGAACAACTGATTGATTGTCTTCTATTATATTCTTTTGATCACATCACATTTCTTTTAGCTTGAAGGTGATTATTCAAACAATATATATTTATTTGAACATTAGGTTATATATATTAATTTTTTATAATAACTATCATATATTAGTTTCCATGAGTTATTAAATAAGAACTCATTTAGTAATCATAATTCTACAAAAAACATTATCATATTTCATATATTTAATTATAGTCAATCTGATATTTTTCAATGTTATTATTAGTATTTTATGTACTATTTAATATTTTATTATAGAATATTTATATTTTTGAATTATTGAGCATGTTACCTTCCATCTATTTAGTTTCATAGTACATATTATCCTACATTCTCTCTGTTCAGTATTGTATAATATATAATATTATGGTTTGTTATGTTGGGAATGTTATATTTGGATTTTGAAATTTATTCACATTAATGGGTAATAATTGTTTTCTATCCATGATGATATGATATATTTTTTTGAAAATGTTCTCATAATTAAAACATGATTTTTATTCAATTTAATGATATAATTTTTTAAATTTTTTATTTAAATATGTATTTTATATTCAAAATTTGATGGATAGTTTTAAATAGGTCTCTTTTTTAAATGTAAAACATTGAGGTTACTTTAATTAAAATACAATGTGAAATGATTTTGTTTTGTAAAATTAATTTTTTTTAAGAACATGTTGTGATATATTTTTTTAGATGTAATTTTGTTTTAGTGATGTTTTTAAAAATAAAAATATTATCCAGTGGTATTTGGGATTAGAATTTTAATGCGAGATGAATTCTTATTTATCAATTATATACAGACTTATATTCGATTAATTCATTGAATTTTTAAAATTACTTTTCAAATATGGTAATATTTTTTTATTTCAAAGTTTTGTTAATTTAAAAATATGAAATACTTGATATTAAATTAAAGTTGTTTTACTTGATTAATTTATTATGACTTTTATCAACACTATCTTATTTTAAAACGATATGTGGTTTTCAATTTTTTTGGTAATAATGAGTCAAAATTGGATTATGGAACTTCGAATGAGTGATGAATATGAAGAAGATATTGAGGCCTTTTTGGAATTTTTTACATGATATAGTACATGAAAATAAATTCTATTTTTTCCTAAAATGTTTGAAAATGATGTAATTGAAATGTATAGAGATCAAAGATCATTTAATTTGGACATGGTTTTAATCTGAGTTACAACCCTTGGATTTGGCATGGTGAAACTAGGTATAATTTCTTATTGGTTGATGATGATTCTTTTCAACATGATAACTCCTATGAAATTGATGAAATGACTTTTGATATTAATGTTGAAGAAATTGAGAATAAACTGTTATTTGAGAATATATATGGTGAAGATAAAAAACCATAGTATCCATGTTGTGATTTATTTATGTTTTTATACTCAGTGTAAATATTGGTTAACATGAATGAAAACATGGTTGGAGTGACAAAAGTTTTTCTAATTTTCTATAAATTTTGAAAGATAGTATTACTAAAGAAAATGATATTTATTGATTCAAATTATAAAGTGAATAAAGTTCGATGATAGATCAAATAAGTGAAAAAAAGACATGTCTTTCTGAATAACATTATGCCATATAGGATTTAATATGAATTATTATCATAGTGTCCTAAATTTTTGACATCACGGTATAAGTTGAAAGAAAAAATACATGTTGATTACGCAGTTACATTAAAGCATGCTAATGAATTTTTGTGTCTTCCTATAATTCCACATTTTAAATTTTTATTAAAAAATTCATATAATGACAAAATATTATGATGGAATGTAGATGAGAAGATACGTGATTGAAAAATATTGTATCCAGATGATTGTCCACAGTGAAGGAAAATTATTCATCAATATCTTTTATTCAGAAATGAATATTTAAATATCATACGGATAATATGATCAAATTTAATAAATCGGTATCGATTCCTATGTAGAACACATAGTGTGTGGTATATTTTTTTTGGTAATTTACAACTTATATTTGGAATATTGTATGAAGAAAAAATATTTCATATTGAGTTTAATTATCTCTCATCCAAAAGAACCTGGAAATGATACTGATTTTTTCTTGTCCCCATTAATTTATTATTTGAAACTCTTATGGGAGGATGGTTTTAGGGTGTAAGATTCTTATCAAATGTAATATTTTCAACTGTAAAAATTATTGTGTTCTAAATAAATGAATTCCCACCATATGGAAATTTGTATTGATTTAGTTTTGAGGGGAATAAATCATGTCCAATTTGACAACAATAGACTTAATATTATCAACTACATCATGGGATAAAAACAGTATACATGGGTCATTAAATGTTTTATTCTATGGATCCATCTTATAGAAGATTAAAAAATAAAGTCAATGGACAACAAGAATTTGATATTTCTCCAAAAACATTATACCCTGATCATTATATTAGGAGGGTGAAAACAAATTGATGTGACATTTGGATGGAAGCATAAATATGGTAATGATATAAATATTTGAATGAAATGGTCAATATTATTTGGGATATCATCTTTTAGATAACATGAGAAAAAACATAACATTGATGTAATGAATGTAGAGATGAATGTTTTTGACAAGTTTATTAGAAAATTGTTAGATATTAATGGAAATACTAATGATGGTTTTAATGTATGATTGGAATTACTATTAATGGGAATACATTTAGAGTTATCCCCAAACCTTGAGGGAAAGAGAACATTTCTTCCCATGCCATTTCATACAGTATTCAATAGGGATAAAATTTTCTTCTTTTAGTGTCTTCATCAAATTAAAGTTTCACAGGGTTATTATTCAAATGGAATCAATTTGGTGTCATAAAAGGATTAAAATATGACTGGTATGAAATAAAATTATTTTCATGTCATGATGAAATAACTTATATAGGTTTCATTTCATGGAATATTGTCATTCTGTGTTCAAAATACTATCATGAAGGTGTGTTATTTTTTAATTCAATTTGTAATAAGGTGATTACAATTAATGATGTGAACATTTTGGAGATGTAATTAATTTCTATACTTTTCCAATTGTAAATGTATTTTCCTCCGTTTTTTGATATAATGGTGCATTTAATGTTTTATTTTCTTCGAGAAATAAATCTTTTCAGACATATATATCGAAATTAGATGTATCATTTTTGAAGGTATATGAAGATATTGAAGGGGTATGGTAGGAATCCATAATGACCTAAAGCTTACATTATTGAAAATTATATTTTATAGAGGTTTAAGCTATTTTTTACAGTCTTCTATTATGTGGTGGTGTTTATTGGTTTCCCTCCATCTCTCCATGAATGAGTTCATTATAGGGGTATGGGGATTCGTGGCTTGAATGTAAAATCATTGATAGGTAAATAGATAATGAATGTATATTTATGAATATTAAATAACATATATTATTATCAACCATATATAAAATTTCATATTAATTTGTTGAAACAATGTTATACAAATAATAAAGATGCGTGGATTTTTAATGAGTAATAAACATTTTTGTCATAGTTTAAAGAGATTATTCATGGTATATTTGAACTATCAGAAACATTAAAATGGTTAATGGGTGGTTCATGATGAAATTCGATAACATGGACAGTGTATGACATTAATGGGTATATATTTCTTATGAAAGATTAGGGAAAAATAAGTGTAGTTCAGAATATTAGTGTATTGGTGTTCATAGATGCAATAAATTTTTTGAGGTCTAAAGAAAAAAATCAAATTTACACATCACATGCATATTAGAGATCATTGATGAAATATGGGAGGTTGATTTCATTAAATTTCATGTTATAGTGATTATCTAAAAATTTATTATTGGTAACAATAGGTTCAAACACTCTTAATTTGGAATGACACCTGTTTTATATGAATAGATTGGAATACATAGTTAATCCTTTTATAATCAAAACACATGAAAACAAATTAGTTCTTATTCAATCCGATATTCAGTGGAATATTTTTTTATATGGAAAAAAACAATATGTTGGTGATGATAAGCTTTAAGAATATGAGGATTTATATCATATACATACTTCCTTGGAAATATTAAGAAATAACGATTATGATCATATCATAGACATGGATTGTTCCATAAGGAACTATCATGATGATGGAATTTGGTAAAAAATTAATTCAGTAAATTCTTAATATTACAGGATACATATGTTTACTTATTTTTTACTTTAACAAATTTCATTAAATTTTAGACAAGTTAATTTTATTTTCCTTATAAAAGTATGTATTAAAACAAATAAGTTAAAATTTTTTTTAATATTTGGTTAGTTCTATTTAGTTTTACATATTTACACTTACGCAACTTATCTATTTATTTATTTATATGAAATAAATTAATTTTAATTCTAATATTTTTTAAAAAATATTTTATAATTGTTTATGGAAAAAATATTCTTTTTTGATTAACTAATGATTCATTATGTTAGACCATTTTAAATATTCACATAGAAATTTTTTATTTATTTTTATTCATTGATGTGCCCTTTAATATATCATGACGATTGTTAGAATTTTAGTTAAAAATAATAAAATTGATTAATAATGTGTTATGTTTAATTTAGTTTATTTTTTTATTCATAATTTTTCTTTTTTGTTTAGATTAATATTGTAATAGTTGAATTAGTATATCTGTGTACTAATGGTGTGTTGCTTTGATTTGTAGGATAATAAATGTTCAATCAAATGATCGACCACATTCTCCTAGTGATGATCATAATCATACCTTTGGAGAGGTATGTTTACATGATCCTCTTGATAATCCACAATCTTCTTAACAAGATTCATATACTCCTACATACAACAGTATAGTTAGAGGGTTTGTAACTGTGAAAGCACATTTTGAACAAAATTATCAGTTGCTCGTATCCAATAAAATAGGTTTCTAGTTGACAATAATGCTAATGATATTCCAAAATTTCTAATTCAAAATAATTAAAGAGTTTTATATCAGTTCAGGCTAAAAAAAAGTATGTATTTCTATTTATGATTCAATAAGTGTGGAAAAAGTGATACTATCTCTGTTGTTCGAGACCATTTTTGTAAGATTTTTAATTATTGTTTTAAAAATTATGAAATTTTTTCAGTAATATGTGTTCCCCTTACTTAATAGAATCCATATGATATACTAGAAAATGGAGGTATTGGTAATAAATGATTATCATTGGCTTCTAGTAGATGGATGGATTTCAAATAAACTCCCACATCTTATTTCATTTTTTGGGATACGAAACATCACAATGCAAGTGATATATATCCTTTTATAGGTTAACAGACATGGAATAATTTTATTGAATGTAAAAGAAAAGATGAATTTTATGTATCTGTAATGTAACAATTGGGAATTTTATTATACTAATGATCTTATTATAGATTTCTTTTTATTAATTTATATCAATCGAGGAGATATCTTTAGGAGATCTAATCTAGAAATGTATATCTTCATATATTATCTTAAAGAGGGTATACAATCTTGGAATAAACAATTATGGTTGAAATTTTTTAAAAACTAATAGTTGTGTCTTCAAACACTAGAGAGGTTGTCCCTACACCCGCCAAACCCCCCCAGCTAGACATGAAATATAGCAGAGGGATCAGATGATAAAAAATTGACAATAACTTATTGAAGTTTCGAGGGTTGTAGGAGATAGGATTCTAAGATGTTTACATTATTTATTTATTAATGTTTATTCAATTATCTATATATTTTAAATGATTATATATTTTTTCATATTTCTCATACATGATTCTATTGAGAAGAAGAGAACACAGGGGGTTGTTGTAGCTGAGGGAAGGGAGGATATTTTATCTAAATAATTGGTAAATATCAAACCCCCCGGGTCATGTATGAGGATACCCAATGGGTGTATAGGTGAGAAAATAACTTCCACATTTTTCATCTTCTAAAAGGGAGGATTTTTTTAAAAAAAATATATAATATTTGGAGGCTCATGTTCAATATATTAATGTGAATATAGAGGATAAGATCAGATTCACAGTACAGTTCATGTTTATAGACATGCATTGAATATTTCAAACTGAAACTCCCACTCCTCCACATCTGGTACTAGCTCCATATCCTTTAAATCTTCCTACAGACCCCACTCTTTATCAAACTCTAACACCCTTACTCCACAACTTCGCAGTTAATATGAGTTATATTATGATGGCCCTCATTATCATATTTTTTCTTTTGGGATAATATTTTATATTGGTGTTATGGTTCATCAATTTAAGAAAGAGAGAGAATCATAGGGTTTTTGTATATGATATTATAGATAGATCACCTGAAGTAGAATTACCTAAATATGAGGTGACTACAGTTGAACAAAGTATCGACCACTTTTTATTTTGGATGTCTATACATATTCGACATATTAACATAGAGGTATGTGTAAAATATATATATTATTTCAATTTGTTATTAAATATGTTTTCTCATTTTAAAGCTTATATATTTATCTATTTTATATTATAATACTTTAAAGGTAATTATATAATTTATAAACAATAATAAATACATTTTAGTATGACTTTAGATACAAATTCTGGTTATGTTGATAGATTTTTGTCATTTTAAAATTTTTTGTTGGATGTTTATGATATTATAATTGACTATAATGTATATTGGAAAGAAACTATAGTGTGGAATTTGAAAAATGATATCATTGAGCTTGTACATGGAGATAAGTTGGGAATCAACATGATTCATGTTTTTCCATGTATGTGTAAACAAAAATATTTTTGTAAATATTATTAATTGAAAATGATTACTTATATTTGTTTTTTATTAGGTATATTTTTAAAATCTATAAAGAACATGACAATACAAATGTATATGGAATTATAGTCCCATAATTTATTTCACCTACATCACAAACTATTCTGAAGAATAAAGAACAATTTATATTGATAAAGCATTTCAAAAGAATATAATGATTAACTCATGGATATTTCCTTATCATTAGGAGTACGAATCATATATCTAAAAAAATATTTATCTTTTAAATTACCACTAACATTACATTTAATTTTATTTCATTGGCCAGAGGATGATAAGTTTTATTTTCAAGGGATAATACACTTTATTGGTTATACTCTGTTCATGGATAAGTGTAAGACAATTTTAATATTTTATTTGAAATTATGGTTTGAATTTGTTAATAATTGTTTATATTATAATTAATACTAAATTTAATTCATTTATATTTTTTCTAATAGTGGGTGGAATTCCAATTGAGGCACCATAAAGATAAGGTGCACCAAAATCAAATATATCAACGAAAATGTGAATTTTCATTTTTAATTAATTAATTTTGGATATATTACCTAATAATGTTACTTTGAATTGAAAAACTCATTTAAAGATAATTTTAATAAAAAAATTACGCGTATAGAAATGTGGTTATTTTGGGTTGAGATTTATGTTTGAAATAATTTCAAGCAAGACAGTTATCAAGTTCTATTAGGTAATATTCCATTATAAGCATTTCTTTAGAATTTTATTAATTTTATTTATAATATATCTTTAATTCATTGATTATATATTTTATATTTTTTTTACCCTCATCCTTATACTGGAAAGGATCTCAAAAACACATCCAAGATGAATTGGAAAATCATTTTAGTGGGTTCATTATATTTAAGTTTTCTTGTAGTATATATTGTAATTTTTAATGTTTAATTTAAAATGGGAAGTTATTTTTTTTATCTTTATTCTTCCTTTTATATTTATTTGGTTGAAATTAAATATGATTGGGTTTTTTATGAAACAAAATTTATAAAAAACTTCTTCATGTCAGCTATATTGTAATCGACGTGATACATCAATTATTGATGGTATTTCACAATGCTTATTCTATAAGAGGCATAAAAAACCCTTTTCCAATAGATTTTTCACATAGGTTATAAAATAACTAACATGACAAAAACTTTATCACAATAAGTATTTTATAATTAATGTTGAAAATCTATAAAAAAAAATTGGATTTTCATGTTGGGTTTTTTTATAAAAGATGTGAAAAAAAATTATGTATGTTTTCATGTTGGTTATATAATAACTAACATGAAAAACCAATACGGATGGGCTTATCATGTCAGTTATTGGATAACCAAAGGGATAAAATAATTTGATATTTCCCTTAAAAAATCCATTTTTTATGAAATGTTTAATCCATATATAAAAAATCACTTTTAATAAAGATGCATTATAACTTACGTGAAAAGGAAAAAAATCCATGTAGGAAATGTTGTTTTTTAATAGTGAGTATGATTCCATATTAGGATTTCCTTAGATGAACTCTCGAACACCTATAATTATTATCTGACATTACTACTAGGTGGATGAAACTCTGGGATATGTCAATGATCTGATTTAGATGTCATTTATTTTTACCAGCATCTAACTTTTGAATATGAATTATGGACTTCCTTGGTTTAGTACTTGGGCTCCAGCATTTGAATAGGAGCTTATATCGGACTTGTTATGGGGATCTAAGGTGATTTTATAAATATTAATGAATCTCGTTGTTGGAATCTAGGATACCACATTTTTTATGCTGAAGAACTATATTTTTAAATGGATAGGTTATGGTTTGACCAAGGAACAACATTGGGAGTCAGATATGGTCCTCGATGGATGTGTTCATAATAAATGTTAGATTCCTGGGAAAAATATATTGAAATTATGTTATTAATACACTAGCCATATATAGTGATCATCATTGTAAGGGTCATCTAGGTTGGATCAATCTATTATTCTTTTTTTACAATGATTATGGTCATAAGGAAGCGGTTTAAATATGTTTCTAGGTTATGGTGGGTGTGGTGAAAATGTAGGCTGTGTCATTTGGGAAATCATGTGTGACCAGATATAGTTGTATAAATAATTATTTGACCCTTCCATTATGTTTATTTCCATGATATAACCTATGATGTATTTAGGATCTCCCAATTGATGAATTCATGATACTACAATTTATAAAAAGCTTATTGGCATGATTCGTATTGAATTTTTTTTGGTGGATGTACCGTGGTTTGGTATTGGAACTTTTTTGAAAAATATTCCCCGGTGGGGAGCACCATCATCCAAATTTTTAAAGACACTATTACCCGATTGTTTATCTAGATAAATGGGATCACCAATACTATTTTCCAGGTAAAAAAGAATATGTAGGAAGATTTTTTATTTGATGATTCAATTGTTAGTAGGTGAATACAGAACACCAACACGAGCCAGAATTTTTTTAGCAGCTACCCATTCCCATGTAAAAATGAAATGATATAATGATGTATTTAATGATATATTTTCCAAGGTAACATCAATGTAATTATGTTGTATTGTTTTTTCTGATAGGTTCAAGATGGATTCAAATTTCTTGTCGATCACGGAAACCTTAAGTGTGGGTGATCATGGATGTCTGTACATTCGTGAGATAGTATGAATGCATGGGGTCCCACATTCTATAAATTCATATAGGGATTATAATTTTATATATTAATTAAATAATGTTCTACAGAGTTTGTTGGGTACATAGGTGCTTCTGATAATAGAATACCACCCCATATAGATGGATAATTAGAGTGAATGATTCAGGTGATTGGGGATGGGAATTGAACCTATGTCCTTCATTTTGGTGGCTCTTAGGAGTAGCATATATACCATTTTCAATTCAAAAACATCAATAGATCTTAGGATACTATAAATATGGTGCCTTATGAGGCATTTTACGATCGGCCATGATGATCACCACTTTGATGGTTATATGTATGAGAGGTAGTTATGCTTGGATCTTTTCTATTTCAGGAGGCTATAGTGAATGTGTAATTGATTTTGAAGTAGATGGATACTACAGAGCCTCATCGAAAATCATATTTTGATGTCCGCATATGACCTCATGAATTTGAGGATAGAGATTGGGGTTTCTTATGTGTCTCACCAAGGCATGGACATAGGAGGATCATGAAATTGGGTGAACATTCACTAAGATACATCAGGCTATTCGAATTTTTTGAGAGAGTTGACCTAGTAGCCTATAAGATGTAGCAACCTCAGAGGTACTATTTTAGGCATGAATTCATCACTATTTTGTAGTAATGATGTTATTACTGGTATTCGTTACATTCCTTTCAGCCCGAGGAGGTTGAGTTACAATTTGATGCTTCCTTTGAGTAGAATCCTATACTTATTGTAGATCATAGAAAGAATGTTCTCTGAGGCCTATAAATTCCAATTATAAAGATTCAGTGGAAGCATGACTCAGTATTGGAAGAGACAAGGTATTGGGAGGCATATGAGTAATCATAGTGGATGGTGTTATTCCTAGATCATGCTCGACCAACCTTGAGAGGGAAATTCGGCGATGGATTACTTTACGTGGGGAAGTCTGTAAGAACACGATTCATCATTGAGGTATGAATATTTTTATTTCCATTAATTATACATTTATATTTTTAAATATGACCTAATGTGAATTCACTTTTAGTTCATAGAGGTTTTTATGGTTTCCGAGGTGGGTTTGGAGCCCGAAACCTGTGTTTTGGGATGAAAAGTGCTTAGCGCAATGTTTGCTGAAACCATGTAGGGTAGGCCGCACTGTTTAAAAAACCATATGATGGGTGACTTGGACCGCATGGCCATGATGTAGTTCCACGACCTTGAATGAGGAATTTTTCAGGGTTTATACAATGTTAGTCAAAACTGTGCGGGTAAACCGAGTGGGTACCCCTTGCCAACAGATACCCGTGAACGTTTGGTGCTTGGTCTATCAAACCATTCAATTAAACTTCAAAACCATTAAATTTGAGAAATTAAATAATTTTTAATTAAATTAAATTCTTATTAAAACCAAATTAGTCATTTCCCCTCATGTGTGTCCAAATTCTCACTTTGATGCTCTCCTTTGAGCCTAGGCTTGTATTTGAGCTACCTTCTTTGTTTGATCTCTGAATTAAAGGCAATTCATCTCATTGGATCCATAATGGAATGACCTTTATTCTTTTTATTGATTCTTCATTCTTCTAGATATTAGTTGTTCTATTTAGGTTTAGTATGTTTTCCATATTCTTAGGTTCTTCGTCCGTTCATCAATTTTCTCCCGATCTAATCCAAATCACGATTTGATACTAGAAGATTATCAACCATGAACCTAATGTATTTTATCTCATGGAATTCACATAATGTCGATGTATTTATAAATGACTTCATCTCATATGGACAATTTCTGGGTTTTGCCTTATGTGAAATTAAATCCTAGAAATGATATGTATATCCTATTCAATTAGAGAGGCTCGCTAATGAGTGGTTATAAGTGTAATTCCATGAAAGTAAATCACACTCTTGGGGTGTTTATTATTTTAATTAACCATTTGATGCTTGTTGTCCTTTTAAATAATTAGGTGTTCCCATTACCATTTAATTTTGATTTCAAGTGTGAATTTGGTTATGAATCGAATTATAATTCAAATAATGAATTCATATGTTTTGTGATTTGTATTTGAAATGATTATGGGAAGGGATTAATTGACCATTACTGTTGCCCCATTACATGAAATGGTTTTTTATACATGTGATTCTTGATAAAATAAAATTCACATGTGGGTTATGTAATTTATATGCATTACAATAGATTGTGTAAGACTGAAATTCTCACATAATTTATTTTCCCATGTGAGTAATATATATAAAAGGCTATGTTATGGTTTATTAAAGCATGATATGATGGTTATCATGTTTTCCAAATTTCTTAATTGAAAGGATATTCCATATAATGTTGTAAAATGATTGAGTCACCAATGGGGTGTGTTTGGTATGTGATGTTGTGGGTTTTGAAAATGAAATTGTTGATTGTGGTTAATTAAATGGTTATGATGTTGATTAAATGGTTATGTTACTTGGGAGATATGTTGATTCATATTATAATTCCATGGATTGATTCTATTGTTATTAACCTTTACAATGCTTAATTGATACTTGGACTCCCTAGATGGCTACCCTGGACGGGATTTGAGGCACTATTTATATAACGAGTGGTACATGGATTCATATGGTAATTCCATGGTTGGAATCAAATGTAATTTTATATTTTATTCCATAGGTGATACTTAAGCTCCTGTACCAAACTGTTGGGGATTGAAAATATTGATAGAGAGATTATAACTCACCAAGTTTCATTCATGGGTTCGTGATAGGTTCCCTATGGACGATCTGGTATGGTGTTTTTTCATATTACACCATGAATGATAATATAATTCCAAATAATGACTTTTAGGGATTGACTTATGTTATAAATGGGATAATAAATGAAATGGGTGATTTGATAAATCTTCCAATAACTTACACAATCATGTATTCAATATTGACATGTAACTTTTTGAAGGCCTGATTAGGCATCTTTTGTGATTATGATTATACAGAGGATTTAGGGATTATGTTAGGTCTTGAGACTTATAAATTAAATGAGATTAAAACATTTAGTTAATTGATAATGTTTGTGATGACACAGATCTAACTGTTAAATTATGGAATTACCATTTAAATGATTTTAGATAAATGAAATAGATATTAAATGAGGAAATGTACTTATAGGATGTTTAGTTTTGAGTACTTCCATTCATACTATATTAATTATTGAAAACTATCTGTTATATATATTCACTAACTAATTGGATTAGACCTTGGGTGGTTTCCTACTGGGGTTTAGTCTCACATCCACTTTGGTCCACCTTTGGGTAGCCAAATAGACTATATGATAATATGTATTGTTAAAGGAAATCACACTAATATAAGTTATTGATTGTTTCTAGGAAGAAAGAGAGAATGGGATGAGGATGAGCCTTATGATGCTACTTGGATACTTTGGACCTTTCTTACAGTTATTTACATGGATTATGATTATTTCATGTGTACATATATTCGATGTTTTGTAGAAAAATAAGATATGTATCACCATTTTGTAGATGAGATTTCTTTTTAATTTTTTATATCATCATCCTTCCATTTTTTCCTTATTGTCTGGTTATTATGGTGCTTTTTTCTACTAGTTACTTGTTGATGTCTATTATTATAAACTATGATAATGAGGGAATAGTCTCCCCACTAACATGCATGGGACCTCTATACTGCTTGGTGGCCTCTAGTGTTTTTGGAGAATCACTTGACACCATGTAACCCAGCAGGCTCGAGGCACCTTTTAGAAGATTCTCTCTTCAAGATATTATATTTATCCTATGTATTTTTATATAGATCTAGATTTGATGAATCTATGTATAGGATTGTGGGTCTAGATCCAAAAATAAGTGATCTTGTTTTTTTAAATATAGATTTATGTTTTAGATAGGGATCACATTCTATATCATTACTCCACTAAAATTGGGGATTTCTGTTGGAATATCATTAATCAATGAATTGATATAGGTGGTATATAACTAAAATAACATAGTATTGATTGAAATTATGTGTATGTAATTGTAGAATTTCTTTACAGTATTTAGATATTTATTTATTTATTGAAATAATTAATTCAATTAATTATTTAATTAGGGAAAAGTGATGTTGGGGGTATTTAGGATTATTTATTTGTGATAATTAATTGTGGAGGTAATTTTGATATATTAAGAATTGTGATTTGAATGTTTAATTGTTGAATTAATTGTGATATATTTAGAAAAGTTATTAGTGATAACTAATTATTGTATTAATTATTATATATTTTGATGGTTGATTTTATATATTTAATTATTGAATTAATTACGAGATATTGAGATTGTTTAATTGAGAAAAATAATTAATTAATTAATTATGAGTTATTGAGATGCTAAATTGAGATAAACTATTGTTGAATTAATTATGGGTTAGTGAATAATAAATTTTTGAGTTAATTAAAGGTATTTTGGTACTTAATTAAATTAGAATTCATTAAGGGGAATTATGTGGAGACTAATTGTTGAATTAGTAATGAAATTGAGATGATTTAATAATTGGTTAATTGATTAATGGTATTGTAATTATTAT
This sequence comes from Viscum album, assembly GCA_963277665.1. Lineage (NCBI taxonomy): Eukaryota > Viridiplantae > Streptophyta > Magnoliopsida > Santalales > Viscaceae > Viscum > Viscum album. Next base: position 1,851,223,496 of record OY728152.1, read on the forward strand.
CTAATTATTGAATAAGTAATTGAATTTATGTAGATCATTATGTGTTGAATTAAATATTTTTTAATGAATAGTAACATGGTTATTCAATTATGTACATTATGGAATGGTAACATGGTCATTCACTAGTGTAAATCAATTAATGGTAACATGGTCATTCAATTTTATTAATAATAGAATTGGAACATGGTAATTCAATTGTGAAAATTAATGAATGGTAAAATGGAAATTATTATGTTAATTGAATTAATTAATAGTAACAAAAAAATTCTGAGATATTATATTCTTTGGTATTAGTTCAGAATCCATCACATTCCAAAGAAGGTTTTTATAGTACATGTGTCCACAGGAACCCAGGGTTTTATGTGGTTAAATAAATAATAAATGATAATGTGGTAAGTATTTATTTATCTATTGTAGTTATTTATATATACATCATTATACATGATTATTTGACTGGATATTATTTTAGATATTGGTGGTGGTTTTCGACTGATTTTTACTCACACACTACTTGGGATTCTCAATTTCTACAAGAATAGATTTCATTGTTCCATGATAGGATATGGTAAAAGGTCATGTATTAGATAGAAAATTTGGTGTGAAACATGGATAAGGGAACCGTACGGGGTTCATTACCCTCTTGGGATTTTTTAATGTGGTTACTTTAGTGTTTTCATTCTATCACTTGACATGTACATTATAATGACATATCTATTTTTCTGTTTTTATATTTGATTTCATGTTTTTTCATCATTTAATATTTGAACCCTTATGGTGATTTATACATAGATGGCTATTTTTTATTTGGTTTTACTTGTTTTTTACACTTCATAAAATGGAATAGTCACCCCATGACTGATATTAGACCCATTCTACTAGTCAAAATCCTCTAACAAATGTGGAGGTGTACCAGAGGTCACGTAGAGAATTGGATTATGGCACTGATGCATGAAACACAGGTTGGGACATTAGAGTTTCATCCAAAAAGATCACCAACATGGTAGGAACACGATTTTTTAATGAGAACAAGGAAGACTATCCTTTTTAACATATAAATAATATTATATAGTTAAATGATTTCACATTAGGTTCACATTTTCTCTTCTGGAATGATTACCTGCATGGTAAGAACAAAATTTTCTAATGAGAAATGGGATGTCTATCCTTTTTTTACATGTAAATCGTATTTCATAGCTAAATAAATTCACATCGGGTTCACCATTATTATTTCATGGGAATGTTTTAAGGATGGGTTTTCTGATCGGTTGATTATTGGGGGGGGGGGTCAATGTCTTCCACAATTACTAACATCGAGTTTACGGTTTTGTTATATTCCATAGAAAATCCCTAAATTACCCCATCCATAACTGAGTACAGACCTTCTTTCAAAATTCATGTGGTTAATTGGGGTTTATGAATCTACAACACTTAGGAACTCACAGTGGTGGAGAGGATGGGAGGTCTGGCACATCACACACATTTTGGTGGAGTCCTAATCTATGATACTCTAATAGATTTAAGATATATTCATAAATCTCTTCCAAATACTGATATAGGATCGGTTGCCCTAAAAATGATTAATTTCTAAACGCTTCCCTCGGGAATGAAATATCTATTAATGATTCAATATGTATTTATCTGAGGTTATTCACCTGTTTCCTTTTAATTGGTAGTTGGTTATATTTTGAAGCCATATAGCTATGCACTCGGGTGTTTACTACCATAAAATGAGGTGATTAACATATTGAGCATGAGATTAAACCATTATGATGATTTATAAAAATCCATTTTGTAACACCACAAACATCCACGGTATGATTCTCTTTGAATAATGCAATAGCTTGCGTTGTATGCAACATATAGTTTTAACACACCACGACCAATCAAACTAGCTGTTATGAGTAGTAATACCCACTTTTTAAAATTTTATAAATTTTTTCTTTCAAAATGGACTTCATTTTTGGTTTTAAAATATCAAAATTGTCATAGGGTGAATTTTTAAACTTTTTCAGAAAACATTAAAAATTTGTTGAATAGTGAATAACAATGCGTTGTTGTTTCAACCTGGCATTTTATATAAATAAATAATTATTTTATTTAAATTTATTTCAGTCAAAATAGAAACATAATACCAATATTAGTTCAATTTAAATCATTGGAGTCATTTTTATAATAAAATTATATGTATAAAAGTTTATTGAGTTTTTTACCGTCTTTTACCCACCTCCTAGGAGCATTTGCAAATTTTCCTAAAAGATAATTTTACCGCTTTTGTGAATTTAATTTCAAAAATCCGATAGAAATGGTTGATATCAATATGTAAAATTTGGTTCAATAAGAAAAAAATTTATTGAATAGTATCATTTTACTTTTATATACCATGGTTAAAAGTAAATAGAGTAATTAAAGGTAAAAATTATATTATAATTACCCTAACACATGTCATGATTCTATTTTATAATTGAATGTTGAACAATACCAACCTCTGAAATAAAATATGATCCTTTAGGTTCACTTTTATTAGATTAGGACATTTATTGTTATTTAATTTAATGAAGAGTTAAAAGTGTAAAACTCAAGTTTTCATAATTAAATCATTTTTAATATTGGGATATACATAATATAAATTAAACAATAAATATTAATTAGAAATCCAAAAATATTTCCTACATAATTTTATTTTATTTATATTTTTTAGACATTATATTATTAAATTTAGTTATGAAACAATGATGATGGAGTAATTACCTTATTAATGAAAGATTAAAATAATTGATATTATAAATATCCCAATAAATCTAATTTCGGACTTTTGAGGAATTAAAATATTTTTATAGTTTAATATGGAACTTTAGGTTTGATTAAATGAATTTTTTTCTATGTAATCATGATGTTATGATTTTAACAAAAAAAATAATAAATAGTGTCAAATTTGATATTAAAGAGTTTTTAAAAAAAATTATATTATTAATTGATATTATATTCCCAGAAATTTAAGGATCATAAAAACGAATTAAATAAGGTTATGAATATCAATAATGAACCACATGGGGTTCTCTTGGTATTTTATTGTATGTTTATTAACCATATAATTTAAAAATACAAAGAGACATGGTAAATGTCAATCTATTTTACTAAGAGTTAAATCTAAATGAAAGGTTAATAATACAAACTAAACATGTCTAAAATCAATTGGTTGAAATGATTTTGACCCATACCCACCATATCCACTAAATAATTTGTTGTGAGGAAATTATAAACCGAATAAGAATTTATTATAAAATAATATTTCTATCTTTTCCTAAGGTTCCCCTCACCCCACTTATAAAAGGGCACTTCCCCTTATCTAAAATTCACACCTCCAATGCCATTGGATCGGCCAAAAACTGACCAAATATCCTCCAAAAATACCTCACATAAACCTAGAGGACTTACTTTGATCAGAATGGAAACCTAAGGAGACCTTTTTTTCAACTCAAAAGGACACTCCTGAAGAAGAGGTAATAATTTCACCACCCACTTTCAAGTTCTTTTCTTCTTCCACTTCCTCTTCCGTTGTTGTTTCCATAATAAAATAACAACTAAAATACCTTCAACATAATAGTATATTATTATAAATATGTTACAACCATATTCTTTATTCTATCCATCCTATAAATGATAGTAAGCATATGTGCATACGTACTGCTTAGCGTCTCCACGTCATGGTGTAGTTTTTCATTAAACACTTAAAGATTATTATGGGTATAATAATGAGTATTATTGATGTAAATAATAAATATAACATGTTATTAATTATTTATATATGATATACCATCCAGTTACATATTATCTCACCATCAGTATAATGATATTGTCGCCCGTGGGTATGTACAGATTACCGTCTCCATGAATGCGATGAGAGTCATTCCCCATCGTAACCATTAAAGAATAAGTTTCATTTGATGTTTAAAATAATGTTTAAATATTTGATATCATTCTGGATATGAATAAGATACATCCCATCCATAAGATACATGACTTATGTAACAAAACATATAAAGTAAAACGAATAATTTAACTCCTGAAACAATGATAATACTAAAATATTTTTAACAATTCAATATATAAAAGATCTGATATGATATAATATTTGTGTATATGGTTATTTTATAATTTAATAACAATGATTTAACTATTATACATGAGTTTAATGTACCCTTTACCAAGTAAAAGTACAAGGTAAGGGTTAATTTACAATCTCTTCATTATCCAAGGGTGTTTATATGTAATTATATACTGGGACCTATTTATCATCCACATCTGTGTTTTCTTTAAAATTAATTTCAAATCATATTTAATATATCCTAGACTATGGTTTAAAGTTATTTATACCCTTGTTTAACTTTTTATAAAAAAAATTCAATGGAATCTTTATGTCAATTTCCAAACAAGGT